>JAWXYG010000005.1:23897500-25258384 GCA_034222035.1 Acacia crassicarpa
ATTCCGAGACGTTGTAAAATGTTCGTCTTCTTCTGCCTCAAGTTGTCCCCAATGGTTCAGGGCCCAGACGGAGGAATCTCGAAACAAGTTCATGCATTCTGGAATCCTCACGAGAAATGAGGTGGCTGGGGGAGTTTCCACGGAATTCCAAGACGTTGAAAAAAGTTCGTGTTCTTCTTCCTCAAGTTGTCCCATATGGTACAGAGCCCAAACGGAGGAATCTCCAAACAAGTTCATGCATTCTGGAGTCCACACGAGAAATGAGGAGGGTGGGTGAGTTTCCACCCAATTCCGAGACGTTGAAAAACGTTCGTCTTCTTCTGCCTCAAGTTGTCCCAAATGGTTCAGGGCCCAGACGGAAGAATCTCGAAACAAGTTCATGCATTCTGGAATCCTCACGAGAAATGAGGTGGCTGGGGGAGTTTCCACGGAATTCCAAGACGTTGAAAAAAGTTCGTGTTCTTCTGCCTCAAGTTGTCCCATATGGTACAGAGCCCAAACGGAGGAATCTCCAAACAAGTTCATGCATTCTGGAATCCTCACGAGAAATGAGGAGGGTGGGTGAGTTTCCACCCAATTCCCAGACGTTGAAAAATGTTCGTCTTCTTCTGCCTCAACTTGTCCCATATGGTTCAGGGCCCAAACGGAAGAATCTCGAAACAAGTTCATGCACTCTGGAATCCTCACGAGAAATGAGGAGGGTGGGTGAGCTTCCACGCTATTCCGATACGTTGAAAAATGTTCGTCTTCTTCTGCCTCAAGTTGTCCCAAATGGTTCAGGGCCCAGACGGAGGAATCTCGAAACAAGTTCATGCATTCTAGACTCCTCACGAGAAATGATGTGGGTGGGGGAGTCTCCATGCAATTCCGAGACGTTGAAAAAGTTCGTCTTCTTCTGCCTCAACTTGTCCCATATGTTTCAGGGCCCACACGGAAGAATCTCGAAACAAGTTCATGCATTCTGGAATCCTCACGAGAAATGAGGAGGGTGGGTGAGTTTCCACGCAATTCCGAGACGTTTAAAAATGTTCGTCTTCTTCTGCCTCAAGTTGTCCCCAATGGTTCAGGGCCCAGACGGAGGAATCTCGAAACAAGTTCATGCATTCTGGAATCCTCACGAGAAATGAGGTGGCTGGGGGAGTTTCCACGGAATTCCAAGACGTTGAAAAAAGTTCGTGTTCTTCTGCCTCGAGTTGTCCCATATGGTACAGAGCCCAAACGGAGGAATCTCGAAACAAGTTCATGCATTCTTGAATCCACACGAGAAATGAGGAGGGTGGGTGAGTTTCCACCCAATTCCGAGACGTTGAAAAACGTTCGTCTTCTTCTGCCTCAAGTTGTCCCAAATGGTTCAGGGCCCAGACGGAGGAATCTCGAAACAAGTTCATGCATTCTGGAATCCTCACGAGAAATGAGGTGGCTGGGGGAGTTTCCACGGAATTCCAAGACGTTGAAAAAAGTTCGTGTTCTTCTGCCTCAAGTTGTCCCATATGGTACAGAGCCCAAACGGAGGAATCTCCAAACAAGTTCATGCATTCTGGAATCCTCACGAGAAATGAGGAGGGTGGGTGAGTTTCCACCCAATTCCGAGACGTTGAAAAATGTTCGTCTTCTTCTGCCTCAAGTTGTCCCAAATGGTTCAGGGCCCAGACGGAGGAATCTTGAAACAAGTTCATGCATTCTGGAATCCTCACGAGAAATGAGGTGGGTGGGGGAGTTTCCAAGCAATTCCGAGACATTGAAAGAAGTTCGTCTTCTTCTGCCTCAAGTTGTCCTTAATGGTTCAGGGCCCACACGGGGGAATCTCGAAACAAGTTCATGCATTCTGGAATCCTCACGAGAGATGAGGAGGGTGGGTGAGTTTCCACGCAATTCCGAGACGTTGAAAAAAGTTCGTCTTCTTCTGCCTCAACTTGTCCCATATGGTTCAGGGCCCAAACGGAAGAATCTCGAAACAAGTTCATGCATTCTGGAATCCTCACGAGAAATGAGGAGGGTGGGTGTGTTTCCACGCTATTCCGAGACGTTGAAAAATGTTCGTCTTCTTCTGCCTCTAGTGTTCCCAAATGGTTCAGGGCCCAGACGGAGGAATCTCGAAACAAGTTCATGCATTCTAGACTCCTCACGAGAAATGATGTGGGTGGGGGAGTCTCCATGCAATTCCGAGACGTTGAAAAAGTTCGTCTTCTTCTGCCTCAAGTTTTCCAAAATAGTTCAGGGCTCAAACGGAGGAATCTCGAAACAAGTTCATGCATTCTAGACTCCTCACGAGAAATGATGTGGGTGGGGGAGTTTCCATGCAATTCCGAGACGTTGAAAAAAGTTCGTCTTCTTCTGCCTCAAGTTTTCCAAAATAGTTCAGGGCTCAAACGGAGGAATCTCGAAACAAGTTCATGCATTCTGGAATCCTCACGAGAAATGAGGAGGGTGGGTGAGTTTCCACGCAATTCCGAGACGTTGAAAAAAGTTCGTCTTCTTCTGCCTCTACTTGTCCCATATGTTTCAGGGCCCAAACGGAAGAATCTCGAAAAAAGTTCATGCATTCTGGAATCCTCACGAGAAATGAGGAGGGTGTGTGAGTTTCCACGCAATTCCGAGACGTTGAAAAAAGTTAGTCTTCTTCTGCCTCAAGTTGACCCAAATGGTTCAGGGCCCAGACGTAGGAATCTCGAAACAAGTTCATGCATTGTGGAATCCTCACGAGAAATGAGGTGGCTGGGGGAGTTTCCACGGAATTCCAAGACGTTGAAAAAAGTTCGTGTTCTTCTGCCTCAAGTTGTCCCATATGGTACAGAGCCCAAACGGAGGAATCTCTAAACAAGTTCATGCATTCTGGAATCCTCACGAGAAATGAGGAGGGTGGGTGAGTTTCCACCCAATTCCGAGACGTTGAAAAACGTTCGTCTTCTTCTGCCTCAACTTGTCCCATATGGTTCAGGGCCCAAACGGAAGAATCTCGAAACAAGTTCATGCATTCTGGAATCCTCACGAGAAATGAGGAGGGTGGGTGAGTTTCCACGCTATTCCGAGACGTTTAAAAATGTTCGTCTTCTTCTGCCTCAAGTTGTCCCAAATGGTTCAGGGCCCAGACGGAGGAATCTCGAAACAAGTTCATGCATTCTAGACTCCTCACGAGAAATGATTTGGGTGGGGGAGTTTCCACGCAATTCCGAGACGTTTAAAAAAGTTCGTCTTCTTCTGCCTCAAGTTTTCCAAAATAGTTCAGGGCTCAAACGGAGGAATCTCGAAACAAGTTCATGCATTCTGGAATCCTCACGAGAAATGAGGAGGGTGGGTGAGTTTCCACGCAATTCCGAGACGTTGAAAAAAGTTCGTCTTCTTCTGCCTCTACTTGTCCCATATGTTTCAGGGCCCAAACAGAAGAATCTCGAAAAAAGTTCATGCATTCTAGAATCCTCACGAGAAATGAGGAGGGTGTGTGAGTTTCCACGCAATTCCGAGACGTTGAAAAAAGTTAGTCTTGTTCTGCCTCAAGTTGACCCAAATGGTTCAGGGCCCAGACGGAGGAATCTCGAAACAAGTTCATGCATTCTGGAATCCTCACGAGAAATGAGGTGGCTGGGGGAGTTTCCACGGAATTCCAAGACGTTGAAAAAAGTTCGTGTTCTTCTGCCTCAAGTTGTCCCATATGGTACAGAGCCCAAACGGAGGAATCTCGAAACAAGTTCATGCATTCTGGAATCCTCACGAGAAATGAGGAGCGTGGGTGAGCTTCCACCCAATTCCGAGACGTTGAAAAATGTTCGTCTTCTTCTGCCTCAAGTTGTCCCAAATGGTTCAGGGCCCAGACGGAGGAATCTCGAAACAAGTTCATGCATTCTAGACTCCTCACGAGAAATGATGTGGGTGGGGGAGTTTCCATGCAATTCCGAGACGTTGAAAAAAGTTCGTCTTCTTCTGCCTCAAGTTTTCCAAAATAGTTCAGGGCTCAAACGGAGGAATCTCGAAACAAGTTATAGCGTGGAAACTCACCCACCCTCCTCATTTCTCGTGAGGATTCCAGAATGCATGAACTTGTTTCGAGATTCTTCCGTTTGGGCCCTGAACCATATGGGACAAGTTGAGGCAGAAGAAGACGAACTTTTTTCAACGTCTGGGTATTGCGTGGAAACTCACCCACCCTCCTCATTTCTCGTGAGGATTCCAGAATGCATGAACTTGTTTCGAGATTCCCCCGTGTGGGCCCTGAACCATTAAGGACAACTTGAGGCAGAAGAAGACGAACTTCTTTCAATGTCTCGGAATTGCTTGGAAACTCCCCCACCCACCTCATTTCTCGTGAGGATTCCAGAATGCATGAACTTGTTTCGAGATTCCTCCGTCTGGGCCCTGAACCATTTGGGACAACTTGAGGCAGAAGAAGACGAACGTTTTTCAACGTCTCGGAATTGGGTGGAAACTCACCCACCCTCCTCATTTCTCGTGTGGATTCCAGAATGCATGAACTTGTTTCGAGATTCCTCCGTTTGGGCTCTGTACCATATGGGACAACTTGAGGCAGAAGAACACGAACTTTTTTCAACGTCTTGGAATTCCGTGGAAACTCCCCCAGCCACCTCATTTCTCGTGAGGATTCCAGAATGCATGAACTTGTTTCGAGATTCCTCCGTCTGGGCCCTGAACCATTTGGGACAACTTGAGGCAGAAGAAGACGAACATTTTTCAACGTCTCGGAATTGGGTGGAAACTCACCCACCCTCCTCATTTCTCGTGAGGATTCCAGAATGAATGAACTTGTTTTGAGATTCTTCCGTGTGGGCCCTGAAACATATGGGACAAGTTGAGGCAGAAGAAGACGAACTTTTTTCAACGTCTCGGAATTGGGTGGAAACTCACCCACCCTCCTCATTTCTCGTGAGGATTCCAAAATGCATGAACTTGTTTCGAGATTCCTCCGTCTGGGCCCTGAACCATTTGGGACAACTTGAGGCAGAAGAAGACGAACATTTTTAAACGTCTCGGAATTGCGTGGAAACTCACCCACCCTCCTCATTTCTCGTGAGGATTCCAGAATGCATGAACTTGTTTCGAGATTCCTCCGTTTGGGCCCTGTACCATGTGGGACAACTTGAGGCAGAAGAAGACGATCTTCTTTCAACGTCTCGGAATTGCGTAAACCTATTCAGTATCTTGTCTACGTATATGCTTTGACTTAGGCCTAGCAGCCTCTTAGATCTATCTCTATAGATCCTTATCCCAAGGATGTAAGTGGCTTCGCCTAAATCTTTCATTGAGAAAGACTTTCCTAACCAAGACTTGACACTCTGCAAGGTAGGAATGTCATTCCCAATGAGTAGGATGTCATCAACATAAAGCACTAGAAATACAACTGTGCTCCCACTAACCTTCTTGTAAACACAAGGTTCATCCATGTTCTGAATGAAGCCAAACTCTTTGACTACTTCATCAAAACGATGATTCCAGCTCCGAGATGCCTGCTTCAATCCATAAATGGATCTTTGAAGCTTACATACTTTACTAGTGTCCTCTGGACGCACAAAACCCTCAGGTTGTGTCATGTACACATCCTCAAGCAGCTTTCCGTTAAGGAAGGCCGTTTTGACGTCCATCTGCCATATCTCATAGTCATAATATGATGCAATGACAAGAAGGATTCTGATGGACTTGGCCATTGCAACTGGGGAAAAGGTCTCATCATAGTCCACACCAAGAGTTTGAGTGAATCCTTTTGCAACCAGCCGTGCCTTGAAGACATTTACTTTGCCATCCATGTCGGTTTTCTCTTTGAAAACCCATTTGCACCCAACGGTTTTTACTCCCTCAGGTGAATCGACTAAGGTCCATACCTTATTGTCGTACATGGATTGCATTTCAGACTTCATGGCATCAAGCCATTTTTCGGAGTTAGGTCCCACTACGACGTCTCGATAGGTTGTTGGCTCATTCTGCTCAATGAGCAAAACATCACGACTTCCAGTAATCAGAAATCCATATCTCTGAGGCTGTAGCCGTGATCTATCGGACCTTCGTGGGCCTTGTGTTACTTGAGTAAGCTCAACAACTTGTTGTGAGTCTTCTCTCGTTTCCATCTGTGGTTCTACATTATCCTGTGACTCTCGAACTTCTTCGAGGTTCACCTTGCTCCCACTGGTTCTTTTAGAGATAAACTCTTTTTCCAGAAAGATACCATTCCGAATGACAAACACTTTGTGATCGGTGGGATTGTAGACGTAGTATCCTTTAGTTTCCTTAGGATACCCCACATCATCCTATCACATTTTTCATATCCAAAGTCCTTGAAAATTGTCTCAACGTCCTTCAAGTTAACAAAGTATACGTCCACCTCAGCCAACTCATCAACTCTGCCATTTATATACACCAAGACCCTATCGTCATTCCTCACTAACAATCCCCCATGGTGATAGACAATGACTATATATACTCATCCATCTGTTAATCCAAATGCATAATTCAAACCAACAGACCATAATACTAGATGTTTACGAGAAAAAATAATGGAAACCAGTCAATCCTAAGAAAGGGGGAACATTTTACTAACGCACGACAATGGCACCAAATAGGGCCCATGGACACTAAGAAGCACTTTTCACTTTTTTTAAGCCCTAATCTTTAGGAGGGACCACCTTTGGCATAAAAAATAGACTGGTACACTGCCATTGTACATAGGACCACAGAGTACAAAATTTGTTTGGATTATACACTACCAATAAGAATATTTACCTCGAACGGATACTATGCAGGTCTTCTCTTTTATTTCTGAACGCACTCTTGCCAAAACTCCAGTAGCAATCACACTCACCGCGCAGAAATCAAACAGAATACGCAGAATGGCTCAGACCGACATAGTTGTTTTCCTTGACGTTAGCAATTCACCGGCAAAATGGAGGGAGAAGGTTGTGTTTTCATTTCACCAGCAAAATGGAGGGAGATAATGGAGGAAAATGACGTTGATTCATCCTAACCACGTGGTTGCTGAGAAGTGAAAATGGTGACAGGTGGGATGATGTCGTTTTGGCCTTCTTACGTGGCATATGAGTGAAACAACTCACATGACACATCAGCAACGTTAGTGATGCCGTTAGGAGCTAACTGACGGAAGGACTAATTGAGGGTGAATGGAAAGAGCTCTTTGACATCTAACCATGATGAGGGAGAGAAGGATGAGTTATGAAAAGGTGCTTTTTAGAAAAGTACTAAGAGTAAAAAGGAATAGATCAGTATAAATAGAGTTTAATACTTTGCTTTAAAGTATTTAACTTAGGAGAACTGGTGCTTAGTGTCAGACCAAACGAGGTTTTGGAAAGGTACTTATTAGATTTGTTCTTTACATGATGGTTGTTTATTATGGAATATCATTTTTTCCATTCATACTTTACAGTCAATAGATATAATCGTTGTGTTTGTGTTTTTACTGATGTAATCATTATGTACTAAAAGTTATAAATACACAAATCTGTAGTAGTAATTGGAGATTTTAAGGATCTAGGGGAGGATAGGTATGATGTTGAGGGGTATGATGTTTGCCAATATGTGGGGAAGTTATAGGAAGGGAATGCAAACTTGAAGGATATAAACAAAACATTTGTAATGCTCATACTAATGTTGATAGTGAAAGTGGAGCTAAAATACCCAAGAGGGGGGGGTGAATTGGGTATTCTCAAAATTTTCGAAAATAACTCTATTTTGAGATGATAAAAACATAGATGAACAGAGTAAAAGGAAGAGCAGCTGGATACAGAGATTTATACTGGTTTGGTCCTCACAACTTGACCTACATCCAGTGCCCAGATTCTCTGGGATTTTCACTATATCAATGATTACACACTCTGCATTCAAGAAGTAGTTCTCTCACTAGAACTCACTCCCCCTTTCAAGTTGTAATCAATGAACTTCCCAAATCACCAAGTCCCCTTCACTTGTGATTCTTTACAATAAATGTTTTACAATGAAATAACTCTCTCTAAGAGTAGATATGAATGAACACTGAAGCACAATGTATCAAAAGATACGTTTACAAGTGAAAACTGAAAGTAGTTGAAGAACTTTGAATGCAATTCGTTTTCAGCAAATGTTTTAGTTGAGAAGACTTGAATGCAGCTCTATTTATACTCAGATAGCATTAAATGACCGTTGCATCTTCAATCAAACCGTTGGAGATGATCTGCAATGGTTAGGAGGTGGTTTTGTCTTCTTCTCTCTCTAATCTCCACTTAATCCAGCTGTCCAAGTGTTCAGAGTTGACTTCCTCTGGATTAATCCGTTGGAGAAGCAGTTGCTTGTTGTAGAAATCATTCTTTAATGCTTTGCAACCGTGTGTAGATGGATTGCCCAAAAGTATGCAACTTTTTGGATTTAGCATTTAATGAACTAACATCACTTTTGCTTTTACTTTCAACCTTCAATAAACATCTTCTAAATCATCTGAAACTCATTAACAAAGTGGTTAAACATAGCTAGGAATACAGAAGAGTGATACTGGAAAGTATTGGAATCAAACAAAAAGATTTCACAAATTCGTCAAATTCGAATTTCAAACTTAGAGACTGAAACTCGAATTTTGAACTGTGCACTTAAGCAAAACTTGAGTTTTCATACACAAAATCGAGTTTCCTCCTTCCAGAGAGGAAAGTCGCGATTTGAGCTTTTGTAACACATTTTGAAACAAACTCAAAACTTGAGTTTCCAAAACCAAACTCGAGTTTTGGACTTTTAATGAAATGTAAGAGTTTTAGTCCAAAACATCAAAACTTGAGTTTTCATCTAAGACTCGAGTTTTCAAAACATTGAAAAACTTCAAAGCTCTTGGTTTGGCCAAAACTCGAGTTTCCAAAGTGAAACTCGAGTTTTCACTTTAATGTGAAAACGTTGAGAAATCTAAGTCAGGCCAAAACTTGAGTTTTAAGAGAAAAACTCGAGTTTTCAAGTCATTGATAAAATGCATTGCTCTATGTCTAATCAAAACTCGAGTTTTGAAATCAAAACTCGAGTTTTCATATAGTTATAAAAACCTTGAAAACTTGCAATGCTCTCGGGTTGGCTCAAAACTCGAGTTTCCATATCTAAACTCGAGTTTTCATTTAAAGATGAAAACTTTGAAAAAACTGTTCAAGTTGGAAACTTGAGTTTTCTTTGAACACTCGAGTTTTTAAATGCTGAGTGAAAACTTAAAAAATCTCTGTCAAGTCAAAACTCGAGTTTTGAAATCAAAACTCGAGTTTTCTCTTAACTTAGAGAAAACTTAGGAAAACTTAAAGTAAGTTGAAGTTCTGGAGTTTTAGCACAAAAATGGGTTCAAAAGTTAGAGACTCTCTGTATGGGCAAAACTCGAGTTTCCAAATCAAGACTCGAGTTTTGTCTTCAATTGAAAACATTAAGAGGTCTTTGTATGATTCAAAACTCGAGTTTTCAAACTGAAACTTGAGTTTTGTCTTGAGGTGGAAAACTGAGTGCTCTCTATAAGACCAAAACTCTTTGTTTATTGAAATAAGGCACTCTCTGTCAAACCCAAAACTCGAGTTTTTAAACCAAAACTCGAGTTTTGTCTTGACAGTAAATTTTTCAACTTACCAAGACAAAACTTCATTTTGCGTTTACAATTGTCAGTTATCATCAAAACACATAGAGAACTAACAGATAGACCTGGGAATTTAAAACAAATTAGACCCATTGCTTTATGTAATGTGTTACATAAGTGTGTAATAGATATTTTTCATTAAAAGCTTGAAGAATTGTTTGAAGATTGTTGTGGGACCTACTGAAGCGAGTTTTGTTCCTGGCCATTGTATTCAAGATAATATTATGGTGGCTCGGGAGGTGATTCATTCTATGAGGAAAATGAGAGAATGAAAAGAGTTCTTTGCAATCATTCAATATCAAATTGAATTAGGATTCCCTCCTATGTGAGAATTTTGGTTCTCTCCTAGGGTTTTTCCTTGTGACAGTGTTTTCCCTTTCTTATAATGAGAGCTTGGATTTTAGTGCCTCTCTCTAGTTACATCTTGGGGAGAGGGTGTTCAGTCATATGCATGTGTTAGGGGTATGTGTGAGTGTTGGTGTGCATCACTCTCTAGATTCTATGAATCTTATTGCAAAGTTGTTTTGGAGAATTTGAAGGGAGGAAGGAAATAGAGTGCATTGAGGTGTTAGTGAAGAGATTGAGGATTGATGATGAGAATCTTGTTTGTAAGTCAATGAAATTGGAGCATGATGTTGAGGGCCATGTAGCGATTAGTTGGGTGAAGATTGATATCTTATAGATGTTACAAAACAAGCCTAAATTAGTTTGAGGATGCAAAAACTAGTGAATATGATGAAGACTTTAAAGAGGAGCAAGTAAGGTTGTCAGACTCATGAGCTCAAGCAAACTTGTGACAATGGCGTAAACTCGAATCATAAACTTACGAGTTTATTTTTATCATTAAATAGGCACTCATTGTGTATAATTAAAATAAAAATCATCAAAAAATAAATGATAACAATTTCATTTAAATATTTTTTAAATTCAAATAATAGAAATTAAATACATTAACATCATAATTTGATATACTTAATAAAAAAAATTCTATAAAATTCGTATTAAAAACATTGAGCTTGATCGAATTGAAAAATGTTAACAAGAGTTTAAGAGTGAGTTATCACTGTAAAAACATAAAAACAATAAACTCGGTATATAAACTCATAAGTTTATATGTATTACCAACTGGCACGAGTTCACCAATGACTCAATACGACTTTATAAGTTAGAAATGTAAAAAAAAGTAAACTCGAAGAGTCAACTTGTGAGTTTGATATCAAAAGTAGTAAGTATAATATGAATATGGAAACACAATTATGGTTGATTGAAGGAGTATTTTCAATTAATGATGTCTATCATATCAGAGGCACCTTATGAGCTCTATTTAATCGATAAAAAGGTGGTGCAAGATTAAAACATATGGCAAAGCAAAACCTCGCCAACATTAAGACTAGTTAATTCTGTAAATGGAGCTGTATACCCAAGAGGGGGGTGAATTGGGTATACTTAAAATTTTCAACGAATTGCTCTATTTTAAGCTACTAAAAACAGGGTATAACAGAGGTGAAGGGAAGAAAAGCTTGCACAAAAGGATTTATCCTAGTTCGGTCTTATCCTTGACCTACGTCCAGTCCCCAAGCCTCACTTGGGATTTTCAATCCACTAAACTCTTTCAACTTGATTACAAGCTCTGCACTCAAGAGTAGTTCTCTCTCTAGAACTCACTCCCCCTTACAAGTTGTAATCAAATATTCCAACCACCAAAGTCCCCTAACTTGTGGTTCTTTACAATCAATAATCAATAACAAGAATAACTCTCACAAAGAGTAGATAATGATAATCACTAAAGCTCATAATGTCAAAAAACAATTTACAACAGAAAACAGAAGGTAGGTGAAGCTATTCAATGCTTGTGCGTTTCCTGATACTCTTGGTTGTTGAGAAGCTTTGAATGCACTCTATTTATACTTAGAGAGCATTAATTGACCGTTGTAGGATGTATCCAACCGTTGTAGGTGATTAATATTAAGTTTGGTCAGCTTCTCTCTCTAATCTCCAACTAATCCAGGTGTTTAATTGATCTGAGGTGTCTCTTTGTGGATTTGCCCGTTGGAGAAGAGTTTACTTGTTGTAGTAATCATTCTTTACCGTTGAGAAGGCATGCTCAGGTGGATTAGCCAAAAAGAGGCTAGTTTACTGAAGTGCATTAAATGCTCTGGACACTTTATGCTTTTTGCCTTTGACCTTCAATAATCTTCTTCTATGTTAGCTGAAATTCACTTAGCAAACTGGTTAAACATATCTGAGAACATAAGTGAATGATAAATGGAAGCAATAAGATCAAATGAAAGTGTTTCACAAATTCGTGTAATCTGAAAATTAGTTTTCAACGCCCAATACTCGAGTATGTTCTTAAATACTCGAGTATGTCACTGTGTACTTAAGTCAATACTGGAGTATCCAAACTGATACTCGATTATGCTGCCTCCAGAGGCAAACCATCGTGACTTGAACTTTGAAAACCAGTCTCAATACTCGAGTATGTAAGTCTATACTCGAGTTTTGAACTGTTTGTGAGAAAATGTTTTAAGTTCAAAAACCTCAACACTTGAGTATTCATTCCTATACTTGAGTATTCAATTCATTGACAAATGGATAACCTCTCTGTATGGCCAATACTCGAGTTTGCATATCAATACTCGAGTATTGATTCATCTTTCAAAAATTGTAAAGTTTTTCCATGTCAATACTTGAGTATTCAAATGAATACTTGAGTATTCAAGAACAGGTGTTAAGTTGAAAAACTTTGTAAGAGCCTAATACTCGAGTATTCAAAACCTATACTCGAGTATACAACAGTTATAAAAGTTTGAGAGCTCTCTGTAAGACCAATACTCGAGTATACCAATGCCATACTCGAGTATTCACACAAGGTGAAAAAATTGTTTGTGTTAGTTCCCTGTGTGTTTTGATGATTACTAACAATTGTAAATACTACTGATAAGGTGAGACAAAGTTAAACTTGTATCTTTCAATCTGTCAAAACCAAACTCGAGCCTGTTAGTGTTGAACTCGAGCCTGGATTTGACAGAGAACTCAAACTTGTTCAGTTGATTTCCAAACTCGAGAATGAACCTGAAGTTTAAAGTTAAACTTTTGAAAAAGTTCACATGAACTCGAGCCTACTAAGGTCAAACTCGAGTTCATTGTTTCCAGAGAGTTTTTTGAACTTTGAAAAACATGTTAAACCTTACACTTGCTTTCTTCAAACCCCAGGTTTGAAAGAATCCCAAGAAAGTTTTAAGAGCATGAACTCGAGCCTGTCATGGCAAACTCGAGTTCATCTCTGGCGGGACAAGTTGTTTGAAACTTAAAGATATTTTCAAGCTCTGCACTGTTCCATTAAAAGAAAAGTTTTTCGGTTTGAAAAGTTCACCAATGCTCAAACTCGAGCCTAACATATTCAAACTCGAGCCTAGTTTTGGCCAAGAGCAAAGAACTGCTTTTAAGCTATTTAAACTCGAGACTGAGACTTTCAAACTCGAGCCTAAAAGTTCCAGAGAGCAAAGAACTTTTGGATATGTTTTTAAACTCGAGAGTGTGTTTTGCAAACCTCAGGTTTGTGCTTTCAAGCTAAAACGAAGTCTGTTCAAAAGTGTTTCGAACTCGAGCCTGACATTAATGAACTCGAGTTCATTTCAACCCGAGAGCTTCTTAGTTTTTCAATGACTTGAGAACCTCCAGTTTAAAAGACAAACCTCAGGTTTGTTCATTTTGAACTTTCATGCTTTTAAACACTGAAGCCTCGAACTCGAGCCTAACTTTAATAAACTCGAGTTCATTTCAACCCGAGAGCATTTTAGTTTTTCAATGATCTGCAAACCTCAGGTTTACACTTTTTGAACTTGCACAGTTTTGAACACTAAAGCCTCGAACTCGAGCCTGTAAGAACTGAACTCGAGTTCGTGACGCTGGTTCAGAATTTTTGAATTTGGGCATTTCAGAAATCAATGTTATTTGATTCTATCTTCTTCCAATATTATTCTCTGATATTCCCTGCTATGTTTAACGTATTTATTAGTGGATTTCAGAGCATTAAAGAATGTTTGGTGAGAGGTTAGAGTATAAAGCAAAAAGCACCTCAGAGCATTTATTGCAAAGCACAAAAGTTACTCCTTCTACCCAAATCCTTCTGCACACGCTTACAAAGTATTTAAGGATGTTAGCTGAAACAAGAAAACTCCTCTCCAACGGATTAATTCGCAGAAAGTCAGCCCTGATGTCTTGACCAACTAGATTAAGGGAAAACAAGAGAGAGAAGACCCCAAAACCACTTCAGCACACTTGGGCAACTTCTCCAACGGTCTGATTCAAGCTACAACGGTCATTTAATGTTCTCTAGCTATAAATAGAGTTCATTAACATCTTCAGAACGAGACACAACTACTCTGAGCGAATTTCTACTAAATTCATTTATTGTGTATCAGCTTTCACTTATAGAGTATCATACTTGATACAAGTACTTCAGTGTTCATCATATCTACTCTGTAAGAGAGTTAAATACTTGTAAATCATTTATTATTGAGATAACTACAAGTCAGGGGACTTGGTAGTTGAGGTGTATTGATTACAACTTGTAAGGGGGAGTGTGTTCTAGTGAGAGAACAACTCTTAGTGCAGAGTGTGTAATCAATATTATTGAGTTAGTGAATTGAAAATCCCAAGTGAGGCTTGGGGACTGGATGTAGGTCAGGAAAGGACCGAACCAGTATAAATTGCATTGTGTTTAGCTTCTTCTCCTTATCCTCTCTGTTGTGCTCTGTTTTGAGTAATCGAAAACAGAACAAGTTATGAAAATTTTAAAGATACCCAATTCACCCCCCCTCTTGGGTATAAAGCTCCTGCTTTCATTTGGTATCAGAGCAAGGTCTTCTCAGAAGAGCTTAACCACTCGAGAAGGATCACTATGGATGGAATTCTTCCAGATGGAGCTTCAATCAACAGACCTCCCGGTTTCGACGGCGAACACTACTCTTTCTGGAAAGCCAAATTTCGTGTGTTCGTGATGGCAACAGAATATGGTCTATGGAGAGTCTTTGAAACTGGAGACTATGTTCCAGTCAAGGTAGAAGGAGGCATCACTGTGCCCAAGACAGAAGCCGAATTCGATGATAATGATAAGAAGAACATTACTCTCAATAGCAAGGCTATCCTGATGCTTCAGAGTGCTCTTAGTCAAAAGGAGTACTTTCGTATCTGTAACTTATCAACGGCTAAGGAAATGTGGAAGGCGCTAGAAATAGCTTATGAAGGAACCTCTGGAATCAAGGAAAATCGCATCAACATTCTAACCACTGAGTATGACCTGTTGCGGATGAAGCAAGGCGAGAGTATTGGAGAATTTCAGTTGAGATATACTCATCTGACCAATCAGCTAGCAGCATTAGGAAAGCTTTTCGATCAAGGAGCTCAAGTGAGGAAAATCCTCAATATTCTGACAAAGGACTGGGAAGCCAAGGTTACTGCCATTGAAGAAGCTCGTGGAGAATCAATGACTTCAGTTGCTGCATTATTTGGAAGTCTATCTGAGTATGAGAGCAAACTGAAGTTCAAAAAGGACTTAGAAGATGTCAATGGTGGCAACAATCGCAACAAAGGAGTGGCTCTGAATGTGGAAAAGGATGACGAAGATGAAGATGAGGATGAAGAAATTGGGATGATGGTCCGGAGATTCAAAAAGTTTTATAAGAAGGATCAAGGCTTCAAGAAGTTTCAAAAGGGAAGCTCAAGTTATGAATCGAAAAAACCTATCATCTGCTATGAATGTGAGAAGCCCGGACATATCAAGGCAGATTGCCCTCAGCTGAAGAATCAGGACAAAGAAAAGAAGAAGTTCAAGAAATTCAAAAAGAAGGCATATGTGTCAGCAATATGGGGAGATAGCTCATCGGATGAGGATGAAGCTGACGAAGACGAAAGCGAAAAAGCCAACATATGCCTAGTCGCTGAGGAAGAAGAGCTACACAATGAAAGAAATGAGGTATATGAATCTCTTCCTTCCTATGATGAATTGTTTGCTGAATACAATGTTGTTCAAAAGGAGTTTGAAAAACTTGCAGACAAGTATATGTCATTGAAAAGAAAAAATTCCTTTCTTGAGCTGCAAATTGAAAACCTCTCTTCTCCTCAATCTCTGATTTGTGATGAATGCTCTATCCTAGAGAAAAAGAATTCACAACTTACAAAAGCACTTGAGAAATTTACTAAGGGAAGTGAAATGCTCAATGTGATTTTGAAACAACAACGATTTACAAACGATAGATCGGGCATTGGTTATAGACCAGACTTTGATAAGAAGAAAGGAAAGAAAAAGAATGGACAAAAATCTTATATGAATTATTTTACTAAATCTGTTCATTCCTCAAACCCTTTTGCACATTGTACATATTGCAATAGGAAGGGTCATTCTACTTCATCTTGTTTTCATCGAAAAGAAAGAAAAGCGAAACCTGTAGGAAATTATGTCTGGGTACCAAAAGGAACATATGTTCCCAAGGTACATGCTAACCCCAAAGGACCCAAGAAAAGATGGGTACCTAAAACTTGATCTCTTGTGATCTGCAGGTATGTCTTAGAGCATCAAGGCCAAACAAGTGGTACATCGATAGTGGATGCTCAAGACACATGACTGGAGACAAATCAAAGTTTTTATCAATAAAGCCAAAAGATGGAGGTAGAGTCACATTTGGAGGTGATCAATCCGGGAAAATCGCTGGCATTGGTGAGATAGGCAATAATGAAGGTCCACTCATCAAAGACGTCTACCTTGTAGAAGGATTGTGTCACAATCTCCTAAGTGTGAGCCAAAGCACCGATAAGGGTAATTTGGTAATATTTGACTCTAATGAATGCTTTATTGTTAAAAAGGATTTGATCTCTATGAATGATTTGAAAAACAAAGCCCTATTTAGAGCACCTAGAGATGGAAACTGTTATACTTTGAACCTCTCTAGCAATGCTTCTGTTTCTGAAAATTGTTTTGTCAGTAACCTGAATGAGAGTTGGCTATGGCATAAGCGATTAGCTCATGTCAATATGTATCAACTTGACAAGTTATTGAAAAAGGATTTGGTTATTGGCATTCCCAAATTGAATTTCAAAAATGATATGATTTGTGATGCGTGTCAAAAGGGAAAACAGACCAAATCTTCCTTTAAAGCTAAAAATGAGATTTCAACAAACAGACCTCTTCAACTTCTTCACATGGATCTAGTTGGACCAGCTAGAGTGAAAAGTCTTGGTGGAAACTTATACACGTTGGTCATTGTTGATGATTTTTCTAGATTTACTTGGACAATATTTTTATCATCAAAAGATGAAACATATGATCAGTTTGTTGCTTTTGCCAAGAAGGTCCAGAACGAGAAAGGTTTTTCAATTTCAGGTATAAGGACCGATCATGGTGGAGAATTTGAAAACAATGCCTTTGCTGAGTTTTGTGATAGTATGGGGATCAACCATAATTTCTCGGCACCAAGAACACCCCAACAGAATGGAGTTGTGGAGAGAAAGAATCGAGTACTCACGGAAATGGCCCGGGCAATGCTGAACGAATATAACACTTCACAAGTGTTTTGGGCTGATGCGATGAGTACGGCATGTTACATCTCCAACCGAGCCTACATGAGAAAGAAGATGAACAAAACACCATACGAAATCTACAAAGAAAGAAAGCCGAATCTCAGTCATTTGCATATCTTCGGATGCAAGTGCTATGTGCACAATAATGGTAAAGATAATCTTGGTAAATTCGATCCTAAATCTGATCTAGCTATTTTTATCGGTTATTCAAATAGGAGTAAGGCATATAGGGTGTTTAATACTAGGACTAAGATTGTTGAAGAATCTATACATGTTGTATTCTGTGAATCTGAATCTGATAAATCCTTGGATGATGAAGAGGAGACTATTTTCAAAAACAAATTCTTTTCGAAAAATGCTCCTACTCCTTCTGAAAATTCCGAAAATGTTTTTGAGGCTGATCCTGAAAATATCTTAGAAAATCCTGATCAGTCTCAACCTAGAGCTTGGAGATTTATAAGGAATCATCCTTTAGACCAAGTCATAGGTGATGTGAATCAAGGAGTTAGGACCAGAAATAGTACTTTGAATGAAGTTACATTTTCTGCATTTATTTCACACATAGAACCCTCTAAGATAGAAGAAGCTCTTTCAGACAATGATTGGGTGATTGCTATACAAGAGGAGTTACATCAATTTGATAGAAATCAAGTTTGGGAATTGGTGCCTAGACCCAAAGACCATCCGGTAATTGGGACAAAATGGGTATTCAAGAACAAACGTGATGAGTCAGCCATCATTGTGCGTAACAAGGCTAGATTAGTGGCCAAAGGTTACAATCAAGAAGAAGGAATTGATTATGAAGAAACTTATGCTCCAGTGGCAAGATTGGAAGCCATAAGAGTTCTTCTAGCCTTTGCTTGTACAAAAGGTTTCAAACTCTTTCAAATGGATGTCAAAAGTGCATTTTTGAATGGTTTTATTCAAGAGGAGGTATATGTTGAACAACCTCCAGGCTTTGAAAATGATCATCTTCCACATCATGTTTTCAAATTAAAGAAAGCACTTTATGGCCTTAAGCAAGCTCCTAGAGCTTGGTATGAAAGATTGAGTCAATTTTTACTCAATCAAGGATTTATCAGAGGCAAAGCTGATACAACACTTTTCATAAAGAAAAACAAATTGAATGAAATTTTAATTGTTCAAATTTATGTTGATGACATCATATTCGGTGCTACTAATGACTCCTTGTGTGAGGAATTTTCCAAGACTATGCAGGGTGAATTTGAAATGTCAATGATGGGTGAGCTCAACTACTTCCTTGGACTGCAAATCAAGCAACGAAAAAATGGGATATTCATATCCCAAACCAAGTATCTAAATGATTTGCTAAAGAAGTTTGGGATGGACAAGTGCAATGGAGCTGACACACCAATGAGCACAACCACTTCCTTGGATGCTGATGAAGAAGGCAAGGATTTCAACATCACCAAGTATAGAGGAATGATTGGATCATTGCTCTATCTTACCGCAAGCCGCCCAGACATCCAATTCAGTGTAGGGATGTGTGCACGATTCCAATCCGCTCCCAAAGAGTCTCACGCTGAACATGTAAAGAGGATATTCAGATATCTCTCAGATACAAAAACTCTTGGACTATGGTTTCCCAAAGGTCAGCCAGAGCACTTGGTAGCATATTCAGATTCGGATCATGCTGGCTACAAGACGGATAGAAAGAGTACAAGTGGGCAATGCGAGTTCTTTGGCAATTCACTTGTCTCTTGGTTTAGCAAGAAGCAAACTACCGTGGCTGTGTCCTCAACAGAAGCTGAATATGTGGCTGCCTCAAGTTGCTGTGCTCAAGTGTTGTGGCTGAAGCAACAACTTGCTGACTTGGGAGTGCACTTAAAGGAGATCCCAATACTGTGTGATAATACTAGCACAATAAGCTTGGCCAAGAATCCCGTGCAACATACAAGAACCAAGCATATTGATGTGAGACATCACTTCATTCGGGATCATGTGCAGAAGAGAGATGTCAAAGTGATGTTCATTCCAACTCATCTTCAACTGGCGGACATTTTCACCAAACCTCTAGCCAAGGAGCCATTCACTTTCATAAGGAGAGAATTGGGAATGGTAAATCCCAATGAGTTGTAAGCTTACTCTTAACCCAATGTTAGGTCAAGGTTTTGATGATTATCTGTTACTAACTTAAGCATCGGAGCTTCTAGATATGTTTTATGCAAGATGCATCTATCTAACATCTGCTGAAAACTGAGATGAACTCGAGCCTGTGAATGATGAACTCGAGCTCGAGGAAGGCAGATAAAAGATGAAAGGCAAAAGGGTGAGTGAACTCGAGTTCATTAGTAAATGAACCTCAGGTTCACTTCAGGCAGAAAGCAAAAATGAACCTCAGACAAGGTGAACTCGAGTCCATCAATAACGAACTCGAGTTCGAAAGTCACAGAGAGCAACCCTGCTGAGAAATTATTCTGAACTCGAGCCCATAAGTGACAACCTCAGGTTCACGAGAAAGTTCAAGAGTTCACAGTACACTCTTGAAGTCCAGGTAAGTGGATTTTTATGACGAACTCGAGCCCACAAGTTGTGAACTCGAGTTCATCGTGTGCCTTATATATACTACAGTTGTGAACTTTCCACTTCACTTCACTCGAACCTCCGGTTTGCCCTAATTCTTCTCATCTTCTTCATTCTCTGATCTCTGCGAAAATGACTTCCAAATCCTCAAACCCTAAAGAACCTAACCCTAATCCCTCTCAAACTTCCTCTCAAGCTCAATCTGAGCGTCCTGTTCGAACAAAGTCTCGGTCCACTCGTTTACGGTATGGCATTGACAAAGAAATCAGAGGAGTTCAGAGTGGCAACCCCGCGGTTCCTCCCTCTAGACCAAAGGGAGTAGTGATTGGAGAAGAACGAACCAAGAAAAGACACGATCCAGAACCAGAGGTTCAAGGAAAAGGAAAGGCTCCTCAAGCGTCAGCACCGTTAAGAGAGAAGCAACCGTTCAAGAAGAAGAAGACAGCTGGTATCTCCTCTGTTCCTACTCCTGGCCAAGGAAGTGGACAAGCACAGTCTCAACCCCAAGCTCAACCTCAACAACATCAGCAGGACCAAGGTGGTCCTCAGGTATCTCAGACACTTCCTGCTCTATTAGACATTTATCATCATAAGAAATGTCCAGCTGGTTTCAATGAGAATCCCTGTAGGATGACTCCTGAGGAGGGAACTCAGTTTAGGAAGAAGTTTGATGAAAAGAGAAAATTCTGTCCGATTGTATCTGTTGATTTGGATAAGATCAAAGAAGAATGTAGTTTAGATTTGAGGCCTTGGTTGAAGTCTTTTGAGTCTTTAATCTCCATCAAGGCACCTTATAGTCCTAAACTCATCAAAGTGTTTTATTTTCATATGAGGTCTGCTAACATTTTAGACTCAGAAGGGGATTTAGTGGAAGAAAGGATAGTTACTAAAGTCAGAGGGCAAGAAATTACCATTACTCCAGCTTATCTCAATTCCATTCTGCAAATTGTCAATCCGCCTAGACCTGAGACTCACCGATATAGCCAACAAACCACCTTTAGTCTGCTTAGGCCAAATGAGACTGTTCCTGAGGGATTGGAGATCCTTAACTTCACACCTGCTGCAATGCCCCCTAGGAACCGGGCAATTTGGTACATTTACACAAGAAATCTGCTGCAGAAAGGAGGAAACTTCACTCATTTTGCCAAGAAGGACTTCAATATATTTGCCTCTATCCTTGACAAACAGCCTCAGAATGTGGGATATTGGCTTTTTCAAGAAATGGCTAAATTTGCCTTTCACTCTAGATTGTCCTCACAAATACCCTTCCCAAGCTTGGTCTCAGTCATCCTTCATCACGAGAAGATTTGGTATTTGGCTGAGAATGATCCTCCTCAGTATCCTATTGAGTTTGGTCAACACATCATGAATCTCATGAGAGTGGATGAACCCCAGGGATCTGACCAGTCAAGAGCTCCTAAGAGATCCAGACAAGCAAGGTCCAGAGCCACACAGTCCAGAGCTGAGGAAGCTCAGAGTGCTCCTCCTCCATCTGATTTTGATACAAGGGTACAAGCGATTGTAGACAAAGCTGTGTCTGATTTGGTTGAGGGAATAGAACTGGCAGTTGGGAAGTTGGTTGCTGAGGTCAATAAAGGCCACAGTGATTTGGTGGACATCCAAGAGGGCTTCAAAGTAGAACAAGAAGCTTTGAAGAATCAGATTAATGACCAAGCTTCCACTATGTCTACATTACTGGTCACTATGATGAGCCTAAGTGATAAAATGGACAAGCTCATGAAGGCTCAACCACCAGAAGCCTCTACTTCCGTGCCTGCCTCTCAAACCTCAACTATGCCTGACCCTCAGCCTGACCCTGAGCCTGCTGAACCTCTTCCTGAACCTCAGGCAGCACCTCCAGTTCCTGTCTCTATACCTACATCTTCCACATCTGAACCCCATTCTCAACCTGATATCCAGCTTGCATCATCCCCTCCTTTTGCTGATGACAAAGGGGGAGAGAGTGTGGAGTGATTTGTGAATGTGGAGTGGTTTGTGAATATTTCTAGTTGTTTACAATTGTGTATTTTGAGCTGTCTGTGCATTTTGAAATTTCTGTTGGAACTTCTGTGTGTATTTTTGCAACTCTAAGTTATATGAAATTACAGTCGCATATGCCTATCTATGAATTGTTTGTGCTTTCTGCTGTGGTTCTGTTTTGTCTCTGACAATTTGCACAATTCTCTGATAACTTACAAAAGTTTTTTTCTCAAACTGAATTTCACAAAGAAGTTTTTTTTTTCTCCAAATTTCAAAATCAATTGTTTACAAATGTTGTCATCATCAAAAAGGGGGAGAATGTTAGTTCCCTGTGTGTTTTGATGATTACTAACAATTGTAAATACTACTGATAAGGTGAGACAAAGTTAAACTTGTATCTTTCAATCTGTCAAAACCAAACTCGAGCCTGTTAGTGTTGAACTCGAGCCTGGATTTGACAGAGAACTCAAACTTGTTCAGTTGATTTCCAAACTCGAGAATGAACCTGAAGTTTAAAGTTAAACTTTTGAAAAAGTTCACATGAACTCGAGCCTACTAAGGTCAAACTCGAGTTCATTGTTTCCAGAGAGTTTTTTGAACTTTGAAAAACATGTTAAACCTTACACTTGCTTTCTTCAAACCCCAGGTTTGAAAGAATCCCAAGAAAGTTTTAAGAGTATGAACTCGAGCCTGTCATGGCAAACTCGAGTTCATCTCTGGCGGGACAAGTTGTTTGAAACTTAAAGATATTTTCAAGCTCTGCACTGTTCCATTAAAAGAAAAGTTTTTCGGTTTGAAAAGTTCACCAATGCTCAAACTCGAGCCTAACATATTCAAACTCGAGCCTAGTTTTGGCCAAGAGCAAAGAACTGCTTTTAAGCTATTTAAACTCGAGACTGAGACTTTCAAACTCGAGCCTAAAAGTTCCAGAGAGCAAAGAACTTTTGGATATGTTTTTAAACTCGAGAGTGTGTTTTGCAAACCTCAGGTTTGTGCTTTCAAGCTAAAACGAAGTCTGTTCAAAAGTGTTTCGAACTCGAGCCTGACATTAATGAACTCGAGTTCATTTCAACCCGAGAGCTTCTTAGTTTTTCAATGACTTGAGAACCTCCAGTTTAAAAGACAAACCTCAGGTTTGTTCATTTTGAACTTTCATGCTTTTAAACACTGAAGCCTCGAACTCGAGCCTAACTTTAATAAACTCGAGTTCATTTCAACCCGAGAGCATTTTAGTTTTTCAATGATCTGCAAACCTCAGGTTTATAAAGCAAACCTCAGGTTCACACTTTTTGAACTTGCACAGTTTTGAACACTAAAGCCTCAAACTCGAGCCTGTAAGAACTGAACTCGAGTTCGTGACGCTGGTTCAGAATTTTTGAATTTGGGCATTTCAGAAATCAATGTTATTTGATTCTATCTTCTTCCAATATTATTCTCTGATATTCCCTGCTATGTTTAACGTATTTATTAGTGGATTTCAGAGCATTAAAGATGTTTGGTGAGAGGTTAGAGTATAAAGCAAAAAGCACCTCAGAGCATTTATTGCAAAGCACAAAAGTTACTCCTTCTACCCAAATCCTTCTGCACACGCTTACAAAGTATTTAAGGATGTTAGCTGAAACAAGAAAACTCCTCTCCAACGGATTAATTCGCAGAAAGTCAGCCCTGATGTCTTGACCAACTAGATTAAGGGAAAACAAGAGAGAGAAGACCCCAAAACCACTTCAGAACACTTGGGCAACTTCTCCAACGGTCTGATTCAAGCTACAACGGTCATTTAATGTTCTCTAGCTATAAATAGAGTTCATTAACATCTTCAGAACGAGACACAACTACTCTGAGCGAATTTCTACTAAATTCATTTATTGTGTATCAGCTTTCACTTATAGAGTATCATACTTGATACAAGTACTTCAGTGTTCATCATATCTACTCTGTAAGAGAGTTAAATACTTGTAAATCATTTATTGATTGAGATAACTACAAGTCAGGGGACTTGGTAGTTGAGGTGTATTGATTACAACTTGTAAGGGGGAGTGTGTTCTAGTGAGAGAACAACTCTTAGTGCAGAGTGTGTAATCAATATTATTGAGTTAGTGAATTGAAAATCCCAAGTGAGGCTTGGGGACTGGATGTAGGTCAGGAAAGGACCGAACCAGTATAAATTGCATTGTGTTTAGCTTCTTCTCCTTATCCTCTCTGTTGTGCTCTGTTTTGAGTAATCGAAAACAGAACAAGTTACGAAAATTTTAAAGATACCCAATTCACCCCCCCCTCTTGGGTATAAAGCTCCTGCTTTCAGTTTGCTCTCTGTAAGTCCTATACTCAAGTATTCAAATGTTATACTTGAGTATTCACTCAAAGTGAAAACTCATTTGCTCTCTGTAAGTCCAATACTCGAGTATAGCTTCCTATACTTGAGTATTGACTCAGCTTGGAAAACTTGAATACTCTCTGGATGTCCTAGACTTGAGTATGCAAATCCTATACTCGAGTATGCACTTCAGTTCAGAACTTGATTGCTCTCTGTGACTCCAATACTCGAGTATTGCTTCCAATACTTGAGTATTGCTTTATAAAATGCATTTAAGCAATCCACTGTCAATCCAATACTCGAGTATACAATCCTATACTCGAGTTTCTAATTGATAGATGATTTTTAGCAAATTTGGAAACCTCAAAACATGTTTACAATTGTTGATTATCATCAAAACATATAGAGAACTAACAAATTTTGATTCTATCTTCAATGCTTGTTTCCTAACTTTGCAAATGATGGTCATTGGGAGCAATGGACTTTGGTGGAGGAAAAGAGAAATCAGATAAGGAGTTATGTTATGTTTGATCTATCCTTAAAATCATCATGCTACGGTTCTTTGAAGACTATTTTCATGAGCTTGATTATTTGTGTTGGATTTATTGCATTGAAGTGGTAGATAGTGTGTGGTGTGATAGATTATCTAGTTTTGGATTTAATGAATAAGGTGAGAAAATAGGAGATAGCTTGGGTTGTGACTCTAGTTTTGGTGATGGATTTCCTGAACTTAAAAATGTTGCTGGAGTAAAGCTTTGCTCTTATGCTTGGGATGGGAGATTGTTTGAAATTTATGAAATGATTGTTTAGAGGATTGAAGATGATCCAACATGGGTTCCATCAGGAGTAAGGGATTGCTATGCTATCCCAAGACATTCACAACATTTATTGGTGAACAAGAATTATGTTTTGACTTTTGTAATAAATGTCTCTCTATAGATAATGTTATGTTGTCATATAGCCTTATGAAATTCCATATTGTGCTGAAGTTTTACAATAGCTTTGCCTTTTCATGGATCATAAGCTAGAGCTATGTAATCATATCTTTAAGAGGTGTGTGGAATTGATTTGATATGGGTTTTCATGTCTTTTGGTGTGTTATTGACTTTACTTGTAGTTTTAGGATTAGTTTGGTGGTTTTTTGTTAATTAGCTATTTGATTAGGGTTTGTAATCTTATTTCTTTGATTGAATGAATACTTCTTCTAGCAATTTTTTTTTTTAAAAAAAAGAGCTCTTATCAAAATTGATCTTGAGAAAACCTATGAAAAATTAAGATGGAGTTTTATTGAAAAGGTTTCAGAGGAAGTAGGTTTGAAGGAGGAGTTTAAAAGATTAATTATGTGATGCATTTCTTCAATTTCAACTCAGATTTTGTGGAACGAGTCTAAAACTGAGGAATTTCTTCCATCTAGAGGCATTAGACAGGGGTCCATCATCTCCCTATATTTTTGTGTTGGCCAAAGAAATTATCGCATATTATATGAGATGAATGGATGAAAGGTGTAATATCCTACTTTTTAGGACTTAAAGGTTCAATTGTAATCTAGAGCATAGAAAAGATATATTATGAAATTTTAGAGATATCCTATGTTTTAAATTTTACATATTAGTGTGCAAAAATTGTAAATGAACATGTGTTGAAATACTTTAATAAAATAAATGTCTTAAATATATGTACATGTGTAGAAATGTATATGCATATGTCTTATTGTTGGAATAAGTAATATAGCATAAAAATGCTTCTAGTAGTCTGATTATTATTACTACTATAACTAATTTATTTTTATCAAAAAAATATTATTATAATAAGAGGGGTTAAAGTGCAAAAATACAGATGTGCTTTTCTCCGAGGAGCGCCCAGTAGCAAATGCTTTTTTTGGGTGCAAAAGTGCACACGTGGTTACACATTAGGTGCAAAAATACCGTTTGACCGTTAAGTTTGACTTTGACCGATGACGTGGCATTTCAAAGGTGCAAAAATACACATGTGATTTGTCAAGAAGTGCGTCCAACAACAATTTTTTTAATTTAATAATTTTATTTTAATTACTACCGGGTGCTAAAAAGATATTTAGAATACTGACCTGTACTGAAAAAGTACTTCATAATCTTGAAAAATTATTTTTAGATTTGAAAAAAATATTTCAGGATACTAACTATTACTAAAAAGATACTTTGAAGTATTTTTTCTGTACCAGTCAATATCCTGAAAGTACTTTTTAGTACCAGTCAGTACCTTGAAATATTTTTTTCAGTATCCTTTTAGTACCGGTAAACACTTGAAATATTTTTTCAAGATCTTAAAATAATTTTTCAAGATTATGAAGTATTTTTTCAGTATCAGTTAGTAACCTTTTAGTACCGGTCAATACTTGAAATATTTTTTCAAGATCCTAAAATAATTTTTCAAGATTACGAAGTATTTTTTCTGTACTAGTCAGTATCTGAAAAAAAATATTTCAGGTACTGACCAGTACTAAAAAGTACTTTTTGGATACTGACTGGTACAGAAAAAATACTTCATAATCTTGAAAAATTATTTTAGGATCTTGAAAAAATATTTCAAATATTGACCGGTACTAAAAGGATACTAACTGATACTGAAAAAATATTTCAGGGTACTGACTAGTACTAAAAAGTACTTTCAGGATACTAACTGGTACAGAAAAAAATACTTCATAATCTTAAAAAATTATTTTAGGATATTGAAAAAATATTTCAAGTATTGACCGGTACTAAAAGGATACTGATTGATACTGAAAAAATACTTCATAATCTAGAAAAATTATTTTAGGATCTTGAAATAAAATTATTAAATTAAAAAAAATTTGTTGTTGGGCGCTTTTCTTGACAAATCACATGTGTATTTTTGCACCTTTGAAATGCCACGTCATCGGTCAAAGTCAAACTTAACGGTCAAAGTTAAACTTAACGGTCAAATGGTATTTTTGCACCTAATTTGTAACCACGTGTGCACTTTTGCACCCAAAAAAAGTATTTGCTACTGGGCGCTCCTCGGAAAAAAGCACATGTGTATTTTTGCACCTTAACCCTAATAAGAGGAAATCCTAAAACCTCTCATCTATATATCCTATTTTCCCTTTACTTCTCTTAACCACCGCACAGCCTCCCCAATCATATCAATGAGGTATCTTTCTTCTTATCTTATTACTTTAGCTGGTTCGATGTTATCTCCCAATGCATATGTTCTAGTCACATATTTATCTCTTATCTTTTCTCTTTCTTTTTATATTATCTCCTTTTATATGTCTTACCTTGTCATGTATTTCAAGGTAGAGACTAAACTAAAATTTTTGACTTTGCATTTTGAATAGTTCATATGAGTATTGTATGCTAATTGTAGAAAGTTTTTATATTTGCTTCATCTCCCCTTTATGTGCTCATTGTATGCTAATTGTAGAAAGTTTTTGGGTTATGTCTTTAAATGAATTTTTCTATGTATATAGGTCCCTGACTATAATTTGCTACTTCTCTTTCTTAGATGGACCAAGAACTTGATTACATGCTGTTTGTGTGGCGCTGGGTTGAATTGTGCCGAAGATAGTATGTGTTGTTTCCCAGCTATATGTCAATGAGAGTTGTCATAAAAGAATAAGTTATAGTTTGAGTGGCAAAAGAGAGAGGGTGCGTCATGAGATAACGAGGAGAATGTAGTTGCCCATCTAATCGAAATATCATTAGAATGACTCCTAGAGCTTTCTTAGAATTGTGTGGTTTGTTACAAAGAGAGGGTGGTTTGCAACCCACATGATTTTCTAGTGTTGAAGAACAAGTTGCAAAAACTCTTTATATATTAACACACAAAGTGAAAAATTGTGAAGTCAATTTTTGGTTTAGATGTTTCGGTGAGACAATTAGTCGTTATTTGCATGTAGTTTTGATGGCTATCATTAAGTTAGAAGAAAAAGTTGTTGTAAGCCTGATGGGTCAAGTGTCGCTCCTAAAATTCAAAATGAGAGGAAGTTTTCCCATTTTTTAAGGATTGTTTTGGTGCTATAGAAGGAACACATATATGTGTCAAGGTGTCTCATGTAGATGCTACTCGATATCGTGGTAGAAAGGAGTACCCGACACCGAATGTCTTAACAGCATGCACATTTGACCTAAAGTTCACTTATTTGCTCTTTGGATGGGAAGGCACTGCATCTGACTCAAGGATCATTAAAAATGCATTAACAAGGGAAGATAGTCTTAAAATCCCTGAAGGTATATATTACCCCAAATTTGATAAAGTTAACTTTCATTAGGAATTATGAACTCATCATCATAGTCATCATCTGCATTTCTGATAGGTAAATATTACCTTGTGGATGCTGGATTCATGTTAATAAGTGGTCTTATAACACTTTATCAGGGAGTTTGCCATCATTTGAAAGACTATTCAAGGACAAATCCATCCATAAACTATAAGGAGTTATTTAACTTGTAACATGCAAAGTTGCGTAATTCAATTGAATGAGCTTTCGATGTTTTGAAGAAAAGATTTGCCATTATATCCAATGCAATTGAAACTACATATGGAATCAAAGTTTAAAAAATAATCATTTATGCATGTATCATTCTTCATAACTTCCTCAGGAGTGTTGACGATGATGACAAACTTATGAGAGAGGTGATATGGAACTTCGATGGCAAAGTGGATCAAATGACAATAATCATACTTGAAGTAGCATTGTAGCAACAATGTTGATGTCTCTGGTGGTGAACTTGTTAGAGACAATATCGCCAGTCAAATGTGGACAGATTACCAAAATAATTATGACCACACCCTTGATGACGACCTTGATGAAGAGGATGAGGGCTGAAGATTGATTTATCATTTCTAAACTTAGTTTGTTGTGTTCTTGAATTTAGACTTGAATGACTTATTTTTTAGACATGCGGTTTGTTGTATTTTATGTTGGACTTCAGTTGGATTCAAATTTCACACATTATGTTAACTTTATCACTTGTTTAGCTTTATTTTCATGCAAAAAATCCAGTTCTTATAAATTGTACGATATGATTACAGACTAATTTTATAGGATGGCACCCAACCCTAGTAAGGAACACAATGTGACTTGGGCAAGAAATATGGATGATGCCCTTGTTGATGCTTTTATGGCTGCTTATAATGAGTGCGACAAAGTTAATAGGACTTTTATTTGCAAGGCCCACGAGAATATAGTGTTAGAATTAAGTGCTTTATTTGGCAACAGATTGACAAGGATAAGGTGAAGAACCGATGGAAGACTCTGAAAAAAAAAACTTTCTAAACTGTGTGACATATTTAAAAGTTTGAGTGGATTTACTTGGAACCCGACAACAAAATTGTGGGAGCCAAAACCTGAGGTTTGGGCTGCATTGATTGAGGTAAAGACAACTGAGGTAAACATGTTGTCTTGTTCTATTGAATTGCATAATACTAAGTAAAATGTTGTGTTTATATTGAACCTAAGCCCTTGCTTCTCTAGCTATTATAGTCTCTGAAAGCTTCGGTGGCTTTTAGTTCTTATATGCAATAATGAATAAAATGTTGTACTCCATGCATGGAGTTCTATGTTTTCTCCTTTGTTCTGGCTTAATTGTTAGCTTCTTATCTATAATAAAGAATAGAATGATGTTTGTTGCAATTATATGCAAAATATTTATTTAATGTACAACACGTGTTGTATCTATGGGCTCACATATCCTTTTCAAAATCTGTGCTCATATGAGTTCCAAATTTGATGTTCAATTTAGTCACAGATTATTTCACAAGAAAGATATGAATTCTAAATTTCATTTACTCTTATAGATTGTTTGTTTACTATTGTTGCTGAAAACTTTGTTTCTTCATTTGGGAACACATTCTATTTCTTGTTGCATCTAAGATTGAGCTTCTGGAACAAATCCTTTATTTGTTGTAGGCTAAACCTAAAGCAGGAGTATGGAGAACAAATCCTTTTCCAAATTAAGGCAAGATGATGATATTGTATGGAGTAGATAGAGCAAATGGAGAGGAAGGTGAAACAATGCGTGAGTTTAGAAAGAGATGTATTCTCATGAAGAGCTAACCGAAACTTTCAATGATATCACCAACCTTGTTTCACAAGGTGGATTAACATCAAACAATGTTGATCCTTTTGTTGAAGCTGATAGACAAGGTAATTTACATGTACAAAGCCAATCTTTTGAACATGATAATTCTCTTAGTGCTTATAGTTCTTGTAGCAAAAGGGCAAAGAGAGCAACTAGAGAGTCATTTCAAAGATTTAATAGGAGTCATGTCAGCAATGGCTGAGGCAAATAATAGGAATTGATGCATTCATTCAAAGCACAAGGGTGAAAACACTACAATTATCAGGTGAAGAGCTTTGGAAAATTATTGAAGAATGAGGATGTGATAATGAAAGAATACCTGACATATATTGCTTTCTCATGAGTGATACTGACAAGCTTAAGATAGCAGTTCAGTGTCCACCTTTAGCCAGGAGAATGGTCATCATGAAGATGTTCTATAATTCACTTTAATTAGTTGGTGGTGACTTATATATATTTTGGTTGATGCTAAAAAATTATAACTTTTGACTAACAGTCATCACTTTTGAATACTTTTTGAATATTGTTAATTGCTTAAAATAGGCATTTGAGCATGTTGTAATCACTTACTTATATGTAGATTATTGAATAGTTTGCTATCACTTTATAAGAAGCGTTTAGTTGTTGTTTTTATTGTAAAGTTTAGTAAATCAATATATAATTTTATTTTCGCATATCATTCATAATGTGAGATGAACTAATTACAAAAAGTTTTCATCCATTATAAACAATTTATTTATGTAAATAAATTAATATGTAAAAAAACACAAAATATCTAAATAAAAGTGAGGAAGAAAATATTGATAAGAAAATGTGTTTTTGTTGGATAAAACCATAGCTGCATAAATTGAGGAAGAAGAGATAACATAATAATCCTTCCATTTCTTATTTATGGATTGGCGGGTAAATATGCGTTCATATCAATGATATTTTATTTTATTGATTGATTGAAGAGAGGAATATAAAAATGATAGAAAAGAACACATCATGTGAGAATAAGGGCAAAATGGTAAATTAATTATTACCACCCCTCCCCTTCCCTCTTAAACCAAACAAAGGATATCATCCCCTCCCTTTCCTTCTAACAAACCAAACAAGGTAAGAAACCCTCCCCTTTCTCCCACACTCCTCTCCACTCCCTTCCCTTCCACACCCTTCAAACCAAACACACCCTTTGGGTGTGCTGTATAATTTTTGTTTTTAGTATTTCACCCCATTTTCTTTCCTACAAAAGTGACTCTATGTGAGTGTATACATGCATATTCTAAATCATTTCATGACCTTACTACCTCTTGTAACTCCATTTGTCCTTTTGAGGGTGGAATTATTCCTTCATGATGTATCATCCTTTCTTGTTGTTTGCAGGTGTTCTTATATGAATGTTGCAACTTATTTTGATGATACTTTGTAATGAATTTCAATTTTTAATATATTTGATATATATTTTGATATATTTGGGAAGTCATCAATGCTAAAATAAAAGAATTTTTTTTAAAATATTTTACAAGATATCAAATTAGGTGTATCATTTATTGGATTTCAATTTAAATAGAAGTTTTAAAACTTAGGAAAGAAGCAATAATAAATAAAATTGGGAAATTTTCTCAAATAAAAAAAAGGTTAAGGTGCAAATTGGCCAACGAAGTATTACGTTAGGAGCATCTGGCACAAAAATGTATTGAAGGTATCTTAAATACCAACCAACAATTAAAAATGAAAAAAACTTACCAATCAACTAAAAAAAATGAAAACTATCATAATGACATTAAAATCAATCAAACGTCGTTTGGTTATTTGTATGTAAGAGAAGCCCGAAGATGGTTAAGGTGCTTCTGGGGAGGACAGTCTTCAATATGTCGCGACTTTGATTGTTTAATTTGGTCAAGGAAACGCCATTTCGACGTAGAATTGTTGTATAAGCCTTTGGAGTGTTGTGTTTGGAGTGACGTTTGTGTTATTCAGCTTTGCCCCTGTTTTGGGACAGGTTTTGTTTCTATATTTCAGTCATTGTTGGATTGAACTTCGATCGTAGGTGTGACCTGTTGATACAGTTACTAGGTCCATCATTAGCTCAAGTGAAATCAGGCATAAAAAATCCTCAGGATTTAAGCCACTAATCATCTTCTTTGTGCTACACCTTCCTTCTGAATCATTTGTGGGGCTACTAAGATCATGAGTTTCAAATATCACTCCCCTACAATAACTCAATAATTTAATTAAACCACTTAGGAGAGGAGCCTTGCGCTCTTTACATTCAGAGAACTAAAAATCCATCTTTTATGTAAGAGAAGCCTGAAGATTGCTGATATGGAATGCTAGAATATTATGACGGCGACAATTTGGCATGATTCTGAGCTTATTCCTTTCTTGAAGACAAATAGAGTTTGCCTGATTTTAATGTCAATGTGATAGTTTCTATGTTTATAGTTGACTGGTAAATTTTTTTTTTTCATTTTTAATTGTTGGTTGGTATTTAAGGTACCTTCAATACATTTTTGTGCTAGATGCTCCTAGCGTAATACTTCATTGGCCAATTTACACCTTAACCCTAAAAAAAAAAAGATTTAGATTTATTATCATCATCATTATTTCCTTTTCTTTTCATTGATAAGAACGTCATTGTTCTTGGAAGTTTTAGGTGGCAATATATGTCTATATATACGTGTGGTGTATAGAGAAGACAGTGTGTTCTATTTTCTTGGTTGGTGATGGCAGCACAAGAGCTCATAATTTTAATAGAGGGAGATTAAAGTTTAGAGATGCAGAAGATCTATAGCATAGATGAAAATTCAGCATTGAGTTTATCTTTCTCCCTTAATTTCTCTTCTTTCTTTTATCTTTTATTTTGTCTTTGGTTAGCTATTATTTAATTCATAAAAATGTTTAATTTATGTAGCTAAACCTTTGTTTTGGATTATTTATTTTGATTATGGATTAGTGGATGATGATTTCTTCTTTTAGTAGCTATAATGTTATGTTTGTTGATTCAATTGTGAGCTTAAATGTTCTAAAAGATGAGAAACTTGATTGGAACTTTATTTGGTGTTCTAAGAAGCCTAGACATAGAAAATTTAGAATTGACCTTCAATTCAATCATGTAGGATTAAGTTTTTAGACTTAATTTACTTGAAGGATAGACATATACCTATCGGCTATACATAGTCTCATTATGCTTGCGCTTAAATTAATTCAACTAAAGTACTAATCGCCTAAGACATTAGGGATTAACATAATTGGAATGTCTTTTAGTGAATTAAAAGATACCCTTATGTAATTAGAGTCCTAGACTAACAAATATAACTTTAAATCCAAGTAAGGGGAGAAATTAGACACTGAGAAGTAATCAAGGCTATAATAATCAAAGTTACCACATAAGATCTATAATCACCCTTATCCTTAGCCTTAGTTAGATTTGATTTTCTTTTTTTTTTTAGCTAGCTTTTATTCCTATCTTTGCTTCAAACCGTGATCATTCCACTTAAGCAAAAGTGTAAAATCATTGTTCAACTGAATTGTTAATACCAAGTCCTTATGGAAATGATACTTTTTCCATCACTTTATTACTTGATATGACTCGAATGCTTATGGAGTCTTAAGCTATAATCTTTTTCCTATTACTTTGATTTATAGCAACAATCTTGATGAGCATGTGAATCCTTTGCTATGTGTACATGAAGTTTTGAGAAAGGGAAAATTGTTTTCAAATATGGAAAAGTGTGAATTTTGCATTGATAAAGCTGTTTTTCTTAGTTATTTGTTTGGTAAAGATAAGTTGAACAAAAGACATGAAATATGGCTAAAATTTATTTAGACATTTCCTTATGTCATCAAATATAAAAAAGGTAAAGAAAATGTTGTTGCAAAAGTATTGTCAAAAAGATATAATGTTCTTTCTTCTCTAAATACCATATTTCTTGAATTTGAATATGTCAAGAAATTATATGCAAGTGCTATTGTTTTTACAGAAGTGTTTCTTGCTTGTGAAATTGAGCATTGTGCATCAAAAGCCAACAAAGGAAGAAGGTGTGTTCTTTTTGAACCTGGAGATTGGATGAAAATGAGAAAATAAATATTTTCATCTCAAAGAAAATCAAAATTAGCTCAAAGAGGAGATGGTCCATTTCAAGTGCTTGAAAAAATAAATGATAATATTAATAAGATTAATCTACTTGGTGAGTATAATGTCAATACTACTTTTAATGTGGTTGATTTATCTCCATTTGATATGAGTGAAGGTTCAAGGACGAATCCTTTTGAGAGGAGGGAGTGTGATGCGAATTAGAAAAGTCTCTTCATATTCAACTAATGATGATCCAACTTCAAATGAACCTTTACAAATTCCAAGCGGACCATTCAAAAGAGCACAAGTTAAAAGTGTAACATCCTAAATTTCGGATTTTGGGAATTTAAAATATGATATGGGTTTGATTATGGAAAATTGAGCCTTAATTATTATTTTTTTGAAAAAAAAAAGTAAGTAACTTATTGGAATTTAAGGCATATTTTCTTGTAAATTAAGGATAAATGGTTGGGAATAATTTTGGCCTAAATACTTTGGAGATAATATGATTGTGGCCTAAAGAAATCAATTAAGAAAGAAAAATTCTTAAATAGAATTAAGAATTTATTTCTAACACTTATTCCCTTATTTTCTATTATTTTTATATTGTATGTGCAAATCACATCTACACCTATAGCCAATGGATTGCCTCAAAGCTATATAACTTTAGGCCCATATTTAAATGACTCAAGCCAAAACCATTTCGCCTTCTATTTCTCTGACCAAATAATATCCATTAAATCAACACCTTACACTCACATAGACACAACCCAATTCTGATTTGTTTCTTTCGACCCAGATGGCAAACGAATATAACTTATTCAACCCAATTCCCATTCTCCAAGCCCGACAGACATAAACCCATCCCATTTGACTTCAATTCAAAAAATAATAATAATGATAATAATAATAATAATTACACTCAAAACGCACAGCAGCAGAAGCAAATTTGCTCTCTGATTTCATTCCACCAAAACATGCTAACCGAGCAGAGTCAAACGCATAAACCGGATCACGCCACCAAGATCACAGCGCCGTAAACACAGAAAAGAAGACATTATCAGCAACTTTTTCGCGCAGCAAGCCATACTCACCTGTCAGCGATCAGACCTTTACCATGTTTTTCGAACGCAACGTGAAAGACCCCTGAGCATTCCCTTTTGGTCTGAACCCTTAAGTTTATTTAAGTTTTTGTCTCGGCTCTCACTCATTCCTAACTAAGTGCGAGAGTGAGAGGAAGATTGAAACCGAGCCTGAGAGAGAGAGAGAGAGAGAGAGAGAGTTCGAAGTAAAGCCGAGAAAGATAGGGACAACATGAACACCTAACGAGACTAAGAATTGAGAACAAGGTAAGCCTCCTTCTTGTAGTTGCTGAACGTTTGGCTTTCGGCATATGAAACTTACGTGATGAGTTTCGTTTCTGCATGTTCTGTTTAAAGGAGCTGAAACAAAGGAGGTTTTAGCATCTATCTTACGTATGAAATTTTCAGAATATGTCTTTAAGTTACATGCACTAATAGAGAACAAAAGAAGACGTTTATTGGTGTTGCATGCATGTCAACATTGGAGTTTTCTTTAGGTTCTATCAAGTTTCTGTTTTTTTGCAAAACTAAAAGGGAAGCTCACTGCATATGGAATAAAAAGAAAGGAAGAGTTGCTGTGTTTTTTTTTTTCTAAAAAGAAAGGAAGAGTTGCTGTTTTTTTTACTGATATATATAAGGGACATTGATGAAGGGGTAACCAGTGCAAGTATACACTATCAATGTAATACCGGCAAGTATCCCAAGGTAATAAAATATCGTTCCCACAGGGACCAAAGTTCCAACTACCAACCCAAATCACTTTAATTTATAGTTGATGTAACCGAAAGAGTTTTTGATGAAAATATTAAAAGTCAGTAAAATCACACAGAAATTGAATTAAACTTTGTAAAATGAAATTAACAAAAGCCTAGGGTCATGTATATCATCAATAATCCATTTAAATGTTTTTCCTTTACCAAAAGCTAGATTAAGACCTAATCTTCTTTTAAGGTAGAGTTTAACTACTTAACCGTTGAATTGGAGTAAGTCAATCGAATTTCAGATTTTAGTCTAATTGCTTATTCCTAAGTCAATTAGCTTAATCCTTAATCCTAAAGTCATGTTCCCATGCTCATTAGAATTAATTCTTGCATTAAGCCCAGAATTCTTTATGATTGCATAAAGCCTATGCCAAGTTCCCTTGCTAGTACCTTATGTTCTTTAATCAATTGAACCTAGAATTAACTAGCCTTTCCCAAGGTCTAATTAATCTTTCAATTCCTTAATTAGATGATCAAACCAACCAAGGCATTAAGCGTGGGTTAAAGAAACATATCCAAGACAAACATTATGCAATTAAAAACAGAATCACAATTAAACTTCATAAAGAATCCATACATGACCTTAGAAAGATACTTAGTTCATGCTAATCATGACCAAGCATAAAAATGGTAAAAGATGAAGAACATGAAATTTAATTAAAACAACCAAAAAGGAAAGATTACAACTAAGCCATACCAAGAAGGAGGCAAGAAATACAAAAGAAAAACAATAGATAAAACAAAAGATTAGAACTAAGCCATACCAAGTAGGAGGCAAGAAACTAAAGACAAGAATTAAAGACAATACATAAAACTAAATAAGCAAAACTAAAGCCTTCCATGTAGGAGGCAAGAAATAAAAGAAGGCAGATAGAATGGGAGAGATCATGGTCTCTCCAAGGTGTGTCTACAAGTTCTAAACATCCTTGTATTTATAGAAAACTTGGGAGAACTATTGAGCCACAATTCTTGACTTTTGTGCTCCAAAAACGCGTCCGAATTACAGCCTGGTTTACACCAAGATTTCGGTGGCTTTCGGTGAATTTGTCTTCATATGAATTGTAGCCCCGGATGTCAGCTTTCCAGTCGTTCAAACAGGACCTCATTTGGATATCCGTAGCTCCAGTTATGGGCCAAACACTGCATGTTGGTCCAGAGTCCGTCACAGCACATTGTTTTGTATTCCAAGCCCATTTTGGTCCTCTAAACGTCTGATTTAGCTTCTGGGCTTTTCATAGAAGTTGTAGGTATGTCTCTTAGCTTTCCTAAAATATAAAGTTTGGATCAATTGGAGGTCTAGAACGTAAGTTATGATCAAAATACCGAACAGTGTTCATTACCCAATTGAAAAAGAGATGTGATTTGAGCCCAGTTTTGATCCAAATTTCAAATATGACCAAGATTAATGCAAATGAAGTCTAAAAACTCATTATGCAAATGAAAACACATATTTAACAAATTGTTCCATTAAAGCATGATAATGACAGAGTTTATAGCTTCTTTTTGCATTTAAAATAATATGAATTCAATGATTATCAAACTCCCCCACACTTAGCCTTTTGCACTCCTGGGCAAAATCTAAAGCAAGAAAACCAATCTTTTTTTTTTTTCAAACAGTTGCCAGTAATGTAAAAATTGAACAAGGGATAGAAAGCTTCAAAAGATTGATAAATCAAAACCAAAATTCTTTTATCTCCAATCACAATTATGGCAATTTCAATCAATGACGCTAATTACATAAGATGGTCTTTCAAATGATGCGCTCAATCAATCAACCTCTCAAGTGTATCTCTCAAGTGTTTAAGGTATATAAGTGTATCGCTTAAATTCTACCCAAGAAAATTGTTCTGCCATAAGCTTGCTCATTTTCTACGTCTCCACTACTCATAACACATATAGGCACAAATCAAGAGAGCTTGTTATTACAGGTTGTAACGGGGTTAGGATGAAGGTAGGTAAAAGTATGGAATGAGAGGCTAAGCACCAAAGAAATTAAATCGAGCACTGATTAACATAATCATTCTATGTATGAAAACTTTCATTTAACTCAAATACCTCCTTTCTTTCTTTGTTTTTTTTTTCTTCTTCTTTTACACCTTTTTTTTTTCTTTTTGTTCTTTTTTGTTTTTTTTTTTGAAACTATACTATATATATAATCACAATGGCAACATCAAATATCTTCCCCCCACACTTAAACTGTTGCACTCCTGAGCAACCCCCACACTTAAACACCAAACCAAGGTAAACCAATGCTCAATAATTTTTCACGGTGCGGAGTAAAATGGTTTTACGCTTAGGCTTGTAATGTGGCTTAGAACAAAATGGACAAAAAGGCACAAAGGGGTTACCAAAGGAATAATAATGCATGGGAAAGGCTATTTGGCCAAAGTGGGGAAAACAAAAGGAAACAAAAACAAGCTTCCATCATACCTATGCACATAAGTGAAAAATGTAGTTTCAAAAAGAAAAGGAGCAAGTTCTAGAGAACGCAAATCATGAGCAGATGCACACATGAAAGAAAGAATGGCAAAAGATGAATTCCATTCATGCAGGCTCAAAATCTCACAGGGTCAATACCATCTTATATAATCAACATCACCAATTCAACAACCAAGACATGGAATCGAAGAGTCTAGAATTGCAAATCAAATAGAATAATCCATCAAAACCAAAATGTTCAAGTTCATAATATGTAGCAATCATAGAAAAAGAGAATGTATTGTTCTTATTCTATTTAATAAACTACATTATTTCTACTTTTTCTACTGGATTGTGTCCCTCCCCCACACTTATCTTCCTCGAACAACAATTAAGCCCAAGAAAATCATATGAATTAAGAAGAAAATAAGTGAGGAGAGAGACAACCTGGGTTAGAGGATCTTAAGTCGCTTGAAGGAGAAGTTCTCATCCTTGATGAGAATCATGCATTTGTCATTAAAAACATCTTCTCCCATATTTAATTTCCTTAGTGGAGGTGGTTTAGGATCCATTGGAAGAGGTCTAAGAATGTATGGTGGATGTTGGTTCCATCGAGGACCTTTCCAAGAATGTGCCTGTAAAGAAGACAAGCAACCAACAGTATCCCATCCAAAAATAGAAACATGGAGAAGTTTCAAGTGAATTAAAGGCATGTTAAGTTCCAAACTCTCCAAGTAACTATCACAACCAAGGAAATCAATGATACTCCCATCAGTAGGAGTCAAGGAACCAATTATATTTTGAAAATTCTCTTGTGGTTGCAAAATGGAAGGTATGGAATCCAACTTAGTGTTGGAGTATACCACATCATTGTCACAATCACAAGAGATGGAAGGAAAAAGATTGAAAGAAGGAAGAGGAATTTTGAAATTGTCACCACCCGGAATGTGTGAAGATTTAAAACAATTATCTTGTTTTTCTAAATCAGGTGGCAAATCACAAGAAAGTACTTGTTGGAAAGATTCATCAACATGTAGGATTTTATCAATCAAAATTTCAGAATCTTCATTACCAACAAGACTACAAGGAGGTAATCCAATGTGAATTTCTTGCATTTGACATTCTAGGCTATGATTGTTCTCACTCACATCAACAACAGAATCCACAATCAATGCAGAATCGCTACCAAAATCACCATTTAATGCATCATTAATTTCAATGCAAATAGGACACTGTTCATTATTAGAACATGCACAATTGTCAGTGTCACTCATTGATGCAAACTCGGGATAATCAGCATACCATTCAGCAAGAACATCATCAACATCATTGGCATCCATGCTTGATTCAATCTTTTCAAAATTGTCATGCTTACTATCATCAATAGTACAAGAGGATGCATTATGATCAATGATAGAGTCAACCACTTCACTAAATGCTTTCTTTTGAAACTCAACAAGTGAATGACATTTTTCATGATAACAATTTACACATATTTGATATTCTTCACAACAGCATGAAAATATGTCATTTAATTGATTGCAATCATTACTAGTACTATGAAGTGAAGCATTTTCATCAGTTAAAACATCATATGAAGAAATAGGAACACACTCATCAACAAGTACAGTCAAATCACTACTACTAAAGTCAATTGGTTGAGTAATTTCATTTCCAAAAAATTGAGGGGATTCAACAATGATTTCCTTGTCCATCTCATTATCGCTTAAATTATGAATTGCTTCATTAATTAAAGTAGTAGGAGAGTCTACTTCTATAAGGATAGGATCATTACCAAATAGTAGAGAGGATTCTTCAATATGCTCTTGTACTTGTCTCACTTCTTGTGCATGTGTGCCCATGATAGAAGGAAAACTCATTTTTAAAACTTGTGCTTGCTGCTCAATTTCCCTTGCTAATTTCTCAGTTGATTTCTCATGTTGTTCCATAATTCTAAGCATAGAGTCCATTTGTCGATGAAGGTTGTCCTTATGTGACCACTCCTCATTTATAGCCCAAGCCGTTTGATTGTGGAAATCTCCAATGACTTCACAAAATGAAGGATCTTGGTTGGGCGAACATGGTTGAGAATGAGGTTCATAAGGTGGCTCAAATGGGTATAGAGATTCATGAGATGGATGGCATGGTATGGAAATGGGATAGAATGAAGGATGATAAGGTAAGTGAGAGGATTGATGATATTGTTGGAATGGAGGTTGTTGGTATGGTTCATGATATTGGTGGAATGAGCCATCACATTCTTGATTGCCAGCAAAGAAGTGAGAATTGAAAGGTAGATCATGATTATCGTACAACCAAGCCATGAAAGTTCAATGTAATTAATTCCCAATGGGTCACAAGATAACTTTCAATTAATGAAGAAGGTTTTTTTTTCCTCTTTTTTTTTTTTGTAAAATAACACACAATTGAAATGAACAAGGAATAACTCAAAACGAAAAATTAAAAACTGCAATAAAACAAGCACCAATCTATAAACAAGCAAAGATAGTTGATATTGGGACAAGTTTGGTCCCCGGCAACGGCGCCAAAAACTTGATGAAGGGGTAACCAGTGCAAGTATACACTATCAATGTAATACCGGCAAGTATCCCAAGGTAATAAAATATCGTTCCCACAGGGACCAAAGTTCCAACTACCAACCCAAATCACTTTAATTTATAGTTGATGTAACCGAAAGAGTTTTTGATGAAAATATTAAAAGTCAGTAAAATCACACAGAAATTGAATTAAACTTTGTAAAATGAAATTAACAAAAGCCTAGGGTCATGTATATCATCAATAATCCATTTAAATGTTTTTCCTTTACCAAAAGCTAGATTAAGACCTAATCTTCTTTTAAGGTAGAGTTTAACTACTTAACCGTTGAATTGGAGTAAGTCAATCGAATTTCAGATTTTAGTCTAATTGCTTATTCCTAAGTCAATTAGCTTAATCCTTAATCCTAAAGTCATGTTCCCATGCTCATTAGAATTAATTCTTGCATTAAGCCCAGAATTCTTTATGATTGCATAAAGCCTATGCCAAGTTCCCTTGCTAGTACCTTATGTTCTTTAATCAATTGAACCTAGAATTAACTAGCCTTTCCCAAGGTCTAATTAATCTTTCAATTCCTTAATTAGATGATCAAACCAACCAAGGCATTAAGCGTGGGTTAAAGAAACATATCCAAGACAAACATTATGCAATTAAAAACAGAATCACAATTAAACTTCATAAAGAATCCATACATGACCTTAGAAAGATACTTAGTTCATGCTAATCATGACCAAGCATAAAAATGGTAAAAGATGAAGAACATGAAATTTAATTAAAACAACCAAAAAGGAAAGATTACAACTAAGCCATACCAAGAAGGAGGCAAGAAATACAAAAGAAAAACAATAGATAAAACAAAAGATTAGAACTAAGCCATACCAAGTAGGAGGCAAGAAACTAAAGACAAGAATTAAAGACAATACATAAAACTAAATAAGCAAAACTAAAGCCTTCCATGTAGGAGGCAAGAAATAAAAGAAGGCAGATAGAATGGGAGAGATCATGGTCTCTCCAAGGTGTGTCTACAAGTTCTAAACATCCTTGTATTTATAGAAAACTTGGGAGAACTATTGAGCCACAATTCTTGACTTTTGTGCTCCAAAAACGCGTCCGAATTACAGCCTGGTTTACACCAAGATTTCGGTGGCTTTCGGTGAATTTGTCTTCATATGAATTGTAGCCCCGGATGTCAGCTTTCCAGTCGTTCAAACAGGACCTCATTTGGATATCCGTAGCTCCAGTTATGGGCCAAACACTGCATGTTGGTCCAGAGTCCGTCACAGCACATTGTTTTGTATTCCAAGCCCATTTTGGTCCTCTAAACGTCTGATTTAGCTTCTGGGCTTTTCATAGAAGTTGTAGGTATGTCTCTTAGCTTTCCTAAAATATAAAGTTTGGATCAATTGGAGGTCTAGAACGTAAGTTATGATCAAAATACCGAACAGTGTTCATTACCCAATTGAAAAAGAGATGTGATTTGAGCCCAGTTTTGATCCAAATTTCAAATATGACCAAGATTAATGCAAATGAAGTCTAAAAACTCATTATGCAAATGAAAACACATATTTAACAAATTGTTCCATTAAAGCATGATAATGACAGAGTTTATAGCTTCTTTTTGCATTTAAAATAATATGAATTCAATGATTATCAGACATAAGTTGCTCCACAAGAATCATGCTGTCATATATGAGTGTAGCAGATTTGAAAAAAATATGACGAAAACATGATTTTGTGTTGAATGTCCATACATATAACTATAATTCAACGTTGTACAAGGAATGAAAGAGATGGTTTTGGTATTTTCCTGTTGGGTTAATGTGCTCTTTGGTCACTTAAGCCCAATAAGGCTTAATTGAGATTACAGCCCAAGAACTCTATGGCCCATGTGGTTTAGGGTTATGTCTTGGGTGTAATAGCATATAAACCTGCTTTCACCTGCTTGAGAGAAACAGACGCATAAGGAGGCTCTCATTAGAAAAAAAAAACCATAGAGGCAGATGTTCGTCATCTGAACAGTTGCCCACACAACCATCCTATTCCCCTCAAGAGATAGTCTGGAAGATCGATCATAGAGCGAACGAGGACTGTTCGTGGAGAGGTTTTCAGATCGCTCTTCAAATACGAGGACTGTTCGTGGAGAGGCTTTCAGATCGCTGCATCTTTCCAGGTAATCAAAACGATGAAGGTTTTAACTTTGCCTATATCGCGTGGTACGATACGCTTCCGCGTTTCTGGTGAGATTCCTACAATTGGCATCAGAGCCAATAGCGATGAGGAAAAGAACCGAGTTTTGATATTAATTTATATTTCATGTGATTCTTTTCGAAAATTATTTTTCAAAAATATGGCATCTTTTTCTATATTTGTTATTTATTTCATGGTAGCTATTCGTTTATAATTCATATTTGGTATTAGTTTTAATTTTAATCGGTTAATCGCTTTAATCCATGGTTAGATTTTCTCGTGTATTTCTTGATTTGTAACAAGGAGGCTAATCCCATATGATTAGGTTTCCTCCTTGCTGTTTTTAATTTTATTTTGGAATTTCTATGTATTTTTCGAATTTCTGTAAAAGATGGAGATCAAGAAACTGCGAAGAAGATGAGATGACTTCGGCTGAAGGCGTTGGCAGAAGTGACGGCTAGGATTCCTCTTGTGTGTCCTAGGGTTTCTAGCTAAAGTATGGGTCTTTGGGCTTTTGGACCCATAGATACCCTAAAGGATCTAGAGACAGATACTATGGGCTGGACAAAAGAGGAATTCCACAGTTGTAATTTTTTATTCCTATTTTTTTAGGAAAGCCATGGATTAAAGTTATTTGTTTAATTATTTAATGCCTTTGTTAAATTGTATGAATTATATTTGCGATTAACATGATATTGGTAAATAACATGTCATATAGAATAGGAAGATGCCATATTGTTGCATAATCACATGTCATAATTGCATAGTAACTATTATGCCTTAAATCGACTAATATGATAGTTATTATGCGAGATTATTTAGATTGCCTACTAAATTAATTATCAATTATTATGATTTTAAATTAAAATCTAGAATAATAATCGCATTAATTAATTGTGGGTTTAGAATTTAGACATTAATTATCAATTATTATGATTTTAAATTAAAATCTAGAATAATAATTGCATTAATCAATTGTGGGATTAGAATCTAGACATTAATTATTAATTATTATGATTTTAAATTAAAATCTAGAATAATAATTGGAGTAATTAATTGTGGGATTAGAATCTAGACATTAATGATCAATTATTATGATTTTAAATTAAAATCTAGAATAATAATTGTGGAATTAAAATCTAGACAAATAATCTAGGAAATTTCCTAAGAGAATTGTACCTTTTGGAGTAATTTGTGGGTTATTTAAAATGGTCATGTGACGCACACTCTGCCAATCATGACTAGATTTTAGATATCTAATAATTTACTCTAAATTGAACAAATTCTTGGAAATTGAAAATTCTAAATTTAAAATATTGAATGGGTGAAGGTTTTAAATTAAGCATTTAATTTTAAAACCTACGGGCCCCAATTGTGGGTTTATTAGTGAAATGGTTATCGCTGAAGCCCCATCGGATAAGGATAATCGGATTTCGCTAGATTAAACCCTAATATTTTCAAAATTTTAGTAAAGTTTTATACGGCCCATCGTCGGCAATACTTAGACACTAAAGATAATTTTGAAAGTAAACAATGATTAAATACATTCAACTTTGGTAAAATTGTTAACCCTCCCATCGAGGCTCTGGCAATGAAACTGAAGGCCCAAATTAACAATATTAGTTTTACAAGAATCTTGCCCATCGTAAGCCTTGTAAAGATAACTAATGGATTGTTAAACAATAAACGAATAGTAGTTATTAGAATCTACTAGCGCTATATCTGTTTGTTGTTAACTATAGTTTGTAATTAGTGTGCTTTTCCTTATTTTCAGAAAAATGTCTTCATTCAATCCTTTAGCTACAATCTTGAACCAAAAACCTATGGATGGTACAAACTACAAACAATGGAAAACTAATTTGGATATTATTCTTCAATATGAAAAGCTCAACTTTGTTCTCACTACTCCTATGCCAGCGCAGCCTGTTGTAGATGCGTCTGATGCAATTCAGACTCGATTTCAGCAGGAGAAGGATAGATGGGAGAAGGCGAATGTGTCAGTTCGCTGCTACATTTTGGCCAGTCTCGCCAATCACCTTCAGGAGCAAGTGAGCATGATTGAGAGTGGAGCAACAATGCTCCAGACTCTTGATGGCATGTTTGCTACGCCTAGCATGGGTGATTTACATGTGATTGAGGCTTGTTTAGTGGAGAATCACGATGATAAATAGATTGTTGATTCAGGAGCCACTAACCATGTTTGTTACTCTTTGCAGTGGTTCAAACATAGCTTGCCTGTAAGTAAAGGACAAAGAGATTTGAAACTTGGAACTGGGGAGCTTGTGTCTGCACTAGCAGTGGGACAAGTTATTTTATCTTTTGATAATTGCAGGACTTTGGTTTTAGAAGACTGTTTACTTATTTCAGATTTTAAGAGGAATTTAATTTCTGTTAGTTGTTTGGATAAACATGGTTTGACAGTTCAATTTAATTCCTCAATTTCAATAAGAAGTTCATCTTCTTTTATTTGTTCTGGTATAAAGCTTAATGGTCTTTATTTCCTTAATCCTGTTCCCCGTGAAGTTAATCATGTTGAATTAAAAGATGTTGAGCATATTAATTCATCAAAGAAAAGAAAAGTTTCCAATGAAACTTATCTTTGGCATTTGAGATTGGGTCATATTAACTCTAACAGGATACAAGGTTTGGTCAAAAGTGGGATTTTGAAATCCCTGAACTTTGAACCGATACCAGTATGTGAATCTTGTTTAGAGGGTAAAATGACCAAGAGATCTTTCAAGGCCAAGGGAAAACGTGCCACACTTCAGCTGGAATTGGTACATACTTATGTATGTGGACCAATAAATATCCAAGCCAAAGGCGGGTATCAGTATTTCATCATATTTACTGATGATTACTCTAGATTTCGACATGTGTATCTGATGCGTCACAAGTCTGAAGCTTTTGGAAAATTCCAAGAGTTCAAGGCTGAGGCAGAAAAGCATCTAGGTGTTCAAATTAAGACTCTTCAATCTGATTGAGGGGGTGAATACCTATTTGAAGAGTTCAGGTCTTACTTGACCAAAGAGGAGATAATTTCACAAGTACCTTCTCCAAGGACACCCCAGCAGAATGAAGTTGCTGAAAGGTGAAATAGAACCCTTTCAGAGATGACAAGATCTATGCTCAGTTATTCATCTCTTTCTGATTCATTCTGGGGATATGCCTTAGAAACAGCTATGTATCTATTGAACTTAGCTCCGTCCAAGTCGGTTTCAAAGACACCAATAGAATTGTGGAAAGGGTGTAAGCCCACCATGAACCATATTTGGATTTGGGGTGCTCCGGCACATGTCTTGCAACAAAATCCAGATAAGATGGACTTGCATACTGAAGTATGCATATTTATAGGCTATCCTAAAGGAATCGGAGGTTGTTGTTTTATAGTCCAAAAGAAAAGAAGGTCATAGTGAGCACTCACGTGACTTTCTTAGAGGAGGACTATATGACAAATTATAAGCCAAGGAGTAAGGTGATTCTTGATGAGCTAGTCTCAGATCAAGTTTCACCACAACCTCAAGGGGTTCCAGCTTTTGTTCCTGTAGTTGTTCAAAGAGGGGAAAATGTACCTGAACATACACAGGAACCAGAGACAGAACCAGAAGTTCAGCATAATGATGAAGTTCAACATGATGATGAACTTAATGAAGAACAAAATCATGAATTGGTTAATCCACTTAATGAGGGTCCTCATCTAGAAATTGTTAACCCACAAAATGTGGACCCCCTGTAGATGCACAACATCAAGTGCGACAAAGTAGTAGTGGGAGATTGATTCGTAAACCTGCAAGATATCTCTTTTTGGGTGAGTCAAATCAGGATGTCATCATTGATGAAGATGGTGATCCCACGAGTTATGACGAAGCACTAGGAGATGTTGATGCTCAGGAATGGCTTGAGGCTATGAATCGTGAAATGGATTCTATGTATTCCAACTCAGTTTGGTCTCTTGTAGATGCACCTGAAGGGGTAAGACCCATTGGGTGTAAGTGGATTTACAAGAGAAAGAGAGGATCAGACGGGAAGGTTGAAACCTTCAAAGCTAGATTGGTGGCGAAAGGGTACTCCCAAAAAGAAGGTGTGGATTATGATGAAACTTTTTTGCCGGTTGCCATGCTCAAGTCCATCCGGATTCTTTTAGCTGTTGCAGCAAATCTTGATTATGAGATTTGGCAAATGGATGTCAAAACTGCTTTTCTAAATGGAAATTTGGAAGAGGAAATCTATATGCAGCAACCAAAAGGGTTTATAGCCAAAGGGCAAGAAGAAATGGTATGCAAGTTGCAGAGGTCCATTTATGGACTTAAGCAAACATCCAGATCATGGAACATCAGATTTGATCAAGCCATTGAGTCTTATGGCTTTGAGAAAAGTCCTGATGAGCCGTGTGTGTATAAAAGGATCCAAGGTAGTGCGATATCTTTTCTGGTACTTTATGTGGATGATATTCTCCTTATCGGAAATGATACAGAGGTATTGTTAGGCATAAAAACGTGGCTGAGCAAGCATTTTGATATGAAGGACCTGGGGGAAGCCAATTATATTCTTGGTATTAAAACTCTTGTGAGACCGGAAGAATAGGGTTTTGGCATTATCCCAGGCTAAATACATTGACAAAATACTTGCCAGGTTTAGCATAGAGAATTCCAAGAGGGGAATTATACCCTTCAGGCATGGGATTCATCTCTTTACGAAGCAATCTCCTAAAACTCCTGAGTAGAGAGAACACATGAGTAGGATACCTTATGCTTCAGCAGTAGGTAGTCTCATGTATGCTATGCTATGTACCAGACCAGATATCTGCTATGCAGTGGGAGTAGTAAGCCGGTACCAATCGGACCCTGGAGAGAAACACTGGGTAGCGGTTAAACATATACTCAAGTACCTATGGAGAACGAGAGATTATATGTTGGTCTACTCGAGTGGGAGTCTTGAAACCATTGGTTACACGGACTCAGATTTTCAGGGAGATATTGACTTAAGAAAGTCCACCTCGGGATATGTGTACACCCTTAATGGTGGTGCCATTTGTTTGAGAAGTGTAAAAGAATCATGTGTGGCTGACTCTGCCACAGAAGCTGAGTATGTGGCTGCTTCTGAGGCTGCAAAGGAAGCTGCATGGTTAAAGAAGTTCCTAACGGACCTTCAGGTGATACCAGGTGTTAATTGTCCTATCACACTTTACTTTGACAACAGTGGGGCAGTAGCACAGTCCAAGGAACCAAGGTGTCACAAGAGACAAAAACACATAGAGAGGAAGTACCACTTGATTCGAGAAATAATTAAAAGAGGAGATACATTGGTAGCAAAGATAGCATCAGACGAGAACTTTGCTGACCCTTTTACTAAGAGTTTGCCTGAACGTGTGTTCGAGAGGCATGTTTCATCTATAGGTCTTAGGAGGATTCCAGATTTGCTATAGCTTTAGGTAGTTGTTATTTCACTTTGTTATTTTGTGCTTTTTGAGTAAGACATTATGACATTGCATTTTTTTTCTGAATGTTAATAAATGAGGTGTTTTTTCATTTATTTCGCACACTATTTACAAACTCTAAGGTCCGGATCAATTGTGGAGTATACGATCATATACGTTCATAGAGGACATGGTCATAGGTTCTCACAATTGATGAATTGGTTCACAGCTATTAAATTAAGTTGGGCTCTTTATTTAGGCTGCAATATTTTATGAAATGGTTTTGTCCGAATCATTATAAAATATTGGTGTAAGTTAATACTTACATTGAATGGATCAAGGAGAGATTTGATTAAGGTTATTCTTTATGTCATAAGGAATCAAATCTCCAGATAACTATAGTCATGTAGTTGCTCTTAATCCTGAGTTTATTTTAAATAGGTAGTTGAATAGTTTTCATTCTTTGATTTACCAACGGGTGAGATTTGATCTATATGACGGCCAACAACTCGGTATTTTGGGATTGAGACTGTTTGGTTATCGGGTTTATGAGATAAACAACATGGAATTTATAGGAAATGCCCCCTTGATATGTTTCGGTACCTGGATATTGAAGACACTGGCCAGTGCATGTAATCCATTAGAGAAACTATTAAAGTCAAGGGAATAAATAATTGATTGGGTTACAGAAAACTAGTCAATCAAGTTATAGACATTCTATAAAGGGGTAATGCATATTCTTGTTATAAGTGTCATTATTCTTCGAGATCACGTTCGGGCTTTTAGTGGAGTAGCACTGAACTAGATAATCTTCTGTAGATTATCATGAGCCTTGATGAATGACGAATGGTAGATCCCCAGGCTAGCTCGAAACAAGGGATAGGGTATATAATCAGATGATGATGGCTTATGGGCTACATGGTCTTGGGTTTATGAACTCAAGTTTGTATCTTAAAGAGCAAGTGGGAGATTGTTAGGTTAATGTGCTCTTTGGTCACTTAAGCCCAATAAGGCTTAATTGAGATTACAGCCCAAGAACTCTATGGCCCATATGGTTTAGGGTTATGTCTTGGGTGTAATAGCATATAAACCTACTTTCACCTGCTTGAGAGAAACAGACGCATAAGGAGGCTCTCATCAGAAAAAAAAAAACCCTAGAGGCAGACGTTCGTCATCTGAACGGTTGCCCACACAACCATCCTATTCCCCTCGAGACATAGTCTGGAAGATCGATCATAGAGCGGACGAGGACTGTTCGTGGAGAGGCTTTCAGATCGCTCTTCAGATATGAGGACTGTTCGTGGAGAGGCTTTCAGATCGCTGCATCTTTCCAGGTAATCAAAAAGATGAAGGTTTTAACTTTTCCTATATCGCGTGGTACGATACGCTTCCGCATTTCTGGTGAGATTCCTACAGTTCCTAGGTATGAAAGTTTCAGAGTATGACTTGAAATCACACGAACCATTGGAGAATGAAATATGATGCTTAAATGATGTTATATGCATGTGTGAATAGGAATTTCATGTAGCTGTCATTTTCTGGAAAATGAACTTTGCTGCTGAAATAGTGATTTTCGAGCAAGGTAAAACCTGGGCAAACAAACTCTTTTGAACTTGAAATTTTGTAGAGACTTAGTCACATCATAATCTTTAATAGGAGCCAAAGAATACCCTAATCCGATGTGTACAAAGAGAATTACGAATTTCCAAAGTTGAGCTAAAAACTTGGAAACTTTTGTTATGATTCTGTGGCAAGAAAATGACATTGCATTTCGTACCTAGTAAAAATTTGAGTTTTTCCTTGAAATTTTTACAGTAAATAGTAAACATTTCAACCTTTCCAACAAGCCAAAGAACACCTTAAACAGAGGTCTATAACTCCAGTTATGATTTTTGGAAGTTGAGCTAAAAATCTAGAAATTTCTGGTATGATTTATGAGCAGTAAAATGATGTTGGATTTTGGACCAAGTAAACCTTTGAGTTTTTACCTGAAATTTTCCAGTTTAATAGTAGACATATAGAGGTTTAATTTGATAGGTAATTTTTCAAATTCCGATAAGTATTGAAAGAGTTATGGTTCCTCAAAGATTGGCTAAGAAATCTAGGAAATTCTGAACATTGTTTAGGTTTTTTTGAGAGTTGGGAATTTTCTTAGTTATAAATCAACTTGGTAACTTTAATTTATGAAAATAGACTTAGTAAGTTTTTAGTAGAAATTGGAATGACTCCATTTGGAATTGTATCGGTCCAGTTATGAATTTTCTAAATTCTTAGAAAAGTTAAAGGCTGAATTTTTTATCAGTCTTAAAATAATCCCACAAGTTGTTAACTTGTGCATAACCTTCAAAGTGAATGTTTGTTTTGGATAACTTGTCTATAAGGGTTATAAAGACTCTAAAATGACAAGGACAACCCTTCTTAATATTTTTAAAGGACATGACACTTAATAAAATAGATAAATAAATAATAATAAATATTATTATTATTACACCAGAGATCGTAGTTAAACTCGCGAAGTTGAGATTGATTTTTGGCGTGTGTTTGAGCTCTTGAATTAAAAGCAGTGTGATAATAGTTAGCTTCAGCGAGAGATAATCACTTTCCACTTATTGCATGTATTAGTATGCTATTGGTGTGTATTTTGTGAAATGATTATGAATATCTTAATAGAAATTGCCTTGTGGAACTTTATGATTTGAATTGTGAATATATACATATATTTATATATGTATAAGAATTGCGAATTGAGATATTATGACATATATTTGAGTATGATTTTAATTACATGATATGAACGGAAAATCTTGGAAAATCCCTATTGAGCTATTTATTTATTGTGATAATTATGGTAAGGGTTGAATTGGGAGGAAATGAAGTATATTCCACCACGTGGTGAGGCCTCTATTGATGCATGATGGTTGGCTTTATATTGTCCCACCTGTTCAATGAGGGACTAGCCTACTAGTTCAATGAGGGCGTACGACACCCCACTAGTTCAATGAGGGGGAAAGACCCATGGTCTGGAACATGTGCTTTGAGGATTTTGGCCGGTCCTCATCACATGACCAGTGAGCTTTTGAGTAACTAGTAATATGGATGTAACTTAGCCCATGGGTCTAGTCGGAGGAAATAAGGTGGTTCGGTTGAATTGGTGGGAGGCATCTTGGAAATTGTGTTAATGAAAATTGTGATACATAATTCTGATATGAAATTTTGTGATGTGGATATTGGCAAATTATATTATTTTAAATACTTTGTTATATAAATTGTTCCACATGGCACCTCACTAGCACATATTAGTATTCATAATGAGTTGGATTGATAATTACCACATTTTCCAGGTGATAGCTCCCATCCGGGTCCATCAGGGAAAACTTCGGAAGCTTAGGCTACTCCTTCTGACAATAGTGCTTCCATCTTTTGGTATACGTTGGATGATTGTATATTGCCACGTATGGCTCATTTTGCATACTCTGATTTATTTGTATATTTTGGTAAGTGATGAAGCATTACTTAGTTGTTGATCAACCTTTAATTAATAATTATATTAAGTTAAATAGAGGACGTTATAAAAAGAATTAAGGAATCATTAAATGGTCTAGTGCAATAGATTTTAGCAAATTAAATGGCAATTGGATAAAAAAATTTGAATTACAAAACCAAAGACTTCATAAATTCATTTTGGATTGAAACTAGAGCTTTGATCATAATTTGGGCTTGGAGACTTCAAATTAAAGAGCGTGAACCTTGTTCTACACATGGGGAGACTCATTTGGGCATACATAATCACATTTGAGGCTTTAATAATGATTATATTTTTGTTTATTTTATTTGTGCAAAAATTTTTAATTAGTTGGTAGATCTGACTTTTGGGTTCACAAATTTCTTGTATTAAATATTTTCTATTTAGTTTAAGTTATTATTTAATATTTAAAGTTTATAGGTTGCATTTAATGAAATTAGGTCAAATTTGTGAATGTATCCTTTAAATACATTGTAACCCTCATTCTGTTAGAAGATTTGAGACTTGACTTTTCAAATGAAAAGTTGCATTTCTGTTCCTCGTAACTTAAGAGTGGATTCTCTCTAGGGTTCTTTATTGAACTAACAGATTTATCAAGGCTTAATCAACCATGTGGCATCTTCTAACACTTTGGGTCCCTGTTCTTCCATGCTCAAGGGTTCAAGTGGATTTCTAAATATTTCTTTAGCTTTCTTAGGGTGAGTTTATCTCATATTTGGTTCTGGGTTCATGCGCTCTTTCCATTGTGGGTTCACCAAGTTAGAGTGAGAGAGCAAAGAGATATCAATGGCTAGGATTTATGCATGCACATTCACAAAAAGTTAAAAATTTAGATGAATTTGTTGGATATGATTAATTTTGATGATGTCCTATATAGATGCTATTATTAAAGAGCAAAAAGTTTATATAATATTTATCTATTACATTAACTAATTCCCATATTTATTGTAGATTAGTCCAAGTTGAATCATGGAGAATAATTGAGTAGGAAAGAAGAGATTAAAGGATGCAAGAAGTTATCAAAATATTTTGCATGAATTATCAAGAAGAAGAGAAGAGATTAAAGAAAAAAGAACTGGCATATTATAATGAGACTATCTACATTCATGTTCTTATATGTGATACTAGAAGTTTCTATGATTAAATGGAAGCTGGAATGGCTCAATTCGGAATTAAAATAAGCAAAATCAAGCTTCAGCAAAAATACGCATGAAAACTCGAGTTGTCACTTAAGAACTTGAGTTCTGAGCGCATATCTCGAGTCAGCCACCATCAACTTGAGTTCTCAGCTCTTTATTCACCTTTGGGACTATCAACATTCAAGTTCTTATATGTGATACTAGAAGTTTCTATGATTAAATGGAAGCTGGAATGGCTCAAGTCAGAATTAAAATAAACAAAATCAAGCTTCAGCAAAAATACACATGAAAACTCGAGTTATCACTTAAGAACTCGAGTTCTGAGCGCGTAACTCGAGTTAGCCACCATCAACTTGAGTTCTCAGCTCTCTGTTCACCTTTGTTTCACGTTCAACATGTACGAGCCATGGTTATTTGATGATATCTCCTAAACCAAAAATCTAATTGAGGTGAAACCAATTTTGTATGAACCTTCACTTTCAATGCGTCATTTTGACCCTAAATTCAAGTCCAAAGGAGTTCAGATGAGGGAGCTATGAATTTTAGAATTTGGAATTGAAATTCATGCCACACAGTAGACTCAGCTTTAGTATTCTGGGTTTATCTCAGAATCTACAAATCCAAATGAGCTGAAATTGATGGAATATGAAACTAGACTCAAATACCTTACCTTTCCAAAAATATTAAGAGCACAAAAAAGAAAAATCAAATGGAAGAGATATTATATTTTGAAGTTAACAGTTAGTACAAGATGTTGCAAAAATGACAGTCCAAAACAACTTCTATTAGTCTGATTGAAACGCACTCATACAATGAATATGGAGCTGATTCTTTTTGCATTGGAAAGAAGACTTAAAGAGCTTCTTGGGGATAAGTGGTTTGCCAAATTTGGAGCTATATCGGAGATGTTATGGCTACTGGAGTTTGACCCTTGTGCAACCAATGTTCTTAAGTTCTACGTTACAAAGTTTGCGGAGAATGCTAGCTAACTCTCTTACCCTAGAATAATCAAAGATAACAACTCGAGTTGACATGGTAATGTTCAAAAGTTCTATCTTTTACTTAAGCATCTGGCATTTCGGTGGCTATCATTAAACTTCATTTTTCGAACCAAAATTCTTGCTTTGACAAAACTCGAGTTTTAATCTTGCAATTCAAGTCACTCATTAGAGTTGATATTTCAAGACTTGATTTTATCTCTTTTACAACATAACTCAGTTTTCATTTTCAAAGGAACAAATCTTGGAAACTTAAGTCATGACTTTGTGCACTTGAGTCATCCATTAGAGTCAGCAATTTAGAACTTGAGTGTCCTTTGGTTAAACTCATTTTTCAATATGACTTGCAGTCTTTAGTTTGTGAACAAATCTTCACAACTCGAGTTGTGAAGATTTGACTTGAGTCATCAACTCAAGTCGGTATTTTTATACTCAAGTTATGGTTTGTGAAATGATCTTCTCAGTTTAATTTCTGTATCAAACAAGCTTTCATTTTAGAAGATAATCATCTTCACTCAAGTGTTGGAAGAACAACTCGAGTTAGTTAATGAAAACTCGAGTTGTCATCTTTGCATTAATAAATCACCATGTTCATAAAGTTAAAATTATTGATTGTAATTTCATATCTTCTTATCATCACTCATTACTATTCCTCATAGTTTTAAATAGCGTGTAGCGGCCGACCCCAAAAACGGTAAAGCGGTATAGCGGGTAGCGGTAAAGCCGCTATTGTGAAGTTCATATACCACACTTGCTAGAAAATATGGAGCTGCACATGAATGAATAACAGAATCAAGGAGGGAAAAAAAACACACATTTGAACAGGGGACGTTGCTGGCTCTGCTGGCCTTAATGAACAAAGATAAATTCCACAATGAGATAGGAACTCAATGAGCAAAGAGAAATTTCAAAAGGTGAAATTTCAAAAAGAGAAATTTCAATAGAGAAATTTCAGATCAGAGAACCAGAGAACCAGAAAGTAGAAGAACATTTCCCACAATGCAACGATAACAATTAAAAAACTAGAATCAGAGAAAAATCCCACAAGGCCACAATGCAACGAAACAGAGAAGCAGAAATATTTCCCCACGAAACAGACAGAGATCGGAAGAAGTGAAGAACTAGCGGCAGAAAGAGAACAGAGGGAAATCGACGAAACAGAAAGATAACATACCTCGATGGCGAACAGGGAAGAGGGAAGACGGATCACGGACGCACGCACAGGGAAGAGGAAGAGCGACGCGAACAACCAAAGAAAACACCGAGTCCGAAGAGAAGTAGAGGGAAATCGATGAAGCAAAAAAAGAGGGAAAAATGTCGGGTTTGCCTCTTTTTTTCCAGAAAGTGGACAGGAGAAAAAGACCCATATACCCTTCATTAACTTGGGTATTTTCCCATTTTAGCCCTCATTGGTGTCAAATTTTCTTTTGCATGCCACCGACGAATCTCACCCTGTAGCGGCGCGATCTCGGACAACAATCCACAGCCCGCAACTACCGCCAACGTCCGCCACCGTCCGCCACCGGAAACTGTCGCGTTGCGGGGCGAAAATAGCGTTTAGGTGCTGCTACCCGCCACTGAACCGGTATAGCGCGCTATAGCGCCGCTTTTAAAACTATGCTATTCCTAACTATATTTAACCAGTGTATTAATGAGTTACATATGATTATATGAAGGATTAATAACAGATTACCAAAAAGCATATGATTATGTTAGAAGCATTAAATGCAGTTGCAAAAAAAGAAACACCAACATGAAAACAATTCTCTGAGCAATCAGAAAGACTTTTATGCTATTCTCATTTCGTATTAATTGCTCTAACTCAATGGGTAAAACAAAAGGAATGTCAAGCAGTAGAATGACGACGGTTATTCTACAAAATCAAAGTTATGAGTAACGAACAAAACTTCAATGGTTTAATGACTGTATTCAATACTCATAATATATAACTTGAAAATGCTTAACGATCATTAATGACGATCAACTATAAAAGAAAAAGCATTCAAGATAGACGGTGAGACATGAGCTTACCCTGTCGAAATGCCAACACTCTGCATCCAACTTTTGTCTCATAGCTCTCTATTCTCAATATTTATATAGCTCATCATAAAGAGTGAAATCATTTGTATTGTACTTTAGTATTTATTCATTCACTTCTATGAGAGAGAAGATTCATTGTAATCATTTTATCTAAGAGTGACTCATGATTGAGTGATATTGAGTGAGAAACAGATTGTAACCTTATGTTGTGTAAGGGGGAGTATCTTGGGTAAGAGATTCGATTTCACAAGTGCTTGAGTGAACTTGTGGGATTGTAGAGGCTTTTCTCTTGTGCCCAAATTAAACAAGAAGATAGTGGACTGAAAATCTCAAGTGGAGCTTTAGGACTGGACGTAGGTCAAGGATTCGATCGAACCAAGATAAATCTCAGTTTGTATATTCTCTTCCCTTATATTCCTGACATAATCATTTGAATGAATGACTGTTGATTTACAACTCATTATTGTCATACATATTGCATTTACTGAGATGTGAAAAGATATTCAAAGCTCATAAGTTTTTATAATACATCTAATTCACCCCCTCTTGGGTTCAACCATTTCTTACAAAGTTGGCCTATATTTTGACTAGTTTGATTCTAAGAGGATTATTGGGGCCGACTCAAATAAATCCAAGTATAATAAAGAAAACTTGTATATCACAAATAATTTCTCTCTGTTCAGACACATTTGTCTTCTGAGTTATATATTGTGACTTGGAATTGTATTTTATATATTGCATCAATTATATTTTGATTAGTGGTCTTTTATTTGTCTATTAATCTATGGTCGTGTAATTTGGAGTAGTGTTTTAAATAATTAGTAACAAAAATTCTATGTGTTAATTTATATCAATAAATTCCTCTGAAGACACAAAAATAAGAGACCTAAAATGATTTAGAAATAAGAGACCTAAAATGATTTAGGATAGATTGAGAATGATGATGCACCAATTGCTACTAGACTAAGAAGCAGTGATAAACAAGTTGAGCATATAGCTTCTGGTTCAATGAATCAAATAGTATATAAAGAGGGGTAAAGTTAGAAAAAGTTATTAATTAATTTAATGAATTAATTATCATTCGTTAGTCTACGAGAGAATTAGTAGTTAGGTCTTTATAATAAGAACTTCTTAGACCACAAAAGTGATAAAGCTCTATCACCAAATATTTATCTAATCTATTTTGGCACTCAATTGTTTAATTACTCTGAAAATCAACCTCCTCACAAGAACAATCTAGGGACTATCTTCCTATTTTGCATTAGTAGATCTTAGCTTTTGAGAACTCTTACAACGGAGTTATCAAAATGGTGCCACCGTTAGGGAGGTGGTTGACAAGGGTTTTAGATGGTTGAATGTTTTTCCCCTTAAACTTGAACTATGTTTTTGGTGGTTGTGTTTTCATTTAGTTGCTGGTGTTGCTGGAAATTTTGCTTCTGTTATGTGCAACTTGAACATATCATGTTCCAGCAATTAAATTGAACCTGTAACCAACGGCATATTATGTTACATTTTTGAAAATTTTTCTAGAAACATATAAAAATTAGTATGGGTGCTTTTGAACTTAGTTGATTTGCTAAACTGATATGGTCTCATTAGTCTCAGTTTTCACTGCGAATATAGGGAGTCAGGCATTGGAATTAGTTTTTGTAGTTAATATAGTTCATTGTTTTGTGTTACCAAAATATTTTTGGCAAAAAATAAATATTAGTATTTAGTTATTGTTCTATTATTACTCTACTGTTCTGGTATAAATAAAAAATTATTCTGGAAGGCAAAATTTGTTTGGTGGTATTAATTGTTGTTGGTGCAAACTGCTACTATGTTGTGCTATTTTGTTTCCATAGCATTTGGTGGATATATATTTGAGCATATTATTGAAGTGGATGTATTGTTGCCTTGTCGAATTTTGCTTAGACAAGCAATCTGACTCATAAGTGCTCAATGATGTTGTTGTCTCAAAAGTGACATATTTAAGCTAATAAAATTTAATTGGAGAGTTATTCTGTTTTGCACTCAAATATATATTTTTTGAATTGCATATTGGTTCATACACTTGAACACTAGAGAATTTGCCACCAAAAAAAAAAAATTGTTTGAGCCATGGATTTTTTGAAACCCTCAGTAGATTTTGACAGTGAGTGAATTTTGTTGTTAGCTAGTTTTTTACTAGCTAAAATTCACTATATCTAATCTGTGCATTCTTGCTTTTTATTATGAACCCTAATTGTTGATTACACACCACATCATTTCTGTAAGTAGTTGTAGTCACATGCTTCAAGTTGTGTCACACGTTCCACATCATTTGGTCTTGACTCTAATTGGTTTGAATAAGAATTTCCAGTTTAAAGTTTGCATGAATCAATGTGTTCATGAAACTGTTCCTATTTTGAAATGTGTTGCTATTTGAAAATCTATATCAAACAAGAAAGCCTTTAATGCTAAGATTCAATAAAATTGGTTACTCAATTTGTACTGATTTTTGGAAGAGTGCATATTGGGAAAGATTGAACTTTCCTTTGACTTTGCATGCTGAAAGCACTTATTTGGTGCATTAAAGTGTCTTGCACAGTCCCTAGTCTCACACACACCACTCCCACAAAAATTTTAGGATTTTTACTTTTGCTTGCTAGAATAGTGTGGTTATTGTTACTCCACATTATTTCTTTTATAGTTGTTCTTTCTGTGCGTTGCTACTAAATTGTTGTTGTATTTGTGTTTATTAATTATGTTTGACATTGTATTTGGTGAGCCGTTGAAATGTTAAACATTGTCGGCTTTGATCACATAATATTGAAAGAGAATTGAAAACTGTGTACTTGTTTCTTCCATAATTTGATATCAAGTCCACATCAAACCGTTGTTTGAAGAAGTTTTATATCTTGTTTGTGATCACAAAATTTGATTTGTTTTGAAGAAGTTCTTGCTATTGTGGGTAGTCTGCATATGGTACATTAATGCATTCATTGTTGTCATTTACCTGCACCAGTAAAAATTGTTAGAACGAGATTGCATGGAGTTTAACAGTTGATTTTGTGGGAACATTAACTGCTAGAATTTTCAACCAAAAAAAAAAAAAAATCCTTGTTTTGTTGTAAATGCTCCAGACCTGTGCCTCAAATTTACTAATCCAAATCATTGCAAATTCTTTTTGTGAGTTGATTAAAGAGTGACTATCAAGGCCTTAGTGTGTTCTTGAAAATTTTCAATTTGACTAGCTTATTAATTGCATTTGTTCTATTTAAGTCTGATTTCATCTTGCGTCATACTATCTCCATGAGTTCTTGCATTGTCCTTGAGCAAACTTTGTAAATATAGTTGAACTTGGGTGAGTTTAGTCTCTGCTTTGCATAAATTTGTAGTTGCATTATTTATGAAAGTTCAAAATTGCTTTTGACTTTGGTTTGCTGTTGTCCCAAATTACATGCCATAATTCTTGTCCAACTTTTCTGAGTAAGAATCTAAAGTTTAGCTATTGGCTATAAGTAAAATTCGTTGGCCTTCATTATTTCAAGCTTATTCACCAATTATCACTCAGTGAGTTCTAGTAATTGTTGATCTAAAAATCTAAAAATTTCTTTCAGATTCCTAAGACTGCCGTTGACTAGAAATTGATGTGTTACTTTAAACCTTGATAAGCTACTGGAATTTTTATTGCTTGCCGTCACTGAATTTGGCCACATATTGCTGTCACAATTTTTAATTTGAGTGTAACTATTTTTCCTCCATTCACAAACCTCATTTTTGATGCATTGAGGTACTAATTTTTACTATTGCACTTGAACTAAACTCTCTCAATGACTTTGTTGTTGTGGGTATACTGCTGGTTTGGACCAAATATTGCTTTTGCTTGAATTGTGGTTCAATTTGAATGGTAAAAAAGAAAGAAAGTGATCTTGTTGATTCAAGTTCTACTTTGCTCTATAATATAATGAGTGATCATCTTTGCTAGATATATATGTTCTGTGCAAATCAAGGTGAAAGATGAAAGCTGATACTTGAACATCTAATTCTTCCTGCTTTAAGTATTAATTTGGCTATAGAATTATGAGTTGTGGTTAACTCTGTTGCTATGATTGTTCTTTGTGACGGCTTTTATCTCTAACTGTGAGATTGATGACTTAGAATTTGTTGAATTCATTAGCATTAAAATTGGTAATTCTTTGTGATTATTGAATTTTGGACATTTAAGGATTTATTCTTGTTGTCTGTGATAGTTAACCACTTTTTTTTTTTTTTTGGCTGAATGAGTCATTAAGTTTCCAAGGTTTTGATAAATTTAGTTTGCTGAAATTTAATCAAATCTTTCCTATAAGTAACATAAAATTGTGAATATTGACTACTTGGTTCATTTTCTATTGACAAAACAAAATGCATTTATGCTATTCACTTTTCTATTGTCTTTTAGCCATTAATTATTGACTACCATTGTTGCATCTGGTATGTGTATGAATTTCTATGATTGGATAGCTAAGCTCTATTGATAGCTAATTGCTATTATTAATTGTCAATTAAGTCATGGAAGTTGCTAAGAACTATCAAATATAGTATGCTTAGGGATTTGTTTGTCCTTTGCTGTAACAACTTCTTGCTTCGCCATTACTTTGCTACCAAACTTGTGGGAAATTTCATTGATAACTAAGCATATTGCTGTTGGAATTCATTGTTGCTATGAATTGTTGACTGAATCACTTGAGTTGTTTAGAGTCAATAAATTTGGTTTGCTATGAATTGCTAATTCCTTGCTAGTTAACTCATTGACATTCTCCAAAATTTGGGTAATTTGAGGCTATGAATTTGAGCAAATTCTTGCTTGTAGCACTTGCTAAACTTGGAATTTCTAGAAAATGAGGGTTTTGAGAAGAATTCCTACTGTGTGAGAATTCTGCTGCAACAATCTATGAACTACCATTGCTAACCTTGTTCTCATCTTACATAAAAGAATCTTTTGGAAGTGCATTGAACTATGAACACTTGGTGCATATTGAACTGATATAATCTTGCTTTTGCTAGAATGCCAAATTAAGTTGTATTTTGTAGTTTTGAACTTTGGGTTGCTGTCACTTTCCCTATCAAGTTAAGTTTGAGTGAACAGTATTGTTCACACACTGCATTAGTGCATGCGTACTGTTTTGTGTCTCCATTGATTCTTGCTAAACTAAGCTCATATTTATAGTTTAAGCTGATGTCTCTTAGCATCGTTTCTTGTGTTTTGTCTTGAGGAATTGAATTCAATTAACTTGCAATGTGATACATTTGATTGCTGAAGTATTCTACTAATTTTGCTGTACTTTGAAGCAAGTTGTTTCTCGTTATCATTGTCAGTAAAATTACATTGTTACATGATGAATGACCAAATCTCTTTCCCTATTTAGAGTTATACCAGGCTGATCTATTTCATCAAGAGGTGAATGATATATAAATAAAAAAAACACTGCTTTTGTCATGGAGGCCTTTAAAGCCCTGATAGTTTGCAAGCACGCTTTTTTCAGGCCTTGATGGCCTTTAGAACATACCAGGTTCAAATAGTCAGCAAGCATACTTTTTCCAAACACAATAGGGCAAGATCAGGATTAAGGTTTGTCAACTAGTGAAGGAAGCCTTTAGAGATCTGTTGACTATATGGGAGATCAATCAAACTCACAGCGTCTTAAGACCTAAGGTGGAATCCCCTTTAACCTGAAAGAGATGAGACCAATATTGATGTGCAACGTCAGTTTTGATTACCAAATTGTTGGCTAATAGCTGCAAAAGAATTAAGAATTATTTGGTAGAGCCTTAACCATGTAGATTTATAGCTACTAGATCAAGTTGTGACAATTTCATACCAGCCAAGAAGCTATCCATTTCATGCGATCCAAGCCTATAAGAAAAGGGTAAGTGACAGTGAAAGTTGACATGGAGAAGGCATACAACAAGCTTGATTGGGACTTCTTAAAGAATATTCTACATAGTAAAGGAGTGAAGGACGATCTTATTAACATCCATATGGCATGAGTGAACTTTGTTATACCTTTATCGGCCTCGCCCTTTCGTGTGGCGAGTGAGAGGGATCCTTTTGGCTTATTACCTTTCCTTTGTTAATTAATCACTTTAAATTTATATTAGAGTGTGCGCGGTAGAGCATATGATCGGTTTGGACAACTACAATATACTAGCAAAGGTACAAACAAAAAAATAAAATAGTTTCCGTAAGGTTAAGGGTACAATCGTCCAGATAAATACTAAACAATAAGGATAAATCATACATTCATCCCAAAAATAGATATACAAAACATGATAGGGCATCCCCTATTTCTTCAGTCCTCCACACCATGCCTATACCTCCTTGTTCCTGAACAGCTTAACAACCAATACCTGTATTCTTTGAAGTAGTCTGAAGTTCAAAGTTGAACCCCAGAGTAACTGTTAAACTCATATACAATATGTATGCAATGCATGTAATACAAATCACAATTAGGAAAAATAATAAACCTGGCACATACCGCCTCCGCAGGACTGCCTGGTCAAGACAAGCCCCTGGAACCATAGAGCTAAGGGGCCTCAGTAGTCAGGGTTGTAGACCCTAACCACCTACCGCAAGAGGCCTCAGTAGCCACCTATAAACACACAATCACATAGGCCCTACCTACCTCATATACCTCGGACTTCAACAGTAACCCAAGGACACACAGTGCTTCATGCACTACAGTCCTACATGCCCTTGAACTTCAGGTAGTGAGCTTACCTTACTTGCATGTATTTGATATTATTGCTTATATGTATATATCTAATTAATATGCTTGCTTGGTATGTTTAACATAATTGAATGATTGAAGTTCTGTTTATGATTGTGTTATGGCCATGAGTATCATGCATGAAGCATTGAGTATGTAGAAATGTCATTATGTTAAAATGAGCTTGTGTAAGGCAAGTATCTTATACATTAGCATTTATTTTGCATGCACTGTATTGATATTGTCTACTACTGGGATTCCTTATAATCTCACCCTCTACTATCAACCAATAGGCAGGTGAGCACAAGAGAGAAGTAATGCACAAGGCTCAAGGAGGGAGCATTGCCTGAAGATGGCCTAGTAGAGTGATAGCTTATTGAACCGAGGGACAACAATGTTTAACATGTTTTAATTTGCACTGTATGTAAATGAATGTAAACATAGGTAAAGGGGTATAAACCTAGGGAATACCCTTATAAATGTAATCAAATTTATTTTTCGTTGTATTTGTATAACGAACTATTTCTGATTTTACCACACTACTGCGTTAGAAAATGGCTAAGTATGCTGGCACCCCTAGTGGGTGTGACACATTGCTTGGGATAAGATAATGGAAAACAAAATAAATAAATAAATGGGAGGCTTGGGTATTAAAATCTTCATATGCAAAGTTAAGCCTTCATTATGAAATCGTGCTGGGGTTTAATAACTAAACCTAATGCATTGTGAGTTCAAGTTCTCAAATCTAAATATGATTGTGGGGAGACTTCGGTTCCTTTAGTCTCCAAAAACTGCGATGAGTGTTTGGTATGCCATGTACAGAAACAAGGCTGTTAGGAATGGCAGCCCAGACACAACATATTAAAGGTGTGCCTTTAATGGGAATTTTATAGTTAAAATAGCTTACAATTTCCTGTTAAAGCCAAATGGCAAGGGTGTAAATGGGGTATGGCGAAAAATTTGGTGTTTGCCTCTTATTGAGCGTGTAAAATTTTTCCTATGGCAATCTATGTAATATCCTGAATTTCGGGCATGGAAACTTGAGAATAAGCCTAAGTTAGGCAGACTACTAAGCTCGGTTCAGGAAGTATGACATTTCTTGGACAAATAAAGATCCTCTGCATTTTTGAGGAAAATAGGAAGAGAAGGAGACACTAGAGAGTCATATGTCAAAAAGCAAGAGTCATTGTAATGATTACATTGGGAAACGTGTCACTTCAAGGGTTAAAGAGGAAAAGCAAGGGCAAAATGGTCAATTCCTTGTCCTTTTAACATTGAATTTTGTCCACCATGAGAGAGAAGAGAAAACCAGATGACTTTAATCATATGTGGGCCCAAACACAAAATGCGAGTCCTATAGGTGAGTAACCGGTGGAAAAGGGACTGATAGGGACCAGTTAGGGGTTTCCTATGGACTAAATGGGACAAGTGTGGGGCCACTTTGGAGAGAGTTGTCTTTTTAGGTCATGTAATATCTTAAGAGGGAGTTTCCGTGGATCCACCAAAGATTAAAGTTATTACTGAGTGGCCTAGGCCTACAAATGTTGCAGAAGTCAGGAGTTTTCTTGGTTTGCCGGGTTATTATAGAAGGTTTGTGAAAGATTTCTCAAAGATAGTTCAACCAATAACAAGGTTAATACGTAAAACTATGAAGTTTCACTGGGATGAAAGTTGTGAGGAACAAGCGGATTTGAGATCTACAGCGATGCATCCAAAAATGGACTTGGTTGTGTTCTGATGCAACATGAGAAGGTGATATCATATGCCTCAAGGCAATTAAAGCCGTATGAAGAAAATTACCCCACCCATGACTTGGAGTTGGTTGCCGTGGTTTTTGCTCTAAAAATATGGAGACATTATTTATATGGTTCGGCTTGTAAGGTGTACACGGATCACAAGAGCTTGAAGTATATCTTCACCCAGAAGGAGCTTAACATGAGGCAAAGGAGGTGGCTAGAATTGATTAAGGATTATGATCTTGAAATCCAATACCATGAAGAAAAGGCCAATGTAGTGGTTGATGCACTTAGTAGGAAATCAAGACATACCCTCAATGCTTTTGTGATGCCCAATGAATTATGCGAAGAGTTCAGGAGGTTGGAGATTGAAGTACTTTTACCTGCAAAGCTAAAAGGCATGCTTAATGCTCTCACCATTCAACCAACTATCTTTGATGAGATCCACAAAGCGCAAGCGTCTGATTCTTTGTTGCAAGGAATTAAAGAGAAGAAAAGCCAAGGAGAAGTTGTAGACTTTGAAGTTGATGAAGATGGCACAATGAAGTTCAAGGGTAGATTATGTGTGCCCAACAATGAAAGTATAAGGAGAAAGATTTTAAAGGAAGCTCACAATACGCCCCACTCAATTCATCCAAGAGGAGTGAAAATGTACAAGGATTTGAAGAAGAGCTTTTGGTGGCCTAGGATGAAGAGAGAAATAGCGGAATTTGTGGCCAGATGTCTGACTTGTCAAAAGGTGAAGATCAAACACAAACGACCTACAAGAGTGTTACAACCATTGGAAGTATCGAGAGAGAAATGGGAGTCGATTTCCATGGATTTTGTCACGGGTTTACCTCTAACTAGAAGGGATAAGAACACTATTTGGGTCATAGTTGACAGGTTGACTAAGACTACAAGATTTATTGCGATGAAAAACACATGGGGTTTGAACCAGTTGGCCGATGCCTATGTGCGAGAAATAGTGAGGTTGCACGGAGTCCCAAAAGACATAGTCTCTGATAGAGACACGAGGTTTTTATCAAACTTCTGCATCAAGGTTCAGCAAGCTTTTGGAACCCAATTCAAATATAGTACAGCCTTTCATCCTGCTACAGATGGACAGACGGAGAGGACGATTCAAACTTTTGAGGACATGTTAAGAGCCTGTGCGTTGGAATTTAATCACTCATGGGATAAGTGTTTGCCTTTGGTCTAGTTCTCTTACAACAACAGCTACCATGCGAGCATTGATATGGCACCTTATGAGGCACTGCACGGGAGGAAGTGCAGGAGCCCATTATGTTGGAATGACTTTCGAGAAGATGGCATTGTGGGTCCAGATATGATTCGACAATCAATGGAACAAGTGAAGGTAATTCAAGAAAAGATGAAAACAGCTTAGGATCGGCAAAAGTCTTATGCAGATCAACGACGACGGCCAATAGAATTTGAGACAAGAGAAAAAGTATTCTTAAGAGTATCACCGATGAAGGGGGTAACGAGATTTGGAAGGAAAGGCAAGTTGAGTCCAAAGTATATTGGCCCGTATGATATTATTGAATGAATTGGTGAAATGTCATATAGACTAGCTCTTCCAATGGAATTGGAGAATGTACATGACATTTTTCACGTATCTCAGCTCCGGAAATATATACCAGACCCTTCACACAAGCTTCAACCCGAGTCTATCAAGATAGATCGGAATCTCACCTACAAAGAACGTCCCGTAAAGATCCTTGATAGAAGTGAAATAATGTTGATAAACAAGTTAGTCAAACTAGTTAAAGTTTTGTGGAGGAGTCAAAAGGTAGAAGAAGCAACATGGGAGGCAGAAGACGATATGCGCAATAAACATCCGTTCTTATTCAAAGAAGGTACACATTTAAGTTTTGAGGACGAAACTTATTTTTAGAAGGGTAGAATGTAATACCCCTGATTAAAATAATAGAAATAATTGTAAGAACCGACTGAACCCAAGAGGGGGGTGAATTGGGTGAAGTATAAAAATTTAGGAACTTTGAAATTCTTTTCATAACTCACTATAATCAGTTTAAAAAGCAATAACCACACATTTAAATATGTATACACATTCAAACATATATGCTGGAAATGTAAGAGATAAGGGAAGAGAATGTGTAAACTAATTTATACTGGTTCGGCCTTATCATTGACCTACGTCCAGTCCCCAAGCCTCACTTGGAATTTTCAATCCACTATCTTCTTTCAATCTGATTACACGTTCAGTAACTGAAGTAATCCTCTCACTAGGATTCACTCCCCCTTACAAACTGTAATCAACACACCGCTTGATTACACACTTTGTACTCGAAGTAATCCTCTCACTAGGATTCACTCCCCCTTACAAGTTGTAATCAACACAATGTGTTTCCCACTCAAGATCACCCAATCTTGAGTAACTCTCAGATTGATAGAATGATTACAATAAATCTTCTCTCTCAGAAGCGAATAAATGAACACTGAAGAACAATACAAATCATCTCACTCTCTAAGCTATCTAGACATGAAAAACAGAGTGTAAATGATGTGAAAACAGAGTATCAGCATGTTGGAAGTGTAAGCTTGTTTCTCCACATTTTTCTGCTTGAATCTGTCTTCTATTTATAGGTAGAGATCAATATATGACCGTTGCTATCCCAATAGATCCGTTGGATAAGCTCTGCCATGTTTAGGAAGTGGTTTTGGCATATTCTCTCTCTAAACTCAGCTTAATCTAGCTGTCCAAGTAAGCAGAGTTGACTCTCTGTAAATTAGTCCGTTGAAGAAGAGTTTACTTGTTGTAGAAATCATTCTTAAATGCTTTGTAGGCGTGTGCAGTTGGATTAGCCAAAAAGGAGCAACTTTTTGTTCAGCATTTAATGTTCTAAAGTACCTTTTTGCTTTTCCTCTAACCTTCAAATTAACTTTAGTTGATCTGTCTGAAACTCATAAAAAAGATGGTTAAACATAGCCAAGAATATAGAAGAATGATAAGAGAAAGTATTAAGATCAAATAAGATGGTTCCAGAAATTCGTCAGATTTGATTTTCAAGTTTAGCGTTCAATACTTGAGTATGTTCATCAATACTCGAGTATGTCACTATGCACTTAAGTCAATACTTGAGTATCTATCCTGATACTTGAGTATTCATCATCCACAGAGAAATCATCGTGATGTGAACTTTGGACCTTAAGGACAATACTCGAGTATTCAAATCAATACTCGAGTATTCAAGTTATTGACAAGAGGAAAAGCTCTTTGTATGCCCAATACTCGAGTTTCCTAATCAATACTCGAGTATGCAGTCATTTGAAAATTTTGTGGAGTTTTTCCATGTCAATACTTGAGTTTTCAAATGAATACTTGAGTATTCATAAACAAATGTTGATTTGAAAAACTTTGTAAAACTCCAATACTCGAGTATGTAAAATCAATACTCGAGTATTCATGAGGTGTAAAACTTTGATGTCTCTCTGTATGACCAATACTTGAGTATTCAATTGAATACTTGAGTATTGAGAACTTATGTCAATGTTGAAATTCTCTCTGTGTGTTCAATACTCGAGTATTGCAACCAATACTTGAGTATTGTCCCAAGGTGAAAACTTGGAGTGCTCTCTGTAAGTCCAATACTCGAGTATTGCAACCAATACTTGAGTATTGTCTCAGGGTGAAAACTTGGAGTGCTCTCTGTAAGTCCAATACTCGAGTATTGCTTCCAATACTTGAGTATTGCTTCGTGAAAGAGGATTTGAGCAACTCTCTGTCAAGTCAATACTTGAGTATTCAATTGAATACTTGAGTGTTCAATACTCGAGTATTCATATCAATACTTGAGTTTGTCTTTGATAGTAAGTTTTTACCAAAGACAAAACTCCAATGTGTGTTTACAATTGTTGATTGTCATCAAAACACATAGGGAACTAACAATAATAATAATAGATTAAAACAATAATAATAATAATAATATAGTAAAATCTGGAAATTTATAATTTTTGTATTGTTAATTTATTTGGAATAAGTAAAGGGCCCAGCCCACAGCTAAAACCCTAGATTTTAATTATAAACTTAGGTCTGGTCGCTTAAACCTAGAAAACACCCGATACTTTGCTTTGCCACTATTTTTCTCCGCTACTACATCCTCGTTCTGTACTCTCGGCAATTATTCTTCTAGAAGACTAGCAATACAGAGACCAGGTAATCCTAATCCCCATGAGTCTTAGGCTAATTTTTATATCTTGATAGGTAATCCTGATCCCTAGGTTATAGAAACCAATTGTTGTTTGATTTCCGTACGTATATATATATATATAATTGCTTGCCTCGACTTGTGTGGTTCAATTCCGCACATGCTTGTGCGGCTTCCTTATGAATTAAACACAATTGCTTGCATCGGTGTGTGTGCATCAATTCATAATCCCCTGTGCATTTTTTTTTAAATTTATTTGATTGAATAGTATTGCCTCACTGTGCGTGTTTCTTTTTTTTTTTTTTTTTTAAATTTGGAATATCCAATTCTTGGATTGAATTTCCCCTATGTGTGTTCCTTTTGTGATTAAATGCCATGGCTCCGCCTCGGCCTGTGTGCGTGAGTTACATACACATGAATACAATTGCCTGGATGGAGTTCCCTGTGCGTCATTTTTGTGGGGTCCACGTCTCTTTTAATTATTTATTTATTATTTGATTTCCTTTTTCTTTATATAATATCTCATGCGCAATAAAATAAGATATGAACATATTTTAGGTCAAAATACCCTTATATCTATCTATATTTAATTTTAAAAAATGTATATAAAAATATATAAAAGATAAGTAAATAATAAAATAATTTGGGAGTTTATTATGTGAGTATTTTAAATAACTTAATAGTGGGAGGATAGCTTTGGGATGATACCTCCCAAAGTGATGAACACAACTTTTGGGCTTTATGCCACCGATGTGAAAAGATAGTATCTGTTCTTCCCAAAGTGGTGTCTGGCAGGTCTCCGGGACACTGGTAGCAACTTTGGGAAGAGGTGTGCACACTAGGAAGAAAATGTTATATGGCCAACTTGATGATTTGTGACTGGCAAGTTTCCGGGTCACAGGGTGTACTGGCAGGTTTCCGGGTCTACCATGGTTCTCTTCCCACTAAACTAAATAGACTGGCAGGTTTCTGGGTCTAAATGAAATTAATAAAGATAATAAATAATATTTGATTCGATGAGAATATATAGATATAATGAGTATTGAAATTGATATTTTAGATTATATATATATATATGATATTTTTTTTTATCATCATGTAAATATTTTATTTATTATTATTATTATTATTATTATATATTGTCTTTGTTTATTAGGATTACCAGCAATCGCTAATGTTTGTGTTCATGGGTTGCGGTGATCCTTCGGGGGAGCAAAATTTCAGTGAAACAGGTTTTCAAGGCTGGGGCTAGCAGTGAGAAGTGAGGAAGATCAGTCAGCTGATTCTGTTTATTTCGTTCTAATTAAGATAAATACATTTTTGCTTAAGTTTGCTTTTATTTATTTATTGTAATAAGTAGCCTTGCACTTGTCCTAATACAAGTGCGGCGGTAACACTCCCCAAGGTTGTTTGTTTCAAATTTCAGTAATTCATTTACGGAAATCATTTAAATTTTAAGTTATTATAACTGTAAGAAATTGGGGGTGTTACACTGGGCCTCTCGATGAATGAGTCTAAGAAATGTATGGCCATACTATGATGGAAAGGAGTTTCCATTTCATTTATTAGACTACTCAAGAATCGAGAAAGTAATGGTCAAGAACAGAAAGTTGACATTATACATGCCTCATCTTTGACCAAATTATCGTGTGACAAAAGGGACGTGACATGGTTGTACAATAGGTTGTATTGTGTCATCGATCCCCATGTGAATTGGGTAGTCGCAATGTCTTGCTAGAGGCCGCTTACGACTTGTAGGCTGGTACAGTATTGGCCCACTGCCAATCTCATGTGGGCCTGCAGGGTCGCACACAAGAATAGCCCAACACAAGCAAATGTGTCCAGATTCATTGAATCTTAGATTAATCTAAGATTTAGTTGTAACACCCCAAATTCCATACTTGAAATCGTGTCGTTTGACACATAGTTTTAGAAAAATCGACAGCATTTAAGGTGCTACAGCTTAGAGTAATGCGAAAACGGGGAGCATGCACTATCATTTGGACAATGAGTATCTAATATAAAATGCCCAGACATATGCTGATGTCCCGACATAAGCTAATATTTTAAAAATTTCCCGAAGGAATATTCATGTGATACATTAGTACAGAGCTTTGTATAATTACAATTCTTCATGACAACTATACAATCTTGAACCAAGCCTTAGGTAGACTTGGGGCAATGAACCTAATTCAATTAATCAAACAATTTGGCCAGGCCGGTGTCTAGTGGAAGTCTCACCGAGTTCACGGAGACTGATTGACTGAACCACATAGACGAACCCTTTCTAGACACCAAATGGTTTGAAATAACTTCGTTAAATCCATGCCAGAAAGAATGCTCTATTGACGCTCTTCCGGCATTTGCTTTGACCGGTGCCTCTTATCGGCTTCTCCCTTCGGTGCCTTTTCACGGCTCCATCTACCGGTGCCTTCTTTGATCCTGGTTCCTTTCCTGAACCTTAGACAAATTTGAGATTCAATCGGATTGAATATCAGGTAACAGTTAACCTCTATAGCAGATATAACAATATATGACAGATATTCATTACATATCAGCATCAACCAAACATAGCATACAGCAGATGTAAGTAAGGTTACAACAATTCATAAGCATACAGCAGATGTAATGTCAACAGCACAACAGTACATAGCACACATCACACGTAAAGTCATTCACGTTTGCACTAACCAGTGCCACGATGGCCCCTCGTATCCTCAACGCTAGAAAAACTCAATGGCATTATCAAGACTATAACCCGTATAAAGCTGAATGTATAAACAGGTGATCTAAGCCCCATAAACTTAGTCATAGTGCATGACCTAAGACCTAGTCTTGTCCATCACTTCATGAATCAATCAATCATATACAATCATACAAGATATAAACGATTAAAGTTATTAGTACGCGAACGTACCTTTCACCATGTAACGGCCAACATGCCCGACCATTGAATTCGACTCCGGACTTCCCGGATATCCTAACATATCACCATATCACTTAGAATAATATCCTAAGAGGTATTTCCACATTTATTTACCTCTCTACCTTGGTGTATTTGCTATTTACAATTTTGCCCTTACATTTATTTAAAAACGCAGTGCAGTATTTTCTGGGCAAATTTTTCGGTAACTTTGAAAAATCATAATTAATTCCAAAAAAATTGAAATGAGGTTCTGTAAAATTCCTTGGAATCCTTATCATGTCTATTTTTGAAGAAAAATACTGGTTTTCACCCAGAATTAGTGAATCATTTCCAGTTTTAACGTTTCTAAATGCTGCCCAAATTTTCGTCCAGAAAAATAGCTTAACTTCAAAAATTCATATCTCCTTGACCGGAGATCAAAATGGTACATATTTTATATATTTGGAAAGCCCTGCATGTCTACGTTATTCATGTAAAATTTCATGATTTAATGTTTTCATTTGCTACATAAAATGATAACCTCAACATGGCTGACTCCAGAAAACTCCCAACCGTAAACTTTATCGGAATTTCACTACTTTGATCTTCATCTTCCAAGAATTTTGCTTCACCATATTTTCCATCAAATTTTCGAAATAAAATCATTTTTAACCATAAAAACATGCAAACAAAACTACTTTTGAAGATTAAAGATCAAAGCATAATCTAACTATGAATTTAATGACTAAAACTCAAGAACTTAAGAACTTACCTTTGAAGCTCTTACTCCTTCCTCCTTCCTCCTTCTTGCTCCAAGACTTCACTCTACTCACTCTCTAACTCTAAAATTAGATGCTTTGAGCTGATTTGTTGCAAAGAAACGAAGAGGATTGCTTCTCTATTTATAGGGAAAATCCAAGCCCTTACTTACCTTACAAGTTGTTTCTACTTCCTCAACAAGTTGTCTCTGTAACATCCTAAATTTTATTTTAGAACTATAATATTAATTTAGGATAATTTAAAATAGTCATGTAATTATTAGTAAGGGAATAAATTTTCTAAAATTAGAGATAAAGATTTTTATTATATATAATTATATGTTAAATCTTAATATATATATAAACACAAAAAAAAAGAAGGAAGACGGAAGATGAAAGAAGAAGAAGGAAAAAAAACAAAGAAAAAAGAAAGGAGGTAGGTAAAGGTGGCGGTGCCCACCACATTTGAAAATGTGGTGGGTGGTGCCACCAATTGAAATTGGGGGTGTAGAGCCCCCAATTTTTGAAAAGGGTGCCGCCCCCTATGACTTCGGTGGGGGGAATTATAGTATAAATACCCCCACCCCGATACAAAAACACACACACACACTTTCCTTCATCTGTAGAGAGGAGCATGAGAGAAAAGAGAGAGAGTAGAGTGATAATTATTTGGGAGCCTTATAGTAGCTTTTTGGTGATTATTTGGGAGTTAGCAAGTAACAAGTAACTCTGAATATTCTTCCATATACTTGTGAATTGTGTATGATTGTAAATTATATTATTTTTATAAACTGAATTATGTGTATATGTATTATAATATTATTTTAATAAAAGATGAATATTACGGTTTTGTACCCACAAAAATTACAATTGTGTACCCATGAAAATTACAGTTTTGTACCCAACAGAAATTACTATTTTGTACCCATGAAAAATTACAATTTTGTACCCAAGAAAATTACAATTTTACGCCCAGCAAAAATTACGGTTTTGCCCCCTAAATTTCCAAAAATGACAGTTTAGTCCCTTGAAATTCAAAAATAACAGATTGGTCCGATGAGGTTTTTATGAGATGTTTGGATTACTTTGTGATGATGTTATATATATATATATATATGGAAGTATATTTTAATACACTTTATTTTGTTGAGCATAATTATCATGGCGGCTGTAAGTGTGACGGGTTGGAGTAAGGAGGAACTTGAATGATAAGATTTGTTTATATCACCACTCGGTGCACAGTGGATGGTACTTTTCAGGGCCCCATCTTCCATGTTTTCCTTTGGCCGGGATTGCATTGGAGTTGTGGGACATGTGACACCTCCTTAGTTGTTATTTTAAAGGAGGGGAGCCATAGTTCAAATTTAAGCTCTATACCTTTGGCCGAGTGTATCTTAAGTTTTGGTGAGCTTGGAACCATCCAGTCAAATGAATGAGTTTCTATTGGACTATGTGTTAGCCTATGGCTTCAGTCAGCGGTACAAGGGAGGACGGTGATATAAGGGAGGTTGCATATTGCATTGTATATTTGTATAGTTCACAATTCGGCATAATGATTATTACTTTTGCAAATAATTTTGTATGAGAAATTATGGTATATACATATATATATATATATATATATATATATATATATATATATATATATTTGAAATCAGCCCCTGCGTTTTGTCATATATAATTTGCTTGTGTGTGATAGAAACTTTCAATAGTTACTCAGACGTGGAATCTCATCCCATACTAACATTTTTCAGGTGAATATCCTAGTAGAGAGCAAGGGAAGGCACTTATGGAGTGAGCTTTGGAGGCTCTTTTGTACTCCTATAGTTTGTGTTATGTTATTTTATTTGCCATGAACCTAAGACTTCCGCTTTGTATTGAACTCTGAAATATTTTTTCAGAAATTTATTTTGATTATATATTAAGAACTTTATTTGAAATGGTCATGTAATCTAATGATTTGGATATTGATACACCCTGTTGAAGGTATTACAAATATTTTGGCCAAGTTTTCGGGTATTGAAATTGAGGTGTTACATTTTTGGTATCAAAGCTAAACATTCTGTGGCTCTTTTGAAGTTTCTAAGCATTTGTTTTCTTAAAATATTTTAAAGGTCATGGCAGAATAAATATCATAACATGTGCACTTCCCTTTGTTAGAATTTGAATTTGTTTAGCTACTTTTTCTTATTTAGTGTCCTTATAGTATTAATCTTAGGAGGGGAGAATGGGGAGAACTCGAAGAACTAATTCAACCCCCGCTTCGCTTCAAAATGGTCTCCCTTCGCATCAAAATGGTCCCCCTCCTCAGGATAACAATGCCCTTTTGGCAGAGTTACGGGACGCCATCTTGGAGGTAAGAGAGAAAGTGAATAGACATGAGGATGAACTAGCAAAAGGAAGAGGCCAAGGTGGTAAGGAAGGGAAGGAGAAGGTTCTGATTGGGGAAGTCACACCTTCCGATCATCATTCTAGGGGTGGAAGTCGTTCTCGCACTGACTTAAGAGGCAGTAGCAGTTCCCATTCTCAGTACCACCCTCTACCTATTACTGAGGTTTGGGAAAAATTTCGGAAGTTCACTCCTCCAATGTTCGAAGGGAAGCTAGACCCAATCAAAGCATTAGAATGGTTGAAGCGTCTGGAAAAGATTTTCAGAGTTATTGAAATCAGCTCACAACAAAAGGTGCTGGTTGCTGAGCAACTGATGCAGAAAGCAGCTGAAGAATGGTGGGAAAGCACCAAAATAAATGATAATGCTGAGATGACGTGGGAAGAGTTTAAATAAAAATTTGAGAATTATTACTTTTCCCCTTCAATCAGAATAGAGAAAGAAACTGAATTCCTCACATTCAGGCAAGAGGAATTACACGAAGACGAATTTATTACTCGCTTTTTAGAGTTGTCTAAATTTTGCAAATATGCACAAAACAACTCTAAATGGTTGAGTGCTCGATTAGTGGAAAAAGCTAGACTAGATTTAAAAACGGCTTTGTCACCATTCCTTGATGGAATAAGGGATTTTGAAGAAATATGTGACAAATTACGCACGATAGCTAGAAACAAGCAGGAAGAAGAGGCTGAGAAGATGAAGGGATTCCAAGCCAGATCTACACCTCCCATGAGACCTACGGGGGGAGTCACTAAGAAGCATAGTCATAACTTCAGTGGTGTGAATACGCGATTTAGTCAGCCATCAAGAAATCATTCTGGTGGACCATTAAGGAGTCATTTCAATGGACCTCAAAGAACTTATTTCAATAGACCACAGAGGAGTCATTTCAGTGGACCTCAAAGGAGTCACTTTAGTGGAGGACAGAGCTCATATAGGGGATTCACAGCTCCTGTTGCAAGCACCGCTAACAATCAGAAATGTGCCAAGTGTGGAAAAGTACACCAAGGACCTTGTGTGACATGTTTCAATTGTGGAAAGCCAGGGCACATCTCCAGATTCTGTAAGGAAGAGCCTCGAGGAGCCAATGATGCTAGAAATGCAGTTCTAGGGAAAGTGTTTGCACTATCACACCAAGAGGCAAGTGCTTCACCAAATTTGATTAAAGTTATCCTCAAACTCCAAGGCCTTGAAGTTGAAGCTTTATTTGATTCTGGTGCTACACACTCTTTTATATCATATGATTGTGTGCCTCGATTGAATTTAAGAGTATGTGAATTGCCTTATTACATGATCATTTCTACACCGGCGGGAGCTTCAGTGAAAACTTCTAGGGCTTGCTTAAATTGTACAATTGAGATAATAGGATCTCAAATATAGACCTTGTTTGTTTACCCATGAAGGGTATAGATGTGATAATCGGAATGGATTGGTTGTCAGCAAATGACGATATCCTTGACTGCAAGAGAAAGACTATCTCTCTTGCGGATGACTCTATAAGTCATAGTAGACCACAATCGTTGTCTACAGTACAAGTTGGAAAGCCTATTTGTAAGGGTTGTCCTGCGTACATGGTGTTTTTTTCCATTGAAGCAGAATTGGAGGAAGGGATAGAAGACATTGTAGTAGTGAACGAATTTTCGGAAGTATTTCCAAAAGAAATGACAGGTTTACCCCCAGAGAGAGAATTAGAATTTTCTATTGATCTCGCACCTGGAACGGGACCTATCTCTAAAGCTCCTTACCGAATGTCTCCATCAGAACTAGCAGAATTGAAGAAGCAGATCGAAGAGTTGATAGAAAAGGCCTTCATCAGGCCCAGTGTATCTCCATGGGGATCGCCTGTACTCTTTGTGAAGAAGAAAGATGGGAGCCTGAGACTATGCATTGACTATCGCTAGTTGAATAAAGCGACTATAAAGAACAAATATCCTTTACCCAGGATCGACGATCTACTTGATCAGTTGAATGGAGCATCCATATTCTCCAAGATCGACCTCAGATTAGGTTACCACCAGTTAAGGGTCAAAGCTGAAGATATCCCAAAAACTGCATTCAGAACTAGATATGGCCATTATGAATTTCTTGTTATGCCATTTGGGCTAACAAACACTCCAGCTATATTCATGGATTACATGAATAGAATTTTCAGACCATATCTAGATAAATTTGTAGTGGTCTTCATTGACGACATCCTTATCTACTCTAAGGATGAAAAAGAGCATAAAGAGCATCTTAGAATTGTGTTACAAGTGTTGAAAGAACACAAGCTCTATGCAAAACTGTCTAAATGCGAGTTTTGGTTAAAGGAAGTAAAATTCCTAGGCCATGTCGTATCAGCTGAAGGTGTTGCGGTGGACCCTACCAAAGTTGATGCAGTTCTTCAATGGGAACAACCAAAGTCCGTGACTGAGATCAGGAGTTTTCTAGGATTGGCTGGCTATTATAGGAGATTCATTAAAGGCTTTTCACAAATAGCTATGCCCTTAACAAAGTTAACTAGAAAAGGTCAACCATATGTATGGGACGAAAAGTGTGAAGAAGCTTTTCAAAATTTGAAGACTAAAGTTGACTATGGCACCGGTACTTATAATTCCAGATCCTACTTAGACCTTTACTTTGTACACTGATGCTTCTAAGAAAGGTCTTGGGTTTGTATTAATGCAAAATGGTGGGGTAGTGGCTTATGCTTCTCGACAGTTGAGACCACATGAACGGAACTATCCTACTCACGACTTAGAATTGGCAACAGTAGTGTTTGCTCTGAAGATTTGGAGGCACCATCTCTATGGTTCAAAATTCGAGGTTTTTAGTGACCATAAAAGTCTGAAGTACCTGTTCAACCAAAAGGAGCTCAACATGCGACAGAGGAGGTGGATGGAGTTTCTCAAGGACTACGATTTCGAATTGAAGTAACATCCAGGAAAGGCAAATGTTGTAGCAGATGCTTTAAGCAGAAAGACAATCCATGTAGCCCAGATGATGATTAGAGAACATAAATTGCTTGAGGATGTACCAAGTACATCTATTGATGTAATGTCGGGTCTGGTTGCTACCATGGAAGCATTAACTATTAAAAGCTCAACTTGGAAAGAAATTAAATTCGCCCAACTTGAGGATGAGTATCTATTAAGTGTGATGGAAGATATTGAAGAAGGAAAAGAATCGAAATTTGAGATTGGTAAAGATGGGATATTAAGGTATAAAGGAAGAGTGTGCTTACCTGATGATGGAGAAATAAGAAAGCTCATACTAGAGGAAGCTCATCGGAGTAAATACACCATTCATCCTGGAGCAACCAAGATGTATCATGATCTCAAGCGGAATTGGTGGTGGCGGGACATGAAGAAAGATGTGACTGAGTTTGTCACTCGCTGTTTGACCTGTCAGAAAGTCAAGATCGAACATCAGAAGCCTCCTGGATTATTAAAGAATTTGGATATCCCAGAGTGGAAATAGGACAGCATCTCTATGGATTTCATCATGAGACTTCCTTCAACGACATCCGGACATAATGCCATTTGGGTGATTGTCCATAGATTGACTAAGTCAGCTCATTTTCTAGCAATCGCAGCAGAATACTCTCTTGAGAGACTAGCAAAAATCTACATGAAGGAGATTGTTAGATTGCATGGGATACCAAACAACATCATATCTGATCGTGATCCACGATTCACTTCATGATTTTGGAGAGCATTGCAGGATGCTATGGGAACTCGGTTGAGGTATAGTACCACTTACCATCCTCAGACTGACGGACAGACTGAGAGGACTATACAGACTCTGGAAGACATGTTGCGAGCTTGTGCAATTGAACTAGCAGGAAGTTGGGACAATCATCTTCATCTGGCAGAGTTTGCATATAACAACAGTTATCACTCCAGCATTGAGATGGCACCTTATGAAGCTTTGTATGGAAGAAAATGTAGATCTCCCATTTGCTGGACGGAATTGAATGAGCGAAGTTTACTAGGTCTAGAGTTGGTGGACGAAACGACTCAAAAGATTAAGGTGATCCAACAGAAACTTCTCACTGCTCAAAGTTGACAGAAGAGTTATGCTGACAAAAGAAGGCGACCGTTGGAGTTCATGGTGGGCGAACATGTATTCCTAAGAGTCACACCAATGACTGGCATTGGTAGAGCAATATGAGCAAAGAAGCTTTCACCTCGTTTTATGGGTCCTTATGAGATCTTGGAGAGAATAGGGCCGGTAGCTTACAGAATTGCATTACCTCCACAGCTTGTGAACCTTCATGATGTCTTTCATGTATCACAGCTGAAGAAATACTAGCCAGATTCTTCCCATATTATAACAATAGAAGAGATAGAACTCAAAGATAACATGACATATAAAGCTGAGCCAGAGCGGATTGTCGATGCAAGGGATAAGCAATTACGAAACAAGACTATTAGACTTGTAAAGGTTGTGTGGAAAGGAATGGCTCCCGGAGATGCTACTTGGGAAACAGAAGAGAGCATGCGACAATCCTATCCTCACTTATTTAATTAGGTAAGTAGAATTCTTACTATATCAAATTTTGGGGAAAAAATTCCTTTTTAGGAGGGGAGAAATGTAACATCCTAAATTTTATTTTAGAACTATAATATTAATTTAGGATAATTAAAAATAGTCATGTAATTATTAGTAAGGGAATAAATTTTCTAAAATTAGAGATAAAGATTTTTATTATATATAATTATATGTTAAATCTTAATATACACACACACACACACACGAAAGAAAAAAGAAAAAAAAAAGAAGGAAGACAGAAGATGAAAGAAGAAGAAGGGGGGAAAAAAAAGGGTGTAGGTAAAGGTGGCGGTGCCCACCACATTTGAAAATGTGGTGGGCAGTGCCACCAATTGAAATTGGGGGTACAGAGCCCCCAATTTTTGAAAAGGGGTGCCGCCCCCTATGACTTCGGTGGGGGGGGGGAATTATAGTATAAATACCCCCATCCCGATACACAAACACACACACACACACACACTTTCCTTCATTTGCAGAGAGGAGTGTGAGAGAAAAGAGAGAGAGAATGAGAGAGAGTAAGGTGATAATTATTTGAGAGCCTTATAGTAGCTTTTTGGTGATTATTTGGGAGTTAGCAAGTAACAAGTAACTCTGAATATTCTTCCATATACTTGTGAATTGTGTATGATTGTAAATTATATTATTTTTATAGACTGAATTATGTGTATATGTATTATAATATTATTTTAATAAAAGATTAATATTACGGTTTTGTACCCACAAAAATTATAATTGTGTACCCACGAAAATTACCCAACAGAAATTACGATTTTGTACCCATGAAAAATTACAATTTTGTGCCCAAGAAAATTACAATTTTATGCCCAGCAAAAATTACGGTTTTGCCCCCTAAATTTTCGAAAATGACAGTTTAGTCCCTTGAAATTTAAAAATGACAGATTGGTCCGATGAGGTTTTTATGAGATGTTTGGATTACTTTGTGATGTTGTTATATATATATATATATATATGGAAGTATATTTTAATACACTTTATTTTGTTGAGCATAATTATCATGGCGGCTGTAAGTGTGACGGGTTGGAGTAAGGAGGAGCTTGAATGATAAGATTTGTTTATATCACCACTCGGTGCATAGTGGATGGTATTTTTCAGGGCCCCATCTTCTATGTTTTCCTTTGGCTGGGATTGCATTGAAGTTGTGGGACATGTGACACCTCCTTAGTTGTTATTTTAAAGGAGGGGAGCCATAGTCCAAATTTAAGCTCGATACCTTTGGCCGGGTGTATCTTAAGTTTTGGTGAGCTTGGAATCATCCAGTCAAATGAATGAGTTTCTATTGGACTATGTGTTAGCCTATGGCTTCAGTCAGCGATACAAGGGAGGACGGTGATATAAGGGAGGCTGCATATTGCATTGTATATTTGTATAGTTCACAATTCGGCATAATGATGATTACTTTTGCAAATAATTTTGTATGAGAAATTATGGTATATACATACATACATACATACATATATATATATATATATATATATATATATATATATATATATATATATATATATTTGAAATCAGCCCCTGCTTTTTGTCATATATAATTTGCTTGTGTGCGGTAGAAACTTTCAGTAGTTATTAAGACGTGGAATCTCATCTCATATTAACATTTTTCAGGTGAATATCTTAGTAGAGAGCAAGGGAAGGCACCTATGGAGTGAGCTTTGGAGGCTCTTTTGTACTCCTATAGTTTGTGTTATGTTATTTTATTTGCCATGAACCTAAGACTTCCGCTTGTTATTAGACTCTGAAATATTTTTGCAGAAATTTATTTTGATTATGTATTAAGAACTTTATTTGAAATGGTAATGTAATCTAATGATTTGGATATTGATACACCCTGTTGAAGGTATTACAAATATTTTGGCCAAGTGTTTTTATAACATTATCTTGCTCTTTTTGATTATTTAAGAACCCTAGTTTAATATGATAATTATTTGGTATTTTATGATCCTTAAATATAATTTCAAAATTGGCCCTTGGGTTATTTAATTGCAAGAAAAATTTCCTACAAAATTAATCAATAACTTACTAAAATTTTTGAGACACCTATTCACCTTTATTTAATATGTATTATTTATCAAAATATAGTATTTATGATAAATAGAATTTTTAGGGTATTACATTAGTGAATATTGAATTTAATCTGGTGTGAATATATATATATATATATACATATATATATATATATATATATATATATATATTAAATTCGAAAATAATATAATAATATTATTTAATGGAGATTATAATATTATTATAAAATATTTGTTTTTTTATTTAATTAAAACAAATAGAGATATTGTATCTCATTTAATTTTCAAAGAAATATATCATATATCTATTTAATTTAAATTGAGATATAGTATCTCAGATTTAATTAAATAGATAGATATCATTTCTCGAATTTAATTTAGAGTGATAAATTAAATCTGAAGCCTTTTAATTTGGATTAAATAAATAAATTAGATTAGATCTATTAGATAGATTTAATTAATATATTTATTTATCCAAATTTAAAATTTGAATTTCAAATCTGGCTTTTAATTCGGATTAAATAAATATATATTAGATTAAATGTATTAGATAGATTTAATTAATATATTTTTAATCCAAATTTAAAATTCGAATTTCAAAATTAATGACGATTAATTTTGCATATAATACGTCGATCGGGTTTAGAAAAAAACTATAGGACTTTTAGTCGAGTGTAATAGAAAGCCGCGAGAAAACACTAGAGTGAGAGAGAGACACACGACTCAAGAAGGCCCTAGCACGCTGCCACAATCGTGTTTTGGATTATTCGTGTGGATATCGGTAGAGGAGGGCGATTCATAGAGTCGGCTTCTACTGATCGAGAAGGTAACCCACTAATTCAAAGAGAACGAGACGCGGGCGAGTTCACTATAGGAAATATTCGGTTCTTTAACTTTAATTTAAACGCGCTTGAGTGATCCTCAGGACGGGATTCGTAAAATTTTTAAATTCGCTGCGTGTACGGATCCCAACACAAAGTGGCACCACCTAGCCCTCCATAATCAGTAAAAACGTGCTTGAAGAAAAAAAAAAGAGAAAAGTCAGTCCAAAAGTCAAGCACGGGACCTACTTGCTGGAAAAAGGGGAAATAATTAGATAAATTAGGGAAAAATAAAATAAAATTATAAAATCTGATTTGAGGGGTCTAGAAGGCGCCACCTAGGCCTAGGAAGGGTCTAGAAATCTTGGGGAAAAAGAAAAGAATAATAAAGAAGTTTCGGGCCAAAGCAAGTAATTTTCCCCAAATGAAAAGTAAATATCTAGATATTTACATGGAGAATGCGCCACATGGCAGACCAGGGAAGCCTCTAGAATTTCTTGGAGAAAAAGTCAAAAAGCCAAATGAATTCCATTGATTACTAGACAGGGTTTTATCACAATTTTCGAGGACTGATCAATTACTTTTCCTATTATTAAATATGCATGTTTTCTCTCTTCTAAACTAAGGGAGCACAAAATTTCCAGAGAAAGGGAGAGAAAGTTTCAGCCAACTCCATAGCTAATTAAGGTCCAAGCTTCATAGATCACCAACCGAACCTCCGATTCAGGTAAACATTGAAAACCCGAACCGTTGAACTTGAACTTATGATTTTTGTTCAAGGGGTTGGGACATGGTGTTGTAATCTGATTTTGGGGTTCTTGATGGTATAATGTGTTTAAAAAATGATTTTGTATAGGGTTAACTCATGGTTTGATTTTCTGAACTCAAAAACACCGAAAAACCCCTAAGAACAAGCTTATTGATGATTCTGGAAATTCTGGCAGCGAGCCTTCAACTGGGTTCTAAAAATAGTAAATGAACTAGGAATAATCTGAAATTTTACAGGTAGAAAGTAAACTTCCTCGTATTCACCGTGATATATAATTTTGTATCATTTGGATTTTTCTACTAAGAGATAAAAATTGCTAAAGTTAATCTAGAAGCATCAGGTCGAATCTGGACCAAAGGATGAAAAATTGGCTACACGCAAATATATATGTCCTTTTGGTTTCTGAAAATATTTTTCCTGGAAAATAGACATTTCAATGGTTCAGATGACACTAGTTTCATGCAAAAATTATTTTTCTAGAATTTATTAAGAATGTTTGAAGTTGGGTAAAATTTTCTGGATTCTCTGGAAACTTGGTGTGGGGCTCAGTTTTAAAGGAATTGTAAAGGTATTTTTGGAAAATACTCAAATAAATTCTTTTTGTGTTATTTAGGGTCAAAAAATATTTTGGAGAGATAGTGGGCCCCTTAAAAATTATAAGACAGTATATTTATCACCAGGTAGTAACCACTTTACTTAGACACTTTTATGTGTTTTATTGTATGTTTTGCTTGCCATATGTATTTTTGTGTGTGTTGTGCCAAATATGCATACAGAGCATGATTGTGATTGTGTCCCTAGCACTGAGGGTGTCTATCGGGGTCTGCTTATGTGGCGACTCAACAAAAACAAGCTTGTGATTCCGGTAATTCTGGGACCTGCCTTGGTAAGGCAACCCGACGGTGCGAAGATGTGTTATTGTGTATGTTTCTGTTTGCATATTGTGGTGTATCTGACATACTATTTGTGTTCACATATGTGACATGGTTATATGCATACACATCACACATTTAGTGCATGAGTATAGATGGTTACTCTGGGGGCCATTGTCAGACTCTAGAACCCTTGGTGACACAGGGGGTCGTGCTGGAAGTTTGAAGTACCTTTCTGGAGAGGTAGGGTATATCAGTGCTGATTGAAAATAGGGATTGCCCTATTATATTTTGTATTTATTTTGAGATGACTGTACATATATATTTAGTATTTTATTTTGGATGATTGTACCCTTAATCCTTTGGGGACTTTTATTTTCTATTTATTTTACTTTTACCAGTACAGTAGATTGTCCAAATCGGTTAAATGCTCTGTTGTGCTCACTTTGATGCAAAATAAATGGACCTAATAATAAAGGAAAGGTAATTAAGTAAAGGAATTGTTCTAACCCGCCACCCCAAAAGGACGAAGCCGGTAGGGGTGTAACAATCTAGTCGTTGGAGGTTAATGATCAGTTCCTTGAAAGCTAAGAGAGGAATCCTAAATTCATGAGAGTACCGTCGGGGCTGTTATAGTGAGGAGAGTGTGCTACATATTTGGAGGGACTACAAGAGAGCTGAACACTTGTGGAGAGGAATTATTAAACCTAATAAATATTGTGTTTCTCTCTTGCGATTTAAAGGGAATAGGGATGGCTAAATTGGAATGATGTAGACCATAGTTTTCTTAATGGCCATCGACGATGATTTTAGGAAGCATGTGTTGGCTGATTTGGAAGCACAGATTCACCCAGGTCTTTGAAGGACGATAAGCTACTCTGGATGAAGTTCTACACTAATGCTTGTTCCATATGACGAAGACAACCATGGGAGGAAAGCTGATCATCATAAATTTTATCAATCGTCTATGAGTAGGGAAACAAATTGGAAGCTGTAGTTAAGTAGTACTTTCAGAATAAATGTGGACGCTTCAGGCCGATTGAACAACCAAGCAAGCAACATGTGGAGGCCTGATTGTAGATGAGTAATGGGCAATGGATCATGGGGTACTTAAAATATAACCTTGGTACATATTCAGTCACAGTGGCAAAAATCATGGCCATTAAAGTAGGATTACAAGTATGTCAGCATCTCAACCTCCAAGATATTCAGACTTGTTCAGATTCATTAGAGGTGATTAATTCCTTGATACAAGACAATGGAGTAAAGTAAACCATCCTTTTAGAGCTGAGATCAAAGATCAAAGAGACTCGGAATCTGATTTATGGCACCCAGAATGTAGAATTAACGAATGCCAACAGGGAGTCCATTGAGTGTGCCGATATTTAGCTTGAGAAGCCCATGTGGAGGGTGATCAAGAGGTGTTATTACTAGAGGAAATCCCAAGTTGCAGATCTTGAGTACTGTTGGACAAACATTTTGCGGATGACAGTCTCTGGGGACCTGCACCTGAGTAATCTATAGAGTATAGTTTTGCAAGCTTAGGCTTGTAATACAAAAAAAGGAAAAAAAAACACTTATTTTTTGTATTATGGGGTTAGAGGCTCCCATTAAAGTATAATAAAAATAAGAGTAAATACCCTATTTGGTCCCTGAAAAAAATCACGGATCCCTTTTTGGTCCATCAGTAAAAATAACTCATCCCGTAATCCCTATAAAATCCAAAACCCGTCCACGTTAGTCCTTCCAGGTTGAAGTGGACACATGCAGTGAAGTGTCTCAAATGTGGTCAGGGATTACGAGATGAGTTATTTTTATTGAGGGACCAAAAAGGGATCCGTGATTTTTTTCAGGGACCAAATAAGATAGTTACTCTAAAAATAAATACAGAAATAATCCTTTCCTTCAATCATTTTGTGCTTAACAAACAAGTTGACTTTAATATTTTAAAATTTGTTTTGGTGTACATTACAGTTCTCTTTATCCAAAAATGATTGGATCCATTTATTATGAAAAATAAATAACTTGTATTTTAATAATATTTTTTTGAAAATATACTACCGTAACTATTGGAGGAAAAAAACAGAAAAAAAAAACTTTAAAATTGCAAAATCATAAATCAAGTTTGTTACTTAGAGTTGATAAAAAGATCATAAAATTTGATAAACAATTCACAACTTATTTTTTTAAGAAATACCCTATTTGAGATTTTATAATTTTATTATTATTTTTTTTGGGTCCTTTTTTTTCCTAACTATTTACCTTTTTTTTAACGGAAAAAATGATTTACTTTTTCAGGGTAAAAAAATTGGGGTGATGAATGTGAACAAAGTTTTCAAAGGCTGAAGGAATGTTTGACTTCTGCTCCAGTGCTAAGTTTGCCGTCAGGGGCTGGAGGGTATGCAGTTTATTGTGATGCTTCTCGAGTCGGTTTAGGTTGTGTTTTAATGCAGAATGGGCGAGTGATTGCTTATGCCTCTAAGAAGCTTCACGAGAAAGAAACATAGCATAAAGCATTCAGGTGTGTGAATAGCGTCCCATTGAATTTTCATAAGTGATGCTTTCTTGTTATAATTTTATTAAGATATCATCTTTCTTTAGAATCAACTTCCTCAAGATAATGTTGTCAAATTATATGGATTGCTTATTTTTACTTTCTTTGTTAAACGGTATGGTGGTTTCGTTCAAGGACAATAGTTCCATAACAATTTATCGCTTATGGGTTTTTATGTAAAGAGTTAGCAAGGATACTTCAGTGGGGTCTCAATTATCATTATGAACCCGGGCATAACATAATTGAGGCATCATTGAAGACCTTATAGGTTGTCTAGTTGTGTTCCCCTCATATTCCGTATCGGTCACTTTGCTGGTTTTCAAGGTGTGATATTTTGGTATTGGAAAATTACACACAGGTCCCAAGGAAGGGATATATTTACGTTTAGGTCCCGTCAATTCATGAAATTACTCTGAAGTCCCAAGGGACTTCATTATAAATATTTCATATGAGTAAAAGACTTTATTGCCCTTCAGAAGTTGTGGTTAATTTATGCATTTTGTGTTGTTAATTTATGCATTTTGTGTTGTTATTCGCCTCTGGAACTCAGAAATCACAAATTCAAGGTTTTCAGAAGTTGTGGTTAATTTATGCATTTTGTGTTGTTAATTTATGTGTTTTGTATTATTATTCGCCTCTGGAACTCAGAAATTACAGATTCAAGGTTTTCAAAAGTTGTGGTTAATTTATACATTTTGTGTTGTTAATTTATGCATTTTGTGTTGTTAATCGCCTCTGCAACTCAGAAATCACATATTCAAGGTTTTCAGAAGTTGTGGTTAATTTATGCATTTTGTGTTGTTAATTTATGCATTTTGTGTTGTTAATCGCCTCTGCAACTCAGAAATCACAAATTCAAGGTTTTCAGAAGTTGTGGTTAATTTATGCATTTTGTGTTGTTAATTTATGCATTTTGTGTTGTTATTCGCCTCTGGAACTCAGAAATCACAAATTCAAGTAGAAGGGCAATAAGGTCTTTTACTCATATGAAATAATTGTAGGAATCTCACCAGAAACGCGGAAGCGTATCGTACCACGCGATAAGGAAAAGTTAAAACCTTCATCGTTTTGATTACCTGGAATGAAGCAGCGATCTGAAAGCTTCTCCACGAACAGTCCTCGTATTTGAAGAGCGATCTACAAGCCTCTCCACGAACAGTCCTCGTCTGCTCTATGATCGATCTTCCAGACTATCTCTCGAGGGGAATAGGATGGTTGTGTGGGCAACCGTTCAAATGATGAACGTCTGCCTCTAGAGTCTGTTTTTGATGAGAGCCTCCTTATGCGTCTCTTGCTCTCAAGCAGGTGAAAGTAGGATTATATGCTACTACACCCAAGACCTAACCCTAAACCACATGGGTCATAGAGTTCTTGGGCTGTAGTCTCAATTAAGCCTTATTGGGCTTAAGTGACCAAAGAGCACATTAACCCAACAATCTCCCACTTGCTCTTTAAGATACAAACTTGAGTTCGTAAACCCAAGACCATGTAGCCCATAAGCCATCATCATCTGATTATATACCCTATCCTTTGTTTCGAGCTAGCCTGGGGATCTACCATTTGTCATTCATCAAGGCTCATGATAATCTACAGAAGATTATCTAGTTTGGTGCTATTCCACTAAAAGCCCAAACGTGATCTCCAAGAATAATGACACTTATAACAAAAACATACATTACCCCTTTATAGAATGTCTATAATTGATTGACTAGTTTTCTGTAACCCAATCAATTATTTATTCCCTTGACTTTAACAGTTTCTTTAATGGATTACATGCACTGGCCAGTGTCTTAAATATCCAAGTACTGAAACATATCAAGGGGACATTTCCTATAAATTCCATGTTGTTTATCTCATAAACACTGATAACCAAATGGTCTCAATCCCAAAATACCGAGTTATTGGCCATCATATAGATCAAACCTCACCCGTTGGTAAATCAAAGAGTGAAAACCATTTGACTACCTATTTAAAATAAACTCAGGATTAAGAGTAACTACATGACTATAGTTATCTGGAGATTTGATTCCTTATGACAGAAAGAACAATCTTAATCAAATCTCTCCTTGATCCATTCAATGTAAGTATTAACTCACACCAATATTTCATAATGATTCGGACAAAACCATTTCATGAAATATTGCAGCCTAAATAAAGTGCCCAACTTAATTTAATAGCTGTGAACCAATTCATCAATTGTGATAACTTATGACCATGTCCTCTATGAACGTATCCATATGATCATATACTCCACAATTGATCCGGACCTTAAAGTTTGTAAATAGTGTGCGAAATAAATGAAAAAACACCTCATTTATTAACATTCAGAAAAAAAAAATTGCAATGTCATAATGTCTTGCTCAAAAGGCACAAAATAACAAAGTGAAATAACAACTTCCTAAAGCTATAGCAAATCTGGAATCCTCCTAAGACCCATAGATGAAACATGCCTCTCGAACACACGTTCAGACAAACTCTTAGTAGAAGGGTCAGCAAGGTTCTCGTCTGATTCCTTTGCAGCCTCAGAAGCAGCTACATACTCAGCCTCATTGGTAGAGTCAGCTACACATGATTGTTTTACACTTCTCCAACAAATGGCACCGCCATTAAGAGTGTACACATATCCCGAGGTGAACTTACTTGAGTCAATATCTCCCTGGAAATCTGAGTCCGTGTAACCAATGGTTTCAAGACTCCCACTCGAGTAGACCAACATATAATCTCTCGTTCTCCGTAAGTACTTGAGTATATGTTTAACCGCTACCCAATGTTTCTCTCCAGGGTTAGATTGGTACCGGCTTACTACTCCCACTGCATAGCAGATATCTGGTCTGGTACATAGCATAGCATACATGAGACTACCTACTGCTGAAGCATAAAGTATCCTATTCATGTGTTCTCTCTGCTCAGGAGTTTTAGGAGATTGCTTCTCAGAGAGATGAATCCCATGCCTGAAGGGTATAATTCCCCTCTTGGAATTCTCCATGCTAAACCTGGCAAGTATTTTGTCAATGTATTTAGCCTGGGATAATGCCAAAACCCTATTCTTCCAGTCTCGCAAGAGTTTAATACCAAGAATATAATTGGCTTCCCCCAGGTCCTTCATATCAAAATGCTTGCTCAGCCAGGTTTTTATACCTAACAATACCTCTGTATCATTTCCGATAAGGAGAATATCATCTACATAAAGTACCAGAAAAGATACCGCACTACCTTGGATCCTTTTATACACACACGGCTCATCAGGACTTTTCTCAAAGCCATACGACTCAATGGCTTGATCAAATCTGATGTTCCATGATCTGGATGCTTGCTTAAGTCCATAAATGGACCTCTGCAACTTGCATACCATTTCTTCTTACCCTTTGGCTATAAACCCTTTTGGTTGCTGCATATAGATTTCCTCTTCCAAATTTCCATTTAGAAAAGCAGTTTTAACATCCATTTGCCAAATCTCATAATCAAGATTTGCTGCAACAGCTAAGAGAATCCGGATGGACTTGAGCATGGCAACCGGCGAAAAAGTTTCATCATAATCCACATCTTCTTTTTGGTAGTACCCTTTCGCCACCAATCTAGCTTTGAAGGTTTCAACCTTCTCGTCCGATCCTCTCTTTCTCTTGTAAATCCACTTACACCCAATGGGTCTTACCCCTTCAGGTGCATCTACAAGAGACCAAACTGAGTTGGAATACATAGAATCCATTTCACGATTCATAGCCTCAAGCCATTCCTGAGCATTAACATCTCCTAGTGCTTCGTCATAACTCGTGGGATCACCATCTTCATTAATGATGACATCCTGATTTGACTCACCCAACAAAAGATATCTTGCAGGTTTACGAATCAATCTCCCACTACGACTTTGTCGCACTTGATGTTGTGCATCTATAGGGGGTCCACATTTTGTGGGTTAACAATTTCTAGATGAGGACACTCATTAAGTGGATTAACCAATTCATGATTTTGTTCTTCATTAAGTTCATCATCATGTTGAATTTCATCATTATGATGAACTTCTAGTTCTGTCTCTAGTTCCTGTGTATGTTCAGGTACATTTTCCCCTCTTTGAACAACCATAGGAACAAAAGCTGGAACCCCTTGAGGTTGTGGTGAAACTTGATCTGAGACTAGCTCATCAAGAATAACCTTACTTCTTGGCTTATAATTTGTCATATAGTCCTCCTCTAAGAAAGTTGCGTGAGTGCTCACTATGACCTTCTTTTCTTTTGGACTATAAAACAACCAACCTCTGGTTCCTTTAGGATAGCCTATAAAGATGCATACTTCAGTACGTGAGTCCATCTTATCTGGTTTCTGTTGCAAGACATGTGCCGGAGCACCCCAAATCCGAATATGGTTCATGGTGGGCTTACACCCTTTCCACAATTCTATTGGTGTCTTTGAAACCGACTTGGACGGAGCTAAGTTCAATAGATACATAGTTGTTTCTAAGGCATATCCCCAGAATGAATCAGAAAGAGATGAATAACTGAGCATAGATCTTGTCATTTCTAAAAGGGTTCTATTTCTCCTTTCAGCAACTCCATTCTGCTGTGGTGTCCTTGGAGAAGATAATTGTGAAACTATCCCCTCTTTGATCAGGTAAGACCTGAACTCTCCAGATAGGTATTCACCCCCTCGATCAGATCGAAGAGTCTTAATTTGAACACCTAGATGCTTTTCTGCCTCAGCCTTGAACTCTTGGAATTTTCCAAAAGCTTCAGACTTGTGACGCATCAGATACACATGTCCAAATCTAGAGTAATCATCAGTAAATGTGATGAAATACTGATACCCTCCTCTGGCTTGGACATTTATTGGTCCACATACATCAGTATGTACCAATTCCAGCTGAAGTGTGGTACGTTTTCCCTTGGCCTTGAAAGACCTCTTAGTCATTTTACCCTCTAAACAGGATTCACATACTGGTATCGGTTCAAAGTACAGGGATTTCAAAATCCCACTTTTGACCAAACCTTGTATCCTGTTAGAGTTAATATGACCCAATCTCAAATGCCAAAGATAAGTTTCATTTGAAACTTTTCTTTTCTTTGATGAATTAATATGCTCAACATCTTTTAATTCAACATGATTAACTTCACGGGGAACAGGATTAAGGAAATAAAGACCATTAAGCTTTACACCAGAACAAATAAAAGAAGATGAACTTCTTATTGAAACTGAGGAATTAAACTGAACTGTCAAACCATGTTATCCAAACAACTAACAGAAATTAAATTCCTCTTAAAATCTGGAATAAATAAACAGTCTTCTAAAACCAAAGTCCTGCAATTATCAAAAGATAAAATAACTTGTCTTACTGCTACTGCAGACACAAGCTCCCCAGTTCCAAGCTTCAAATCTCTTTGTCCTTTACTTACAGGCAAGCTATGTTTGAACCACTGCAAAGAGTAACAAACATGGTTAGTGGCTCCTGAATCAACGATCCATTTATCATCGTGATTCTCCACTAAACAAGCCTCAATCACATGTAAATTTCCCATGCTAGGCGTAGCAAACATGTCATCAAGAGTCTGGAGCATTGTTGCTCAACTCTCAATCATGCTCACTTGCTCCTGAAGGTGATTGGCGAGACTGACCAAAATGTAGCAGCGAACTGACACATTCGCCTTCTCCCATCTATCCTTCTCCTGCTGAAATCGAGTCCGAATTGCATCAGACGCATCTGCAGCAGGCTGCGCTGGCATAGGAGTAGTGAGAACAAAGTTGAGCTTTTCATATTGAAGAACAATATCCAAATTAGTTTTCCATTGTTTGTAGTTTGTACCATCCATAGGTTTTTGGCTCAAGATAGTAGCCAAAGGATTGAATAAAGACATTTTTCTGAAAATAAGGAAAAGCACACTAATTACAAACTAGATTTAACAACAAACAGATATAGGCTAGTAGATTCTAATAACTACTATTCGTTTATTGTTTAACAATCCATTAGTTATCTTTACAAGGCTTACGATGGGCAAGATTCTTGTAAAACTAATATTGTTAATTTGGGCCTTCAGTTCCATTGCCAGAGCCTCAATGGGAGGGTTAACAATTTTACCAAAGTTGAATGTATTTAACCATTGTTTACTTTCAAAATTATCTTTAGTGTCTAAGTGTTGCCGACGATGGGCCGTACAAAACTTTACTAAAATTTTGAAAATATTAAGGTTTAATCTAGTGAAATCCGATTATCCTTATCCGATGGGGCTTTAGCGACAACCATTTCACTAATAAACCCACAATTGGGGCCCGTAGGTTTTAAAATTAAATATTTAATTTAAAACCTTCACCCATTCAATATTTTAAATTTAGAATTTTCAATTTCCAAGAATTTGTTCAATTTAGAGTAAATTATTAGGTATCTAAAATCTAGTCATAATTGGCAGAATGTGCGTCACATGACCATTTTAAATAACCAACAAAATACTCCAAAAGGTACAATTCTCTTAGGAAATTGCCTGGATTATTTGTCTAGACTTTAATTCCACAATTATTCTAGATTTTAATTTAAAATCATAATAATTGATCATTAATGTCTAAACTCTAATCTCACAATTAATTAATCCAATTATTATTTTAGATTTTAAAATCATAATAAATGATAATTAATGCAGAGATTTTAATTCCGCAATCAATTAATCCAATTATTATTCTAGATTTCAAAATCATAATAAATGATAATTAATGTCTAGATTCTAATCCCACAATTAATTAATACAATTATTATTCTATATTTCAAATCATAATAAATGATAATTAATGTAGAGATTCTAATCACACAATTAATTAATCCAATTATTATTCCAGATTTCAAATCATAATAAATGATAATTAATGTAGAGATTCTAATCCCATAATTAATTATTCCAATTATTATTCCAGATTTCAAATCATAATAAATGATAATTAATGTAGAGATTCTAATCACACAATTAATTAATCCAATTATTATTCTAGATTTCAAATCATAATAAATGATAATTAATGTAGAGATTCTAATCCCACAATTAATTATTCCAATTATTATTCCAGATTTCAAATCATAATAAATGATAAGTAATGTAGAGATTCTAATCCCACAATTAATTAATTCAATTATTATTCCAGATTTCAAATCATAATAAATGATAATTAATGTAGAGATTCTAATCCCACAATTAATTAATCCAATTATTATTCGAAATTTCAAATCATAATAAATGATAATTAATGTAGAGATTCTAATCTAAAGAATCTCGCATAAATGCATACAATGGACTAGTATGATAGTTATCATGCATTTATGACATGTGATTATGCAACAATATGGCATCTTCCTATTCTATATGACATGTTATTTACAAACATCATGATAATCGCATATATAATTCATACAATTAACTTTAATCCATGGCTTTCCTAAAAAAATAGGAATTAAAAAAAAATTACAACTTTGGAATTCCTCTTTTGTCAGCCCATAGTATCTGTCTCTAGCCCCTTTAGGATATCTGTGAGCCCAAAAACCCAAAAGCTCATACTTTAGCTAGAAACCCTAGAACACACAAGAGGAACCCTAGCCGTCACTTCTGCCATCGCCTTCAACCGAAGTCATCTCATCTTCTTCGCAGTTTCTTGATCTCCAACTTTTACAGAATTTCGAAAAATACATAGAAATTTCAAAATAAAATTAAAAACAGCAAGGAGGAAACCTAATCATATGGGATTAGCCTCCTTGTTACAAATCAAGAAATACACAAGAAGATCTAACCATGGATTAAAGCGATTAACCAATTGAAATAAGAAATAATAACAAATATGAATTATAAACGAATAGCTACCATGAAATAAATAACAAATATAGAAAAAAGATGCCATATTTTCGAAAAAATAATTTTCGAAAAAAAAAACCACATAAAATATAAATTAATATCAAAACTCGGTTCTTTTCCTCATCGCTATTGGCTCTGATACCAATTGTAGGAATCTCACCAGAAACGCGGAAGCGTATCGTACCACGCGATAAGGAAAAGTTAAAACCTTCATCGTTTTGATTACCTGGAATGAAGCAGCGATCTGAAAGCTTCTCCACGAACAGTCCTCGTATCTGAAGAGCGATCTACAAGCCTCTCCACGAATAGTCCTCGTCTGCTCTATGATCAATCTTCCAGACTATCTCTCGAGGGGAATAGGATGGTTGTGTGGGCAACCGTTCAGATGATGAACGTCTGCCTCTAGAGTCTGTTTCTGATGAGAGCCTCCTTATGCGTCTCTTGCTCTCAAGCAGGTGAAAGTAGGATTATATGCTACTACACCCAAGACCTAACCCTAAATCACATGGGCCATAGAGTTCTTGGGCTGTAGTCTTAATTAAGCCTTATTGGGCTTAAGTGACCAAAGAGCACATTAACCCAACAATAATTACACAGAAGTCCCTTGGGACTTCAGAGTAATTTCATGAATTGACGGGACTTAAACGTAAATATATCCCTTCCTTGGGACCTGTGTGTAATTTTCCCTAAAAAAATTTACCACTCGAACGCATCCACATTCCCTCCTTTTGGTCTTTTGTCTTTTCCCTTTCTAAAACAATAAAAAGTTGACTCTGGCAAGTTGGAGCTCCTGCGGGCCCCACTTGCGCAAATACGACCGTTGCAGTTCCCTATCTCGTCCCTCGTACTGCTCGCGCAGTTAAGTCCTCCACTCAGCTTAGCTCTCCTCATTCAAATTTCAAAATTTCAAAAGCAAAAGCTGCCACTTCTCACGGCCAACCTATTACATGTTCCGTTCGTTCCTCTGGCAAATTCAAATTTGAGCTTCCAAAGCTTAATGGAGTAGAAGTATCGATCGGAAGAAGAAAACTACACCATAGTTGTTCTTTCTCAAGTTTCATTAGCAATGGGAGAAGAAAACGCAACAGAGAACAGGTCTAGTACCAAGGGTTCGTCAAAATTCGCCGATCAAAATCAGAATCCGAAGCTTCAAAACGGGAAAGGAAATTCGAATCACTCGAAACCTAGGTTAGCATCTTCTTGGGGAGCGCACATTGTGAAAGGCTTCACCGCAGAGAAGAAAATGAAACCACAGGCGACGGCCCCGAACAAGAAACAACCTCTAGCGAGTTCAGTTGCAGTGCCCGCTCATTCAAGAGTCAAGAGATCTCTCATCGGTGATTTGTCGTGCTCAATGAATGTTGCTCAGGTTTATCCGAATCCAACGCATCGGAGACAGTCGTCCACGGACCTGTTTACTGAGTTGGATCATATGAGAAGCCTTCTTCAAGAATCGAAGGAAAGAGAGTTCAAGCTGCAAGCAGAGCTGTCTGAGAGTAAGAGAAATCAAAAGGAGCTTGAAGAGGAGAAAACTAAGCTTGCTGAGCAGTTAGCTGCTTTAACAACATGCGTTTCAGAAAGACAAGAGGAACAAGAAGTGAAGACAGAACACAAGGATAGTACTCAGAATCTTGAGCTTGAGGTCGTTGAATTGAGGCGATTGAATAAGGAGCTACAGATGCAAAAAAGAAATCTCGCTTGCAGACTCTCTTCTTTGGAGTCTCAGATGTCCTGTCTTGCTAAATCTTCTGAGGTAATTCTCTATTTCACTATTGCTTTGTGGGATATAGATTTTCTCTCACTTAATCCTTTATTTTTCAAGCAGAAAGGCCTCAATCCCATTGAGCTGACTTGCTTAACATAAATTTAATTCTTCACTATTTGGTAAATTCAATGTCTCGACACAGAGGAAAAATAATGGCTTCTTGTTCTTACTATTTTAGTAATAGTTACTACCAACTACATTCGTTGTTTTCTTACGTTGGTTTTGGTAATTCTTTTGTGTTTATAGAATTTAAGTAAACTCCTAAAGCCCATTCTATTTTGCAACATTGCCATGTCCTCTGTCTTTCCAGAGCTGAGAAATTTATTTGAAGTAAATATAAAATTTTAGTTAAGAAAATTTCATGTCTATATGCTTTAATCGTTAATTTCCTCCTCTCATGAGTTAGTCTTCTAAAGTTTATACTTTTATAGACGTGTATGTTGAATTAGTTTGTCGAACTAGTATGCAGGGAGTTTCTTAATGTTTTCGACTAACTCGTATAGCCGAATAAATCTCAGACTAACATTACGCTCCAAATATTGTATTTACTAAGTTCCTCTTTCTCACCCTGCATTCTCGTGATGCTTGTAATCAGAATGATATTATAGCGAAAATCAAAGCCGAGGCATCATTGCTCAGACTGACAAATGAAGATCTGTGCAAGCAAGTAGAAGGTTTACAGATGAGCAGGCTAACTGAGGTTGAAGAACTTGCCTACCTTAGGTGGGTAAATTCATGCTTAAGAAACGAGTTGAAGAATTCATCATGCTCTACGCCTGATTCTGTTGATAAGCCTTCATCAAGCCCTCGCTCATTTGAGAATAGTGTAAATAGTTTCAATTCAATCAAGAAGCCTAAGAAATGGTCCATAAGTGGCGACCATTTGTCACAAATAGAAGAATGCCCAGATAGTCTTGTCCGGAGAAGCCCCAGAAGAAGACACTCGATTAGTGGATCAACAAATTGTTCTGACGAAGACACTGTACTGAGTAAGAGGAGGCAATCTGATTATTTCTTTTGCACAAAAGAATTGGAAAAGCAATCTGATTTGGAGATTGTCCAAAGGCCTCAATGTTTTGGGAACTTCCAAGAAGCTAACAAACTTTTGGTTTCCTCAGATGTTGAGAAAAGGGCCTTACGTATTCCTAATCCACCTCCAAGGCCTTCTTCTTGTTGTATATCTAGTAATCCAAAACAAGAAAGTGATAGTCAAGTCCCACCTCCACCACCGCCTCCACCTCCTCCACCACCTCCGAATTTCACTCAGATGAGTTGTAACACAGGAGGGATGGTGAAACGAGCTCCACAAGTAGTGGAATTGTACCATTCGCTTATGAAGAGAGATTCTAGAAAGGATTCTTCAAATGGAGGACTATCGGATGCAGCAGATGTTGCTGATGCTCGTAGCAGCATGATTGGAGAAATTGAAAACCGCTCATCACATTTGCTTGCCGTGAGTAGTTTCAACTTTTTATGTTCCTTAGTTTTTATCCTCAAAGGAGATTCAATTAAATTGGGTCAGAGTGCTTTCCTTCTTGTAGTTTTAAAAAATATTAAGGTCTTTTATTTATTTATTTTTTCCCTTAAGTCATTAAATTTTGTCTTTGGGACTAACCATATGACATTTTTTATGGCCAGTAACCATATGACATTTTAGTACTCAGAATATGTGAATTGGATTAACAGTCAACAAAATGCTGAAAAGGAGAAGATTGAAAATCATTCACTTATGTTGCATCACTTGCTACAAAAGATTAGTAATTTAAGTGAAACCTTGTACATCTAAATTTAAATCATCAAAATACAGCATGGTTGAATATGTTTGTTTATTTAAGAGAGAATTGACAAGAAACCATCAAGTTAAAGTTTTCTAAAGCTTAAATCATCCAATAGCTTTTTCAACGATAGGAATTAAACCAAAAATTGAATTTTTAAGATCAAGGAAACTATGATTTTTAGCATGAACACAGGGGAATGTGACATCTATTTGGTATTTTGATTGGATGAACACTGTGCTATACATTTGTATATAACTAATCATTATCCACTGAAATGTAGATAAAGGCAGATGTTGAGACACAAGGAGAATTTGTAAATTCATTAATTAGAGAGGTAAATAATGCAGTTTATCAGAACATAGAAGACGTAGTGGCTTTCGTGAAATGGCTGGATGATGAACTCTGCTTCCTTGTAAGTCATATCCTTCATTTTAATATGAAAGTAAGAATCTTTTGTATGTTCTTGTCTAGTTCTACTGGTTTTAATTATGTACACTCTTAGGTGGATGAAAGAGCAGTCCTAAAGCATTTTGATTGGCCAGAGAAGAAAGCTGACACATTACGAGAAGCTGCCTTTGGGTACCGAGATCTCAAAAAATTGGAGACTGAAGTGTCCTCTTACAAGGATGATCCTCGGCTCCCTTGTGATATTGCTCTAAAGAAAATGGTTGCATTATCGGAAAAGTAAGTAACTGAATATCTATGAAAGTTCCCTTAGCCTTTAGCCTTTGTTTGGGAGTTCCATTTTGGAGGGAAAGGAAAGGGAAGGGAGGGTTTTGGTAGTCCCTTCCTTTTTGAAGGGACTACCAAAACCCTCCCTTCCCTTTCCTTTCCCTCCAAAATGGAACTCCCAAACAGGGAAATAAAGAACTCCTGGATTCCTTTTGATCATTCTTGAGCTTATTTAGGTTTATGTTCTGTTTTCCCTGTCAGGATGGAACGTACTGTTTATAACCTTCTACGTACAAGAGACTCCTTAATGCGTAATTGCAAGCAGTTCCGAATTCCCATAGAATGGATGCTTGACAATGGAATCATTGGCAAGGTACATCATGCTGTGCGTCAATCTACATAAACATATGAACAATGGCTTTGACATAACATCTTTGTGGCATTTATGTACTTACCAATATCAGATTCAACGATGACGTTAAGATACCAAAATAAAAGGCGTTATCTTATTCAATAAATATCTAACAACCTTTCACGATATGGCACAATGTCCATCAAAACAAAATGATATGAAATCACATTTGTAACTGTTGTTGAAAACTAAAATTGTCTTAATCAGAGTTTGTATAGTGTCATGTCTTGCATTGGTGCAAGTGCCCATTTTCTAAGATGTCTGAGATTTGATATCCAAAAAGGGGGGAAAAATAATGTTTCTCAGGTTTCAGCCTGTTTCTTGCTAACCTGGTATGGTCCACAGTGAGGACTGGCTAAAGACTATTAAATAGGTAATTGAGTGCAATCAACATGTTGTAAGATAGGTATAATATTTGATGGCGCAAGTTTTAAAAGAGAAAACCATAATTATCTATCTGGAAATGCTTATTCACCTGATGATGCACCTCTGGTAGCTATAGCTTTAAATGACACCTAGCAGAGCTTCAAATGAAGCATGTCGAAACTGGATCCCTTGGGGTTTATAAGGATGAATTGTAGCTGAAAGCAGGGCTTCAAATGATATTTGACTAAGATTTATTGTTGCAGATAAAGCTAGTTTCAGTTAAACTGGCAAAGAAGTATATGAAAAGGGTGGCTATGGAACTTCAATCCAAGGCATCAACAGAAAAAGATCCGGCAATGGACTACATGCTTCTCCAAGGAGTGAGATTTGCATTCAGAATCCATCAGGTTCATTCCTACTTTATTTTGGCATTTGGCAATTATCCAATATTTCATTTTGAATCTCCCCAAGAAAGTGAATTTTCTTGTTAGGTGCACTTTTACCCCCTTTGATTTGGTTGAGAAAATAATTGAGTACTTTTAGTTTCAATTGAAGCAATTTTGTATTTTATAGTTCTCAGGACATTGGTCAAAATTTCATTTTCAGGGTATTCTCATTTCAGTTTGACTTGTCTGAAAAAGTTTAAATATCTGTATTAATCTGATGATTACTTTTTCTGACAAAAAGAAACAAAAAAGTATTTTACAATGATTTCCCAGGTTAGGGGCACTTTTAACCCCTTTTTGGCTTGAGAAAATAATCTTTCAATTAAAGCAATTTTGTACTTTTTAGTTATCAGGACATTGGTCAAAATTTCATTTTCAGGGTATTGTGATTTCAGTTTGGTTTGTCTAAAAGGGTCTAAACATCAGTATTAATCTGATGATTACTTTTTCTGGCAAAAGAAACAAAAGTTATTTTACTATGATTTCAGGGATGCAAAAGATAATTGTGAAAAATTTATACCTTTAAATTCTTAAAGGTGCAAAACAGTTACGTTTTCGTTTTTAAAGTACAGTTTTTTCTTATTGTTAAACGTTTTTGAATGATTACACTTAAATTTTTCCCTTTTCATTTTTAATCTATTAAAAATTCCCCAAAACGCGTGGTTGTTGGGAATCCACGCAACGAGATAATGAAACATTTTGATAGAAAAGAATAATGATAGTTATTCTGACGTAAACAAATTGATCTGTTGTCCTACCCATATCTGATTATCATTTTTGTCTACTTTAATATATTATTTGATGTAAAATTGCTAGACTGACCACATTTGTCTCTAATTAAATTTTGGGGACTACATTCCTTATTGAGTAAAAACTAGGACTTAAAAATAAACCTACATTATATGTTATTTTATAGGGAGAATTAAAATGCCGACCGAGAGAAAAAGATATTGATGGAAAAGGATCATAAAAATTAGGGTTAAGTACCATTTTTGCCCCTGAAGTACGCGTCTAGGAGCAATTTTGCCCCTTAAGTTTCCAGAGAAGCAATGTTGCCCCTGAAGTATGAAAACGGAGCAATGTTGCCCCTCCGTTAGGTCAACTAACGGTCAACGAACGTTCGTTGACTGTTAGTTGACCGTTAGGGTTTCTAACGGAGGGGCAACATTGCTCCATTTTGATACTTCAGGGGCAAGATTGCTCCTTCAAAAACTTAAAGGGCAAAATTGGTACTTAACCCTTTTTATTTTTTTAAATGTAATTAGTTATTTTACAAAGATGATATTTCGGGTTAATAGCTAAAGTAAATGGAAATGAAACACAAATTCCAAAGAGAGTGAGAAAGAGAAATATTGTCCATACAGAGTATGTTATGTCAGGATCCGACTGAGGTCCTCTTTGGCCTCCCATCCACTGTTGTTCTCTTTTTTAATACTGCGTCATTTTGACGCAAAATATACTTGATCCCTCTTTTTTGTTTAAATATTAAGGGTACAAAAAAGTGATTTCAGGATACTGACGGGTACTGAAAAAATATTGATAGGTACTTCATGATCTTGAAAAATTATTTTAGGACGTTGAAAAAATATTTCAGGATATTGACAGGTACTAAAAAGATATTTCAGGATACTGCCTGGGGATATTGGCTGGTACTAAAAAAAATACTTCATGATCTTGAAAAATTATTTTAGGATGTTTAAAAAATACTTCATAATCTTAAAAAATTATTTTAGGACGTTGAAAAAATATTTTAAGGTACTGACAGGTACTAAAAAGATATTTCAGGATACTGATTGGGATACTGGCTGGTACTAAAAAAATATTTCGTGATCTTGAAAAATTATTTTAGGAAGGGTTAAGTACCAATTTTGCCCCTTAAGTTTCCAGAGGAGTGTAACACCCGTCCTTAATACGCCTTTATATATCAGAGTGTAAGCGCACAGACATCGAAGTGGTTTGGACGACTTATTTGCGGAATTAAATAAGTAAATTGAAAATAATTCGTGGTTCAAATCTATCCCACAGCGGGTTCTTAATACAATAATCCAGAGTAGACAAATGATAAACAATATAATATGGACCATAAATTTTATTATAATATATAAGTCCCTTCTGTTGGAACCCTTACAGCTGCTTCTTTCCTCTTGATCCCGATCCACTACCTGTCTCTTTCATGTGATCTGGAGTTCAAATGAATGAACCCCAGGGGTAACAGTTAATCTCATATGCATATATGAAATGTAAATGCAGAATAACACATGTATAAGCATAGAAAAATTCGCAGTAAACAAATCACACCGTAACCGCAGTTAACGGCAAAGGACCTCAGCCCTTTAGGACACGCAGCCCTATGAGACCGCAGCCTCAATCCATAGCTAGGATACTCACATGCAAAATAATCTAGCAAACATGATCAGTCATACATGAAATACATACATACATGCTAATAAGATAACAGTTACCCACCTCAAGCTTGAATCCTTAACTCGTCTGAAGATATTGGGATCAGTAGAGGTGTCAAGGTATGCCTAAAATGTTTATCATTGTCATTAGTCACTTCTTCACGTCTAGCAACACTATCACAATATAATTTATTTTAATGTTTCTCATGGTTTCCCAATCCATCAACATTTTTCCTTTATAAATTGCAAAGTATTATCTTAAATACCTTTTTTTTTCACAATTCTGGGAAAAATTCTTTCAGTTGCTACAGTAACCGTATACTGCTACAGTACCATACCGTATACTGTAACAGTACCACTATTGCTACAGTACCACTATTGCATTACGAAAAAAACGTTGAAATCATTGTAGCACCTACTCTGTTTGACTCTGTTCCTCATTTTTTTTTTTGATCCATTTTACCCTTACATTTCCTCAAAAACGGAATTTCTGCATTTCTTCCTAGATTTTTTTTTTTCGATAACTTTGAAAAATCATAATTAATTCTACAAAACTCCAAATGAGGTGCTGCAAAATTCCACATAACCCTTGATATGTCTATTCTCAAGAAAAAATAACGGTACAAACTCAAAATCTCTGTATCATTCCCAGTTTAAATATTTCTCAACATTGTTCAGATTGTAACTTCAGAAATAAGGCTTAACTTCAAAAATCATGATCTCCTTGTCTAGAGCTCAAAACGTTACAAATTATATATCAACTGAAAGCCCTAGATGTCTACTTTATATCTGGAAAATTTCATAATTTTATCACATGCCGTTTATTCCCAGATTTTAAAAATGTGAACACTGTCCATAAAAACTTTTCAAAATAACAGTGTTATGAGGTGACAGAAAATTCTTATGAAAACTCTTATTTTCTAGCAAGCTTTTGAACCTCAAAAACAATATTAATCCGCTGAAATAAAGATAAGAGAGGGATTAAAATCCTTACCTAAGCCCAAAAAAATCAGTTGTATTAAATCTTCTTGTCTTCACCGAAAACTCTCCCAATTTCTATTGTTCTCTCCTACTCTCTTGGTATCTCCACTATTCTTTTCCTTTTGTCTTTCAACTCTCCACAATTTCTCTCTTTCGTTGGACAACATTAATGGAAAAATCTGATGTGTGTCCTCTATTTATATAGGCCAAAAGGTGGAGTAAGAGTGTTGTAGTTTGGTGGAATATTGGTAGATAATGGCCAAAGTTAGTGAAGAAAATATGTGTGTGAAAATTGTGCATTTTGCAAGATAGTGGTAGGTATTTGCGTAAATTGAAATTTCCTTCATTTCATACTTCACCTAATTTTCTTTTCCTACGGCACACTTCAACATATCTTCCAATTTTTCATATAGGTTGGCCAAAGGTAATTTTGATGGTGTGAAATTAAGAAATGAAATGGATGTGCATGCGTACATTTCCTTACTGCCAACTTAAGGGAAATTTGAGGATGGAAAATGCTACCTAATTGGATAATTCATTTGGCTGCATGAAAAACCGCAAAGAATGATCAAGTAGCTATTAAACAATATACTGTATAGCCTACTCTTATTGACCAATGAAATATATTCATATGAGCATTTGGAATTTCCTACTTGTAATCCTCCAATAAAATTTTCTTATTTTCAATAATTACTCATATAGTCTTTCAGACCAATTTTTCATAATGTATACGTGAATAGTAAAAACGTACATGTGAATAGTAAATTACTATTCATAGTCCCAAAATATACTGATCTCAAATTTGTCACATTCAAATACTGGGTCCAGTAGTCTTCCAAATATAGACTAATTTCCAAATCTTTAGACCCAAAATTCGGGATATTACATTTCTCCCCCCGTTAATTTAAATTTCGTCCCCGAAATTTGCTACACATCATGTAAACTCTGAGCCATAAATTCCGGGTACTTCTCCTTCATGCTTTCCAATGTTTCCCATGTTGCCTCCTCAGGAGATAACCCCTTCCAGATCACTTTCACCAATGGGATTCTTTTATGCCTGAGCTGCTTTTCTCGCTTATCACTAATTTGTATCGGCTCAACTACAAAGGTATTATCATGTCGGAGTTCTACATTCTCATATTCTATGACATGATCATGGTCTGGTTGATACTTTTTTAGTTGAGAAACATGGAATACGTCATGAAGCTTGCTCAAATTTGGGGGTAAGGCTAGCTGATAAGCTACTGGTCCACGTTTCGCCAACACTTCAAATGGTCCAACATATCGAGGACTTAGCTTTTTCCTTTTCAATGTTCTACCAACACCTGTAACAGGAGATATCTTCAGAAAAACGTGATCTCCTACATCAAACTCCAGAGGTCTTCTCCTTTTATCTGCATAGCTTTTCTGCCTGCTTTGCGCTGCTAATAGCCTCTTCTTGATTAGTTCAATACCCTCAGAGGTTTTGTCAACTATCTCTGGTCCAATTAGCCTTCTTTCAGACAACTCTGTCCAGCAAATGGGTGATCGACATTTCCTTCCATATAGTGCTTCAAACGGAGCCATCTGAATGCTCGAATGATAGCTGTTATTGTATGCAAACTCTGCTAGTGGAAGATATTGATCCCAATTTCCTTTAAAGTCCAATACACACGCCCTCAACATATCTTCTAGCGTCTGTATGGTCCGTTCGGATTGACCGTCAGTCTGGGGGTGATAAGCTGTACTATATTTAAACTTTGACCCCAGAGCTTCCTGTAAAGCTTTCCAAAATCGAGATGTAAATCGAGGATCTCTGTCAGAAATAATACTTTTTGGTATACCATGGAGTCTCACTATCTCCTTGATGTAGACCTCAGCCAACTTCACAAGAGAATAACTAGCACTGATGGGAATAAAGTGTGCTGACTTTGTAAAACGATCAACAATTACCCAGATTGCATCAAAATGTCTAATCTTGGGCAATCCCACTACCAGGTCCATGGTAACATCCTCCCACTTCCATTCTGGGATTTCAATCCTCTGTAGTGGTCCTGGTGGCCGTTGATGTTCGAGTTTCACCTTCTGACAGGTTAAGCATTTGGCCACATATTGGGTTACATCTTTCTTCAACCCTGGCCACCAGACCTCAGATTTCAGATTCTGGTACATTTTGACTATGCCTGGATGTAAGGTATATTTACTCTTGTGAGCTTCATCCAATATTTTCTGTCTCAACTTATCGTTTTTCGGTACATAAATTCTCTTCTTATATCTAACCAATCCGTTACGTGACAGGTCGTAGTCTTGAGTCTCATTCCGAGATATTAATTCTCGTATAGCATTCACCTGTTCATCATGCCTCTGAGCTTCTTCAATTTCATCTCTCAGATCATACTCTTCTTGGCTAACAAGAAGACTTGCAAGATAAACCTTATGGGACTCTTTCCGTGCTATCGTGATTTGGTTGGACAGGTTCAAATCTCTGAAATCCTCCAACAGTTTCTGCTCCTGAATCATCATGAATGCTGCCTGCACCACTTTCCTACTCAAAGCATCTGCGACAACATTTGCTTTCCCTGGATGATATTTAATCTCCAGGTCGTAATCCTTCAGCAACTCCATCCACCTACGTTGTCTCATATTTAACTCTTTCTGGTCAAAGAGATATTTGAGACTCTTGTGATCACAGTATAGTTCCACGGTATTACCATACAAATAATGCCGCCAAATCTTCAATGCAAAAACAACAGCCGCGAGCTCCAAATCATGAGTTGGATAGTTTGACTCGTGAGGCTTCAACTGTCGAGAGGCATACGCCACCACTCTGCCCTGCTGCATCAGGACACATCCCAATCCATGCTTGCTAGCATCACTATAGACAACAAATGTCTGAGTCGGATCCGGGATGATCAACACTGGTGCTGTAGTCAACCTCTCCCTCAGTTCTTTGAAGCTACCCTCACAATGCTCATCCCAAACAAATGATTGGTTCTTTCGCGTCAGCTTTGTTAATGGCAAGGCAAGTCTGGAGAAATCCTTTATGAATCTGCGGTAATATCCCGCCAGACCCAAGAAACTCCGTATTTCTGTTACTGTTTCTGGTCTCTTCCAGTCTAGTACTGCTTCCACTTTACTAGGATCAACAGCGACCCCATCTCGTGATATCACATGGCCCAGAAATTTAACTTCTGATAGCCAAAAGTCACATTTGCTCAACTTAGCATAGAGTTGCTTCCCTTTCAGTACATTAAGTACTTGTCGCAGATGGTGCTCATGTTCCTCCTTACTCTTGGAGTAAATCAAAATGTCATCAATGAAAACTACTACGAATCGATCTAGGTACTCACGAAAGATTCGATTCATATAGTCCATGAACACTGCAGGCGCATTGGTCAAACCAAAGGGCATTACCATAAATTCATAGTGCCCGTATCTGGTTCTAAAAGCTGTCTTCGGAACATCCTCAGCTCTTACTCGTAATTGATGGTATCCCGAGCGCAGATCAATCTTTGAGAAAACGCAAGAACCAGATAATTGGTCTAACAGATCATCAATTCTAGGGAGTGGATATTTGTTTTTTATTGTCACCTTGTTCAACTCCCTATAATCAATGCAGAGTCGAAGACTTCCATCTTTTTTCTTCACAAACAGTACTGGAGCTCCCCAGGGTGACACACTGGGTCGGATGAATTCTTTCTCCAGTAACTCCTCGATTTGTTTCTTTAATTCTGCCATTTCGTTAGGCGCCATTCTGTAGGGTGCTTTAGATATCGGTCCCGTGCCAGGCATCAACTCAATAGTAAACTCAACTTCCCTCACCGGTGGCAATCCGCTAATATCTTCTGGGAATACTTCAGGGAACTCGTTCACTACTGGTATATCAATCAATGATGGTTCAGTCTCTGCCTGCACTGAGAGAAACACCATATATCCTAAGCAACCTTGTTTCAGACATTTCTTCGCCTCTCGAGCAGTGAGAAGATTCAAATTGCCTGCCGTAGTATCCTTTGTTGACTGTGTGTACAGGATTTGCTTGTTACCGCAATCGATCAACGCATTGTTGGCCGTCAGCCAGTTCAATCCCAGTATGATGTCAATACCAACTAACGGTAGACAAATTAAGTCTATTGTGGACTCATGTCCATTTACAATCAACACACAATTTAAGCATGCATCAGATACTACAGACTTAACACCTAGCGGTGTATTTACAATCAAATCATATGGTAACCTATAGGTATTCATCCCTAGTCTTTTAGCACAACTACTAGCAATAAAAGAATGGCTAGCTCCTGAATCAAATAGTGCTTGTAAAGAATTACCATTTAATGAAATTGTACCTTGGATCATGTCAGGAGATTTTCTAGCCTCTTCATGGGTTAAAGCAAAGACCCTTCCATAATTTTGTGGCCTCTTTTCCCCAGCCTTCTGCGGACAATTAAAACTGAGATGTCCCGGCTGGTTACACTTGAAGCAGATCAACTTTCCATCACAATTCACCCCCGGGTGGCTCTTCCCGCACTTTCCACATGTTCGGGGTACTGGTAGTCTTGGATCTTCCTGCCTGGAGTGATTAGGCTTCTTGTTTCCGCCCTTGTAACCAGACCATTTCCCTTTTCTCTTCTGATTACTTATGGAATTCCCACGGCTATGTCCACTGTTATTTATCATCATCCTACTCGCATGCAGCTCCTTCAGATTGCGTTCAATTATCCTACATTCTTCCTCAGCTTGGTGGAATGTAAGAAATCTTCGAGAGACTAGTCTATCCCTCATTTCAAATGTTAATCCCTTGATGAGCCTGTCTATCTTCCATCCCTCTGCTTCATTCTCCTTTAGGTAGGAGGAGTAACGGGACAGATTGACAAACCTTGCCAGATATCTGTCAAAAGACTCTCCTGGTTTCTGGGTAATGGTTATGAACTCATGTTCCTTTTCTACTTGGACTGAGTGGGGAAAGTACTTCTCATTAAATTTCTCCTGGAACAGTTCCCATGTTATTGGTCTGCATTGAGCACGCAGAGCCTTGGCTATGCTTTTCCACCAATGGTCCGAATCACCTTCCAGCTTGTAAATGGCTAGTTGTGCCTTCCGCTCTTCCGGGCAGTCCATCACCTCAAATATTTTCTCCAGTCTGAGTAGCCAATTCTCAGCAGCTTCTGCATTATGTTCACCAGTAAATGATGGCGGGTTATGCTTGCAAAATTGAATAGTCCAGAATTGAGACTCTCTAACAGATCTCTGTCTTTGTGGTTCAACAGGAGGTGGAGCTTCTCTCTGTGGAGGGTTATCTTCTTGGTTCTCCTCTTCTTCCATCTCCACCCTCTGAGCTAGTCGAGCTTCAGCAGCTTCAGCACGCTGCCTTGCTTCATCTCGTTCTGTCCTCAATAAGATTACCTCTTCTCTGAACTCTCTCAACGAATCTTGATATTCACCCAACATCGCCCGTGCTTGTTGCATGGGATCCTGAGTTGGAAGTTCCTGTTGATTGGTCCTTCCCCTGCCTCGACCTCGGCCTCTGCCCCTTCCACGTGTAGGTGGATTTGCTTCCTGCTGGGGCTCCATTTGTAATACTCTAGTACTATATGTCAAGAAGTTTAGTTATTAATAACAGAGGTATAATAATCATTCCTAATATGCATATGCACTTAAAACATATGTCATACTTGTTACTCGCATTTCACAAACCAATACTAAATTGGGTTTCCTTATTCCAAATATTTTGTCCAAACCAGGCTCTGATACCAAAAATTGTAACACCCGTCCTTAATACGCCTTTATATATCAGAGTGTAAGCGCACAGACATCGAAGTGGTTTGGACGACTTATTTGCGGAATTAAATAAGTAAATTGAAAATAATTCGTGGTTCAAATCTATCCCACAGCGGGTTCTTAATACAATAATCCAGAGTAGACAAATGATAAACAATATAATATGGACCATAAATTTTATTATAATATATAAGTCCCTTCTGTTGGAACCCTTACAGCTGCTTCTTTCCTCTTGATCCCGATCCACTACCTGTCTCTTTCATGTGATCTGGAGTTCAAATGAATGAACCCCAGGGGTAACAGTTAATCTCATATGCATATATGAAATGTAAATGCAGAATAACACATGTATAAGCATAGAAAAATTCGCAGTAAACAAATCACACCGTAACCGCAGTTAACGGCAAAGGACCTCAGCCCTTTAGGACACGCAGCCCTATGAGACCGCAGCCTCAATCCATAGCTAGGATACTCACATGCAAAATAATCTAGCAAACATGATCAGTCATACATGAAATACATACATACATGCTAATAAGATAACAGTTACCCACCTCAAGCTTGAATCCTTAACTCGTCTGAAGATATTGGGATCAGTAGAGGTGTCAAGGTATGCCTAAAATGTTTATCATTGTCATTAGTCACTTCTTCACGTCTAGCAACACTATCACAATATAATTTATTTTAATGTTTCTCATGGTTTCCCAATCCATCAACATTTTTCCTTTATAAATTGCAAAGTATTATCTTAAATACCTTTTTTTTTCACAATTCTGGGAAAAATTCTTTCAGTTGCTACAGTAACCGTATACTGCTACAGTACCATACCGTATACTGTAACAGTACCACTATTGCTACAGTACCACTATTGCATTACGAAAAAAACGTTGAAATCATTGTAGCACCTACTCTGTTTGACTCTGTTCCTCATTTTTTTTTTTGATCCATTTTACCCTTACATTTCCTCAAAAACGGAATTTCTGCATTTCTTCCTAGATTTTTTTTTTTCGATAACTTTGAAAAATCATAATTAATTCTACAAAACTCCAAATGAGGTGCTGCAAAATTCCACATAACCCTTGATATGTCTATTCTCAAGAAAAAATAACGGTACAAACTCAAAATCTCTGTATCATTCCCAGTTTAAATATTTCTCAACATTGTTCAGATTGTAACTTCAGAAATAAGGCTTAACTTCAAAAATCATGATCTCCTTGTCTAGAGCTCAAAACGTTACAAATTATATATCAACTGAAAGCCCTAGATGTCTACTTTATATCTGGAAAATTTCATAATTTTATCACATGCCGTTTATTCCCAGATTTTAAAAATGTGAACACTGTCCATAAAAACTTTTCAAAATAACAGTGTTATGAGGTGACAGAAAATTCTTATGAAAACTCTTATTTTCTAGCAAGCTTTTGAACCTCAAAAACAATATTAATCCGCTGAAATAAAGATAAGAGAGGGATTAAAATCCTTACCTAAGCCCAAAAAAATCAGTTGTATTAAATCTTCTTGTCTTCACCGAAAACTCTCCCAATTTCTATTGTTCTCTCCTACTCTCTTGGTATCTCCACTATTCTTTTCCTTTTGTCTTTCAACTCTCCACAATTTCTCTCTTTCGTTGGACAACATTAATGGAAAAATCTGATGTGTGTCCTCTATTTATATAGGCCAAAAGGTGGAGTAAGAGTGTTGTAGTTTGGTGGAATATTGGTAGATAATGGCCAAAGTTAGTGAAGAAAATATGTGTGTGAAAATTGTGCATTTTGCAAGATAGTGGTAGGTATTTGCGTAAATTGAAATTTCCTTCATTTCATACTTCACCTAATTTTCTTTTCCTACGGCACACTTCAACATATCTTCCAATTTTTCATATAGGTTGGCCAAAGGTAATTTTGATGGTGTGAAATTAAGAAATGAAATGGATGTGCATGCGTACATTTCCTTACTGCCAACTTAAGGGAAATTTGAGGATGGAAAATGCTACCTAATTGGATAATTCATTTGGCTGCATGAAAAACCGCAAAGAATGATCAAGTAGCTATTAAACAATATACTGTATAGCCTACTCTTATTGACCAATGAAATATATTCATATGAGCATTTGGAATTTCCTACTTGTAATCCTCCAATAAAATTTTCTTATTTTCAATAATTACTCATATAGTCTTTCAGACCAATTTTTCATAATGTATACGTGAATAGTAAAAACGTACATGTGAATAGTAAATTACTATTCATAGTCCCAAAATATACTGATCTCAAATTTGTCACATTCAAATACTGGGTCCAGTAGTCTTCCAAATATAGACTAATTTCCAAATCTTTAGACCCAAAATTCGGGATATTACAAGGAGCAATTTTGTCCCTGAAGTATGAAAACAGAGCAATGTTGCCCCTCCGTTAGGTCAACTAACGGTCAACGTTCGTTGGCCGTTAGTTGACCTAACGGAGGGGCAACATTGCTCCGTTTTCATACTTCAGGGGCAACATTGATCCCCCGGAAACTTAAAGGACAAAATTGCTCCTGGGCGCGTACTTTAGGGGTAAAAATGGTACTTAACCCTAAAAATTATAATTATTTAGAAGGATCAAATATAAAATTAAAAGTACTAAAATACCTCTAACAAAATCTCCTACATTTCCTTCTACATTCTCTTCGCCATTCTATTCTTAAAACTAATACAAAATTTTAAGTTTCATTAAATTAAGTAATAATTTTCTCAATTTTCATTTTTCAAAAGTTGAATATATATCTATGAAAAAAAATTACGCATTCTTCAATTTGTAAAAAATTACAACTGTTTTTAAATCTTTTATTTTTTTTAAATCCGAGATGGAATTATATTTTAATAAAAGTTAAGGTCTTTTATAATTTATCATATATGTTAAACAAGAAAATTTGTATGATTTATTTTTGTTTTAGAAGCAAGTTATGTGGGTTAAAAATTCATGCAATGATTTATCCTCTTATATCTTTAAAAATATGAAATAATTTTTATTTTTTATTTATATAAAAAGAGCTTAATTGATAATACATGAGGTTTGGTTAGAGGCAGTTTAGTTAATTCAAATAGGGAAATTACCCTTAAATAATATATTCAAATAGTGAAATAAGTTTAGTTTTTTTTTTAACATTTATTAATTAAATAATATATAGAAAAAAAAAGATATGATCATATTATGATGACAGCTTAGTTTAAATTTTAGTTATTTTTTAATTATGAATACAAGAGATAATATATGAGGTTTGATTAGTTATTTTAAATTTATATTATGATGTTTGGTCCTTCTAAGTAATTACAATTTTTATGGCCCTTTATAATAAATATTATTTTCTCTTGGTCCTTTATTTTAATTTTCCCTATTTTATATTGCTACGAAGAAAGGGCCTAAAATTTTCCCAAAGCAATTATGTATTACTGTTGAGCATCCCAAAACTCAAATGGCAAGTTCAACAATTGTATATGAACACTTCTGGATTTTGCCATGTCATTATGTTTTTGTCCGTATATACTGTATAATGATCATATGATTGAAATGCTAATTTTTTTCCCCTCTTTCATTTCTCAATACAGTTTGCAGGAGGATTTGATGCAGAAACAATGCATGCGTTTGAAGAACTTCGCAATCTTGCATGTTTGCTTAACAAAACATAAGAGAAAGGGACGGGTGGTTATGTCAGCTTACCTTCTCAGTAAGCAGAATATACATTTTTATGTATTTGATTTTGAAACGTTTTGGGGTGTACTTGTGAATCCAATCGGGTATCTGGGTTGTCCACATGAAACAGAGTTGGGCTCAGGGCTTAATTTATCCAATGGAGCTTGGACTCTAATTCACCAAGGTGGATTAGGCATAACCAACAAGAAGCATGGAGAGTATAGCGACTTACATGTGCTTATACATTATGCATTGCTAGTAGCAACTCTCCTTTGACATCAGCTCTTATTTTTCATCTAATGATTCAAAGAGGGTGATACAGCTCTAGAAATTGGACTTTCAAAATGAAAGCATTGAAAGGGATTTGGTGCTTTTGCAATGATGGTCGTAGGGGTTGTTACCAGCAGCATTGCAAATTCCCCAAATCTTTTTGCACCCTTTGAAGTTGAAAGCTTAAGTTTTAGAGTTGTGCCACCCTTTGAATCATCATAGGAAAAATAAGAGTCACGGGGAAGACATTTCTTGTTGGGTTATATCTGATCCAATTGGTAACCTAGTTTCGTGTAAGCAATTCAGATAATTAATTTGATTCATAGGTATGCTCAAAAACCCTTGAGAAGTTATATCAGAAACTATTAATATCATAATTGTTTTGGAGGCAAATAACAATTTGTTACTCTCAAAACTATGATTTTAATGGTTTCAAATACAAAACGAAACACTTACAAAATTATGGGTTGGTTTGTGTTTCCATCCCTTAAAAAAATAGGCAAAATTTTGTTTTATATGTAGTCAAATGTTTTGAAGAGGTCAACCTTAGCTATTGATTTGCTGCAAGATTCCCTTGGCTTTTCAGAATGACCATTCATTAAGTTGTGGAATACTAAGTTGTGCACTATACCAATGGGTGGATTTGCCTTCAAGTGTGTTTTTGGTTTTAATTTTCGTTGTATGCTCAAGGGAGGGAATAACATATTAATGTTGCGGTTTCAGTTCATGAAATTATGAATATAAAAAATTTGAGTTAGGCCTTTTGAAAAAAAAAAAAAACATTATGATTGTTTCATAACCTTATGTTGTGTGTGTAAGTTGCGTCTTAAGAAATGAATGTCCTAATAAGAATGACTTAGTCTATTATCATGTCATTAGATTATAAGGCTACATGTTTTATGATATAAATTAAAATGAGTGGTTTACTCTTTCTTTTTTTATCTGTACAAGTTTCATCTGTCAATTGGAAATTGAATTGGGTGTCCTGATCCAAAAGAAAACGGAACTATGTGCTTGTCTTTAGAATCTGATTATGTTTCAGATTAGGGAATTATTAGCTCTAAACTGGACTGTACAGTGGAAACATGTCTTCAAGGAACAAAACCAGGTCGCTGATAGGCTAGCTAAGGAAGGTTTAAATGGCTCCTGTCTGTTTGATTTTTGCCCCTCTTTTGTGAGGCCTTTGATTCTACTTGATTGTATGGGAATTTTTTCCCCTTCTTCAGCTATTTAATTTAAAAGCTCTGCCTTCATTTATATCAAAAATAATAATAATAATAATAATAATAATAATCTTTCTTGCTTTTGTGGGTTTTCCTTCTTCTTTCCCTTCTTCTTTTTCACATTTTTGAGTTAAATTTTAAAAAATTGAAACGGTTACAAAATTTTAATAAAGAGAATATATATAAGAAATAATTTAAAAAAATTTAACCCCACTTCTCAACTTTTTTAAATTCAACTAATTTTTTTTCCCTCTTTACCCATTTTCCCTCCCCTCCCCCTCATAGCAAAGTACTCTATGACCAAACACAAATATTTTAACCCTTAATTATAAATATCCTGTTTGCCAAAATAATAAATAAATGATATTCTTATTTTATTTTAAGTAAGAATTTAAGAAAAATACATAAATAACTTGTTAAATAATAACATAAAAAATAATGTATTTGAATACAATTAAAATTATTTTTTAGTATAATATTTACTTTTTAGAGTATTTTATTAGAACTCGTTGAAGTCTGAAACTGTTATTCAATAATTACAGTGGTAAACAAATAAACAATCTATTTAAATTTTTTGAGTTCATAACTTCTTAAATGATCATTCCATATTTAAGTTGAATGGTTTTGGAGCAAAGTGAGTTGCTGATTCACTTTTCAAGTTAAAGGGTCAAGTAACACTAGGCCTACGTGCGTGCGTGCACTATCAAGTAATAATTAATATAAGGTACTAACTAGTAATTTTATTTGATCCTATTTATAAGGCACACACTTATTTCCAATGAGTATTAATTATTTTTTTTTTCAATGTTTGCCCATAATTAATAAAGGTAATGGGTGAGAGTAATAATTAATATAATATTAAAGTTTAGTGCAATTAGTAAGGGTAATATTGAAAGTTACTTAAATTTTAGAGTAACTTGATTGACTTTAACTATTTTTATTAGTTTGTGAGAATTATTAATTGGTGCTTTATAATAAAGACTTGAGGGGGTAGCTACTAACATAGAAGCATTCTTACTAATTTAAAGCCCTTCTTTAAAATGTTACAATGCTCATAAAAAATGGATAATTATCTTTTAAATCTCATTTATAAGTTAAAATTTTAAATTTACATGTGAAGCTTCTATATTTATAAGCATTTTACGACATGTGAGTGATTAATTTTTTATATGAGACTTGTATGTAACGCTCCCTAAAAAATCCAAAATAAAAATGTTAATAACAAAATCTTAAAAAGTATTTATCATACTTATAATGTCCCAAGCCAAGAGCATCGAGAGAGGAGGTGTGCTTGGTAACATTCCCATCACATTTTAAAATGCGATGAGAGGAGAAAATTGTTGAAAATATTGTATATGGGTGTGTCAAAGAAAGAGTCTCTCCAATATTATAGAATATGTTCGATGAAAAGATATGTTTTGAGAAGTCACGTTCTTATAAATTAAGAGTTTGTGTTGGTTCATGAATCAACATGGTTTATAAATTTAACAGATAGTTATGACTTTTTAAAGAAGTGTAATATTCAAGAGCTATTACTTCAAGGCATTGATTCATTATTTATAAATACCTCAATTGTAACACCATTTGAAAGAGAGAATAAGAAAACATCGGTAATCTCTTGCTCAATTACTTTATTTTCCTCCAGTTTTGCCACCTTGGTTTAATCAAGAAGGGTATATTTAATTTTGGGGAGTACAACTTCTTTTTTACCGGTGGTTACGGAATAACTTTATAGGACAGTGTTCTCGAACACGACTTAGATTATCCTCCTCTTCATTTTTTCATTTTTCAGATTGCTCGCGACTCCAACAGAAATATCCAAACTCTGATAAAAGAGTCCTTCAATCCCCTCTTCAGTAGATGTTGGACTTCAATTAGTTTTTAAACAATTACGACAAATCAAACATTAACTTTTCCCCAAAATATGACATCAATGCTAAAGGAGAGTTAAAGAAAGAAAACACAATGTGATTCTCTAGTGTGTTTGGTTTGAAGGTTGGGAAATTTTTTACCAAAAAGCCCTCCAATAGAGAAATTCTTGTGTACACTGAAAAAATAAAAGATAAAAAGGACACGACACAGTGTACACATGAAAGTGAAAAAGGAAAAGAAAAGAGAGAGTGCAAACGATGTGGTACTAATGTCAACCTCTGGTTAGTGCACTGAACGAGAAAATGAGAAAAAAAAAGGGGAAAGAAACAAGGCATATGGAGCGTTGTTTATTATTATTCTAATCACTCTTTTTCTCACAAAAAGATAAAAAGGACATCACACATGTAAGTGCCGGATCAAAATGAAAGGACATGACTTGTTGATTTCTAATTGGCTACTCCACAGATTACATGGTGCACAAAGTGTACACAAGAATTTCTCTATTGCAGGGTTTTTTTTGGTAAAAAAGCCCCTCAAAAAAAAAGAACACACACAAATAATTGAGGTTGTAAGCGGGTCATACTTGCTGACTAAAACAACCTAAAAATGTTAAATTATTAAGAAGTCCCCCGGTGAGCCCTATCACTACAAAAGTCGTAGCACCAAATTACAATGGACTTCTCATACTTTTTGGACCAACTAAAATGAACATGAATTTCACTTCAACAAAACTTCATTTATATGTCAAGTCAACGATTTAAATACATTCGATCTCCCCACTTCCATAAACGTGCACTTTCTTTGGTTATACATAAACATGCAACTTCAAGTATTTATCATGCTCAGATTAATGCCAAACTATCACTTGATAGATTTGATAATTTTTATGCTAATATGGTAAAAGGAAAAAATTGCATGGCTTTAGAGCATAGTTTAAAGTTGCTTGTTTTTTAACTAGTATATTTGAACTAAAATGATTGGTATTGCTAAAATATTGATGGGAAAAAATATGTGAAGCAGATATACAATGCTGATGAGCCAAAAAGCCCTAAAGTAAGATTTAAATGCAGCAGGAGGTCATGTAGTCCTATCACACCCAAGCAAACTACAAATTTGATACCAATCTGTAATCTCTAGACGAGGTAGGCAATATGTTGAATGTAAAATAAATATAACAAAATGAACTAAAAGTTCAATCATTGTAATGTGGGGAAAAAGCAAAGCACAATCAAAACCCAAACAATCTACATACTATGTTTCTATAGACATCCTTGCCAAGGGATCAGGGTACAAACTTAATGTCTTTGAAGTACTCATGCTCAAGAGCGTTCCTGGCTGTAATTCTTCTGCTGGGATCCAAGCAAAGCATGCTCTGGGATAAGATTTCACGCACTTAAAACAATTGGTAGATGAAGCTCAAAGGATATGATTTAGAGGATTAATATGACGATTATATGTTTATATCTGATTCGGATGAAACTTAAATGCAAAAAATGAATTGAACATATATCATAAGGAATGAGTAACACTGACAAATGATAAGATAAAATTTTGTTAGATTTATATGTATCCAATATAATCTCACCATACAGCAGAAGCAAATCTGCTATAAATCACCACAAGAGAACTAATTAATGAGAAGATCCAACAAAAACAACAAAAGAAGTTCAAAACTTAATTTATTTAGTTGAACTATACAAAGCGTAAATGGAAGAAACATACCAAATGAACTAACTTAGAAATAACAAAACAAGTTTTTGACCCACACTCAGGTTATATGAACCTTTAGTAGAGCCACACCCCGCTACTTTTTTTATTGGGAAAATTGGAGAAAGTCCTTCGCTAGAAAATTAATTGGTGAAAAGGACCTAAATAAGAATACTAGTACTTTGCCATTACAAAATTCAAAGAGTAATAGTACACTATGTCTAAAAATTTAATAGATCATTCTCACCAATTAAAATTCCAAGGGGGATTTTCCCCCAATTTTTCCTTTTTTTGTTTTGGTCCATTTATTTTCGTTGATGGGAGCATGTTAGAGCCTTTGATTATCCTCCACTTTATTTCTCTCCCCCTTTAACATATGGTTTAGGACACGAGAAACATGGTGAAATATCATCGCCTATTGCAAGTTTTGAAACTTGAGTCCCACATAAGAGTAGGAGAAAGAGAAAAGGGAGATAGACTAGTGGAGAGTTTACTAACAAATAGGGTCTAGACATATTCTACATATTCCAGAAGATTCTACAGGGAGAGACTCTTAGAAGGTCTGTAGGGGAAATACAAGTGGAAAAATGTGATAACTGAGTGTAGCATCTTACGAGAGGGGATGTGATGGAAAAGTAAAAGAGATAATTGGCAGTGGAATATTTCAGGGTGATCTGTGCATGGAAGATGCAAGGAAGTTCCGAAGGAGTGCAGGAAGAAACTCTAAATTCTCAAAAGCCAAGGGGTTTTCTGCCTGTGTTTGGTATTTGCTGCATATGTGATAATTGCTGTGTTAGAATTCCTCTCATTTTCACTTAATGTAGGACTTATCTCATTATTATCTATGTACTTCAAATAATTCTGGGAGTTTCTATCAAATTATAATGAGGGGTTTAAATAGATCTCCTTTTTCCAACATAAACTAGCAATTGGAGTGCGACTCTAACACAGGTTCACATCATCACCATTTCTTTATTGGTTAACCTTTCCAAAATATCATGCTCGCCAAGTTTTCATCAGTATCACATTGGTTTTAGTTACGTAAATCCCTGTAACAATATTATCTTTTATGTGGTCTCTATATTGTTTCTTTTTTGCATTTACCTTGTTTTGCCCTAGTTTCTCAAGTGTCAGCAGTAGAAAGCAATTTAACTAATCACTGATGGCACTATATACAAAAATTTGGTTTCATTTTTATTCCCATAATTATCTGAATGATGATGCACTTACAGAAAGAAGATCAATGCCAGCTGGCTCAAGATTTGGAACAACAGTTGCCAGGTCCTGCACAGCATTTTGGGGAAAAAAAAGTAATATAATCCTTACTGCAAGTTAACAATGTAGATACAAGGAATTCATGTTCACGTAACTTAAAACAATAGCAGCACGTAGAATTAATTACCTTTGGAGGCCACTTGGGAAAGGATGATTTAAAATCAGGCAATGAGGTCACTCCAGGCCACGAATCCTCAGTTGGTGTGCCCATGATTCTTCATATAAGCAATAACATGTTTATTTAGAAGCATACATAAACTTTATTATGTAATCATGCTCATGCATGATTGGTGCAAAACTTCTCTGATAAAAAATTTGGTTAAAATTACTCAGACGATAAATACATAAAAATATAATTTTTCCCATAAATACCCTCAATATTAGGGGGGAGTGTAAGAGAGAAAATAAGCAAATTACTATTTACTAGAAAAAGAGGCGTGTGTGGAAGAAAGAGAATGAATAATTAATGACTAATTAAATGGGTAAAAATGGGAAATAAAAAACCAACAAACCATTGTCTCTTATAAAAAGGAACGGAGAGAATATTAAACTCACAAATCCAAACCACCATTTCCCTCCTTTTTGGTCAAGCAATTACGAGAGACTTAAAATGAACAGAATTCAAGATAGTATTGATGACCACTTAAAAAACCCCGACCATCGCCATGTATACTACACAAGTTACATCAACCAATTCTAGTGACCCTTATAAGAAACCAACCCAGACTTGTTCTAGGAGAAGGAAGCAACAGAAAATTAATCAGTTTAACAGTTTTATTTTTGAATTATTTAATTAGTTTATGTTTTAATATTTGATGAAAAAAATTTAGGAGTCAAATAAAGATCCATATTGTTGATAGGATCCCAAGGTGTAGCTTCTTACTGTTTTATCTGTTAAGAATCAATCCCAAGATTTTAGGGATTATTTCTGGATTTTATTTGATTACTTTAATGTAATTTCAGACAGCAAATAGACTAGCCTCCCTAGAGCTAGTCATTCAGCAACAATATATTAGTTTTATCACCTTTGGAGATTCTCCCAAGTCTTTGGCTAGTCAAGAGGAGTTGAGCAAGATACTTGCTCTCTTTTTCTTATTATATTTTCCTATAATTTATTTTCCTAGACAGTTTCCAGTCCCAACAAGATTCTGCATCACCTTAGCTTGCAAAATGAAAATGAATCATACAATCATATTACAGAACCATAACCCAGGCTCCTAGGAAGAAAAAGAATACAAATATGTATCAATGTATTGTACAGCAAAGAAAAAAGGGCAACACCAATTAATTTCCTTGGTATAATAACAAACATCTCAAGAAGCACACATCACATGACACAACGCTTGCCCTAACTTATTTTTTCCTTTTTTCTTCTGGCCCAACATAGGTGTCAAATGCTTTTGTCCCAGAAGACCTCAGTCACCTGCAAGACCCCAGTCGAGCATACCTGAGAGTGACCTCAGCCAGGATAACAGCCCCCCCAAAAATCACATTAAGTTTTCAAATTTGGGATGTAAAATTTTCACCTTGCCTCAACTAAAACTCTAAACGCTCTAGCAATAACTGGTGGCCAGTAAGTAATGACCAATTAAATGCAAGTTACAAGTTGCAATAAGTAAATTGCAAATATTTGATATTCGTCCAGAAAGGAACAAGGGTCATACTACACAACAAGAATAAGACCAAATGAAACTTCACAAGAGATAACATAAGCAGTTGATTGCAGTACCCTACAATACAAAAGTCTGGATACTTTCAGCACATGAAATATTTCATTGCTTTTTAACTTTCATAATAATGCAACAAAAAGTAATCATAAAAGTGAAGGAATCAGTAGGGTAAAAAGAACAAGATGGAATAACAATGCATACTCTAAAGCATCCGCAATTATTGCAACAGGCTTCCCTCATGCAGATGCTTTTATTGATAGAAGAATTCATTAAGATTTTTTTTTTTTTTATAATAAAAGAATTACCAAAAAGGAGGATAAGAATCCTCCTAGAATAACAAACAACAGGCCTTATGATGATTCCATATTAACATCACAAAAGCCCCCACCTCCTTTCAACCATGAGCCGTTGGCAGTATCCCATTATACTTTCCCATTGATATGATGTGAGAACTAGTGTATCTTGAGAAACCTACTACAGAAGGAAACCTATTTTACTTTTATGTTTTAGGTTTTGCTTTTCTATTAGTTTAGCAAGTGACAGAATGTGTATACTTTATACTTTTAGTGTTATTTTATTTTGAATGTTTCCTTCATAGTAAGGAAACCTTAGAATACCATATCTTTTGACTTACCTTCATCAGATGGAAATCTGGCTTTTAAAATAGCTACTAGTTAGCATTTTAACCAGAGTTTGTTGAACGATAATTTGATGCCAATGAGAATTCAGTTGTCCTCCCCAACATTCTGTTCTTCGTCTCTCTCCTCCACATCTATGTTTCTTTTTCTCTCTCCCATATCCCTCTGTTTGCATTAGTGGAAATGTGTGAGTCGGTTTTGCATCACATATGTTGGGATTTCAGCCCATTTGGATGATACTTTGTTCCATAAACAGTTTCCAATTTAGAATGGCTCATTTACAGGGAATCAATTGGCCTGGTCATAAAGGAGATTCTCTGAGATGGAAAGAGTATTATAATCCCAATGATTCCTTGAGATCACTTAACTTAAGGGCGTCTCCTGTGTGTGTGCACGCCATTCAAGGTTAAGGGATTAAGGTTGATGGTCAATCAAAGTTAGAAGGCTTAATATGCCAAGGTCTTAACAAACAGGTGTGCATATAATTTCCCTGAAAATATGCTAAGAATTAACTATAAAAAGCCTCACCTGAATATTTTAAACAATTCGTCAATCTCAGAGTCTCCAGGAAATAGTGGTCGCTGGTTTACCATCTCTGCAAATATACAGCCCACAGACCAAACATCCACTGGGGTAGAATACTGGCGAGATCCAAGCAATATTTCTGGAGCTCTGTACCATAGTGTCACCACCTGCGAACCGCCACCATTATTATATATGAAGAAACATAAATAAATGAAAAATAACCACAAAGTCACTGTTATGAATTCTTGCGACAGGATTCTCATATGTTTTTTCCTTTGGTATATAGCATTCTTATATTGCTAAAATGATCAACTTTTGTCCATCTATCAGTTTAATGAATAGACAATTCAATAACTTTAGAAGGTAAATTACTCTCCTTTTCCTTAGAAAATACAGCCTCTAGAATTCTGAAACCATCCGTTTATTTCAATAACAATTAACCTTTTTAAAACATTAAATAAGATTCATTCAAAAAAATTTGCATCCATAATAGTATTTACACTAATTAAATATATATTGAATATATGTTATTTTTAATATTAAATATTTAAATAATTATCTTCTGATTGGTTTGATTTACTTAAAAAACTATTTTGTGAATGCATTTTTTGAATATATTAAAATTAAAATTTTCTAAAAAAATTTGAAATTAGTCAACTTATATAATTTGCTAAACTTGGAGACTCAATTATCAATATGAAATATAAAATACATAGCAAGCCGCACTGTTTATAAGCTATGAATAGTAGATCTAATTCCTTCAAGTTCTTGTAGTAAACAAGACATCTATCTAATTTAACCATGTGGAGGTATCTTAGACAAAATGGATTTAAATGTAGCTTGTCTTCTGATTTCAAGGAATGGTAGATATGCAATTAAGGTCATCCCTTCAGAGGGAGAAGTTAAATACTTAAATGTGACTTTCCACCAGGGAAAAGAAAGAAAAATAAACTGCAAATATCAAAGTGCGATAGATAATGTGAACTGTGGTAAAAAGAGAGAAAGGTCGAACCCTTTCAGTTTGCACCCAATTAGCAAAACATAATGCCCGAACCCTTTCAGTAGTGAAATATATACTGCCATACCATTCATTTATCTCTTCAAACTATTGTTGCATATTGAAAAGCTATATCAGACAAGTCTAGAGTTTAGACTCGGAAATCAAGTCAAATTCCAATATTTTTAATTTTAGTTTCAACAGCCCCTTCATTTCTCTGATTCTTAGCCAACCTAGCTCAAAGTTGAGGAGTCCCTATAACCAAACTTCAAAACACAGTCGCCTTTAAGTTAGATCACCTAGCCCCCTTGCAATATCTCTGCAACAAGCCAGTCAAGCTCTGTACAATCTGCTTCAAATTCCACCTTTCAACAAGCTTCTTGTCCCCTTATTTGCAACAAGCTGTTCACCAATTAGCATAAAGCATCCCTATCTCGGCATCTCAACAAGGAGTGCTCTGTAGCAAGATCTTCAATCACAAAAGTAATCATATCTCCTTCCTCCTCTTGTCACCCTTAACTCCCTTGTCTCAAGTCTCAACATCAAGCCCATCTATTGTATGGCTTTGAACTAAGTTTCTCTATTTTTAGATCCTTATTAGTTGTTTAGCTCATCACAAAATTTATAATAACAGTATATGTTATTGCCTTTTACTATCTTAACTAGTTTTCCTCATAAATGACAAATTTTAAGTGCTTTTTATGAGCTCATATATTTTCTTAACAGTTCCCCCCCCCCCCCCCCCCAAAAAAAAAAAAAAAAAAAAAAACAGTTAGTGAAAGACAAACTCAAAGCAGTTTATGTGTCGGCTTCACTTAAAGTCTTAAACTAGGAATTTTGACAGCCTCTCTTACAAAGTTATTTCTCTCATTGATTTCATCATGTGTTCTCTCTCAATGATGTCATTGTGTTCCAGAGCCGCAAGACAAATAATAACCTTTTTTTTCCAATTGCAGGGTGACTGCATTAACAATGTCTTGTTGGGATTTTTTTAATGAGAAGTGAACTGTTCAGCCTCTTTAGGTCACTTTTCAGCAGTGAATTTCATAAGGTTTTGGCAGGATGAAGGAACACGATCCTCTGGCAGTATGTTGTTTCCTTTGGCTTGTAGTTTTTGAATGATGAGAACTAAATACATGCAGGCTTTCAAACTAGAGACTTATTCTCCACACCATCATTGGGAGACAGTAATTTATGTCATCTATTAGGATTTCAACTCCTGGTTTATCAGACAGTTTTCCCTTATGGATTTTCCCAAGAATTGGAAAGCACTATTAAACTAATGCTCTAATTCGACTTTTTTACCCAATTCCTTCGTATTTTGATATAGGAATTCCCTCAAAGAGTCTGAACTATGGATGATACAACTTTAAAAAGTACAATACATTTCACTCATTTCTTGATCAGAGTGACTATCTATTTTAATGTCTACATGAATAAACAAAATTATAGATATGGTAGAACATAGTCAAACCTCATGTGTAAATGTCCTGACAGGAATGCCAAATGCCCTGGCCAATCCAAAATCCGCAAGCTTTAGCGAATTACTGCGGCGATCTATCAACAAATTCTGTGGTTTCAAGTCTCGATGGAGAACTCTATGCGAATGACAGTAAGCAATACCACACAGGATTTGATACAGAAACATCTGCAGAATAAATAATTAACCCACTCAAATTTCAATTTAGTTGGTCCTTTAGGCCTTTCTTCTCAATTCAGAATCAGTTTTCATGACACTGAAGAACAGAAATATCATGAATGAAGAAGCTTGCATAGGTAGAACTCTCTCACACACATAAAATGTAGTATTTCCTCTCTTTTTTTATATATAACAGTAATAGAAATAATTTGATTGAAAGTGAGAAGACTCTGGATTACATTAATCCTGAACCTCTAGATAATCAAAAGACACTAATCCTAGATTAGGAAACTGAATTTGCACCCAAAATTGAACGTGAAAATATATCAACACAGGGACAGCTGCATAAGGCAACCATTTAAAAATGAAAATGCATCCGGACGAGAACAACAAGATACTATGCAGAAACTTAAGAACTTAACAAGTGACTAGTACTGCCTCTGACAATGTTCTTAGTAGATAAACTACAGATCCAGAATTCTTCAACCTATTTCCCATGAGCTAATTACTCAACACTCTCCTAGTCACTCTTCTCAGCCACATGATCTAATCACAATGACACAGCTTCCAGAACACTTTGATCTACCCAACCTAAGGGCTACTCAGCTAGTTCTGCTTCTTGGGTTCCTCATTAAGGTACTCAGTACCATACAAATCCAGTAAAGTTTACAACACATTTTGTAAATTTATAACGTCAAAGGTCAAACCACAATAACAAACTTGTCACCTACTTTACTCAGCAATTTGTAGCAAAAACAAGAACCACAAAGCTCAATCAAGAAATGACGAGCTTAACCAATAAATGACTTTATATAACCAGAGCAACTAACACCTATGCACCCCGAATAGCAAACTTTAGGTCAAAGCAGTACTAAAACTTGGTCATATAATTAGTGGGAGCTCTGATATAAGATATTAAACATATAGCCTTCTCTCAAACCAAGTTTGTTATCATGTATATTTTTGCGAGAAGAACAGAAGAAAAAAAGGGCTTGCTCAAATAAAACTTACACACATTGCAGCAGGCCCTCTCTTCTTTTGTTCATAATGATATGGAAATAGGGATTAACAAGAAGATAAATCATTCCAGATTATGATAAAGGACGACTTAGTAAAAATAAACTGAGTATGACTCCGTATAATCATACATTCCCAATCCTTTACTTAATCACAAAACCCTAATCCTATAGGAGTTTCCCTTGGATTTGCCTGTCATCAGCAATCAACAAACTACAATAAAATTTCATTTTAAATGACAATGGCCAGTTGCCCATAATTAATAAGCCTAAAAATCATATTTAGCAACAGAAGACTTTTACATAACATACTACTAATCTGGTAATATCTATTTAACTAAGTCATTTGTCACAAAAACTTGTGAAGCATGAATTAATGAGCAAGGACCTTTATTTAGAAAGACAGAGATATGCTTGCCGCAACTAAAAGAGTCTTTTGAACATTCACTCATTTTTCCCTTCATTTGATATATAGAAAGACAAGAAAAGAAACAGAAAGCCATAAACTTTCTTGCTTTATCAAGGAATTCATTTGTTGAGTGAGTTCCAAACCTATAATTAAGGTAATCATAAACTTCCAAACCTATAATTAAAGTAATCATAAACTAAGTCATACAAAACTCAAACACCTCCAAATATAAGAAAGTAGTTACACACTTTTATTTGTCGATGATCTTTTGCAAAATCAGGAGATGAATCCATGTGCTTCTTCAGATCTAAGTCCAGGTACTCAAAAACCAGATACAAACGCTTCTCACTGTGTACTACATCCTGTAACCTGTCATTCACATAGCCATCAAGCATAGGCCAATATGGATATGAATGTAAAGGTAGAAGAATAGTAGGGCAGCAATTTAGGGAAGCAACAAATTTAAGAGGGAATCTTGTACGGTGAAAATTGTAAGAGTCCAATTGGGCTACCCTGTCTTATTTTTTACAGATCAGCATAACACCCTACAAACGTGTCTTCTATATAGCCGTCAAAACAAAATTTATGTTGCTTAAATGGGATCATCATATTGGGATGTGGGAAAACCATTCGACAAAACACAAATACCATACCTAACAATATTCCTATGCTGCATTTCTTTCAAGAGAGAAATCTCTCGAATCGCAGTGCTAGGCACTCCCTCATCTTCCTGCTCCAGTCGAATTTTCTTCAATGCTATGGTCTCATTAGTGACCCGATCACGAGCCTTGTAAACCACACCATAGGTACCTTCACCAATCTTCTCAACTTTCTCGTACTTGATAATCGGAAAACAAATAGAGATAGAATCGGTAGATATTCGAAGAGAAACACCAAATTGAACTCAAAGTCCAGTACATTATACTGACCTGATCCATGAAACAAGCTCAGAGTTCGAAGCGAAGTTCTAAAACCAGAAAGAGAAATGAACAAGACTTAAAAGAGAAATTGGTGAAGAAAGTGGCATTGAAGTGAACGTGGAAGAAGTAGCAAGTTACCGGTGCCGAAAAAGGAGGGAGTCTGCAGTGTGAGTATGCCCCTCTCCCTTTCCCAGCCTCCTTTCAGGCGAGAGACTTGTGTCTGGTCTTCGTGGTATTCAATTTGTTTCCTCACTTCTTAAATCCCTTGGGAAGCCGGTCCTTTATTATTTATTAAATTTTTTTTACATTTTTAATTAATTAATAATTAAATTTTAAAATAATTATTTGGGAAAAAGACAGAGAACAAAAAACTTTAAGACGGGAAAATTTTAAATTAGGTTTGTTACTAAAAGTTGATGAGAGAATGATGAAACTTGATATACAATTCACAATTCTTTTTTCCTTTTTGATAAGAAAATTTTAGAAAAGGGATTGGGTTCACCCACGATCTAAGGGCAATGTGAAATCTCCCTTTCTTCTAGATGATACCGATGTTGGGCAGGGCAAGTCGTCTATTACCTTCAGACGTTAACTTAAACATCTAGGAACTAGGATGCCTCCCCCGGCGCCTTAACTAACTCCAGGATCAAACCTCCTCTCTTTGGTGAGAGTGTCCGACCCATTTGCCTGTTCACAATTCTTTTTTTTTTTTTTGGAAATACCGTATTTAAAATTTTTCTATTTCAAAATTCTCTGTGTCTTTTTTCCTAATTATTTATTGAACAAATTATTAATTTTTTTTTATTTTTTAAAGATAAAAATTTACTTGACAATTTTTCACGAGGAAGAAGAGTTGGAATGAAATAGGTTGGGCATCTTTCAAGAGTCCACAGTGTAGCCTGCTTGAAGCTTACTAAAGCATGGCCTGCAAAGAGGTTAGGCCTATTTAAACAACTGCTAGTTTTAAATAGGCTAGGCTTTTTTCTTGGGGCCTAACCTGTTCAATATATCTGTCATTGTGAAAATCTCACTCAGGTCTTATGGACTAGGAAAAAAAAGTCAAAAAAGTTGCAGTGTAGATTCCTCTACAAAAAAAACTCCTTAAAGACTACATTGATATAGATTTCAAATGTAAACTTACCTTATTAATATGTTGACAAGTGTATATAACTATATTTACAAATTATATAGTGATTATTAACTGAAGGTGGAATATCACCTTAAAGGGGGGTGAATAGGTGACTATAAAAACTTTTCGCTGGAGCACTTAAGACCACAGAGACATAGAGAGATAAAGAGAGGAAATGAACACAGGAAATTATACTGGTTCGGTCTAATTCCACGACCTACATCCAATCCCCAAGCACCTTGGGATTTTTCACTAACTTGAAATGGTGGTTACAATTACACACTTTGTACTTGGATGATCCTCTCACACTAGGACTCACTCCCCCCTTACAATCTGTAATTAAACACTCACACTTAAGGTTCCTCAACCTTAAGATTTGACTAATAAATTGATAAGTGTTCAACTCTCTCACAGAGTAGATAAAGTAATGAACATTGAAGTACAAGAATAATATCTGAAGATATTAAGCAAAGTTAATGAAAAAGTAAATTGTAGTTGAGTGGAATTGATTGCACAACGTTTTGGTAGTTGGTAAATTCAAAGCTTCTAATATTTATAGTTGATGGCATGTATTGTTACATTCCTACCGGTCTCGCCCTCTCAGGTGGCGAGTTAGAGGGATCCTTTTCGCTTATCACCTTTCCTTTGTTAATTAGTCACTTTAATCATATATCAAAGTGTGCGCGGCAGAGCATATGATCGGTTTGGACAACTACAATATACTGGTAAAGGTACAACAAATACATAAAGTAATCCCCGTAGGGTTAAGACTACAATAATCCAATGTAATTGCTGGGCAATAAGTAAGTTAATACAATCATCCAACAATAAACATACAACATGAGATAAGGCACTCCATACGTCTTCGATTATCAGCTTCATTGCTCTTACCCTTATCATCCTGAACAGCTTAGCGTAAACCACCTGTATCTTTCGAACTAGACTGGAGTTCGAAATTAAACCTCAAAGTAACTATTAAACTCAAGTACAATATGTATACAGTGCATGCGAGTAACCATAATTAGGAAATCAAATCACATATCATAAATGCATTCAGAATCACATCACAATCACAACCACAATGTGTTGGGATCCGTACACGCAGCGGATTAAAATTTACTACGAATCCCGTCCCGAGGAACACTCAGATGCATTTAAATCAAGGTTAGGGAACCCGAATCATACCTTATAGAGAACTCTGAATCATCCGGAGCCGGAGGTTTTCCTTTGATTTTAGCGAACTAGTAGATCAAGAATCTACACAAACCCTTTGTGCACATTTTCTCATGGTGATCAAGAAAACCCAAACTGTAGTGAATTCGTTCGCGTCTCGTTCTCTTTGAATTGGTGGGCTACCTTCTCGATCAGCAGAAGACGACTCTTAGAATCGGCTTCCTCTACCGGTATCCACACGAACAATCTCTGAACACGGACACGGCAGCGTGCTAGCGCCTCGAATTGTGCGTCTCTCCCTTTATTTCTCTCTAGGGTTTCTCGCGGCTTTCTAATACGCTCGACTAAAACTCCCGTAGGTTTTTCTAAACACATCAGCGTATTATATTCAAAATTAATCCCATTAATTTTGAATTTCGAATTTTAGTTAAAAAATATATTAATTAAATCTATATGATAGATTTAATCTAATGTATTTATGTAATTCAAATTAAAAGCCTTCTGATTTAATTTATCTCTATAAATTAAATCCGAGAAATGATATCTATTTATTTAATTAAATCTGAGATACAATATCACAATTTAAATTAAATAGATAATGATATCTTTATTCGAAAATCTAATGAGATATAATATCTCTATTCGTTTTAGATATTTAATTTATCTAATAAATTAAATATAAAACAAATATCATATAATAATATTATAATCTCCATTAAATAATATTATTATATTATTTTCGAATTTAAATATATATACACATATATATATTTACCCCAGATTAAATCCAGTATTAATTAAATCTCAGATTAATATGAGATTCAATGAATCTGGACACTTTTACCCGTGTTGGATTATTATTGTGTGCGACCCTGCAGGCCCATATGAGATTGGCAGTGGGCCAAGACCGTATCAGCCCACAAGTCGTAAGCGACCTCTAGCAAGACATTGCGACTACCCAATTCACATGGGGATCGATGACACGATACTACCTATCGTACAACCATGTCACGTCCCTTTTGTCACGCGATAATTCGGTCAAGGATGAGGCATGGATAACGTCAACTTCCTTTTCTTGATCATTACTTTCTCGATTCTCGAGCAGTCTAATAAGTGAAATGGAAACTCCTTTCCATCACAGTATGACCATACATTTCTTAGACTCACTCATCGAGGGGCCCAGTATTATCTCTCTACAAATGTGAGGGACAAATTCCATCTTGACCATTCACATTCCTCCGCATGAAAACCACTGATCCCGATCCCAGCCTTTATCATCACCCGGTCAAAGGTGACTTTTGACTAGGTCAAAGACCAGTGACTCATCATGTAGGAATCCATGATGATCTCAGGTCATAGGACGTTGTGACGCGGTTATACATGAGATAAGCTTATGACTCAATCCATGCAGCTTTCTCATAGTGGGTCGGTCCTGCACCTTGTACTCTTACAAGTGCCCATAACTTTGATTCGTATCTCCATACCTCATCAAAGTCATACTGGTCTTATCTCATCTTCGCTCCCACGTAGATGATCGACCAGGGACATTTAGGATAATCTATAAGATATATCCAGGGATATTGTTATCATCATAAACATGCGTATGAAGTGATAACTTAATGGAGAACAATGACTTGCCCCTAGGGCATAATTTCCAATAGACTCCCACTTGCACTAGGCGCAATCATTAATTACTCTAATTCCCATTGCCCTAACATGACACTCATGTTTTGCTTGTACAAGCGGCTTAGTAAGAGGATCAACTACATTGTCTTCTCCTGGTAGTTTGCATACTTTTATATCACCTTTATCTCTGATTTCTCCGATAAGATGAAATTGCCTGAGTATATGCTTGGTCATTTAATGTGACCTAGGCTCCTTGGTTCGTGCAATAGCGTGGCTATTGTCACAAATAAGTCTATTGGATTTGAGATGGTTGGAACCACCCCAAGTTCATAAATGAACTTTATAATCCAAAAGGCCTCCTCTGCTGCATCCTATGCTGCTATATACTCAGCTTCTATTGCAGAATAAGCTATAGTGCTATGCTTAGAGCTCTTTTAACTCACCGCACCACCATTCAACATGAATACATATCCTGATTGCGATCTTGAATTATCTTGGTTAGTTTGGAAACTCACATCTAGGTAACCAGTTACACAGAGCTTATCTTCCAAGCCACCATATACCAAGAATAAGTCCTTAGTCTTTCTTAAGTATTTAAGGATATTCTTGACAGCAGTCCAGTGACCCTCACCGGGATCTTGTTGATATCTGCTGGTCATACTCAAGACAAATGACACATCTGGTCGAGTACATAGCATGACATACATGATAGATCCAATGGCAGAGACATATGGAATCTTCCTCATGCGGTCTCTTTGATCTTGTATACTAGGACACAGATCCTTACTGAGATGGATGACTTGAGACATGGGCATGTTACCCCTTTTAGAATCCTGCATACTGAACCTATGCAATATCTTGTCTATGTATGTGCTCTGACTTAGGCCTATCAGCCTCTTGGATCTATCTCTATAGATCCTGTTAATTCTTAGAAATTGACAACATTCCAGCACATTTTCTTTCCCCTTTTATCTATTTTTGGTTCGAAATGTGCATAGAAATGAAGTTAAAGAGGAAAATGTGCATATCAAAGTATAAGGCAAATATCAAAGAAATCCTTGTTTGATCCTATAGAGTTTGTGATTTAATTGAGAATTGATAATTCCTTCCTCTTTTGTAGGAAGGTGAAGACAAGCTTTGAAGCTCCATAAGAATCAAGAAACAAGGAAAGAAAGAAAGGATGTGGAGCAGTGCAAAATTGGAAGAATCTGTGCAACTGGCCGCAGCAAGTTGTTCTCTATGTCACTGGTCGCGGCCAGTGGACCACTTGCCGCAGCCAGTCGTAAAAACTGCTGAAAGTACAGCTGTGTGTTTTTTCACTTCAGAAACAGAAAAACCCTATTTAACCTAAAGGGAAGGGCCGAAAAACAGACTCTTGACCTAAGGAAACAAGTGGGCACATAAGGGAAGAGCCTGGGAGAGAGATTTGGAGCATTTTGGAGGCTTGGGTACTCTTCTCAAGAGAGATTTTGGGGATTTCACCTTGGTTCTTCCTCTTTTCTTCTTAGTTTCTTCATGTATTCAGTTCCTTTGCTTAGAATCTCTTTGTATTTGAACATGAGTAGCTAAACCTTTCATTCTAGGGTTCTTTTACCCTTTTGTATGGATTAATACTTGAACTTTCCTCTCTTTTGGTAGATAAATATATATATGTGTTGATTTCAACCTTGGCTTAATGCTTCTAAGTGATTGGCCTCCATTTAGATGATTTATTCACTTGGGTTTTGACTCGAGAGAGCTAATCTAGGTGTAGAACTTGATTGAAATCATGCTTGTCTTGAAGTTTACTTGATAAATGGATGGTTTGTTGGTAAAATAGAGATATATTTACTAATCTTGCATTGTCACATTAGGGTTGTTGCTTAATTATTGATTCTTACTAATTGTAGCAAGAGATTGTGCATTTTAGTGAGAAGAGAAACTTGATTTTGACTTGAGAGAGCGTTTCAAGTGTTTTTGAACCCTAGACTAACACGTATATGTATTGAAATGCTAGTAGAGAGGAAGTTAACCAAGTTTTATGAAATGCAAAAGGGGAAGAAGAATCCTAGGCTCCATTTTTCTTGAAGTCACAAGTCATTTGCCTTTATCAATTTTAAGTTTTAGAAATAGTCTTTAAAAATTCTCATTCCAACTCAAAACTTTGTTCTAGCTCAACTTTATGGAATTCACTAGCCTCTTGCTTGACCAATTTGTTAAACAAATCCTCGTGGGAACGATACTTTACTAATCACTTTATTACTTGCGAAACTCGTACACTTGCGAGGCGAACAAGTTCTTGGCGCCGCTGCCGGGGATTTGTGCAAACAAATCCTTTGGTCAACCTTAGGCTTGTGCTAGTAAATTTCTCTTGAGCTTTTAGTTAGGTTTACAATTTTTCTCTTTTTGTCTTTTATTTACTTTTGTTTTAGTTTGATACTCGCTCTTGCTTGTTTCTCTTGTAGGTACCATCTCAATATATGCAAAACTTGCATCCGGACGGATTGGTAGTGGTACTTGACGGAGTGCCTCTCATTGAAGGAGAGACTAAATCTGCATCTGAAACCATGGCGGACGATGAATATGATAGAGCTACCGTCAATGACTTTGCTAGTCGGAATATGCAAGGTCCTCAATCTTGCATACGGATGCCGGAAATGCAAGCACGTACCTTTGAGATCAAGCCGGTTATGATAACAATGCTTCAAATGCATGGGATGTTCCATGGGCTTTACAATGAAGATGCCAACAAGCACTTGATGTACTTCTTGGAAGTATGTGATTCTTTCAAGCAGAATGGAGTTCCCGAAGATGTTTTGAGGCTACGTTTATTCCCTCTCTCTTTACAAGGCAAGGCTAGGGATTGGTTCAACAATCTTCCGGAAGGATCTATCAATTCTTGGGCCGATCTTGAGGCTAAGTTTAGAGCTCGATTCTTTTCTGATGACAAATCTATGGAAGCTAGGGATGAATTTCTAAGCTTTAGACAACATCCAGATGAGCATCTCTATGCTACGTGGGAGAGATACAAGATGTTAATGAAGCAATGCCCTAATCATGGGGTGGACAAATGGGTTGAAGTCCAAATCTTTTGTACTCGACTTAACCCTCAATCTAAAGCAATGGTTGATTCTATGACCAATGGAGGATACCGAAATGTTCCTGTGAATGAGGTGATTCGATTGTTGGATCAATTGTCAGCAAACAATACTCAAGGCAATGATAGGAGGACTAACCAAGTTATGCCTAATGTAAAAGAAGACTCTTCCTCACAAATTGCAACTCTCTTATCCACTATAAATAAGCGTTTTGATGTGCTTGAATCTCAAATGCAAAAGAGCACTTCTCAAGGTGTGCATTCTATGCATGCTACACCAATTGCATGTGATCAATGCCAAGATGTTCATATGCCTGACCATTGTCCTCTTTACATGGCTACTGAATCTGTCAACTACATGGGCAAGTTTCAACATCCTCAAGGCAACCCCTATTCACAAACCTACAATAGTGCTTGGAGAAATCATCCCAATTTTTCTTGGAGTCAAGGTAACAGTTTGAATTAAGCACATGGGTCTACATCTGGTACTAAGCCTATTCCACCCGGTTTTCAAATGCAACCAAGGCAACTTCCTATTAAGGAAGAGGAGTCTAAAACGGACAAGATGCTAGCTCGAATCTTATCTGAGGTGGAATCTTCAAGGGTTGAAACTAAGGCTACTTTTTCTCTCCATGAAACTGCTATTAAAAATCTTGAAGTGCAAATGGGGCAATTAGCAACACAAGTGAATGCTATGTCAAGAAGCAGTATTCCTAGTGATACAATTCCTAACCCAAAACGAGTTGGAAAGGAGGAATGCAAAGCCATTAACTTGAGAAGCGGTAAAGTACTACCGGAGGTGTCTAGCTCAAGTATTCCTCTACTAAAGCAAGATGATCAAGTTATTGTTGATGTTAATGAAGGAAGTATAGGGGAGGAAGATGAAACTAAGAAGAGAAAGCCAATTGAAGAGAGTTTGCATGATGTGGGCAAAGATAAGAAGGTTGAGCAAGACATGAATGTTGAGAAAACAAAAAAGCCAACTACTCCTACTTTTATGCCACCGCTACCTTTTCCTCAAAGGTTCAAGAAGAAAGAGGAAGATGCTCAGTTCAAAAAGTTTGTGAGCATGTTCAAACAACTCCATGTGAACATTCCTTTTGTCGAAGCTTTGGAGAGCATGCCTAAATATGCTAAGTTCCTTAAAGATGTTTTGTCCAAGAAGCGGCGGTTCAATGAATTTGAGACTGTGGCATTGACTGAAAAGTGTAGTGCGGTCATTCAAAGGAAGTTACCTGCTAAGCTTAAAGATCCGGGAAGCTTCTACATCCCTTGCAACATTGGGACCAACTTTAATGGTAAAGCTCTTTGTGATTTGGGTGCAAGTATTAATTTGATGCCTCTAGCTGTTTACAACCAATTAGGTTTGGGAGAGCCAAGACCTACTATAGTAACTCTTCTCTTGGCTGATCGTAGCATTTCTAGACCTAGAGGAATCATTGAGGATGTCCTAGTTAAAGTTGACAAGTTTATCTTCCCTGCGGATTTTGTAGTACTTGATTGTGAAGTTGATTGGAAAATTCCTCTAATCCTTGGGCGTCCATTCTTAGCCACTGCAAGGACTCTCATTGATGTAGAGAAGGGTGAGGTCACGTTGAGGGTTGACAATGAGCAAGTGATATTCAACATGCAAAAAGCCTTGAAGTTTCATGATGATTCTGCTCAATGTTCTTTTGTAGATATATTAGATGAAGTTATTCCTCAAGAATCATATGCCTTCTCGATTAAAGACCCTTTAGAGGCATTCTTGATTGGTGAGAAGAGTTTTGAAGAGTTTGATGAAGATGCTGTTGAAGAGCTCTTTCGTTTTGACTCATTTCCTCATTCTAGACCGAGGACTTTTGAACCACTTGAGGTATCTGACGCCTTAAGTACTCCATTGAAGCCTTCTATTGAAGTTCCACCTGTTTTAGAGTTGAAGCCACTACCTTCTCATCTCAAGTATGTTTATCTTGGGAATTCTAACACTTTACCGGTGATTGTCTCTTCTACCCTCTCTACTTTGCAAGAAGAGAAGCTATTAAGAGTCTTGAGGGCACACAAGCATGCTATTGGGTGGACTATCTCTGATATCAAGGGAATTAGCCCTTCTATTTGTATGCACAAGATTCTATTGGAGGATGATCACAAAACTTCCATTGAGAATCAAAGGCGCTTGAATCCGATTATGAAAGAGGTGGTCAAGAAGGAAATTCTTAAATGGCTCTCAGCTGGAATAGTATATCCCATATCTGATAGTTCATGGGTGAGCCCAGTCCAATGTGTCCCTAAGAAGGGTGGCATGACTGTAGTGGCTAACACCCAAAATGAACTGATTCCTACTCGCACGGTGACTGGATGGCGGGTGTGTATGGACTACCGGAAGCTTAATACTGCTACAAGGAAGGATCACTTCCCTTTGCCATTCATTGATCAAATGCTTGACAAGCTTGCTGGCCAGGAATTCTTTTGTTTTCTAGATGGTTATTCTGGGTACAATCAGATTGCTATAGCTCCGGAAGACCAAGAGAAAACTACTTTTACTTGTCCTTATGGCACATTCACTTTCAGAAGAATGCCATTTGGACTTTGCAATGCTCCTGCCACATTTCAAAGGTGCATGATGTCCATCTTTGCTGATATGATTGAGAAGACCATTGAAGTGTTTATGGATGATTTTTCTGTGTTTGGTCCATCTTTTGATTCTTGCTTGGATAATTTGGAGGCGGTGCTAGAACGGTGTGAAGAAACAAATTTGATTCTCAATTGGGAGAAATGTCACTTCATGGTGCAGGAAGGCATTGTACTTGGCCATCGGGTGTCCAAGAAGGGTCTAGAAGTGGATAAAGCCAAAATTGCTATCATTGAGCAATTACCTCCTCCTACTAGTGTAAAGGGTATTCGAAGTTTCCTTGGTCATGCTGGGTTCTATAGGAGATTTATCAAAGATTTCTCTAAGATTGCCAAGCCTCTTTCCAAGATATTGGAAAAAGATGTAGAATTCAAGTTTGATGAGGAATGCTTAAAAGCTTTTGAAGAGTTGAAACAATGTCTCATTTCTTCTCCTATCTTGATAGCTCCGGATTGGGCTTTACCTTTCATTATCATGGCCGATGCTAGTGATTATGCAGTAGGTGCTGTTCTTGGGCAAAAGGGGGAAAAGTTATTTCATCCTATTTACTATGCTAGCAAGACTCCTGATTGTGCCCAACTTAATTATATCACCACTGAGAAGGAATTACTTGCCATAGTCTATGCTTGTGAGAAGTTCCGGCCTTACATTGTGGGTGCTAAGGTCATTATCTACACCGATCATGCAGCTTTAAAGTACCTACTCACAAAGAAGGACTCTAAGGCCAGGCTAATTCGATGGGTACTTCTGCTTCAAGAGTTTGATTTGAACATCGTTGATAGGAAAGGCATCGAGAATCAAGTAGCCGACCATCTCTCACGGTTGAGTATTGAAGCTAAACTTGATGATTCAGATATGATTCATACATCATTCCCGGATGAGCAGTTGTTTGTTGTTAATAGCTTGTCCACACCATGGTATGCTGACTTTGTTAATTACTTAGTATGTGGAGTGTTACCTCCAGAGTTCAATTCTCACCAAAAGCGTAAGTTTCTACATGAAGTGAAGAAATACTTTTGGGATGAACCATACCTATTCAAGAGGTGTCCTGATCAACTCATTCGAAGATGTGTTCCAGAGAATGAACAAGAATGTATTCTACACTGTTGTCACTCTTCTGAATATGGTGGACATTTTGGAGGAGAGAAGACTATTGCAAAAGTCATCCAAAGTGGATTCTATTGGCCCACTTTATTCAAGGATGCATATGCCTTTACTCTTAAATGTGATAGATGCCAAAGAGTAGGGAACATATCTAAGAGGAATGAGATGCCATTGACTAGCATGCTTGAGGTTGAACTTTTTGATGTTTGGGGAATTGACTTCATGGGCCCCTTCCCTAAGTCATTTAATAATGAATATATCTTAGTCGGAGTTGACTATGTCTCCAAGTGGGTTGAAGCTACTGCATGTGTCACAAATGATGCCAAGACAGTGTTGAAATTCCTCAGGAAGAACATTTTCACTCGCTTTGGAACACTTAGAGCAATTATAAGTGATGGTGGTTCTCACTTTTGCAATCACCAATTTCAGGCTTTGATGAAGAAATATGGTGTCAAGCACAAGGTCTCATTGCCTTACCACCCTCAAAGCAATGGGTAAGCAGAAATTTCAAATCGTGAGATCAAGAACATTCTTGAGAAGGTGGTTGGAACTACGAGGAAAGATTGGTCTACCAAGTTGGATGATGCTCTATGGGCGTATCGAACGGCTTTCAAAACGCCTATTGGTATGTCCCCCTATCGCTTGGTGTTTGGGAAAGCATGCCACTTACCGGTGGAATTGGAGCATGGAGCTTATTGGGCTATCAAAAAGCTAAACTTTGATCCTCAAGCTGTGGGGAAGAAGAGGTTACTTCAACTCAATGAGTTAGATGAATTTCGCCTAAATGCCTATGAGAGTGCAAGGATATACAAGGAAAAGACCAAGCGGGATCATGACAGCAAAATCATACCCAAGAGTTTTGAACCCGGTCAAAGTGTTCTCCTCTTCAATTCCAAGTTGAGGTTATTTCCGGGAAAGCTAAAATCTCGATGGTCCGGTCCATTCACTGTGGTTCAAGCATCTAAATTTGGTGATGTGGAGCTAGAAAATGAGAAAGGCGAAAGATTCAAGGCTAATGGTCAACGATTGAAGCATTATTGGGGTGGAGAAGTGGATAGGCTTGTGTCCACTATCTACTTAGTCAATGAGGAGTGACCACCATGACGAGTCAAGCTAAAGACTATAAACTAAGCGCTTCTTGGGAGGCAACCCAAGTTCTAAACTTAATCTTTTCAATTTTTGTGTGTGTCTTGTTAGTAGATTTATGTTTGATCTTTTGTTTTATAGGAAGAAAAGGGTACCCAACTTGGAATTGGACTGTTGTCGCTGAGAGGAGTATTTATGAAGGAAGAAGGATTCATGTGCTATAAAGAGGAATGCTTTTGAGGGAAGCTTACTTGACTTTAAGCTCATATACATATGATTCTGGGGTGAAATTGTGATGACTAGTTAATTTTAAGTAATACTGTGGCTATTGTGATCATTTGATTGATTCTCTATGTGAAATCTCCTTGTGCCTATGACTTGAGAGCTCAAAATTTGATGTGTTGTGGTATTCCCTATGAATATGTGTGTATGTGTGCCTTATGGTCTTGGATGGTTTGAAGGGTTTGATCTTGAGTAATTTGGTTGAGGATGATTGGTATAAAGCTTATTGGGTGATTCTTGTGGTATTTGGGAATGTTTTTGTGTTTTGCAACTTTGTTGTTTGGTTTTTGTTAGTTCTCGATGAGTTTTGATGATGATTGAACAATTGGAAAGACTTGAAAACTAAAAAGATAAGTTTTAGGATGCAAAAATTAGTTTTCCTTGCTATCAGAGGAAAACTCGAGTTTTGGGATTCAAAACTCGAGTTTTGGTCTGTGGCAAAACTGCTCAAAAGCCATCACCGCCAGTTTTCGTAATCACTGCCAGTTTTGAAATTGTGAAAAGTTCAAAACTCGAGTTTTGGAATCCAAAACTCGAGTTTTGGCCTGGCAGAGAGGTTTGCAAATCTTCTAAGTTTGTCACATCTCAAAACCTCCGGTCTTCATTCATCACTGCCAGTTTTGAACTTCTCTTATTTTGGAAGAAAGTTCAAAACTCGAGTTTTGAGAACCAAAACTCAAGTTTTGAAGAGACAGAGAGCAATTGATTTTTCTCCAGTTCATCACCGCCGGTTTTGAGACCATCACCGCCAGTTTTCAACTGTACGTGTATTTTTCAAGTTTTCATAAAAAATGAAAACTCGAGTTTTGGAATCCAAAACTCGAGTTTTGCCAAGGCAGAAAGTCTTCAATCTTTTCTAATATGAAAACTGCCAGTGTTGCTTCAAGAACTCCAGTTTTGATGTTTTGAACTCAATTCTTGTTTTCACATGAATAGTTCAAAACTCGAGTTTTGAGAACCAAAACTCGAGTTTTGGGCAACTCGAGAGCATCTGAATTTATAAACCTTCATAACTGCCAGTTTTGGTTTCATCACCTCCGGTTATGAAGCATGAACAGTTCAAAACTCCAGTTTTGATCTTCAAGACTCGAGTTTTGAAACACTCATCAAAAAAACGCAGTTACGCTAAAAAATTGCCAAATTTGATTCATTCTTCATTATATAAGATACCCATTGACTCTATATGTTATATGAATTATTTATAACTATAATCGAGCTGTTCTAACATGTTTATTCATAAGATTACAGATTGTTTTAAATTTGATTGAAATAAAGAGCCACTTTAGGAAACTTGCTGAAATCATGGAGAGACGTTATGCAGAATCATCTAGCCGTTATACAAGATCATTTGGCCGTTATACAACATCTCCAACGGACGAATTCCTTAAAAGAAAAACAAGGATCAAGCAAAACTTCAGAATAACTTGTCAACGGCTATATTTCAGACAGGGAGTAATCTCAGCAGGATTAATCTATGATATAACTCCAACAACAGCTATATTTTCGAAAAGGAAAAAGCCCCAACGGATCTATAACGTTCACAAGCTTCAAACCACTACAAATAGATGAAGATTTGAAGCTGGAAAATACAGAACTGACATTCTACAATCTTACTCGAAAATATTAGTGAAAGAACTGTTCTTTTACATTTGAATGAATTATTGTACTTCAGTGATCATCAATATTCACTCTTAGAAGAGAGTTTCTTTCTGTAATTCATTTTTCTGTAAGGTTCTCAAAGTAGTGGGACTTTGAGATTGGGTTATCTGATTGCAACTTGTAATGGGGAGTGTGTTCAAGGTTGTGAAACACCCTTCGTTTGCAGAGTCTGTAATCGTTAAAGAGAGATAGTGAAAATCCCAGAAGTGATTGGGGACTGGACCTAGGTCAAGTGATTAGACCGAACCAGGATAAATTGCTTGTGTCTTGCTCTTCTTCCCTTCATACTCTTATCAATTCTGCCTTAGCAAATTAAAACAGAGAATCCAGAAAAGAATTTCTCAAAATCCCCAATTCACCCCCCTCTTGGTGATTTAGCTCTGCTTTCATTTGGTATCAAAGCTCGGTCTTCTCTAAAGAGCTTAACATCTCGAGAAGGATCACTATGGAAGGAATTTTACCCGATGGAGCTTCTATCAACCGTCCACCAGGTTTTAATGGTGAGCATTATTCTTTCTGGAAAGCTAAATTCAAGGTTTTTGTTTTGGCTACAGAATATGGCTTGTGGAGAGTATTTGAAAAGGGAGACTATGCTCCAACAATTGTGAGGGAAGATGTCAGGATCCCAAAACCTGAAGAAAACTATGATGAGAATGATAGAAGAAACATCACTCTCAATAGCAAAGCCATACTCATGCTACAAAGTGCTTTGAGCCAACAAGAATACTTCCACATATGCACTCTAAGTTCAGCAAAAGCCATGTGGGATGCTTTGGAGATAGCTCATGAAGGGACAACTGGAGTCAAGCAGAATAGAGTCAACACCCTTATGACAGAATATGATCTCCTTCACATGAAACAAGGAGAAACCATTGGTGAGTTTCAGTTAAGATTTACTCATTTGATTAATCAACTTGCTGCCTTAGGTAAGGTATATGAACAACCTGTTCAAGTGAGGAAAATCCTAAATGTTCTCAACAAAGAATGGGAAGCCAAAGTCACTGCCATCGAAGAAGCTCGTGGAGAATCAATGACATCTGTAGCAGCCCTCTTTGGTAGTTTGTCTGAATATGAAGCAAAACTTAAATTCAAGAAAGGGCTTGAAGAAGTTCATGGGAAGAATAAAAGCATAGCTCTCAAAACCATTAAAGAGCCAAAATCAGATGATGAAGAAGATGAGGATGATGATGAAGAATTAAGTTTAATGGTTAGAAAATTCAAGAAATTCTTCAAGAGGGATCAGGCCAACAGAAAATTTTACAAGGGTAGCACAGAAACGAAGAAATCTGTTACTTGCTACGAATGTGGACAACCTGGTCACTTCAAATCTGATTGCCCACAACTCAAGAACAAAGAGAAGAAATCAAACAAATTCAGAAGAAGAGCTTATGTTTCAAGCATTTGGGGAGATAGTTCATCCGATGAAGATGAAGCTAAAGAAGAAGAAAGAACCAACATCTGTCTTGTAGCTCAAGAAGAATATGATAATGAAGAGGTAAATATTTCTAACTCATCTTATGATGAATTATCCTCTGAATACAATTCACTCTTTATTGAATTTCGGAAAATAGCCAAAGAACTATCATCTGCAAAGAAGAAAATCAAATTGCTAGAAAAACAAGTTCAAACTTCTTCTTCTCCTACTATAGATTCTGAAAATACTTCTGAAAGGAATTTTGAAAAAGGCATCGAAAAGATTTGTGAAAATTGCTGTACTTTAGAGAAAAGAAATCTGCTTCTTACTAAATCTCTTGAAAAATTGACCAACGGTAGTGAAATGCTTAATATCATTTTAAAACAGCAAAGATTCACAAATGATAAGTCAGGAATTGGCTATAAACCTGATCTTGATAAAAAAAAAAAAAGGAGAGAAGAAGATAGGACAGAAATCATATATGAGTTACTTTCAAAAATCAGCTCATTCATCCAATCCTTTTGCTCATTGCAACTATTGCAATCGAAAAGGTCATACTACTTCATCTTGTTTTCATAGAAGAGAAGGTAAAAGCAAACCCATAGGTAATTATCAATGGGTGCCAAAAGGATCCTATAAGGTTCCTAAGATACAAACTAACCCAAAAGGACCCAAGAAAAAGTGGGTACCTAAGACTTGATATCTTGTGTTTTGCAGATCTGTCTTAGAGCATCAAAATCCAATAAATGGTTCATTGATAGTGGATGTTCAAGACACATGACAGGGGATCAATCTAAGTTTGCTACAATCACATCTAAGGATGGAGGCAAGGTAACATTTGGTGGAAATCAAACAGGCAAGATTGCTGGAATTGGAGACATTGGAAACAACAATGGACCAAAGATTAAAGACGTTTATCTTGTTGAAGGTTTATGCCATAATCTCCTTAGTGTAAGTCAAAGTACAGATAAAGGTAACCTAGTTATCTTTAATTCAGAAGAATGTTTGATTGTTAGCAAGGATATTCTTCCCTTAGAAGATATTAAGTCTAAAGCATTATTTAGAGCACCTAGAGAAAGAAATTGCTATACTCTTAATCTTTCCAACAATGATGAAGTTTCTGAAAAATGTTTTGTAAGCAATTCAGATGAAACTTGGCTATGGCACAAAAGGTTGGCACATGTTAATATGTCCCAACTTAACAAACTAGTCAAGAAAGACCTAGTAATTGGCATTCCTAAACTTGGTTTCAAAAATGACATGATCTGTGATTCTTGTCAAAAGGGAAAACAAACCAAGACCTCTTTTAATCCCAAAAATGAAATTTCAACTCACAAAGCTCTTCAATTACTTCACATGGATTTGGTAGGTCCTGCTAGAGTTAGAAGTCTAGGTGGCAATCTGTATACTCTAGTTATAGTTGATGACTATTCCAAATTCACATGGACCATATTTTTATGTTCTAAAAATGAAACATTTGATCAATTTGTTGCCTTTGCCAAAAAGGTCCAGAACGAGAAAGGTCTTTCTATTTCAGGAATTAGAACTGATCATGGAGGTGAGTTTGATAATCAAGCCTTTGCTGAATTCTGTGAAAGCATGGGAATCGATATTTTCAGCTCCAAGGACTCCTCAACAAATGGAGTAGTTGAAAGAAAGAACAGAGTCCTCACTGAGATGGCGAGAGCAATGTTGAATGAAAACAACACCTCTCAAGTATTCTGGGCAGATGCAATGTCTACGGCATGCTACATCTCAAATAGAGCCTATGTACGAAAGAAATTGAACAAAACTCCCTATGACCTGTACAAAGGAAGGAAGCCAAACTTGGCACATCTACATGTGTTTGGATGTAAGTGTTTCATCCACAACAATGGTAAGGATAACTTGGGTAAGTTTGATGCCAAATCAGATGAAGGTATTTTTCTGGGATACTCTAATAGAAGTAAAGCATATAGAGTGTTTAACGTTCGAACACGTTGTATAGAAGAATATGTACATGTAGTATTTTGTGATTCATCCTCTAACAAACCTTTGAATAATGATGATGATGAACCAATTTCGAAAAATCAACTTCATATAAAAATTTCTTCTGATTCAAATGAACCAGATGTTTTCGAAACAGATCCTCAAAACCACTTTGAAAATCCTGAACCATCTCAGCCTAAAGCTTGGAAATACACTAGGAATCATCCTTTAGACCAAGTAATAGGTGATATCAATCAAGGAGTAAGAACCAGAAAAAGCACCTTGAATGAAGTAACATTTTCTGTATTTATATCCCACATTGAACCCTCAAAAATTGATGAAGCTCTTTCAGACAATGATTGGGTGATAGCAATGCAAGAGGAGTTACATCAATTTGACAGAAATCAAGTTTGAGACTTGGTACCTAGGCCTAAAGATCATCCAGTCATTGGCACTAAATGGGTATTCAAAAACAAACGAGATGAATCTGCAATCATTGTCCGCAACAAGGCAAGATTGGTTGCCAAAGGCTATAATCAAGAAGAAGGAATTGATTATGAAGAAACTTATGCTCCAGTGGCAAGATTGGAAGCCATAAGAGTTCTTCTAGCCTTTGCTTGTGTTAAAAGAAAAAAGCTTTTTCAAATGGATGTAAAAAGTGCATTTTTAAATGGTTTTATACAAGAGGAGGTTTATGTTGAACAACCTCCAGGATTTCAAAATGAAAAATTTCCAGATCATGTTTATCATCTTAAGAAAGTATTGTATGGTCTTAAGCAAGCTCCTAGAGCTTGGTATGAACGTTTAAGCAAATTTCTTCTTGATCAAGGCTTTGTTAGAGGAAAAGCTGACACAACTCTTTTCATTAGAACTAATAAGTTAAATGAAATCTTAGTTGTACAGATATATGTGGATGATATCATATTTGGTGCTTCTAATGATAGTTTGTGTGAAGATTTTGCAAAGAAAATGCAGGGAGAATTCGAAATGTCTATGATGGGAGAACTTAATTACTTTCTTGGTTTGCAAATTAAGCAAAAGAAGGATGAGATCTTCATATCACAAACCAAGTATCTAAATGATCTCTTAAAGAAATTTGGAATGGATCAATGTAATGGTGCTGACACTCCTATGAGTACAACTACTTCACTGGATGCTGATGAAGAGGGCAAGGATTTCAATATTACAAAATATAGAGGAATGATTGGATCATTGCTCTACCTAACAGCAAGCCGCCCGGACATCCAATTTAGTGTTGGAATGTGTACAAGGTTTCAATCAGCCCCAAAGGAGTCACATGCTGAACATGTGAAAAGAATTTTTAGATACCTTGCTGACACTAAGACTCTAGGATTGTGGTTTCCCAAAGGTCAACCTGAACATTTGGTAGCATATTCAGATTCAGATCATGCTGGATACAAAACCGATAGGAAAAGCACAAGTGGACAGTGTGAATTCTTTGGTGGTTCACTTGTGTCATGGTTTAGCAAGAAACAAACAACGGTAGCTGTATCATCTACTGAAGCTGAATATGTAGCTGCTTCAAGTTGCTGTGCACAAGTTTTGTGGCTAAAACAACAACTCTCAGATTTGGGAATCAACCTCAAAGAAGTTCCAATATTGTGTGACAATACAAGCACAATAAGCTTGGCAAAAAATCCAGTTCAACATACTAGGACCAAGCACATTGATGTGAGGCATCATTTCATAAGAGATTATGTTCAGAAAAAGGAAGTCAAGGTCATGTTCATTCCAATTGATCTCCAATTGGCAGACATCTTCACAAAACCACTTGCTAGAGAACAATTTAATTTCATAAGAAGAGAATTGGGAATGGTAAATCCCAATGAGCTGTAAGTATTTCTTACTTAATTCAATATTAGTTATGGTTTTGATGATTATAAATTACTAACTTAAGCATCAGAGTATCTAGTTTTCTCTTTTGCAGGATATTTTTTTTTAAAAAAAAGGTTTTACTGTCAAAAGGTGAAAACTCGAGTTTTGGATGCCAAAACTCGAGTTTTGGTGATACAGTAACGAGGCCAGAGATACCTGCAAAGCTGAAAACTCAAGTTTTTGACAATGAAAATTCCAGTTTTTAAGATTCCAGTATCGGGGTCAGAGAATGAGCAGAAGTTTTCACAACAGTTGAAAACTCGAGTTTTAGGGTTCAAAACTCGAGTTTTGGACTCGGAATGTCAACGGTTCTCGGTACACCATTGACAACCAGGTAAGTAACTAAAATTCATCAAAACTCGAGTTTTGGTGATGAAAACTCGAGTTTTGAACTGTGTATATATATATATATATGTCTGTGTGTGTTCCTCAAAACTTCACTCAAAACCGCGGTTTTACCCTAAAACGCTCTACACTCTCTCTTCTCTGTTCTTCACAAATCAATCCAAAAATCACTCGAAACCCACTCAAATTCACAAAATGACCTCAAAATCCACTCAACCCTCTCAATCCGAAGCTCACCCACAGTCTGAAAGATCTCAATCACAATCATCTCCTCCTTCTCAGCTTCTCTAACGCCCACCGAGAACAAAAACCATACCTAGCAAACTTCACGATGGCCTTGATCGTTTTATCCCAGGAGTTCATAGCGAGATTCCACAGTCCACTTCAAAGGCTACCTCGGCTACTCCTACTCGGTCCAAAGGAGTGTCGTTTCAGGAACCCATTGCCTCATCGTTGAGAAAACGCAAGGAGCCTGTACAAGAGTCTGTGTTAAAACCCAAGAAGAAGGTCAGAGCAAAACGGGCCTCCAATTTTGAACCAGAAGAAACACCACTGCCTAAGAAGAAGAAAGCCTCCTCTTTTGTACCTCAGACAACTTCCAGAGCAGAGTCATCTGGAGTAGAAGCCTCCACACAGTCCTCACCAATTATGGTAAATGCCATAGAAGACATTTATCATATTCAATCTCCTCCTAGTTCTTTTGATTTTACTACTGTGAATCTGAAAGACCAAGATAACATTTTCAAGGAGAAATTTGCCTCTAGAGAATTCTGTGCAGTAGTAGCTTTGGACTTTGAGCAATTGGAAAAAGAAACTAATTTAAACTTACGACCATGGCTCAATTTTTATGAAAACTTTGTTTCCATAGCCTGTCCATATTCACCTACCCTTTGTTAGTTCTCTGATGGTTTTGATGATTGTCAACAACTACAAACAATTGAAGAGGTTTTGCTCTCAAGTATCAAAACTCTGTTTAAGAGCAAACCTCGAGGTTGGGTTTGTAACCTCGAGGTTGGACCTTACAGAAGCCTTAAAAAGTCAAGTGTTCTAATGTTACAAAACTTGGTTTCACAAATTCTATGTGAAACCTCGAGGTTGAGAAGTCAACCTCGAGGTTTTGGCCCTCTTGGAAAACCCAAGTTTCTTCATTAACACTTGCAACCTCGAGTATCCAAAGCAAACCTCAAGGTTTAACCCATACAGAAAGGTCATACTTTTCATCAAGCATGGAGACCTCGAGGTTCATGTTTCAACCTCGAGGTTGGACATTCTATTTTGAAACTTAAGTTTGAAGAAAAATCTGTTGACCTCGAGTATGTTATTTCAACCTCGAGTATTGTGACATACAGAGAGCAAACTGGTTTTCAAAGCATTGAAAACCTCGAGGTTAAGATTGTAACCTCGAGGCTGGGCTTTATGTTTAACTTTGAACTTTGCATTTTCAAAGGGCCAACCTCGAGTATAGATTTACAACCTCGAGGTTGTCGGGATCCAGTGAAAAATGAAGTTTTGAAACAATCTTCAAACCTCGAGGTTACCTTTGGAACCTCAAGGTTTGTAAGTTAATAAGATTTTTCAGAAGGTTTCTTTTTAAGAGAAACCTCGAGGTTCAATTTGCAACCTCGAGGTTGGATATTTTAGAATCTGAGTTTGCCTGAAGTTTTCGAGTCAACCTCGAGGTTGGATGAACTAACCTCAAGGTTTGTGACCGTTGGTGCTTTTTCGAATCTGTGAAATCTGCTATATCTTGTTATTTGATCTAATTGCTTTTATACATCATTCACTCATGATCCTAGATATGTTTAACAAAGTTTGCTGAGTGTTTTCAGTTAGCACAGATCAAGATTAATGAAGAATTGAAAGAAAAAGCAAAAAGGTGAACAGTGCATTTAATGCATCTGCACAATCTCACCTACTTTCAGCTAATCCTTCTGAGCACGCCTAATGAACGTTAAAGGAAGTTTACTACATCAAGTAAAGTCAATTCCAACGGGCAAAAACTCAGAGAGACACATCAGACATCATTAGCACTTGGATTAGCAGAAGATTTAGAGAGAGAAGATGACCAGAAATCAAGCAAATCACTTCCAACGGTTGGAATCATCTCACAACGGTCATTTAATATTCTCTACCTATAAATAGAGATCATTAACTTCATTTACAGCGGATACAACTACTTAGAGCGAAAATTTATTGAGTCATTTATTGTATCTAGCTTTCATCCGTATTGTATCATTTTGATACTTTGTACTTCAGTGATTATCCTATCTGCTCTGTGAGAGAGTATCATCTTGTAAATCATTTACTGATTGTGATAACTACAAGTCAGGGGACTTGGTAGTTGGGGTGTATTGATTACAACTTGTAAGGGGGAGTGTGCTCTAGTGAGAGAGCAACTCTTAGTATAGAGTGTGAAATCAACTACATTGAGTTAGTGGATTGAAAATCCCAGGCGTGGCTTGGGGACTGGATGTAGGTCGAGAAAGGGCCGAACCAGTATAAATTGCATCGTGTCTAGCTTTTCTCCTTACCATCTCTGTTTTACTCTGTTCTAAGGTATTAGAAACAGAACAAATATAAAAATTTGTAGATACCCAATTCACCCCCCTCTTGGGTATCAAGCTCCTGCTTTCACCCTTGTCCGGCAATTTTACTCGAATATGGTTTATGATAATGTGTTGGGTCCTGAGGGAGAATTGATAGAGGAGAGGATAACCACAAAAGTTAGACATACTAAGTTCACCCTCTCAGTCTCTATCTTGAATAAAATTTTAAAATTAGACCAATTCCCTGTACACAACTCTGAGTATGGTAATAGGGCAATTTGGTCTGTTCTTATGCCACACAAGCCTTTTCCTGAAAACCAATCACAGACCCTCACTCTCAGTCCTAGTAATATGCCCCCTAGAAACAGGGTTTTCTGGTACATCTTTTCGAGAAACTTCATTCAAAAGGGTGGCAATTTCACCCATTTTGCCCAGAGAGATTATCCTTTGTTCACATCTTTTGTCAGTAAAGCACCCCTCAACCTTGGTCACTACATCTTCAAAGAAATGATCAGGTTCAAATTTCCAACAAGAAAGCTTTCTCATATGCCATTTCCTTCCTTGGTATCTGTCATACTATTCTACTTTAAGATATGGCATATTGGATCAGTTGATGCTCTGAAGTTTCCTCCTTACTTTGGAAAAGGTCAATTAAATCTGATGAATCTGACATTTGAGGGAGAAGACTCAAGACAGTCAAAAGCTCCCATAAGGTCCAAAGCTCCAGTTAGATCAAAAGCCTCTCAGTCTCAGTCTCAGAACCAAGAGGCTCAGTCTGCACCTCCTCCTCCTTCCTCTGAGTTTGAAGCTCAAATAAAAGACATTATTGACTCAGCGGTTCAAGATATGGGTATAAGAATTGGGTACGAGATTGGGACACTGAAAGGTGAACAGTTTAAAAATTCCAAGCAACTGGCTGATGTCCAAGATGATATGAAACAAGATTTGGTAGGTATGAAGCATGAGTTGGAAGAACTCACAGATGAAAATGCCAAGATGGCAGACTTGGTCAACAATCACGATATTCTACTTACCTCTCTCAGCATATCACACTCCAGCCTGCAAGACAAGGTTGATCTGTTGTTGAAACATTTCAACATCAGTCTCTCTTCAACCTTTGGGACTACCTCAGATCCACAGCCTTCTGGCACTATACCTAGAGCTTCTACTCCTCCTATGCCTTCAGCCTCCACACCACTTGTACATTCTCCTGATCCCGAGCACCATGATCCACATATTTCAGAACCCCATGATCCTCTAGCCACACCAGTTGTAGAGCCTATTGATCCTAACCCTCTAGCCATTGTGCCTTATATTCCTCCTATCTTTGTCCTTGACCCAAATTTTGTTGATGACAAAGGGGGAGAAGATCAGAACTAAAGGCAGAAAGAATTTGAGTCTTTTGATTGAAGTCTTTTGATTATAGTTTTTGATTTCTAGTTCTGTAATTTTGACTCTTCTATGTTGAATGTTTTTAAGCTTATGGATGAAATTGTGCTGTTTACTTGTTCTGAGAATTTATACTTTTAATGATAATTCATGTCTTTACTATATATATCAGTTAGTATGTTTTTCAAAAGAAATTCAAATAAGCAAAAACAATTTGACAAGTTGAAAACACTTCTGTTGCTCATCAAGATTTCATAAATATCAGTTTTTGAAGCCAAAAGAATTTTCATGAATTCAGAATCCAAATTTCCTCAAATTCTTTAAAGTTTGGTTTTCAAGTGTTGTCATCATCAAAAAGGGGGAGAATGTTAGTTCTCGATGAGTTTTGATGATGATTGAACAATTGGAAAGACTTGAAAACTAAAAAGATAAGTTTTAGGATGCAAAAATTAGTTTTCCTTGCTATCAGAGGAAAACTCGAGTTTTGGGATTCAAAACTCGAGTTTTGGTCTGTGGCAAAACTGCTCAAAAGCCATCACCGCCAGTTTTCGTAATCACTGCCAGTTTTGAACTTGTGAAAAGTTCAAAACTCGAGTTTTGGCCTGGCAGAGAGGTTTGCAAATCTTCTAAGTTTGTCACATCTCAAAACCTCCGGTCTTCATTCATCACTGCCAGTTTTGAACTTCTCTTATTTTGGAAGAAAGTTCAAAACTCGAGTTTTGAGAACCAAAACTCAAGTTTTGAAGAGACAGAGAGCAATTGATTTTTCTCCAGTTCATCACCGCCGGTTTTGAGACCATCACCGCCAGTTTTCAACTGTACGTGTATTTTTCAAGTTTTCATAAAGAATGACAACTCGAGTTTTGGAATCCAAAACTCGAGTTTTGCCAAGGCAGAAAGTCTTCAATCTTTTCTGATATGAAAACTGCCAGTGTTGCTTCAAGAACTCCAGTTTTGATGTTTTGAACTCAATTCTTGTTTTCACATGAATAGTTCAAAACTCAAGTTTTGAGAACCAAAACTCGAGTTTTGGGCAACTCGAGAGCATCTGAATTTATAAACCTTCATAACTGCCAGTTTTGGTTTCATCACCTCCGGTTATGAAGCATGAACAGTTCAAAACTCCAGTTTTGATCTTCAAAACTCGAGTTTTGAAACACTCATCAAAAAAACGCAGTTACGCTAAAAAATTGCCAAATTTGATTCATTCTTCATTATATAAGATACCTATTGACTCTATATGTTATATGAATTATTTATAACTATAATCGAGCTGTTCTAACATGTTTATTCATAAGATTACAGATTGTTTTAAATTTGATTGAAATAAAGAGCCACTTTAGGAAACTTGCTGAAATCATGGAGAGACGTTATGCAGAATCATCTAGCCGTTATACAAGATCATTTGGCCGTTATACAACATCTCCAACGGACGAATTCCTTAAAAGAAAAACAAGGATCAAGCAAAACTTCAGAATAACTTGTCAACGGCTATATTTCAGACAGGGAGTAATCTCAGCAGGATTAATCTATGATATAACTCCAACAACAGCTATATTTTCGAAAAGGAAAAAGCCCCAACGGATCTATAACGTTCACAAGCTTCAAACCACTACAAATAGATGAAGATTTGAAGCTGGAAAATACAGAACTGACATTCTACAATCTTACTCGAAAATATTAGTGAAAGAACTGTTCTTTTACATTTGAATGAATTATTGTACTTCAGTGATCATCAATATTCACTCTTAGAAGAGAGTTTCTTTCTGTAATTCATTTTTCTGTAAGGTTCTCAAAGTAGTGGGACTTTGAGATTGGTTATCTGATTGCAACTTGTAAGGGGCAGTGTGTTCAAGGTTGTGAAACACCCTTCGTTTGCAGAGTCTGTAATCGTTAAAGAGAGATAGTAAAAATCCCAGAAGTGACTGGGGACTGGACCTAGGTCAAGTGATTAGACCGAACCAGGATAAATTGCTTGTGTCTTGCTCTTCTTCCCTTCATACTCTTATCAATTCTGCCTTAGCAAATTAAAACAGAGAATCCAGAAAAGAATTTCTCAAAATCCCCAATTCACCCCCCCTCTTGGTGATTTAGCTCTGCTTTCAGTTTTGTTTTTGACAGCGAAACTTTCCATGGAAAGTGTTTCACTGGCTGCGGAAAGTGCTCTCTGTGTTCACTTTCTATGGAAAGTGTTTCACTGGCTGTGGAAAGTGCTCTCTATGTTCACTTTCCGCGGAAAGTGTTTCACTGGCTGTGGAAAGTGCTCTCTGTGTTCACTTTAAAGTGTTGCACTAGCTACAGCCAGTGTTTGTTTTTTTAAAAAAAATCCTCCTAAGGCAAGAAAAAAAATCGTTTTTTTTTAAAAAATTGTTATTATTTAAAAAAAATTAATTAAAAAATTAAAATTTCAAAGAAAAAAAATCGTTTGAAAAAAATATATATATATATTATTATTATTTCAAAAGAATATATATATATATATATATATAAAATAAATAAATACATTTTTTTCCTACTTTACTCTTCATTGTTTCAGAAAATCCCATTTTACCCAATGAACCTAGACTCTATTAGGACCACATTCCTTCTCAATTTCAAAAACCCTAATCTTAAAGTGGAAGTTCCCATGGTTCCATCAAAACCCTAAATCTCATTTTGGCAAATCCCTAGCTGCGTGAGACTTGGAAAGCCGACTTTGAGTTTGCAATCCCTAGCTGTGTGATCCTCGCTTCTGTTGAAATCACCAGTGGCTGAGCCATTTCATCCACAATCGCACATTTTCCCTTCATCCCCATCTCAGCTTTCCGTCGTGAACCACCGTCAACCTCCCACCGTCAGCCACCCCTTTCTCTCTCTCGACCCTCCTACTCCTTCCATCTCACCACACCGTCTTTCTTCCACCTCTTCATCACCGTCGATCCTCTCCCCCCGTCCTCAGTTTTCAACCCCACGACTCAACTCTACCTACACAATTTCAAGCTAGTTGAACCCTAGCTCACCTCCGTTCACCGTCGCACATCCACCACCATTGTCAGCCATTCACCGTCGGCTTCCCTCTTCCTTCATTTTTTTTTCCTTCATCGCCCTGTTCACCGTTCTCGTTGCTCTGTCTCTCATCTACTCTGTTCGTCGTGCTTTATGAGCCACCCACATCGTCGTCCTTCGTCGCCATCACGCCTCCTTCTGCAACTTCCGGAAGGTTCCACCGTCGTTTTGCATAGCGTTTGATTCTTGGTCCCAGCTTGCGGCTTTCATATCTCTAACCCACCTGAGCTTCTGGCTTGTCATTGTTTTTCTTCTCTGAGGTAAAGCTCGCCCCTTTCTCTCTGGGTTGGGTTAGTTAGATTAGAGCTGAGATTGTGAATAAGGGCCGAACCTAGTGTTGAACTTATATGATTGGGTTGAGGATTAGAAACTCATTAAATGTGGTGGGTTTGAGTTCATGTTCTAACTAAATGTGGTTCTGTGATTTTGCTTCTGCCTATAAGCATGCTAGCTGAGACTTGAATGGATGAGTTTGATTTGAGGATTAGACTATGCTTAAATGTAGGTGCCTTGAGCTTAGCAGTTGATTACATGAAGTTCTGATTAGCATGACAAACTTAAGCATGCCTTTTCTCTATTGTTGTTCAACTTTGTGTGAAATAGGCTTTCTTGCCAGTGTTTATCAGTTTTGACAAAAAAAAAAGTAGCAAATTTCTAAAAGTTGGCAACCCTCTTGAATGAGATTAACAGATTTCACCTTGATTTTGGCTTCTGCATTAAGTTAAGCTTACTAGAACTCACTTCTGGTCCATCTTGGCTGTTTGTCACTGAATCATTCAATCTAAATTTGGCTTTGCTTGCTGTAGTGGGTAAGCTGCTGTTACTTACCCTTTGTATGCTGTGTTGTGTCATTTCAATAGTTGTGCCTGAAGTTCTTCTACTACATTGAAATGAGGGTCGAATTTGTGCATTGTGAAAATGAATTTTGAACCCCAGGGCTGGTGTCATGAGTAAAGTCTTTTGAACAACAAATTGAGGTCTAAACACCCAAAATTGGATTTACACAAATCTATTGCTGGGCTTGAAGTTTGCACTGAAACAATCAAATTAGAGTTGGTTAAACTGTTTTGAACACTTGCTCTTGGATTGATACACTCTTGGAACCAAAGTCTCTTTGCTAAAATGTGTTGAGCTCAACTTTGAAAGTCTGAAACTTCTTGAGTTCTACTCTGGATTGTTTACAAAGTTTTGAAAATTCACCAAGGTTTGCTGAAATCTTTAAATGCAAAATTTGTTAACACTTTAGTGATTTCAAAACCATCAATTGCTGCATTGTTGATTTTTTTTTTTGCCAACTCCTACACTCTGAATTTTGTGCATACGTGAGCTAACCTTTGTGGAAATCTAAGTATACAAGGTTGCTTTTGGAATTTGTCTTGATACAAAATGCTTTGAATTGTTATTGGCCTTGTTGAAAATTAGGCTAAATTTAGATGTGATGTGAGGTTTAGTCATAAGCAATCACTAAGGATTGTCTGCACAAATGAGTCCTGGAGTTGCCAATGCATTTTGATATATTTTGACAAAAAGGTCATTGGTTTTAATCTAAAATGGTTTTTGGTGACAAATCTGGTTTTGAAGTGCATCTTTTGTTTAATTACTCTGTTGTCCTCTTCAACTATGCTCAAATCTTTTCATTGTGGAAAACTAAATTATCCCTCACTAAGCTAAACATGGTTTTGGGCTATACACTGATTATTTGGTTCTATGCAATTACTGATGATTGCATCTGTGGAAACCAATTTTTGCTTTGATCATATGACTTTGGCATGTTAAAAGTGTTTGGTCATTAAAAAAAAAAACCAAAGTTATTTTGATTTTTCAATTATAAAAACTTTTGTTTTCCCTTTGACCTTTTGTTTTTCTCTTGCCCTTGACTTGATCTTTTGAAATACTTTGATTTCTTTGGTCAACCACAATGAAGAGCAGTTGCCTTTGCAATCTTTGAAAGTTCACTTTGAGACATAAACTGGCTTTCTAAAGAAGTGGAGAGTAGGTGTAGGCTTGGAATTCTAGCTGGAAGATTTGGCATTAGATAACACCTAAGTTTGGGGGAATCTTTTCTTCTCTTTTCAGAACAGGTTCGATAAGTTCGTTTTGGTTTTGTTTGCTTGTTGATAAGTGTGCATTGTGTTTTGGTGTGTTTTTCCTTCTCTTGTGCGTAGATCATGAAGACTCCTGGAAAGAAACACAAGTGCCGGTCTCGTAATCCCCCTCCACTCACCCTGGCCGATGTCCAACAATTGATCAGTGACAGAAAGCTTCATAGGGAACGGGAGTTTCAGAAGACGGCCCAATATGATTTTTTTAAGAAAGCTAAGACTCAGCGTCTTGGTACACTCATGGCAAAGAAGAGGAAGGTGAATGTGGAGTTTGTCCACCAATACTACACTCGACACATCTTCAATGACGAGATCGAACACCAGAAAGGCAACCAGGAAGGCAACCAGACAGCATTCAGACACAGACTATACACTCTCTGACCCTGCGGATGACTGATTTTGTTATTGTTTCTAACCAATATTTTGCTGTTGTGTCTGAACTTATGCTTATTGTGGGGTTCTGTATCCCTTAAGCAGTGATAGGCCTTTTTCTTTGTTTTGTTTAGGGCATATGACATTGTGTTACCCCACTGTGGCTTTTGTGTGGTGACTGCTGATGGTCACTATGACATTGTGTGGATATGTTTGCCTTTAGGACTCAATGGCATGAATATGATGAGCTAAATGATATATACATGCTTTCAGGATTGTTGAATTGTTTGTGAATTTTTCTGCTGTGAATATTTTGGGAATTTTCTGTACAACAAATTGATTGGTCACAGGTTGCACAGATCATTTTGTTCCCCATGATGGTGTTGCTTTTATTCATACTTGTTGGCTAATCATGACAGACAGACAGGATTTATTCTGACCATTATTTGCTTCATTTCTTTGTTCTTGTTTTGAATATGAGCTGCTTCAGGTACAGGTGCTACTTCTTTATTCTCTCATTCTTTTAGTTGACAATGAGGACATTGAAGATTGGAGCAAAATACCCAAGAGGGGGTGTGAATTGGGTATCTTTATAAAATTAAAGAGTCTACTCTGTTTTTGACTAATGAACACAGGGTAAAACAGAGGAGAGAGGGAGAGAAGCAATGCACCACAAGATTTATACTGGTTCGGTCCTTTCTCTGACCTACATCCAGTCCCCAAGCCTCACCTGGGATTTTCAATCCACTATAATCAAATATTGATTACAAACTCTGTACTAAGAGCTGTTCTCTCACTAGAACACACTCCCCCTTACAAGTTGTAATCAATACACCCTAACTATCAAGTCCCCTGACTTGTAGTTATCACAATCAGTAAATGATTTACAAGATGATAACTATCTCAAAGAGTAGATAGAATAAACACTGAAGTACTAAGTATCAAAATGATACAATACAGAGGAAAGCTTGATACAATAAATGACTCAATAAATTTTTGCTCTAAGTAGTTGTATCAGCTTGAGAAGAAGTTAATGCTCTCTATTTATAGGTAGAGAACATTAAATGACCGTTGTAGGATGATTCCAACCGTTGGAAGTGATTAGCTTGGGTTCTGGTCATCTTCTCTCTCTAAACTTCTGCTAATCCAAGACTTTGATGAAGTCTGATGTGGCTCTCTGAGGATTTGCCCGTTGGAGATAACTTTACTTGTTGTAGTAAGTATACTTTAACGTTTAGAAGGCGTGCTCAATGGATTAGCTGAGAATAGGTTGATTTGCAGAAGTGCATTTAATGCACTGTACACTTTTTGCTTTATGGCTTTGACCTTCATTGATCTTCATCTGTGATTGCTGAAATTCACTCAACAAACTTGTTAAACATAGCTAGGAATATGATTGAATGAATTATGGAAGCAATAAGATCAAACAATAATGATTTGCAAATTCGCGTAATTCAAAAACCAATTTTGACCGTTGTATACTGCAGTATGTTCCTCTATACTGGAGTATGGCTCTTGTGCATAAGTGTCCATACTGCAGTATCCAAAGTCATACTGCGGTAAGCAACTTCCAGAGACAAAAACATCGTGATTGATTTTGAAACATATGCTCTATACTGCGGTAAGCAACTAACATACTGCAGTATGCGACTTTTTGTCAAAGTTGAGAGTCCCCGTGATTGCCCAATACTGCAGTATGAAAACCTATACTGCAGTATGCAATAGTTATAAAATTTTGAGAGCTTTCTGTAAGAGCCTATACTGCAGTATCCAAATACATATTGCGGTATTGACTTGGGTGAGAAAATTTGATTGCTCTCGGGTTGGCCCTATACTGCAGTATACATGCCTATATTGCGGTATTGGCTTGACTTAGAAATTTAGTTGCTCTCTGGATGTCCCTATACTGCAGTATACATAGCTATACTGCGGTATTGGCTTGTTTTGAAAACACGGTTGCTCTCTGGATGTCCCTATACTGCAGTATACATAGCTATACTGCGGTATTGGCTTGTTTTGAAAACACGGTTGCTCTCTGGAAGTCCAATACTGCGGTATGTCATCCTATACTGTAGTATTGACTTTACTTCAAAAATTTGCTTGCCTTCTGTAAGTCCAAATACTGCGGTATAGCATTCCATACTGCAGTATTGACTTAACTAGAAAAATTGGATTGTTCTCTGGAAGTCCAATACTGCGGTATGTCATCCTATACTGCAGTATTGACTTAACTTCAAAAATCTGATGACCTTCTGTAGGTCCAATACTGCGGTAAAGAAACCTATACTGCAGTATTGATTTAACTTGAAAGATTATTTCCTTTCTGGAAGGCCCTTTACTGTAGTATGCAGACCCATACTGCGGTAAGCAACTATCAGATGATTTTTAAACATCTTGGAAACTTCAAAACATGTTTTACACTTGTTGTTAATCATCAAAACACATTGAGAACTAACAGACATTGTCTGTTTTAAGTTTGGGGGTGAAAGTTTGCTGCAATTCATTCTGAAAATTTTTGATACTTTGATGAGTGCACAGTGAAAATTTTGAACAGTTTTGAAGGAAAGGAAAACTGTTGGAATGTTTGAAATTTCTCATGCTTAAATTTTTGTTTGTGAAGGATATTAAAATGAACTGAAATTCTAGGTATTTGTCAAAGTTGCTTGAATGATCCAATGATAGAAATTATTGCTCAATCTTTTATGTTTGATAGGAAATTTTGTTTAATGTGCATTGATGGATGTATTGTAGTGATGAATCATGTTATTCAGGAATTTTTAAACTAAGAAAGCACTATTGGAGTTAACTTTATTCTGGATGTTTTTGTTGAAGGGCTTTGTGGCAAATCAGGTTATATGCCTTTTGTTTCAAACTGTTGATTTCAGAATAATCTTTGGACTTCTTCAAAGCTTTTGATTTATGTTATAAGATTTAAGGAAAGGATTAGGGCACTTCATAAAATGCAGTTGAGCCTTTCAAACTTACCTAATTGATTTTATTTCCCTTTGAACCCTTATTTTGAGCCTTATTGAAAAACCAATTATAGATTCTTTTTGAAAAACCTAACATCTTCCTACCTTTGCCAAGGTGAAAAACCATGATTCCTTTGCTTTGAGATAGATGATGATTTATTGGGGTTGTGGAATATAATGATGAGCAGAGTGTTAACTGAGTAGAAAAGAATGTAGAAAGTAAAAGGGTTCATAATGTATAGAAATCAAGCTTTAAAAAAAAGAAAAAAAAGAAAAAAAAAGTGTATATAAAAGAAAAAAAAATATATATATATATATACAAAAAAAAAATTCCAAGAAGGCTTAATATGGAAAAGATCAATTTGGTTTAAGTTTGGGGGAGTATGGTTAATGAGAAAAGGAAGAACTCCTTGAGTGGTTATCATCTATCTTGAGGTATTTGTTGATTATCCTTTACCTTTTCTTTTCAGAACCTTAGCCCCTAGCCCCATTACAAGCTGAAAAGTCCCTTTGATCTTTAAGTCAAGTGAAGTGGATCGGAAGAAATGAGGAAGAAATTAGAGAATGCTGGAATTAATTGTTTGAATATAGTTATATGATTTGAATTGTTGCTTTTAACTTTGGTAAGAGCAAAAGGAGTACATGTTGACTCCATTCACACACTCACGCTTGGAAATTCTTGAAAAGCATGTTTTAAATCTATGAAGTGTCCATTGGTGCATATTTAGTTGATTTCCTGTTTTATATAACTCTTTGAGCAATAGATGAAGATGAACTTATTCATGCATCAATGACAAGTACTAAGGAAATTTAGTGAAGAGATCCTTATCCCAAGGATATAAGTGGCTTCGCCTAAATCTTTCATTGAAAAAGACTTTCCTAACCAAGACTTGACACTCTTCAAGGTAGGAATGTCATTCCCAATGAGTAGGATGTCATCAACATAAAGCACTAGAAATACAACTGTTCTCCCACTTACCTTCTTGTAAACACAAGGTTCATCCATGTTTTGAATGAAGCCAAACTCTTTGACTACTTCATCGAAACGATGATTCCAGCTCCGAGATGCCTGCTTCAATCAATAAATGGATCTTTGAAGCTTACATACTTTACCAGTGTCCTTTGGACGCACAAAAACCCTCAGGTTGTGTCATGTACACATCCTCAAGCAGCTTTCCGTTAAGGAAGGCCGTTTTGACGCCCATCTGCCATATCTCATAGTCATAATATGATGCAATGGCAAGAAGGATTCTGATTGACTTGGCCATTGCAACTGGGGAAAAGGTTTCATCATAGTCCACACCATGAGTTTGAGTGAATCCTTTTGCAACCAGTCGTGCCTTGAAGACATTTACTTTGCCATCCATGTCAATTTTCTCTTTAAAAACCCACTTGCACCCAACGAGTTTTACACCCTCATGTGGATCGACTAAGGTCCATACCTTTTTGTCGTACATGGATTGCATTTCAGACTTCATGGCATCAAGCCATTTTTCGAAGTTTGGTCCCACTACGGCGTCTCGATAGGTCGTTGGCTCATTCTGCTCAATGAGCAAAACATCACGACTTCCAGTAATCAGAAATCCATATCTCTGAAGCTGTAGTCGTGATCTATCGGACCTTCGTGGGCCTTGTGTTACTTGAGTAGGCTCAACAACTTGTTGTGAATCTTCTTCGGTTTCCATCTGTGGTTCCACATTGTCCTGTGACTCTCGAACTTCTTCGAGGTTCACTTTACTCCCACTGGTTCTTTTAGAGATAAACTCTTTTTCTAAAAAGTACCATTTCGAATAACAAACACTTTGTGATCGGTGGGATTGTAGACATAATATCCTTTAGTTTCCTTAGGATACCCCACAAAAAGGCATTTTGAGGATCTTGATGATAATTTATCAGAGACTTGTTGTTTAACATAAACCTCAATCCCCAAATCTTAAGAAATGACAAGCTGGGTTTCTTCCCAGTCCATATCTCATATGGTGTCTTTTCAACTGCCTTTGATGGAACATGCTTTAGTATGAACGCAGTTGTTTCTAGGGTATGACCCCAAAAGGAAGGTGGAAGATCTGTTTGACTCATCATAGATTGAACCATATCTAATAGAGTTCAATTCCTCTGTTCAGAAACATCATTCCATTGAGGTGTTCCTGGAGGAGTAAGTTGTGAGATAATCCTACAACTCCTAAGATGGTCAACAAACATTTGGGTCAAATACTCACCACCCCGATCAGATCGAAGTGCCTTAATTGTTTTGCCAAGTTGGTTTTGCACTTCATTTTGAAACATTTTGAACATTTCAAAAGTTTCAAACTTTATGTTTCATCAGACAGATATACACATATCTCCTGAAATTGTCTATAAATGTAATGAAGTGCAAACGACCTCCTCCGGAAGCTTCATTGGTCCACACACATCCGTATGTATGAGGCCCAATAAATCGGTGGCCCTCTCACTGTGTCCAGTAAAAGGTACCTTTGTCTTCTTTTCCATATCTTCTTGATAGAGCTTGCAGTTCCTCTTCCAATGACCGATTTCATTACAGAAGAAGCAGACCCCATCCTTCAGAGGTTTTGCCTTCTTGACTTTCCGTTTCATACCCCTTCCATTCTGAACAGACAAAACAGAACTAGGCCTCTTCTCAAGGCTCTGCTCAGCAGTTTTGAACATCCCATGCAGTTTAGAAATTGATTCCTCCATACAGTTCATGTTGTAATCCATGACAAAGTCATCATAACTTTCTAGGAGTGAGATCAAGATCACATCTGTAGCTAACTCCTGGGATATGGGGAATCCAAGCCTTTCAAGGTGATCAATGTAACCTTTCATTTTCAACAAAATGAAGACTAACTGATTCACTTTCAGCCATCTTGCAAGAGAATAAGGCCTTTGTGGTCTCATACCTCTCTTGACTTGCCTGTTGCTGGAACATTGTCATAGGATGATAAATCATCTCAGACACCTCCATGTGTTCTAGATCTCCATCGAGGTTTGGAACCACAGTGGTAAGTTTCAAGCATCCTGTATCCATAGAGTCATCCTGATGCTTATATAAGCATCAGTCTGATCTCTTGGATCATCAGCTGTAGGCTCATCAGGAATGGGTTGATTGACAAGGTACTCCTTTCTTTCGTGTTTAGGATCAACGCTTAGGTTCCCAAACATGTCAAGAAAGTTTGTCTCATCGAGTTCGTCCTTCTCAATGACCGATCGCATTGACGGTGTGGCGGTGTTACTATTCAACATAATTCTACAATTTAAAAGATATGCAAAGTTTAATCAGTAACCTCCCACTAAATTAATAACCCTCATTATAATTAGTGGGCTAAGATCCAGATTTGGCTTAATCTTAAGTCCGCTTTGGCAGGACGCTTAAAATAAAGTTATTTAGGTAGGCAACCTCTTTGCTAATTACATCCTATGTAACTCTTAGATCTTTATGGGATTCGATCATCATATGACCTAGCATGTTTAACCCCATCTAATGCCTTGAGATCCAAAACCGTTTTGATAATCTCAATTGAGTCAAGACAACAATGAATATAGAGTATCACCATTACTCTTTCTTATCTCCCCAAGATTACTTAGATGCATCCACTTTGGTGGAACATACAAATGGTTGATCGAGGTTTTGACAAGTATTTATTAATTGGTGGCATTGTGACTTAAGATTTTATTTAGAGGATATTATTGGATATAATCAAATTAATCCTATTAATTTAATTCTAAATTAATTATGAGTAATATAATCAAATCATAATTAAAATTCTAAATTAATTATGAGTGATCGAATCAAATCATAATTAAAACTCTAAATTAATTATGAGTGATCAAATCAAGTCACAATTAAAACTCTAAATTAATCATAACATATGTTAATTCATACAATTATGAAATAAATCTTTATGATTAAATTATTGAGACTTGCGGCTGTCGTTTTATTTTAATACGACTAGATCTATATCTTATAAGATTTCTAAAACCCTAATTGGCCGTATTAAAATATTCAAAATTAATCTCAATTAATCTTGAACTCAAATTTTAGATTAAAATAATATTAATTAAATCTGTCCAACAGATTTAATCTGATCTATTTATTTTAATCTAAAATAAAAGTCTACCGTTTTAATTTATCTTTATTAATTCTACCTATATGAATGCAATCATTATTGTATATCTCATATAGAATCTAAATTAATCATGCAGTGATCATATCAAAACATAATTAAAACTCGTGAACAATATGGCTCATCTAACCTGTAGTCCCCTCAAGCCAATGAGAGGACTTCTTTAAATAATGAGATGAGAAGAGATTTAGAGAGAGGCATTGTACGCAGGCCATATTTAAAATTTACAACACTAGAGTCATCTTGTTCACCATACCCAAACAACACTTTGTAAGGTTATGAACATACTTTAATTCATACATTTATGAAATAAAATATTACTCATGATAAAATTCTCTAATTTTATATTATATTATATCATGATTTAAATTCTCACACTACAAACAATTTCATTTCTCGCGCTACAAACAATCAGTCGGTCCCTACGGTGGTCCCGCTAGCCAGTTAGCAGGAGCGCCCCGAGAGCTTTTGAAAACATCATATTCTTTTAGAAAGAGAGTTTCATAAAACTTAATTTCAAACCCCTAGGGGCATTGTCCGAGCATGATCAAAAATTCTGAACGATTCAGAATGTCTTCGATGTGCACGAACGTGACGGACGATTCCGAATATCGAGCCCTCTGAACAATTCAGAACTGTACGAAGCAGCCGTGACACAATTCTAAAGACCCGTCTGAAACCCTAACGCGAATTTTCAAATTAAAGCATTCAAGATTCGATTTCTTGATACAAAGATTCAGTTTCTTGCATACAAAGATTCAAATTCTTGCATACAAAGATTCAGATTCTTGCATATATATCACATATAATAGCATGCATAGAAACCCAATTTAAACGCACGTTGAGTTGGCTCTGGTGCCACTGTTGGGATCCGTACACGTAGCGGATTAAAATTTACTACGAATCCCATCCCGAGGAACAACTCAGATGCGTTTAAATCAAGGTTAGGGAACCCGAATCATACCTTATAGAGAACTCTGAATCATCCGGAGCCGGAGGTTTTCCTTTGATTTTAGCGAACTAGTAGATCAAGAATCTACACAAACCCTTTGCGCACATTTTCTCATGGTGATCAAGAAAACCCAAACTGTAGTGAATTCGTTCACGTCTCGTTCTCTTTGAACTGGTGGGCTACCTTCTCGATCAGCAGAAGACGACTCTTAGAATCGGCTTCCTCTACCGGTATCCACGCGAACAATCTCCGAACACGGATGCGGCAGCATGCTAGCGCCTCGAATTGTGCGTCTCTCCCTTTATTTCTCTCTATGGTTTCTCGCGGCTTTCTAATACGCTCGACTAAAACTCCCGTAGGTTTTTCTAAACCCATCAGCGTATTATATTCAAAATTAATCCCATTAATTTTGAATTTCAAATTTTAATTAAAAAATATATTAATTAAATCTATCTGATAGATTTAATCTAATGTATTTATTTAATTCAAATTAAAAGCCTTCTGATTTAATTTATCTCTATAAATTAAATCCGAGAAATGATATCTATTTATTTAATTAAATCTGAGATACAATATCTCAATTTAAATTAAATAGATAATGATATCTTTATTCGAAAATCTAATGAGATATAATATCTCTATTCGTTTTAGATATTTAATTTATTTGATAAATTAAATATAAAACAAATATCATATAATAATATTATAATCTCCATTAAATAATATTATTATATTATTTTCGAATTTAAATATATATACACATATATATATTTACCCCAGATTAAATCCAGTATTAATTAAATCTCAGATTAATATGAGATTCAATGAATCTGGACACTTTTACCCGTGTTGGATTATTCTTGTGTGCGACCCTGCAGGCCCATATGAGATTGACAGTGGGCCAAGACCGTATCAGCCCACAAGTCGTAAGCGACTACCCAATTCACATGGGGATCGATGACACGATACTACCTATCGTACAACCATGTCACGTCCCTTTTGTCACGCGATAATTCGGTCAAGGATGAGGCATGGATAACGTCAACTTCCTTTTCTTGACTATTACTTTCTCGATTCTCGAGCAGTCTAATAAGTGAAATGGAAACTCCTTTCCATCACAGTATGGTCATACATTTCTTAGACTCACTCATCGAGGGGCCCAGTATTATCTCTCTACAAATGTGAGGGACAAATTCCATCTTGACCATTCACATTCCTCCGCATGAAAACCACTGATCCTGATCCCAGCCTTTATCATCACCCGGTCAAAGGGGACTTTTGACTAGGTCAAAGACCAGTGACTCATCATGTAGGAATCCATGATGATCTCAGGTCATAGGGCGTTGTGACGTGGTTACACATGAGATAAGCTTATGACTCAATCCATGCAGCTTTCTCATAGTGGGTCGGTCCTGCACCTTGTACTCTTAAAAGTGCCCATAACTTTGATTCGTATCTCTATACCTCATCAAAGTCATACTGGTCTTATCTCATCTTTGCTCCCACGTAGATGACCGACCAGGGACATTTAGGATAATCTATAAGATATATCCAGGGATATAGTTATCACCATAAACATGCGTATGAAGTGATAACTTAATGGAGAACAATGACTTGCCCCTAGGGCATAATTTCCAACACAATGACGTATCATCGAGCTACCTTACTAAGGCAAGCCCCGGACACCCGCGTACCGTCAAGTCGCCTCACAAGGCTAACCCCAGATGCCTGCGTACCGTCGAGTCATCTCTCAAGACAACCCCGGACGCTCGTGTACCATCGAGCCGTCTCTCAAGACAGACCCCGGATACAATCCTCAGCGCTAGAATCAACACAGTAGCTAGGGACTTTAACCCAACTACCCCTGAATGCATCTCAGGCTCGGTCGTGACCTAAGGGCACACAGTCCACTAGGACCTACAGCCTTGCATCCTCAATCATGGAAAACAGACATACAACAGCAATATAGAATACATGAGTTAATAGTTACTACCTGGCACGTCTCAAAAATAGTAAAATCTTCTCTTGATGTTGGAGATACGTCCCACACGTGCTATCACCCTAGGTGCATCAAAACATTATAATTTCAATCACATATTCAAACTTTGCTTCAAGTTTCATGTATTTCGCCTACCACCAAGATTTCTCAGAAATGTTGACCCAACTTTGCCGATTTTTTATAAATTCTAGAAACATTGTATCGACATAAAATCAGTGGCCATGGAACCCTTAGGGTGTCTATTTTATAGAAAAAATAGTTACCAAAGCCAACTGGGTTCGAGTCCTTATCATATTCTCAAAACTTAGCCACTGGTCTGAGATAGAATCCATGTTTTTGGGTCATTTTCAATCTTAAATAACTCTCGGTTGGAAACTCGAAATGACACAAAATCCTATATCAAAATCATCCTCAGGATGTCTAATTTTGCCATGTAAAATTTCAAAGCATTCGGACTTCATTTACTACTTCAAAACCATCAATTAGTGTATGCTGCCCAGAAAACTCCCAAATCGGCAGATTTACGTAGTTTAAAGACTTAAGCTTTTCAGGTTCGGAAAAAGGTGAACTTACTTATCCCCACTCAAAATCACGTTTTGGACTCATTGGAGACCTCAAAAACACCAAAATCCTACTGCAACTCCACGAAAATCCCCATAGGGCAGAAACAAGAATTTCTAGTTTGTCGGTGAGATGCTTACCTTGGAATTTCGGTTGTGTATGACTTGCTTCACTTCCTGAACCAAGAGCTTCAGCTGGACACCCTCTTATTCACCATGAACTCATCCTTGGGTAGGTGGAAATGAGGGGGAGGAAGTGTCCTTATATAGACTCCAAGGGTTAGGGCTATTGTCCAAGTTTGGTTATTATCCACTGATCAGAAGGATGTCTCGAATTTAAATATAATTATGTGACTTGTTTTCAAAGGTATTCTAGATCCTTCTTGGGAAGATGTATATCACCATTTATGCCCCTAAAAATCAGATTCCCAAATTGCCCTTGATGTTAGTTTTTGGGGTTACTAAGGGTAGGTTTTTGTCCAGTAATTAAAATCACACTTCAGGGGTAAAATGGTCATTTTGCTCTGCTTCTTCTCCAAGCCAGTGGGGCCCACTAAATCCGCCCAAGATTGCATCATTTATGATCTTGTAGGGTCATAATTGCTTGTCATTCAACTGTCGTGTCAGATTCAAATTGTGTGGTCCAGATTAATTCTTATTATTTTATTTTATCTCTCTTCATTATTACTTGATGTGACTTTTTTCTTTCTCTCCAAGTCACTTTTCTCTCTTTTCTGGGCCCACTAAATTTCACCCTCTCCCTGCATCTAGGACCTAGGCCCGACTCCAGAAACCCCGAACCGGTCCTGTTCAGCTACTTTTTGCCGGTTACACCTTTTCCCGGGACTTGTGCCACTCAGTTGGACTTGTGTGGACTCGGATCAATAGTCTTTCCCCTTGACCATAGGTGGTCGAAACACATTGCCTTGGGGAGCAAGAAACCAATATTTCAGTATCTCATAGCCACCTCGTACCACTTGCTACCCGAAAATCCAACTTCTGACCCTGAAACTTCGCGTGTCTGATGAATCAACACTACTACTAACTTTTCCTTCTACACTTGGTCCAGATACACATTCTCTCTCTCTCTTCCCTTCTTATTTCCTCCAAAAACGTAGGACATTCATGACTGCCCTGAAAATGCCATATACTTATTTATATCGGTATATTTTTGCTCAACTAATTGTCTTATGCCTCAAGACATAGTAAGGCAGCATCTTTTCCAACTGGATTTACACTATATACATCTTCTAAGCCCATTTTCATTAGCACTTTAATCCTATGACTTATACATACTAGGTCCACTGACTCATATGGCCAAGTTGCTTAGTCCCCGAGAGGCTTCCTATGTCTCGACCTTCTTAGGACTCTTCCTGAACTAGGCTTAGTCATCTGCCTATTTTAGGCTTATTCTCAATTCTCAAGGTCTAAAATTTGGGATGTTACATTTATGACCGTGGTGGAAGCTTGAAGACTTATCCATTGAGACTCTTCAAAATGTCCGTTAGTGAGATGAACCATTAATGCTCTGGAATAATCGACGTCTTCAACATTCTTTAATTCCTTTAATTCTTCGTTTATGACCGTTGAGGCACAATAGAAGGAATGAAGGATATCTTGCCAGAAACGCCTTTCGAATGCTCATAGGACTACTTACTGGATTAGTGTCTCGAATAGGCAAAGAGCATTTAATGCTCTAACACATGAGATTGCTTTATCCAATAACAATGTTAATCCACATTCTAATCATTTGAAACTCATTAATAAACTAATTAAATATAGTTAGGAGCAATAATGATAAATGATATGGAGTATCTAAAACAATCTTAGTGAATTGAAAGATTCAGACACTGTTAATTTCAAACTGAGGATAATTGGCTCGAGTCTGTCTAATCCTGGCTTGAGTCAATTTAACTTTGAAAACACAAAGAAGAGAAGTATCAAGTCAATTAACTCTGGCTCGAGTCTAGGCTAAAACTCGAGGCTTAGAAATGAGAGTTCACATTAGGTGCTTAAAATTAAGTGCTTATTAGGTGCTAATACTTCTAATTAGAGGTATTAGCATATATTTTTTTATTTTTTTAAATTTTTTTATATATTCCATTTATTTAGATTTAAATTATATGTTGCTTTTTGATATTTTTTTTGCACCCAGTATCTCAAATTAATTAATTTTCATAATACTAGTGTTACAGACAAATGTAGAACTGGAAATTAATTAATTTGAGATACTGAATGCAAAAAACGTCTCAGAAAGCAGCATATAATTTATATCTAAACAAATACAACATATAAAAAAATTTTGAAAAATTTTAAAAAATATGCTAATACCTCTAATTAGAGATATTAGCACCTAATAAGCACCTAATTCTAAGCACCTAATGTGGATTCAATGAAATGATGGCTTGAGTCAATATCTAATTGATCACTTAGCTTCTGAAGGTTCTTCAACTTGAGGTAGAAAAACATGGCTTGAGTTTAAGTACAAACTTGAGGTAGCAAAAAATCCTAGCTCAAGTAAGATCCAATAAAACCTTTTGAATGATTTTTGAAAGAGATCTTTCTGGTTCGAAGTGATAAGTGAAGGCTTGAGTTAAAATGTTTTGAATATAACGGTCAAAATGTTGGCTCAAGTCAATAGTCTCTGGCTCGAGTCAAGTGAAATGTAATTTTGAAATCATTTTAAGTTCGTGGACATTTAGCTCGAGGCATAAAAGGCTGGCTCGAGTTTAGGCTCAAACTCGAGGCTCAGAAATTGTGGCTTGAGTCAAAACATCATTTTGGCTACAAATTGAAAGGGATTGACTCGAGTCATCAAGCCTTGGCTCAAGTCAATTTGATAGCAGAGAGCTTCAACTGATATGATACATTTTTCGACTAAGTTAAAACATTTTGCCTAGGATCATAAGTCTTGGATTGTTTACAATGGTTAATTATCACCAAAACACATATAGAGAACTAACATTGACAAGCTCATATATGTTAATTAAAGTAGCTCCCGTTAACAAGTGTATGTGACTATATTAACAAGTTATAAAGTGGTCATTCACAAGCTCATCTATGTCAACCAAATCCACTTCCATTGACAAGTGTATGTCACTATCACTACATTGACAAGTTATAGAATGGCCATTGACAAGCTCATATATGTTAACTAAAACAATTTCTATTGACAAGTGCATTTGACTATATTGACAAGTCATGAAGTGACTATTGACAAGTTTATCTATGTCAATAAGATAAGTTCACATCTGAAATCTATATCACTGCAGTCTCTCAGGAGTTTTTTAATAGAGGAATCTACACTAAGACTTTTTTGGTATTTTTTCTTGTCCTTGTGGTCTAAGTGAGATTTTCCCTATATTATTTACTTAAACACACACACACACACACACACGCGCGCGCACACACACACACACATGTATGTACGTACGTACGTATGGAGAAATCAAAATATATATCACTTTGATGCTATTTATAAATCCAAATTATCTAATTCTCACATACTAATGAGAGTTAGTTAATTCATTAGTTTATAGTTTAAATTTCCAATTTGACCCTCATTTTTGAATAAGGTTTCAAGTGTCAATATGAATAATTTTTTTTTACTACAATTAATAGGGACAAAACTATGAGAATCTCATTTATTACTCTAAAAGTGGACTTATAATAAGGACTATAATTTTTGGTCAAAATAGACTTATAAATAATACCCGAGTGGTATATATTATATATATAACATTTTATTCTATATAATAAAAATTTAGATTTTTTTTAAAAAATTATATGTAGGCTTTAAAACCTACCAAAAGCTTACATTTATATAAAGTAGGCTAAAAGGCTATTCATGTCCTTCAATGCCTATAACATAAGGCCTTTTGTAAAAGTCCACATTGTTAATAGACCTTTAAAAAGGCTTCAAGCCTAGGTTCATATTTGAAACTCCTATTGCAAGCTTAGGCTTATCTATCTAAAGCCTGACTTATTTTCATCCTTGAAGAATAAGGGTAGGAATAGGTCAAGCCCCTATCAGGAGGCTTGGCCTGTTTAGAGCCTGGCCTGACCTGGTTTGTTTGTTTAAAAGGTTAGGCCAACACCTATTCAAAGGCCTAAATATATAAATAGGTCAGGCCTATTTTGTTCAAGTCTGGCTTATAAGCCTTTAGGTCGAGCATGTTTACACATTATAAAAATATAATTATATTTATATCATATAAATAACACAATTTTTTTAATTCTTATATTCTTATATTTTAAAATTTACATTGTAAGTAGGTCTTTAAAAAGCCTTTCATTTATTTTGTATACTCCCTCTGGTCCTTATTATAAGGCACCAACTAACAAGTGTGTTAAATCCTTTTTATAAAACACTTGTTTGTTTCTAAAGAGTATTAAATATTTTTCCATGTATGCTCATAATTAATAAGAGTAGTGGGTAAAAGTAATAATTAATATGATATTAGAGTTTAGTGCAATTAATAGGGGTAAAATTAGAAATTGCTAAAATTTTAAGACAAATTTAATGACTTTAATTTTTTTTAAAATTGATTTGTAGGAATTGTTAGTTGATGTCTTATAATAAGGATCAGAGGAAGTAGATGATTATTTTATTGGAAAGTGTTTAGTTAAATAAGGGTAAAGTTGAAAAGTTGTTGATTTTAAGGCACAGTTAGTAAAATCTAAGTTTTTTCTTAGTCGATGTGAAACAGATTGAAAGTACCTTATAAATAAGACAACGTGAGTATCCAAATAGTATTCCAAACATATGATTTAATCATATTTAAATATTATTGTTATCTTCCCAACAATGAATATTATCGTCCTCCCCATTCACTTTTAATTGATCTGTTATATATGCTACTACCTCTGGTCCTAATTATAAGAGCTAGTTGACTTTCTTTGGAGAAATTAAGGAAGCTAAATAAGTTACTTAATCATTTCATATGTTGTGTATCCTTAGATTATATATTAGTTTATTAGTTAAGCTAATTAGTTTGAAGAAAAAAAATAAAAATAAAAACACTCTAAAGTAATTTAGTTAGTTTCCTTAATCTCTCCAAAAAAGTCAACTAGCTCTTATAATTAGGACCGGAAGGAGTATATCAAATAATGCTCTCGAAATAATGACCCATTTTATCTGTTGTTATAAGTGCATTTAAATTTTGAATCCTTACAAAATCGCAAGCGTTAGATTACATCGGAATCTAATAAATCCCATAGATATAAACACTTAAATTTTGAATATGGTGATAAATAGTGATAACTTATCAATTTATAAAGCACACCGAAATTGATTAATCAAAAGATCAATCGAATAGTCAATAATGAATAGTTAAAATAAAAAAGAATCCCAAATTTCCCCCCCTAATTTCACCCAGCATTATTATTATTATTATTATTTTAAATAACAAAGACCCTGTTAACTCTTGGTGGGTGTCACATGGACATTACAAATGCATAATAGCATGGAAATGACAAAAACCAACAAATCTTGGCCTAAATCAGCTAGTTGGATCAAACTGTTAGTATTTAAGTATCATAGAGACAATTTATAAGAACAGATTAGCACCATTTCTACGTTATAGTATTTTATTATTGATAAATGAGCATATTTTATCTTTATCATATTTATGTCTCGCCTTTATTTTAAAGTAAAGGTTAAAGGCCTAATTTGCCATGGAAGTTTTGCTAAGGGAGCGCCCAGCACCCGAAAGTTTTTTTGATATCAAATTTGCCCTAGAAGTATGAAAAGGGTAGCAAATTTGCCTTTCCATTAATTTTGACCATTAAGTTTGACTGAGTGTACATTTGACATGCCACCTCATCAACCCGAATAAGAGTTAAGTATCATTTTTTGCCGCGGGAGTTTTCACTGAGAGCAATTTTGCTCCGAAAATTTTCACTAAGGAGCAATTTTGCCCCAGAAGTTTACAAAAGTAGCAATTTTGCCCTTCTTTCTCCCAATATTAAATTTGACTATTAAATCAGTCAAAGACCACACATGTTACGCCTTGAAAAGGTCGAACTTGGAGTCAGAAAAGAAGATCCTTGAGATGTTGAGCTCTAGGAGGCCAGAATTTGTGAAGCCAGACTGCTCACAGGAAGCATCATTTATAATCTAAGCAAATGAAACGCAAAACAAGAAATGAATTGTTCCAAAAATTGGTTCAGTAAAACAAATCAATAATGATACTATTTACGTTTGTATAGACTGATCATTTGCTTAGATCATAAGTGATGCTTCCTGTGAGCAGTTCAGCTTCACAAATTCTGGCCGCCTTGAGTTCAACATCTCAAGGATCTCCTTCTCTAACTCCAAGTTCAACCTTTTCAAGGCATGACATGTGTGGTCTTTGACTGATTTAATAGTCAAATTTAATATGTGGGAAAGAAAGGCAAAATTGATACGTTTTGTAAACTTCCGGGGTAAAATTGCTTCTTAGTGAAAACTTTCGGGGCAAAATTGCTTTCAGTGAACACTTCCGGGGCAAAAATAATACTTAACTCTTATTGGGTTGATGAGGTGGCATGCCACATGTACACTCAGCCAAACTTAATGGTCAAAATTAATAGAGGGGCAAATTTGCTACCTTTTTCATACTTCCAGGGTGAATTTGCTACCTTTTTCATACTTCGGGGGCAAATTTGGTACCAAAAAAACTTCTGGGTGCTGGGCGCTCCCTTAGCAAAACTTCCATGGCAAATTAGGCCTTTAACCCTTAAAGTAAATATGTGTTTAAAGATAAAAGCCCTAGAAATAGAATATGTGTTTATCTTGATGATCAATGATAGAGATCAGGATCATGAGAACTCGAGAACACTGTATATCTATTACCTAAAAACTTATTCCTAGTCTTGAATCACCAAGAAAGGGCATTGATGATCTCAATAAGACTAGTATGACATCATCTACTTGTATAGAGATATAAGGTAGGGACCTCATGGAATACAAGCATGGAGATGTCTTAGTTGATGTCGTGGGTAGATCTGTTAGAGAACAGACAATACTGAACAGACCCGCCGAGAGGCTCCACAAAGATTCATTGTAGAGAGTATCGTTGGATATGTAAAGTTTCTCATCATTTGGTAGTACGGATCGTCCTGGACTGAAGGATGTCATTGAACAATATGTCCTAGGGTTATACTTTGACTATACAACTCTATCCACTTGAAAATGGGGAGAACAGTGTACTCTTAGATGTAACTTGAATATATAAGTATAGATGGAAATGCTGAGAGGACTCACAGTCCCCTAGAAGGGATTAGTCATTCACAAGAACGGTAGAGTTTGGATAGCTTCTAATTAACTCTAGAGTTGTGCACACAGCAAGTGATCATGAAGAGTCATGATCCGTTATGGAGTTAATATAAGAAGATTCCTAGTTCTATGAATTAGCTACATTTAATCAATTAATAGAGATAATACTCTATCTTTTCTCTCAACTAAATATGAATGACGATATGAGAGATGATGCCTACATGGTATCCAAATATGAAAGAAGATCACTTGATCAACTCAATTAGTTTTGGGGCTGCACAGCATTGCTAGTTTCTTATGAGGTCATTAAATAAGTTGGGCCCGTTAAAAGAGTTTTAATTGGCTCAAGTTTATTTATGTTAGTGACTAATTGGGCCTAATGGGTCACACACAAAGGTTATTCCTGATTGCTTAAAATTAGCAAACTTGGGCCAATAATTGTTATTAGGTTTTATCAAGAGTAAATGTGTAATTGGGTTGGAGTGAGACTCCAAACCCAATAAAAAGCTAAATGACGTCACATATATAAGACCCTTTTGGATGAGCTTTTTTGAGAAAAAAAAAAGAACCTTTTTAATGTAAAAAAAAAAAAAGAAGCTTTTTTAATTAATTTATGTGTTTAAATGATATTTTTTAAAAAAAGTGAAAGTCACAAAAAAAAAAGCCAAAGTGCTCCTTTTTTTAAAAGCTCCAATTTTGAGCTTAAAAAATAAGCACTTAAAAAAAGCATTTTTTTTAAAAAGTCCATCCAAATGGGCCCATAGTCCCTAGTAGGAAATCAGTTTCTCTACAAAAGGCATAAATTTGTTGGAAGACCTAACGGGGTCTTAGGCTAAATTGAATTTGAAATTTTGAATTTAAATTTAAATTTTAATTCAAAAGGTTAAGTTATAAAAGATAATTCTGAATTATCTAATATGTATACACACACACACACACATATAAAGATCCAATAGTGATTTGGATGAAAATAGGAGAAATAATAAATGAGGATTGAATTAAAAATGATTTTGAATTTTAGTTTAAGATATGAATGCTATTCATCATCTTAAATTATTATTTGTTAATTCTCTATGTGTTTTAATGAAAACTGACAATTGTTAATTGAAAAGGTCGTTATTGATTCAAGTCAAAGATTTTAAGTTTGAAAAATATCTTCACTCAATAACTTGAAAAACTCATTGTATTGATATGACTCGAGTCAGAGTCAAGCAACTCGAGTCATACGTCTCTGTGTCAAAAGCTAAAGTGATCTTTGAACACAGTGACTCGAGTTAGTCATATATGACTTCAGTTACGTCATTGCTAAAATCTATTTTTGAAATGCTTTTGACTCGAGTCAAGTGAAACTGACTCGAGTCAGATGTCTTTGAAGATTGGAGCTAAATACCCAAGAGGGGGGGTGAATTGGGTATCTTAAAAAAATAAAGATTCTACTCTGTTTTTGACAAATGAACACAGGGTAAAACAGAGGAGAAAGGGAGAGAAGCAATACACCACAAGATTTATACTGGTTCGGTCCTTTCTCTGACCTACATCCAGTCCCCAAGCCTCACCTGGAATTTTCAATCCACTATAATCAAATATTGATTACACACTCTGTACTAAGAGTTGTTCTCTCTCTAGAACACACTCCCCCTTACAAGTTGTAATCAATACTCCCCAACTACCAAGTCCCCTGACTTGTAGTTATCTCAATCAATAAATGATTTACAAGTATTTGACTCTCTTACAGAGCAGATAGGATAAACACTGAAGAACTAAGTATCAAAATGATACAATACAGATGAAAGCTTGATACAATAAATGACTCAATAAATTTTCGCTCTAAGTAGTTGTATCAGCTTGTGAAGAAATTAATGTTCTCTATTTATAGGTAGGGAACATTAAATGACCGTTGTAGGATGATTCCAACCGTTGGAAGTGATTAGCTTGGGTTCTGGTTATCTTCTCTCTCTAAACTTCTGCTAATCCAAGTGTTTATGTGATCTGATGTGGATTTCTGAGTTTCTGCCCGTTGGAATTGACTTTACTTGATGTAGTAAACATTCTTTAACGTTAACAAGGCGTGCTCAGATGGATTAGCCGAAAGTAGATGAGGTTGTGCAGGTGCATTAAATGCACTGTTCACCTTTTTACTTTTTCTTACAAATCTTCAATAATCTTGATCTGTGCTAACTAAAAAACACTCAACAAACTTGTTAAACATATCTGGGATCATGAGTGAATGATATATGAAAGCAAGTAGATCAATCAACAAGATATAACATATTTCACAAATTTGAAAAAGCTTCAACGGTCACTAACCTCGAGGTTAGTTCATCCAACCTCGAGGTTGGCCTGAAAGCTTCAGGCAAACCTTCGTTTTGAAAACATTCAACCTCGAGGTTGCACAGTGAACCTCGAGGTTTCTCTTGAGGAGAAACCTTCTGATAAATCTCATTAACTTGCAAACCTTGAGGTTCCAAAAGTAACCTCGAGGTTTGAAGTTTGTTACAAACCTTCAGTTTTCACTGGAGCTCGACAACCTCGAGGTTGTACATCTGTACTCGAGGTTGGCTCTTTGAAAGTGCAAAGTTCAAAGTTAAACATAAAGCCCAGCCTCGAGGTTACAATGTTAACCTCGAGGTTTTCAATACTTTGAAAACCAGTGTGCTCTCTGTAAGTGATAAAACTCGAGGTTGCAACATCATACTCGAGGTCCAAGGTGTTTTTATCGAGCTTAAGTTTCAAACCAAAGTGTCCAACCTCGAGGTTGGAACATGAACCTCGAGGTTCATGTGCTTGATAAAAAAAAAAAGACCTTTCTGTATGAGTTGAACCTTGAGGTTTGCTTTGCATACTCGAGGTTGCAAGTGTTAATGAAGAAACTTGGGTTCTCCAAATGAACCAGAACCTCGAGGTTGACTTCTCAACCTCGAGGTTTCACATATAATATGTGAAACCAAGCTTTGCAACATTAGAACACTTGATTTTTCCCTTTTTTTTAAGGCATCTGTAAGGTCAAACCTCGAAGTTTGCTCTTAACCAGAGTCTTGACACTCAAGAGCAAAACCTCTTCAATTGTCTGTAGTTGTTGACAATCATCAAAACCATCAGAGAACTAACAGTCTTTGTCTTGAAAAATAAAATATATTAAAAGATGACTCAAGTTAGTCATTTAATAACTCGAGTCAAGTTATGTTTTCATAACTTCTCTTAGCTTAGCCCGATGTCAGCTTTTTGCTGATATCTGATATGACTCGAGTCATAAACAAGTTAACTCGAGTCATATGTGTTACAAAGAGCTTCAAATATCTTTGTATGTGAAATGACTTGAGTTACATCATCATGACTCGAGTCAAGTGATTTGAAAACAACATATCTGCTGTGAATTAGTATGCAATAACTCAAGTTAACTTAAAGATGACTCGATTCATGCTTATCTAATATTTGATATCAGCGTTCTCGAAATCTGTATCTCTTAGATTAAATTTTGGGTACTTCATTTTATTGATTGTATCTATTCCTAACCAAGTTTAATCAGTTTGCTAGTGATTTTCATATATAATTAACATTGATTAATGATGCTACCAAAATTTAATTAAGCACCGCAAGTGTACGAGTCATGAAAATAGTAAGTAGTAAATCAAGGTCGTCCCACAGAGACTCAGTCAAACTAACAATTAGATGTTAAATTTCCTTTTTTTTTTCCATTTAAGTTGAGCAAATCAGAATTGTTTCCAATAATCATAAAAAGAATTTTAATAAAAACAAAAACTTTCAACAGAAAGAGCGAATTCAAATATCAAGGAGGACAACTTAGAGATACTAATCCCTTGTTTGTTTCTTAGATTTTATTCCCACTAAATTAATTCTGACTTAACTTAATCAGCTAATCTAGAGTATTAATGTTTATAAGTGCCTGTCGGTCCACTTATACACCTACCTCAAATAATTATGAAATGTCTCATACAATTAATTAAGATGTAATTCAAATCGGGTTCACTCTAATTTGATTATGTGGAGCTTCTAGGTATATGTCTATCCTAGACGCAAATTAGATTAAAATCTAATTCCATACTATTTAATCCAAGGTCAATTTAGGATTTCCTTCGTCAAGTTTAATCATAAATCCCCAAAACATGTTTAATGGTGGCCAATCACTAAACAATGAATAATAAAAACAAAATTAAATAAACTGAATTAATATTAAGCAAAACTAATTAGTGGGAACAATTTCTAAAACCCAAACAAGTTCATAATACTCTAAGTTGCGAAGGGAAAGTTAGCCACACATAGCTTTAATCAACATCATAGCAGCACAGAAAAATTCAGAGTTCAATAACATACTGGAAAGAAAACTAAGAAACTAGAATCAGAGTTAAGTGAGATAAGAAAACCAAGAACAAGAACAACATTCAACAGCACAACTTCTGTGTTCTTTGCTTTCGGGGTCAAGGTTGAAGATGATGAATAGTCTCCCAAAACCACTGCAGCTCCTCTATTCCAGACCCCTCACGCTCTCAACGACTCTGTTCAAGAATCTCGCCTCTCTGTCCAGCGAGAATCATCCCCCAAAAATGGCGCAGTGGAACAGTGCTCCTCTTTGCAGCTATGCCGACGAAGCTTGCCGTCGGTCTGAATTGGGAATGCTGTCACCGTCGTGGGAAGAAGAAAAGGTCCGAAAAACTGAATCCTCTCGCGTCTCTGTCTTGCACGTCTCAATAATAGCCACTCTGCTCTCCTTTTTTCTTTTGCACAGCGTCCCTGTTTTTTTTTTTTTTTTTGATATAGCCAGTGGGGGAGGGGGAGGCAGGGCTCGAACCCTGGACAAGGGGGAAAGCCAGCTCCTAAGGTTGACCCTAGTGCCATCACGCTACGAGGCGCTTGGCCAGCGTCCCTGTTTTTCAGCGAGAATGATCCCCAAAAACAATCCGCCTCCTTGTTTCTTCCCGAGCTCTCCATTAATTAGGTCACAATTTTCCTTCTTTTTCAAAACGGTGCGTCTCCTCTTGCCAAATGCTTCCACTTTTGTTCGAGCGAAATATGCCCAAATTATGCCGCCTCCACTCTTTATTTTTTTTGCACAGCCACGTCTGATTCCCTTTTCTCCATTTGTCGCTTTTAGGTTTTAATTGATGAATTCCTCTCCAAACGGTGCGCATCTCAGCTTCCTATTTCTAATTGTTGGATTGGATCAATAATTCCAATTGATGCTTTCATTGCTCCACGTCACTTTGAAAAGAAAAAGAAAAAGAAAGAAATATTTAAAACTAATAACAAAAACTAACATAAAGCAAAATAGAAACAATATGCATATATATTTTTTCTTTTTTTTTTCAAAACTAAAAACTATTATTATTATTCCTAAGCTAAATTGTTTTTTTTTTAATCCAAGATATTTATAATCAAAATCCTAAAAGTAATGCACCACTTTGATTTGGTCTTACCATAATTTAATCTTAGGAATCTCTTAAAATTTTATAGATAACTCTCCAAATATCTTCAAAATATACTTTAAATATACTAAAATTGGAGAGTTATCAATTAACCATCAAAATTATCATAAAGCCAATCTGTGTTAGATGCATTAAATGCTTAGCAGAGTTAAAGCACAAAAAAGGAAAATGGACTTTTGAGCAACGATAAAGCATTCCAACTATTTCTAGTCAACATTCTACCTAAGTCTCAACGGACAAATTGAATGAAGAATGTCAACGGAGAATAACGGCTAATATCGGAACATTACGAAGAGATGAGTAACGATCAACTGCAACAGATACTTTAATTAAAACTCAATGCCTACATAGTCTCTCTTCAACGGTTATTAAATGCCATCAACTATAAAAGCCAGAAGCATCCAATTTTCTATCTACCGAAACTCTGCGCATTCAATTAGTGATATAAGCATTTACTATTTCTACTCTTAAAGCCAATATCTTTGGATATTTAATTTTTAGTGTTTATTAATCTGCTCTTTTAGAGAGTTCATTATTGATTATCTTTTCTTGTAAGAATCTCAAAGTATTGGGACTTTGGGATTGAGTTATTTGATTACAACTTGTAAAGGGAAGTAACTTTTAGTGAGAGAATTACTCCAAGAGTTAAAGAGTGTGTAATCATTTGAGATAGTGAAATCCCAGAGAGTCTAAGGACTGGACATAGGTCAAGGATTTAGACCGAACCAGTATAAATCGCTTGTGTTCACCTTTCCTCTATTTCTCTCTGTTACGCTTTGGTTTAGTTAGTCAGTTTCAAAGTATTTTTTGAAGAAAATTTTATATCTCCTATTCACCCCCCTCTTGGTGATATTCCATCTTTCATTATTCAATTAATCAATTAACATATAAATGTGATCCATCATCTTAAATGGTTGACCCAATCAATCAATCTAAAAATAAATGTGATCCATCATCTTAAATGATTGATTCAATCAATCAATCAAGATATGAATGTGATCCATCATCTTAAATGATTGATTCAATCAATCAATTAAGATATGAATGTGATTCATCATCTTAAATTCAATCAATCAATCGAGATATGAATTTAATTCATTGTAATTTGGATTTTTCAATTCAAGCTTGGATTAGGTCTTTCTTGTAAGTACTTAAATTAGTGTTAGACTCTTATAAAGTGATAATTTTTGGAGCGCCCTTTGGTTGCATGTTTCTCTAGGAGAAAAACAAGATGCCTTCTGCTCTCTAAATTTTTTGTCTTCACCAAGGTTTAGAGAGAAAAAGGCGCCATCCATAAGGGCAAGATTCCAATGATCTTGCTCCTCCCATCTTTAATTTAATCCTAAGAAACCACTATCTTCTTGAAAAGTGAAAAACCCAAGGAAACCAAACCTCAACCTTGTCTTCGCCTAGCAAGCATCCAAAGAGCGGGAGGTTTCAAGAGAAGGAGTTCTCGTTGCAATTGGGGAATAACCGTGTGGATCAACGTTAGAGGACATCATCAACATTGAGGTCTTCAAGTGATCTAAAGTAATCATAATCTCCAATAGTCATGTTATTAAGTTATCTTAATTCCCAATAGTTGTTTTAACGAGTAATCCTGAAGCTCGTGAATATTATAAATCATTATGAATTTTCATGAGCACCGTAAAGAGTTATAGATTAAGAATTAATAACTAATTAACGTAATAAGTTAAAGTTAATAATTCATGGAACTGTAAGGAGTTACGGGTTTCCGCAACGATTAAACAAAATTTTTGTTTTCAACCTCGTGAAACTTTGCATGAAAGTCATGTGATAGGCAAAATTAACCGACACAAATAAGATGAGGAACCTGTAGGAGAAATAGCTCATTGTTTGCTTCTTGGACCATTATGGCTAGCACATTTGCACACTTCAGTATTTCCCTTTGTGAGGGAATGATTTCAATATCTCAATTAGAAAAAATCATAGCTTTAGTCTTAGAGATCTCCTAGGCTAATGGGTGATAAGTCCCTTGCTTCGCAAGCAAAAGATGACTTGCTTCTCTAGAATCAAAATGAAGCTTTATCTCCTTGAAACCAAACATCTTACAGACAGACAGACTTACTTTTATTGCATGAATTTCTGCTACAGTAGAGAAGCAGAAACCCCGCTTTTGTTCGAATCCCATAAGCCAGCCACTTGTACTATCTCGAGCAATCCTTGCACAAGTTGCATCTTTGTGGAGTTTTACAGATCCATCCACATCTATATGAATATACTCAGGAGGAGGATTTGTCCATCTATCCTCAAGCCTCATAGGTCCCAGAAAATATGATGTTTAAACCTCCCTTCTTCAACTCCTTCCATAAGATGATGGATACACCAGTAAGTTATGTTCGTAGGTGTTTCATGAACACCTTGAAACGCCTTCTTACACCTGTTATTCCAAATTAACTAGCAAACCAAGCCAAAGACTTGCATCCAAGGCCAACAAGACATTTGTTTGCTTCTTGGTTCATGTTTACATGTTCTACTTGATCCATTCCTGCAAAGTACCACTAAAAAAAGTATTATAATATATCGGGTCAATTAGATAAAACCACACACTTGTTGTTACACCTCCACCAGCCTCACCCTTTCGGGTGGCAGGTTAAAGGGATTCCTTTTAAAGATTACCTTTCCTTGATTACTAGTCCATTTAATTAAAATCAGAGTACGCATAGCAGAGCACATGATTGGTTTGGACAAACTACATACTGGTAAAAAGTAAAAGTCAACAAAAAGTAAAGTCCCCAGAGGGTTAGTTTACAATCATCCGATAGTAAAGGCCAAAATATATGTACAGTCATCCAAAAAGTAAAATACAAAATATGATAGGGCATCCCCTATCCTTCATCTGCTATGCCATCCTACCTTTGTAAAAAGGCCTTTATTGCTTAGGCACTATCCCCTATATCACCAAAAGCTCCTGGAGTTCGAATTTTGCCCCTAGACTAACCATCAGTACTCAAATACTAAATTGTAGTGTGTATGAAGGTATTCATGTCAAACATGAAAACACAAATAATATGCTAAACATGCCACATATGCAAACAGAATACACACATCACCGACTACCACGTGCCGTTAGGTTGCCTTACCAAGGCAAGCCCCGAACTTACCGGAGTCACGACTCGTAAAGCTGCCTTCACCAAGATAGCCCCCAACCTATCGACCCGTATAGCCGCCAACCAAGGCCAGCCTCGGACCAAACGTCCATAGCGTTAGGAAACACAAACTTTGTATGCATATTTGGCAGAACATATACAAAAACACACATGGCAAATACAAATATACAACAAAGCACATAAAGATATCTGAGAAAAGCGATTACTACCTAGTGTGTGGATACTGCTTTCAATATTATTTTTATGCCTAGATATTTTCCAAAAATACCTTTGACCTAAATACATCAAAACATACCATTTTCAGTAATTACAAAAATACCCTTGCATTTATTTTGTTAAAACCAAGCTCAACACAGATTTTCCAGAAAATCAGTTATTCTGGCCCAACTTCCATGATTTTTAATAAATTCCAAAAAAATCATTTTTGCATGAAACAAGCTCCATTTGAACCATTAATAAGCCTATTTTCCCGAAAAAATATACCCATACCCTGAAAGTAATTTTATTTTAGCATGTTGCTCATTTTCTACACCTTGGTCAGATTTTGCCCTGATGCACACAGAGCCAACTTTGACAATGTTTATCTCTTAGTAGGAAAATCCAAAAATTACAAAATTATACATCTTGGTGAACCTTAGGAAGTGTACTTTCAGCATGAAAAATTTCAGCTTCATTAAAGGTCATTTGATATTTTAAAAACCAAGTTGAAGCACCACTGCCAGAAATTTCCAGAATCGCTAAAAGACTTAGTTTCAAGACCTTTTTGGTGATTTCAAGTTCGGAAACTAAAACCATGACTAAACCCTACACAAAATCATGTTCCATAACCATTGGTGACCTTAGAAATGCAAAAATGCAACCCTAACACCAAGCACCAACCTTTTGCACGAAAATATTTAGTTAAGAACTCAAGAAGATGAAGTTGTCGGCGTTACCTAGAATCGGAAGATCGGTGGATCAGCTTGGGTTCTTGAGGTTGGAGGGTTAGCTATGGTGGCTAGATGGATCCCCTTTTTGCCTCTGGAAATTTCGTGCTCAAGGGTGAAAAGAAGAAGAAATTACCTTTTTAATAAAGGTAAATTTGATCCAGTGAATTTGGAATTAACTGGTGTAAGTTTCTGGCTTTTGTGTAATTAATAGGATCTAATTTTTAGCTTAATTCCCAAGTAATTCCAGAAAAATCCAGAGGGGTCCAAGGTTCAGCCATGTGGCGAAATTATCTTAAAATATCTAGATATTTTCTTGCTTTTGGGGCAAATTACCTGTTTCGGCCCGAAACTTTCAAAAATTGCAATTGTGGCCCAGAACTTTTCAATAATTACCAACTTTTCCCACATCATTTCACATGCCCAAAAGGACATTTTTGCACCATTTGGGGCCCACAATTCTGCCCAAATTAATTTTTTGTCCATTCATTCCCATTTTACCCTTTTTCTCTGAACGTGGGACCCGCGATTTGACTTTTACATTGACTTTTCTTTCTTTTTCTCCAAGTAAATATTTCTAATGATTAGAGGGAGTGTGTGATGCCTAAGGGGCCCCACACATCTGTTCTATGGTATTTATTTCCCTTTTTCTCCACTTTATCAGTCTAGTTCCCGATCTACTAGTCCGTGTGGGTCTCGCCAGTCAACAGGGTGTTCCCCTTTGCACTTTTCTCTATCTTTTTCAGACTTTTCCCTCTCGAATAAACACTCCTATGGGACACTCTCCAAACTTCGTGGAGTGGCCCCACACTTGACCTACTCAGTCCAAAGGAACCCCTAATCGGTCCTGTTTTTGTCGGTTAATCGCCTGTGGGACCCACATGACACGTTTGGGCCAGGGTATGACTTAAATCACCTAGTTTTATCTTCCTCCTTATGGTAAACAAAATTCAAAAATTTTAAGGTCAAAGAATTGACCATTTCACCCTTGCTTTTACTCTTTTAGGTTACTACACCAATTGATTGATTATAATAAAACAAAATAATAACAACAATGATAATTGAAAATAAAACTTCTCATTAATTCCACAGTAATTACAAGTACAATAATTACAACTGTAGGGGTGTTACACTATTTTCTACCTCATAATATCTCAGCGTGTGTAATACTATTTCCTCAAATGAGCACTCAAACGGACACTCAAAGTTCTCATTTAGGCTTCTCTTGCTCTAACTAAATTGGTAGGTGGTCTCTCATGAAGAACTTGCCGCAAAAAGAATTTAGCTCATTCAGGAATTGCCCAACACCATTGTTGCTACCAAATAGGCTGGATCAATGGTCCTTTGTTTGTGGTAATCATTTTGTAAGTTGACCTGACATTAAACTTACCATTTGATGATGTTCGCCAATGGAAGAGATCCCCCTTGTCTGCATTGGGGGTTAACATTCTTAAGTTTACCAACTACTTGGTTGGGCAAGAAAAGCCTCTATTTGCTCACATCCCAAGCACTACTCACTATCACAAACAAGGGCGGATCCAGAAAATTATTCAAGGGGGGCACCAGCGGTAGGGGATTTGGGGGTTCAGGGGTAGTGTCCCCGAATTGTTTTTTTTAAGGAAAGTTTCAAATGCATTAAAAAACAAAAAGAATATAAACAAGAAAAGAAAAGAATATCAAAAAAATATTCATGAAATCAAGTGAATACTGATAATGTAATAAGAGAGACAGTTATTTTACAAACCTGTTATTTAGAAAAGCAAGGCTAAGTGCTGTTAGAAATGCAGCTACATAAATTACAATAACGGTGGGCACACAATAAGTTCAAGTAAATATATTTTAAACACAAAAGTATATTACACTAAAAATAATTACAAAGTCATCTTTCTCGGCCTTATTTTTTGAAACTCTATCATAATTGCCTTATTATCAATGCTTTCAAATACATCTTTAACAAAAAAATTTTGGAAGAGACATTCAAGAGGGGCAAGTCACTACTTATATCCACCCATGATCACAAACTAATTCACCGTTTCTTCATGGTCAATCCACTCATGGTTCTTATCCACAGAGTGGATTAATGGTTGATCAATTGGAGACCACAACTCCCACTATACATTAGTATTGTTCCATTTCTCAACTTGCTCCCCAATCCCTTTTTGAATGAATCCTAGACTCTTGTGATAGCACTCCAAGTTTCTGATTGTTCCTTTTTCTTGGAGATCTTAGGAATTTTCCCTAAACTATATTCATATTTTCTTTTAAGGCACTTCACTCATAGAGTGTCCAGCCATGTCAGTAGACCCTAGCTCGATTTCGTTATGAATGCTTCGTTTTGTTTAATAAGGGCATTGACTCCCAGTCCTCCATCTCTCTTGTCTTGCTTGATTCTATCCCAAGAGATGAGATTCATTTTCCTGTCCTGTGATCCTTGACTCCAGAAGAAGTCCCTACTAACTTTATCAATTTCCTATAAAACTCCTTTTGAAATGAGCAAAGATTGCATCTAGTAGTACAGAAGAGTGTTCAATACTGACTTGATAATCATAGACTTCCCAACCAAACCTAGGAATCTACTCTTCTAGCTAGCAAGTTTCTTCCCCACTTTTGATATTAATGGAGCAAACGTCGCCTTTACTACTCTTGCGTAGAAGTGGTCCTTTAAGGTACATCCCTAGATCAAGAGTAATACTAATTCCTAGGAAGTGATTGTTTTCAAGAGCTCGATTCAAGTGAACATTCCTTGATATAAACACCTTTGATTTGGGTAACCTAACTCTGTGCCCTAAAATTTCTATCTAGGTCTTAGGCGCCTCACAAAACAAAATGAGGTCGTTTGCACAGAGAGAGAGAGAGAGAGAGAGAGAGAGAGAGAGATAACACCATCCCACTTGAGCTGACTCTTAGTGGTTTCCATCTTCCATTCTCTACTTCTCTGTTTATTAGTTGTCCCAACCTTTCCATGCACAACACAAAAAGGTATGGACTCAGTAGGTCGCATTGTGTAATCCCTCATATTGGTGAGAATCCCTCCAAAGCCTATCCATTCCAACACACCTTCATAGAAGTTGAAGAGACACATTGTATGATAACACTGATGAAGTAATCATTTAATCCCAAACTCTGAAGATTAAATGTAATACCCCAGATTATTATTAATAGTAATAGCCCATTTATTTTATTTTATTTTATATAGCTTTGGTAGGCCAAATACTCCTAGTTCTAATTGCCTTAGGAACTTTCAGGTTATGCACTAAGAAAGAGGTTTTAGGTAATAAGTTCTCTACTTATCAACCAAGTCACATTAAATTCACACCATGATTGTTTTAGGTAATAATTCCATTTCTTGTCAACCAAGTCATATTAAATTCACATCATGATTGATTGATTTAATTTAATATACCCTATTAATGAGTTGGCAAGAGTAAAAGAGCCTAAAGTTAAACCTTAATTTTAAGCTATAAATAGAAGTTTAGCCTAACCTTGAATACTCTCATACTCTTCTCCTATTCCCTTCTACTACTTCCTCTATTTTTTCTCTGTGCCAAATATTCTTCTAAGAGGCTGACAAAACGAAGACCAGGTAATCCTAATCCCTAGAACAACCTTGCGTCTTTTGCTTATTCTTTTTCTCTACATCTTGTTTTGCTAATCTTAATTCTCATGAGTCTTAGGTTAGTTTTATATAAGTTTTGATAGGTTTGTTATATATAAAATATACTATATGTAATCCTAATCCCATGAGTCTTAGGTTAACTTCATATGAATCTTGATAAGTAATTATGATCCTAAATATATCATATGTGATTGTTATATGTAAAATATAATTTATATAATCCTAATTAACTTTTTTCAAAACCATTCAACCTTTGAATATTATTTTGTACGTAGATGCATGGGTGATTGAATTAAATGTATACACCCTTTCATTCTTGAATTGCGTGAAGAAGCTTTTTGCAAAATCCATTTATGATTGCATATACCTGTTGTACGTGGTAGCTTTAAGGGTTTTGGTTTTTGAAATTGAAAAATATATATAGATTGATGAATTACCATTGAATATACATACCTCACGTGGTTGCTCTGGTTGCTTTGGCTTTTGTGATTGAAACTTAAAAATGCTTTCACACACACACACACACATATATATATTTATTTATTGAGAAATCCATTTATTATGTGAGTGTATTTAAATAATTTAAATCATGGGAGGATAGCTTTGGGATGGTACCTCATAAAGTGATGAACACGTACAATCCTTAGGCTTTATGCCTCCAATATATTATTTGATGTGAACCGATTATATTTGTTCTTCCCAAAGTGGTGTCTGGCAGGTTTCCGGGTCACAGGGTAGACTAGCAGGTTTTCGGGTCTACTATGATTCTTTTCCCACTAAACAGACTGGCAAGGTTTCCCTGGTCTAAATAAATTTAAAAAGATAACGAATAATATTTGATTTGATGAGAATATATAGATATGATGAGTATTAAAGTTGATATTTTAGATTTTATATATATATATATATATATGATATTTTTTTTATCATCATATAAATATTTATATTTATTATTATTATTATTTATAATAATAATAATAATAATATTATTATTATTATTATTATTATTCTATATTATCTTTGTTTATTAGGATTACCAGCTTTGCTGATATTTGTGTTCATGGGCTGCGATGACCCTTCAGGGGAGCAGAATTTTAATGAAACAAGTTTTAAGGTTGGGGCTAGCAGTGAGAAGTGAGGAAGAAGAGTCGACTAATTCTAGCTAGTTTTATTTTTCTTTATGCTTTGAATAAAACATTTTTATTTAAGTTTGGATTTATGTTAATGTAATAAAGTAGTCTTGCACTTGTCCCAGTACAAGTGGTGGTAACACCTCCCAAGGTTGTTTATTTCGAATTTCAGTAATCATTTATAAAAATCATTGAAATTTTATGTTATTTTAATTGTTAGAAATTGGGGGTGTTACATTAAATTTCACAAAATCCCAGTCTAGGCGATCATATGCCTTCTCCATATCAACTTTCACTCCCCTCTTCATTCTCATAGTATGAATCGCTTCTTAAGCAAGGATGATGTTTTCACAACTTTGACTTCCACTAATAAAACTACATTAATTCAATTGAACCAAGTAATCCCTCACCTTCTTCAACTTCTTTGTCAATCAGCCGACAAGGAAGAACGGAGTTAAATCCTCCAAAATAAACCACACCTCTTGAGCTTGATTGACCAACCCTCGTAATGAGTCCCAAAGGTCTCTTCTATGGGATGCCCTTAACAAGTACCATCTACTATGCACCAAATGATGGCATAAAGAAATCTTATCTTTCAAATTCCTCCTTACTCCAACTCATCACAAATACAACCACCATGGTAATTATATTCAATAAAAATGAAGTATATTAAAATAAGCTTCCATTTATATAAAATATCATCACAAGGTAACCAAACAAATCTCATAAAACCTCATCAGACCAATCTGTCATTCTTGAAATTCGAAGGACTAAACTGTCATTTCTGAAATTTCGGACTACATTATAATTTTTATTGGGCACAAATTGTAATTTTCATTGGGCACAAATTGAAATTTTCAGTTTTCATTATTATAATATTATAATACATATACATATAATTTAGTCCATAAAACAAAATAATTTATAATCATACACAATTCACAAATATATAGAAGAATATTTAGAGTTACCTATTACTCTATAGCTCCCAAATAATCACCAAAAGTTACTATAAGGCTCCCCAAATAATTAGCTATATGCTTTCCTTCTCTCCTTTTTTCTCTCTCCTCTCTATTTTTCTCACTCTCTTGCTCTTGTTGCCTGAATGTGCACTCTAGGAGTGTATTTGTAATGGTTGAAGAGGGGAGGTAGTTGGGGTAAAATTTATTACCCCCTCCAAAGTCAACATTAAGGGGAAACCATGCCCCCTTGCCGACCATGTTTCTAATATGCGTGTGTGTGTGTATATATATTACATAGTAATAAAAATTACTATTATTATTATAACTAACATTAGAAAGTTTTAATCCTATACTCAATATTATTAGTAAATTAGTTACCATTAATCTATCCTATTATTATTCTAGATAAATTTTAGGATGTTACATCTCTCATCCTCCCTTTCTACAAGCACTGAAAACCTAGAGGCTAAGGATTTGACTCTTGCTCTCTCATCCTTCTTGATACCTTGTTTAACATTGCTCAAAAGAGTCTTTTGCTCATCCTTTCTCAAAACCCGAGTCCTCTATGATCCCCACACGAACATCCATGGTCCGAATTCTTCTCCCTCTACTAGAAACGATTTCTTTGGTGACATCGTTGGTGGTTTCTTCTCAGGCACTGGGTGGTGTTCGGTGCTAGATGAGGCTCCACAATTACTTTTCCATGGACAAGCTTCTCTTTTGTGTCCATAAATTCCATAGGAAAAACAAATAATTTGGCTCAAACCTTCATATTTGATTTTGTACAAAGCTAAAGCAAGTATGATCTGGGGTATTAACTTCTTCTGGAGATCAAGCTCTACACAAATTCTCACATATCGTCCACTTCCAACTCTTGGCAGGTTTCGTTCACTAAAGTTCAACGTATGAAAATCATCAACTTTCAAGGTCTTCCTGGACATATTGCCGAGCCTCCATATGTATATCTTGTTGTAAACATTCAACGATATGTTTGGTATGTATCCTCTCCCATGTAACAATCTTACCAAGTGGGTTATGGAAAGGATCAAAGTAGGCAGACCATCTTTAGATCAAGACATTGTGTTGTTGAGCTACACGGTCCTTCAAACAAGATCCATTTGTGATGAGTTCCCCAATTCTCTTAGGTCGTGAACCTTACTACTTAATAGTCGTTGGGAAAATCTATTAGTTCAAACTCCTTGAACTATCAGGAACGATAAGAAAGTTATTTCAACTTGTAAAAGTTGATATTTGTGCCTAACACAATGATTATCAGAGCATTATTCTCATTATACTTCCATCTGACATCAGCACTACTGGGTAAATGCTCATCTTTTTTGATCTCTTCTGATGGCTACGGAACCTTCCACTCTTTGTCTCAATCTAGGAGATTCAAAATTTGTGGATCCTCTTCCATGCTTGAAGCACTGTAAGCTACACAATTGAATTTTAAACTTTTAAATCCCATAAGTGAGTCCTTGTAAGAGATTGGACCTGAGGCAGATGTTCTTCCATTCCTATCCAATTGGGCTTGGTCATATCTTTCTTTACTCTTGGAATCTTCAGCATCCACCATTAGGTCAAACATGATTGTTTCTCCTTTCACCTCCTTTTTCAACTTCTTCATGACTTTGACAAGAGCCAACTCCTCCAATGGCCTATCCGGCAACACCTTACAGACGTTTGCCTCCTCCATGAAGAACCAAAATTGTGTAAAGTTTTCAAGAGAGAGAAAAAAACTCTACCTACCTAACACTGTTTTATGTTGAGGCTGCACTACCCTGCATTAATTAATAAAAGAAATTTTACCCAAAAGAATAACTATACTCCATAATACAATAGTCTTAGTTTCAGTGCACAAATATCAAAGAATGCTCTTGAAATAATGACCTATTATTATTATTGTTGTTGTCCTCATCGTCGTTGTCATCAAAGTTAGCTAACACAACTACTTAATTTTTTTAACAAATTCATATTTTAATAAAATAATAAAAAAAGCACTTAATTTTTTTATCTTTTTTTTTTTTTGATCTCCTTCCTCTTTCCCACAAGAAACGCTCCTTGGCCAACAACCTTCTTTCTTTATGATCGAGATAAACAGGTCAATTCAAAACAAAGTCATTAATCATTACTTTAGAATCATAGTTTTTGAGACTTTGGGATGGAACATTGATCTCTTATTCACAAAGACCATAATAGGGAAAAAAAAAAAGATGCAAACATAAATGGTGAGTATTTAAAAAAGGGTTAAGATGCAAAAATACCCAAGAACTTTTGCCGAAAGTGTGCTCCACACCATATGTTTTTTAGAGGTGTAAAAGTACCTATAAACTTTCAAAATGAGAGCAAAAATACCCTTACTATTTATCTATGTTATGTTGACTGTTAGTTTGACTAAAAACGCTGATGTGGAAGCTGATTTGGCCATAATAATGTCCTAGTTGGCATTGGAAAAATAAAAATAATCCACATGTGTCACTAGCGTGAATTTTTATTATTTAAAAAAAAAAACCCTAACCCCACTTCATCATCTTCTTCTCCTTTAAAATCTCAGATTGCCACAACATCTAAATCTCATATCTCCAATCTCCTTCTCCTTGTCAATCTCTCTCCCATTCTTCATCTTGCTTAGCTCTTGGCTTCCCTCACCTCAGATTCGCCAGCCTAAGATTGTGCTGAACCTTTCCACAAAGGATCCCAACCAATTAACAAGTTTCAACTCCCAGGCCAGCTTTTGTTCCTTAACGATGGGTCTACTATGATGCTTGGACCTAAAAGCACAAAGTTTTCCCCTCCTAAGCTTGATTTAACTACCATGGATTCATGCATACATAATGCTTAGTAAATAACGGTTAAAGTGAATAAACATCATGTATGTCGAGGCGGAGATTAAGCAACAATATAAAATGCTAAAGCATAACAGTTAAATATGCACACCATCATGTATTGAGAGGCGAAATTTGCAAAAACATAAAAATAATGATTGTAATTAATAACCGTTATTTATTTAGTGACAAATATAATGGTTCTTACAAAATAATTGTCATGTAACACTTACAAATGATTCATCTTTCAACCTTTTATATTAGCAAAGACAAAAAATAATGGTATTCAGAAACAACCGTTAGCTAATACTTTTATAACCCTTCGTAATGTTATTCTACCTTCATAAGGCATAACCCTTCATAATATCTATTAGACATCTATTTAAACTCACATATTCCTCATGATTTTTACTACTTTTCTTTATTGGTCTCCTCCTTCTCTTCTTCATCATGTTAAGCTTCTGGGGAGCTCCTCCTCCATCTTCATGTCCTTCTGAAATAGAGGCTCTGATACAGATATTGACAAGCCGTGACTACCACACAAGGTGTCTTGCACCATACGCCAACAAGCTGAACATGTAAACCACATACTCTATCACAATGATGTTGAATATAACTTCTAGTTAGACCCTTCATCTCCCTCCTCTGATGATGAGAATAAGGAGAAGGAGGACGAAAATGATGGTGATGGTTGAACACCACTATTGTTTTTAAAATATTAAAAAAATTTGACAAAAAAACAACTTAATAATTCACGGTTGTTAATTAAAAACCGTAAAGTATTCTTGGTAACACCAATATACTTGACGGTTCTAAATTAATAAAAAAATATTAAAGCTTTTGAAAACTTTCTTCTTCCTCACACTAACTCTAGGTGCCTCCTTGTTATCCGATGATCCTTAAGAGAATCAGGTATCCTTTCATTACATTCTGTTCAACTTCCAACCCGTGCAATGATGGTTTTTCCATCTTTTTCAGATATCTATTTAAACTAACTATTTTCATTTGTTTTTCCTACGTTTTCTTCATTGTCCTCTTCTATGTTCTCTCATTCTTCAAAATGAACGTTGTGTGGAAGACTTGCTAGAAAACTCTCAGCATCATCCTCTACCTCCCCCTTCTCCTTCGGCCCAACCTCCATCTCTTATTTCTCCTCCCCAACATCTGCCTTTGCCTTCGCAACCATTGCCTCCTCCTCCGCCACCTCTTTTTCTGCCTCCACATCATATGCTTCCTCAACTAGAGGCGATATTCTGGCATGTAGAAAACACTGACCATTCCTTGAGGAGGCTTTTTGGATACCTCTTGAGTATGAACAAGACCAATCTCATACTTGATGAGTATGGGAAAAGGAGGTTGAGTGTCTTGTTTAGTGCAAAAAATTTACTTCATACGGGTTTAGCCTCTTCAGTTTTGATGTGCCTCAATATGTGACCTTTGCGTATGGCCTTTCGAGAGAGAAAGAAAGAATGGTTGTTTGGGATAAGTTGAAAAGCTTGGCAAGGGGAGTAAACGATCCTGGGGTTGCATTGGAGATTTTAATGATCTAGCTTCCATTAGTGAGAAGGAAGGAGGAAATCCAAGACCTGTGAGGAAGGTCTTGAACTTCTAGAAGGTTTTGTTTGTTGTAAACTCCTGGATTTGGAATTTAAGAGTTAGATTTACCTGGTGTAAGTGGAGCTAAATACCCAAGAGGGTAGGTGAATTGGGTATTCTTTAAAATTTTCGGCAAAAACTCTGTTTTGAAACAATAAAAACAGAGGTGAACAGAGTAAGGGAAAGAATAGCTAAACACAGAGATTTATACTGGTTCGGTCCTAACAACTTGACCTACATCCAGTCCCCAGACTCTCTGGGATTTTCCACTATATCAAAGATTACACACTCTACACTCAGAAAGTAGTTCTCTCTCTAGAACTCACTCCCCCTTACAAGTTGTAATCAATGAACTCCCAAATCACCAAGTCCCATTGACTTGTAATTCTTTACAATAAATGTTTTACAAAAAGAAACTCTCTCTAAAAGTAGATATTGATAAACACTGAAGCTCTTTGTATCAAAAGATAATATACAAGTAAAAACTGAAGAAAATGAATGTAGACTTGAATGCAATTCGTTTTCAGTAGTTGTAGTTGTTGAGAAAACTTGAATGCAACCCTATTTATACTCAGATAGCATTAAATGATCGTTGCATCTTGGATTAAACCATTGGAGATGTTCTGTTCAGGTTAAGAGCTGGTTTGGTCTTCTTCTCTCTCTAAAGTTCACTTAATCCAGCTGGGCAATGGTTCAGAGTTGACTTTCTGCAAATAAATCCGTTGGAGTAGTAGCTACTGGAAGTAGAAATCATTCTTTAATTCTTTGTAGATGTGTGCATATGGATTACCCAAAAGAATGCAACTTTGTGGGTTGAGCATTTAATGTTCTGACATCACTTTTGCTTTTGTCTTAAACCTTCAATAAACTTTCTTTAACCTGTCTGAAACTCACCAAGAAGGTGGTTAAACTTATCTAGTAACATTAGAGATTAATCATAGAAAGTATTAAGATCAAACAAGAAGGCACAGCAAAATCGACAGATTTGAATTTCTGAAGATGTGATGAAACCTCGAGGTTTGTTCTCAAAACCTCGAGGTTTTGGACTCTAGTAAGTGAAAGAGGTTTAAGTCCAAAACATCAAACCTGGAGGTTTCTCCAAAAACTGGAGGTTTTCTAAATGGGAAAAAGCGTCACCTTCTCTGTGTGTCAAAACCTCGAGGTTTTGTCAGAAACCTCGAGGTTTCACTTTGAATGTGAAACCTTGCAAAAATGCACCAAGAGCAAACCTGGAGGTTTTTTTGGAAACCTGGAGGTTTTCAAAATCAGTGAAAAGGCATTTGCTCTCTGGATGTCAAAAACCTGGAGGTTTTCTCCAATACTCAAGGTTTCTCTTAAGTTTCCAAATTTCTCCGTTTTGTACTAAAACAGAAACCTGGAGGTTTGAGAGAAACCTGGAGGTTTTCAAAGTCAGTGAAAAGCGTTTACTCTCTGGATGTCATAAACCTCGAGGTTTTCTTCAATACTTGAGGCTTCACTTAAATTTCAAAATGTTCAATTTTGCGCCAAATCAGAAACCTGGATTTTTGAGAGAAAAAACTGGAGGTTTTGACAACTTGGAAAAATGCAAAAACCTCTCTGCCTTGGCAAATCTCGAGGTTTTTTTTCAGAAACCTCGAGGTTTCTCGTAATTTTGAGAAACTTGAGAAAAACCTTCTGAGCTCAGACCTGGAGGTTCCTCATAAACCTGGGGGTTCTGAAAACTTGGAAAAATGCAGAATCTCTCTGCATTAACAAACCTCGAGGTTTTATCAGAAACCTTGAGGTTTCTCATAATTTTGAGAAACTTGAGAAAAGTCTTTTTAACTCAAACCTGGAGGTTTCTCATAAACCTGGGGGTTTTGAAAAATGACGTGAAACTGAGCTTTCTCTGGTAGGACAAAACCTCGAGGTTTCTTACCAAATCTCGAGGTTTCACTCAATTTTGTGAAACCCAGATTTTTCAAGTTAAAACAGAACCTTTGAGTACTCCTCTGTAAGTCCAAACCTCGAGGTTTCTATGCAAACCTCGAGGTTTGCTCTTATAGTGAGATTTTCACCAATTGAGAGCAAAACCTCATGCTTTGTTTACAATCATTGGAAATCATCAAAAACCCTTAGAGAACTAACACCTGGAACAATGGCAAAGTAGGAGATGGGCATGTTTAGGAAAGATTAAATAGATGTGTGGCTAATGTTGAGTTTAGAGAGGAGTTTGATAAAGCAGTTGTTTTTCAAGTTGAACCTTTGGATCAGATCATCATTTGGTCCTGCTTGACTGTTGCTACAAGGATATTAAGTCAACTAAAAGATTCAGATTTGAATCCATGTGGATGAAGCATGAGAAATACAAGGAAGTGGTGAAGTTGAGTTGGAACGTAGTGGTTGTGATGGATGATGTGGGGGTTAAAAATGTGAAGAGAAGATTATTGACCTGCAGGAAGGAGCTATCAAATTGGAGTAAGGCTGAATTCCCCAACAGTAGGAAAGCCCTTGATGAACTATTAAGGGAATTAGGCAAGTGAGGTAGGGAATGCTTACTGAAAAAAGGCAAAGATAAATGAATTAATTTCCAAAATTGAAGAATTATGGGATAGAGAAGAATCCTATTGGTGGCAGAGAGCTCGGTTGAATTGGATCCAGCATGGCAATAAGAATACATTCTTTCACAACACTTTGATCCAAAGGAGGATGAGGAATAAACTGTCGAGGTTGAAGTCGAGAAATGGTAGGTGGTTTGAAAATGTAGAAGAGATTGATGGAGAATTCACAAACTTTTATAAGAATTTGTTCCCAGCTACAAATCAACAAGGTATGGAGGGTGCTTTACAATATGTGAGAAGAGTTATTTCAGAAGAGAATAGCTATGCCACTAGTACATGAGGATGAAATCAAGCAAGTGGTGTTTGAGATTAATGCTAACAAAGCTCCTGGGCTTAATGGCTTCTCAAGTTTGTTTTTCCAATCCTCTTGGTCAAACATAAAGAATGAAGTTTGGAGAATGGTGTGGGATTTTTTTGGGTGAGGTTTGTATTTTGACGGGATTAAATAAAACCAATATAGTGTTGGTACCTAAGATTGATAAACCTGAAAGTGCCAATCATTTTTGGCTGATAGAACTTTGTAATGTGATATACAAAGTAATTGCTAAGATCATGATGAATAGGATGAGAGATCTTATGCTGAAATGCATCTCGCCACAAAACAGAGGTTTTATTTATGATAGAATGGCTCATGATAATATTGTAGTAGTGCATGAAGCCATCCATTATTTGAGGGGAAGGAAGAAGGGATCTAGAGTGGAACTAGCATTGGAGGCTGACATGAGCAAGGCATATTACCGAGTGGAGTGGAGCTTTTTGAAACAAGTGTTGTTGAGAATGGGGTTTTGTGTAGTTTGGGTGCAATGGATAATGGAACGTATATCTTCTGTGGAATTTGAATTGACAATTGGGAGAAGAAGTGTTTCAAGTTTCACTCTTGGAAGAGGTATAAGACAAAGTGATCCTGTCTGACCTTATCTTTTTTTTTTTTTGGTAGATGTCTTATATCAAATTATTCAATGTCAAGTTGAAAGGAGGGAATTAAGAGGAATTAAGCTAGCTGGAGGTTGTCTGATTCTGTCACATGCCTAATTCCCTATTTTTTAGAAATGCGGATATAAGAAATTGTGTGGTACTAAAACAAATTTTGCAGACTTACTGTGACGCTTTAAGATAGGAGATTAACTCGGACAAGTCTTTTTTATTTATTTTTTCTGCAAATGCAACACCAGAATTGAAAGAAGAAGTGGTTGAAATTTTGCAGATTCGGGGATTTGTGTAGCCATGCAAATATTTAGGGCTTCCTATGATTTGGGGAAGGTCAAAAATTGCAGCTTTGGCCTTTGTGAAGAATAAGGTAGGTTTGAAGATATAGGGATGGAGGCTTCTTACCTTTGCTGGCATCTTATAACTTGTTTTTCCTTTCCTAAGAGAACATGTAAGGATTTAGACATGTTAATTGCAGATTTTTGGTGGGGCAGTAATAGTGGTGAAAGTAATCAGATCTATTGGAAGAGATGGGATTATCTTACTAGTTTAAAAAGAGAAGGTGGTTTGGGATTTAGAGATTTTAAAGATCTCAATAAAGCCTTGTTGGGTAAAACTACCTAAAGACTCTTGCAAAATCCTGAGGACTTTTAGTGCAGGGTATTAAAAGGAAAATACTTTCCCCATGAGAACTTCTTTGAAACAAAAAAGGCAGAAGTGCATCATGGTGTTGGATTACTATTCTGCAGGGAAGCGATTTTCTTATGAAGAATTTGGGATGGAAGATTGGAACTGGGGCTTCTGTAAAGGTTTGGAAAGACAAGTAGGCTCCAGGTTTGCCTGATGTTGTTTTGAGTATAAATAAGAATGTTGATATGAAAGTTCAAGAATTAATAGAAGGTAATAGATGGAATTTAAGCAGCATTGAGGGTTGTATTACTGAGGTGGAGAAAAGGAAAATTCTAAAGATCTAGTTATGTGATAAAAGAACTAATGATTGTTTTCAGGTTGCCTTACAGGAATGTGGAATATTCTGCTAAGTCAATATATATGATAGCAAAGGAACGGTCGAGAAAGAAGCATAAAAGGGGCCCTAAAAGCTCTTTTCAGGTTCCAAATGGCTTGTGGAGGCACGTATGGAACTTGATTGTTCCCTAAAACATAAAGCACTTTATTTGGAGAGTTGTGATGGGAGCTGTTCTCAGAAAAGAGGCTCTCTTTAAAAGGAAGTGTTGTGATTCTTCCATCTGTCCCATCTATTTTAATGAAGTAGAAAACATTAATAATGTACTATTTTTCTATCATTGGGCTTAGGGGTATTGGTCTGGTAGTAACTGATGGTTAATTTTGCATATTACATGACTTTCATGCAAAGTTTCATGAGGTTAAAAACAAAAATTTTGTTTGATCGATGTGGAAACCTGTAACTCTTTACAATCCTCATAAATTATTAGCCTTAACTCATTATGCTAATTAGTCAATAATTATTAATCCGTAACTCTTTACGGTACTCATGAGAATTCATAACAATTTATAATATTCATGAGTTTCAAGATTGCTCATTAAAACAACTATTAGGATTTAGGATAATTTGATAAAATGATTATTGAAAATTAGAATTACCCTTGATCACTCGAAGACTTCAAGGTTGTTGATGTCCTCTAACGTTGATCTACACGACTATCCCCCGATTGTAACGAGAACTACTTCTCTTGAAACCTCCCACTCCTTGGATGCTTGCTAAGCGAAGACAAGGTCGAGTTTTGGTTTCCTTGCATTTTTATCTTTTCAAGAAGATGATGGTTTCTTAGGATTAGGTTAAAGATAGGATGAACAAGGTTGGAACCTTACCCTTTTATGGATGGTGCCTTTTCCTCTCTAAATCTTTGGTAAAGACCTAAATTTAGAGAGCATAAGGATGATGAAAAACATCCAACCCTCCCTTTTTATAGCCTTAGGAATTTTCAGCTTATGCACTAAGAAATGGGTTTTAGGTAATAAGTCCACTACTTGTCAACCAAGTCACATTAAATTCACATCTTGATTGATTGATTGAATTTACTATGATGAATCATATTCATATCTTGATTGATGAATTGAATTTAAGATGATGGATTACATTTATTTCATTTTTTTCTTCAAAAAACGTCCATAAAAAGGGCATTAAAAAAATCAACACTTTATAAGAGTCTAACCCTAATTTAAGTGCTCGCAAGAATTGCCTAATCCAAACTTGAATTGGAAAATCCAAATCATAAGGAATTAAATTTATATCTTAATTGAATAATAATTTAAGATGATGAATCAAGTTCATCTCTTATACTAAAATTCAAAATCATTTTAAATCAATACAAACTTATTATTTCTCCTATCTTCATCCAATCATTATTGGATCTTGATATATATATATATATGATAATCCAAAATTATCTTTTATAACCTAACCTTTTGAATTAAAATTAAAATTTCAAACTTAAATTCGAAATTTGAATTCGAAATTCAACTTGGCCTAAGACCCCGTTGGGTCTTCCAACACATTTGGGCTCTTTTGTGGAGAAACTGATTTCCCATTGGAGACACCATATATGACGCCATTTTCTCCTAATTGGGTTTGGAGTCCCACTCCAACCCAGTTACACTTTTACTCTTGATAAATCCCAATAACAATTATTGGCCCAAGTTTGCTAAATTTAAACAATCAAGAATAACCTTTTGTGTACGACCCATTAGATCCAATTAGTCACTGACATAAATAAATTTGGATCAATTAAAACCCCTTTAATGGGCCCAATTTATTTAATGACCTCATAAGACACTAGTAATGCTTTGCAGCCCCAAAACTACTTGAGTTGATCTAGTGATCTACCTTTCATATTTGGATACCGTTCAGGCATCATCCCTCACATCGTCATTTACATTTAGTCAAGAGCGAAGATGGAGTATCATCTCTCTTAATTGACTAAATGTAGTTATTTCACAGAACTAGGAATCTTCTTATATTAACTCTATAACGGATCATGACTCTTCATGAACACTTGATGTGCGCACAGTCTCTCGAGTTAATTAGAAGCTATCCAAGCTTTACCGGTCTTGTGAATGACTAATCCCTTGTAGGGGACTGTGAGTCCTCTCAGCATGTTCATATTTACTCACGTATTTGAGTTAGTTACACCCAAGAGTACACTATTCTCCCCATTTTCAGGTGGATAGAGTTGTACAGTCAAAGTATAACCTTAGGATATAGTGTTCGATGACATCCTTAAATCCAGGACAATCCATACTACCAAATGATGAGAGACTTTACATATCCAACGATACTCTCTACAATGAATCTTTGTGGAGTCTCTCGGAGGGTCTATTCGGTACTATCTGTTCTCTAACAGATCTACCCACGACATCAGTTAAGGCATCTCCATGCATGTATTCCATGAGGTCCTTACCTTGTATCTCTGTACAAGTAGATGATGTCGTACTAGTTTTATTGAGATCATCAATGCCCTTTCTTGGTGATTCAAGACTAGGAACAAGTTTTAAGTAATAGATATACGGTGTTCTCGAGTCCTCATGATCATGATCTCTATCATTGATCCTCAAGATTAACACATATTCTATTCCTAGAGCTTTTATCTTCAAACACATATTTACTTTAAAATAAAGGTGAGACATGAATATAATAAAGATAAAATATGCTCATTTATTAATAATGAAATACTACAACGTAGAAAGAAGTGTTGATCTGTCCTTACAGATTGTCTCCAGGATGTAAGTGGAGCTTAAATACCCAAGAGGGAGGGTGAATTGGGTATTCTCAAAAATTTCGGCTAATGCTCTGTTTTAAAGTACTAAAAACAGAGATGAACAAAGTAAGGGAAAGGATAGTTAGACACAGAGATTTATACTGGTTCGGTTCCAACAACTTGACCTACATCCAGTCCCCAGACTCTCTGGGATTTTCCACTATATCAATGATTACACACTCTACACTTAAGAAGTGATTCTCTAACTAGAACTGACTCCCCCTTACAATTTGTAATCAATGAACCCAACCACCAAGTCCCCTGACTTGTGGTTCTTTACAATAAATGATTTATAATCAGAAACTCTCTCTAAGAGTAGATAATGATAAACACTGAAGCTTAATGTCAAAAGACAGAATACAAGTGAAAACAGAAATGTAGTTGAAGAACTTGAATGCTTGTGCGTTTTCAGTTGTTGTAGATCTTGGGAAGACTTGAATGCAGCTCTATTTATACTCAGAGATCATTAAATGACTGTTGCTTTCCCAATAGATCCATTGGAGAAGTTGTGCCAAGGTTAGGAAGTGGTTTAGGCACTTTCTCTCTCTAATTTACACTTAATCCAGCAAGCCAGGTAATCGGGTTGACTCTCTATGAATTAATCCGTTAGAGAAGAGGTTGCTTGTTGTAGAAATCAATCTTTAATGCTTTGCAACCGTGTGCAGATGGATTGTCCAAAAGAGTGCAACTTTCTGGACATAGCATTTAATGTTCTAAACTGCTTTTTGCTTTATGCTTTAACCCTTCAATAAACATTCTTTAAACATCTGAAATTCACTAAAAAAGTCATTAAACATAGTTAGGAATATCAGAGAATAATATTGCAGAGTATTAAGATCAAACAAGAATGTTTTTTGAAATCGTCAGATTTGAATTTTTGAATCAGCGTTATGAACTCGAGTTTAGTTCTTGTAGGCTCGAGTTCAGAGCTTCAGTTGGTAAAGGTGTTTCAAGTTCAAAACATATAAACTGGAGGTTTGAAATAAAAACCTGAGGTTTTTAACTCATTGAAACATCACATTGCTCTCGGGTTGATTTGAACTCGAGCTTGTAAGTCTGAACTCGAGTTCCCTTCTTCTAGAGAGGAATGTCACGATTTTGAATTCTGGAGAGATTGTGACTAAGAGGCAAACTTGAGTCTATTAGTGACAGGCTTGAGTTTGACACTATTCAAGACACAACTTAGTTTTAGCTTTCAAAAGACAAACCTGAGGTTTGAAGTGCAAACTCTAGAGTTTTCTGAAGTTGAAAAAAATCTTTTGCTCTCTGTAACTTTTAAACTCGAGTTTGCAATCTTATGCTCGGGTTTGTCACTATTTAAATCAAAATTTGGTTAAACCTAAAAATGCAAAGCTGAGGTTTTCAGGGCAAACTCTAGAGTTTTCTTAGGTTGGAAAGTTCTTTGCTCTCTATAAGGTTTGAACTCGAGCTTGAAATCTTAGGCTCGAGTTTGTTCAACTTGGAAAAACTCTGTATGTTTTTGGCCTGAAGTAAACTGGAGGTTTGTGAAATAAGTCGCAGGTTTACTTTAGTTGAAAGACATTGAAAACTCTTGGCCAAGTGTAAACTCGAGTTTGCAATGATGAACTCGAGTTTACCTGTTTTGTAAACTCTTGAGATTTTTCAAACTGGAAAACTTTACACTGAATGTAACAGTACAGAGTTTGTGAAAATCTCTGAATTTGAGAAATTCTTCCCGCCAGAGTTGAACTCGAGTTTGCCATAACAGGCTCGAGTTCACAGGTCATGTAAACTATGAAAACTTTTCTCTGGAAATTGCAAACTTGAGGTTTGAAGAAAAAAGTGTCGAGTTTAAGGATATTTTCAAAACAAAAACTTCTCTGCCACTAATAAACTCGAGCTTGCAAATGTGAACTCGAGTTCGCACAAAGCTTTTGAAATTTTGGAAAACTCTTGAGTTCTAAACTTCAGGTTCAGTCTCGAGTTTGAGAATTAAAATGGCAAGTTTATACCCTCTGTCAAATGCAAACTCGAGGTTGCACATAATAGGCTCGAGTTTGTCACAAACAGAATGTTTTTGCTTGAGATTGACAAGTCTTAACTCATTCTAATTTTGATCAAAAGACATTCCCACATTGTTTACAATTGTTAGTAATCATCAAAACACACAGAGAACTAACATAGGACACCTAAATACTAACAGTAACGTAGGTCTAAAAATTTCCAAAATTGGGTTTAAGAGCACTTTTCATTGGTATTCGGAGTTTTTGGTGAGAATAGTAGATTTGATGATAAAGGAATGGCCGTTGTGGCTATTTTTCAATGATATGTTAGATATTGGTAGTGATTAGTGTTTCACAGAGTTTATTGAATCAATGTTTTGAGGCCAAGAACAAGAACATTATTCCGGAGTCTAGTATGGGAGGGAGAATGGATAGTGCATTCCTGGTTTTGCTAAAATTAATTCCTTTCCATATCCCTCTCCCTTGTTCTCAGTTACTCATCAAATGGCACTCAGTGATCGATCATTTATTAGTGCTCTGGATACTCTACTGATATTGGTGTTATTTGCAGGAGTAGTAGTGATGATATGGTGGGAGGCTTAGGAGGCAAAGTGGCTACTTCTTCTGCATTCATGTCTGGGAGTTTGACACTTAAGGAAGGGCTTTAGGCTGTGAACAGATTTGGGTTTGTGAATACTGTTGTAGAAACTGACTGTGAAGAATTGTTTATTTTGATGACTGGTAGGAAAAAGAAAGCTAGTGACTGGCAGTACTTGGAATTGGTTCAGGAATTGTTAGATTTGAAAAATGCAGCAAGTGGTTTGGTATTTGCCTTGGTAAGGCGACAAGGTAGTAGAGCTACAGACTACTATGCTGCTAAGGAGATGTGTCCTGAGGGATGACTTGTGGAAGCATCATCTCCTTTAAATGATATTTTGCTTTCTGATTCTTTAAGGCTGAGGAGTTTCGGATAGAAATTAATTAATTAGCGAGGCTTTATTCATTCATTTATTTTTAAGACTTGTTCCAATCTTGGAGGCCACATTTTCCCCAAGACTCTGATTACCTTTTCCTCCTTCATCTTTGTGCTTCGAGGCTCTGGTCAGCCGAGCTCCTGCTAAAGCTGAGACATTTTCTGGTGCAATTTTGTGCAATGGGACACAAACACTAGGTCCAAAACATTGGCAAGCTATTTGTCCACAATTAAATAAAGAAAAATTATTTGACTAAGCTTTTTATATGCATTTCTTCAAGTTATTGAATCATATGCAACTATGTGTCCAATTTCTGAATTATTATTGTATAACTATAAAAACACATATGAAAAAAATAGGACACAGGTTATGCGTGATTGGAGAACATGTGATGGATAGAAAATACTTAATGTAAGTATAATCCTTAAATAAAACACACAACAAAACTAAAGCTTTTTCCAATTATGAATTTTATAAAACTCTAAAATAATTAAACTATAAATCTTATAATCATGCAATACAAGCTATTTAATGAAGCATTTGTTTCTTTAGGGTTAACATTGCAACAGAACTATTAGAAAGATTAAAGTTCTGAGTTGCATTTATACTCCATGCTCACATGATCTTTACAAATTTCCATGTTGATTTTTCTTCAAATAAAATTTATTTTCAAATTTTGTATTCTAATTTACTTTAGTTTGAGATAAGTTGCTACAGAAACTCAAATTTATTTTGTTCTTTTATTGGAAAAACTTATAAATTTCTAGTTCAAATTATAGAATGACAAGTAATATTAGAATGAAAATACCCTCTTATCAAATATATAGTTTAAAAAATATTAACACATAACATAAATCAAATTATTTTCTAAAGTCCAAATTAGCCCTTTCTTAAAAAAGGGTTAAGGTGCAAAAATATACATGTGCTTTTTTTCGAGGAGCATCCAGTAACAAGTGCTTTTTTTAGGTGCAAAAGTGACTATGTGGTTACAAATTAAGTGTAAAAATATCGTTTGACCGTTAAGTTTGACTTTTTTTACTGACTGGACAATGACGTGGCATTTCAAAGGTGCAAAAATCAATGTTTTCAAACCCGGACCGGACCGGCCGGTTTGGACCGAAAACCAACGAACCGGCCGGAAAACCAGTCCGAGCTAAGGGTAGAACCGGGGTCCTGAGTTGACCCGGGGTCAACTTGGTCAACTCGGCCTGAACTGGCCGAGTTGACCGAGCCAAAACGTTCTTGATTTTTTCCCCCAAAACGTTGCCTAAACTGAAGACAACAAGAAAAGAGAAAGGAGGAGAGAGAGATCTGATCATGGTGCTGATTGTGTGAACAAATCAAGTTTGATGGAGTCAGTTTCTCAACATTGAAGGCCTTGGTGGTGGTGGCGGCGGCTGCTGTTGCCATGAAATTTTTAGAGAGAGAAGCAGTAAACTAAGAAAGACAGAAACAAAAACCATAGACTCAAATGAAACCAAACCATCAATTAGACCGGAGAGACCTCATCTTCTTCAACGACTGTGCCTCATATTTGCTGAAGGTGACGATGGTGCCTTACCAATGAAAGAGGGAAGGAAGAATAAAAAGATGAAAGAGAGAAGAAGACTTCCAGCGAAAAAAACGGAGGGAGGAAGAGTAAAAAGATGAAAGAGGGAAGGAAAAGTAAGGCTGCAATTCATAATTTCCTACCTACCCTACTCTTCGTAGCACGTGACTGATCTTGTTTTTCAACAAAAAAAAGAAAAAGAAGCAATATAACATGGCACAAGTTTACATGCGTCAGAAAGTACAGGAAGGTTTGAAAAAAAAGAAGAAAGTAATAGAAGGAAGGAAGCCATTGAACTGAAATTGATCTGTTTTTTTTTTTTAAAAAAAACAATATAATATTCCATATGTTTACGATTACAACTGTTCGAAAGTAGTCAATTAAAAATAATTAACAAAATATATTGTTTGAAATATGAATATTTTTTATTGTTTAACAAAATATTTTTAATTAAATTATATTTTTTAATTAATACCGGTCTGACCAGTCTGACCTACTGACCCTTGACCCAGTACTCCCACCAGTTTAGTCACCGGTCGGGTTTTCAGAACCTTGACAAAAATACACATGTGGTTTGTCAAAAAAAGCGTCGAACAGCAAATTCCTTTTTATAATTTAATAATTTTATTTTAATTACTATCGGATGCTAAAAAAATATTCAGGATACTGAGTTGTACTGCAAAAATACTTCATGATCTTGAAAAATTATTTTAAGATCTGAAAAAATATTTTAGGGTACTGATTGGTACTAAAAAGATACTTTGAGAATACTGTCTGGTACAGAAAAAATATTTCACGATCTTAAAAAATTATTTTAGAATCTTAAAAAAATATGCTGAAGTCTATTTTTAGTACCAGTCAGTACCCTAAAATATTTTTCAATACTAGTCAGTATCATTTTTGTACCAGTCAATAGCTTGAAATATTTTTTCAAGATCCTAAAATAATTTTTTAAGATTATGAAGTATTTTTTCTATACTAGCCAGTATCCTCAAAGTACTTTTTAATACCAGTATCCTAAAATATTTTTTCAGTATCAGTCAATCCTTTTAACAAGGGTCAATACCTGAAATACTTTTTCAATATCCTAAAATAATTTTTCATTTCTGTCATACCCGTCCAAACAGTGTGTCTATATACGTGGGTGTATTTATTTATTTATTTTGCTCGGTGGGCGTATTTAAATTTTGAAAACCATAATTTTGCATTTCTGTTCTGTTTCGTGCCGTTCTGCCTCACTGCTTGCATCGCTTCATCATCGATAGGAAGGCCCTTGCGCCCGCTGCTCTTTCTTATCTCTTCGCTCGCTGCCCCTCAGACGCCTGACAGGGACTATCTCAGCCTCTGACCTTTGGCCGTCGCCCCTCGCCGATCCTCCTTCTTCGTCTTTGCTGCAGCTCAAGCTTCTTGCCCAAAACACCTGCTTCTACTCTCCCGGTACTTCTGCCTTCTTGCTCCAGATTTGTCTCCTCTCCAATTTTTCTTTATTTTGCTTGACATTCTGCAATCTACGAGCTCTGGGTGTTCAATGTTAATGAATTAATTAGATTCAAACCTCTGCGCTGAACTGCTGGGTGATTGGGTGTTCTGATCCAGTGGGTATTTGGATGTTCATTTTAACGAATTAATTAGCAAGGCTTAATTTATTTATTTTGAAAAATTGGTCCAATTTTGGTGGCCACGTTTTCCCAAGGCTCTGGCCAACATTTTCATCTTCAATTTTGTGCAATAGTTAGCCACCTCAGAAATCTGTTTTATTGTTGTAGGATTGTCATTCTTCACAACAGTTAGCCACGTCAGAAATCTGTTTTCTCCTTTTGGAAAAATTACAGAAGGTATTATTCCTCAATTTTGTTCTCTTATGAATATTTGGATGTTTTCCTTTTCCCATATTGCTGATCTTCTCAATGCTGCCTTTTGCAGTTTGTCTAGTGAAGGACCGAAAAACTCAAAGGCCTGAAGGATTTGGGTTTGTCCCCTATGAGTCAGAAATTGAAGCAGAGAGGGCTATGAATGCCATGGTAAGACTCTAAATTAATGGTTGATGCATGAATTGATTGAGGAACCTTTAAAAGGCTGTTATTTACGTGATTGACCCTGAACAACAATGCACAACGGTGAATTTAGGTGCAAGGCAAACAACTTTGAAAAAACATTATTGTATATTGTGTTGCTGGTAATGACTGAAAAGGAATTTATAGTATGACTAGTCTTGTCTCAATTAAAATATACGCTATTGCGCTGATGGTATTATATCCATATTTTTTTTGGGTTGAAAGAAAGTGAGAAATAACTGCTTGATACTGGGGGAAGGGTCTTGATGTCCTTGTTAGTTGGTTAACCATCTCAAGGGGTAGATGCCATGGGAAAGTTCCTAATGAAAACATTGAGAATGCTCTGATCACTTACCAAGGACAATCTAAGATGGAACCTAGCATGACATGGTACTATCAGTGAAATAACATGAAATTCCAATCAGATATGTACTTATGTTGGAGTGGTCCCATGTACTACTGGTCGGACTTCTTTATGAAATTTATTTTGGCCCAAATCCTGGCTTATAAATCTTTCTACAGTCAGTAAAATGTTCATAATAAGCATTTGTATATAATTGTTTATTATATTTTGACGTTGTTAACACATTATTAGCAATAAACACTTCAAGATTGCATGGTTGCACCATGTGAGGATTGAAGAACAGTTTTGGACCATTCTCACATTCCCTTCTTTCTTTCTCATGCTTGCAAAATTATGATTATCATTGTTTTTGGATTTGTAAAAGATTATTATTAACATGACATGCCTGTTTCTTTCTTTGTAAAACTCATTATTGAAAGTGCATTAATCATCCTGATGCAGATAATTACAGAAGGCTGATTTTTGTAGAACCTGCAAGCCACAAGACCTAAATAAGATAGTGCTTCTTCTTGATGTGGGTGTGTATTGCAATCGAAAACAGTTGGGAGTTATCTTGTAGCTAGAAATATAGCATGCTTAGAAATTGGAGTTATCTTGTAGCTAAATATGTAGCATGCTTAGACATTGGCATTTTGATAGATAACCGAGTGCATGTTGGTTTCATATTAGAAATAACTCAAACCGGTAATGGATCCTCTCCTCTACCATTCACCTCCTCTACCCTCCTTTTCTTGTGGTTTGTACTGGAAGTAGCAACATGTAAATAACATGATCCTGGATTATTGTATTGATTATTTGAAAATTCTAAGGTTACTATGGCAATTGTGGTAAATTCTCTTTCGGTGGATAACAATTTCCCATGCTTCTTGAAAAAAAGTCTTTTTCATCGCTCTTAGAAAGCTGCTTAATTCTATTGAAGGATCAATCCTGCTGTCCTTAACTTGCTTAACTGTCCCCACAGCGTGGTAGGGTGAAACATTGTGGAAGGAAATTGGATGTATTTTCTTTTGAAGAGACTAAATATGTTGACCTTCAACTATGCTACGCTAGGTGGCTAGAGAATATGAAAAGACAATCATGCTAGAATTTGGGGTAGTCGGTTACTGCCAATTATATAAACCAAAAAATGGATAGAAAGTAATTAAGTTTTATGCTTGCGAAATATAAATACTTGTCAAGAGCTGGATTTTTCATTTTATTCTCTAAACCGGATGGCAAGGTTATTAGTTTGTTTTCTCAGTTAAAAATTTAAATGATTCTTCTAAAGTTATTGTGAATCCCTTTCTCCATTCCTTTCTCAAACCAAAAAATAAAAGATAAAAAAAATTCTTTCCACCAATAAAATGAGAAGAAGATGGAGTATAATTTAATCTTATTCTTGTTATTTTTCAATATCTGTTGTTAGAGACCTGTAAATCACCTTTTGTGATTATAAAAATCAATAACTCTCTGGTGCTACTTTTAATATCTGCTCTACTTATTTGCGGTTTTATCAATAATCTGTCAACCTAACAACATATAAGGGTTTCTTCTTAAGTGCACTTCCATTGTATGTGGGAGAAGTAGAGAGAAAATCCCTGCAGCCTAAATTATCAGCTTGCTTTTTGTTTCCCTTTGATAGATTGGCCACACATTTTTCTGTTAGATAGGAATTTCCCCCTTCTTTTGCCTTCATGTAATTTTAAATAAGGAATAGTTGGGGTTATTAACTTATTATCATGGGAAACCTAAGGAGATTTCCGTCTCTAATATTTATAAATCTTCCTTTCAGATCCATGGCCCGTTGGAGTGGAGTTTTCAGGGTTCCATTATATCCCAACCCTAGGACTTACTATAGAGTTGGTGCATCTATCTGTTTTTCTCCGGAATCCAAAACATTGAGTGTATGTTTCTTGATCTTGAAAACCTATAAAAGCATACAGCACTTCATTCTTCAAAACTTGTCCATGTTTCCATAATTCTTAAATCTTACATGCTTCAGCTTTAGGCCTCTAGCTATGTTTACTGTAAAAATAGTAATTATAGCAATGAACTTTAATCTATGACTTCATTATGTTCTTTGGTATCCCAATATTTTCTTTGTGACTAAAATTTGACCCATTTACAATTTGTTTCTCATTGTCTAGTGGTCTATCATGATGAATTTTCTTTTCCCTTTCTGAATTATATTTTTTTTCAAAAACATGGTTGAATTTTTATGAAGGAGTTTCTAGGTAGCTCTCCGTAGCATTGCTTACTTGTGAAAATTGAAAAATAAAATAAAATAAAATAAAAAATACTGTACTTTGATGTGGGTGAATTTTTGTCAATTTCAAAGGTTATCTTATCTTTAGATATTAAAAAAAAAAAAAAAATCATATCAGATATAAGATATGATATACATTTTGTACTTATGCATCCGTACTGCGTTTTACCTATGTGTCTCTTCAAAGTTTGACATTAAAATATGAACATTTGGAGTTTATAAGCTAAGACGGGAAAAAAGAAAAAGATAACAACAAAAGTTTTCTTTGTAAGTTGTTATAGACATTTTATTCATGCATTTGGGTAATTATGGCATGTATACTATAAATTTTATAATTGAGAATGTTTATACTCATTTTATCTTTTAATGAGTTGATTTGTTGATTATACATATAGAAAAACTACGTAACTAATTATATATTTGTGTGTGCGCACGCAGCCCCCTCTCCCATACCCTATAATCTCAAAAATTTTTGTATCTTAAGTGTCATATTTTATCATATTAGATATGTGAAGCTGTAGTGGTATTACATAGGCTGCAACATGTTCTTGTTCTCGGGCATAATGCTCTCTTCTACCATGTGAAACATTACTGTCAATTTGCACCAGCCAGCATTACTTACTTGAAAAGATTCTATTTGGTACAGGCACCATCAGCAAATGCTGTCTTTTTCTGTGGTGATCGTGTTGAAGGGACTGGTAATCCAGTGATTGAGAGACTATCAGATCTACAGAAAATATCTGAAATTCTGGTGTCAAAATTTGGTCATTCAATTAATGCTTGGGTCATTGAAGCTTCTGTTTTTAATGGGCCTTTTGCTGTCTACAATGAGTTCATACCTTCTGTGAATCAATATGGAGAGCCAAAGTTGTACAGTCCAGTTGGATTTCCAGCATCTACATCAACAGTTGCACTCTTGTCAAATTCCCTCGAAGAAGTATGCCATGATTTCATCCCTCTTGACCATCTATAATTTCTGCCCCTTTTATGTTTGGACTTTGGACTGTATTTGCTCTGTTTATGCTGGTTATTCTGCAGTGTTAATGATTGTGTACTAGATTCTCCATTGCTGTTCATTTTAGATAATGATTTAATTTCAATCCAGGTTTCGTATGTTATCTGCTAATTAATTACATTGAAGGTTGCCTTCCCTTGTACTTTCTTTTCCATATGTCTTTCTTCCTTTTTCATTATTTTTGATTCACTGTATGACGGAAATTTTATATGAATGAGAAGCTTATGCTAGTGTATTCCCTTAATTCCAACATAAGGTGATATTTTGTTATTCTTGATATCTAGGGGATAGTAGTGAAAGGTACTTCAGTTTACATTACATGCATGTTTGCAATTTGCAAGCACCGCTTGAATCAACTGCTTCCATATTCTTCAAAGGCATCGTTTGCTTATTATGTGGGAGTTGTATTCCTTTATGATTTTGTTATATTATTGTATACTGAATAACCTTATTGTATTCTTTAAAAGTAGGGGACACAGGGAGTCATTATTTTTATCTCAATGACCTTTTTTTTTTCCCCCAAATTTCCTTTTTTTATATTTCATTACTTTATTTTGTGTACTACACAGGTTATGGAATTCTGGTAAATGGTCTGAATTCCAACATGATGCCCATGATATTTGTTGTTTTTGTTTATTATGTCTAGGTTGTGAAAGAATAGAGAGTAGGGATGGAGAAAGAGAGGACAGAACAGGGGTGTGAAAACTGAACAATTCCTGAATGTTCATTCCATTATCAATCAACAACTACAATCTGTGAGATATGCCTCTTATATAGATATCCTAGAGGCATTCGTTAATCTCCCGTCTCTTCTTATTATTAACTAACTCGACTGACCATTCGCAAATCCACTGGCTCATAGACTTGGTAAACTGGTTCAATTAATCATCCCGGTTCATAGACATAGTAGACCGGTTCAATTCCCTCAGTCTGTATACAATATTCTATTTACAAATTACATATCAGTTTAGTTCAAGGAGATATCAACAACTGCAACTTCAGTTCTTATTCCATTCATACCTGTTTGTACCTTGCAATCACTACTTGAATTGAATTGAATGCTTCCATACCCTAAGGCCTTGTTTGGTTATTAGTATGATGGGGAGAAGTGTTCCATTTCTCTTCTGTGTAATATCTATTATATGTTTATTGTAATCATTACTCGCTAATCTTTTACTTTTTATATTTGACACAAGAGTCATTTTTAAACTCTGCAGATAATCATTTTCTTTATTTTCCTTTTTTTATTGGAATCCATTACTTTGTATTTTCTGTACTTGATGATGACCTTGAATATCGATATGATACAGGTAAAAAAGGTGGTATTTGGGCAGCAGATACATGCACACTCACTCTCACAATGCGAAAATTCCTCCTGTTTTGCTCATCCTAGGACAATAATACTTGGATTCAGCAAAGGTGGGACTGTGCTTAATCAGTTAGTCACAGAGCTTGGCTTTTCAGATGTTGGATCCATTGAAAAATCACCCCATTTGGGACAACCAGTTGACACAAAGTTTCCTGCATTTGATGAGTCTCATATAGTACCTAAAACAAAGGAAGCCTTTCTGAATAGCATAAATGAGATTCATTATGTTGATGTTGGTTTGAATTCCACTGGTGCATACTTAACCAGCGGCGATGTGATCAAGGGAATATCCAGAAAGCTCATGCAAGGGGCTCCTGGAGTTCGGTTTATGCTTCATGGAACTCCCCGGCAATGGTCCGACAAATGGCGAGGTTGGATATGCCGGGAAAAGGACGCATTGCTGCACCTCCTTGAATCAGAATCTCACAAGAGTGGGAACAAATTGCAGGTATATGAGAAGTACTATTTTGCTGATAGGCCTGCAAATTTGCAGATGCACTTTGAAATAATTGAAAGATTGGATGTAAATTCATAGGTCAATATAGTGAGTTGTATTAGACTCATCACCATGTTACTACGTTGTAACTAAACTATAAAACTCCTGTTGAATGTTACATATTTGTCAAGTTAATCTGAACTTTATCTTCCATTGTGTATACTAGAAGTTGATTTTGGTCTCAAACAAAAAATCAAATCTTATGCACAGATAAAAAATGTATGGTTAATACATTAACACTCTTAAATTTGTAACTTGATCTTTCGCCAATATTTGTAAAATTATAACTTTGTCAATCTTTATAGTTTTGAGGGAAAAGAAAAAAAGACCTTCGCAGTGTTCATAGTGTTCAAGTCGGCCTTCGTTAGTTGGAAGGATCAGTTCCATCATAGAGAAACCCAATACAAAGGGGGGAAAAACTTTAGGAATAAAAAAATTGATAAGACCATAGCAATTGGAATATTAATTTTTTTTTTCAAAAAAAAAGAAGTTAAGTAAACTTTGGGTCTTTTATAATACTAGCACTTCCTTTGGCAAAAAGTACAAATTTATCATTCTACTTTTTTTGGGTGGCGATTTGAAAAGTGGTACAAAGCCCAAAAAATATAGTAATGCCATCTCTCCAGTAAATTTTCGTTAATTGGTGGACGATCTGTAAGTACCTCTGTAAGTGCTCTTTGAGTCTGGAGGCATGCCTTGGCCTTGGTGGGGTACTGGTGTCTACCCCCACCTAAACCTTTTTTTTTACCCAAAAAAAAAAATCGTTGATTGCATAGATGATAATGATAATAACAATTTCTCTCCCAATTACGAACTTGTTTATAAGTGGTGACTTATCCCAACTCATTATCAACAGTCGACAACTTGTCCCTTTGTGAAAAAGTAACTTTGTTAAAGTTTCATGTGTATTTTACTTTATGTCAAGCATCTGTATTAAAAGTTTGTAATTGTGTTACGTGTATGTAATAGACCTGTCCTTTTATGGGTTGTGCATGTTGATACTATTTCACTTTAAGTCACAAGTCTATCTTAGTGTGTCTTATCTTCCAGCTCATATGGCATTATGAATATTGTCGTTTTGTACCTCTGCTCATCTTTATAAGCAGTGCTTTTCTCTTCAGTTGTAAACAAAACCAAAAACCACAATAAAATATCCATTGTGTTCTTAAATGTCTTTCTTCTAGTTTCCTTCTATATTCTTCTCAAAGCCTAAGTTCTCAGTATCCTATCTTCATCTCTATCTTAGATTCAAAGTACGCTTTGCACTCGCCTCTTCAAGAGCAACCTATGCATCAGAACAAAATCAAGATTTTGATCCGCTTAAGAGAGTACTAAAAATTAGAATACTGAAAATGCTAGTATTGTAAGTCTTGTAAAGAAATAGATGTCCTAAAGTGTCCTTGAGTATGAGCATGAGATGAGAGTAGGGATGGAAATAGGTCAGGCTTTGGCTAAATAGGCCTGAGCCTGTAATGGAAATCTGAAGCCTGAGCCTACATGCAGGCTTTTTTTTTTAGGCTCAAGCCTGAGCCTACATGAGGCCTAGGTAAGCTTGAAGCCTTTTTAAGGCTTATTTACAATGTAGGCCTCTAAAAAGGCCTCATATTACAGTTCTTGCAAACCAGAATTAGGCTTTGAATGTACTACAACCTAAATAAATCTAGGCTTAATTTGGTAAGAAACTATGATACAGATAAGCACTACGACAGCTACACAGGAGGGAGTAACATTCTTCACGATTAGGCAACTTTTGATTCACCTCTTAACTCATACTTCACCCTCTTAACACAGCATCCACGAAACAGGCAACTTTTGATTCACCTCAACACCAATAACGCTTTTGTCAATCTTCTCAAAATCCCTTATTTATATATATATATCATTCACCTTCTCTGATTCTCCTCTTAAATACCCCACTAATTATTTTTAGCCTTCTTCACTATCCCTCTGATCTTTTCTTCATCTATGCATATATAATTACACCCTCCCATTCTAGTCACCCTAAGTTGTTGATCTTCATCCTATCTTAAAGTCCTCTGTTTTCTGATATCGTTATAGGACAACAATGGCTCCTCCGAATTTGAGCAAATCTTCCCCCAATTTCACCACCTGCGTTAATGGATTCAACCCTTCGCCCTACAATGGAAGGCAAACTGGAAGCAAAATACTGAAAAAGAAAAGGACAACTAGGACCAATCTGTAAGCGAGTCGGTGACAGCTATTTTGTTCAGCAACTTATCTCTTACTACTATAAGCAGCAAACGATTTACTTAAAACATAACATTATATATAAAAAAAAAAATCCTGAACTTGATGATATATATCTGCACCCCTCAATCCAAATAAGAAAAATCGAGAAGAAAATAAGAAGTAGAGCTCCAAACATGACAACGGTATTAGTTCAAATGGCCAACAGCAAGATACCTAATTTGAGTTGCAACACCACGAGAATACTGGAAAAGAGACGATGAGATGACAGCTCACGGTTGACTATTGGAATAGCAGCGCATGAGAGAATACTGGAATAGCAAGCACGCACGAGATGATGAGAATAGAGGAAATCAGGAATAGCAAGTGTCTGGGAGAATGGGTTGAAGATCATGATATAGCAAAGAAGATGGCCCACGACTTTTTTCTCAATCTATATACCCGAGATGTCTTTGTTAAAAACCCTAATGAGTTGTGCTCGCATTTTCCCCCCATTGATGATAATGATCTGCACAGGCTATCGAGTAAAGTCACCAGACTGGAAATAAAAAAAATGCTATTTTTGTTATGGGGGCCTTCAAAGCACCAGGACCGGATGGCCTTAATGCCCACTTCTTTCAATCTCAGTGGGATGTCGTGGGGGATAAAATTTGTGGCTTCATTGAAGAATGCTTTGATAACCCCTCCAATATGGCCAACATCAATAAATCCAAGGTTGTTCTCATACCTAAGGTTGATAACCCCTCTTCGTTGAGAGAGTTTCGTCCCATTTCATTGTGTAATGTGAGCTTTAAAGTCATCACAAAGGTTTTGGCAAACAGATTTAGGGGAATTATGGGACATCTTATTGGATTGGAGCAGTGTAGCTTTATTCCTAACAGATCCACTTGTGATAACATCCTAATTGCCCAGGAAATCATTCATTCTATGAGGATGAAGGGTAGGAAGAAAGGATTTGTTGCCATAAAGATTGACATGGAAAAAGCTTACGATAGGCTGGATTGGGGATTTATTGAAAATACGCTTATAAGTTTGAAATTGGAGAGAAAATTTATTGATCTCATTATGGCTTGTATATCCACGAATTCTATGTCTTTCCTATGGAACGGAGATGAAAATCCAAGTTTCACCCCTACTAGAGGTGTCAGACAAGGAGACCCATTAAGCCCATATCTCTTTGTCCTGTGTATGGAGCAGCTTGGTCATCTTATCAAAGTTGAATGTTAGGGTCGGCGATGGAAGCCTTTTACCTTCAAAAGAGGAAGTCCCCAGATATCCCACCTTTTCTTCACTGATGACCTTATTCTCTTTGCTGAAGCTTCCTCAAATCAAATGATAGAGATTCGTAAAGTGATGCGAACCTTTTGTGAAGTCTTTGGACTCAGAATTAATTTGGAGAAATCAAAAATGTTTTATTCTGCAAATGTCAATTTTAATAGAGCACTTGATCTTAGTCAAATAATTGGAATTGGAATCACTTCAGATCTGGGAAAATATTTGGGAGTGCCGATTATTCACAAAAGAATTACAAAAGCCACGTATCATCTGATTGTTCAAAAGGCTCAAAAAAAGTTGTCGATATGGAAAAGCAAATTCTTGACTATCGCTGGTCGATCAGTTTTGATAAAATCTGTGTTATCCTCGCTACCCAGTTACTATATGCAATCAACTCTCCTCCCCATTTGTACTATAAATGAAATTGATAAGCTCTCGAGGAAATTCCTGTGGTCGCAGGATGAGGATGAGGATGCGATGAAAATGCATCTTGTTGCTTGGGATAAAATTACCCAAGCAAAGAAGCATGGGGGACTTGGTTTTAAAAATCTTAGACGCTAGAATAGGGCGTTCATTATGAAGCTCTATTGGAACCTCTTGACTAAAAAACATGCTTTGTGGGTCCAATGTTTTTGGGCCAAGTATAATTGTGGAAGTTCGACCATACCTAAAGTTTCAAAAAAGAGAAGTTCATTATCGGCTTGGAAAGCCATTACTGAGGTGTGGGACAAGTTTATAGGGGGAGTTGGGAGGAAGATCAATAATGGGGTGGACACTAAGTTTTGGTGTGATCTTTGGCTGCCGCTTGAGCGCCCCCTTCTTACCTTTGTCCACAATCCATCATTGATAAATGAAGACGAGTCCGTGAAGGATAATCTTTTGATGAACGGACGGTGGGACACGAGTAGGTGGCAGGGAATCCTTCCCTTTGACGTCATTAGTATCATCTCTAGAATATGCCCACCTAGTAACAATTCCCCTGACGGCTTCACTTGGAGAGCTGCGAAGGATGGAGGTTTCTCTGTTAAATCAGCTTATCAATATCTTTCTGGCCGGGAGGGAGATAGTACAAATCAATTTTGGTCCCTGATATGGAAATGGCAAATCCCAGAAAAAATTAAATTTTTTGTGGCAAGTTGCCCATGGAAAACTTGCCACAAACTCGCTCAGAGCCAGAATTGGTCTTACAAATGATAGTCTTTGTTCGTTCCAGTGTAATAGTGAGGAGAATGTGCTTCATGTAATAAGGGACTGCGAAAGAGCAAGAAGTTTGTGGAAAGAAATTTTAAAGCCTAACTACTTTTCCCAGTTTTTTGCAGGTAACTTGCAGGGGTGGCTTAATTGGAACACCAAGCACAACCTAGGGAAGGGAAAATTTCAGAATTTCCCTTGGTCGAGAATCTTTAGTTTAGGGTGTTGGATACTTTGGACATCTAGATGCAAATCCTTATTCCAAGGCGAAAGCATAGATACCAGGGAGATGCTTCACTTGTGTAATTATCTTCTGTTGGAGAGCATTGCCAATCATAATTTATCTCACCAGACTTTCCAACTTGACAGGAACGAAGAAAAGTCTTGGTCCCCCCCCTCCTGGAAATGTTGTCCGCATTGACGTTAACGGATTAGTACGACAACAATCTCAAGCAGCGTGCAGAGGAGTAATCAGGGATTCCCAAGGACACTGGTTGATGGGGTTTTACAAGTCTCTCGGTCTCCATACAGTTATCGAGGCAGAACTATGTGCCATCATGATAGGCCTGAGAATGGCTCAAAAACTGGGTCTCCAGCAAGTTTTGCTCTATTCGGACTCTCTTGATGCGGTTAATATTCTCATGAGGGACTGCTGTTATGCTGACCACCCACTAAGAGACATCATCGGTGAGATCAGAGATCTTCTTTTCCGAGATTGGAACGTGAAGCTGTACTATACCCCAAGAAACAACATTGCATGTGCTGACTTTTTGGCCAAGCAAGGCCATGATGTCCCTGCGGATGCGGACGTGACCCTTATCCCAACAATTCCTGATGGGTGCATTGATATAGTGATGAAGGACCAATTGGCCTGTCGGTCTTAGTTTTGTCCTAGTTGTTGTATTTTGGGCTGGATTTCCATAGTCTACGCCCTATTTTATCTTATCAAGCTACGGCTTGCCTGTATTATTAAAAAAAAGGAATAGCAAGCGTCTGAGTGACTCTGAGTAGAAAATGTTGAATAAAAAAAAAGAAAGCAAAGAAAATGTTGAATAAGAAAACAGTCACCGGTGGAATAGCAAGCGTCTCTGGCAAAAAAAAAAAAAAGAATAGCAATTGATTGAGATGAGTATGCGCATGAGTAGAAAACATTGAATAAAAATCAAAGGTTAATATAATAATTATCATTATAACTTTAAATTACAAATTACAATATAATAATGATTGGAAAAAAATTAAAATTAAATATATATATATATATATTTTTTGTTAACATGCCAGGCCTTAAAAAAATAGGCCTAGCCTATTTACACATTTAAGCCTTTAAATAGGCCTTGGCTTGGCCTTTTTAATAAACAGGCCAGGCCGTAGGCCACCTGATAGGGACCTGGCCTATTTCCACTCCTAGATAAGAGCTTGAAAACTCGAACTGTCTACTGGACTAGATTATCCTTTTAGTAACAACTCTTGGTATAGTTCAATATATATATATATATATATACATATTAGTTTTTCTGGGTTATCTAATATGATAGATCAAGGTCCCAATGACTTTGTTAGAGTTTGTGTTTGAGATCTTCTAACTCTTTGCTTGAAGGTGTGTTGACACAACATAGTCATTTGGATCCTGATCCATCCACCCTTTGCTTTTGGATTCGAGAGGTGACTTTGCCCTACTCTTTTACTTTTGGGTGATCAATACACCTTAATAAAGTTATTGTATAAATATGTAGGTTAACCCTTAAATATAACATTAATCTTTAGAATTGTTAAATGGCTTATAGATGAAATGAATTACAATTCTAGAAAAAGATAATAAATGAAAGGGTCTCAATGTGCTAACCGATGACCTTATAGGGCTAGCTAGTTTAGGCACTCAACCTATTAGATTCTAGCCTTAAAGCCTGCTTACAATTTGAAGATCAAATCTCGAGCTTGGTCCTAACAAATTTTGTGTCGCAACTGGCTGGCTCGGTGGAATCGACCTATTTCCAGTTCTATAAATTTTAAACCATACAATTGGGGTGGGTCAGGCTGAACGAAAAATATCAAGGAATAAACAAGGCTTGTGTATGGATTTGATTCATATACTTGTGAGGTCAGCAAACCAACTTGTACCCAGTCAAATTGGATTGGGCTAAACTCGTAAAAAGAAAAAAGAACGCAATAAGTATGTTATAAAATAGTAAAAAACCAACGGGGCTAGGTTTAGTAGAAGCGGCTAGTCCCTCACAATGTGACAAACCAAGTTTTGAATCCCCATTAGGAGAGTTGCCCACATTTAATACCTGATAGTACCTTAAACATAATTCCTTTTAACAGGAGAATGCTCTTGCCTAGGGGAAAAAAGAAGTAAAAACCCATAGGAGAAAACGGGTAGGGTTAACAGGTATAACTTGATTTGGAAGGTCCATATATTGTGATTTAACAAGAAGAGGAAATGAAATATTCAGAAATATTATTCATATCGGAAATATGTTGATACTATTAGATATGATTAGTTTTGATAATGTTTTATATAGAGGCCATTATTAAGAGCAAAAATATTGTATAATATACATCGACTAATTCTTATATTTAATGTAGAATCAAAGATGTGAAGTTTATTTATGAAGAGTGATCAAGAAGAAGAAAAATAAAGAAGTATTGAATTAGAGAAAGAAATTGAATCAAGGAAGATGTGAAGTTAGATGATAAAGAATGATCAAGAGAAGATAAGAAAGAAAGAGTTGAGTTATGGAAAATGATCAAGAGAAGAAGAAAGAAAGAAGAACTTGTTGAATGGAATGAGAAAATCATTATACAAGTTTTTAGATTGATTCTAGAAGTCTCCACGATCAAATAGGAGTTGGAACAGCTCAATTCATAGTTAAAATAAGCAAGTTCAAGCTTCCGGATGAATACAGTGATTTTCGCATAAACAGTGTCATGCTCGAGCATGAAAAACGTCCTTGCTCGAGCATGAAAAATAGCTTACTCGAGCACAAATAATTCCATACTCGAGCAACAACATTTTTCAGCAGTTTCAGCTCTTATTCTCGCATGAAAAATGACATTGCTTGAGCAAGAAACCTGTGCTTGCTCGAGCAACGTGGTTCAGCTACTCTGTTCAACTCTGTTTCTGGCAACGTCTAGTAATTCGATGATATCTTCCAAACCAGAGATCAGATTGAAGTAAAACCAATTTTGTTTGAAACTAAACTCCCAATGCGTCATTTTGGTATAAAATTCAAGTCCAAAGGAGTTCAAATCAAGGAGCTATGATTTTTTGAAGTTACAACAAAAATCAACGTCACAATCCAGAACGAGCTTCAATATTTTGAGCATATCTCACAAATGAAAAATCCAAATGAGCTGAAACCAGTGCCATTTGAAACTAGACTCATATATCTTTCCAAAAACATAAAGAACGCGAAAAAAAAAGAATTAATTGAGGGAGATATGATGTTTTGAAGTTGAAGGTTTGTTCAGAATGCTGCAAAAAACATTGATCAAGAACAACCTCCATTCATATGATGATAACAAATGATATACAATGAGTTTGGAGCTAATTTTTCTTGCATTGGAAAGAAGACTTGAAGAGATTTCTGAGCATGGGTGATTTGACAAAATCAGAGCTATATCGAAGATGTTACGCTCTCTGGAAGTTGACTCTTGTACTGCCAATGCTATTATGTTTTGAAAGTCAATGAAGTTTGATGTTTGCACAAGGACTTCAAATGCCCAAGCATAATGCTTCAATTCAGGCATACTCGAGCAAGGAATTTGGTTTGCCCGAGCATCATCGAGCTAAAGCAAAGATTTGTAAATTGGAGAGTTTTGCCCGAGCAAGGTATGCCAACTTGCTCGAGCATCATCGTGGGAATGGCAAGATGAGCTCTTGGAAAGTGTTGCTCAAGCAATGCATTTATCATGCTCGACCATCATCGGGCTAAACAAGAAAATATTTACAAGATAAGGAGTCTTGCTCGAGTAGAGTATAAGGGCATGCTCGAGCACCATGCTCGAGCAAAGGAAAGAGTATGCTTGAGCATCACCAATCTTCTTGGTATTCTTTTGTCTCTGCATGACCTGTGCTCGAGCAGAGGAAATGACTTGCTCGAGCAATAGCGATATAAATCTCTTTTCAAAAGGCATAAGAAGAAGCTTGCCCGAGCAAGCTCAGATCATTGCTCGAGCACCATGCTCGAGCAGAGGAGAAGTCATGCTCGAGCAGCATTATTGAATTTGTAAATCTTCGCCTCTGTTCAACTCTTGCCCGAGCATGAAGATTTTTCCTGCTCAAGCATCAGCGATAAAAACTCTTTCAAAAGACAACAAGAGAAACTTGTCCGAGCAAGCATGATTTGTTGCTCGAGCATAGGGTGATTTTTGTTCTTCCAAAGTACTTCTTCTGCTGGTTGCCCGAGCATATTGATAGTCATGCTCGAGCATGACCATCATTTTTCAAAGTCATCATCTTCGTAAATCCTGAATCATCTATTGTGATTTCATTTCTACATATTATTACTCATTACTATTCCTAATTGCTTTTAATCAGTCGATTAATGAGTTTCAGATGATTTTATCATGGATTAACAACAAATTGGCATAAAGCAATTTGTGTGTCAGAAGAGCATTAAATGTTGTTACCAAAATTGGTGATATCCTCGGTAACTACTTCTCTGATCAAAGTAAAGCAACTTCTGATATTCCGTCTATGCAATAAATGCTATCTCTCAACGGTCAAGACAAATGGAATAAAGAATGTTTATGAAGAACGAAGTCAGTGACTGTGATTGTGACCAGCGAAGCTTCATCTGTCTAACGGCTATATTCATGAGTCATAACGATTACTTTTCAAGCTTCTCCAACGGTCGAATGCTCGCAACGGTCGAAACACAATAACCTATAAGTTGTGAAGCCTTCAAACCGGAAGAGGTGACGATGAATGACTTGACAAACCCAATGAAATGATTTTACCCTTCATCGTCGATAGTTCAATAACTCATACACTCTGTTTCTCAATGCTTATATAGTTTACAGTAGAGAGTGAGATGATCGATTATGTACTTTAGTGTTTAATACTTTATCTACTCGTGAGGAGTTCATAAACATTTATTTCATTATCAGTTGAATTTTAAGGTTGAGGAACCTTAAGAGAGGGTGTATCAATTACAACTTGTAAGGGGGAGTGGAGTCTGAGAGTGAGAGTACCATCCTTCGTTTACAAAGTGTGTAATTGTATCCTTACAGTGTATAAGGGAGAGTATCTTGGTAAGAGATTGTAAAGGCTGCACAAGTGCCCGACTAAACTTGTGATGTTGTAAAGGCTTTCTCTTGTGCCCGGTTAAACAAGGAGATAGTAGATTGAAAATCTCAAGTGGAGCTTGGGGACTGGACGTAGGTCAAGGATTGGATTGAACTAGGATAAATCTCAGTTTGCATATTCTCCTCCCTAAACTCTTACATTTCCAGCATATATGTTTGATGACTGATTGTTGCTTTATAAACTAATTCAGTAAGTTGTGAAAAGATTTTCAAAGTTATCTGAAGTTTTATCAGACACTCAATTCACCCCCCTCTTGGGTAATAGCCGGTTTTTCAGATACAAAGTCTTTATATAGACCTAATAAATGATACATATACAAAATAACAAATTATATTCCAGAAGCTTCTTTTCTAACTGAAATAGTTAATTCCAACTAACTAGTTGCTCTAACTTTATACTCTAATACCCACCTTAAGCTGGAGAATGTATGTCAATCATGCCTAGCTTGGCAGGGAGTGTACAAAAAGAAGAAAGAGGCAAAGCCATAGTGAAAATATCAGCTAATTGATCTTCAGATTTAATAGGAAGAAGATGAATTAAACCTTGTTGAAGTTTCTCACGAACAATGCGACAATCAATATCCAAATGTTTGGTATGCTCATGAAAAGTAGAATTAGCAGCAATATGCCTGACTGATTGGTTTTCACAATATAAAGATGCAGGATTAGAAAGACGAAGACCAAAATCTCTTAGTAAATGAGAAAGCCATTATAATTCACAGGTGGTTGCTGCCAAAGCGTGATATTCAGCTCATGAAGAAGAGGTAGAAATTGTTGGTTTCTTCTAAGAGTACCATGTAATCAGAGCTTGATCAAGAAAGCCATAAAAACCAGTTATGGAATGACGTGAATCAAGACATCCAGCCTAATCCGAGTCACTAAAAGTGTTACACCCCTACCAGCCTCACCCTTTCGGGTGGTGGGTTAGAGGGATTCCTTCACTTAGTTACCATTCCTTAGTTATTAGGTCCATTTCACTTATATCAGAGTGAGCGCAAAGAGCATTTAACCAGTTTAGACTATCTACTGTACTGGTAAAAGTAAAATAAACAGAAAATAAAAGTCCCCGGAGGGTTAAGGGTACAATTATCTAGAATAAATACCGAAATAGAACATACCGTCATCTCAAATATATATACAAATGTGATAGGGCATTCCCTATTCTTCAGTCTGTATCGATAAGCACTTATTATTCCGTAAAGGGGTCTTCATAATGGGCACAACTCCCTGTGACTACAGAAGAGTTTGGGGTCCAATAACGGCCCCCAGAGTAACCATCAATACTTAAATATCAAATGTGTAAGGAGTATGTAAGCTACCATGCTAATCAGAAATCATAAGAGCAAGCCAAATACATACCATATATGCATCTAGATCATATCACAACAAAGCATATATCACAATTCAAGAACCTGTACAGCTGCCTTACCAAGGCAAGCCTCGGACTCACTGAACTCACAACCCGTAGAGCCTCCCTTTCTTGGCTAGCCCCGGACTGATAACTCAACCCGTACAGCCGCCAATCAAGGCCGGCCTTGGACTGAACATCCTCAGCGCTAGGAATCACATAATACTGTATGCATATTTGGCACAACATATACAAGGAAAAACATACATGGCAAACACAAACATACAACAAAACTCAGAGAGATATCTGAGTAAAACGGTTACTACCTGGTGTGATAATTATTGTCCTTAATATTTTAGTGGCCCGTTGACTTTCCAAAAGTTCCTTTGATCTATATATCATCAAAACACACTTATTCAATATTTATAAAAATTGTTATCACGTTTTCTACCCAAAAACCGAGCCCAAGCTAGTTTTTCCAGAAATCCAGTGTTTCTGACCCAACTTGTAATATTTTTAATAAATTCCAAAAAAATAATTTTTACATGAAACCAGCGCAATTTGAACCACTGAGATGTCTATTTTTCACGAAAAATATTCCCAGGCCATGAAAGCACTTTTATTTTGGCGTGTTACTCACTTTTCAACCTAGGTCAGATTTCGCCCTGTTGCAGACATAGCTGACTTAGAAAATTTTTATCTCTCAATCGGCTCATCAAAAATATATCAAGTTACATATCAAAATGATGCCCCAGATGTCTACTTTTCACCTGTAAAATTTCATCTCAAACCAACATCTCTACTGTTCTAAAAACATCTTTGAAGCTTCGCTGCCCAGAATCCAGAACACTCGCAGCAAGCCTCTTCTTTGAGTTTTTTTGGGGGTTTTTGAGTTAGGAAACTTAAACCATGACTTAACCCCACACAAAATCATGTTTTAAACACTTTGGGACCATCAAAAACTCCAAAATCAAACCCTAAAACCAAGTTCCAACCAGCAGCACGAAAATCCAAAGTTAAAGCTTTAAAGGTTCAAGTTGTTGGTAGTTACCGGTTTCGGAACTTTGGATTGGTGGACAAAGTGGTTGAGAGCTTGAGTTGATCTATGGAAGCTTGATGTTCTCCTCATTCCTCTTCAGCTGGAGCACGAAATTTGGGGAAGGAAATGGCTGATCAAGCTTTTTTTTATAATATCCCCAAATGCAACCATTTAGTTCATGTAACTAATTAAATTCTCTAGTTTAGTTAGAGACTAACCATAACTACTTGGATAAATGTCATGTGCAGGTTTTGGACCTTTCTAGGAGCAAAAGTGGCGTGAGTTTTGCTGCCCATGATCTGATTTTCCCATTCTAATTTTTATATGAATTATCCCATGTGTTTTCTAGAAAGCTTTTGGGCCCACATGCATTGACTCACTTGACCAAGCTTGAATAATCAACTTTTTGTCAAATTTGGGCAGATTTCATGTGCATGGAATGTCCCAAAATCTGAACTTCAATAATTAAATCCATTCTTCCACTTTATTGGTCAATTTCGGGGTCTACCGTCTCTTATCGGGTCCCACCGGGTCCAAAAATACGTCTTTTTGTACATTTCTTTGACTTTACCAGATATTCTCCTTTACTTGAACATATTCATGTGGCGCCTTCCCTCTTTCCAAGGCGGCCCATACTTGTCTCATTCTGTCCAAAAATAATCCCTTAACTGGTCGTTATCAGTCCTTTTTTTACGATTTATCGCCTGTGGGTCCCGTGTCTTGTGTCTGGATCGGGGTATGAATAAAATCATATGATTTTCTTTCCTTTCTCATGTAGGACGAAATTCAATGCCCAAAGGACAAGGAATTGACCATTTTGCCCTTGCCTTATCTTCCTTTAATCTCGTGGTGAGACGTTCCATGTGCAATAATCACCCTATCTCTTGCTTTTTGGAACATGCCTATTTTAGTGTCTCTTTCTCTCTCTTGTCCCTGTATGGCGCATACACACTTCCAGGGGTCAAGAATCTTTGTTTTGTCATATTCCCCGGGCCCCGCTTGATTTTACCGGCTTTACTTCACACCGGTGTTTTATCCTGGGCCCGCACCTTTTGAACCTGGCCCCACCAGAGGCTTCCTATCTCTTGTCATTCTTAGGTTTCTTCCCGAATCGGGCATAGTAGTCTTCCTAATTTAGGCTTATTCTCCATTTTCCGGGTCCAAAATTTGGGATATTACAAAAAGAATTAAGTTAAACAGTGGAATTGACTAGAAAGAAAAGACCACAACCAAGAGCCCCTTTAAGATACCACAAAACCCTATGTAGATTACATAAATGGACATTAGTAGGTTGTTGAACAAATTGGCTTACCTGTTGAACAACAAATGACAAATCTAGAATGGTATTAGTAAGATAAAGAAGACAACCAACTAAGGTAAGGTTCTGGGAACAGTCAAGCAAAGGAGTGCCAAAATCTTTAGAGAGCTTAAGATCACTAGTCATAGGTGTTTTAGCAGGTTTACAATCTAAGAAGCCAGCATCAGATAACAAGTCTAAAGCAAACTTACATCGACATAAAGAAATTCCAGTATAATTATGAGCAATTTCTAATCCAAGGAAATGTTTAACATTACCAAGATCCTTGATCTTAAAACTATCATTAAAAAAGGCCTTAATATGGTTAATCTCAACTAAATCAGTACCACTAAAAATGATGGGTCAAATGGGTATTGGGATTCATGAGATGGATGGCATGGTCCTGAAGTATGATGGAATGAAGGATGGTATGGTAAGTGAGAGGGTTGATGATATTGTTGAAATGGAGGTTGGTGGTATGGTTCATGCAATGAGTGGTGGAAAGGTCCATGACATTCTTGATTGCCTACAAAAGAGTGAGAATTGAAAGGTAGATCATGATTAACGTAAAACCAAGCCATGAAAGTTCTATACAATTAATTCCCAATGGTTCACAACATAACTTCCTAACAATAAACAATAAAAAACTAAGAAAAGGAATATGAAAGAATAGAAATGCAAGTGAAAAAGAAAGGATTTTTTTTTCCTTTTCAAAATGATAAAATATGCAAGTATGCTATGAATTAACTTGGAGACATGGCAAAATCAAACAAATGAGCTCAAAATTATATCGAATTTGATACTAACACACCACACAGAAGCTACCAAGTCAAGACAATGCAATAATGCAATGAATGCTATGCAAGCTACTTAAATGCAAGAATCCTAAATTATATGCAATGAAAAATCAATAATGCAAAACTAACAAGCTTCACACGAGAAACCCCTTGTCAAAAGTGAATTTGACAATTAGATTACCTAGGGAGCCAATTACTTAGCTCCTCGGCAACAACGCCATTTGATGAAGACCTTTTGTCATTAGCCTTGGGGTCCACAATCAACAATTAACTAAAGATTGCGTATAGGCAAACCTAGGATCGTTCTCTCTTCTCGAGGAGCCTTTTATTAAATCCTAAGTAATCTAGATGTCATGCAAATGAAATGAAAACAAGGGGGGATTGATTTTGGATTTTTAAATTAATAAACTAAAATATAAATGCAATTTAATTAAATGGTAATTAAAATGGAATTGCAAATAAAGGGTGCACTTGGTAATGAAGAAGTGACTATCCTTGCCCAAAAAGTATGCGAGTTAAAAATAATTAAGTCTTAATTAAAAAAACCTCAAGATATCACTTGAGTCCAATATTCTCAATTAATAGTAGTTCCTATGATTGTAGCTAACTACTACCTCTTAAGAAATTGTTTAAAACCACTTAATGCATAATTAAGATCGGATAATGTAGACATGAGTCTTCTTGAAATTGAGTACTAATCAGTCCCTCAAATGCACAAATCAACCAAATTAATTAAACAATATCAAGCTAATTAACATAGTCTCTTCGCAACCACAAGCAATTCAAATACATATAATCTTCACACTACATGTCCAATCTCAATCACAAATATCAAACCAATAGAGACGATAATCATCAATCTTAGTTCTAGAATTATACACAACAACTCCTAAATCTAGGCAATCAATATGTATAAATCTAGACTATGGGATGATAGTAAAAACTCCCCTATGAAGTGCCTCTAGCTCAAGCAAAATTCCACCACCAAGTACCAAAAGGATCAGCCCCACATGATTTTAAATTCTTCTCCAACTAGCTTTAATCCCACGACAATGAAACAATGAATAGAGGAAAGATTTAATGATGAAGATGGAAGAGTATTTGTGGTAATGGAATAATGAACAGAAGAGACTGGAGGTTTGGTGGTTGGTGGCTAGCGGATGGTCTGCACTCTCTGTTCAGGTTTGCTGCTGGTTGAAGAAAGAAGAACGATGAATCTCTCTCGGTGTGTTCGCTGGGGTGTTCTCCGGCGGAAGTATGGTGAGGGGGAAGGACGGTGGCTCGCTGGCGGCAGGGGTGGAGATGGAAATCGCCGGTGAGTTGGGGCTGAATCGAGGGAAGGAAGGTCGAGGAATCAGTGATGGCGTGTGTGCGTGGTTCTGCGATGATGATGATTTTTCACTGCTCGCGGCACTCTGTTCCTTTTCAATATACATTAAATGTGTCGGATCCACTTTTGTGTCTCGGGTCCTGCGGTTGAATAAAGAATTCAAACAATCAAACCTAATATCCAATAATTCAAAATGCACAGCTTCCACTTAAGAACCTGATTGAACATTTTAAAACTTTTGCTTGAGGGATCTAAATGCAAAGATTAAAACTTGAATTAAAACTTTCATTTTCAAATCTGATTTAATCTTTTCAGGAATCTACAATAAAAATAATTAGTCTTAATTTATCAAAAGAAAAACATTTCAAACCCAATGACTATGAGAAAATACATTAAAAATCCCCATTTAATCATGTAAAATCATATAAAAATATGGCTTGATCAATTCCCCCGCACTTAGACCTTTGTACTCCTAAACAAAGGCAATTGAGTACACAATTCTAATTCCAAATCACTAATGCATTTGCAAGATGAGCAATTTCATAATTTAAGAGCAATGGATCAATTAATCAAATTCGTCAAGCCAACACTAGTGATAATCAAGCGATGTAAAGGAATTAGCTGACTATACAACTCAAAATATTAGAATGAAGTAGAGGACTCTCAAGTTATTATTAGTGTTTCACTCATCTCACCTCATTGGAATAATTTCACTCTAGCTCATTTAATCAACACCTTACCATAAGCTTGTTACAACTCTAACATCTCCACTATTAATAACAATTATTGAAATGAATCAGGTGGACTTCAAAGGCTTGTAATGATTGATGAAGGCTAGATGGAATGAATAAATTAGACAAATGAATAGTTGATATGCAAATCAAAGTTAATAAGCAAGTTCATAGCATCTAATTAACTTTACAAACTTTGCCAATTATTTTGAAAATCATGAACAAAGGCCTTCTTGATATTTTCTTTCTTTCTTTGTTTTTTCTTTATTTTTCAATTTATCTACATAGCACTTTCAATTTTTTTTTTCAATACCTTTCTTCTTCTTCTTCTTCTTCTTCTTCTTCTTCTTTTAATAAACTTGGCATTTGAATATATACATTGTTCAACTCTTTTTGTTTATTGGCAATTAACTTTTGATTTTTAGAATAGGGTTAAATACCAAATTTACCCCAGAAGTTTTGATAAGGGGGCGCTCAGCACCCGGAAGTTTTTTTGGTACCAAATTTGCCCGGGAAGTATTCAAAAGGTACCAAATTTGCCCCAGAAGTATGAAAAAGGTAGCAAATTTGCCCCTCCGTTAATTTTAACCGTTAAGTTTAACTGAGTGTACACTTGGCATGCCACCTCAGCACATGTGGCATGCCACCTCAGCACACGTGGCATTCCACCTCAGCAATAAAAAAGTATCATTTTTGCCCTGGAAGTTTTCATTAAGGAGCAATTTTGCCTCGGAAGTTTTCATGGAGGAGCAATTTTGTCCCGGAAGTTTACAAAAATAGCAATTTTGCCCTTCTTTCTCCCAATATTAAATTTTATTATTAAATCAGTCAAAGACCACACATGTTATGCCTTGAAAAGGTCGAACTTGGAGTCAGAGAAGGAGATCCTTGAGATGTTGAGCTCAAGGCAGCCAAAATTTGTGAAGCCGAACTGGACACAGGAAGCACCACTTATAATTTAAGCAAATGATCAGACTATACAAACCAATGTTCATAAAACCAGACCAGTCATTGAATCGGTCAAGGTACTGGGTCAAGGGTTAGTGGGTCAGACTGGAGTCAAATCGGGGCAAACCGGTGAAAATAAAAATTTCATGTTATTAATATGAAATCATTAAAAAAATCTTTTTTTTAATACTGTTACGGACTGGCCCAAAGGCCCAAATCCATAGTGTGGCCCAGCGGCGAGCAGGTCCGGAACCATGATTCACTGAGTATGGGTGATAGATCCGGTATCTCAACAGACCCGATCCACCCCCTGGCTAAACGCCTCCAAGTTTCAATCGAACTACGTGGACTTTGATCCCTTCAAAGGGTATATAGTCTCTAGGCTTGACACCTAGTCAAGTCCAATTAGTCTTGTTCCCAGAACAGAACAAATACCACCCTCCGATAAAAAAACATGTCTCACTGCACTCATATACCCATTAAATAATGAGTTAAAGTATGTTGGGTACATCTTGAGAGGCAAAAAAAAGGTATGTTGGTTTCCGATCTGAACCGGCCAGTTCGGTCTGGTTTTCAAAACATTGATACAAACGTAAGTGATGCTTCCTTGAGCTCAACGTCTCAAGGATCTTCAGTCCCTGTGACTAGTTCGGCTTCACAAATTCTGGCCACTTAGAGCTCAACATCTCAAGGATCTCATTCTCTGACTCCAAGTTTGACTTTTTCAAGGCATGACATGTGTGGTCTTTGACAGATTTAATAGTAAAATTTAATATTGGGAGAAAGAAGGGAAAAATTGCTACTTTTGTAAACTTCCAGGGCAAAATTGCTCCTCAATGAAAACTTCCGGGGAAAAATTGCTCCTTAATGAAAACTTCTAGGGCAAAAATGATAATTTTTGATTGCTGAGGTGGCATGTCACGTGTGATGAGGTGGCATACCACCTCACATTTTAACGATCTACGTGGACTTCAGTCACATTTGGGGAAATTTGATACCTTTTTAATACTTCCAGGGCAAATTTGGTACCAAAAAAACTTCCGGGTGCTGAGCGCCTCCTTATCAAAACTTCCGGGGTAAATTTGGTATTTAACCCTTTAGAATACTATGAACACTATGAGTAATGACATGCATACAACACAGGAATGGCTCAAATGGGGTAAGCAAAGGGTAGATGAATGTAGGTTTGTGTTTGGGTGAAAATGGTTTAGAATTGAATGCCTCCTTCATTTTCATCACACTAACACAAATACTGCTTTGAAAAAGAGTGGAAACAAGTTCTAGAAGGTGAAAAACCAAGTGAACATGCACACATGAAAAGAATTCAAGGCTCAAATATCCTTCCAACAAGGTTTTTCTCCAATGCTCACTCTAACAAAATCAATTGCATAGTAAACTAACCACAAAACATCTACTTAACTATTCCAAGTGCCAACCTTACAAAAACAACCAATCAAAACATTGCACTCAGTTAAAATAATGCTCAACTCCTAAATGCACAAGTGATATATAAAGTCTCTCTTTTTTTTCCCCCAAAATGAGGAGTAAGCAAAAATCAAATTGTGGGTTCATTTCTCTTCCCATTCACTTGAAAAATAAGACATGGTTTTATAAAGTTGCCTAAATACTAGATCTCATGAAAGCTCAAAGAATTTTTCACAAATTACACTTTCAAAGTGGCAAATGCGACCCTTCACCACTTAGGGCATGCATTAAGGCAAGTCATTCTTCAAAAAAATTTCAAAAATTTTCGAGTTTAAGGCATTCTCTCATTTAAAAACAACCAATTAATTGGGATTCAAAATGTATTCCCCTCCCCCACACTTAATCAACACATTGTCCTCAATGAGAAAAATCACTCTAAAGCGAATGATAGATAAGTTGAAATTCAAGGCACAATGGTAATTAAGTAGGGTAGTGGCCAAAAAGATCCAAAGCATACATAGGGGGTTCTTATTCTGCTTACTAAACTAAATTATTTCTACCTTTCTACTAGATTGTGTCCCTCCCCCACACAACAATTAAGCCCAAAAAATCATATGAACTAGGAAGAAAATAAGTGAGGAAAGAGACAACTTGTGTTAGAGTATCTTGAGTTGCTTGAAGGAGAAGTTCTCATCCTGGATGAGAATCATGCATTTGTCTGTGAAAACATCTTTTCCCACATTGATTTTCCTTGATGGAGGTGGTTCAGGATTAATTGGAAGAGGTCCAAGAATATACGGTGGATGTTGGTTCTATCGAGGACCTTTCCAAGAATATGCCTGTAAAGAAGATAAGCAACTAGCAGTATCCCATCCAAAAATAGAAACATGGAGAGATTTCAAATGAATTAAGGGCATGTTAAGTTCCAAACTCTCCAAGTAACTATCACATCCAAGGAAATCAATGATACTCCCATCAATAGGAGTCAAAGAACCAGTCGTATTGTTTACATTCTCTTGTGCTTGCAAAATGGAAGGTGTGGAATCCAACTTAGTGTTGGAGTACACCACATCATCGTTGCAATCACAAGAGATGGAAGGAAAAAGAGTGGAAGAATTAAGAGAATTTTTCAAATCATCACCACCTGAAATGTGTAAAGATCCAAAACAATTATCTTGTTTTTCTAAATCATGTGGCAAATCACAAGAAAGTGCTTGTTGGAAAGATTCATCAATATGCAGCATTTTATCAATCAAAATCTCAAAATCTTTATCACCAACAAGACTACAAGGAAGTAATCCAACAGGAATTTCGTGCATTTGACATTCCAGGCTTTGATTGTGCTTACTCACATCAACAACAGAATCCACAATTAATGCAGAATCACTAATCAATTCAAAATCACCGTATAATGCATCTTAATTTCAGTGCAAACAGGACACCATTCATTATCAGAACAGGCACACTTAACAGTGTCACGCATAGATGCAAAATCGGGATAATCTACATACCATTGAGCAAGAACATCATCAACAACATTGGCATCCATGATTGATTCAACCTTTTCAAAATTGACATGCTTACTATCATCAATAGTACAAGAGGGTGCATTTTGATCAATGGTAGAATCAACCACTTCACTAAATGTTTTCTTTTGAAGCTCAACAAGTAAATGACATTTTTCATGATAACAATCTACACATAATTGATATTCTTCACAACAGCATGAAAATATGTCATTCAATTTATTGCAATCATCACTAGTACTATGAAGAGAAGCATTTTCATCAATTAAAGCATCACATGAAGAAATAGGAACACACTCATCAACAAGTACAATCGAATCACTACTATTAAAGCCAATTGGTTGAGCAATTAGATTTCCAAAGAATTGAGGGGATTCAACAATGATTTCCTCGTCCACCTCATTATCACTCAAATCATGAATTGCTTCATTAGTCAAAGTAGTAGGAGAGTTTACTTCCATAAGGATATGATCATTACCAAATGGGAGAGAGGACTCTTGAATGCGCTTTTGTACTTGTCTCACTTCTTGTGCATGTGTGATCATGATAGAAGGAAAATTCATTTTCAACACTTGTGCTTGCTGCTCAATTTCCTTTGCTAATCTCTCAGATGATTTCACTTGTTGTTTCATCATTCTACAAATAGAGTCCATTTGTTGATAAGGTTGTCCTTATGTGACCACTCCTTATTTACAGCCCAAGCCATTTGATTTTGGTGATCTCCAATGACTTCACAAAATGAAGGATCTTGGTTGGGCATACATGGTTGAGAATGAGGTTCATAAGATGGGTCAAATGGGTATTAGGATTCATGAGATGGATGGCATGGTCTTGAAGTATGATGGAATGAAGGATGGTATGGTAAGTGAGAGAGTTGATGATATTGTTGAAATGGAGGTTGGTGGTATGGTTCATGCAATGGGTGGTGGAAAGGTCCATGACATTCTTGATTGCCTACAAAAGAGTGAGAATTGAAAGATAGATCATGATTATTGTAAAACCAAGCCATGAAAGTTCTATACAATTAATTCCCAATGGTTCACAACATAACTTCCTAAAAATAAACAATAAAAAACTAAGAAAGGAATCTGAGATAATACAAATGCAAGTGAAAAAGAAAAGATTTTTTTTCCCTTTTCAAAATGATAAAATATGCAAGTATGCTATGAATTGACTTGGAGACATGGTGAAATCAAACAAATGAGCTCAAAATTATATCGAATTTGATACTAACACACCACACAGAAGCTACCAAGTCAAGACAATGCAATAATGCAATGAATGCTATGCAAGCTACTTAAATGCAAGAATCCTAAACTATATGCAATGAAAAATCAATAATGCAAAACTAACAAGCTTCACACGAGAAACCCCTTGTCAAAAGTGAATTTGACAATTAGATTACCTAGGGAGCCAATTACTTAGCTCCCCAGCAACAGCGTCATTTGATGAAGACCTTTTGTCGTTAGCATTGGGGTCCACAATCAACAATTAACTAAAGATTGCGTATAGGCAAACCTAGGATCGTTCTCTCTTCTCGAGGAGCCTTTTATTGAATCCTAAGTAATATAGATGTCATGCAAATGAAATGAAAACAAGGGGGGATTGATTTTGGATTTTTAAATTAATAAACTAAAATATAAATGCAATTTAATTAAATGGTAATTAAAATGGAATTGCAAATAATGGGTGCACTTGGTAATGAAGAAGTGACTATCCTTGCTCAAAAAGTATGTGAGTTAAAAATAATTAAGTCTTAATTAAAAAAACCTCAAGATATCACTTGAGTCCAACATTCTCAATTAATAGTAGCTCCTACGATCGTAGCTAACTACTACCTCTTAAGAAATTGTTTAAAACCACTAAATGAGTAATTAAAATCGGATAATGTAGACATGAGTCTTCTTGAAATTGAGTACTAATCAATCCCTGAAATGCACAAATCAACCAAATTAATTAGACAATATCAAGCTAATTAACATAGTCTCTTTGCAACCACAAAGCAATTCAAATACATATAATCTTCACACTGAATGTCCAATCTCAATCACAAATATCAAACCAATAGAGATGATAATCATCAATCTCAGTTCCAGAATTATACACAACAATTCCTAAATCTAGGCAACCAATATGTATAAATCTAGACTATGGGATGATATAAAAACTCCCCTATGAAGTTCCTCTAGCTCAAGCAAAATTCCACCACCAAGTAGCAAAAAGATCAGCCCCATATGATTTTAAATTCTTCTCCAACTAGCTTTAATCCCACGGCCATGAAACAATGAATAGAGGAAAGGTTTAATGATGAAGATGGAAGAGTATTTGTGGTAATGGAATAATGAACTGAGGAGACTGGAGGTTTGGTGGTTGGTGGCTAGCGGATGGTCTGCACTCTCTGTTCAGGTTTGCTGCTGGTTAAAGAAAGAAGAACGATGAATCTCTCTCGGTGTGTTCGCTGGGGTGTTCTCCAGCGGAAGTATGGTAAGGGGGAAGAATGGTGGCTCGCCGGCGGCAGGGGTGGAGATGGAAACCGCCAGCGAGTTGGGGCTGAACCGAGGGAAGGAAGGTCGAGGAATTAGCGATGGCGTGTGTGCGTGGTTCTACGATGATGATGATTTTTTGCTGCTCGCGGCGCTCTGTTCCTTTTCAATATACATTAAATGTGTCAGATCCACTTTTGTGTCTCGTGTCCTGTGGTTGAATAAAGAATTCAAACAATCAAACCTAATCTCAAATAATTCAAAACGCACAGCTTCCACTTAAGGACCTGATTGAACATTTTAAAACTTTTGCTTGAGGGACCTAAATGCAAAGATTAAAACTTGAATTAAAACTTTCATTTTCAAATTTGATTTAATCTTTTCAGGAATCTACAATCAAAATAATTAATCTAGCATCAAATATTCTCCGAAAAATCAATGATTGAGAGTAATTACATTTTTTTTTGACAATTGTACCCTTTTTAGCCCTACTTTAATATATTTACTCTTAATCTCATTTTATCAAAAGAAAAACATTTCAAACCCAATGACTATGAGAAAATACATTAAAAATCCCCATTTAATCATGTGAAATCATATAAAGATATGGCTTGATCACATACAAAACATCCTAAATAGTAAAACAACTAGAGAAATGAATATTGCCACTATATAAAGCCAGTTCCCGAGTATCATCAGTTAGATTGACAAAAATCAGAGGAATTTGCATATATAAGAATGAAATAAAGAAATATTAGAACATATATGATCTATAGCTCCAAAATTAATGATCCAAGAGTTAGAAATGTTGGGATCCGTACACGCAGCGGATTTAAAAATTTTACGAATCCCGTCCTGAGGATCACTCAAGCGCGTTTAAATCAAGGTTAAGGAACCGAATATTACCTGTAGTGAACTCGTCCGCGTCTCATTCTCTTTGAACTGGTGGGCTACCTTCTCGATTAGAAGAAGCCGACTCTATGAATCGCCTTCCTCTACCGGTATCCACACGAACAATCTCGAACACGATCGGGACAGCGTGCTAGCGCCTTTCTAAATCTTGCGTCTCTCTCTCTTTCACTCTAGGGTTTTGTCGCGGCTTTCTAACACGCTCGACTAAAAGTCCCGTAGGTTTTTCTAAACCTGATAGATGTATGAAAATTAATCCTCATTAATTTTTAAATTTGAATTTTGAATCTGAATAATATATTAATTAAATCTATCTAATTGATCTAATCTAATATATTAAAAGCCAGATCTGAAATCTGAATCTTGAATTTAGATTAAATCTAAATTAAAAGCCTTTTGATTTAATTTATCTCTATAAATTAAATCCGAGAAATGATATTTATCTATTTAATTGAATCTAAGATACTATATCTCAATTTAAACTAAATAGATATATGATATCTTTATTCGAAAATTAAATGAGATACAATATCTCTATTTGTTTTAGATATTTAATTTATCAAATAAATTAAATACAAAACAAATATTATATAATAATATTATAATCTCCATTAAATAATATTATAATATTATTTTCGAATTTAATATATATATATATATATATATATATACACCCCATATTAAATTAAGTATTCATTAAATCTTAGATTAATCTAAGACTCAATGAATCTGGACACATTTGCTCGTGTTGGGTTATTATTGTGTGCGACCCTGTAGGCCCACATGAGATTGGCAGTGGACCAATACTGTACTAGCCCACAAGTCGCAAGCGGCCTCTAGCAAGACATTGCGACTACCCAATTCACATGGGGATCAATGACACGATACAATCTATCGTACAACCATGTCACGTCCCTTTTTTCACACGATAATTTGGTCAAGGATGAGGCATGGATAATGTCAACTTCTTGTTTTTGACCATTACTTTCTCAATTCTCGAGTAGTCTAATAAATGAAATGGAAACTCCTTTCCATCATAATATGGCCATACATTTCTTAGACTCAATCATCGAAGGGCCCAGTATTATCTCTTTACAAATGTGAGGGACAAATTCCATCTTGACCATTCTCATTCCTCCGCATGAAAACCACTGATCCCGATCCCAGCCTTTATCATCACCCGGTCAAAGGTGACTTTTGACTAAGTCAAAGGTTAGTGACTCATCATGTAGGAACCCATGATGATCTCAGGTCATAAGGCGTCGTGATGTGGTTATACATGAGATAAGCTTATGACTTAATCCATGCAGCTTTCTCATAGTGGGTCGGTCCAGCACCTTATACTCTTACAAGTGCCTATGACTTTGATTCGTATTTCCAGACCTCATCAAAGTCATACTGGTCTTAACTCATCTCTGTTCCCGCGTAGATGACCGACCAGGGACATTTAGGATAATCTATAAGATATATTCAGGGATACAGTTATCACTATAAACATGCGAATGAAATGATATCTTAATGGAGAACAATGACTTGCCCCTAGAGCATAATTTCCATCAAGAAAATGTTAGAGATTTTGTTGACAGATGTTGGTCAATTTCCTTGATAGCAAGTAAACCAGTCAAATAAGTAATAAAGAGTAAGTAGAGTATCGTTCCACAGAGACCGAGATACCAATGATGGCACTAGGTTCAAAGACAATTGTGTTTAAAAAGAAAAGAAAATTATAATTGGTTTGGGTGTTTTTTGATTATAACTAACAAATAAGGAAATAAACAATTGATCGTAGTTGCAAAAATATATTAGTTTAAAGATAGGCTGAGCTTAAATTTCATCCTAAGCATATTACTCCACTAGTTTGCCTTAGAGCATTGCTATAGCAATTATGCGGCACAGCTTTCGCAATGCTGTATCATAGCCGCTTTCACAATGTTATCTAGTTAACCAACCACTATGCTATATAAAAGCTTCTATGTCCTGTAAGTACAATCCTAGCTATACTTCTCCCATATTCCTATGGTGATTTTCTAGTTCAAATTATCAATCCAAATCAAGGTGTATGGTTATGAGCGGTAAACTCATTCCTGTAGCCTACAATGATAGGTTAGGTCTTGCACCAACTTGTCTAGCAAACACTGCTTATCAGATGTCTAACCCTGACTCCCTTCCAGTATGCCAAGGTCACTGATCTAGCCCTTAGCTTCTGCTAACCGACAAGAGATTAAAATACTGATAAACAAACTAAATTTATTTAATTAAAGAACTAGCAAACTGGATTCATTCTACACCCAAGAATTCATCCTCGCTCAGCCAAAGAAAATTTAGTTCATGACTGATGAGGGAATCACAAAACAAATCACAGCAGAATAGCCCATGGAAAAAGATAGACTAAAAATCAACGAAATAAGATAGAAAGTTCGTCGGAGGGGTCGACGATGTAGGAGGCGCTTGTCACGTGACTTCTCCACATCTTCTACTGTCCGTCTCACTACAAGGAAGGATTCTGGGTCTCTTCTAGAGCTTTTATGCTTCGTAAGTTCTCTTGCTTTTCTTTTGAGTCTAGCCGAATAAGAATTCTCTTGGCTCCTTCAACACTTTGATGATCTTTAGGATTGGCGGTCTTTTCCTCTTATAGTCAGGTTTCCTTGTGGCGTACATCCAGTGAGCTAGGCCTTTCTAAATCCATCAAGTCCAACTTTCCAAATGCAACTAATTGATTCTGTTGGTATTACAGGATTTTTCAAATCTTATCTTTGATCCTACGCATCTTCTAATTCAACTGTCAGCAATCTAACCGCCGTCTAAATGTCCGTCTGATAACCTGCACTTAATTTCTTGAAATAGCCTCGAGGAAAATTCAAAACACAAGGTGCATAGCATTGCCTCACTTACACTGCTATATCACTCCGGTTGCATTGTATTGCGAGCACATTATGGCTTACTCGATGCTATAGCATTGTATCAGCTATGCTATGTGCTTTCATAATAAACCTCAAACTGCCTTTTTCTTATGAACATGTATAGGATAATTATGCAATTACCACGATTTATGAGATTCATCCTACATTTCCCTATATGTGTGAATTATAACATATTTACTCAGATTATAGACATTTAAGTTCAAATTCACCATACGAAACAGTCACATAGCATAGGGAAAACATGTCATGAATAGTGCTTATCAACAATACAGAGGGCGTAGGAGAAGAACTATCAGCTTGTACAAGAGTAGCTTATGATATTGTTCTAGAGTGAAACTGTAGGAAGATTTGCAACCCAAGAAGGCTTAGTGGTGCTTTGACTAGGAGGATGCTAACATGAAACAACATTGATATTAGAATTCTTGAATTTGAAGCCTGGTAGAAAACCATGCTTCTTATAATATTTAGCCTTAGTATGTTTGTAGCATCCACAAAACATACATTGCTCAACAGATGCATAATAGTTTGGCTTAGGCATACTAGAAGCAGATGATCAAGAACCAGAGGCTTTACAAAGCAAAGTTGTAACTTCAGCCACTTGATATCCCATCTCTCATTCTTGTTGAACTAAAGCAAAAACTCGATTAATCGGAGGTAAGGGATCTATCAGCATAATTTGAGATTTTACAGAGGAAAATCTATCACTCAACCCATTCAGAAATCGGATCACATAATCTTGATCCAAATGCTTATTATACATCTCAAGCACACCATAAGAACACCGAGGATTACAAGAACAAGCAACAATCAATCTAAATGTCAGAAACTCATCCCATAAAATCTTGAGTTTTGTGAAATAATCACTTACAGTCTGATCTCCTTGCTTCAAACCTTGAATCTCCTCCTGTAAATCAGTAAGACAGAATACGTCGTTCTAAGAGAATCAAGTATGAAGATCATCCCAGACGTCACATGCTTGATCAATCCACAAAATACTCTATCCAATAGACGATGAAATCGAATGAGTTAACCAATACAAGACCATTATGTTACATTGTTCCCAAGCCAGATGCAACAGATCTAAACTTTGTGGCGTCAGAATCGACCAATCAATGAAGTGCAGCTTATTCTTGGACATTAACGCCATTTTTCATAGCTTGTGCCCACAAGTGGTAGTTAGGGCCAGTGAGGATCAGAAAGATGAGAATCAAGGATGGATTCTCATTAGGATGCAAATAATAGGAATTTGCAATCGATTGAACTGAATTAGAAGGAGATGATGAGGAAACACCGATGGAAGTCTCGACGAAAGAGGAATCATTTGCCATTTTGAAGCAAAAATGGAGGAACAAAGAGAAAAAGGGTGAAGCGTGTGAACTGACAGAAAGAAACAAGACTCTAGACAAATATCATGTGAAATGGCAAAGAGTGAGCAGAGACTGATAATTGAATATTATTACACTGATTTGTACCTCTTGGTGAATAAATTTAGGATTGTTTGGTTAATAAATAATAGATTTTATTACCTAATTGAGCTTTGAGCTTTTAATTGGATTTAATTCATTTTATGATTAAATTCTAGATTTACAGTGATTTAGTATTTTCGCCATAACTTTTAATCTAGATATCCGATTAGCCTGATTCTTCTTTTCTTTTTTAGATGATTCAGAGAGCTACAATTGTTATGAAGACTTGGAAGGTTGATTCGGACAAGAAGATGGACGAAATTGGAGCTAAAGACAGACCCATTTTTCTGGATTTTTATTTTGCTCGAATTTTGTAATTAAAGTCCAGTTTTATTTTATTTTTGTTTTGGGCCAAACTTGTAGAGCCTATTTCGCTTTGGCAACTAGGGTTTATTTAGTGAGGTCAGCCACCAATATTCGGGAGGACATTGTAGGAGATTTTCGGATTAAATTAGAAGTTTTTTATTTTCTCTGAGTTGTTCTTCATGTTCTTCTTCATCTTTTCTTCTATGTTTTTCCTAGCCATGCTTGGCCAAGCTCCTTTGATTGACCGAACGTTAAGGATTCCATGATTCGTCCAGAGAACTTGTACTTTATCAGTAATTTAACTCGTTTCTATTTTCATCTTATCGGATCCGATTTATGGAAATAGTTCGAATATTAGATTTAATATTCGGTTTGGTTTATCCCAAGGACTAAGTTCAAACTAGGTTTAAGTTTTGCTGTGCGATTGATAATTGAATATTTCATACACTACTTTTTGCCTCTTGATTAATAATTTAGGACTCTTTGGCTAATAAATAATGGCTTTTATATCTATTTGGGCTTTGGGCCTTTGGATTTATTTTAGCCATTTTTCATAGCGAAAATTCCAGATTTACATTGCTTCACTATTTTAACAATAACTCTTGAACCAGACATCGGATTTGCCTCATTTTTGTCTCATATTTCAGATGATTCAGAGAGCTACAATTGTTATGAAGACATGAAGAGCAAATTCGGAGAAGAGGGCGGTCGATTTTGGAGCCGAAGCATATGTATTTTTGGGTTTTATTTTGGGCTCGAATTTTGTAATTAAAGCCCATATTATTTTATTTTCGTTTTTGGGCTGAACCCATTTCCCAATTAGGTTAACTTTAAGTGTGGCAGCAGCCACAAACACCTTTTTCATTCATGTTTTTACAAACTTGTGGATCAAAATAGAAGCTTTTATTTTCTCTCAACTGTTCTTCATATGTTCTTCGCGTTCTTGGTGTTCTTCATCTGTTCTTCGACTTTCCTAGTTATGTTTGGCTAAATTCTTGTGATTAACCCAACGGTGAGGGTTCCATCTACTATCTAGAGGACTTGTGCTTAATCGGTAACCGTTTAACTCGTTTCTGCATTCTTTAATCGGATTCGATTTCTAGATTTGGATTGGGTTTTTGATTAAAAACCCATATCGATAATTCCCAAGGTCGTAACTCGAACTAGGTTAAAGTATTACTGTACGATCGTATAGCGATACGCCACTGATTCGAGTAAATTCTAAACAATTATTTAGTTGAGGGAAATTCTGGGCAAATGCAGAGATTTCGGTTTCCCTAGAGTCAATCATGAGTTCGGTTAATAACCTGTTTGGTCCGAGGAAGGAAAGTAGAGGAATCCGAATCCTGGGTTAATCCTTTAATCCTCTGTTTGGTCTCTGTTTAGTTTCATTTTGTCTCTTTTTAGTTACATTTTTATTCCTTTCGAATTAAAACCCTCCCCCCCCATTTTACCATTCTGTTTCTGTTTCGCTGTCGCCAATCAAACCCACTGTGAATTCATTGGAGAAACGACCCAGGTTACACTATACTACAAAATCTTTCAATCCTGGTTATTTTGGGAGAACACGGCAAAACCTCTGTCAAAATATGGCGCCGCTGCCGGGGAATTTGCATCGGTTTGATTAGTAACAGTAGTGTAAATAGCATCATTTCGGTAGTTTTGGTGGTTCGGGTGGCTGGACAGAAATTTTTCTGACCCAGATCACTTAACCCAGGTCTTATGCACAAGGAATTGGACATTCTAAGCAAGAGTCACTTCCCTAATGGGAAGTGAGGTCTCACCTATTTTGCCCAAATTCCATTGTTTAGACCACTTTTTTGCTGTTTTAAGTTTTGATTTTGTGATTTCTACTAGTCAGTTTTTTTCGCTCTATCTCAGAATGGGCTGAAATTTGGTACAGTGATAGAAAATGGCCAATCGCACAGGGCACATCTAAAATGGAAAACCTCCGTTTCGCCAAATTCCATCGTTTTGACCACTTTTCCAATTTTCAAAGTTTTTTTATTCCATTTTTGGGTCCTCCAATGGTCTAGGAATTGCCCTGTCCAAGTCCCATAAATTTTAAAAATCATTTGATTGTGTTTCGGGATTTATTTTGGTCAATTTCTACCATAGGTTCTTGTTTTCTTAGTGTTTGCTTTTGTGTGTCTTAGTGTTTTTCTACTTTTTACCACTTTTAGTGTGGCATTTTTGTAATTTTGAGTTTCCAGTGGCATTTTCGGAATTCTTGATTTTCTGCAAATTTTGCCTTGTGATTATGCTGCATGAGTACTAGGAGCACTGTCAACCTAGAAGACTTGTTGCCATTTGATCCTGAAATAGAAAGAACAATTCTTACTGCTAGAAGAGTTGTTAGGCAAAGTCGTGGGATTAACACTGAATTTGATTGTGACCATTTTGATTGTGTCCATTCTGTTGATCTTTCTGATTGTGTTTCTGATAGTACTTCTGATAGTCTTGTTGTTTTCACTGATTCTAGTAGCAATTTAGCTCACTCAGAAATTATGGCAGAGCAAGCAGATCGTACTTTGAGAGAATTAGCAACCCCTGATGTGGGCAATCAAAATTTGTGTATTCAATATCCTGAACTTGCTGCTAACTTTGAACTGAAATCTGGTCTTATCCATTTGTTGCCCAAGTTTCATGGTCTTGCAGGTGAATGTCCTCACAGGCATCTAAAGGAGTTCCATGTGGTATGTAGCACGATGAAACCTCAAGCAATTGATGAAGACCACATTAAGCTGAGAGCCTTCCCATTTTCCCTAGAAGGATTGGCTATACAATTTGCAACCAGCATCTATTGGGAGTTGGGATGATATGCAGAAGTTATTCCTAGTGAGGTTCTTTCCTTCCTCAAAAGCCATTGCTATTCAGAAAGAGATCACTAGTGTTAAACAAATCAATGGGGAGACCATGTATGAGTATTGGGAGAGGTTCAAGCGATTGTGTGCTAGCTGTCCACACCACCAGATTTCAGACCAGCTTCTAATTACATATTTCTATTCTGGTTTGTTGCCGTTGGATAAAAGTTTTGTGGATGCATCTAGTGGTGGAGCCTTAGATAGAAAGACACCTGAAGAGGCCCGAGAGTTGATATCTACTATGGCTGCCAATTCTCAGCAATTTGGCACCAGGGCTAATAGTACTCTTGTTTACCAGATTCAAACACCCCCAGCCCAGTACGATTCTCAGAGATTAGAGACTAGACTTGATGATCTAACCTCCCTTGTGAGGCAGTTGGCAGTGACACAGACAGTCCAGTCTTCTCCTCCTCAGATTGGGTGCTCCTGTGGGTTTTGTTCTGACCCTTATCATCCTACTGATTCTTGCCCTACTTTGCATGATCCTACCTATTAAGACCAATCGGTAGCTGCAGTGGGTGTTTTTCCAGGAAAGCCACAATACCAGCAGAATAATGCCTACTCCAATACCTACAATCAGGGTTGGAGAAATCACCCCAATTTCCGTTGGAACCAAAATCAGGACCAGGGTAACCAATATCAGCAAAATTCTGGGAATTACCAACAGAGACAGTACAGACCACAGAACTTCCAACAGCAATCTGCTCCTCCTTTGCCTTTGCCAGCAGCACCCCCTCGACCAGCCATATGTGCACCTCCACAAGCAACACAACAGCAGGCTAGTAGCAGTGGTAGTGGTGGTCTCTCACTTGAGGATATGATGAAGCAATTTGTCCAAGCCAATATGCAATTCCAACAGCAAACATCCCAGCGCCAACAGCAAACTGACACTGCCATTCAGGGTTTGCAAACACAGATTGGGCAGTTGGCAACATCATTGAACCAGCTTCAACCTCCGGGATCCAACACTCTTCCTTCCCAAACCATCCCCAATCCTAAGGGTAATGTGAGTGCTATCTCACTACGGTCTAGCAAACAATTGGAGGAGTCCAAACTAGCTGCAGATGTGACTTCCACATCAGAAAGAGAGTCAGAAAATGTGAAGATTGACTCTAACAATGAAAAGGCAATGCAGCAAGGTGAAGAGGAGGACATCCCCATCCCTCTTCCCTTCCCTCATAGAGCGGTTCAATCCAAGAAGTTGGTAGAAAAAGCACAAGAGAAGGATATACTTGAGACATTTAGAAGAGTAGAGATCAACATTCCTCTCTTAGATGCAATCAAGCAAATCCCAAAGTATGCCAAGTTTTTGAAGGAGTTGTGCACCAACAAGAGGCGACTGAAGGGGGAACGAGTGAGTTTGAACCAGAATGTATCAGCACTCATCCAGCCTACAATGCCTCGCAAGTGCAAGGATCCAGGGATGTTTTCTATTTCTTGCTGTTTTGGTAGCTATAGATTTGATGATTGCATGCTAGATTTAGGTGCTTCTATTAATGTCATGCCTTCATCTGTTTATAAATCTCTTGGTCTTGGTCCTTTACGTCCTACTGGTGTTGTTGTTTAGCTAGCTAATAGGAGCAATGTCCATCCTTCTGGTGTAGTTGAAGATGTATTAGTCAAGGTTAATGAACTGATATTCCCTGCTGATTTTTACATCTTAGATATGGAGGATGAGTCTCCCCATAGTAGGTCACCAATCATTCTAGGACGGCCTTTCATGAAAACAGCTAGGACTAAGATAGATGTGTATTCTGGTACTCTTTCCATGGAGTTTGGTGATATATCCGTGAATTTCAATATCTTTGATGCCATGAAACATCCTAGGGAAGAGCATTCTATTTTCTGCATTGATGTTATTGATGATGCTGTGGATGATGTTCTTGCTTATTGGTGTTCTGATTATCCTGATTTATCCTCTGAGAGTAATTATGCCATTTGTGCATGTGCTGATAATGAATGGTGCTCTGTTTGCACTAACTTGGTTAATGCTGCACTATTTGGCGATTCTGGCTTGCTTGGTGATTCTACATTGCATGTGGATTCTGATATTGATTCTGAGTTTGAGCTTCATCCTGATCCTAATGTGATCCTGATTCTGATTTTGATGAGTTTGACTCTGATTTTGATGAGCTGAATTCTGATGTTAACATTGAGCTGTGTAGACATAGTTCTTCTGCTTCTTTGAATGTGGTTTCAGGTATTTCTAATGTGATGACAGCAGACTTGTTGCAACAACCACCCAAGCTTCTTCCCTCCACTGAGCAACCACCCAAGCTTGAGTTGAAATCCCTTACAGATCACCTAAAGTATGCATTTTTGGAGGTGGACGAACAGTTGCCAGTCATTGTGGCCAACAATCTTCTTCCTGACCAAGAAGAGAAGCTGCTAAGCTTATTGAGAGCCAACAAGAAAGCCATTGGGTGGACATTAGCTGACATTGTTGGCATCAGCCCTTCCATGTGTATGCATCGAATTCTATTGGAAGAGGATTCTAAGCCAGTGAGGCAACCCCAGAGACGCCTTAATCCTCTTATCCTTGATGTGGTGAAAAAGGAGGTCACTAAGCTTCTGCAAGCTGGTATCATCTATCCCATTTTTGATAGCCAGTGGGTTAGCCCAGTCCAAGTGGTTCCTAAGAAGTCCGGAGTCACTGTGGTAGCCAATCAGAAGAATGAGCTCATTCCTACTCGAGTTCAGAATAGTTGGAGAGTTTGCATCGACTATAGGAGACTCAACCAAGCCACTCGCAAGGATCATTACCCTCTACCTTTCATTGATTAGATGTTAGAGCGGTTGGCTGGTAAATCTCACTACTGCTTCCTAGATGGCTACTCCGGATATTTCCAGATCCATATTGCTCCTGAGGACCAGGAGAAGACGACCTTCACATGCCCCTTTGGAACATATGCCTACCGAAGGATGCCTTTTGGCCTTTGCAACGCACCTGGCACCTTTCAGCGTTGTATGGTAAGCATTTTCTCTGAGTTTCTAGAGGACTGCATGGAGGTTTTTATGGATGATTTCACTGTATATGGGTCTGATTTTGATGCATGCTTAGCTAATCTGTCTAGAGTTTTGCATAGATGCATTGAGTCTAATCTTGTGCTGAATTATGAGAAGTGTCACTTTATGGTTGAGTCGGGTATAGTCTTGGGACACATAGTGTCTAGGAAAGGGATTGAGGTAGACCCTGCTAAGATAGATGTAATTACTGCTTTGCCTTACCCCGCATCTATGCGGGAAGTTCGTTCTTTTCTTGGTCATGCAGGTTTCTATCGGCGCTTCATTCGAGATTTCAGCAAGATTGCTCGACCCTTGTCCAACCTTTTGCATAAGGACACTAACTTTGTATTTGATGATGAGTGCAAGGCGGCCTTCGATCACTTGAAGCATTGCCTGACTACAGCTCCAGTGATCCAACCCCCTGATTGGTGCCTTCCATTTGAGTTGATGTGTGATGCTTCCAACTATGCGGTTGGTGCTATCTTGGGACAACAGGTTGACAGAGCAGCTCATGTGATTGCATATGCCTCTAAGACTTTGGATCCTGCCCAGTCTAATTACACTACTACTGAAAAGGAGTTGTTAGCTATTGTATTTGCTTTTGATAAATTTAGGTCCTATCTGCTAGCAAGTAGGGTAGTGGTTTTCTCTGACCATGCAACGTTGAAATTTCTTTTGAAAAAGGCAGATGCAAAGCCACGGCTCATCCGGTGGATGCTCTTGCTCCAAGAGTTCGATGTTGAGATTCGAGACCGAAGTGGAGCACAAAACTGGGTAGCTGACCACTTGAGTCGCATCACCCATTCCCCCTCTCACCCCTCTTCTATTCGGGATGATTTCCCTGATGAGCAGCTTCTATAGCTGCAAGGTAAGCTTCCATGGTATGCTGATCTGGTTAACTACTTGATAGCTGGTGTTCTGCCTGTGGATTCCACTAAGGCCCAAACCCTTAAATTAAAGAGTGAGTCTAAATATTATGTTTGGGATGACCCTTATCTGTGGAAATTTTGTACTGACCAAGTAGTTAGAAGATGTGTGCCTGATCATGAGTTTCACTCTATATTGCATTTTGCTCATGCTTCTGCTTATGGTGGTCACTTTGGACCCCAAAGAACTGCTAGGAAAGTGTTAGACAGTGGATTATTTTGGCCTTCCTTGTTTCATGATTCTCATCTGTTTTGTAAGTCATGTGATAACTGTCAGAGAGCAGGGAGTATTTCTTGTAGGCATGAGATGCCCCACAACCCTATATTGTTTTGTGAGATCTTTGATGTTTGGGGTATTGATTTTATGGGTCCATTTCCTGCTTCGTATGGTTATACTTACATACTGCTAGCTGTTGATTATGTCTCAAAGTGGGTTGAGGCGAAAGCCACCCGGACTAATGATTCTTCTGTGGTGGTGGATTTTGTTAGGTCTAACATTTTCTGCAGGTTTGGTGTTCCTAGAGCCATTATCAGTGACCAGGGATCCCATTTTTGTAATCGAAGCATGGGTGCCTTGCTACGCAAATATGGAGTGCTCCACAAGGTCTCCACAGCATACCATCCTCAGACCAACGGCCAAGCCGAAGTCTCAAACAGAGAGATTAAGCAAATCCTTCAGAAGACTGTTAACTCTACCCGGAAAGATTGGAGTAAGCGACTAGATGATGCTTTGTGGGCATATCGCACCGCCTACAAGACTCCGATTGGGATGTCTCCTTATCGGCTTGTCTTTGGTAAGGCATGTCATCTTCCGGTTGAGTTGGAGCATCAAGCCTATTGGGCCATTAAGCAGTGTAACATGGATTTGGCTAAATCTGGGATGGAGCGGAAGCTATAGTTGCAAGAGTTAGATGAGCTTAGATTGGATGCCTATGAGAGCTCACGGTTATACAAGGAAAAGACTAAGGCATTCCATGATAAGCATATTCTGAGGAAAGAATTTTCCGTGGGCCAGAAAGTTCTTATGTTTAACTCCTGTTTGAAGTTTATGCCAGGTAAGCTTCGATCTAAATGAGATGGCCTTTTTGAGATCACTAACATATTTCCATTTGGTGCTGTTGAGTTGTGTGATCCAGCCACAGGACAGACCTTTAAGGTCAATGGGCATCGCCTTAAGCCATTTCATGAGGGATCCCAACAGCAACCTGAGGAAGCGGAGATTCTCCTCATTGATGCCACTTATCCTCCATAAACCCCTTGGGGAGTATTCTTCCTTCTTCTCCCTCCTTCTCTTTTATTTGTTTTCCTTCTTCTGCTTGCTTTTTGAAATAATACAGACTCTCTTTCTATGATTGCTACATATTATGAACTTAGACATGTTGGTTTTAATGGATCATTCTGTCTGGTCTGCAATTCTTGACTCTTCGATTACATGCCTCGGTGGTTGATTTGATGTTGTTGATTGCCTAAGTTGGTATTGACCTTGTGAGGTTTTGGGCCTGCATGAATGGAATCCATCTTTTGCCATTCCTTCTTTCATGTGTGCATCTGCTCATGATTTGCGTTCTCTAGAACTTGCTCCTTTTCTTTTTGAAGCTACATTTTTCACTTACATGCATAAGTATGATGGAAGCTTGTTTTCTTTCTTTTATTTTCCTCCACTATGGCCAAATAGCATTTCCCTTGCATTATGATTCCCTTGCTAACCCCCTTGTGCCTTTTTGCCCATTCCTTTCTAAGCCACATTACAAGCCTAAGCGTAAAACCATTTTATTCCGCACCTTGAAAATTTATTGAGCATTGGTTTACCTTGGTTTTGTGTTTAAGTGTGGGGGTTGCTCAGGAGTGCAACAGTTTAAGTGTGGGGGGGGAGATATTTGATTTTGTCATTGTGACCATGTATATAGCATAGTTCTTCGTCTTAAAAAAAAGAGAGAAAAAGGAAAGAAAGAAAGAAATAATAATAAATACTTAGAAAGAAAGGATATATTTGGGTTAAGTAAAAGTTTTCATACATAGAGAATGATTGAGTTAATTAGTCTCTTTTTAATTTCATTGGTGCTTAGCCTCTCATTCCATACTCTTACCTACCTTCACCCTAACCCCATTACAACCTTTAATAACAAGCTCTCTTGAATTGTGCATGCATGTGTTATGAGTGGTGGAGACGTAGAAATTGAGCAAGCTTATGGTAGAACAATTTTCTTGGGTAGAATTTGAGCGATACACTTATGTACCTTATACACTTGAGAGATTGATTGAGCGCATCAATTGAGAAACCATCTTTTGTGATTAGCATCATTGATGAGATTACCATGAATTGTGATTTGAGATGAAGGGATTGTGGTCTTGGTCGATTGATCTTTTGGAGCTTTGTGACCCTTATTCAATTTTTGCATTGTTAGCAATTATTGGAAAAGAAGAGTTCCTCCTTTAGGTCTTTTGCTTTGAATTTTGCTCAGGAGTGCAGAAATATAAGTGTGGGGGAGTTTGATAATTGAATATTTCATACACTACTTTTTGCCTCTTGATTAATAATTTAGGACTCTTTGGCTAATAAATAATGGCTTTTATATCTATTTGGGCTTTGGGCCTTTGGATTTATTTTAGCCATTTTTCATAGCGAAAATTCCAGATTTACATTGCTTCACTATTTTAACCATAACTCTTGAACCAGACATCGGATTTGCCTCATTTTTGTCTCATATTTCAGATGATTCAGAGAGCTACAATTGTTATGAAGACATGAAGAGCAAATTCGGAGAAGAGGGCGGTTGATTTTGGAGCTGAAGCATATGTATTTTTGGGTTTTATTTTGGGCTCGAATTTTGTAATTAAAGCCCATATTATTTTATTTTCGTTTTTGGGCTGAACCCATTTCCCAATTAGGTTAACTTTAAGTGTGGCAGCAGCCACAAACACCTTTTTCATTCACGTTTTTACAAACTTGTGGATCAAAATAGAAGCTTTTATTTTCTCTCAACTGTTCTTCATATGTTCTTCGCGTTCTTGGCGTTCTTCATCTGTTCTTCGACTTTCCTAGTTATGTTTGGCTAAATTCTTGTGATTAACCCAACGGTGAGGGTTCCATCTACTATCCAGAGGACTCGCGCTTAATCGGTAACCGTTTAACTCGTTTCTGCATTCTTTAATCGGATTCGATTTCTGGATTTGGATTGGGTTTTTGATTAAAAACCCAGATCGATAATTCCCAAGGTCGTAACTCGAACTAGGTTAAAGTATTACTGTACGATCGTATAGCGATACGCCACTGATTCGAGTAAATTCTGAACGATTGTTTAGTTGAGGGAAATTCTGGGCAAATGCAGAGATTTCGGTTTCCCCAGAGTCGATCATGAGTTCGGTTAATAACCTGTTTGGTCCGAGGAAGGAAAGTAGAGGAATCCGAATCCTGGGTTAATCCTTTAATCCTCTGTTTGGTCTCTATTTAGTTTCGTTTTGTCTCTTTTTAGTTACGTTTTTATTCCTTTCGAATTAAAAACCCCCCCATTTTACCATTATGTTTCTGTTTCGCTGTCGCTAATCAAACCCACTGTGAATTCATCGGAGAAACGACCCAGGTTACACTATACTACAAAATCTTTCAATCCTGGTTATTTTGGGAGAACACGGCAAATTCTCTGTCAGTGATCGCACAGTGGGATGCCATTGTTCTAACATATTCTAGGCGATCGTTTAGTCGAGGGATTTTTTTGGGCGAATGCAGAGATTTCGGTTCGTCCAGAGCCAAACGTGGGTTATTTATATTTCGTTCAATGATGGAAGTTTCTGGAATCTGAATGTTGGGTTGATCGATTTTATTCTGTTTTTTCTCGTTTTCTTATATTCTATTTTATCTTTGCTTCATTTAAATTGAATTTCTATTTTGGTTTATTGATTTAAAAATCCAAAACCCAATCCCCCTTGTTTTCATTGCATTTGCATGACATTTAGATTACTTAGGATTCAATAAAAGGCTCTTCGAAAAGAGAGAACGATCCTAGGTTTGCCTATATGCAATCTTTGGTTAATTGTTGATTGTGGGTCCCAAGGCAAATGACAAAAGGTCTCCATTAGAGACCCTCTGGCAATGGTAAAGAAACTGTAATGTTGTAGAGAGACCACATGATACAGTAGAGTTGGAATAAGATAACTCTTGCAATAGCTGAAACTTGGAAAAAAAATTGAGAAGAAAACAAGATGTCAAAGACTATCTCACTTTGATACCATATTGTGATTTAGCAAGAGAAAATGAAATATTCAGAAATATTATTCATATCAGAAATGTGTTGATACAAAGTTTTTATATAGACCCAATAAATGATGTTACACCCCTACCGGCCTCGCCCTTTTGGGTGGCGGGTTAAAGGGATCCTTTTCGCTTATTATCTTCCCTTCTATAAATAGTCACTTTGACCATACATCAGAGTACACACAGCAGAGCATTGGATCGGTTTGGACAACTTACATTATACTGGTAAAGGTTCATTCAAATACATACATTAATTCCCATAGGGTTAAGAGTACAATAGTCCAACGTAAATATGGGGCAATAAGCAAGTTCGTACAGTCATAAAAATATACAATGAGTTAAGGCATTCCATACGTCTTCAATCCTTTGCTTCATTGATCTTACCCGTACCTTTTCCACAGTCCAACGGTCTGCCGCCTTACACCTGTATCCTTTCAAGCCAGTTTGAAGTTAAAAGTTGAACCCCAGAGTAACTGTTAAACTCATATACAATATGTATACAGTGCATGCAAGTAACCATAATCAGGAAATCAAACCACATATTATAAATGCATTCAAAATCACATCACAATCACAACACAACGATGTACCGTCGAGCTGCCTTACGAAGGCAAGCCCCGGATGCCTGTGTACCGTTGAGTCGCCCCACAGACAGACCCCAAACGCCCATGTACCGTCTAGTCATCTCTCAAGACTGACCCCGGACACCCGTGTACCGTCGAGTCACCTCACAAGGCAGACCCCGGACACCTGCATACCGTCAAGTCATCTCACAAGACAACCCCGGACGCCATCCTCAGCGCTAGGATCAACACAGTAGCTAGGGAGTTTAACCCCAGCTACCTCGAATGCATCTCAGGCTCGGTAGCAACCTAAGGACACACAGTCCACTAGGCCCTACTGCCTCGCATCCTCAATCATGGAAAACAGACATACAACAGCAATATAGAATACGTGAGTTAACAATTACTACTTGACACGCCTTTGAAAATAAAAAACTCTTCCCATAGTGTTCGAGACACATCCCACATGTGTTAACACCCTAGATACAGCAAGAACATCATGATTTTAGTCACATGAACAATCTTTACTTCAAATTCCCTAAAATTTTGCATAGCACCATAATGTTCAGAATTTCTAACTCAACTTTGCCGATTTTTAATAAATTCTAGAAAAATAATTTTGACATGGGATCAGTGGCCTTAGAACCCTTAGGATGTCTATTTTATAGGAAAAATAATTACTAGAGCCATATGGGTTCGAGTCCTTTTCAGATTCTCAAAACTTAGCCACTGGTCCGAGACAAAATCTGTGTTTTTGAGTCATTTTCAACTTAAACAATCTCTCGGTTGGGAACTCCAAATGACACAAAATATTATATGCAAATCATCCTCAGGATGTATAATTTCACCATGTAAAATTTCATAGCAAATGGAATCCATTTACTATATTAAAACCACCGATTACTACACACTGCCCAGAAACCGTAAGAATCAACAGATTTTTGTATAATAAAGACTTGAGCTTTTTGAGTTGGAAAAAGGTGATCTCACTTGGCCCCATACAAAAACACCTTTTGGACTCAATGAAAACCTCAAAGATACCAAAATAATACTGCAGATCCATGAAAATCACCATAGGGTAGAAGCAAGAATTCCAAGTTATCGGTTAGAGGCTTACCTTGGAATTTCGGTTGCGGGTGCTTTCCTCTTTGTTGGAGCAAGCCCTTCAGGTGGACCTTCCTCTCCCTCACCTTGAGCTCGTGGTAAGGCATCCAAAAATGGGGAGGAGGTGTCCTATTTATAGGCCCCAAGGGTGCAACGCTTTATCCAACTTCGGTTATTGTCCAACAGGTAAAAAATGCTTCGGATTAAACTATTATTTCTCTTGCTTGGCCATCAAGTCTTCTAGAAGCTTTCTAGGGTTTTCCCTAGGCAGATTATGGTGCATTCCTAGGCCAAAATTGGAGTTCCAGATTTGCCCCTAGGTGGTCTTAGTTGTAGGTTTTAGATATAGGGGTAAAATGGTCATTTCGCGCCGTTTTCTTCCAAAGTAGTGGGGCCCATGAAATCTGCCCTTAGATGTGCCATAAATGCACTTTTATGAGTCATAATTACATGTTACTTTAATGTCATATCAAGTTTGAATTGTGTGGTCCAGATTATTTTATGCTTTCTCTCTCTTCATTATGACCCTGACGTGACATTCTCTCTCCTCATAATTACATGACCATATATTTTCTCTCTCTTCTGGCCCACTTAAATTTCACCCCCTCATCAATGTTCTGGGCCTGGGCTCGGCTTTGGGAAATCCTAACCGGTCTCGCACAGCTCCTTTTTGCCGGTCCCACCTTACCTCATAACTCATGCCCTTCAACTGAACTTGTGTGGGCCCGGATCATCAGTCTTTTTTCCCCTGACAATAGGTGGACGAAATATAATGCTTTGGAGAGCAAGAAATCCATATTCCAGTACCTCAGATCCACCTTGTAATGCGTGCTAGCCGATAATCAAATTTCTGGCCCCGAAGTGCCACGTGTCTGATGTAGCATTACTATTACTGACTTTTCCTTTTGTACTGGGTCCAGATACACCTTTTCTCTCTCTTCCCTTCTTGTTTCCCTAAAAAACGCAGGGCTCCCATGATTGCCCTAAAAATGCCATATACTTATTTATATCGGCATATTTCCGCTCAACTAATTGTCCTACACCTTAGGACATAGTTGGGTGGCATCCTTCCCACCGGATTTACACCGTGTAGGCCTTCTGTACCCCTTTTTCATCGACACTTTAATTTCACGGCTTATTCATACTGGTCCACTGACTTGTATGGCCGAGTTACTTAGCCCCAGAGAGGCTTGCTAACTCTCCTCCTTCTTGGAACTCTTCCCGAACTGGGCCTTGTCGTTTGCCTATTTCAGGCTTATTGTCACTTCTCAAGGTCCAAAATTCGGGGTGTTACAAATGACACATATACAAAATAACAAATTATATGGCAGAAGTTTCTTTTCTAATTGAAATAGTTACTTCCAACTAACTAGTTGCTCTAACTATATACTCTAATACTATATATTTGGTGTAATTAAATTTCTAAAACCATTATTATGCATTTTTGTTTTGCCTTTTTCCATTTGTGAATTCCTACTGCCCTCACTTCATCATCGATAAGAGAACCCTTGCACCTCGCTCCTCTCTATAATCTCTTTGCTGCCATTCAGATGCCTGACTCAGTCACTCTCTCAACCTTTGATGATTGGTCATCGCCTCTCCTCCTTCTTTGTGTTGCCATAGCTCAAGCTTCTCTCCTCTTCTACTCTTGCTTTAGATTTGTTGCATCTTCAATTTTTCTTGACTTTGCTTGTGACTTTGCAATCCATTAGCTCTGGGTGTTTAATTTGAATGAATTAATTTGATTTGAACCATTGTGCTAAACCGATAAGTGGTAGGGTGTTTTGATTTAGTGTGTATTTGGATTTGCATCTTCATTTTAATGAATTAATTAATTGGCAAGGCTTTATTTATTTATTTATTTTTAAAATTTGTTACAATCTTGGAGGCAACATTTTCCCCAAGGTTCTGATTCCCTTCCCCTCCTTCATATTTGTGCTCCAAGGCTCTGGCTAGCCAAACTCTTGCTAAAGCCAAGACATTTTCTTTTGCAATTTTGTGCAATGGGATAGATAGATTCGTCATGAGAAGTTGAGATAGTACAACATCATCAAATGTTTGGAGAGCAGATACAGCTAGAAAATTTGAACCAACATTTTATGAGCTACAAAAGTTTGTGAATGAAGTAATTAGTTTTTTTTTTTTTTTTGGTCAAGCAAGAAGTGAGTTCTTTTATTTGAATAAAGAAAACAATAGACGAGTTTAAAAGGATCAGCCCTCAACCCTAATGAGCTAACCCTTTTATTTTTGAGCTCTATCAGGATAGCCCATTTAAGCTTGATTTCCTTTTACTGTCCTTAAAATATGAGTCCCGCCCTCAACTTATACATGCCAATTTCGACGTCTTTATTTAAGACATAAATTTTATTAAAAAAGAAGTTAAATACACAAAGCATTAAGCAACACAGAAACACTAAGTCCTAAACATTGGCAAGCAATTTATCCACAATTAAATAAAGAAAAAATATTTAGGTTTAGTTCTTTATATGCATTTAGTAAAATTCTTGAATCATATGTGACTATGTGTCTAATTTTTGAATTATTATCATATAACTATAAAATGCCTATAAAAAAAAATAGAACACATGGTAGAGAACATATGATAGATATATGGAACTTGATGTAAGTATAGTCTTTAATAAACCACACAACAAAACTAAAGCTTTTTCCCAATTATAAATTTTCTAAAACTCTTAAATAATTAAACAATGAATCTTATAATCAAGTAATACAAACTAATCCGTCTTTAATGAAGCATTTGTTTCTTTATGACTAACAATGCAACAGAATTATGAGAAATTCTATGAGTTGCATTTATCCTCCATGCTCACATGAGGTTTATAAATTGCAATCTTCATTTTAGTTCAAATAAAATTTATTTTCAAATTTTATATTTTAATTGTTATTTAACTTTGGGTAAAGGTGCAAAAACACATATGTGTTTTACTTTGAGGAGCCCCCAGCACCAAATCCTTTTTTTAGGTGCAAAACTATACATGAACTTTCAAAATTGGGGCAAAAATACCATTGCCGTTGTTTAGCTTAATTGACATTACTTTTGCAGTGGACCCCACATTATTTAAAAAAATGAAATTTGTCTATTTTTCTTAATTTACCTTACTGCCCTCCCTTCTTTCCTATCAGTCACTCTCGCTCATCACCATCTCAATCCCCAGACCACCGTCCCAAGCCCAAAATGGAGACACTGACGTCGATGCCATTACTAGGGAAATCTCGGTCATCGATCTCTCCCTTAGGAATGAATAACTGGTCTCTCAGGTCGGCAATGTGTGAGAGGCCTAGGGATTCTTCCAAGTCATCAATCACAACATTCAATTAAAATCTTGGGTTTCGATTCATCAATCATCGCCAACATTCTTTAGGTATGTGGATGTTGGTGTTCGATTCTAATTTCTTCTTTCTTCAATCTTAGGTTTAGGGAAGGCAACATCCACAAAGTTGAACCTTAAGCCCCAAATGTTCCTCCAACCAAAGTCAAACCCTAAACCCGACGATTCTAGGGCCTCACCAACTAAATGATGAGATTAATGTTGAATTTCATGTACATGAACTTTCTTTTCAATCCCCACCTTCCTTGCACTTTTAGGTTGCCAAAGAGGAAGGTTTCAACTCTTCCAAAGGATTGACCTTTTACCAAGCGCTCAAGTAGCGCAGTGGTATGATGTTGGTCTATCCAGCCTTTGTATCAGGGTTCGACCCTGCCAGGGACCATTAAGTCCCCAATTCCCAAAAAAAAAAGGATTGACCTTTTTATGTCTCCCTGATTACTTGGTGCAGCTTCAACCTTAAATCGCAACAACCATATCTCTCATAAACTAACTTTCTTGCTTGCTTGTTTCTTTTCTTCATGATCTGTCGTGGTTAAGGAAGATACTTTCTGGTGCTTCATTGGTTTTGGTTTCTCTTCAAAAGGGGTTTTGTTGTTTGACCTCACCTATACTTCGAAGTTTCTAAGCTCAAAAACCGTAGATCCTCTATATATATCAAAAGAGGTTTTGGAATCACCACTTTCTTCATCTTCTTTGGCAGCATGGTCCTCAGCTTCTTCGTCTTCTTCTTAGAGGTTAAAAGAAATGATCCCTTTTGCCTTTTGATTTTTCGATTTGGTTTTTATGTTGATTATTGGATTTGATTTCTGGATCTATAATTGGTATCTGAAAAGGCGATGAATCTCTCTAGATTTTTTTGTGAATTTGTTTAAATCTCTACTCTTCTATCCTACAATTTTGTCTTAGATGATGATGAATTGAGAGTGGAGGGTGATGAATCTAGAGGCTGGAGGAAAAGGGGGTTTTTTTTTTTAAAAAAAAAAAAGAGTTGAGGGGTATTTTAGTATTTTCAAAGTGTAACTAATGTCTATTAAGCTAAATAATGACCATGATCTTTTTGCCCCAATTTTAAAAATTCATGAGTAGTTTTGCACCTTAAAAACACATTTAATTTGGTGTTGGACACTTCTCAGGGTAAAACATATATACATTTTTGCACCTTTACCCTTTAACTTTAGTTTGGGATGCGTTGCTACAAAAACTCAAATTTCTTTTATTTTTTCATTGGAAAAACTTATAAATTTCTAATTCAAAATATAGAATGACAAGTTATATTAGAATGAAAATACCCTCTCATCAAATATATAGTTAAAATAATATTAACACATAAATCAGATCATTTTCTAAAGTCCAAGTTACTCCCCTCCCCCCCCCCCCCTTTCAAATTTCAAATGTGATGATTGTCCAAAGCCTCGTAGGCCAAAAAAAAAAAAAAGAAGAAGAAAAGAAAAAGAAAAAGAGAAAAAAGTCCAAACCAAATAAATCAAACCACTTTATAAAATTCAATTCTAAAAAAAAGATAATAATAACTAAATATAAGTAACATCATTAACAATTTTGACCAAAAAAAAAAGAAAGTAACATCATTAACAATGTAAAAATCAATAATATTAGTATCATGTGAATAATTTTTAAAAGCGTTAAGTAGTAAATCTGTCCCTTAAGCATACACCTAAGAGCAACGTTGCCTTGAAAGTTTTTTCAAGTTTAATGTCATCGTCGAAATTTTAAAACGTAAAAATGTTGCTTGATACCGTTAAAAAACTAACGTTGACAATTAAAAAAAATGATTTTGACCATTAATTTTTTAACAAAAAAGGACAACATTGCTACGTTTTAAAACTTTCAAGGTGACATTGAGCCTGAATAAACTTTCAAGGCAACGTTTCTCCTAGGCGTTTACTTCCAAAATAGATTTGCTACTTAAATCTTTAAAAAATAAATAAAGGCTTAAAATTGCCAAAACTCGACGCTATAGGGCTAGCTTGTTTTGCCCTTCGGTCTATTAGGGCAAGGACTTATAGACATGCTTGCAATTTGTAGATCAAAACTCAAGGCTACCCCTAACAATTTTAGGTTCTAAATAAGCTGGCTCAATGGGCTCGACCTGCTTTCCCGCTCTAAATTTCAAATTGATCAATTGGGCTGGGCCAGGACGATTGAAAAATATTAGGGAATAGAAACGGCTCATATATGGGATGATTAATAAGCTTGTCGGCAAAACCCGCTCGTTGCCAAGTCAAACTGGATTGGGCCGACCTTATTACAAGAAAACGACTGTAGTTTGTAATAAAAATAAAAAAGAGTAAAAATCGCACGGAAATATGGGTGGGGCTAACCCGTCCAATAGAGATGTCAAAACGGGCTACCCCAGCCCGTTAGGCCCTAGCCCGCGCGGGCTAGTTCCAAAAAGCCCACATTTTAAGTAGCCCACACAGGCCAAAAAATAATTGAGCCCTAAGGGTTAGGGCTGGCCCGCGAGCCAAAAAACATTTTAATGTGCGTGTGATTCGACAAGGGAGAGGAGGAGCTAATGTGTCAACTTGGTTGCCAATTTTTATCCTTGCATAGCCATCCATCAGACGCAATGTGTCAATTTAACGATCCAAATGGTAATTCCGTGATTATAGGGCATTTTTGCTACAATTTTAATACTTCCAGGACAAATAAGAGACAAAAAAACTTCCGTCTTATCAGTACTACATAGTGAAAACTTCCATGACATTTAAGACCCTTATCCCTATAATCTAATGATACACAATATATATTATGATAAAATTATATATATATATATATATATATATATATATATATACTTCCTTAAAAAATAGCCAACTGCCTTTTATATTAAGATTTAAGAATGAGAGGCAGTACTATTTACTACCATCGTAGCTAAATATAATAAATATATAGGTTTTTAGTCTTTCTTGTTTTTATAATACATAATTTATGATGGGAAAAAACTTAACATCAAGTTGATTATATGAATTAGGTTAAGTTTGGATTTTTTTAAAAAAAAAAAGAAAAATGCATTATAATTTTGTTGGACTGTTGTTCTTATTATTATTATTATTTTGAAAAAAAAAAAAGAAAAGTGATTGGAGAACTTGACCTAAGTTTGATGTTTTTTTTTTCAAACAAAAATTAACATCGTTTTCTCCATCTCGTAATAAATTATCTTTTAAAATATCATAATTTATTTTGCTAAAAAAGTATTATTATTCCATTAGTGGCAGATTTGAAAAGAACGAACAAATTTTTAGATAAATAAGTTTATATGTTAACATATTTTTTACAACTACTAATTATATTTGGAGAGGAATGAAATAGATCTTGAAATATTCAAGATTCAATTTTTCTAAACTGGGAATTTACTGTTTAATTAAAATTATAAAAATAATGATAATCATCATCATCATAACGATGCTAAAAGCGAAATAACCATACATACATTTAAAGTCTAAGAAGAGAAGTGGTCGATGTCAAAGAAAACGTGGACAAAATCTATCAAGAAGCCGCGTGAACATTGAACAGTGTGATGAATGAATTGTGAAGTGGGAGATGAAACCACTAAAACCTAAATTTTATTTAACAAATTTTCAAAATCTGAAATGTAAAAATAAATATTTTGAAAATAAATCCTATTATATTTTGTGTTAGCAATTAAAAATTAAAGGCCTGGAACTGAAAGAGAAAACAGAATAGCTTTGAGAGCCACAAATACAAGATACATATATTTTCTTTTTTGACAACGAAAACATATTTTATAATATTACTCAACTAAAATAATTAATCCCAAAAAAATTTAAACTTAAACATAAAGGTTTTAATTTAAATTTTTCTAATTTAGTCATTATCCATTTGACGTCGAGTTGGTGAATTTAACTTATTTTTTTGTGGAGAATACTGGTTATTGGTTAGGTAGAACACGCAGTCGACTCAGTGGGGAAGGAGAGGCCGAGTTTCTGATTTCTGAATGTTGGATTTAGTCAAAAATTATGTTTTCATTGGTGGCCTATGGGGTTGGCCCTATCATAACCCAAAGGAGTGGGGGTTATTTTGGGCTAGGGCCAAAAACAACCCCCACCATATGAGGGCTGAAAAGAGGGGGGGGGGTCAAACATGAGGCTGAATGGGCTGGCCCGTAGGGTCTAGCCCATTTTGACAGCTCTACCGTCCAACAGTGTGTCTATATACGTAGGTGTATCCAAATTTTCAAAACAATTATTATGCATTTTTGTTTTGTTTTCTCATTTTTGTCCTTCTATCTAGGGGTGAAAATAGATCAGATCCCTATCAGTCGACCTATGACTTGGCCTACTTAAGGTTGGGCCTAGCCTGGGCTATTTAAGAAAAAGGCCAAACTAAGACATATTTAAAGGCCTAAAAAATAAACAGGCTAGGCTTATTTTATAAAGGCCTGACCTGTAAGTTTTCAGGCTTAACTTGTTTACACATTTTAAAATATAATTTTATTTATATTATATGTGTCTATGTTATATTTATATATATTTTAAAATAAAATTATTAATTTATCATAATGAGTTGGTTCTTTATAATTTAAAACTCAAATATTTTTTTTGAATTAATTTTAATTTATATTTATTAAATTATGAGAATTAAATTTTATTTTAATCACATTGTATACTTTAAATTATAGGCCTTTCAGCCCAAATTTTTAAACTTATTTAAAGACCTATATTATAAATAAACTCATAAAAAGGTTTTAGGCAAAATCAGACTTTTTGAATATTAGAAAAAAGCTTGGATAGAAGTCTAGACCCAGATTTTAAACCTCTATCATTATCGAGTTAGGCCTATTTAACCAAAGCGAAACCTCCCTTGCTAGTATATCCCTAGTTTTGCCTAGTGCTTGCCTCACTCATCATTAGGGGTGGAAATAGGTCAGGCCTCACCCTTATCAGGCTAGACCTGTTATGTAAGGAAGTGACCTGAGCCTGACCTGTGGCCTGTTACAGGCAAAAATTTTGGCTTGAGCTTGGCCTAGCCTATGACCTGTTAAGAGGCCTGTATTTTTTACAGGTCGGAAACAGGCCTACAGTATACAGGCCAAAAACAGGCCTAATGTAAACAGGTCGAAAACAAGTCTAATGTAAACAGGCCAAAAATAGGCCTGAGTGAGGGAAATTGATTTAAAGACTTAAGGTTCTTGGTTTAAAAAGGCGAACGAGAGGTTTTGAGTGAGGGAGAGGGGAGAGATATTAATTAATCTTTTTTATTAAAAAATTAGTTATTCTTAATAGGCCAGCCTATCAGGCCTAACAGGTCTATTTGGAGGCCTAGGCCTGGCCTTTTAAGACAAATAGACCTTAAAATAGGCTTTGGCCTGACCTTTTAGCCTAACAAGCCAGACCTGATCAGGCTTTTAACAGGCTAGGCCACAGGTCCCTAGGCCCCTGATCTATTTCCACCCCAAGTCTTCATCGATAGGAAAACCCTTGCGCCTGGCTGCTCTTTCTTATCTTTTTGGCTCGCTGTCCCTCAGACGCCTAACGGATCCACATTATATGCTTATGCTTATATGCTTATTATGTGCTTATATCTCTAATTTGAGGTATAAGCATATTTTTTTTAAATTTTTTTAAATTTTTTATATATTGTATTTATTTATATTTAAATTATATGTTTCTTTCTAAGATGTTTTTTGTATCCAGTATCTCAAATTAATTAATTTCCAGTTCTGCAATTATCTGTAACACCAGTATTATGAAAATTAATTAATTTGTGATACTGGGTGAAAAAAAATCCCAGAAAACAACATATAATTTAAATATAAATAAATACAATATATAAAAAATTAAAAAAAATATGCTTATATCTCAAATCTCAAATTAGAGGTACAAGTACATAATAAGCATATAAGCATAAACATAAACATGTAATGTGGATTGGACGCGTGACAGTGACTCTCTCAGCCTCCAACCTTTGGCCATCGCCTGTTGCCGATCCTCCATCTTCGTCTTCGCTGCAGCTCAAGCTTTTTGCCCAAAACACCTGCTTCTACTCGTTGTGTGCTTCTGCCTTCTTGCTCCGAATTTGTCTTATCTCCAAGTTTTGTTTACTTTGCTTGAGATTCTGTAATCCATGAGCTCTGGGTGTTCAATGTTAATGAATTAATTAGATTCAAACCTCCGTGCTGAACTGCTGGGTGATTGGGTGTTCTGATCCAGTGGGCATTTGGATGTTCATTTTAACGAATTAATTAGCAAGGCTTTATTTATTTATTTTGAAAAATTGGCCCAATCTTGGAGGCCACGTTTTCCCAAGGCTCTGGCCAACATTTTCATCTTCAATTTTGTGCAATAGGATAGATAGATATGTTCTGAGATGTTGAGATGGTACAAAAAATTGGGACTCGACTCTTTGTTAGCAGTTCGTTCTCTCTCTTCTCTCTGTCTCTGAACTTCATAAGAATCGCTTGGAAGCCCTAACTTTGAGTGGCTTACTTTGTAGGATTATCATTCTTTACAACAGTTAGCCACCTCAGAAATCTGTTTTCTCCTTTTGGAAAAATTACAGAAGGTATTGTTCCTCAATTTTGTTCTCTTATTGAATATTTGGATGTTTTATTTTCCCCATATTGCTGATCTTCTCAATGCTGCCTTTTGCAGCTTGTCTAGTGAAGGACCCGAAAACTCAAAGGCCTAAAGGATTTGGGTTTGTCTCCTATGAGTCAGAAATTGAAGCAGAGAGGGCTATGAATGCCAGGGTAAGACTCTAAATTTATGGTTGATACATGAATTTATTGAAGAAGCTTTAAAGGTTTGTTATTTACTTGATTAACCCTAAACAACAATGCACAACGGTGAATTTAGGTGCAAGGAAAACAACTTTGACAAAATATTGTTGTGTATTGTGTTGCTGGTAATGACTGAAAGGGAATTTATTAGTATGGCTAGTTTTAACTTAATTAATATAAACGCCATTGCACTGATGGTATTATAACCTTAACTTTTTCAGGCTGAAGATAAGTAAGAAATCTCATTCCTACATGTTTAAAAGATTGATCAGTTTTCTAATTTAACTTCTCTGTTTTGGTCTTGTATGATTCCAATGTGCTTGTTCTTACTGGCTTTTGTAAAAACTGATAAAATTACAGTGGCAAGTTGGGGTCGATTCTGTTTCAGTGAACAACAAACACTGAGGATGCTGCTTAATACCAGAGAAGGGTCTAGATGTCCTTGGTTAAACATCTTAAAGGAAGGTTGAGTGAAATCATAAGGATATAAAATTTACTTGCTTCTCTTGTGGAGATTAAACATGTTGATCTTCAACTATGTTATATTGGGTAGGTAGATGCCATGAAAAAGAATCCTAATAAAAACGTTGACAATGCTCTGATTCACTTGCCAAGGTTTATATAAGTTGGAGGCTAGCATGAGATGGTATCAGTGAAACAACCTGAAATTCCTATAAGATATGTACTTATGTTGGAGTAGAGTAGTCAATCCTGGATAGTGGTGTGGAGTGGCAGGCCTAAAAAATGGTATAGCGCATAGTGGGATGACCACTATACCGAAGATAGCATATGCACGCATAAATGCTCAAAAATAAAAAGTGTAAATGGAGCTGAATACCCAAGAGGGGGGGGTGAATTGGGTATTCTGAAAATTTTCGGTTAAAAGCTCTGTTTTAGAACAACAAAAACAGGGGTTAACAGAGATAAGGAAGAGAAAGCTTAGAAACAAGAATTTATACTGGTTCGGTTCTATCAACTTGACTTACGTCCAGTCCCCAGACACTCTGGGATTTTCCACTATAACAATGATTACACTCTCTGCACTCAAGAAGTGATTCTCTCACTAGAACTCACTCTCCCTTACAAGTTGTAATCAATGATCCCAACCACCAAGTCCCCTGACTTGTGGTTCCTTACAATAGATGATTTACAATCAAAGAAAACTCTCTTTAAGAGTAGATGATGAGAAACACTGAAGCTTATAATGTCAAAAGACAAGATACAAATGAAAACTAAGAGGTAGTTGAGAGACTTGAATGCTTGTGTGTGTTCAGATGTTGTAACTCTTGTGAAGTCTTGAATGCCACTCTATTTATACATGGAAGGCATTAAATGATCGTTGTAACTTGGATTAAAACGTTGGGAGTGTTCAGCTGAAGTTAGGTTCCACTTTGGCAATCTTCTCTCTCTTGGTTTCTGCATAATATAGCTGAACTTTGGTTCAGAGTTGACTCTCTGCAAATTAATCCGTTGGAGAGGCTGTTGCTTGTTGTAGAAATCTTCCTTTAATGCTTTGCAACCATGTACAAGTGGATTAACCAAAAGTAAGCAAGTTTCTGGGTTGAACATTTAATGTTCTGACACAACTTTTGCTTTTGGTCTAAACCTTCAATAATCCTTCTTTAATCTGTCTGAAACTCACTAAAAAGATGATTAAACATATCTATAATCATTATAGATTAATCATGAAAAGCATTGAGATCAAACAAGAAGGTATAACAGATTTGGCAAATTCGAATTTCTGTCAACGGATAGAAACCTGGAGGTTTGTTCCACAAACCTCGAGGTTTTCGTTATCTCCAGGTGAAAAAGGTTTTGATTTAAACAGCAAACCTGGAGGTTTTAAAAATAAACCTGGAGGTTTTCAGAAATACAGAAGAAGTTTAAGTCTCTGAGTGACAAAACCTCGAGGTTTCATGATAAACCTCAAGGTTTCATTTAAAAATGAAACCTTCTGAAAACACGATGAATCCAAACCTGGAGGTTTCAAAAGAAACCTGGAGGTTTTCAACACAGTGAAAGTCCATTTGCTCTTTGGAACTCACAAACCTCGAGATTTGGTAGCAATACTCGTGGTTTTGCTAAAAACATTGAAAAACAGAACTTTGTTCCAAAGACAAAACCTGGAGGTTTTGGATTAAACCTTGAGATTTTCACTAATGGGAAAACCTGATTGCTCTCTGTATGTCAGAAACCTGGAGGTTTATAACAATACTCGAGGTTTTGTGTTAATTTTAAATTTCTCAAGTTCGAACCAAGCCACAAACCTCGAGGTTTATGTGGGAACCTCGAGGTTTTCAAAGTTCTTGAAAACCAGTTGCTCTCTGGATGAAGAAACCTGGAGGTTTCTTCAAATACTCGAGGTTTCACATTATTTTTCAAAAGTGTCAGTTAAGCGCCAAACCACAAATCTGGAGGTTTTGCTACAAACCTCGAGGTTTGAAGAGTTGGTGTGAAACTGAGTTTTCTCTGGATGTCCAAAATCTCGAGGTTTCTTCACTTTGTGAAACCAAGTTTTTCAAGTCAGAACTCTTAACCTTAAGGCTTCCTGTGTAAGGCCAAACCTCGAGGTTTTTGTACAAACCTCGAGGTTTGCTCTCATTCAGGATTTTCCAACATCCAAGAGCAAATCCTCATTCTTTGTTCACAATTGTTGGCAATCATCAAAACCTTAAGAGAACTAACATTCTCCCCCTTTTTGATGATGACAACACTTATAAACAAACATCTTTGCAAAGTTCAAGAGAGTTTTTTTTTTTAAAAAAATACCTTTGAAGATTGTCAGAGATTTTGAAAAAAAAACTGTGATTTTGGGAAACTTGGTTATTTGATATTGAAACACAATCCAAACATAAATATTAAACAGATATGAGCAGAAGCATGAAAAGCATCAATTGTATTCCATTTCAATAGATAAAACAAGTTATGACAAAATGGAACACATAATAGGAAAGTACATAAGATAATGTAATACAGAAGAACAAGGTAGGTACAAAACACAAGTTGCACATGAGCAAAATCATCAAAAGGTTTCTCAAAAAGTTCTTTAAATCTCTCTAAACTTCAGAATTTCAGAACTACTCCTTGCTTTTCTCTCCCCCTTTGTCATCTTCAAAAAGAACAGTGGGAGGAGTGTCAGGAGAGGGTAGAGGCACTTTGGTAAGAGCAGACAATGAAGGCATGGTGGTGGAAGAAGAATGACAGTGGATGGAGTGGATAGAGTGGGAGAGATAGTGGGGTTAAAAATGGGAGTAGATGAAGTAGGAGAGGAAGTGGGGATCTGAGGTGAAGGAAAGGTGAATATAAGTGAGGTTGAGTTAGAAGCATGGCTAGAGGTACTTGGACCAGTAGAAGGACCAGGAGCTGAGGTGGGATCAATGTGAAGATGTTTCATGATTCTATCCACCTTATCTGAGAGATCCAAATGAGATATGAGCTGAGTGGACATTTTGAGCTCAATCTCTTCAACTTTCTCCTTGATCTCTGTGGATTGGCCAACAATAGTTTCAAGATGCTCCTTCATGGCATCTTGTATTTCAATAAGTCCATTATGTCCACGAGTCATCTCAGCCTTCAGTTTCCCTAACTTAAACTCCATTCGTATAGATAGTGAAGCCAGGGCAGCATCCACAATTTGCTTGATCTGAGAGGCAAGATCAGCTGGGAGTGAAGTCTGAGGAGGTGGAGGAGTTGATTGTGCCTCTTGAGCGTGTGACCTCGGATGTGATCTTGAAGGAGCTTGTGACTGAACTGATCCTTCTTCCCCAAACTTGATCTTCATCAGGTTCATCTGGTTCTTGCCAAAGAAAGGAGGATACTCAAGGGTGTCAGCTGATCCCACATACCAAATCTTGTAATAGAAAAGGATAACAGAGACCAAAGAGAGGTATGGTATATGAGAGAGCTGCCTTTTTGTAAATTTGAACTCAATCATCCCTTGAAGAAGCCAGTGATTGATGTTGAATGGTACTATCTGAACAAAAGTAGTGAAGGGCCTATAATCAAGCTGGGTAAAGTGAGTGTAGTTGCCCCCTTTTGGAATAAAGTTCCTAGAGTAGACATACCACAAAACTCGGTTTTCAGGGGGCATGGAGCTAGGCTTAAATGTGAGTTTGAGTTGCTGGTTAGGAGGGAAGGGTTCACCGGGTCTGAGTGTTTCAAACACCTCTTGGTTACTGTATGCAAAATCAGGAATAGGCGGGGGATTCTCAATTTTCAAAATTTTGTTCAGTATGGATGCAGACAAAGTAAACTTAACACCCCTAACAACAGTAGTGACCCTTTCTTCAAGTAACTCACTATCCTCATCTAACACATTATCATACTCCATCTTATAATAAAACATGCGTACAAGGTTTGGAGTGGATGGGGCAGATATGGAAATGAAGGATTCATACGATTTAAGCCAAGGTGAAAGATTGAAATGGCATTCTTTTTGGAATTCTTCTAAGTTAATGACTACCATTGGGCAAAATAGACGATGAAGATAAGCTTCTCTGAATTTATCATTGTCTAACTTAGGAAGGGCAGAAGAAGCAGTTACAAACCCCTCAGGTGGTGAAATGACTCTGTAAATATCGGAGATGACATTCTCCATGACTGAAGGTGTTTCTTCTTCTCCTTCTCGGTTCTGTTCTAAATTTGGAGCATGCGAGGAGGATTGACCCTTCGAAGATTGAGACTTAGCTATAGAAGCTCTCTTCGTTCTTGCCTTTGTCGTTGACTTCTTTGCCTTTTCCTTTCCAGAGGGTTTTGGTGCTGAAACCTTTTCTTTCCCTTTTCCTTTTGGCTCCGGCTCCTTCCTCTTCTTGGCTTGTTGATCAGTGGGTTCCTTGAAGGACACCCCTTTCTGTTTGGCCTTGGATGGGGATGAAACAGGAGGATCACTTGGAACTCCCTTAATGTGCTTGTCAATGCCATAACGAAGCCGAGTAGACCTAGTTTTCTTCCTTACTGGTCTTTCAGAAGGAGACGCAGGCACAATCTGGCTCGGTTGGCGAGAAGGTGGAGGAGGAGGTGACCACGATTGAGTTTCTTCATTGGAATTTGTGGCTGATTTGGATTGGGAAGGTGATTTCGAGGCCATATTGGAGTTTAGAAGGGAAGATTTTGACCGAATATGAGAGATTCAGAGAGGGAGAGACGAGAGAGAACAGAAACCCTCGAGGTTCAGATACGGTTCTGATGAAATTGCACAGTGCACATATATATAAGGCCGTCAAACCTCGAGGTTTTTGTCCAAACCTCGAGGTTTGATGACTAAAACTCACTAACCTGGACTTCAAAAGTGTTTTGTGAACTTTTGAATTTTCAGACGCCAAAACCTCGAGGTTTTCTCCAAAACCTCGAGGTTTTGCCATCCATCAGATCAAGGTGCTCTCTGTCTCATCCAAACCTCGAGGTTTCTCTGAATACTCGAGGTTCCTTGTCTCTGAAGCTCTCAACCCTTGACCATACACCTCCAAACCTTGAGGTTTTCTTCAAAACCTCGAGGTTTTGCCCTTTTGACAGCAAAACCATAATTTTCTTGCGTCCTGCACAAAAATTATCTAGACACTCCGATGCTTAAGTTAGTGACTTATAATCATCAAAACCATAATTAAACACTAAATTGAATAGAGAATACTTACATTTCATTGGGATTTACCATTCCCAATTCTCTTCTTATGAAATTAAATTGTTCTTTTGCTAGAGGCTTTGTGAAGATATCAGCGAGTTGAAGATAAGTTAGGATGAACATGACTTTGACATCTCTTTTCTGAACGTGATCCCTTATGAAATGATGCCTTATATCAATATGCTTGGTCCGGGTATGTTGAACTGGATTTCTCGCCAAGCTTATTGTGCTTGTGTTGTCACACAATATTGGAATTTCTTTCAGATGGACTCCCAAGTCAGCAAGTTGTTGTTTGAGCCATAAAACTTGTGCACAACAACTTGATGCGGCCACATATTCAGCTTCAGTTGATGAGACAGCTACACTTGTTTGCTTTTTGCTAAACCATGACACAAGTGAATTGCCAAAAAACTCACATTGGCCACTTGTGCTCTTCCTATCAATTTTGTAGCCGGCATGATCTGAATCTGAGTATGCCACCAAGTGTTCAGGTTGGCCTTTGGGAAGCCACAATCCAAGTGACTTTGTGTCTGCAAGATATCTAAAGATTCTCTTCACATGTTTAGCATGGGACTCCTTCGGAGCAGACTGGAACCTTGCACACATCCCAACATTGAATTGGATGTCCGGGCGACTTGCAGTTAGGTAGAGCAATGATCCAATCATTCCTCTATACTTAGTGATGTTGAAGTCTTTGCCCTCTTCGTCAGCATCCAATGAAGTGGTTGTACTCATAGGAGTGTCAGCTCCATTGCATTGATCCATCCTGAACTTCTTCAACAGGTCATTGAGATATTTTGTTTGGGAGATGAAGATCCCATCCTTTCTTTGCTTGATTTGCAGCCTAAGAAAATAGTTGAGCTCTCCTATCATTGACATCTCAAATTCTCCCTGCGTAAGCTTAGAGAATTCCTCACACAAAGCATCATTAGTAGCCCCAAAAATTATGTCATCCACATAAATTTGTACAATCAAGATTCCATTTAATTTATTTCTTTTTATGAACAATGTTGTGTCAGCTTTTCCTCTGATAAACTCTTGATCAAGAAGAAATTGACTTAATCTTTCATACCAAGCTCTAGGAGCTTGCTTGAGACCATATAAAGCTTTCTTAAGTCGATAAACATGATCAGGAAAGTGCTCATTTTCAAAACCAGGAGGTTGTTCAACATACACCTCCTCTTGTATAAACCCATTCAAAAATGCACTTTTAACATCCATTTGAAAAAGTTTAAAACCTTTAACACATGCAAAGGCTAGAAGGACTCTTATAGCCTCCAATCTTGCCATTGGAGCATAAGTTTCCTCGTAGTCTATCCCTTCCTCTTGATTGTAACCTTTTGCAACCAATCTTGCCTTGTTACGGACAATGATTGCAGATTCATCACGTTTGTTCTTAAATACCCATTTTGTTCCAATGACCGGATGGTCCTTGGGTCTAGGTACTAAGGCCCAAACCTGATTTCTGTCAAATTGATGTAACTCCTCTTGCATAGCTATTACCCAATCATTGTCTGAAAGGGCTTCATCTATCTTAGAGGGTTCTATATGCGAAATGAATGCAGAAAAGATCACTTCATTTAAGGTACTTTTTCTAGTTCTTACTCCTTGATTTACATCACCTATAACTTGGTCTAAAGGATGATTCCTTATAAATTTTCAAGCTCTAGGTTGAGATTGATCTGTGATTTCAAAATTGTTTTCAGGATCAACCTTAAAAACATTTTCAGAATTTTTAGTAGGAGAGGGAGTAGTTTTTGAAAAGAATTGATTTTTGAAAACATTTTCTTCTTCATCAACAAGAGGTTTATCAGATTTATCATCACAGAACACAACATGAATAGACTCCTCTACAACTTTAGTTTTAGTATTGAAAACTCTAAATGCTTTACTCTTATTTGAATAACCAATAAATATTCCTACATCTGCTTTAGAATCAAATTTACCCAGATTTTCTTTACCATTGTTGTGCACATAGCACTTGCACCCAAAGACGTGTAGATGGCTCAAGTTGGGCTTCCTTCCTTTGTAGAGCTCATAGGGAGTCTTGTTCAACTTCTTCCGTGGATATGCCCGATTTGAGATGTAGCAAGCGGTGCTCATTACATCAGCCCAAAATACTTGGGAAGTATTGTTCTCATTCAGCATAGCCCTTGCCATCTTGGTAAGAACTCGATTCTTCCTTTCTACAACACCGTTTTGTTGAGGAGTTCTTGGAGCTGAGAAGTTGTGATCTATCCCCATATTGTCGCAATACTCAGCGAATGCATTGTTTTCAAATTCTCCTCCATGATCAGTTCTTATACCTAAAATAGAGAATCCTTTCTCGTTCTGGATCTTCTTGGCAAACACAACAAATTGATCAAATGTTTCATCTTTTGAAGACAAAAAAATGGTCCAACAAAATCTTGAGAAATCGCCTACAATAACCAATGTATACAAATTGCCACCAAGGCTCCTCACCCTTGTTGGACCCACAAGATCCATATGTAGCAATTGTAGTGATCTATTAGTGGAGATTTCATTTTTGGTTTTAAAAGATGATTTAGTTTGTTTTCCCTTTTGACATGCTTCACAAGTCAGATCATTTTTGAAATTGAGTTTGGGAATGCCAATTACTAAATCCTTTTTGAGCAACTTGTCAAGTTGAAACATGTTGACATAAGCTAAACACTTGTGCCACAGCCAACTCTAATTTAAATTGCTTACAAAACATTTTTCAGAAATAGAAGCATTGCTAGAAAGGTTAAGAGTATAACAATTACCATCTCTAGGTGCTTTAAATAAAGCTTTTGATTTCAAATTTTCTAAGGAAAGCAAATCCTTTTTCACAATCAAGCATTCATTAGAATCAAAGATAACTAAGTTACCCTTGTCGGTGCTTTGACTCATACTAAGAAGATTATGGCATAAACCCTCTACGAAGTAGACATCTTTGATGAGTGGTCCTTCATTATTCCCAATCTCACCAATGCCAGCAATCTTTCCAGATTGATCTCCACCAAAAGTCACTTTGCCACCTTCCTTAGGCTTGATTGAGAGAAACTTGGATTTGTCTCCCGTCATATGTCTTGAGCATCCACTGTCAATGTACCATTTGTTGGGCTTTGATGCTTTAAGACATACCTGCAAACCACAAAGGATTAAATTTTAGGTACTCATCTTTTCTTGGGTCCTTTGAGGTTAGATTCGATCTTAGGAACATATGTTCCTTTCGGTACCCATTGATAGTTACCGGCAGGTTTGACCTTTCTTTCATTTTTATGAAAACAAGATGAAGTAGAATGACCCTTCCTATTACAATAATTACAGTATGCAAAAGGGTTTGAAGAATATACTGATTTTCTAAAATAGTTTATATAGGATCTCTCTCCGTTTTTCTTTTTGCCTTTCTTTTTATCAAAACTAGGTTGATAGCCAATTCCTGATCTGTCATTGATAAACCTTTGTTGCTTCAAAATGATATTGAGCATTTCACTACCTTTAGTGAATTTCTCAAGTGCCTTGGTAAAATGAAAATTCTTTTTCTCCAAATCAGGACAATTTTCACAAGCAAGAATTTCAGGAGAAGAGAGATTTTGAACTTGTAACTCAAGAGTTGTGTTCTTCATTTTCAAGTTCAAATATTTATCAGTAAGTTTTTCAAATTCAGATTGCACATAGAGATATTCAGCAAAAAGCTCATCATAGGAAGGTTTAGAGTCATATACCTCATTACTTGTATCATGTTGCTCTTCTTCTTCAGCAACTAAGAATATATTTGCTTTTTCTTCCTCATTCTCATCATCTTCATCTGAAGAGCTATCACCCCAAATGCTAGATACATAGGCCTTCTTCTTGAACTTGCTGAACTTCTTCTTCTCTTTATCTTTGTTATTGTTCAGTTGGGGGCATTCTGATTTGATGTGACCAGGCTTTTGACATTCGTAGCACTTGATGGGCTTCTTTGCTTCATAACTGGAGCTACCCTTTTGGAACTTCTTGAAGCCTTGGTCCTTCTTGTAGAATTTCTTAAATCGACGAACCAGCATGCCTATCTCTTCATCATCGTCTTCATCCTCATCATTTGATTCTTTATCTTCTTTTGTAGCCTTGAGAGCAATGCCTTTGTTCTTCCCATGAACTTCATCAAGTCCTTTCTTGAACTTGATTTTTGCCTCATACTCGGAAAGGCTACCAAAGAGAGCAGCTATAGACGTCATTGATTCTCCTCGTGCTTCTTCTATAGCTGTGACCTTAGCTTCCCATTCCTTGTTGAGGATATTCAGGATTTTCCTCACTTGGACCGGTTGATTGTATTCTTTCCCAAGAGTAGCAAGTTGATTGATGAGATGAGTGAATCTCAGCTGGAACTCTCCAATGGATTCACCAGGCTTCATTCGAAGAAGATCATACTCTGTCATAAGAGTATTAACTCTATTTTGCTTGACTCCAGCAGTCCCTTCATGAGCTATTTCAAGAGCATCCCACATGTGCTTTGCAGAAGGCAAAGTGCAAATACGAAAATATTCTTGTTGACTTAGTGCACTTTGGAGTAGAAAAACCACCTTGCTGTTGAGTGTGATGTTCCTTCTATCATTGTCATCATATTCCTCTTCTAGCTTTGGAACTCTTACACCATCTTCCACAGTTGATGGCTCATAATCACCTCTTTCAAATACTCTCCAAAGCCCATACTCTGTTGCTATGACAAACACCTTGAATTTAGCTTTTCAAAACGAGTAGTGTTCACCATTGAAACCAGGTGGCCTGTTGATTGAAGCTCCATCAGGTAGAATACCTTCCATATCGATCCTTCTCGAGATGTTAAGCTTTGTAGAGAAGACCAAGCTCTGATACCAAATGTAAATGGAGCTGAATACGTAAGGGGGGTGAATAAGGTATTCTGAAAATTTTCGGTTAAAAGCTCTGTTTTAGAACAACAAAAACATGGGTTAACAGAGATAAGGAATAGAAAGCTTAGACACAAGAATTTATACTGGTTCGGTCCTATCAACTTGACCTACGTCCAGTCCCCAGACACTCTGGGATTTTCCACTATAACAATGATTACACACTCTGCACTCAAGAAGTGATTCTCTCACTAGAACTCACTCCCCCTTACAAGTTGTAATCAATGATCCCAACCACAAAGTCCCCTGACTTGTGGTTCCTTACAATAGATGATTTACAATCAAAGAAAACTCTCTCTAAGAGTAGATGATGATAAACACTGAAGCTTATAATGTCAAAAAACAAGATACAAATGAAAACTAAGAGGTAGTTGAGAGACTTGAATGCTTGTGCGTTTTCAGATGTTGTAACTCCTATGAAGTCTTGAATGCCACTCTATTTATACATAGAAGGCATTAAATGACCGTTGTAACTTGGATTAAAACGTTGGGAGTGTTCAGCTGAAGTTAGGTTCCACTTTGGCAATCTTCTCTCTCTTGGTTTCTGCATAATACAACTGGACTTTGGTTCAGAGTTGACTCTTTGCAAATTAATCCGTTGGAAAGGCTGTTGCTTGTTGTAGAAATCTTCCTTTAATGCTTTGCAACCGTGTACAAGTGGATTAACCAAAAGTAAGCAAGTTTCTGGGTTGAACATTTAATGTTCTGACACAACTTTTGCTTTTGGTCTAAACCTTCAATAATCCTTCTTTAATCTGTCTGAAACTCACTAAAAAGATGATTAAACATATCTATAATCATTATAGATTAATCATGAAAAGCATTGAGATCAAACAAGAAGGTATAGCAGATTTGGCAAATTCGAATTTCTGTCAACGGATAGAAACCTGGAGGTTTGTTCCACAAACCTCGAGGTTTTCGTTATCTCCAGGGGAAAAAGGTTTTGATTTAAACAGCAAACTTGGAGGTTTTAAAATAAACCTGGAGGTTTTCAGAAATATAGAAAGAAGTTTAAGTCTCTGAGTGACAAAACCTCAAGGTTTCATGATAAACCTCGAGGTTTCATTTAAAAATGAAACCTTTTGAAAACACGATGAATCCAAACCTGGAGGTTTTCAACACAGTGAAAGTCCATTTGCTCTTTGGAACTCACAAACCTCGAGGTTTGGTAGCAATACTCGAGGTTTTGCTAAAAACATTGAAAAACAGAACTTTGTTCCAAAGACAAAACCTGAAGGTTTTGAATTAAATCTTGAGGTTTTCACTAATGGGAAAACCTGATTGCTCTCTGTATGTCAGAAACCTGGAGGTTTATAACAATACTCGAGGTTTTGTGTTAATTTTAAATTTCTCAAGTTCAAACCAAGCCACAAACCTTGAGGTTTATGTGGGAACCTCGAGGTTTTCAAAGTTCTTGAAAACCAGTTGCTCTTTGGATGAAGAAACCTGGAGGTTTCTTCAAATACTCGAGGTTTCACATTATTTTTCAAAAGTGTCAGTTAGGCGCCAAACCACAAATCTGGAGGTTTTGCTACAAACCTCGAGGCTTGAAGAGTTTGTGTGAAACTGAGTTTTCTCCGGATGTCCAAAACCTCGAGGTTTCTTCACAAACCTCGAGGTTTCACATAAATTTGTGAAACCAAGTTTTTCAAGTCAGAACTCTTAACCTTAAGGCTTCCTGTGTAAGGCCAAACCTCGAGGTTTCTGTGCAAACCTCAAGGTTTGCTCTCATTCAGGATTTTCCAACATCCAAGAGCAAATCCTCATTCTTTGTTCACAATTGTTGGCAATCATCAAAACCTTAAGAGAACTAACAAAAAGTACTCAAAATATAAGATATATTCATCAGTAATAATAAAAAGTCATAAACTAAAGATACAAACATCATTAAATTAGTCTCTAAAGGCCATAAACAAAACATTCAACATATAATAAACAATAGATCATCCAAGTCTCTGAACAACATAAACAAAACATTTAACATATAACAAAACATTCAACATTAAATTAGTCTTTAATGGCTGTAAATATAAGCAAAAATTCTCTTTGCTCTTCAATGAAAAGATCATCCAAGTCTTCTTCATCATTGTTGCTTTCACTCCTACTAGACTTACAATCTCTTTCTCTTCACTGTCACTTTCTTCATCATTTGCCTTTTTCTTTTGTGTCTTCAATGATGCCCTTTCCGTTATTGCTAGTTGAAGGCCTTGTAGTTGCATTCGATTTATTCTTTAATCTTCTTTGCTGCCTAGTGTATGTTCTAGGCTCACCAACCCAAACTACATTATTAGCAACAGGTCATAGTCTCACCGTTACGAGTCCCACATCGGGCTGGATGAGGAAGTTTTTTGGGACACATATAATATGTGGTGCACCTTTGCTATTAGCTCAAGCTTTTGGCATGATGGTTAGTGCCTCACAAGGTTAAGTGTGCTTAGGCGGGAAAAATCTCAGGATAGGTGACTTGGAAAGTTCCACATGCTAAGGCGCTATGGGCGTATAAGTGGTATCAGAGCCAATCTTGCCTCATCTTGCTGTGGTGGCCCCCCATGAGTAAGGAGATGGGTGTGGACCTCACTTGGTGAAGGGCTGTGGTGGGCCCTTGTGGATGGAATGAGGTGTCGTGGATGGAATGGCGGACCCCCTAAGCGGGGTGATGGGGGCATTACTTGGATGGGTAGGGGAGCTTGTAACGATCTCACCATGACGAGTCCTACATCAGGCAGGATGAGGAAGGTTTTTGTATAATATATGGTGTGCCTCTGCTATCAGCTTGGGCTTTTGGCATGATGCCTCACAAGGTTAAGCGTGTTTCAGCTTGGGGGTTCTCAGGATGGGTGACTTCCTGGGAAGTTCCACGTGCTGAGACCTGTAACCTCCTAGGAAGTTCCACTTGCTGAGGCGCTACAGGCGTTACAAACAGCTCCCCAAGTCGAAGTGTCATCCTCAAAAACTAACTTCTTAACAACTTCATCTCCACCCATTTCCCCCACCAACCACTCATTACTATCATCAATGTCATTGAGAAGAGTGTGATCAATCACATCACGACTGTCAAAGCGTTCTTTAAGAGCTTGATTAGACTTGTCTTGCAACTTTTGATGCTTAAGTTTGCTTCCCTTAGAATGAATTTGTTGTATAATTTACAAAAAAAGAATGTTTGTTTGACAATCAATACTTGAGATTCTATAAAGTAAAACTATTTAAATGAATACTTACATACTCAAAAGTACTTCAATTACGCTCACATCCAAATGAACTACAAGTCAAGCTTAACACTTTGATGGCAATTTTGCAAACTTGGAGTAGATACTCCATACATCCTCCACCACTCAAAGTGAACTAATTAGCACTTTAGCATAGCCACTAGTTTGAATTATAATGTAATAAAATTTATTAAGGAATACACTTTTACTTACCAGGAGCCACAATAATCCTTTATCTTATTGTTTGCTTCATACCAAAGATGCCTCCATCTCTTTTATATAATGCCAACTAATTTGTAATCTATTTGTCTCTTCTTTGGTTGGTATCAACTTCTCAATGCATTGATGAAGTCCTAAATCACTTATGCATCAAATTCAATTCTTGGATTGTTATAATACAACTCTTAAGTTTAGAGAATGAGTTGCTGCATGCAATGAATGATGAAGTTGGCACTCCCATCTTCTGGCAATAATGGCAAAAATCTCTTAGTACTTGTCTTCAATTTTATTAAAGGATCTTTGAATAGCTTCCAAGCCTTATTCATAGTTTTACATATGTAACCCATTGCAAGTTTTTTTTTTCTTTTTTTAAATATTATAAACAAACCTAAGAACAGCTACAAGAGGCACCATAACCTTAAGAGAATAAGCAACACTATTTCAAAATGTAGGGGATAAATATAGTGTTAGTTGCCATTTTCCCCTTAGCATCTTTGAGCAGCCTTAGACATGGACCATTCATCTGAGGTGATCATCATTCTAAGGCTTTTTAATTTGTGCAACCTTTGTAATGTAAGGAAGGTAGTAGCAAACCTTGTGACACTATGCCAAACCAATTCAGTCTTCTTTGTGTACTTCCTCATCGTGTTCAAGGCCAATGAGTGGTTATAAATAAAGCCTACTAGACTGATGCTTCTTTGTATTGTCATTTTAACTTCTAACATCAAGTCCAAGCAATGTGCAGCACATAGAGTTCAATAAAGATTGATTCTTTTGGTTTGTAATAATTTACCAGCTAAAACATAGTTGCTACCATTGTTAGTTACCATTTGAACCACATTCCTTTCTCCAATCTCCTTCACAAAGTCATCTAACAGCTGAAATATCTTTTCCCTGGTCTTCATAGATGTTGAAGCATCAATACTCCTCATAAACATAGTCTCAGATGGACAATTCACCATGAAATTGATCAAGGTCCTATTCTTCCGATCTGTCCATGCATCCAACATAATTGAACATCCAAATTCCACCCATTCTTCCTTGTGACTCTTCAACATTTCATTTGTTCATTCAATTCTCATTTTAAGGAATAGAACTCTCAATTCATGATAGGTTGGAGCCTTTAGATGTGGACCATTGTTTCCAACAGCTTCAAGCATCAACTTGAAGCTTTTTGTATGAGCAACATTGAAAGCTATTCCATTCCTATAAAAAATTTGAGTTATGTATTGACAAGTTCTATCCCTTGCTTTTTATAACAAGCATCATTTATACTTGTTTGCTTCTTCTTCCTTCCCAATTTGATATTTGCTTCAGGATTTTTAAAAAGAAATAAATCCATAGGGTTTTTCACACTTTTGGCTTTCTTTGTAGATGGATCACTTGATGTTGCTGGCCTTTTTTCCACTTTGTAAGTTAAGAATTTCTTCCATCTCTTCTTCCTCGTTATCATCTTGCAACTCAATGAAAGTTTGAGCAACCTTCTTTTTCTCAGCAGCTTCTTTGAGTAAATTTTTAACTTCATGTGGACATTTTGAACAAGAATTCACATCTCCTCTCAGTCCTAGTCACAACAACCATAAACCTAAAATGTCATACTCTCTTCTTGTGCAATAGCAAAAAAAAAAACTACGGGTGGAAATATTGATATAGCATGGCAATGGAACAGCTTGAGAGATATAAATAATAGGAAGAGTGTGACGTGTGATTTTTGTGGCAAAGTGACTATGGGTTGGATTACTAAAGCAAAAAGGCACCAAATGGAAATAAGAGGAGATGTGACAGCTTGTTCTAAATGTCCACATGAAGTTAAAAATCTACTCAAAGAAGCTGCTAAGAAAAAGAAGGTTGCTCAAACTTTGAGTGAGTTGCAAGATGATAATGAGGAGGAAGAGATGGAAGAAATTCTTAATTGACAAAGTGGAAAAAGGCTAGCAACATTACGTGATTTATCTTCCAAGAAAGCCAAAAATGTGAAAGGCCCTATGGATATACTTCTTTTTAAAAGTCATGAAGCAACTATCAAATTGGGAAGGAAGAAGAAGCAAACAAGTATAAATGATGTTTGTTATAAAAAATCAAGGGATAGAACTTGTTGATACATAGCTTAAGTTTTTTATAGGAATGGAATAGCTTTCAATGTTGCTCATACATGAAGCTTCAAGTTGATGCTTGAAGCTGTTGGAAACAATGGTCCACATCTAAAGGCTCCAACCTATCATGAATTGAGAGTTCTATTCCTTAAAAAGGAGAATTGAACAAACAAACGAAATGTTGAAGAGTCAAAAGGAAGAATAAGTGGAATTTGGATGTTCAATTGTGTCGGATGCATGGACAGATCGGAAGAATAGGACCTTGATCAATTTCATGGTGAATTGTCCATCTGAGACTATGTTTGTAAGGAGTGTTGATGCTTCAACATACATGAAGACCGGGGAGAAGATATTTCAGCTGTTGGATGACTTTGTGAAGGAGATTGGAGAAAGGAATGTAGTTCAAGTGGTAATTTGACAATGGAAGCAACTATGTTTTAGCTGGTAAATTATTACAATGCAAGAAAACCAATCTTTATTGGACTCCATGTGCTGGACATTGCTTGGACTTGATGTTAGAAGACATTGGGAAGCTTCCTAAAGTTAAAACGACAATAAAAAGGAGCATCGGTCTAGTAAGCTTTGTTTATAACCACTCATTGGCTTTGAACAAGACGAGGAAGTACATAAAGAAGATTGAATTGGCTAGGCATGGTGTCACAAGGTTTACTACAACCTTCCTTACATTACAAAGGTTGCACAAACTAAAAAAACAACCTTAGAATGATGGTCACCTTAAATGAATGGTCCATGTCTAAGGCTACTAAAAGATGCTAAGGGGGAAAAATGGCAACTGACACTATACTTATGCCTACATTTTGGAATGGTGTTGTTTATTCTCTTAAGGTTATGGGGCCTCTTGCATGAGTTCTTAGGCTTGTTGATGATATAAAAAAAGCTTGCAATAGGTTACATATATGAAGCTATGGATAGGGCTAAGGAAGCTATTCAAAGATCCTTTAATGGAAATGAAGACAAGTACAAGGAGATTTTTGGAATTATTAACAGAAGATGGGAGTGCCAACTTCATCATGCAGCAACTCATTTTCTAAACGCGGAGTTGTATTATAGCAATCCACAAATTGAATTTGATGCAGCAGTGATTTAGGGCTTTATCAACACATTGAGAGGTTGATATCAACCAAAGAAGAGGCAGATAAGATTACAAATTAGTTGGCTTTATATAAAAGAGCTGGATGCATCTTTGGTATGAAGCAAGCAGTAAGACAAAGGACTACTGTGGCTCCTGGTAAGTAAAAGCGCATTCCTTGATAAATTTAATTACATTATAAGTCTAGTAGTGGTGAAAGCAACAATGATAAAGCGGACTTGGATGATCTTTTCATTAAAGAGTAAAGAGAATTTTTGCTTATATTTATGATATTTAAAGACTAATTTAATGTTGAATGTTTTGTTTATGGTGTTTAGAGACTTGGATGATTTATTGTTTTTTATATGTTGAATGTTTTGTTTATGGCTTTTAGAGACTAATTTAATGATGTTTGTATCTTTAGTTTATGACTTTTTATTATTAATGATGAATATGTCTTAAATTTTGAGTGCATTTTTATTTTTGAGCATTTATGTATGTATATCTTCAGTATAACGGTCATCTCGCTATGTGCTACACTGTTTTTTTGAGTCGCTCCGTGTCTCTATCTGGGATTGACTACTATGGTTCAAAACATTCTCACATTCCCTTCTTTCTTACTCATGCTTGCAAAAATATTATTTTCATTGTTTTTGGATTTGAAAAAGTAGATTATTAATATGACATGATCATTATTGAAAGTGCATTAATCATCCTAATGCAGATAATTGAAGGAAGGCTGATTTTTGTAGAACCTGCAAAAGCCACAAGACATAAAGAAGATAGTGCTTCTTGATGTCGGTGTGTATGGCAATCGAAAACAGTTGAGGCTTATCTTGTAGCTAGATATATAGCATGCTTAGAAATTGGAGTTTTTATAGATAACTAAGTGCATGTTCGGGTTCATATTGTAAATAACCAAAACCATGGTTGTAATGGAAGAAGGTAAACTAATTTGGTCCCTAATATAAGATCTAAATTGAGAGTTAGATTTGGTTCTAAATATAATACCTCAGTTTACTTTATCACTCATATTTATTATTGTTTTAAACTATGTTTCGGGTGGTTTGCATCAAAGAGTAATTTGAAAAATATCTCGTATTTTAGGGAAACCAATTCATATTTTTAACAAAAGACTGAATTTTTACTTCTGAATGAAGTAGATCTATGATTAAGCATCGGGGTAGTAATCTCAATCATGAAACCTAAGAGGTATTACTTTAGCCTTTGGAAATCAAGTCAAAGATAAAAATCAAGCACCATCGCTTCTTTAATCCAAGTTGTTGGCGTTAGAGAACATATTGAAGATCGAGGTTGAGCGTGAGAGAGGTTCCAATGATGCGTCATTGTTCATGAGAAAATGAATGAGGTTCGATAGGCACTTCCATGTGATGGAATTGCAAAATATAAGCAAAAGGATCCAACTCCAATGCATTTAACCAAGGTACTACAAACTGGACCTAGTATTGAACTGGTTAATGTAGTACCACTCTGTTCCTATTTATAAGTTTTTTTTAACAAAAAAAATTTAGTCTTATTTATAAGTCCCCTTTGACCAAATAAATGAAATTGTGACAATTTTGCCCATATTAATTGTACCAATGTAGAGAGAGAGAGAAGAAAAAGTTGAAAGCACCCAATCATAAATGAGGGTAAAGTTGAAAATCATAATCATTGAGCTAACTACCTCTCCTTGATATGTGTGATTTGGTCAAAATGAGACTTATAAATAAGACCAGAGTGGTAGTTAAAAGTGGTTCAAATCGGGGGGTCAACCCATCAGATCGGTCATAATCAAACTAATATAATTTAAAAATATTCAGCAATAATTTTTTTAAAAAAATAAAAACATTGATTGAATTCTTATATTAATTAAACTAAACAATCGTCCATACCATTTGAAGACCCCACGAGAGTTGATATTTTATACAAATATTTTTGTTATCCAAGGGTTGAAGTGTAATTTTATCAACAAAGTGTCTTTTTTTTTTTCTTTTCCTGAGGGGTTTTTGATACAAATAAGTTTTGGAATGGGTAATAATACCAATAAACAATTAAAAGGATGCAAATTCACCAAAGTGCCTCTTCCTTGCCTTTTCATCTTTAGTTTTTTTGCTCAGACTTTTCATCTTTAGTTTAATTCAAGGTTATGGGGTCAATTTGTTCCAGAAGTTTTCATTGATGGTCAATTTCCCCCTCAAAGTTTTTCAAATGCAATTTTACCTTGAAAGTGTAAAAAAGGGAGCAATTTTGCTTTTACTATTTCAGTTAATTTTGACCATTTTCACCAAATATGCTGAGTTGAATAGCCTTCAAGTCATTCACGTCATTTTTGTTAAGGTACAAATTCGTGCCAAAAGTTCATGTGCCATCCTTTTCGTCTTTTTTCAAAGTTACATTTAAAAGTTTGGGGGCAAATTTGCGATTTAACAAAATTGGCGTGAATGCCATGTAGGTTGTTAGCTCATCATATTTGGTTGGTCAAAATTAATTGGAATAATGGTTATGATGAAACTACTCCGTTTTTTATAGTTTCATGGCAAAATTGTCTTTTGATAAAAACTTCTGAAGCAAAATTACCCTTTAACCCTTAGGTCTAATACCTTCTTCCTCTGAAAAAAAGAAGAAGCCCTAATAATGCTTTGAAGTTGGAAAAACAAGCCTTCATGCTTCTGAGTTGATAAAGCCGGTAAGAAGACCCAACTACAACAGTGGAAACAGGCATAGGCTTGCTTGCTTCTTTGATTCCTCATTTTATTCTCATTTTTGCCATTTTTTTCTTATGGTATCTTCCTCCCCTTCATCTTCTTTCTCTTGAACTACCCTTTTCTTTGATCTTCTCCTTCCCCCTCTAGTCCAATACATCACGGGCACCCAAACTCTATATAAGACATCGTTTTATCGATCTTTTTTGGAGTTAGATGTGTTAAAAATAACTAATTCAGGTAACTCGTTCAACCTAGCGGGTTGTCCAAATTGATTCCAAGTCAGACCGAGTTACACCGCATTAGTCGAGTTGTCTTTCTTCTAAGTGAGATGCTTGCCCAGACCGGGGATTTGCTCAGGTCACTGGTTTCCAGCTGGTTTGATCTGGTTCATTTTTTCAACCCATGCATTTAACATAACACTTGTTACTCTTCCACCTTGCGTCAGTTGTTCATGTTGGAAATTATGCCTATGGGCCAATCATTGTACTTTAAACATTATTGTTATTTAAAGTATTTCTCCATTTTGTTATCATATTATTTGCATATTTATTATGATGACCGTATCCTTGGATGTATCAAAAGATTGTCCTAAACGTCCCTGGTCAGTCATCTATGCGGGAACAAAGATGAAATAAGACCAATATGACTTTGATAAGGTATAGAGATACAAATTAAAGTCTTAGGCACTTGTAAGAGTGAAAGGTGCTGGATCGATCCACTATGAGAAAGCTATATGGATTAAGTCATAAGCTTATCTCATGTATAACCACATCACAATACCCTTTGACCTGAGATCATCATGAATTCCTATATAAGAGTCACTGATTTTTGACCTAGTCAAAAGTCACCTTTGAGCGGGTGATGATAAAGACTTCAATCGGGATTAGTGGTTTTCATGCAGAGAAATGTAAATGATTAAGATGAGATTTGTCCCTCACATTTGTGGAGAGATATTACTGGGCCCCTCGATGAGTAAGTCTAAGAAATGTATGACCATACTACGATGGAAAGGAGTTTTCATTTCAATTGTTAGACTACTTAAGAATCAAGAAAGTAATGGTCAAGAATAGGAGGATAACACTATCCATGTTTCATCCTTGACCAAATTATCGTGTGACAAAAGGGATGTGGCATGGTTGTATGATAGGTTGTATCGTATCATTGATCCTCATATAAATTGGGTAGTCGTAGTGTCTTACTAGAGGCCATTTGCAACTTGTGGGCTGGTAGAGTGTTGGTCCGCTACCAATTTCATGTGTCGCTACAGGGTTGCACACAAGAATAGCCAACACAAGCTATAATGTCCAGCTTCATTGAATCTAAGATATGTCTAAGATTTAATGATTAATCTAGGGATGATGGATATATATATATATATACATTCGAAAAAAAAATATTATTATTTATATAGATAATAATATTATTATGTAGTATTTGTTATGCATTTAATTTATTTGATAAATTCAATAACTAAAACTAATTGAGATATCGTATCTCATATTTAATTTTCGAAGAGAGATATTGTATCTCAGATTTAATTTGAATTGAGATTTTGTATCTCAGATTTAATTAAATAGATAGATATCTCAGATTTAATTTATGAAGATAAGTTAAATCATTGGCTTTTAATTCGGATTAAATAAATAGATTTGATTAGATCTGTTGGATACATTTAATTAGTATTATTTTAATCGAATTCAAATTTCAAAATTAATTAAGATTGAATTTGAATATTTAATGTGGCCCATTAGGGTTTTTGAAAACCTTATAAAATAGTGGGCAAGACGTATTATAGAGGCTGAGCAAAAGCAAAAACCCTAGAGGAAAAATTAACTTTTAGTGTTTCAATTTTTAACTCATTTATAACTCAATCGTTCTATTATGACTCAGTATAAATTAGTCCCTGAAATTTCGACATTTAATAACTTAATCCATTTCATATATAATTTATTTTGAGTCATCAAATAATTATCCTACATGGCCAGAAAAAAAAAAGATTGAAACGATTAAAATTTGTAAATGTGTCTTCCAACTCAGCTCATGTATCTGACATAAAATTGGGGAAAAAAAGCATCTTCCCTTATTCTTCACCGTCAAGCAGAAGTCAAGAAAGCAACCCACCTTTGGCAGCGTCTCCCTTCTGTTGGAAATTATGTCTTAGGGACAGATCATTGTACTTTAAATGTTTATGTTATTTAAAGCATTTCTCCGTTTAGTTGTCATATCATTTGCATGTTTATAGTGATAACTATATCTTTGGATATATCTTATAAATTATCCAAAATGTCCCTGGTCAGTCATCTACACAGGAGTGAAGATGAAGTAAGACTAGTATGACTTTGATGAGATATGGAGATACGAATCAAAGTCATGGGCACTTGTAAGAGTACAAAGTGCTTGATCGACCCACTATAAGAAAGCTATATGGATTAAGTCATAAGCTTATCTCGTATATAACCATGTCTTAATGTCCTTTGACTTGAGATTATCATGGATTCCTATATGAGAGTCGTTGATCTTTGACCTAGTCAAAAGTCACCTTTGATTGGGTGATGATAAAGGCTTTAATCGGGATCAGTGGTTTTCATACAGAGGAATGTGAATGGTCAAGATGGAATTTGTTTATCACATTTGTAGAAAGATAATATTGAGTCTCTCAATAAGTGAGTTTGAGAAATATATGGCCATATTACGATGGAAAGGAGTTTCCATTTCAATTGTTAGACTACTCCAGAATCGAGAAAGTAATTGTCAAGAACATGAGGTTGACACTATCCATGCATCATCCTTGATCAAATTATCGTGTCACAAGAGGGACGTGATAAGTTGTATCGTATCGTCGATCCCCATATGAATTCGGCAATCACAATGTTTTGCTAGAGGCCGTTTGTAACTTGTGGGCTGGTATAGTATCGGTCCATTGGCCTGTAGGGTCGCATACAAGAATAGCCCAATATGAGCAATGATGTCCAGATTCATTGAATCTTAGATATGTGTAAGATTTAATGAATACAACATTTATTCTATGATGGATATATATATATATATATATATTTTTTTTATTAATTTCGACAATAATAATATTATTATTTATAAGATAATAATATTATTATATAGTAGTTAATTTATTTGATCAATTAAATATCTAAAACAAATAGAAATATTGTATCTCATATTTAATTTTCGAATAAAGATATCATATATACGATTTAATTTAAATTGAGATATAGTATCTCAGATTTAATTAAATAGATAGATATCCTATCTCAGATTTAATTTATAAAGAAAAATTAAATCAGTAGGCTTTTAATTTGGATTAAATAAATAGATTAGATTAGATCTGTTGGACAGATTTAATGAATATATTATTTTAATCCAAATTCGAAATTCAAGATTAATTTAGATTAATTTTAAATATTTTAATACAGCTCATTAGGGTTTTAGAAACTCTGTAAGAAATAATGATCTAGTTGTATTAGAATAACGAATGAACTAAAGAGCCGCGAAAAACCCAAGAGGAGAGATGTAAGAAGCAAAGATTGAAGGTGCTAGCACGCTACCGTCCGTGTTGGAGTGCTATTTGGTATAGATACCGGTAGAAGGAGTGGATTCGGTGAGTCGGCTCCTGTTGATCGAGTAGGGCGTACACGAGTTCGAATTGAACGAGACGCTCACGAGCTTGAAAGGTACGGTTTTTTTCTAACCCGATTTAAACGCCATTGATAGATCCTCTTATGAGATTCATAAGATTTTAATGGATGAAATCCTTCTGCTGCATGTATGGATCCCAACACCTTCTTCACCCTCACTTCCTTATTGGGAGAACATGTGGCTTCAACAATGTATCCAGGTTTATAAAAAGGAGGCGAGGGATTGCAAGAATTGTTTAAGCATCAAACTTCACTTCATGATAAAATCAAATACTTCATCACCTTGCCTGGCTACATATTCAAGCTTCTTCAAGTGAAGTACTTCGGGCCCATTTGGTACGGGGTAAATTTGGGAGGGTAAAGAACTTAGAAGAGGGGAAGGAAAGGAAAGGAAGATTTTGAAGGATGAGGGAAGGTGAGTTGTTTGGTAGAAAGAAAATGAAGGAGTAGCAGTTGGGAAAGAATCAGGAAATACATATTTTACCATCAAAAGTAATTAATTCAAAATGAAAAGGATCCATATATATATATATATCTCCATAATTCAAATTTGATATGAATTTTCTTACATTAAATTTGAATTTATGGATCAAATTCTAATTTTATGATAAAACATTTATTTTGCAAAAAAAATAAAATGAATTTAAGGGTTAAATTTGAATTTTATGATGAAACATTTATTTCGCAAAAAAATACAAAATTCGAATTTGTTTGAAATATCCTCTTATAAAGTTTGAATTTGTCTATAATGTTCTTCTGCTAAATTCGAATTTATCTCATAAGTTTGAATTTAATCCTATTTTCTTTCCTTATAAAAATAAATATTTTATAAGGGAAAAATATATCTGAAAGCATCACTGTTCATAAAAGAATTTGAGTTGCCATCAGTTTTGATGGGATCTTATCTTTTCACCTTTAGGAAGATTGGTGGACCAAGTTTCTAGGAAGATTGGACGCTAAAGTGTACTAAACAAGAGAATTTGCGCATCTTCCCTTCCCTTCTCACATGTTCCGCATACTAAAATATCGTGGGTCAGGTATAGATCAAAGCAATAAAATCTTCTTTGCTTGCACCCAATTCTTGATATTGTGCAAGAGTTGGTTTAATGGTATTGTTAAAATCATAGATTAAAGGTGAAGAATTAGTCTCTTGAGCAATTCCTTCGAACACAGAGATTCGATGACTAATGCTATTCTATTAATAGCTATTGCCACTCAACTATTCTTGCTCTCCCCTTAACTACTCACCAAACACTTACAATGTAAGATTAACATTACAAATTCATTTCAGAATACTCCCACTAAGTTTAACACAAAATGCAGCTTGTTACAATTAACACTAGCTTTAAATATGAAAGCATACCTAAATTCTTGATTAGGAAACTGAATATGCACCCAAAGTTGAACATGAAAAATATATCAATACCGGGAGAGTAGCGTAAGGCAACTAATTTAAGAATGAAAATGCATGTAGATGAGAACAACTAGACACTATGCAACAACTTAAAACTTATCAGTAACTTGTACTACCTCTGACAATTTCCTCAGTAGACAAGACACAGATCCATAATTCTTCAACATATTTTCTGAGTCACCTAATCAACACTTGCCTAGCTGCTCTTCTCAGCCACGTAATCTAATCACAACAACACAGCTTCCACAAGACTTTGATCTACTTCACTAAAGGAGTACTCAGCTAGTTCCGTTTCTTGGGTTTCTGATATAGAATATTAATAGGGAATAAGAGAAAAAGAGGGAGAAAGAAGCGGAATGGAGAGAGAAAAAGGAGAGAAGAGGAAGAGAGAACCAGAGAATGGGACAATTCATTATGATCATCGCAATGAACACATGGCACGGTAATTCTTCTGCCTTTTTTATATACATTCTATTAACTACCTAACACCCCATATCAGACTGATGTACAACTAACCTAACTAACCCCAGATCTTTTGTTACAATCAACACCCCTTCCCCAAACCCTTGCCTTCAAGGGTCAAGTATATAGAGGATGGAGTAACTCTGATGCCACCGATATAAAATTGTAATAGAGAATGAGAGAGAAAGAGGGATAAAGAACAAAAGAAGAGAAAGAGAGAAGATGAAGAGAGGGAGAGAACTAGAGAATGAGGCTCAATTGATTATGATCATCACAATACACACATGGCACAGAGTAATCCCTCTGCCTTGTTTATATAACATTCTATTAAATGCCACACACCCATTTAACTCCGCTTCTTTTATTTCAACTATGTATCAGTTCCTCATTAAGCTACCATACAAATCCAGTAAAGAAGTTTACAACTCACTTTGTTGTTTCATAATGTCAAACAGCAATAACAAACTTGTCCCACCTACTTCAGTCAGCAATTTGTAGTGAAAGCAAGAACCACAAAGCTCAATTAGGCAATGACGAGCTTAACCAACAAACAACTTTGAATGACCAGAGCAACTAACACTTATGCCCCCTGAGTAGCAAGCTTTAGGTCAAAAGCAGTACTAGAATTTCGTCAAGGAATTAGTTTGAGTTCTGGTGAAAGATATTAAAGTTATAGTCTTTTCTCAAACCCAGTTTGCTATCATGTATATTTCGAGAAAATAACAGAAAAAATATGGCTTGCTCACATAAAACTTACACACATCGACGCTGGTCCTCTCTACTTGTGTTCATAATGATATGAAAATAGAGATTAACTATAAGATAAATTATTCCAGATTATGATAAAGGATGACTAAGAAATAATAAATTGAGTGAGACTCCATATAATACAATCCCAATCCTCTACTTATTTACAAACCTCTAGTGCTTTAGGAGTTCAACTATGGACAGTTGGCCATACTTAATAACCCTGATACTTGTCTTCAGAAACAGGATACTTTTGCACAACATAATACCAATCAGGTAATATCTATTTCACCAAGTCATTCATCACAAAACATGTGAAGCATGAAACAATGAGTAAGGACCTTCACTTTGAAAGGCAGAGATGTGCTTGCCGCAGCATGAGTATTTTTAGGATTCACTTATTTTTTCCCTTCATTTGATATATGGAAAACAAGAAATGGAACAGAAAGACATAAAATTTCTTGTTGATTTAATTCCCTTGACATAGCATTACATATTGTTTTCATTTTTTTTTGGAGTGTGTTCCAAACCTACAAATGAGGTAATCATACACACTTTTATTTGTGGATGATCTCTGCAAAATCTGGAGATGAATCCATGTGCTTTTCCAGATGAATACAGATATAAACTATTCTCAATGCGTTTTGCATCCCATAACCTGTCATTCACATAGTCATCAAGCATAGGCCAATATGGATTGGCTGACAAGCAAGAAGAACAGCAAGGCAGCAATTTAGTGAAGCAACAAACTGAAGAGGAAATCTTATATGGTGAAATAGTAAGAGTCCAATTAGATAGCCTTCAAGTGTGTCATCTAGATAGCCTTCAAAACAACCTGAATACAATTTATGTTGCTTAAATGGCATCAACATAGTGCGGTATGGGAACCATTTGGAAAAACACCAATACTAGTATACATCCAACCATTCAAGACACAAAATAAACACTGCAACACAGAAAGATATATAGCGTTTAAATGCAACATGATATGAAGTGCCATGTAATCTGATTGTCAGATATACATTGTACACAATAAGGCTCAGGTTTCAAGTATGTTACTCTAGAATCGTTTGGACAACAAAATAATGAACTTAGTATAAGCATCATTTTTGCAATCTACTTCCACCTGCATGCGCAATTCACAACGGTAGGAACTCAAATGATATCTTGAAGCAGCGTCACCAGTATACCAAATCAAAAACAGGTTGTCAAAAGATGAACGCCAAGTCATAAATATTAATCAAACGATTGTGACAGTGATATCTTGATTATAAATATTAATCAAATGATTTTTTTACGTGCTGTACTTTGAGGATAGTTATTTTGAGCAATATTCGCCCAAATAAATTGAAGAATCCATACAAGAGTTGGCTATGACAGTTTATCGTCAATAGATGGGAGCATAAGTTAGCTATAGAGTAATATATTTAATCGTCAATGGATGCTATAGAGTTGGCTATGATAGTTTCGGTTCATGCTTTTGGTTTTTGTTTTGTTTTCTCTTTTTTCTCTAACGATTTGCTTTTGGTGGTTAGTAATTTAGATTAGCTTTTGGCTTCTGTAAGGTACAGTTTTGTATATTTACTTTTTGATGATGACATGGAATGGATATGTTAAAATGATCTGTAATTAGTTTCCATTTGATCTTTAATTAGTTTTATATGTATGTAATATGCAGATGGGGGCTTATTGGAAGTGAGCCTCTCAAATTTTTTTTTTTTAAAAACAATTGCCACACATCCTTAATGGTCATTCACCAATAATCATCAATTATTACACATATATAACGGTTTTCCCAAATAACTGTGAAATAAATCCCTTCCCCTTTTGACCAATACTTTCCCGTTCATTATTTTTGTTAGTTCTCTATATGTTTTGATGATAACTGACAATTGTAAACACAAGTTGAAGTTTGTCTTTGGTAAGTTGAAAAACTTACTGTCGAAGACAAACTCGAGTTTTGGTTTCAAAACTCGAGTTTTGTATTTGACAAAGAATAGCTCAATTTTCATAAACTAAAGAAAACTCCAGTTTGCGTGGTCAACTCGAGTTTTGGTCTTACAGAGAGTACTCTAAGTTTTTCACATTTAGACAAACTTCAGTTTCTAGAGAAAACTCCAGTTTTCACCACACAGAGACTCTACAATATTTTCTAAAGCAAGCAAAACTTCAGTTTGCCTTAGTAAACTTCAGTTTTGGGCATACAGAGAGCCTCTGATGTTTTAAGCATAAGAAAACTCCAGTTTTGATATAAAACTCCAGTTTACACTTAACCAAGAGTTTTATGAGTTTTCCAAAGTTTTGAGAAAACTCGAGTTCACATATGGAAAGTCGAGTTTAGGTTTGACAGAGAGCTTACATGTTTTTGACTACTTTGAGAAAACTCTAGTTTGTGTAAAACACTCCAGTTTTTACTTGAATAGATTTTCAAAGGTTTTCATTTTTAAATGAAAACTCGATTTTGTATTTGGAAACTCGAGTTTTGGGTAAGTCGAGAGCTTTGCTCATTTCAATGCTTTTGAAAACTCCAATTTACATTGAAAACTCCAGTTTTTAGCTTTTGGACTTAAGCATGTTTTTTCACTATAAAAGTCCAAAACTCAAGTTTATCATTAATCAACTCGAGTTTTGCTTGTATACTAAAACGTGCTTCAAAGATAAAATCGCGATGTTTGTCTCTAGAAGAAGAAAACTCGAGTTTCATATGGAAACTCTAGTTTTGTCTTCTGAGCATAGTTGGAAACTCGAGTTCAGATAAACAAACTCGAGTTTGTGTCGTAGAGTTTGAAATTCAAATCTGACGAATTTGTGAAACCTTGTTGTTTGACCACAACTTCTCAGCCCTGAGGACTCCTCAATAAAATGGTGTTGTGGAGAGAAAGAATCGAGTCCTCACCGAGATGGCAAGAGCTATGCTGAATGAGAACACTTCTCAAGTGTTTTGGGCTAATGCAATGAGTACGGCTTGCTACATCTCAAATCGGGCATACCTCCGGAAGAAGTTGAACAAAACTCCTTATCAGCTATACAAAGGAAGAAAGCCAAATTTGGCTCATCTGCATGTTTTCGGATGTAAGTGCTTCATCCACAACAATGGTAAGGATAACTTGGGAAAGTTTGATCCTAAGGCGGATCAAGGTATATTTTTGGGTTATTTAAATAGGAGTAAAGCTTATAGAGTCTTTAATACTTGTACTCGTATTATTGAAGAGTCTATGCATGTTGTTTTCTGTGAATCCAAATCTGATAACCTTTGGATGATGATGAGGAAAATGTTTTCAAAAATCAATTCTTTTTGAAAACTACTCTTGCCTCTATTAAAAATCCTAAAGATGTTTTCGAAGCTGATCCTCAAAACAATTTAGAAAACCCTGATCAATCTCAGCCTAGAGCTTGGAAGTTCATTAGGAATAATTCTTTGGAACGAGTAATAGGTGATGTAGTTCAAGGAGTGAGGATTAGAAATAGTGCTTTAAACGAAGTAACCTTTTTTGCCTTTATATAACACATTGAACCCTTTAAGATTGATGAAGCCCTTTAGACAATGATTGGGTGATTGCAATGCAAGAGGAGTTACACCAATTTGATAGAAATCAAGTTTGGGATTTGGTACCTAGGCCTAAAGACCATCCGATCATTGGCACTAAATGGGTATTCAAGAACAAATGAGATGAATTAGCAATTATTGTCCATAACAAGGCAAGATTGGTTGCTAAAGGCTATAATCAAGAAAAAGGAATTGATTATGAAGAAACTTATGCTCCAGTGGCAAGATTGGAAGCCATAAGAGTTCTTCTAGCCTTTGCTTGTGTCAAAGGATTCAAGCTCTATCAAATGGATGTGAAAAGTGCTTTCTTAAATGGTTTTATTCAAGAGGAAGTTTATGTCGAACAACCTCTTGGTTTTCAAGATGATCATCATCCAAATCATGTTTATCGTCTCAAGAAAGCCCTTTATGGCCTTAAACAAACTCCTAGAGCTTGGTATGAATGATTAAACAAATTCCTTCTTAATCAAGGATTTATTAGAGGAAAAGCATATACAACTCTCTTCATAAAGAGTAATAAACTCAGTGAAATTCTGATTGTTCAAATATATGTGGATGATATTATATTTGGTTCTACTAATGATGCTTTGTGTGAAGAATTTGCTAAAAATATGCAGGGAGAATTTGAGATGTCCATGATGGGAGAATTCAACTATTTCTTTGGTTTGCAAATCAAACAAAAGAAGGATGTAATCTTCATATCTTAGACCAAGTATCCCTATGATCTACTGAAGAAGTTTGGGATGGATCAATGCAATGGAGCTGACACTCTAATAAGTACACCACTTCATTGGATGCTCATGAAAAGGGCAAGGACTTCAATATTACAAGATATAGAGGAATGATTGGATCATTACTCTACCTCACTGCAAGTCGTCCTGATAACCAATTTAGTATGGGGATGTGTTCAAGGTTCTAGTTTGTTCCCAAGGAGTCTCATGTTGAGCATGTGAAGAGAATCTTCAGATACCTTGCTAACACAAAGACTCTTGGGTTGTGGTTTCCCAAAGGTCAACCTGAACATCTAGTGGCATATTCAGATTCAGATCATGCCGGATACAAGACGGATAGGAAGAGCACAAGTTGCCAATGTCAATTCCTTGGAGGGTCACTTGTATCTTGGTTCAGCAAGAAGCAAACAAGTGTAGTTGTATCCTCTACTGAAGCTGAATATGTAGCTACCTCAAGTTGTTGTGCTCAAGTCCTATGGCTCAAGCAACAACTATCTGACTTGGGAATCAACCTGAAGGAGATCCCAATGTTGTGTGACAACACTAGCACAATAAGCTTAGCAAAGAGTCCAGTACAATACACTTGGACCAAGCATATTGATGTGAGGCATTACTTCATAAGGGATCATGTTCAGAAGAAGAATGCCAACGTCATGTTCGTCCTAACTCATCTTCAACTTGCTGACATTTTCACCAAACCATTGGCTAAGGAACAATTCAATTTTATAATAAGAGAATTGGGAATGGTAAATTCCAATGAGTTGTAAGTATTTCTCACTCAATGTTAGTTATGGTTTTGATGATTATAAGTTACTAACTTAAGCATCAGAGTATCTAGTTGTGTTTTACGCAGGATGTGTGAAATTCTGATGTTTGCTGTCGAGGAAAGCAAACTTGAGTTTATCGGGGTTAGAAAAGAACTTCTGGGTTTTGGCAAAGTTCAAAACTTGAGTTATTAAGTGGGAAACTCGAGTTTCCATCAGACAGAGAGCAACTATGATTGAAGAGTTGTGAAAACTCGAGTTGGTAAGTAAAAACTCGAGTTTTGAAAAGGAATTTCAAAGGTTTACACATACATCTTTGAAGTCCAGGTAAGTATGAGTTTATGAAAACTCGAGTTTATTAGTGAAAACTCGAGTTTATCGCATCTTTATATATATGTGTTATTGTGCCTGTTCGTTTACACTCTACTCAAAACTCTAGGTTTTTTCCTTAGCTCTTCTCTCATCTCTCAGTCTCTCGCCATTTTTGACCAAACCCTTATCTCAGAAACCCTAAATGGCCTCCAACCAACCCCCAAAGCCAACACGCGATGAAAACAATCTTGAAAGCAAATCCTCTCCTTCGCCCACTCCTCTTACTTGACCTAGAAGGATGAAATCGACGCCAAAACGCTACCACTATGGAGTCGATCACTCAATCAAAGGAGTTAGCGAGAAAATTCCTGATTCCTCTCCATGACCATTCTATCTCAGCTCCACCCTCTTTTGAAGATGACAAAGGGGGAGAGAAAAGCCAAGAGTAAAACTTAGAGTTTGAAGGAGTTGTAGAACAAGAGTAGTAGTTAACTTAGTTTTCTGTTTGGCTTAGCTTTTGGTATTTTTGGTGTTTCAGTATTAGTGCATTTTTAACTGATGTAATATATGGCACTTTAATGAAAATGAGTTTTTACTTCATTGCTTATATGCTTCTATTGCTTATCTCTGGTAATTAGAATTTGAACCCAAGTGTCTTGATTATTTCAAAGCTTTTATGTGCAAGAACTCTTTCAAAATAACCAAGTCTTTTGAAACTTAAAGAACTGTCAAATGCAAAAACCATTTCAAAATGTAAATTCTATCAAACTCTTGAAATCTTGGTTTATAAGTGTTGTCATCATCATCAAAAAAGGGGAGAATGTTAGTTTTCTATGTGTTTTGATGATAACTGACAATTATAAATACAAGTTGAAGTTTGTCTTTGGTAAGTTGAAAAATTTACTGTCAAAGACAAACTCGAGTTTTGAAACCTAAAATCGAGTTCTGTATTTGATAGAGAGTAGCTCAATTTTCATAAGCTAAAGAAAACTCCAGTTTGCGTAGGCAAACTCGAGTTTTGGTCTTACAGAGAGCGCTCCAAGCTTTTCACATTTAGACAAACTTCAGTTTTCAGAGAAAACTTCAATTTTCACCACATAAAGACTCTACAATCTTTTCTAAAGTAAGCAAAACTTCAGTTTGCGTTAGTAAACTCAAGTTTTTGGCATACAAAGAGCCTCTGATGTTTTAAGCATAAGAAAACTCCAGTTTTGATATAAAACTCCAGTTTACACTTAACCAAGAGTTTTCTAAGTTTTCCAAAGTTTTGAGAAAACTCGAGCTCACATATGGAAACTCGAGTTTAGATTTGATAGAGAGCTTACATGTTTTTGACTACTTTGAGAAAACTCCAGTTTTCACTTGAATAGATTTTCAAAGGTTTTCATTTTTAGATGAAAACTCGAGTTTGTATTTGGAAACTCAAGTTTTGGGCAAGCTGAGAGCTTTCCTCATTTCAATGCTTTTGAAAACTCCAGTTTTAAGCTTTTGGACTTAAACATGTTTTTTTCACTATATAAGTCCAAAACTCAAGTTTATCATTAATCAACCTGAGTTTTGCTCGTATGCTAAAATGTGTTTCAAAGATAAAATCGCGATGTTTGTCTCTGGAAGAAGAAAACTTGAGTTTCATATGGAAACTCCAGTTTTTTCTTCTGAGCATAGTTGGAAACTCGAGTTCAGATAAACAAACTCGAGTTTGTGTCGCAAAGTTTGAAATTCAAATCTGACGAATTTGTGAAACCTTGTTATTTGATCTTAATACTTTCTATTATCATTCATTAATATTTCTAATTATGTTTAACCACTTTATTAGTGAGTTTCAGATGATTTAAAGGATATTAATTGAAGGTTAAAAGCAAAAGCAAAAAGTAATGTCAACACATTAAATGCAAAGTCCAGAAAACTTGCATCCTTTTGGACAATCATTCTACACATGTTGCAAAAGGATTAATGTTTCCTTTCCACATTCAGCAGCTGCTCTTCCTGCTCTTCCAACGGATTAATATTCAAGAAGTCAACCATAAACTTCTGTGCAACTGGATTAAGCAAAGAGTAGAGAGAGACGAAGACCTAAGCTCATCCTAATCCTTCTTGAATGTCTCCAACGGTTACATTAGGGATTTCAACGGTCGTTTAAAGCTCTCTTAGTATAAATAGAGTAGCATTCAAGTCTTCTCAACAACTAATCTACTGAAAACAAATTGCATTGAAGTTTACCAACCACTTTTTCAGTTTTCACTTGTAAAGTATCTTTTGATACATTAATCTTCAGCGTTTATCTTTATCCACTTTTAGAGAGAGTTCATTGATTGAAAATCATTTATTGTGAGTATCTTAAGTCTGGGGACTTGGAGATTGGGTTGTTGATTGCAACTTGTAAGGGGGAGTAAGTTCTAATGAGAGAATTACTCTAGAATTGCAAAATGTGTAATCAATTGACATAGTGAAATCCCAAAGTGTCTTAAAACTGGACGTAGGTCAAGTTGTTGGACCAAACTAGTATAAATTCCTTGTGTCTTTCTTTTCTTCCCATACTCTGCTTAGCTCTGTTTTTAGTGTTCAAAAACAGAGCAATGAAAAAAGAATTTTAAAATCTCCAATTTAACCCCCCTCTTGGTGATTTGCTCCACTTTCAATTTTAACCAGTATTATACTTAATATATCATGGTTGTTATTAAACAGCCATTAGATATAGATTGCTATATTAAATAGTCATTGTCTGACAATCGTTAAATCAAATGTCATATACATAATGATTATATTCGAAAAACCGTAAAATATAGTGCCTAATATTTAACTATTAAAAATCATTATATATAAATAGTTGACGCTCGGATATCTAACAATTAAAAATCGTTAAATATAGATAAATTTGTAATAATAATAGATTCCTACAACACGGGTGAAATCAAATATCTTAAATTCAATTTTAATATTTTTTTTTTTAGTGAAGAAATATCTATCATTATGAATAGCAACATAGCAGTCAAAATACGAGCCACACTAATTAAATGTAATCCTTCCTTCTAAGAAAATTCTATTTATATATAGCTTTTCTTTTAATTTGATTTTAACCAGACCAAAATATTTTTCTCCTACTACCCTTACTTGATAAAATCACGACTTTCAACAACCCATAAAAGAGCAATGAAAAATTGAACTCTCTCTCTCTATATATAGGGTTTAACGTTTGTTACGTGACTTGACATAATGTTTTGTAAGTCACTTCAAAACTACGTCGTTTTGAAAGTTTATTAATTCTCCTAATCCCAAAACTACATCGTTTTGGGAGTTCATTAATTCTCCTAACCCCAAAACTACGTTGTTTTGGGAGTTGGGAGAATCAATGAAAGGTGTTTTATTATTTTTATTCTTGTATTTATTGTACGAATTTTAACAAAACATCCTTCATTAATTCCCCTAACTTCCAAAACGACGTAATTTTGGAGTGATTTAACAAAACTTTATGTCAAGTCACATGACAAACATTAAACCCACACATATATATATATATCCTATCAGTATAAGCATTCCTTTGGCTAGAATTATGTATATTTGTGAACATGTAGAATTCATCACCCATTAAGAACTTCCTAATCTCTTTAATCATGTTAATTAATCAGACCTTGCTAAGTAGAGTTGTCAGCAATAATTTGAAGGAGAAAATGACAGAAAAAGAACTTTGAAATTTTAAAATCTCAAATCAGGTTTATTATTAAAAATAGATAAGATAATAATGAGACTTAATAAATAATTCACAACCTTTGTTATAGGAAATACTTATTTTCCCTTAATCTTATCACGTCTACTATTTATACGGTGGGAACACATGATTTCACATCCAGTGAGTTGTGCACTCAAACATTATGTGCCAAAAGAAGAAGCATAATTTAATGATGTGTCAGAAAAATATTTCTCCTTTTTAACATTGTAATTTATAAAATATAACGTATTTCGTTTAACACTCACACATATTCTTGACCAGTCACTTCCACTGAATCCCTTATCCTGAAGCCGAATTGCCTAATTAAATTATAACCCAGTAAAAATTTTAAAAAAATGAAATCACTGGCCGTTGGAAAAAAGGAAAAAATTACAGGTAAAAAATTAGAAAAATGAAATTTAAAATTACTTGCACATACGTGTCTGTGTCCGTGCCTAGCTCTTCACGTACACATTTTTAAATTGACAAAAAACGTATATTTTAAGCCGTAAAATTTAAATTCAACACATTTTAAAAGGGAAAATTAGGGAGAGGGATCTAATTAAGCTGCTAATCAATATAAACACAAATTCACTCACTGAAGTATATTCAAGTTACAAATTATAAAACAATGCAAGTGAGCAAACATACATACAAATGAGAGGGTAGTATTGTTACACTTCTTTGTATGCATGTTTGTTTACTTGAGTATGTTTAATTAAACTGTTAATAAATATAACAAAAAATTAAAATTAAGGATTATAGATAAGTTAAGCTTAACTGATAATTATAAATATAGTCAATTAGATTAATGAACACCTTTTTATTTATATTTTTGATAAACCATATCCAAGATACAACCACATTAGACACTAAATTAACAATTTCAAAAATAAAAATGTATAAAATATTTATTAAATAAGAAAATTTAAATATTTTTTTTATTTTCCTCAAAAAACATATTAATAATATTTTTTTACAATATATCAAAGAATTCTATAATGAAATTTTTTAATTTTTGTGGGTGCTTTTTTTACACTGTTAAAATAAGGCATTGATAAACTGTATTATAAGTAATTTTTTTTAAAGAAAATAAAAATTGATTAATAATATAAGAATAAGCTTATTATTAGCTAGCTTTTGTCTCATCTCCTAAACCATATATAAAAATCTGTTCTATACAAGCAAATCAAACAAAAGGACATACTCATCATCACCTTTCCTTCCCCATCAACATTAAAATCATCACTACTCCTCCCTTCCCCTCTATTAAATTCTGTCCACGTGAATAGTTCTTTTTTTTTTTTTTGCTATTGCACCGGTTCATCAGAGCTTCGCCCTGCCTAGTCCGGATCGAGGTTCTATCAGGCATATATGCGGGGACCTCTCCCAGGGAAGTTTTCTGCATCCACAAGGACTCGAACTCGAGACCCCTGCTTAAACGACCCAAGTCCCTTCCACTTGATCCAACTCCCGTTGGTATAATTCTTTAATTAATAGTAATACTAATATATGTTTAGTTTCACGTTAAAATTTAATTATTTTAATTTTCAAAATAATAATGATGATATTTTTGTTTGCTTGAAACCAAACATGCTATAATACATTTTTTAAACACAAGTGACAATTAGCTTGATTTTTCATAAGAATTTTAAAATTTTATTATAGTAAGGTATTCATAAATATTATATTAATTCATGAAATGAATGAATACTACTCAAGCGAAATCTCCCTCCAACATTTTTATGGGATCATGCAGTGTATATAATTGGACACTCAGTCACTGCCACACCCGAACTGACATGTGCTACAGAATCTTTAAATAGCACGTACTGCCCATCAACAACACCCTTCTACACGCAACCCTCTCCTTAGTCAGTCATCACTTCGCCTCGCTGCCCCCCACTATGGTTCCCACTGTCTTCTTTTTCCATCTTATTCTGTTATTGATATGATTATTTTCTTAGTGCATGCATGTTTGGGCATAGTTATTCATATGACTATCAAGTGCATATGTTTGGGTGTTTTTAGAACCTTTTGTCAAAATAAAACTCTTTTCAAATACTTACTTCATAAATCGTAAAAGCACTTATAAAAAGCTAAAATAAACAGACATCTAGGCTAAGGTATATCTAGTGTCATAAAATGTTTTTCTAAGGATAAAGGAGTAAAAATACACTTGTGTTACCCCTCGAGAGCGTTCAGCACCATATACTTTTTTTGGGAACAAAAATACACACATGGTTATCATTTTGGAGTAAAAGTCACACCCTACCATTAATTCGTTGTTTCATCGTTTGTCTATCGTTTCCTTTTGGTAAAATACAGGTGCATGAAAGTTGGGGATGAGAGAGCTGAAGGAACGAACCCAATACAACAAAGAAAGAAAATTACAAAGAGAGAGGATGAGTGGAGGAAGCACGCCGTACCCCCATACAGGGAGCAGCATCATTATCAGTGAGTATTTTTGCTCAAACCAGCTATATGTGCTCTGTTTTCGAGCAAGAAAATAGAGGTGATCATAAAACTGCTTGGTCATAAATTTTCACACTCTAGCAAACAAGTTCTGTTTCATTTCACGACTTCAACAACGATGAAGCAATAATATATGCAATAATGATAATGATATAGTGAGGCCACTGTACGACAAAAAAAAAACGAAGAAAATAACAGATTTTTTTTTTTTTTTTGCTCAAAGAGAAAATAATAGAGATAGAAGCTAGAGATTAGAGGATAATACGAGAAGATAACCCAAAAAGGAAAAACACATGAGCCAGTAGCGGGGATTGTAGAGCAGAGTATCCAAGGTTAAAAATGATAAAAAAAATTGATAAGAAATTCATAATATAGATCGCATCCCTCAGTTCGCATCTCAGGGGAGTGTAAATATACTAAATACTGACATCCTTTCTCTTTCAGATTTTACATGTCATTAATGCTGAATAATGACAGTAAAATGCATATCGCCAAAAGGAATCTAACACAGGAATAAGAAAGAAAGAGAAAAGGAATTTTACCAATCCCTGAAGCACTTCAAACACATGTAATGGCAGCAATTAGGTAGCATAACTTTTGCCTTCACCTCCATGCAAATCCCACATTCCTCTTCTCTTTCCATTTCAAATTTTGATTGCTCTTCTTTATTCTTATATCTCTGATAGCACAAAATTCATTTTGTTTCTTTTCCTCCAAGTCTGTGATGCCTTTCTCAAGTTGTAATTGTTGGTCGAATTCCCTTATGGCAAGTGAACCAATCGAACAAGTAATAAAGTGAAAGTAGAGTATCGTCCCACAGAGACTGAGATACCAAGGAGTGATGCGCAATCACTCCTATAGTTGCGCAAAAAGAAAGTAAAATGCTTGGTTTGAGAGGTTTGATTGGCTATGCTATTAGCAGAAGGAAACAACGTAAATTACTTGAGAAGAGATATCAGTAGGAAGTTAGGCTGGACTCAGAATCACCCTTAAATGCATCAATCCTCCAGTTGCTCTACCTATTGCTATAGAATCTATACTACTCAGCTTCTGCAATGCTACAGCATAGCTACTCACCACAAAGCTATTTGGTTAACCCACCACGTAGTCTACCGAAGCTTCTGCGTCCGATACATATGATGCTAACTATACTCCTTCCATATTCCTATGGAAACTTTCTAGTTAGACCTGCGTTATGCTCAGGGTGTTATGGTTATGAGAGGTAGACCCATTCCTGAAGCCTACAATAATAGGTCAAGCCGTGCACGAGCTGCCTAGCAAACATTGTTTCTCAGAGGTCTAACCTCGACTCCTTGCTAGTAAGCCGAGGCCACAAATCTAGCCCCTAACTTCCACTAATCGACTAGTAATTAATGCACTGATAAGCAAACCAAATTTATTAAATTAAGAACTTGCAACTGGGTTCATTTAACATCTTAAGGGATCACCTCGTCCAGTCATATGAAAATCAGTTCATGACAGACGAGGGAAACATGAAGCAAAAACTAACAGAATGACTCATGATTGAAATAAATATAAAAAGAAATAAAAAAACAAAAAGCTTTAACAAAGTTCCGACAACATGGACGAAGCCCTGTCACGTCACTACTCCATGTCTTGTTCTCTTCGCCGTACTGCAAGGGAGGATGCTGGGTTGTTCTAGAAATCTCGTGCTTTATGAAATCTCTCAGTCTTCTCTTGAGTCTACCGAAAGGGAAATCTCACTCTAGGCTTTCTGATTCTCAGGGTTGCGTTTATGTTCACTTTTATAAATGGCTTTTCTTGCAGCGCAAAATCCAGCGAGCCAGGCCTTCCCTATTTTGTCAAGATCTATCATATCTCTTGATCCGAGTAGATTGATTCTGCTGATCCTGCGGGATTCTTCAAATCTTTTAGTTTCGATCCTCCGCATCTTCTATTCTGTTATATCACCAATCTACCTGTCACTCTCGACCCCTTTTATTCCTGAAATCATTTAGATAAAAAGGTCAGAAAACATGCTGCGTAGCATCGCATCTTTTACCCTGCTATAGCATTCGTTACACCTTTTATTGCACTTTGAGTTGCTGTCAGAATGTTATAGCATAGTATCAGCTTTGCTATATAGTCTTCCTTAAAAAAACCATGTAAATTGCTCTTCTTAGCACATGTAAATCATTTCCTGCCCTTCTGTTCCCTATACCATGAATATATGCCTTTTTGCTTGGATTGTTTGCAATTTAAGCTTATATTTACCATACAATTTAGTCATGAAACATAGGGAATGCATGACATTATTTGTGCTCATCAGTAATAAAGCAGGAAATATCATCATTGTGTACCAGGAAAGAGGCACAAGAAAAGATGCAAGTATATGTGAGTTCAGTACCAATAATATCAAAAAAAAAAAATGGAGGTAATTCAGCCCAAAAATGAATAATAGACATGCAGTTCTAATGATCATTCATCTTTAACCAAAAGAAACTTATAGTTAAACTCTTTAATGCTTGCTTTCCTTTCATATATTGACATGGTGATCTTCCTATCTCCGTAGATCTGCATAAATCCCATCAAGTTACTACATTTACTCAAGTATACGGAAAATGTGTTAAAAACAAACAAACAATGACAGGAAGGTTTGACAGGGATAAATGAAACAAAGCAAATTTAACTGCAGAAAGCTATTATCAAAGACAGATGCATTAGATAGGTGAGAATTGTGATATGTGAAGGACATTTACCATATAAATTAGAACTCTTAGCAAACCTAAAGCACCATCCAGGTGGTAATCCGCCCATTGAACAAGTAAAAGGAATAAGGTAGCACCTGAAGTGTATGACAGTCTCATTCAATAGATTTAGAAAACCTAGTTCCTTGATTTTATACTAGTTAGCACTTGCTCTCACATATGACAATATTTCACAGGACTGACATTGTAGAGCATAGGCTTCGAGGTGAGCTTTTTGAACCTTTTGTGCACAAACACCTCTATTTTCTTGTTCGCTTGAGTGTGAACATTTATGACCGAGCAGTTTTATGATCACCTCTATTTTCTTGCTCGAAAACAGAGCACATATATTTGGTTTGAGCAAAATACTCACTCATAATGATGCTGCTCTCTGCATGGGGGGTATGGCGTGCTTCCTCCACTCATCTTCTCTCTTTGTAATTTTCTTTTTTTGTTGTATTGGGTTCGTTCCTCCAGCTCTCTCATCCCCAACTTTCATGTGTCTGTATTTTCCCAAAAGGAAACAAAAGAACAAACGGTGAAATAGTGAATTAACAATGGGGTATGACTTTTGCTCCAAAATGGTAACCACATGTGTATTTTTGCTCCCAAAAAAAGCATATGGTGTTGGACGCTTCCGAGGGTAAAGCACATGTGTATTTTTGCTCCTTTACCCTTTTTCTAAATACATTTAGCACCTTGGAATAATTTTTTTTTTCAGGTGCATCCAGCACCTTAAATTATTTTTTCAGGCACATATCTAGCATCCTAAAATATGTCTTTTCATGTGTGTCTAGCATATGTAAGTGTTTTTTTATATATCCAATACCTTAAGTATTTTTTTTTCAAGTACGTTCAACACTTTAAAATATTTTTCAGTACATCATGTACCCAGACACTGAAAAACTTTATGGTGTTAGACACACCTAAAAAAAGCTTTAAGGTGTTGGATACATTACAAAATGCTTTAAGGTGGTGGACGATGTACCTGAAAAAATATTTTATGATGTTAGATACAACTTAATCGTATTTCCTTTTTGAAAAGTTTCTTTTTAATTGATTAAGAAAATCCAAATTTGTTATTGCTAAGTTATAATGGAAATTTAGTCCCACTAACTTTCCTACACATCTCTAAGGTTGCTTTAATAAATATATACTATGTGTCCAAATGTGTGTGTTTGCTGAAGTTTAGTTCCCGATGAATTCTTTCAACTAAGGGTGTCCATGAAGCCCAAATGCCTGTAGTGCCCACCCAAACTCACTGAAAAAACACCTGACCCCAGGCAATCCACACCTGTTTCTATTCTAAATTCCCCTGACAAATCAACTTGGACAGGTAATGGTGTAGGAGTCTATTAGTTCAAGGATGGGGTATGTCAATTATCACATATTCATGCACAAATTGTTTCAATCACTGAAGTTCTTTTGGAAGTTCTTTTGGAGGTTAAAACTTCCATACAAACAATTTCTCTTTATGTGGAAGCTCTTACATGATGTGGTGCCTTTTAATGGATTCGGATATAAATTCGCTCCACATCCTGTAATATCCTGAATTTTGGACCCTAGGAATCGAGAATAAGCCTAAAGTAGGCAAATGACCAAGCCCAGTTCAGGAAGAGTCCCAAGAATCACGAGAGATAGGAAGCTTCTCAGGGACTAAGTAACTCGGCCATACGAGTCAGTGGACCTAATATATATAAGTCGTGGAATTAAGGTGCCAATGGAAAAGGGGCACAGAAGATCTATACGGAATAAATTCAGTTGAAAAAGATGTCAACAAACTATGTCCTAAGGTATAGGGCAATTAGTTGAGTGAGAATATGTCGGTATAAGTAAAAATATAGCATTTTCAGGGCAATCGGGTATGCCTTACATTTTTGAGAAAATACCGGTATGTGGGATTGTTTGTCAGGTCTCAGCATTTGTGTCCCAATCTCGAGTAAAACCCGAGCAGGATCTCGAGTAGACACCGATATAGTAACTTTAATAAAGTAAGGTTATGATGACTAATAATGACATACTTTTGTGTTGGACCAATAAAAGCATGCCATGTGTGTCCCTTCATAATTACAGGTGCAAAAGTCAAAAAGCTTGTGGAAGAATCTGTGTGAAAGGAGATATTTTGAGGGCATTTTGGTCAATTGCTATAAGGGACACATGTGCATGCAATTAATATGAAATGATAACTCAAAAGCTTACAAGCAGGAGAGAGAAAAGTCAACAAAACTTGCAAAATAAGTCAAGTTAAGAGGATATTTTGCAAAGGTGCTTTGGTCATTTGATATGGGGGATTTGGGTGCTTTGGTCATTTGATTTGAGGGATTTTTAAGTGCTCTCTTGATATGTTTTAAGATGTTTTGCACAAGTATTTTGACCAAGAGCTCAAGGGCCGTATAAATGAAAGTGCTATGCAGAAGAGCACAAAAACACTTATATGGTGTAAATCGGTTGGTAAAAATGATGTTTAGTTATGCCCTAAGGTATGGGGCAATTAGCTCAGCAAACATGTGCTAAAATAGATGTACATGACATTTCCTAGACCGATGAGGATTTCCTGCGTTTTTGAGAAGATAGGAATGAAAAGTCAGTTGTAATCGTTACTTTAGGACACATGTCACTACAGGATTAAAAAGAAAAAAAATAAGTAATGATTACAGGGGTAGAAAATTCAATTCCTTACCTTAAAAGGACTCATTTTCATCCACATGAGGAGAGAGAAGGAAAATCAGATGATTTTATCTGTACTCAGGCTCAAATATAAATTGTGGGTCCCACAGGAGGTTAACTGGTGAAAAGGGGACCGATAGGGACCAATCAGGGGCTTCTTTTTGAATTAAATGAGACAAATGTGGGGCCATATTGGGGAATAAAGTAGCACCACATATGTATGTCTAGTCAGGGGAAAATATATGAAATGTGGAAGAAAAGTGCAAAAGGGAGCACCCTTTTATTCGGCAGTGCACTACAAGAACCAATGGATAAAAGGAGGGATTGGATAAAGTGGAAAAAGCGTATAAAAAGCAAGAGATCAGATTGTGTGGGGCCCAGGAGGTGCCACATACTCCCCTGAGAGATCTTTGAAATTATCTAGAATTTTTGAGAAAAAATAAGCCAATAAGTAGCGTATATGCTTTTAACCATTAGACAAAAGGGTGTTTTGGGCCAAAATAGGTAATTTTCTCATTTTAAAAAGTAAAAATCTGCCACACTTAGATAGGGATGCTCCACATGTACTCTTCTAGAAGACTTTGGATATTCTTGGGAATTAAGCAAGAAACTCTGATCCAAATTATTAATTAGTGGACGAAAACATACACTAGATAATTTAGACTACCCAGATCATCTTAGCTGTTTTAAAAAGGACTTTGACTCTTCATCTTTGGTCCTCAAGTGGCATGTTCAGCAGAAGCAAAGAGAGGTCCAGCCAAGTCTCCAAACCCTAGAGGAAGGTCAAGAACGCCAAGCACATCTCCGATTTCAGGTAAACACTGAGAACCCAACTCTTTGGAGTTCAAGTTAGGATTTTTGTCCATAGGGTTAGGGCTTGGTGTTGTGATCTTATTTTGATGATTTTGAGGGTTCCAATGAGTCTAAAACGTGATTTTTTTTATGGGGTTAAATCAAGGTTAAGCTTTATGAATTCAAAAACACCGAAAACTCAAAGAAAAGGCTTGTTGCCAGTGTTAAGATTTATGGGCTGCGAAGCTTAATCTCTATTTTTCAAATAGTAAATGAAGTTGGTTTGGGCTAAAATTTTACAATAATAAAGTAGACTTCTTGAGCTTCATTTTGATATGTAATTCGACACCTTTTTTATTTTTCACATGGGAGAAATTTATTTTTGAAAAAGGATCTGGAAGCAACAGGATTTTTCCAACTAGAGGATAAAGATTGACCTAAACGAAAAATTATGGAACCTTTTGGACTTGAAAGTATTTTTACTGTAAACTCGACATCCTAATGGTTCAGATGCCACTGATTTCGTACAGCATGAATTTTTTTGGAATTTATTAAAAATGTTTGAAGTTGTGCCAGATTCACAGGAGTTTTTGGAGAAATTATATAGGGCTCGGATTTAATGAAAAATGTAAGGGTATTTTGGTAAATACTAAAAATAAGGTGTTTTGGTGTTGTTTAGGGTTAAGGCATATTTGAAAAACCTATCAGGCACCATAAAATTTTAAGGCGATACACACCCTACAGGTAGTGATTGTTCTACTCAAGTACTTTTATGTGTTTGTTGTATGTTTGTTTTGCCATGTGTGTTTCATATTTTTGCCAAATATGCATACAGAGGATGTTGGGGTTCGAGTCCCTGGCTAGTGTGTTCCTAGCACTGATGATAAATCCGGGGCTTGCCTTGAGTGGCGGCTCAATGATTTGTGATTCCTGTAAATCTGGGGTTGGCCTGGTTCAGGCGGCTCGACGGTGCGAGGTTTCTGATTCCAATAAATCTGGGGCTTGCCTTGGTAAGGCAGCTTGACGGTGCATGATGTTTGGTCACTGTATTTTTCTGTTTGCATATATGGTATATTTGACATTTTATCTATGAATTATATGTCATGATGGCATTCATACATTATACAATTTAGTACAAGTTTAACAGTTACTCTGGGGTTCACTTTTAAACTCCAGATAAATCTGTAGACACAGGGAATCGTGCCTGAACTGGAAGAACCTTTTTGGAGAGGTAGCGCGTATCATTTCTGATTGAAAAATAGGGAATGCCCTATCATACTTTGTATTTATTTTGGGATGATTGTATATATATTTTTGGTATTTTACTTTGGATGACTATACCCTTAACCTTTCGGGGACTATTTCCTTTTTGTTTATCGCACTTTTACCAATACAGTAGGTAGTTGAAACCGGTATAATGCTCTATTGCGCACACTCTGATATAAGCTACAATGGGATAAATAACTAAGGAAAGGTTGTTAGTTCTCTATGTGTTTTGATGATAATTGACATTTGTAAACATAAGTTGAAGTTTGTCTTTGGTAAGTTGAAAAACTTACTATCAAAGACAAAGTCAAGTTTTGGTTTCAAAACTCAAGTTTTGGATTTGACAGAGAGTAGCTCAATTTTTATAAACTAAAGAAACTCGAGTCTTGGTCTTACAGAGAATACTCCAAGTTTTTCACATTTAGACAAACTCTAGTTTTCAAAGAAAACTCCAGTTTTCACCACACAGAGACTCTACAATATCTTCTAAAGTAAGCAAAACTCCAATTTGCTTTAGTAAACTCGAGTTTTGGGGATACAGAGAGACTCTGATGTTTTAAGCATAAGAAAACTCCAGTTCACACTTAACCAAGAATTTTTTAAGTTTTCCAAAGTTTTGAGAAAACTTGAGTTTACATATGGAAACTCGAGTTTAGGCCTGACCGAGAGTTTACATGTTGTTGGTCAAATTCCCTTATGGCAAGCGAAGCAGTCGAACAAGTAATAAAGTGAAAGTAGAGTATCGTCCCATAGAGACTGTGATACCAAAGAGTGACGCTCGGTTGCTATGATAGTCGTGAAACAGAAAATAAGTAAAATCGGGTTGAGAGGTTTTGGTAATTATGCTACTAGCAAAATAACAATAAACAAGAGAAGATATCAGTGATAAGTTAGGCTGGACTCAGAGTCATCCTTAAGTGCGTCAATCCCCCAGTTGTCTTACACAATGCTACGGTATCTATACTGTACAGCATCCGCAATTGCTATAGCATAGCTGCTACTCACAAAGCTATTTGGTTAATCCACCTCTATAGTCTACCGAAGCTTCCGTGTCCGATACATAGGATACTACCTATACTCCTTCCATATTCCTATGGTAATTTTCTAGTGTAGATCTTTGCTATGCACAGGGTGTTATGGGTATGAGAGATAGACCCATTCTTGAAGTCTACAATATAGGTCATGTCGTGCATGAGCCACCTAGCAAGCATTTGTTTCTCGAAGGTCTAACTCCACTCCTTCCCATTAAGTGAAGCCACTGATCTAGCCCTTAACTTCCGTTAACCGACTAGTAATTGAAACACCGATACGCAAACCAAATTTATTGAATTAAAAACATGCAACTGGGTTCATTCGACACTTAAAGATTCATCCTCATTCGGTCATATGAAAATTAGTTCATGACTGACGAGGAAGACGCAAAACAAACATTAATAGGAAGACCTATGATTGAAATACAAAATAAACTAAAAGAAAACAGAAAGCTTGAACGGAGTTCCGAAGCATGGATGAAGTCCTGTCACGTCACTGCTCCACGTTGTCTTCTCTCCATTGAACTGAAAGGAAGGATGCTGGGTTGTCCTGGAAATATCGTGCTCTGTGATCTTTCTTACTCTTCTCGAGAGACTGCCGAAGATAGAATTCTATCTAGGGCTCTTCGAGTTCTTTAGGGTTCTCTCGGCTGCCTTTTATAATCGGGCTTTCATGCGGCACAGCGAGTTGAGACTTTCCTATTCTGTCGGGATCTTCAGTATCTTCTGATTAGATCAGGTTGCCTCTGCAGATTCTGCGGGATTCTTTCAAATCTTTCAGTTTTAATCCTCCGCATCTTCTATTCCGTTACGCCAGCAATCCATCTGTCAATATTGCCCTTTTATTTAATTCCTGAAATCATCTACATAAAAAGGTCAGAATATAAGCCGTATAGCATTGTGTCCTCTATTTTGCTGTAGCATTCATATGCTTTGTATTGCTCTTCGGTCTGCTGTCAGAATGCTATAGCATCGCATCAACTCTGCTACACAGTTTTCCTTGAAAAGCATCGCAAATTAACACATATTGATGATTTCCATCTCTCAGTCCCTATATCATGAATACATGCATTTTTGCTTGGTTAATTCATAGTTAAGCTCATTTTTACCATCCAATTCAGTCATGAAATATAGGGAAAATATGGTATTATTTGTGCTCATCAAATACCCCCACACTTAGCTTTTTGCACTCTTGGGCAAAAATAAGATTGAGCGAACAAAAGCTCATAGCCGTAGTCTTCCTGCCCGTATACCCTTGCTTGCACGCCTGCTTTCAGTTTCCATCCCCTCTTCGACAATCCCACTGCCCAGTGCCAACCGCTCATCAGTGTGGTATTTTTCCAATGAGGAAGTCTCAAGGGACTCTCAGGTTTCAGTGTTTGCACTCACTCGCCCAAGGGGTTTTGATTTCTCTCTTATCTAGTGGGCCCGGAAGATCCATAGCCTTGTCAAGGTTCTAAGATTACCTCCCAGCATATGAGTATTCATTCATCAAAAGGACTTTTTCGGTTGTGCTGTGGGGATGGCTAAGTGTTGTGAGGTAGGAAAGGATGGTGGATGCTATAGCAGCTCGGGTAGATCATTCCTCCTCTTGCTCTTGTTGGCTTCAGCCTAGTGTTCCTTCTTGAACTTTGAACTTTATGCTGTTCCCTTATTCATTTTCATCATTTATTTTTTCATTTTTTTACGCAATAACAACAGCTCTTTAGTCTCTTTTGCTTTTCACGGACACACTCTACTGTAGCAACAATTTTTTACAATCTCCTTCAGCTTGCCTTCTTAACCTGTTCTCTTATAGCATCATTGTTTGGCTCAAGGGGGTGGCAATGTGGAGCTGATGACAAATGGCTTGTGTATGGGAATAATGGGTATGACAAGAATGCTCTATCCCATGAACTTCAACTCAGACGCCAAGTAGCTTATCAAAGAACTAGGACAAATCAAGGGTCAAGCACAGGCTAGCAGACATACACACAAGATAAAACTAGGCTCAAATCAATTCTTCCATGGGGGTTCTTCGCTTTTAACATCATCATTATCACTCTACCCCACATTAGGTTGGCTAGCACTGTCAATTTCCCAAGCCTAAAGGTTCAGTTCCCTTCGGCCCTTGTGCTATGCTTAGTCATACAGGCATTCATTCCATGGCTACAAGATTCTATTCTTGCTCTATAAGAGTTTTGAAAAAAAAATTCAGTTTGTGCAATCAAAACTAAATGCAGGGTCAATCCGAGCAACCATTAACAGCAGATTATATCATGATAAATCCCCCTACACTTGAACGACGCAATGCCCTCATTGTGATAGCAGAAATAAGAAGTTAAAAATTAGCGCAGAATATGGGGATGGGGGCAACGAGCAGGTATAACCAAGATACAGCATTATTCACAAAAGGTGCCCTGGGGAAAACGCCCAGGGCATTAACAAAGTGTCAGAAAAAGGAAAACAAAAAGGAAACAAAAAGCAAAGAAAAGGAAACTACGGGGCAGGGCGAACAAGAGGGACCGGGGCTAGGGCGCTGGTGGCCGTGTCGTTTTCCTTCGATGAGTCCCTGAGGGTGTTGACCACAGCGATACCTGAATACGAGAGAGAGAGAGAGAGAGAGACGGCCACTAATAGGTGACGTCGATGGGGATGGGTGGTAGAGTCCGACTAAACGCTCGGCGAGCGGAGGCCGGTAGGTAGGGGCGCTCGGCCACGCCGTGCCGTACGCTTTGTCCTAACCATGATTGGAAGGGGGTGAGGGAGGGGAAGGACAGGGCGAGTTGGTGGGTATGTGAAAAGACGCGGGAGGTGAGGCTGGGAGCAAGTGGTTCAGAAGCAATTTGAATAAAGGACGGTTCAATTCCTTAAACGAGTAGATATGTCTCATAGTTGATGTGCAGTGGGCCCATCGGGGTGGCCCACTAACAATCGTCACATACGTGCAGTGTTTATATTAGTGGTGAGGAGTGTACCTGATTGCACTGGGCCTATGCTTTGTTCTTTGACTTGGGGCCTTGATGACATATCTATGCCGTAGCATATACCAAGCTAGGCTTGTTTCCTACCGTGTTGATGTTAAAGAACCATGACCTTGGGCTGCCTCCCAATAACGCTTGCTTTAAAGTCTTCAGCCGGACTTTGCTATAGCAATTTTAATGCTGTGGTGGTGTAGGCGGCTCCCCTGCCTCTGTAGTGCTTCTGCTGTTATCTGAACAAGTCAGGTTCTTCTCAGTTGGGTCCTTGAATCTCCCGTTCTTTAGTATTGAGAAGGTAACCTGATCGTTATTCATCCGCATAGTGAGTTCTCCTTTTTCCACATCAATCAGCGTATGGACAGTTGCCATGAAGGGTCTCCCCAGCAGAATTGGGACATCACGATCAGCTTCAAAGTCTAGGATAATGAAATCTACAGGGAAGATGAACTTATCTACTTTTACCAGCACATCTTCGATCTTACCTTCAGGCAGCACTATTGAGCGGTCGGCCAGCTGCAATGTAACGGTAATGAGCCTAGCTTCCCCAACAGCCAACTGTTTGAAAATCGACATAGGTATGAGATTAATGCTAGCGCTTAGGTCGCACAGAGCCTTACCCGAGTAGTTGGGTCCGATTACACAGGGAATTGTGAAACTACTAGGATCTTTTAATTTCGGAGGCAGTCAATTAGTTAACATGGCACTGCACTCCTGGGTTAATGCCACTGTCTCGAACTCTTCCAATCGTCTCTTTTTAGACAAAATTTCCTTCATAAATTTCACATAGCTGGGCATCTGTTCCAAAGCTTCCACGAGTGAGATGTTAATATGTAATTGCCGCAGCATGTCGAGGAACTGCTTGAACTGCTTCTCCTGTCCTTGCTTCTTAAGCCTTTGTGGGAAAGGCGGATGTGGTTTGGGCATTGCTGGAGGTTCACGGTCAGAATTATGCTTTGGTAGTGCGGTAGCATTCAGTGTAGGACATTGATCGTGATCTTCCAACTATTGTGGAAGCAGAACTGCTGCACCTGGATTTTGTGCTAGTGGTGTTGGTCTTGGCTGCCTCTGTTCGTCCTCTTGGGGTAGCTCACTACCCTCTTGCCCTTCCTTATATTTCTCTGGTCATGGATCAGAGATCGTCATTGGTTGCTTGGTTGCTGTCATGGGTGCAAGGCTTTTACCACTTTGGAGCTCGATCATCTTAACTTCTTCCCTTCCTTGGATCCTAGGGACTTCAGTGTCACTGGGCAAGGCTCCTAAAGGTCGGTTATTCAGAACAGTTGCTAGCTATCCCACTTGAGTCTCAAGATTTCACAGAGTCACTTGTTGGTTCTGGATGATTGCATCGTTTTTTCACATATAATCCTTCAGAAGGTTCAACATAGAGGTCTGCGGGTCTGAATCCCCGCCTTCCTGCCTTGCTGGCTCGGTGAATCCCGACAGGTTTGATGCTCGGTTGGAGAATTGATGGGTCGCGGATTGTCCTGTTGCTTGTGCACCCTAGGACTTCCATGAGAAATTGGGATGCTGCCTCCACCCAGGGTTGTATGTATTCAAATATGGGTTGTTAGCATTTCCTCCCATGTTTAAGTTATTAACGAAGTTTACGGACTCAGGGTTTGCGAAGCACTGAGCATACGAATGCTCTCCACCACAGTACATGCAAGCTACTTGAGATGGTTGCATCGATGGAAGAGTCAATCCTTTCACCATATTGGTCAGAGTAGACACCTGTGCTGTGAGAGTAGTCATGGCATCCAGTTCATGTATTCCTGCAACAGTGCGGGACGGAGTAGCTCTGTCTGTTTGCCACTGGTGACTGTTCATTGCCATGCGTTCCAGTAAATTATAGGCCTCTTGATAAGATTTCATTAGCAGGGATCCTCCTGAGGAGGTGTCTACTATTGATCATGTCTGAGTGTCGAGGCCCTTGTAAAATGCTTCAATCTGTACCCAATTAACCAGCCCCGTGCTGGGGGTATTTTCTCAGGATATCCTTGAATCTATCCTAGGCATCATAAGTAGATTCACCAGGCTTCTGTTGGAAGTTGGTGATTTCTCCTCTGAGCTGCGCGTTCTTAGTAGGTGGAAAGAATTTCAGCAAGAACTTACTTCCCAGATCATTCCATGTGGTGATGGAATTAGCAGGCAAGTTATTAAGCCATGTGCGTGCCTTGTCCCTTAATGAGAATGAGAATAATTTGATCCGGATGGCATCAGGAGGTATACCAGTGAGTACAAAAGAATCGCACACCACCAAGATGGTCTTGAGGTGAAGATGTGGGTCTTCAGATGAGAGTCCTCCAAATTGTCCAGCCGCATTCAGCATCTGAATCATGACACTTTTGATTTCAAAGTGTCCAGCATTTATAGTTGGTGAAGTGATGGCTGAAGTTAATTTGTTCAGATCTGGAATCCTGAATTCCATAATGGCCCTATTCTCATCTAGGTCTGGTTGAGGAGGTGTAGGGTCCTGGTTATCCCTGTGCATCTCGATGCGCTCTCGTTGTTCTCGTTCGTGATCATTAGGTATATACGCCATGCTCGCTATGCCAACGGATTGGCTTCTCTGCTTCTGCTTTCTGCGCCTTTGCTTGTAGGTGCGGTCTATCTCAGGATCGTAAGGCTCTAGATTGACTGAAGGCAAATTGCACATGCACACTACAGACTGTACCTGAAAAATCACGAACAGAGAAAAGTGAGCTTGTTACCAGGTAGTGATTGTTCTACTCAAGTACTTTTATGTGTTTGTTGTATGTTTGTTTTGCCATGTGTGTTTCATATTTTTGCCAAATATGCATACAGAGGATGTTGGGGTTCGAGTCCCTGGCTAGTGTGTTCCTAGCACTGATGATAAATCCGGGGCATGCCTTGAGTGGCGGCTCAACGATTTGTGATTATTGTAAATCAGGGGCTGGCCTGGTTCAGGCGCCTCGACGGTGCGAGGTTTGTGATTTCGATAAATCTGGCGCTTGCCTTGGTAAGGCAGGTTGACGGTGCATGATGTTTGGTCACTGTATTTTTCTGTTTGCATATATGGTATATTTGACATTTTATCTATGAATTATATGTCATGATTGCATTCATACATTATACAATTTAGTACGAGTTTAACAGTTACTCTGGGGTTCACTTTTAAACTCCAGATAAATCTGTAGACACAGGGAATCGTGCCTGAACTGGAAGAACCTTTTCGGAGAGGTAGCGCGTATCATTTCTGATTGAAAAATAGGGAATGCCCTATCATACTTTGTATTTATTTTGGGATGACTGTATATATATTTTTGGTATTTTACTTTGGATGATTGTACCCTTAATCTTTCGGGGACTATTTCGTTTTTGTTTATCGCACTTTTACCAATACATTCGGTAGTTGAAACCGTTATAATGCTCTATTGCGCACACTTTGATATAAGCTACAATGGGATAAATAACTATGGAAAGTTTGTTAGTTCTCTATGTTTTGATGATAATTGACATTTGTAAACATAAGTTAAAGTTTGTCTTTGGTAAGTTGAAAAACTTACTATCAAAGACAAAGTGATAAGTTAGGATGGACTCAGAGTCATCCTTAAGTGCGTCAATCCCCCAGTTGTCTTACACAATGCTACGACATCTATACTGTACAGCTTCCGCAATTGCTACAGCATAGCTGCTACTCACAAAGCTATTTGGTTAACCCACCTCTATAGTCTACCGAAGCTTCCGCGTCTGATACGTAGGATACGATTAGTTCTCTATGGGTTTTGATGATAACTGACGATTGTAAATCAAAGTTGAAGTTTTGTCTTGGTAAGTTGAAAAACTTACGGTCAAGAGAAAACTCGAGTTTTGTTTTCAAAACTCGAGTTTCGGGTTTGACAGAGAGTTGCTCAATTGTTCGAAATATGACAAAACTCAAGTTTCCTTTGGAAACTCGAGTTTTGAACCTTATAGAGACACTCAGTTTTTCATCTCAAGAAAAAACTCGAGTTTCAGTTTGGAAACTCGAGTTTTGGCTTATACAGAGACTTCAAATATTTTTAACTAAAGACAAAACTCGAGTCTTGGTTTGGAAACTCGAGTTTTGCCCATCTAGAAAGTCTCTAAGTTTCAAATCCAGTTTTTGCGCCAAGAATCTGTAAACTCAACCTGTTCTAAGATTTTAAATGTTTTCTCTGAGTTAAGAGAAAACTCGAGTTTTGGTTTCAAAACTTGAGTTTTCACTTCACTAAGCATTTTCAACGTTTACACCATTTTTGAAAACTGGAGAGTGATCTGGCTTAAAATCTTTAAGGTTTTCATTTAAAAAATGAAAACTCGAGTTTTACTTTGAAAACTCGAGTTTCATCCAGACAGAGAGATTTCAATGTTTTCAACGTTTTTCACTCTTAAAGTGAAAACTCGAGTTTTGGTTAGGAAACTCGAGTTTTGATCAGGCAGAGAGGTCTGAACTTTTCCTAGTTTTCATGTTCAAATGAAAACTCGAGTTTTAGTTACAAAACTCGAGTTTTGATTAGACCGAGAGCCTTGGAATTTCTCTCAATGTTTTCACAATTAAGTGAAAACTCGAGTTTCAGTTTGGAAACTCGAGTTTTGATCAAATAGAGAGCCTAAGATTTTTCAACACCTTGAAAACTCAAGTTTTGATTTAGAAACTAAAGTTTTGATGTTTTGGACTTCCATGTGCTATATTCATTAAAAGTCCAAAACTCGAGTTTTGGTTTGGAAACTCGAGTTTTGAGTTTTACTAAAACACTGATCCAAAAGCTCAAAACACGACTTTGCTCTTTGGATGAACAAAACTCGAGTTTAGAGTTTGAAACTCAAGTTTGGTCTTAACTGCACAGTTGAAAACTCGAGTTTTGATGAACAAACTCGAGTTTCCATCGCTAAATTCGAAAATTGAATTTCACGTTTTTGCATATGCTTCATGTTTGATTCCAATACTTTCCAGTATTAATCTTCAACATTCCCATTTATGTTTAACCACTTGGTTAGTGAGTTTCAGATGATTTAGAAGATGTTTATTGAAGGTTAAAGCATATAAAGCAAAAAGCATGTCAGAACATTAAATTCTAAGTCCAGAAAGTTGCATATTTCTGGCTAATTCATCTGCACACGCTTACAACGAATTAAAGAATCATTTCTACTTCCAGCAACAACCTCTCCAACGGATTTATTTGCAGAGAGTCAACACTGAAGTCCTGCCTAGCTGGATTAAGTGGAAATTAGAGAGAGAAGGTGCCAAAACCACTTCCTAAACCTTGGCACAACCTTTCCAACAGATATATTGGAAAGCAACGGTCATTTAATGATCTCTAAGTATAAATAGAGCTACATTCAAGTCTTTCCAACAACCACAACTGCTGAAAACATATTACATTCAAGTGTTCATTTATTTTCATCAGTTTTCATTTGTATAGTATCTTTTGATACAAAGAGCTTCAGTGTTTATCATTATCTACTCTTAGAGAGAGTTTCTGTTTGTAAATCATTTATTGTAAAGAACCACAAGTTAAGGGACTTGGTGGTTGGGTTCATTGATTACAACTTGTAAGGGAGAGTGAGTTCTAGTGAGAGAATCACTTCTTAAGTGCAAAGTGTGTAATCATTGAGTTAGTGGAAAGTCCCAGAGAGTCTGGGGACTGGATGTAGGTCAAGTTGTTGAGACCGAACCAGTATAAATCCCTGTGTCCTAGCTTTTCTTCCCTTACTCTGTTCATCTCTGTTTTTAGTGTTGAAAAACCTAGCATTTTTCGAAAATTTTTTAGAATACCCAATTCACCCCTCTCTTGGGTCTTTAGGCTCCACTTTCATTTGGTATCAGAGCTTGGTCTTTTCATAAGAGCTTAACAACTCGAGAAGGATCATTATGGAAGGAATCTTACCCGATGGAGCCTCAATCAACAGACCTCCTGGCTTCAATGGAGAACACTACTCGTTTTGGAAAGCAAAATTCAAGGTGTTCGTGATGGCAACAGAGTATGGGCTCTGGAGAGTCTTCGAGAGAGGTTATTATGTGCCCTCAACTGTTGAAGATGGCGTAAGAGTCCCTAAGCTAGAATAGGAGAGGTGGTGGAAGGACAGGGAAGAAAGAGAAAGTGATTAGAGCCGATTTCACCTCCGATTTAGAGTTTCTAGCTTATGAGGCCTCCTCTAACTTTATTCCTCTCACTAAGAGCAACTTTTCTACGTTTTGGATTCTTGATCTAAGGTGTTTGGGTTCTGTCTACATGGTGGAGGTGATGTCGAAATCAAGAACCGCCTATGGAATCGAGTAAAGGTATGTATAAGCTCCAATTTGAACCAATTGGTTTAAGGTTTTTATGAGTTGTGGTAATACCTTGTTTCAGTTAGCCTCTGTTTTTGCATGAAAGATAATGGTTTTACAAATTTTGGGATCAGAAACGGATTCCTTGGGCAAAATTGTGTGGACTAGGTTGTGATCATGATTTTAAAATGGTTGGATTGAAAACCCAAAGATTAAAGTTGATATGGTAGTGCTGCCAGGTTGGTTCCCACGTGGCAGTCAATTTGTATCATGTTTTTTACTAGGCAAAGGTTTTCCAACGGCCCTAAAACTTTGTAGGATTATAATAGACATCCTAAACTTTAATTGAATAACTTATAAGGGCCAAATAGATCTATATATAGAGTAAATACCCTATTTGGTCTCTGAAAAAAATCACGGACCCCTTTTTGGTCCCTCAGTAAAAATAACTCATCCCGTAATCCATGTAAAATCCAAAAACCGTCCACGTTAGTCCTTCCAGGTTGAAGTGGACAATGCAATGAAGTGTCCCAAATGTGGTTAGGGATTACGGGATGAGTTATTTGTTAGTTCTCTAAAGGTTTTGATGATTGCCAATAATTGTAAACAAAGTTTGAAGTTTTGCTGTCAACTGTGTAAAACTCACTGTGAGAGCAAAACTCGAGGTTTGCAGAGAAACCTCGAGGTTTGGCCTTACAGAGAGAGACTCAAGCTTTCTAAGACTAAAGAAAACTCGAGGTTTCCAGAGAAAACTCGAGTTTCCAAACACAGAGACTTCTCAAGCTTTTTTGAGAAAATGCAAAACTCGAGGTTTCTAGAGAAACCTCGAGGTTTTGTCACATAGAGAGTCTCTCAGAAACTGAACAAATCAAAACCTCCAGTTTTCAAATAAAACCTCAAGTTTTGTGTTTTGATTTGAAACTTCATTTTTCACAAGTTTTTGAGAAAACTCGAGGTTTGTCAAGAAACCTCAAGGTTTTGGCTGAGACAAGAATCTTAGATTTCAATTAAGTTTAAAACCTCCAGTTTTGGGAAGAAACCTCAAGGTTTGAGTTCAGCAAGATTTTTCTCTAAGTTTTCACAAAATGTGAAAACTCGAGGTTTTGGAAAAAACCTTGAGTTTTGTCCAGGCAGAAAGCAACTAGACTTTCTAAGGTTTCAAAACCTCGAGTTTGGTTTTGAAACCTCGAGGTTTCTGTCTTGGCGCAAAGTCTCAAAGTTTTTATATTTGAACAAAACTCGAGTTTTGTAAAGAAAACTCGAGGTTTTACAAGACATAAAGCAAATGAGTCTTTCACTGAGTTAAAAACTCGAGGTTTCAAATGAAACCTCAAGGTTTTACATTTGAGAGATTTTTTCAAAACTTTCCAAATTGAGTGAAAACTCGAGGTTTGTAATGAAACCTCGAGGTTTTCCTAGGCAGAGAGCAACGAGCATTTTAAAGTTTTGAAAACCTCCAGTTTTGCTTAGAAACCTCAAGTTTTGATGTTTTGGACATAAAATCAGTTTCACATGCTAAGTCCAAAACTCGAGGTTTGATGAACAAACCTCAAGGTTTCTGTGCTGTTTTTGAAATTTGAATTTCATGATTTCATAAATCTGTCTTGGTTGATCCTAATACTTTCCAGTATTAATCCTTTATGTTCCTAGATATATTTAACCACCTTCTTGATGAGTTCTTAGACAGATTAACGAAAGTTTATTGAAGATCTCAGCAAAAGCAAAAAGCATGTCAACACAATAAATGCAGTCCAGAAAAGTTACATTCTTTCAACTAATCCAACTGCACACGTCTACAAAGCATTAAAGAATGTTTTCTACAACAAGTAAGCTCTTATCTAACGGATTAATTCGCAGAGAGTCAACTCTGATCATCTAGCCAATTGGATTAAGAGTAATCAAGAGAGAGAAAGTCCCAAAACCACTTCAGAACACTTGGACAACTTCTTCAACGGATCTATTTGGAAAGCAACGGTCATTTAATGATCTCTGAGTATAAATTGAAGAGCATTCAAGTCTTTCCAATAACTACAACATCTGAAAACGCACAAGCATTCAAGTCTCTCAACTACCTCTTAGTTTTCATTTGTATCTTGTCTTTTGACATTATAAACTTCAGTGTTTATCATCATCTACTCTTAAAGAGAGTTTTCTTTGATTGTAAATCATTTATTGTAAGGAACCACAAGTCAAGGGACTTGGTGGTTGGGATCATTGATTACAACTTGTAAGGGGGAGTAAGTTCTAGTGAGAGAATCACTTCTTGAGTGCAAAATGTGTAATCATTGATATAGTGGAAAATCCCAGAGTGTCTGGGGACTGGATGTAGGTCAAGTTGATAGGACCGAACCAGTATAAACTCTTGTGTCCAAGATTTCTATTCCTTATCTCTGTTAATCCCTGTTTTCATTAGCCAAAAACAGAGCACTCATCTTAAAAATTTCAAAATACCCAATTCACCCCCCCTCTTGGGTATTTAGCTCCATTTACATTATTTTTATTGAGGGACCAAAAATGGGTCCGTAATTTTTTTCAGGGACCAAATAGGGTATTTACTCATCTATATATTATTAGTTATGAATTTTTGAAGTTTGTCATGTAAAACTGACAAGTTCCTGGGGCAATGACCAATAAATTGTGATTCTGGAATATTGTGCGTCCAGATGCTAAGGATATTATTTTTCCCTGAAACTAGACATAATAAGGATCATTTAGCCTCTAAAATTACCTGATTTAGGTCTGTGTAGACTTAGTTATGCATTTTCTAAGTTTGGTCATAAAAACTGAAAAATTCTGTATTAACCCGTTGTCCACGAATGTGTACTTTTAGGGCTTGACATTTGCCCAGGATGAAAGAAGAATTAGGAGCCAATTCAAGAATTGGTAAAGCATCCAGGTGATAACTCTAACTCTCACATATTATGTGTGGCACTATATGCATATGTGAATCAAGATTGTGATTTGTGTTGTGAACACGTAATAGGGACTAAGGCCTAGTGGACCAGTAGTCCTGGGGTATTGCAATCAAATTATGTGAGTTGAATGCCCAGTATTGTGGGATGGATTATGTAATCTTTGTTTGCAGCCTATGCTGCATTTGATATGTATGATATCTAAATTCTGATTGTAGTGTTTACTATTAACTATCATATATTGTGCATGCATATTATGTGAGATTAATTGTTACCCTGGGATTTGAATCTTAGCCCTCCTTATTTTGTGTGATTTGAGCAGTGTATTGGATGCGGCTCCCAGTGCAAAGCGGTGGATGTCGACAAACGAAGATGTCGGACTAGCTCCAGTCTTGTTGTTTATCTGTCGTAGAATTCTGTAATTAATTTTGGAATTTGCAGTATTGTATAAGTACTCTATGGGATTCTTGTTATGTAATCAAGTAATAAATATTAGTATGTTTATGCTATTTCTTTTTGCACATTATGTTGCGCATTGTTGCTCTGATAATTATTTGAAGAGTTAAGGTGCATATTTGCCAACGAACTATTACCCGAGGAGCATTTGGCACAAAAAACAATTGAGGGTACCAAAATTACCCATAAACAATTAAAAAGTGAAAAAAGTACCAAATAACTATTAGAAAAAACAGCTATCACAATTACGTTAAAATATGAGGCACTGGCGTAGGACGGTGGTGGAGACACTGGAGAAAACAGTGGTTAAGCTTTCTTGTTGGATAAGGCAAACTCCAAAGAGATAGGACCCATGTGAGTAGGCTCTGTGGCAGCGGCAGCTGCTGCTTATGGCATCAGAGGGATGGAACCAAGGTGTAAGGCACGTGCCGGTCGAAAGCTGTGGACTGTTGGATTTGGTTTCGGTGCGTGATTCTCACCCTGAAGCTGCATATGGACCTTGATGAGTTCAAGAGGGCGAGTGGAACACCCAGCAACGATGGAAGCTTTGGAGATGTCGTCATCGTCGACACTGTGATAGTCAATGGAAGATGGAGACACCAAGACAATGACGGGGTAATAGTTTGTTGGCCAATTTGCACTTTAATTGTGTTTTTATTTTCACTTTTTAATTGTTGATTGATGATTTTGGTACCCTCAATTGTTTTTTGTGCCAGATGCTCCTCGGGTAATAGTTCATTAGCAAATCTGTACCTTAACCCATTTTCTGAATATCACGTGTATTACATCCATAACTCAATGATAGTAAAGAGTCACTCGAGTAAAGATGCAATAGCTTCAAGTGAGTATCTTAACTTCAAATTAAGTCATTCTAACTTTCATTTGATCATAGAGACTTCCAATATCAAATCTAAGAACTTGAATTTTGATATTCCCATTATATTTTTCAAGTTCTTCTTTTGTTAATCTATTCTCTTCTTCTTATTGATTACTTTCTAAAATCTTCTAATAACTTCTTGCTTTCTTGACTAATGTCTTCAATCTTTTTCTTCTTCTTCCTCTTGATCAGTCCAACTTAACTACTTCTTTCTTAATCTTCTTCTTAATCATTTTTCATAATTCAAATTGATATCTTCTAATCTTTTCTTGACATTCTACATTAAATATAGCAACTAGTTAACATATGAAATAAATATATTATGCAAACTTTTTGCTCTTAATATTTTACATCATCAAGACTAATCATATCTAATAGGTTTTCCTTACTTAATTCCTTAAAAAGGAACAATAAATATTTTAGAATTATAAATTAATGCATAAATACCATTGACTTTTTATTCCTTTAAATTTAATTTACCTTGAATGCTCTAGAGTGTCATGACCATACAAGAGCAACCTATTCAAGCTGTTTGACAACTTCCTTTAGTACTATCAGAACCACCGAATCATGTACAGTTTCGAGGTCCAACAAATATTTCTTTGTCACAAATGATCAGAATAGGCACAATACCTTGCCAGCCTTCCCGAGCACATAATCCTTCTTCCCATCATCTATGTGGAATCCAGACTACAAAACACACAAATCATTGTTAGTCATAGATATACCAGTTAATAAGATATTATTTACTATGTGGCATCATATCTTACTGCCATTTCATTCCAAACAGCCTTCCTCATTGACTCAATTGCACTCTTCTAGTTGTTTAAAGTGATAGGCACGTTGCTTTTTGCCTCATACCCAAGGTAGCTAATGAACTTATCTGATTTCAAAACTAGACCTTTCTAGTTCCATATCACATTAAGCTCCCTCCCCTCTCTCTTTGTTTTATGAACCTCCTTTATCATAACAAGACTCTTTCTTAATGCTCTTTCCTCTTATGTTAGTTGGAGGCATTAGGACCCTCAATGCTTGATCCACTATAAAGATCGGATGCTGACATGTTAACCTGTAACAAATCTCCAAAATTAAAATTTAACTCTTCTTCTTCTTTCACAATGAATATACAAATAAAATGAACCCATCCTCTTTATTATAATTTCCATAAAGTTTCATTGAACAAGCATAAATCATAATTGATTCAAATAGAATCTAACTCATTCTCTACAATCAAAAGATTATGCAAACACATAGTTAAAGAGCTTTTTTTTTTTTTAATATTTCATCAAACACCTTAAAAACACTCAAAATTAATCCAGAGGACAAGCGATATATCTCCATTTTAATATATATTTTCATATCTATTCATGGGATTTAATCGTTATTATTGTGCTTGCTTGTGATTATTATGATTATTTTGGATTAAATGTATTGCACAAAGTATGTGATAAAAAGGGCTTATTTGTCAATTGTTTTTATAATTCCTCTCTATTGGATTGAATGATATATTTGCTTTTAGGATAGTGCAAAGGAGTTTGTAGGCTAAGGATGAAGACATTAACAAAAGCCCAGAAGATGATAAAAATAGCTTTGGAGCCTGGAGGAATTGGAAATTCGCATGTGCTAGAGGACCCATAAAGAACAGGGCCTTAAGACTAGTTTTGGGCCAACCTATAGCATGGTTGGTTCCCACATGCCAACCTTTCAACTATACTCTTTAAATGGTTGTATTACCATTCCCAAATGACATGTATTCCTTGATCTTAGAGAGCAAAGGATGCCACCAACAATTAATAAAGGGCAAAGGAGTGATTTCACAAAGCCTTCTTCCTAACCATGTCGATAAAGGTTCTATGTCACCTAATGAAGGGTATAATAGTCATTGTACATGGTTCTCTCTCCAATAAACAGCTAAATGGTGCACCCAACAAGTCAAAAGAAGAATTGAGCATCAAGGAACAAGGCTTTAGGAAACTATCTCCAATCCTAGTCCTATTAAGAGTAAGAATCCTTCAAAACCTTGCATCCAAAGTAACCAAGAGACAAGTAGCACCACTTAGTTTATCAAACCAATTTAGGAAACCTTCATCCTAAGACAATTATGACTCCTAGATCATTTTCTAAAGCATAAAAAATGCAGCTCTAACTTCTTCTTGTAAAATTAGGAAACCTTCCTATCTTGAACCTAAATTTAAGGCATCCAGTTTCCCCATTTTGGAGCAAGCTTGACCACCACTCATTTCCCTTTCCATGTAACGAATTAGGAATCCAATTAACTTTAGGAAAACTTGGGAAACCCTAAGAAAGGTTAGCAAAACTGAAGCCCTAGTGATCACACTCAAATTAGGAAACTACATTAACTTACTCCTAAAGCAAAGGCTAAAGCTTTCCTATTTTATGCCATGTCTTGACCAGTCACCATCATCACCATTATTACCAATTGATTTCATCCAAAGGACATCAGCAAACCTAAAGGAAGTGCCTAAAAGTGGGCTGCCACGTTCACCTTTCATTCTCATACAAAATTGGGCCATCACACATACTAAAGCCTAAAACAGTCAACCCTAGGGGCCTTACCCTAAGTTGTTCCTATTTGGGGGGGGGGGGAATTGAATGCCAAATCATGAGAGGATAAATTCTCTTAACTTCTTGGAGATGGATGACTAGGTTTGAGCTCCGGAGATACACTCAAGAGAGTTATTTGCTTTAATCTTTGTTTTAACTGTGTAATGGATTTCTTAAGTTAAGATTTATATTATGTAGTTGATTTTACTAAGATTGTATAACCAAGGGATATCATTTATCTATGCTTTAAAGAGGTTGGGCTGACAACAAATTGAGCCCAAATTGAAGAGATAAGTGAAGAAATCTTCCAAATGGGCCCAGAAGACCTAAAGGTCATGCAAAGGCTTAAATAGATGGGCTTGGATTACTTATAAGTGAGCCCAAGTTGCAAGTGGCAACCATATGCCAATTTTGCTTTAAATGATGTATTATTTCAGTATTTAAGTTGTAGTGGGCCAAACATGACTAATTAAAGCCCAAGAAAGAAATTTTCATTTGTTTTAAAAGTCTTAAGTGCCATTATTTAATTAAATAAGGGATATTAGGGTATCATAAGATATGTTTAGAAATCAGTTTTAAAAAGCCCAATTATCCTATAATATCCATTGAATCCATTTATATCTACCCAAATCTAATTTAAATGGATTCTAATCACCATATACTTTGAATATCTATCCTTTTAACAATATCCTCTAAATAGTTATCCTTTTATTATATCTTTTCACTCATTTGGAGTATATTTACATTACCCATTTATCATGAAATTCTAATTTTCATATATTTAGTCATTATCTCACCATAATCCAATATCCTTCCATCCAATCACCAAAGTGTTATCCCCAATCACATGAGATCACTAAAGTGTTATCTTTTCACTCCTTTATACTTAACCGGATTGGGCTTTTGAGCTTTTAGGGTTTTAGTTTATGTTGAGTCTTATTTTCTATTTATAGTTGTTGGAAATCAGATTATTACCCATGATACTAGCCATGATCCTTACTCTATCTCATCCCATGATCCTAGCTCTATCATATCCCCTGATTCTAGTTGTATTAGTTTAGGAAAGATTTCTGAATGATTATAATCAGTCCTTTATGTTGTAATCCCTTTAATCTTGCCTTTGATATCTCTCCTAGAGCTTATATAAGTGTAATCCTTTCCTATGAGTAAATATAGCATTGAGAGTGTTTATGATTTTCACATGGTATCAAAGCTGGATTAATTCCTGAAGCAAATTAACAGTTCTGCACTGGTTTTCCGGTGCTGGTGACTCGCTGCTCTGTTCAGAATTTCAAAGAGGCAGTGAGTTACACAGCGCCGGGAGACACCCACTTTCATCATTGTTTTCTGTTGGGTCAGCCAATCGTCCAGACCATTTTCAGTCTCTTATCTTGTCTCCATTGTCCTTGTCTCACTGCTCCCTGGGTTCTTCGTTTGTCAAACCCAGCGTCAACAGTCTCTGTCCTATTTTCACTCCCTGGGTTATCCATGACCGAAGGAAAGCAGAGAAAGCCAGAAAGGAGAAGATGATGGTGTCTGTTCTCACCTGCTGGCGGCATGTATCACCAGGAATGGAAGAAAACATTTGATCACCGGGCATGTTTAGACCAAAATCAGCCGCGAGTTCTCTCTCCCTCACACCATGGCACGTTGCTGTTTCTCGCTCTCGTCGCTAGAAAGGCAGAGCGGCGCTAGAAGACCGCTACATCTGCACCTTCTCCTCCTTGCTCCACCATCCCTTCCTCGCCATTGTTTCAGATCGAAGGAGAAGGAGAAGGTGAAGAAGAAGAAGGTGTGTCCGGTGAAGAAGAAGGATCGGGTGATGCAGAAGAAGAGAAGGTACCGAGAGATCGAGACACATGAGGAAGAAGTGGATCTAACCTAAATCATCATTGTTATTATTATAAAAAAAACAAAAAGGGGGGGGGCAGATGGAGCCAGCAAGGAGAGACCTGAAAAAAAAAACGCTACAGTTTGTTGACAGAAGAGTCAAAATGTCATTTCTAAAATTCGCAAGACCAATCTGTCATTTACCAAATTTAGGGACCAATCTGTAATTTCATAAATTCATAGACCTCTAAGACTCAAAACGGAGTACAAGCCCGAACAAAATAAATGGGCCTCTGAGACTCAAGAAGTACAAGTCTAAGGATTTTGAAGACTCAAGCTGTTATGGGACCTTCATCTTCGATCTTGTCGCGGCCGCTGCCCGTCCGTCGATCTTGTCACAGCTAGTAATTCTCAACGTTGTCAAGTTTTGTTGCTCAATATGGGACCTTTGAAACTCCAAAAAATGAGTACAAGCCCAAACAAAATATGGGACCTCTAAGACTTAAGAAGGAGTTCAAGCCCAAACAAAATATGGGGCCTCTGAGACTTAAAAAAGAGTACAAGCCCAAACAAAATAAATGGGCCGCTGAGACTCAAGAAGAGTACAAGCCCAGACAAAAATAAATGGGCCGCTGAGACTCAAGAAGAGTACAAGCCCAGACAAAAATAAATGGGCCGCTGAGACTCAAGAAGTACAAGCCTAACGATTTTGAATATTGAAACAGGCAGAACAAAGTTTGAAGGATTTCGAGGCAAGCTGGGAATGATCGACGACATATACTTCCAGCTTGAGGGGGAGTGTTGGAAATCAAATTATTACCCATGATACTAGCCATGATCCTAGCTCTATCTCATCCCATGATCCTGGCTCTATCATATCCCCTGATTCTAGTTGTATTAGTTTAGGAAAGATTTCTGACTGATTGTAATCAGTCCTTTATGTTGTAATCCCTTTAATCTGGCCTTTGATATCTCTCCTAGAGCTTATATAAGTGTAATCCTTTCCTATGAATAAATATAGCATTGAGAGTGTTTATGATTTTCACAATAGTCAAGCATTAAACATTCAATTTTCAAATTTCAATAAAGAATTATTTAGGTTACTTGCTTCCTTGTATTCTTGTGAGGATACTAGACATGAGAGATTGATCAACTCTTGTGTATTATACTTGGAGTTCTTGGGATGTGTTTCTTTTGGATGATGAGTTTCACATACTTAGTGCTTTTTGGAGCAAGTATTCATAAGGTTCTTAGTTTCTAGATCATTGTTGTTTCTTTTATTAGTTATTAATTTGTTTCCATATATGCTAACCTTTATGTAATTTCTGGGTTTTTTAGGATAAATTCCTATTAGGTGCACATTATCATGCTTGTCCATCTATCATCTGGCGTCATTATTGGTTTAAAAATTCAAGATGCAAAAATAAAAGAGAAGATGATGAATGTAGAAGTTAATGACAAAGAGAAAGAAAAGTGACTTAAGGGTCATGAATTAAAGGAGTGTGAGAAGAGAGATATGTGTGCACTCTACGCTGGAAATTTCTTTATGTGTAAAGTAAAGGGTTAAATACCATTTTCACCATAGAAGTTTAGCCTAAGAAGCACGGGTCACCTAGAAGTTTTTTGGGTCTCATTTTTTCCTCAAAAGTTTAAAAACATAGCAATCTTTCTCATCCGTTGACCTTGACCGTTGAATTGTTGCTCTTCTTTGTCACTAGTACAAAAAAGGGCTTTAAGACCGCCTCATTTAGACCGGAGTAGCGACGCTTCTGTCTTAAAGGAATGACTGATGGTAGTTTTGTAAATATAAATAACATTTCGAACCGGATCATTTTTTCATAGGTCTTAAATATATTATTCAGACCGGACAAAAAAACAATCGGTTTTTTAAATGTTATTAAGAAAATAGAAATATCAATTACTTTATCAACAAATGTCATACAGCCGGACTAATATTTTCTGCTGTCCAAAAATAATAAGGAAAAATTTAAATATTAAGGTATTAAAGTTTTAAGACCGAACATGTTTATTAGCCGGTCTTAAAAGTTATTCTTTTAAGATCAGACATAAAATGAGGCCGGTACAAAATATAGAAAATGATTAAATAAAAAATTAATTAATTTTAAGACCTGATTTATATATGGACCGGTCTTAAAGGTTAATGTTTAACACCGGGTACTAATTTATCCGTTTTAAAGTTAAATAGTTTAAGACCGGACTTAAATTTTGACCGGTATAACAATATTGAAAAAAGCAAACAATTAATTAATTAGTTTCGTTTAATTTAGCAAAAAATTGTCTAGACTTTTAGGACCGTATGTTTATTAAACGTGCGGTCTTAAAAGTCCTGAGACTTTTAGGACCATATATATATAAATTGTCCGCTCCTAAAAGTCCTGAAATTAAAAAATCCCTTTAACTTTAGGACCGCGTAGTTGTAAATATTCGGTCTTAATAGTCTTCCTTTAAATATCTGGCAAATCATTAATTGTTCAAGACAATCGAGGTTTTGATGTTCTCCTCAAGCTAGGACCTTCCTTGTTGTCGTTTTTACCTCTCCTGATTTTGAGCAGCATTATTGGTCTGCCTTTTCTTTGTCGAAAAAAGAATGAAGATAATGAAAAGGACACTGAAAATATTCAAATCAGGGTGAGGTAAAACTGACGAGAACGACGGTCCAACCTTGAGAAGAATTGTCACTCTGTTTGTTTTTATTCAAATAAGGTAGACGATGTTTTTTTTTTAATGTTCTTAACTGTATTCTGAGAATTTTTAATGTTGACCACACGATGACAATGTTTTCGTTGTTTCCTTTTTGTTGGAAAGAAAAAGAACAGAAAAAGGACAAGGCGATCGATATCGTTTCTTTGCCTTCAAGAGATGCATCAATATTACTTGTGAATTTCCTTTTTTGTTTCTTTAGAAAAATTATGTTAACGCTCGTGGGCGTTGAGCGCCGTGGTTAGCTTATTGTTGAAATTGAAATAAAAACAGACATTTATAGAAATTGAAATAAAAAAATTTTTTAATAATTTTTTATTTACATAAAAAAACATAAAATCTAATCCTCTCCATCGTTGTCGGAGGGGAGGGAGTCGTCGGAGAGGTCGGACACGTCGTCATCAGAAAGACGGTACTCAACGTCTTGGGCATCGAGTACCATCGTCACCTTAAAAGTTGACGGCGTGATAGACTTGAAAAAGTTGGCTCATGCGTCGATCTATATGATCGACGCGGGCCAGGAGGTGCTGCATCATTTGCTCCAATGACGGGTCCGAAAGCAGCGGAGGAGTGTACGGATTGTGAAGACCGAGCGGACAAGGAGGACCTGGTGGTGGTGGAGGTTGTAGAAGTGATGGAGAAGAATGTGAAGAAAGTAAAGTAACAACAGGTTTAAATAGAGAACCCATCCTGAACAATACGAAACACTAGAAACTTTAATGAGCAGCCGCATAGTTCCTCAGAATACGAGGAGTCGCCTAGTTGGGAAGTTTATCTGGAAGCCGATCGAAGAGACTCTGAATCTATTCATTGAACAGATACAACTTTTAATACCGGATATTTTAATAGACCCATTCTTAAAATTAATATTTTTAATTGATTAAAAAATAAAAGAATTTTAGGACCGGATGCAAGATAAAAGGTCGGTCTTAAAAGTAATTGAATTGATTAAAAAAATAAATGATAGCAGTTTAGGACCGGATATACATAAAAGGTAGATCTTAAAAGTATTTTAGGACCAAATATGTATAAAAGGTAGATCTGAAAAGTAATTTGAATTCAATAAAGAAATTTAGGACCGGATATTTATAAAATGAGCTCTTAAACTCTCTGCCCTTATATTAACTCCTTACACTACCTCTCTATCCTTATTAACTCCTCACTGTCTCCTAACTCCTCATCAGTAATTAAAGAAGCTTATTAATTCTCCAGTTTTCCTTTATTTTATTCATTTAGTTGCTACTGTGCTCGCCAAAGCCAATGCTTTTTTTTTCAGTTTGGTTTAATAAATAGACCGTTAGGACCAGATACGTTATAAGTAGCTGGTCTAAAAAGTATTTGACTTTGAGGATCGGATGGTGTTTAAATCTCCGATCTAAACATTAATAAAAATTTGGGACTGGAGTCTTCTAAACCTCCGGGCTTAAAAATTAAATTAATAAAATCTTTAGGATCGGATGCATTATAATTAATCGGTCTTAATAAAATCCAAAATCCTAAAAGATGTCTCTGTCGCACATAAAATTAAATTTTCCTCTCTGAACTTCTCTTGTCGCACCGAAAGTGATTACTCAGGTTCTGTCTCCAGTGTTTGTGTGTTGCATTGTCGCTGCTTCGCGTTGCTCTCTCAACAATCACTTTCTAGTTCCTTAGTTAAACGTCTATAGACCAAGCTGTAAGAGGTGTTTCGGTTATATAACTTTATGATTTTCCTACTTATCGTTCTGGGTTTTTCATGGGTTTAATGAAATTGATGAAATGTTCTTGTTGGTTCCTTTGTTGTTAATGAATATTGTTACACCCCTACCGGCCTGGCCCTTTCGAGTGGCGGGTTAGAGGGATTCCTTCACTTAGTTACCATTCCTTAGTTATTAGGTCCATTTAACTTATATCAGAGTGAGCGCAACAGAGCATTTAACCGATTTAGTCTATCTAATGTACTAGTAAAAGTAAAATAAACAGAAAACAAAAGTCCCCGAAGGGTTAAGGGTATAGTTATCCAGAATAAATACCAAAACAAAACATACTGTCATCTCAAATATATGTACAAACATGATAGGGCATTCCCTATTCTTCAGTCTATACTGATAAGCACTTATCATTCCGAGGAAGGCTCTTCACATCGGGCATGTCTCCTTGTGACAACAGAAGAGGCCGTGGTCCGATAACGGCCCCCAGAGTAACCGTTAGCACTCAAACACTAAATGTGTAAGGAGTATGTAAGCTACCATACTAATCAGAAATCATAAGAGCATGCCAAATACATACCATATATGCATCCAGATCATGCCACAGCAAAGTACATATCACAATCCAATAACCTGTACATCTGCCAACCAAGGTAAGCCTCGGATTCACTGGACTCACAACCCGTAGAGCCACCCTTTCTAGGCTAGCCCCGGACTGATAACTCAACCCATACAGCCGCCAACCAAGGCCGGGCCTTGGACTGAACATCCTCAGTGCTAGGAATCACACAATACTGTATCCATATTTGGCACAACATATACAAGGAAAAACACACATAGCAAACACAAATATACAGCAAAACATATGAAGATATCTGAGTAAAACGGTTACTAACTGGTGTGGTAAATATTGTCCTTAATATTTTATTGGGCCCATTGACTTTCCAAGGGTTCCTTTGACCTATAAATCATTAAAATACACTTGTTCAGTATTTACAAAATTGCCATAACATTTTTCTTGCTAAAACTGAGCCCAACACCAAATTTCCAGAAATCCAATGATTCTGGCCCAACTTGTGGGATTTTTAATAAATTCGAAAAAAAATCATTTTTTCATGAGACAAGCACCATTTGAACCATTAAAATATTTATTTTTCATGAAAAATATTCCCAAACCCTGAAAGTACTTTTATTTTGGCGTGGTGCTCACTTTTCACACCTGGGTCAGATTTCTCCCTGTTGCACACAGATCTAACTTTGCCAATTTTTTATCTCTCAATTGGTACCTCAAAAATATATCGAATAACATATCAAAATGATGCCCCAGATGTCTACTTTCCACCTGTAAAATTTCAGCTCAAACCAACGTCTATACTATTTTTAAAAAAAATTTGAAGCTTCGCTGCCCAGAATCCCAGAACACTGGCAGCAAGCTTCTTCTTGAGTTTTCGGGGTTTTTGAGTTCAGAAACTTAAACCATAGCTTAACCCCACACAAAATCATGTTTTAAACACTTTGGGACCATCAAAAACTCCAAAATCAAACCCCAAAACCAAGCCCCAACCAGAAGCACGAAAATCCCAACTTTGAGCTTCAAAGAGTTGAGTTTTCGGTGTTTACCTGAATCGGAAGTTGAGTTGATGATCCTAGGAGCTTGGACCTTGAGCTTGGCTATGGAGGTTGGCTGAATACTCTCTATTTTCTCTGAAAATTTCGTGCTCCCCTTGGTCAAGGAGAGAGAGAGCATGTATATTTAATAATAGCCCAAAGTAACCAACTAGTTCCAAAGTAATCGGTAATTCTTCCATTCGGTTAGTAATTGATTGGCCTAGTTACAACTTTATCCCATGTGACAATTTGACAGACTTCTGGGAGGTTAAGGTGGCGTGTTTTCATCCCAAATAATCAGATTCCACTTTTTAATTTGACTTGAATTATCCAATTTGACTCAAAATGCTATCTTAACTTACCGGCAGGCCCCACGATTTACTTAATGGACTAGTCAAGCTTGTTTTTGGTCTATAAATCAGATTTTACTAATTAGAAAGGGTCTCATGCACCTAGGGGGTCCCACAAAACTGATCCCCAATAATTAATTCCAATTTCCCACTTTATCGGTCAAATTCAGGGTCTACTAGCCCCTATCGGGTCCCACCGGGTCCAAAAGTATGTCTTTTTGTACTTTTCTCTGTCTTTTCCAAATATTTTCCTCTACCTGAGCATACTCATGTGGCGCCTTCCCTCTTCCCAATGTGGCCCCGCATTTGTTCATTCCATCAAAAATAATCCCCTGACTGGTCCCTATCGGTCCCCTTTTTTATCGGTTTATCGCCTGCGGGTCCCATGTCTTGTGTCTGGACCGGGGTATGGATAACATCATCTAATTTTCTTCCCTTTCTCATGTAGGACGAAATTCAATGCCCAAAGGACAAGGAATTGACCATTTTGCCCTTGCCTTATCTTCCTTTAATCTCTTGGTGACACGTGTCCATGTGCAATGATCACCCTATCTCTTGCTTTTTGAAACATGCCTATTTTAGTGTCTCTTTCTCTCTCTTGTCCCAGTATGGCGCATACACACTTCTAGGGGTCAAGAATCCTTGTTTTGTCATTTTTCCTGGGTCCCGCTTCATCACACCGGCTTTATACCTCACCGGTATCTTGCCCTGGGCCCGCATCTTTTCAAACCTGGGCCCATCAGAGACTTCCTATCTCTTGTCATTCTAGGGATTCTTCCCAAATCGGGCTTAGTAGTCTGCCTAATTTAGGCCTATTCTCAATTTTCCAGGTCTTAAATTCGAGATATTACAAATATTGTATTTTGAATATTATATTTTCACTTTAGACCAACCCAACTAACCAACAAGTATTTTTAGGTTACTCTTGCTGTTTGCAACATGAACGTTCGTGGCCGAAGAAGAAAGACTCAGCAAACGCATTTGAATTCATATGCTACAGGTGAGTCCACTAGACTTTCATGCGATTCATTTATTTTCTTCGTCATGCATTTATTTTGCTTCTTGGATTCACTATGATACATTTATGACCAAAAGTGATTCTTCGTTATGCATTTAATGGGCAAGTTTCTCCGTGAAACAAAAAAAAAATAGAAGACCTAACCGACATTAAGCATAAATATGCATTTTGAGTTGGCTTATTTTATATTCAAGTTTCAAATTTTTCGGATTATGTATGTTAAATAAAATGGGGCAAGGGAATTTATAGAATTTGCTAAACAAAATGCCCATGATGATAGTGGGAAGTTTTATTGCCCTTGTATAAAATGTTTGAATGAGAGGCGACTAAATGGCATGGTGAAAAAATCCCAAGTGGGTCTCAGCATGGGGAAGTGGCATTTGATGATAATGACACGGATATTGATAGTGTGTGCAGTGATGCAAATACCCTGCTATACCCTGGGTGTAAAAAATACCAATTGTTGAACGATGTATTGAAATTGGTAAGCTTGAAGGCATAGCGACAACAGTTTTTCTGAAATGTTTGAGGCTTTTAAGGACATGCATGCTTCCAGATGATATTGTGTTGCCACATCGATATATATATATATATACGTACTATGATATTCCTTAAACAATGTCATCACTGACTATGAAGTTTGTTCTTGTTTTATTTTTGTGGAAGGATCTGATCCAAAGGGGCATATTATAAAAGAGGATGTGTTTACGTTGTTGGGTGGGAATCAGATGAAGGCATGGCGAATAAATTATATTGGGCATTACATGTTGTATTTATAACTCAGTTCTTTGTATTTGTAAGTAAGGTATCTTATTGTATAAATTAATTTAGGTGCTGTAGTCATAGTATAATCATTAATTAAAAGGCCACATAACTCATATTTGTATTCTTTATCCCAATTCAATTTATTCATAATTGTTCATAGCTTGTAGCTTGTATATATATATTGATTTGGAAGAACAGGGAAAAAATTCGGGAAAATTTAGACAGGAATAAATACGCCGGTCTTAAATGTTCAACTGTTAAGACCAGATTTATTTTTGTCTGGTCTTAAAATTGCGATCCTTTTAAGACCAGCCAAGTTTTTGTCCGGTCTTAAAAGTTGGGTTTTAAAACCAAACAAAAATATTTCAGGTTTATTTAATACGATTTTTAAGACCTAATGTTTTAAATGTCCGATCTAAAAGATTTTTTTTAAGACCGGTTCATGTCCGATCTTAAATGTTAGACTTTTAATACTGCCTGGAACAAGATCGGCCGCGAGTCCGGTCTTACAGTGCCTCTTTTGTTCGGTCTTAAAAGCCTTTTTTACACTAGTGTGTAAACTTTCAGGGGCAAAATTGCTCTTAATAAAAACTTCTGCGGCAAATTTGCTTCTAAAATAACTTCCAGGCCATATGTGCTCTGTTTTGTTAACGTTCAAGGCAAAAATGAGACCCCAAAAAAAAACTTTTGGATGACCAATGCTCTTGAGGCTAAACTTTCATGACAAAAATAGTATTTGACCAGTAAGTTTTTCCAAAAAAGTGCTACAATGGGCTCCAACTCTATTAAATTTCAAAAATATTCCCTCTCTCCCCTCTACACTCAACGCCCTCATTCCACCTTTTACAGAGACCCACGACACCTTCACTCTCCCCTCTTCTCTCCTTCTTCTCAAACCCTAACCTTACACTTCATTCTCATCAACCCCATTTGGTCCCCACTCTTCTTCATTTCTTTTTTCCTTTGCTGTCCCCACATGCACCCCCAAATCCCACCATTTCTTGTCCCTACCCCAACCCCAAGCTTCATCCCCAACCTCAAACATCGCCATCCCCGTCCCCATACCTTGCCATTTCTTTTTCTCCCCTTAACCCATTTCTGATTTCCTCTCATACTAGTGCATCTATTCCCACCTCCCCATTTCCCCAAACCCATATTTTCTTATTTGACGTTTTTTCCAAGGTGAAATGATTGAGTTTAATCTCTCCAATTAATATTCATATACATTGTGAGTTCTGTAATTTTTAGAGCTTACAAGTTTAATTTTATTAGTACTAAATATTTTAATTTTCTCAATATCTTCCTCTACATATATATACACTGAAAAATAAATGAGATAGATTTAATTGTTATTATAGGTTTTATGTGCAAATGCGTAGTAGTTATAATTATAGTTATAATTTTTAGCACTTGTAGTAGTTGTTAATTAGTTATTTGTTTGTATTATTCTGGATTTATTTTCTAATATTTAATTTCTGAATTTTACTGTGTATAGAGAAATTTATATGTAAAGTATCTGGGTTATAAATGTGGTTCTGAAAGAAAAATATGAAAAAAAAAAAAGGTTTTAAAAATAACTACTTTCTGTAGCAAGAAAGTGCTACAATGAGTAAAAAAATTTTAAAAATAAAGCACTTTCTTTAAGACAAATTCTCACTTGCACGAAAGCGCTACAAAAAGTCATCTTTTTAAAAAAAATAATACTAGTAAAATTTATATTGTAACACTTTTGAAAGCACTACAGCTTCTTTTTGTAGCGATGGCTTCTTTAGTGCCTTAAAAGCGCTATAAATATATTTTTTTAAGAAAAAAACGCTACAACTTTGATTTTTTGTAGTAGTGTCATATCACAATGAAAATTCAATGGGTGGAGTTCAAGGTATCTTAAAGGTAGTGAGCTATCAAGAATAACAAGTTTTAGGCCACCAAAATAGTTTTCAATGCCACATGAAGAAGGTAAAGCTACAATGCTTGTTGAGAATAAAAATCCATCAGGTGGCTTCTTAAGAAACAAGTCCAAGAGTACCTGCAACATACTAGAATGACAAAGAAAAGGATAGTTATCATCGTTAGTGACCAAAGAAATATCCTTGCAATCTTTCTCAACCTCACTTTTCTTACAATTATTTTCACTAACATCATCTATAACATATCAGCCTTTTGCTCTTGATATTGTTTGCTTTAGAGCCCTTGTCACCCCTCACAATCTTAAAATGCGTCGAGATGGGGAATCTAGACTCTTATAAAATGTCTTTCACTCTCTTCCCCAACCAATATGGGACTTTAGACTCCACCCCTATAGGACCAGTGTCCTTGCAAGCATATAAACCCATATAAACTCAAGCCTGACTCACATACAGGGGCCCAAAGTGGACAATATTGAGAGCGAGGTATGAGGTATTAGGATGTTACATCATCATTTTCTTTTTTACCCTCTTTATTTTGAAAGCACTCTATACTCTCAATATCTTTTTCTTTCTCAATCTCAATTTTTCTCTCAATTCCAGAAAAGACACTCTCACTCATATTTTCATTTTCACTTTCATGATTGAGAGGATTATATTGCTCAATTGCAAGATCGGTGTTTGTAATGATGAGTTCTCTTCTATAAATTTGTCAACTTGGTTTTCAAGATTTAATTCTTCTTGGTTGGCTTTGATTCATCATTAAGGACAATAACAAGCATGCTTTTAATATCCTTTGCATTGGAACTACTTTTGAAAATCTTTGTTGCTTTATTTTTTTGTTCATACTAAGAAACTAATGGAAAAAAATTGTTAGAACACATGTTTTGATGATAACAAATCTTATTATCAATGCTTTACATGGATAAATAATTTTGAAAAAGAAATATTAAGTCTAAGATGACTTGTTGATACAAGTCACTCAACTAATACTAAATCACTCAATTGATATAGTCGTTCATCTTAATACCAGATTGTGACCAAGTATTTCTGTCAAGATTTAACAGAATACTCAAGTGATTATAATGGCACTAAAGTGATAGCTTGAAAACTCATCACTATGCAGTCACTTCATAGTCTTTAGAAATTTGAACGATCACTCGAGTGATATGTTATTTCATCCAAATCACTATCAAGGCACCCAATAGTTATGCAAAAATTTTGGTGATCTTATGTAACAAATCACTCGAGTGCTACAAGGCTCACTCGAGTGATGTTGATTATCAAGACACTCAATAGGGATGAATATTGTGATCTTTTGTGACAGATCACTCACGTGTTGAAAGGCTTACTCAAGTGATATTGATAGCTATCAAGGCACTCAATAATGGTAAAGTAATATTGTGATCTTTTGTGAAAGATGACTTGAGTGATGTTGATCACTATTAAGTCACTCAGGTCACATTTCCAGCATCTTTGAGAAAGGCCACTCAAGTGCTATGTTGGTCATTCGAGTGATGACCGATTTTGCCTCATCTCTATGTAGTTACTTGATAATGATTCACATTTTTCAAAGAAAAGAGTGCAATGCACTCAAGTGATATTAAGCCACTTGAGTGACATAGAGAAATCACCAGAGTCACTCAATAGTGAATCAAAAAATTTCTAATGTTTTCAAAGATCAATTAAGTGGACAGTAATCACTCCAGCGATTCTATATTTTCTCAATATTCCCAGCAAGTGCCTCCATGGTGAAATGGGCTATAACATAAGATTTCACTCAAGTGGTAACCTATCACTCAAGTGATAAGACAACACTACTTGATCACTCGAGTGATATTGATGCTAGTTTTTTGAAAACACCATCTCAGAGGTTTTGATACTTATTCAAGTTGATGAAACTATATAGAAATGCTTACAATTGATCTTACTCATTTCTAAACAAGCTTATCTACAAGTTTTAGGTGCTAACACTTGAATTAACATCAAGTTTAACAAAAAGCACGTTTGCGTCAAAGTATTAAATGCACTGAAGCTCAACCGGCCAATCTGAATGCCTTCTGTCACTGACAGCTATCTCATCTCTCTAACAGATATATTGAAAAGATTCAACGGTCATTAATCAATTCCAACCTACAACAAGTATTTACTGTTGCATTCAATACTAATGTCTTGTGCTATGTTTCTCTGATTTTCTTGTACTTCAATGTTCATTAAATTTTCTCTTTGAGCTAAAGAGTTTCTGAAACCTTGCTTAATACTCTTGTTGTAAGTTTTTCAAGGTAGTAGAACTTCGACACAGTTTCATACTTATTTTTCCCCCTTTCTATATGTTTTACCGTCTACACTAGAAACGAGTTTCAGTGTCGTGAGACTCACTGAACCAGCACTTTGGTTTATCCTCAATTTCTATCCTTTCTGGAGAAAGATTACTCACTTCTTTGTCCTTGTGATTGGCGTCCTTGTGATGAAGAAACAGTTTTTGCAAAGTCAACCTCTATCGTTTTTCTTCTAGTGAAGTTTATTTGACAGAATGGCAATCATCTTATGAGTAAGCAGAAGGCTTGATGATCTTGGCAAACATAATGGCAGAGGATCAACCAAATCAAGGACCTCCACCACCGCCGAAGCCCTCTGGTTGGCAGGCAATGATGCTTGGCGAATGTGACTACTACAAAATATGAATATTACTACCCTAAAAGACATCCTTTTTAAAAAAAAAAAAGGAAGTAAAAAGTGAAGGCAATAGCATTGTCATAATTATTTACTTGACTTTGAGATTTTAGACAACCCAAATATTAATTTAGGACGCCTAAAATTTTTTTTGACGTCCTAAATATATTTTAAGATGCCTAAAATGTAATATTTGGCACCATTTAGGATTTTTTTGGCACAGGAAAAATCTTGAAAATTGATTAATGTTGTAAATTACTTGACTTCGAGACTTTTGACAACCTAAATATTAATTTAGGACACTTAAATTTTTTTTTGACGTCCTAAATATATTTTACGACGCCTAAAATGTAATATTTGGCGCTATTTAGGACTTTTTTGGCGCAGGAAAATTCTTGAAAATTGACTAATGTTGTAAATTGCTTGATTTTGAGACTTTAAACAACCCAAATATTAATTTAGCACACTCAAAAAAAATTTTTACATCCTAAATATATTTTAGGACGCCTAAAATGTAATATTTGGCGCCATTCAGGACATTTTTTGTCAAAAATAGATTTTAGGCGTCCTTAAAAATAATCAGGACGCCTAAATTAAAATTTTAAACGTCCTAAAATAAGAATCAGGAACCCTAATTTCAATTTCAATTTCCCCCCGTGACTCAACAAAAAGGTTTCAATCTTCATTTTTCATTTTTGCGCTGTGAACCTTCGCCTTCACTTCTTCCTCTGCACAACTCTCTACCCTCTACCTCTCTTCTTTTTCATTTTTCACAAATCTCACTCGCTCACCACGTCAGACACCACTCTCGTTCGTTGTAACATCCTGAATTTTGAATCTAATATCTTGAACATAAACCTATTTTGGGAAGACTAGTAGGCTCTATTTTTGGAAAGTGATAAATTTGAAATCCGTATTTTGTGGGCCCCGTGAATAGTATTTACTATTCACGTATACGTTTTTACTATTTACAAATACGTATTTTAAAAATATATATATATATATATATATATGTTATTCGCAAATACGTATTTAATACTTGAAATTTGTGAAATATGAATAGTGTTCACTATTCACAAATACGTATTTACTATTTAAAAATACGGTATTTACTATTCCTAAATACGTATTTACTATTCATGCGGGACCCACGGCCAAAATAATTCTCTGCAAACTTCCCGTGAGCGACAACCTTTCTCGTGAGTTTTGAAAAAAATTCACGCGGGACCCACGTAATAATATTTTACTATTTAATTTATAATATTATATTATATTATATTAAAATATTATTAAAAATTTTTAAAAGAATCATCACGGGGCGGCTGAGAGAGTCACGGGAAAGTTTTCTTTTTAATTTTTAGGAAAATTACGTAAAATGACCCAAAGACGAAAATTACACTTAAAGACCCATTTTCCAACTATAAATAGACCTTCCATTTCATTTCATTCTTCACAACTTCTAAGAGCCATAGAGAGAGGTAGAGAGAGAGAGAGAGAGTAGAGAGATATTTGCTTGAGAGTTATAATAGCTGGTTGGTGATTCGGGTATTAGCAAGTAACAGGTAACTCTGAATATTCTTCCTTATACTTGTGAATTATGTATGATTATTAATTGGTCTGTTTACTATTTTGGCAAGAATATTTAGAAAATATTTATGGTTTTAAGATCTGGTGTGGGAACTTTGATTTGCAAATTTGCAGAGGTACTATTTATACGTACGTTACTATTCACGTATACCGTATTTACTATTCATTTTACTATTCACGTATACCGTATTTACTATTCATAATACTGTTCACGTATACTGTATTTACTATTCATTTTACTGTTCACGTATACATACCGTATGTACTCTTCATTTTTACTATTCATGTATATATACCGTGTTTTACTATTCACATATACACATAGTATTTTACTATTCACAGATACGCATAGTATTTACTATTCACAGATACGCATAGTATTTACTATTCATAAATACGCATATTGATGTATAAAACTTTATGGTATAATAATGCATTATTTTGAGTAAACATATTCATCATGGCGGTTGTATTATGATGGGTGGAGTAAGGAGGGATTTGAATGATAAGAATGATTTATGCCACCACTCGGTGCACAGTGGATGGTACTTGTTTCAGGGCCCCATCTTCCATGTTTTCCTCTGGCCGGGATTTCATTGGAGTTGTGGGACATGTGACACCTCCTTAGTTATTTTAAAGGAGGGGAGCCATAGTCCAGATTTAAGCTATATACCTTTGGCCGGGTGTATCTTAAGTTTTGGTGAGCTTGGAACAATTCAGTCAAATGAATGAGTTTCTATTGGACTATGTGTTAGCCTATGGCTCCAGTCAGCGGATACGGATGGAGGTGGTATAAGGGAGGCTGCATACTGCATAATGCATTTCTGAACAGTTCAAGAATTTGATATAATGATGAATAATCTGTAAAGACATGAGAAGAGAACTTTTGAGATATTTATGTTTTATTACCTTCTATATTGATGACTATTAGTATAAATTATTTTGTATGAGAAATTATGGAATCTACATATATATTTGAAATCAGCCCATATCTTTTTGTCATATATTATTTGCTCGTGTACGGTAGAAATATTCAGTAGTTACTGAGACGTGGAATCTCATCCCATATTAACATTTTTCAGGTGAATATCCTAGTAGAGAGCAAGGGAAGGCACCTATGGAGTGAGCTATGGAGGCTCTTTTGTACTCCTATAGTTTATGATATGTTATTTTATTTGCCATGAACCTAAGACTTCCGCTTTGTATTGAACTCTGAAATAATTTTCTGAAATTTATCTTGATTAAGGGTTAAACTTTATTTGAAACGGTAATGTAATCTAATGATTTGGATAATGATACACCCTTTTGGAGGAATTATAAGTATTTTGGCCAAGTTTTTGGGTGATGAAAATGAGGTGTTACATTCGTCACATTGCCCATGGTGCTCGCTCGCCTCATCACCCACCGTGCTTGCTCGCCGTATCGACCACGTCGGCCGCTCCCGTCGTTCACTCGCCATCCCAGACCTGCGATTTCTACTTGCCATCCTAGATCTGCGATTTCTACTCACCGTCCCAGATCTGTGATTTCTACTCGCAGTCCTAGATCTACGATTTCTACAATGTAACTCTTCGATCTGCTATTCCTTTTATTTCTTTGTTTGATTTCTAGTTATTTATTTATTTGATTTGGTTTGAAGGAGTTGATGAAGCACTGGAACGGTTTCAGGTTTTATATCCTCACTTTGATTTTTGGCTTGTGAGTTTTGCTATAAATGTTTGTTGATCTGAACTTGTGCTTATTGTCGTTTTTATTACCTTGAAAGTGCAGAAAATTATTGTAACACTTGTAGCTCCAATCAAGCATCTTCACCTTTGGTTTGGGGTTTTTCTTTTTCTTTTTTTTTTTTTTGAAAAAAGAATCATATACAACATCCTGAATAAAAATAAAGATGTCTTAAATAAGACGTCCTGAATGAAAATAAGGATGTCTTAAATAAGCCGTCCTAATTTAATTTCAGGACGCCAAAATGCGTGAATTTTTAACTTCCCATGTCAAGACGTCCTTCTGAAAAGGGACGTTAATTAGGTCTTATTTAGGACGTTTTTTTAGTTTTTTGTAGTAGTGTAGTTTAGTGAATCTCACAGTGCTGAAACTCATTTCCAATGTAGATGGTAAAATAGATAGAAAGAGGGAAAAAAATAAGTATAAAACTATGTCGTTTCAAGGTTGCTGCAGAGTTGTTGTCTGTCTTAAAAGCAGATATGTTATTCCCTTATTATTTTTATATTAATAATTTATATGAAAAATAATATTTATAATATTAAATTAGTTTTTGTTAATTAATATTAATTAAAAATAAATTTTAATTTCTTAAAATGCATAAAACTATATTTATAAGGAAATTTATTTAAGATTTAAATTTTTTAATTGGAAATTAATTTATATTAAACAATTATAATAAATACATAAAAAATACTTCTAATTATTTCTTAATATATTATTAGTTTTTAAGAATATTATATATATATATATATATATATATATATATATATATATAAAATAAAAAAATCATAGGTTCATTGAAGCTCAACTAGTAAAGGCTCACCCGCGCATACACATGGCATACTACTAGGAGGGGAATTGTGGCGATCGGTAGAGTTAAGATGTGGCAGCCTTCGGAGCTGAAAAAAAAAAAATGTTGGATTACTAGCATAAATTATCGACGGAATTTCATTGGTACTTTTCGACGGAATTATTTTTGTCGATACTTCTGTCCCTGATCTGAAGTTTTTTTTAGTGGTGCCTCCTACGAATGTGACACGTAGCTTTTCTAGAGAAGGTCCACGTGGCATTTTAATATTTTTAAAAAAATAAAAATCAAAAATAAATTGACGAAAAAATTGGAATTTCGTCAGAAATTTACAACGAAATCAGAATTCTATCTCAAAAATACGTCGAAATCAGAATTCAGTGTTTTTTTTGTAGATCTCTTTGAAGTTCCTTTTCACCACACATGTTGGTACCTGAAAAGTTAAAAATAGAGAAAAAGGGACCTCATACCACTATACTCACGTGATTCACTCAAACAAGTTTAGTTTCACTTGTATTTCACACTAAACTTGGCTTTTAAGTTGATTTGTGTCACCCTTACCTTTTTCCACTCTCTAAATTCTTCTCGAGGCTCTATAAAGAGCTAATCAATTTAATCAAAGCAGTCACTATTTGTAGAATCAACACAACAACACTTAGAAATTTAGAATATCAAATATCAAAATTTTCAGACTCAATACAAGACTTCGAAATTTGGAATATCAAGGTGAGTATTGGAAAAGAGTTAAAGGAAATCAAGAGTTGAATTGACACAAATTGGAAAAGTTTAATCAAATCCTGGCTATCAAGATAGTTATATATATATATATATATATATATATATATATTTCTCTGTATTTTTTCACGTTTTTTGTTTTTTTTTATGATGATCTTTTTTGTATTTTTTTTTTCCTGCTAAGAGTTAAAGAAAACAGGGAAATATATAACTAACAGCACAACACAAGCAATCTAATCCCAAAAATTACAACAACAACAAAAAAATGCATCCTTTTTTAAAAGGATGTAACTCACTATGGAAATTACGGATTGAGATTAAACCATAACGAACACAAAAAGAGATTTTGAACAATGAAAACAATCTATTAAATGTTGGGAAACTCAAAGGGAAAGTAGTCGAGCTAGAAACTTTGGTGACATTCTGGAAAAGTAGAAGATGAACAGACACAAGAATTCTAGAAAACACATCTTGATTAAAATGGACGTGACTCACAAAAGAAAAATCTGATTGAAGCGATTCCATAACAAGTAGAAAGACGATATTTTGAACTAGAAAAATGACTTGTTACACGCCAAAAGACTCGAAGAAAAATTGGATGAAGAAAAGCAAAAATTTCGATGGCAAACAGAAAAAGTTGAAAATGAACAGACACAAAGAAGAGGCACAAATTACAGAACGAAAATGGAAACTGTTTTGGTGTAGAACACAGATGTCTAGCCTTGGGCTGGTGCTTTGATCTTGTATTGATGGGTTCTGCCTGAGTATCTATGAAGGAGATAACTAGGAGAGCGTGGAATCACCGTGCACAAACTAGGCTCTTCACCAAAAGGGGTGGTGTGTGTGCATAGTGTGACTGAATGTAAATAGTATTGAGTTAGAACCTGTGTATCTTAAGCCTTGATCCTATATTTATAGAGTTTACCTTAGGTAGGATATATCGGACCCTGCGTGATCTCCAGTGCAAGTATCTAGGCCATTATATCATATATGAAGATACCCCTTTATTCTGGGGAAGTTAGGATATTCACCTGTTATAGATAGATCCGATATATCTGCTAGGTAGGATATCCACTGTTGGGCCCTTCCGTTATTGGGCCTGGTATAGGTCTGTAACAGTTGCCCCCCAACCCGGTAGTTCAAGGTTTTGAGCTGTCGGGATGTATTGTGTCAAGGTTACATCGGTTATCCTAAGTAGGTATGTTGGGGTCCTTACGTCACCATGTCGTGTTACACTGCTATGGAAATCATTCATCTTATTGTTCGCCTCACAAGTGCACAAGTTTCGCAAGTAATAAAGTGATAAGTAAAGTATCATTCCCACGAGGATTTGTGTAACAAATTGGTCAAGCAAGAGCCTTAGTGAATTCAATCAAGTTGAGCTAAAACAAAGTTTGGATGTAGAATGAGAATTTTTAAAGACTTTTTCTAAAACTAAAAATTGATAAAGGTAAATGATTCTTTGACTTCAAGGATAAAAGAGCCTAGGATTCTTCTTCCCCTTTTGCATTTTATAAAACTTGGTTAATTACCTCTCTAGTAGCATTTCAATACATAAATGTGTTAGTTTAGGGTTCACAAATACTTGACACACTCTCTCAAGTCAACATCAAGTTTCTCTTCTCACTAAAATACACAATCTCTTGCTACAATTAATGAGAATCAATCTTTAAGCAACAACCCTAATGTGACAATGCAAGGTTAGTAAATATATATCTATTTTACCAACAAACCATCCATTTATCAAGTAAACTTCAAGACAAGCATGATTTCAATCAAGTTCTACACCTAGATTAGCTCTCTCAAGTCAAACCCAAGTGAATAAATCATCTAAATGGAGGCCAATCACTTAGAAGCATTAAGCCAACGTTGAAATCAACACATATATATTTATCTACCAAAAGAGGGGAATGTTCAAGTATTAATCCATACAAAGGGTGAGAAGAACCTTAGAATGGAAGGTTTAGCTACTCATGTTCAAGTACAAAGAGATTCTAAGCAAAGAAACTAAATACATGAAGAAACTAGGAAGAAAAGAGGAGAAAAGAGGAAGAACTAAGGTGAAATCCCTAAAATCTCTCTTAGGTTGAGCACCCAAGCCTCTAAGATTGTTCAAATTTGTCTCTCAAGCTCTTCCCTTGTGCCCCCACTTGTTTCCTTGTGCAAAGAGTGTGTTTTTCGGCCCTTCCCTTTAGGTTAAATAGGGTTTTTCTGTTTCTGAAATGAAAAATGCGCAGCTATCTTTCTGCACTTTTTCACAACTGGCTGTGGCTAGTTGTCAACTTGCATCAATGTTTTTCGTGCACATTTAATGCGCCTGTCGCGTAACGTATGCTACCCACACTTATATGGTGAATAGTCTTTTTCACCCCTGACTCTTCAACATCACAACATTCGAAGGAGTGACCTGTCCATTATTCGTATTTCCCTCCATTCCTTACACTCTTCTCTTTTACGACTTCTCTCCTTTTCTCAAAGAAAACTCTGCTTCTCCCTTGCCACGATCATCTCTGTGCAGCCTTCAGATCTTGCCTCTTCAACCTTATCCAACTTTCACTAAATCCGGTATATTTACCTCCTCTCATCTTTTTTCTGGTTTGATCTTTAAAATTTTTGGTCATTCTGTGACTTGCTCATTTCCGCTTCTGGGTTCTTTTGGGTAAGTTCTTAGTAGGTGCGTTTGGGTACCACTTGAGTTCTGGCCTCCCTGCTTTATCGCTGCATATGTTTGTGTATGAGAGTGTCCCTTGTCCCCTCTCTGTTTGGTTCCCCCTTCCTTATCAAACCTTGTCTGCCTTTCTAGGTTCCATTCTCTGGTGCTAATGGATAGGTTTAACTATTTGCCATCCTAGAGCCAGCTTTTGGTTGTTTGGCTCTTCCCTTTCTGAGGAGCAAAGGTTAGCTGCCTTGCTCCGTGGTGGGTCTGGTGAAAGGAGAGTTGAAGGGTCCTCGTCTGTCATTGCCCAGTCTTCTAAGGCGGGTTCTGCGACTGGTGAGAGGAGAGTTGGTCAAGATTCTCTTGCCAATGAAATTCTAGGTTCCTGTCGACATAAGTCTTCACTTGTCCCCACCTCGGCCACTAAAACCGAACCTTATCCTAGTCCTGTCGTTCTTCGTCCTTCTATCCATAACATGCATGTGTTAGGTATACCTTTCCCTCACTGATCTTTACCTTTTTTGTGTGTGCTTTAGGTCTAAATGGAGTCACCTTCATCCGATAGGACCCCTTCTATTACTAGGGAATCCGATTTTGCCAGTCCCCCTTAAATCCTGCTACAAAAGTATCCCTGGGTCGCTCATGGCTTATTAACGACACATTCTCTGATGTCCCCATCCGATATTGCCAGGCTCGACCTGGGAGAGACTTCATGCTGCTCCTTATGCCCCCTTCTGATGGGGAGCTCGTATGCGCCATTAGGGAAGGAACATTGGCGCTGGAGGTTACTACGCTTTTCCATGTTTTCCAATCACCTCAGCATTGATTCCCGGGTTTTCTATAGGAGAAGGAAGTCTGGGTTTGGAACTGGGATTTCTTGAGCCGCCGAGTCCTGAGGTTTGGTGATTATGGGAGCGGAAGATGCCGTGTTGGAAACATCATTCACTTCATTCGTGGCATTACCCTCTGGGATATCCTCAGGTTGCAGTGGCTCTTGAGCTCACTGCTCTTGTGGATTTGCAAGCTAAGGGTTCCGACTGCTGCTTTTAGTGTTAGCCATCAGTGGCCACGAGGATCGAAATTTAATGTCCCCACGGTCAGCGCGAATGTTCTAGTGTAGAACACAAATGTCCAACCTTGGGTTGGTGCTTTAATCTTAGATTGATAGGCTCTGCCTGAGTATCTATGGAGGAGATAACCAAGAGAGTGTGGGATTACCGTGCACAAACTAGACTCTTCGCCAAGGGGGTGGTGTGTGTGCACAGTGTGACTAAATGTAAATAGTATTGAGTTAAAACCTGTTTATCTTAAGGCTTGATCCTGTATTTATAGAGTTTACCTTAGGTAGGATATATCGGACCCTGCGCGATCTCCAGTGCAAGTATCTAGGCCGTTATATCATATATGAAGATACTACTTTTATTCTGGGGGAGTTAGGATATTTACTTGTTATAGATAGATCTGATATATCTGCTAGGTAGGATATCCACTGTTGGGCCCTTCCGTTATTGGGCCTAGTACAGGTCCGTAACAGAAACAAATAATAGAAAGATATCACCTGATGTATATTCGAAGCTTTAATACCAAGGATGGTGCAAACCCACAATTAATAAGAGATATACTCACCTCAAGAAAACTAAACAAATATCTGGTGAACCATTTGAACCCTTGAGCATGGAAGAATAATGACTCAAAATGTTGGAAAACGCCACAAGATTAATCAAATTTTGATAAGCGTCTTAGTTCGATGATGAACCCTAGAGAGAATCCACTCTTAAGATACAAAGTGTGGAATTGTAACTTTTCATTTTGAAAGTTAAATCTCAAATCTCATTACAAAATGCGGGTTCCAATGTATTTAAAGGATACATTGAAAAATATGACCTAAAGAGCATTAAATGCAGCCGACTCAAAATATTAAATACTAACATAAAAAGTAAATAAATAAAACTTAATACAACGAACTAGGGAACTAAAAAATCAAGTCTACCAACTATTTAATAATTTTCACACAAATAAAATCAACAAACTATAATCAGCATTTAAAGCTCAAAATGTGATTATCTTGGCTCAAATGAGTCCTTCCATGAATAAAATTAATGAGGTTTTTAGCATTTTTATTCAATTTCATTGATCCAATTGTCAATTGCTTTGTTGAGATCTCTTGCACTAGCCTGCTTCCTTAATTTTCTTGGCTCTTACTCTTATGGTTGGCCCGCTTGAAGTTTGTGAAGGTTCACTTGAAGTTAATCGGTCACTAAATGAATTTGAAGAGATGCATCGTAAGGTGAATGACTATGAATGCCAAATTAACGTAAAGTTAATGGGTAAAAATGCCCCTAATAAACACTAAACTGGATGAAGCAAAAAAAGAGCAAATAAGCTTAGTTAGCTAGTCATGAAATTTTCCTGTCCAAGCATACACATCTAGAGCTTTTAAAAAGGCTAGTTTGCTAAAATTTGATGCGTAAATTATAAGATAAGAATTTTTCAAGTTGGCACAAATAATCTGGATGTGCTGAGTGACCAAATGAGTAGTGTAGATGATGTGTATTTTATGGAATGATTGGTTAACAAAGTGGACCATTTAATATTTTACCCTGTAGATGACATGTACAACTTCATCTACAGACTTGAGCCACTCTGATTGGATTTTTTTTATAATTAGTTACGATTTTTTTAAGCTTATCAAGAATAAAGGGGTTACAAATAAATAGTAACCCTAAAATATATTTCAGGAAATTGAATTGTTTTGATAATTCTATAGTTTGAAATGGACTAAAGTGGTTCCTGAACTGTGTATGTTGCTCTTATATATACATGGAAAGTAAGGTGTGACATAATGCACCTTCAGGTCAAAACAAAAAGCGTCCCTATCGTTGTAGAGTTTGTAAAATTGTTCCAGTTTTATTGAAAACAATCTTTTGAAGTGTTATTTATTGAAGTGTGCGGTCTCTTCTACTTAAAACTGCCTTGAGCCAACAAAAGTCACCTGGTAACATAACAATTTGGCTTTTCCTCAATAAAAAATTGTTATTTGATTGATGCAATAGTTGTTAACAGTAATTAGTCTGTGTAGTAATTTGATGATAAGTATTTCAATTTGTTGAAGAATTTAAGAACAGTTAAAATTTTTGTAAACTCGTCATTCATCCCTCTTGTGTTTGTAGCCTTACCTAGCACAATTATAAAATTTTTGGTGTGCTATAACAAAAATAAAATGGTTTATCGTTTAAATATAATACTCCATTCGATCCTTAATATATGACATATTAACCTAATTTGTTTAGATTAACAAAGTTAGTTAAATTAGTTAATATAACATGTATTTTTCTAAAACGTAACACCATAATCATTTTCATTAGTTCTCTCATTCTATCTCCTTTTTGATTATTATTAAATGAGCATCAATAAGGGTAAATTAAAAAAATATGGACATACATAAAAATTATGTCTTATATTTAGAACTAAAATTAACTCTCTAAATATGTCTTATATTAAAGACTGAATGGGGTGTGATATTTATGATGTCATAGAAAGAGCCAAAATTGAACAATGAAGGAAAATTACTCAATTATTTTATTTTTAGTTAGGAATTAATGTTGATTGATATATACATTTGATGCCTTTGGTTTGGTTCAAATTATTATGACTATGATGAAAAGATTTCAACTTAAGCAACAAATATTATCCACCGCCGATGATGCAATAACTACGCACAATTATGACTAATAATTGACGAAGAAGCCCTTTTCCTTTTCACTAAGAATATATTTGACCCAAATTCAAACAATGCGATTTTTCATGTGCAAATCATCTCCTGTGAGATCCATGATCATCATGAGCCTAAGAATGAATTATAGCCATGCAAAGATTTCAAAAAAGAGCATAAAGAGTCATAAAGATTATTAATTTATGGTACCAGTTGATTACGTTATGAGAAAATAACACTCAAGACCCATAACTCATAATATTGGTAGTTCGAGACCTTGAAAATGAAAATTCATCTTAAAAAGTCATAGAGACAAGTTATGCTTAATGCCTTTGAAAGTTAATAGTTACTTTCTCTAAATTAAGTTAAAATAAGGACTTTTTTATATTAGAATAATAACTTCATTTAGGAATAATGTTATATTCAAAACATAGTAGTAACTTTGATGCTACACTTGGTATGTGAACATTTTAAGGAATGAAAATTAATGAGAGAATGTGATGAAAATAATTCAAAAATATTAATTTTTGGCATGCATGGGAAAAAAAAAAATGGAACATGAGTGGGTGGGTGGTGTGTGTGTGTTAGAGTGAGGGAGGCAGATCATATTATAACTATTGGGCTTAATGAAAAGTTAGCCCTTCATGGCCTAATTGAACTACTAGCCCATTAAGGTTTGAGTGAACCTAATTATAGCTAAGTAAGTAAGTTAGCACCCTTCGTCCTTGGGTTCAAGTAAGAGTGATCAGTCTTTCTCACCTTAAAGGAGGGGGTTAGATCCCTTCGTTGGTCAAGGCGCTGGGGGAGGCATCCTAGGGGTCTAGAAAACAGTGGTAACGCTAGTAGAGATGGAGGCATATGTACTCTATGGCTAGTATCCCCTGTGGAGTGGGCTTCAAACGCCCTGTCCTTGGACTGTGGGTGAGCCCAACGTCTTTCTTAAAATTTTTGTATCAAAAAAAAAAAACTAAGTTAGCCGATGAGAGTTGGCGCAGATGATAAGGAATGGGCTCAAGTCCCAAAAGGATGAGAGTTCAATTCCCTTTGCCATTGTGAGGGCTCCTGCGGTAGGCATTCATGTAAGTAGCCCTGTAAATGCTCAAAGAGCCTTGGGGCCATGCCCTGGCCTTGGTGGGGGACTGATGCCGAACCCACCTAAACTTTATTTTATATTAAAAAAATAAAAAATAACTAAGTTACTTAGTTATATTTTATGGAGTAAAAACAAATTTTAGGTACGTGTTTTAAATGTTTGATTGAGGTAAATATGTGAGAGTGATTTTGTCTCGTAAAATATAAAAATTGTTCTCACTATATGTGTTCACTAAAAATTCGTCTTAAAAAAACCTTTAATGAAAATAATCAAGAAAAATTGTGAAATTAATTAATTAGGGTATAATCAAGGGATAAATTATTAAATGAAAGAGAGACAAAATAAATCAAGGTCATATATTTTGGATTAAACTAAACTACATCTATCAATTAAATCAATGACATACAACACATATTTATTATCATCAAAATTCTTAATTTTTGATATTATCCTTTAATTAAAAGGATTTAAATGTAATTTGTGCATTATAATGCTAGGGCATAAGAATAAGATAAGAAATAAGGAATCATGAGCATGCAAAAAAATTCAAAAGAAAGAGAGCGCATAAAGAGCAGTCATAAAGGTTATTATATGACTTTGTGTGACAAAATTGATGATATAACATAATCTTCAAAATCATGAACAACAGTGACTCCCACAAAATCAAAACAATTTTCATGGAAATGCATAATGACTACTATTACCCCCTCCTCCTGTCAATCAATTTGATAGATAGACAGAAACAAAGCATATTTGAGCCAAAAAGACATTTGTCCTTTTTCCGTTGAAGTGACCTCATTGGTGAGCCCATCACCGTGAGAACTCTTTTCATGTTCATGTTATTGGATTTGACAACATTTAGGAATTACTTTGTTGTTTCCGATCACTAGGTAAAAACCTAAAATTATTCTTCTGTATTTCTATTACAGAGGGATTTTTTTTTAACCCATCTTAATTAATTAGCGCCATGTTCCATAATCCATATTAAATCTACTACTTATTTTCGATTTTTACATAGAATTATTTCACACACATATATAGTTCTTGATTTCCTATTCCATATATATTTCTGTTCTTAGTTCTTACAACAAATCAAACGGGAGGGAAGGGCAAAACATTTTCTGTCATAAAAACGATAACCAAGTTCATGCATACAAGCAAAGAAATATGTGAGACCAACCATAAAATAATTTTCTCTGAATAAATTATCCATTTTAAAGAGAGAAAAAATCGCAGTACAGAATGAAGTAATTATTAAATAGTACATGTATGTAGTCATATAAAATTTTCTAATCACAAAACCCGATATTATGTTATTAAAATAGTCTCACTCTGATCACTAGTTATTTTTAATCTGATCAAAAGGTGGACCGCTAAAATAAAAAGTGTGTATTTGTAGCCATTAAAGAAGCATTAAATTAAAGGAACAACCAAGCTCTTCAGATTCGTATCTGTTCCAAATAATATTTTTTTGGGTTTAAAATTTATATAAAAATATGAGGTGATCATGCATACAAAAGTTTGCAAATTGTAAAAGTAATTAATTATCCCCATGCACAAGTGTTATGGCCAAACATATTTTTTCAATACTCAAATGAAGTGAATAATTAATTAACTATATTTAAACTGACGAAGGAATCTGTACATATTAAAGGATACATATTACATGCACAAATAGGGTAGCATGCACATGCAAAATGATTAAATGCAACCTCGTTTTGCTGGATTTATTTTTTACTTACAGATAAGATTGAAAAAATCATTTTCTTTCTAACAAGTGATATAAAAAATGCATAATCAGATTCAGAAAAATAATTAAACACTTCAAGTTGGTGGATAATAGTGAAAGAAACAGAAAAGCCGATCGAGGAACTAAAGAAAGAAGCATGCATTGTTTTCCCTCTCTTTGGTCTCACATATCCCTAGAGAGAGAAGGAGGAGGAGACTGATAAGAAAAGTCAAGCTTTTTATTAGATAAAGAGAAAATAGTGTATCTTTTTAACCCTATGTAAACTTTTGTCATCCTTCATGAAGGTGAGGATCTGAGAAAAAGCTTCTTTTTCCGTTTTAGAATAATCAATCCCAATAAAAATTAAATAGTAATTAACAATTCTCTCTCTCTCCACTTTAAGAGGTGACAGAGAGAGGGAGATGGACAGTCCCATCTTTTTTATCATCAATCTACTCACTCACTCAGCTTTCTTTCTTTCGAGTCATGTTCATTATGCCTCCATCTTTCTCTCTCTATAAATCTATCTCCTCAACGTTCTCTTTTAACAGTTGAAACCCTCTGTTCCTCTCAGCTTTCTGTCCCATCCACCAATATTCCCAAAACGGACGTGGGACTCCAAGAGTTTGCTTCCACCAATCAATCTCTCTCTCTCTCTCATTCAAATATATCTGTGCTTTTAGTTTTTACTGAGTTTAATTAAATTAATAATTTTTATCTTTCTGACTGTTGGTCTGGTAAATAACAAGATAGAGAAAGTGGAAATCTCTCATAACTTCAGTGTACGACATAAGTTTGATCAGGGTCTGTCGCTATAGAGCCTATACAGATGTAGGCTTCATCATAATTCATATTCTTTTGACAATGAGTTCGTACACAGTAATTGTTTAAAAAAATATATATATTTTAAAGAATTTATCAGAGAATAGAAATTAGGGTTAAAGCGTAATTTTACCAGTAAACTATTGATTCAGGAACGTCCAACACAATTAACTATTAAGTGGACTAAAAATATCAAAAAAAATTTTACTCAAGAGCGTCCAGTACAACGCCGTTAGACAAAAGTTAACGTCCATTATCTAAAGTGCAAATTGGCCAATGAACTTTTGATCTAGGAGCACCCGGCACAAAATTCTAAATTTTACTAAATTAAATAAGTTTTTTTCTCAATTGTCATTATTCAAAACTACTTGTATAGATATCTATAGTCTATGGACAAAAATTACTTATTCTTCAATTTTGTCAAAATTATAATTTTCTAAAATAAACAAAATTTTTAATCAAAAATATAATTATATGATTTAAATAAAACTCAAGGTGTTTTATAGTTTATTATATATGTTAAACAAAAAAATTATATGATTTATTTTTATTTTAGAAGAAATTTATGTGATTTAAAAAATTCATTTATTGTTAATAAAATTTTCGTAGGCCAAGTTGTTCCTTAACTCATTAAAATTGCTTCTTAACCTATTATTAAATTGTCCTTCATTAAGTCTCTTAAGTTATCTTTTTTTTTTCAACAAGTCACAAATAATCAATAGAGCATTTAATTAACAAATAAATCATCAAGTTGTCGGATTTATATTATTAAGTATCAATATTGATATCCATTAAAAATAAATCATATATATATATATATATATATATATATATATATATATATATATTTGTTTAACATAAAAATTAAACTATAAAACACATTGAGTTTTATTTAAATCATATAATTAAATTTTCAATTAAAATTTTGTTTATTTTAGCAAATTATAATTTTGACAAAATTGAAGAATGAATAATTTTTGTCGATAGATATCTATACAAGTAGTTTTGAATAATGACAATTGAGAAAAAACTTATTTAATTTAGTAAAATTTAGAATATTTTACCGGGCGCTCTTAGGATAAAAGTTCGTTGGCCAATTTGCACCTTAGATAATGAACGTTAACTTTTGTCGAACGGCGTTATGCTAGACGTTCCTAAATAAAAACATTTTTGGTCTACTTAATAATTAATTGTGTTGAACACTCCTGGACCAGTAGTTCATTGGTAAAATTGCACCTTAACCCTAGAAATTATATAGTTTTAAAATTTAAACCTAAATTCTTAGAATTGAATTACTAAATTTATGAAGCAGATATTTGAAAATAAATAGTATCAACAATAAAGAATCAAAATTATGAGCTGAAGGAGTTAGTTAAACTCATTCTTTTCGCGGTCTATAACTAATAAGGGCTCCAGGAAGACTAAAAAAAATTTCTATAACATTACCCTTTGCAAACCAGATGAAAAAAGATTATAACAAGACCTTAAATTAATAATAACAATATTTCAAGACCAAAACCAAAAGTAAAAGAAAGGTAAAGAAAAAAAGATTATAGAGAAGGATATTAATTAAGGTATGATATAAGTGTAATAATGAATAATAAATAATTCTTAATTTCAAGGTCTTGTTATAACCCTGTCTTTTGGTTCTTCAAATGAAGTGGTGGTGGTGTTGTGAATATGATGTGCTGATGCTGATGCAGAAGATGATGATGACCAGTCAACAAAGAGATTACCAAAAGGATCTAGAGCTTTGGATTCTCTCTGGTGATGATGATGATGATTCTCTTCATTGTAACCTGCTTGACTGAACAAGAGATTCAGTGGGTCAGCTTCTATCTCTCCCAATTCAGCAAAGAAATCCTCAGAAGTCTGATTATTATTATTGCTCTGATCCAACATACATGGCTTGTATCCCGCTCCTCCTGCTTCAGATCCATTATTATCGTCATCTTCCATCATCATATTCTCAAGCTCTTCTTGATCATTATTCTCGTCCATTTCCATCTCCTCCTTCACTGATGATGATGAGCTAATTTTCCCTCTCTGCTGCTGCTCTTTATGATCCTCCTCCTCCTCCTTTAGCTTTGGCGGCCGAATCAAAGCCTGATTATCGGCGTTGTTGTTGTGGTTGTTCTTGAGAGCATTGTTGTTGTTATTTTTGGAAGGCTGAGACCTTGAAGAGCCGGCGAGAGCGTTTCGTTGAGTTGGCCATGGATGGTTGTGCTCTGAGGTGTAAGTGATGACCAGCATGTTTGGGTCTGTCCTGCTTCTCTCTACTTGTTTTCTTGCTGAACAACCCTTGGAGCTGCTACATCTGTAGTAACCCCTGCAAACACAGACATACATATACACACGCTCCAGGTACAAGAACATGATGATATAATACATACACACACATATATATAGCCTTTTTGATTTTGATTGATGATTTGACTCTAACTAACTGGAACCTCAGACTCGGATTTTAAGACATACGTAAGTCTACTAGCTAGCTATAAGCTAAGACTAGAGACTAGAAAGAGCTTATATAATCCTATGTGATTCAGATCAGCAAGTGCTTTTCATGTTGCTGATAAGTGGAACAAATCGTTTAAGAGACGTATTAATGAGGTCTTAAAAAGATTACGTTAAATAATTTTTAGAGCTAAAACTAATTTCAAAGATCAAAATCGTCTCCAGCTGATTTAATTAAGTTGAGTTTTCTAAAAATTTTACTAAACTTCGAAATTATTTAAAAAAAATTTTTTTTTGGGTTGAAAAAACTAGTAATATCTTACCTCATGCTTATTTTTTAGTAGCTTTAGTTTTTTAAATAAATAAATAAATAATTGATCTTTTTAAAATTTAGATCCTAACAATGCAATTTAAACCTCAATACTGTTGAGAACCATTTAAAGACCTGTTTTGGGAGTGTCATTTTGACCACAATTTTCATCCTAATAAAAATGTCATTGTACTACTAGCTAGTGAGGGCAGTTTGGTTTAAGTAATAATAGAACCTTGACACTATACAAATAATTCAGTATTCAGTTCTAGCCTAATAGACTTATAGACCAAAGAAATCACGTTAAGAGAGACTCACCCTAACCAATAATGCTAAAAATTGAATTATATGAAAGTGTTTTTTTGAGTTGGAAGCTTACCCTAATCCTAATGAGTTCTCCTTGATGCCCGATTCATACAAGTTTTTTAGTCGTGAAAGATAGAAATTATAATAAATTGCATATATTACCTCTGATCTTAAATATATGACATAATTTATAGTGTAACTTATATTATAAACTCTTATATTTAGAACGGGGAATACTATACTAGTACTTTACAGACAGTAGTAGCAACTAGTAAGACATCTTTAGTAGAAGATGAAGCTAATTAAACCTAGTTAATGATGATGGTTTATTATTATATTATTAAATGTTGAAATTAATTGTTAGAGTTAATTACCTTGGATAAGGAGAACCTTTGATGGGTTTCTGACCGTACTTTCTCCAAGCCCACAAATCAGAAGGAACTACCTCCCCACTACTTGGTCTGCTATTTGCAGCTGCTGGTGCAGGTATACACACCACCTTCTTCGCCTGGCTCTTTCTGCATCCACACACACACACACCAATCATACTGTATATAGAGAGAGATATCTATAGCACTCTACCCTATCTATGTACATAGTGTTGGGAAGCCAACAACAGTAGTGCGGCTAACAATAAAGGCAGAGTATGGAATTTATGACACACGCCTAAGTCTAAATGAATAGGACTTTTCAGGTGAAAATTTACAAGTAAAGTTTCACATATATCATTTAACTCCTTGAAAGCTCAGTCTACCATTCTTAACTTCACGCACACATAAACTTTTTTTTTCCATCCTCTGGCCTTAATTAATGGACCAAAAATGCACATACATTTATATGTGATTATATCTTTAATTAATTAATAAATATCAACTATATATCTATATGGGTGTTTTCTCTCACACCTGTGAAATATGATATGCGTTCTTGTTCCCAGTCAAATCAGCTAAAAGTAATGGTAATATAGTAATAATAATAATAAGCCACCTAACTGTGCCAAACCCTATTACTTTCTCTGAAGCTCACACCATGAGTTTATGGGAAATTAGATTTCCCAAAAACGGTCGTGCTGATTAATTAGTTCCCTTTTTTCTGAAATTAATGGACCAGAGAAATAAACTTTGTTCTTTCTGTATGTTCACTGAAATCCTCGGGAAGAAGAAGAAGAAGCTTCCTTATTCTCGATCCATCGCATTTAATTAATTGCACAGAAATCATTATTAAAAAAATAATTAATTATTAATAGACTCATCACCTTCGCTTGAGACCCGGATTCCTTGGAGACGAGATCTGCACTGCTGCGTTGTCCACAGTGATATTCATGTTGCCGGCAGAAACCAAAGAAGAGGAAGAAGAAGGCTCAATTCCCCTCGGAGACAACAATGGCAACGACGATGAAGACGAAGAATTCCCGGCGGCCATATTCACCGGAGGAGAATCACACAGCGAAACTGGTAACTTGGCGACGGCGGCGTTGGGAGAGATCTGAATCATGTTGGAGAATATGCTGGTGGTGGTGTTACCTGATGCTAAAGGAGGAGGCCTAATTCTCATATTATCATGATGCGACAAAACAACAGAAGAAGTAGCAGAAAAACCGGGAGATGCACCTTCCATGGCAGAATTATTAGGAGCAGAACTGAAGTAAGAAGAAGGTAAGTGGAATTCAAGGTCTTGAAGAAAGGGATCTCGAATGCTTGAGAAGGGATCGCCGAAGAAGTTGGCGGCTCTCAGAGAATCTTCCATCATTACAGAAGAGAAATTCATCTGTTGGTGTTGCTGCTGCTGCTGGTGCTGATGGTGGTGGTGGTGCCAACTTTCCGATGAAGAAGAAGAGAGATCATGGGGAGCTAATTCAGATGTTGAAGAAGAAGAAGTGCCATGTGAACCACCACCACCTCCACCTCGGCCGCTACTTGCAAGGAATATATCAGTTAAATCGCCCTGATGATAATTGTTGTCCATGATTGAGCCAAGGATGCTGCTGCACATACTTTATTCCTCAGTGGAGAGATAATATTGCTTCAATCAGAGAGAGTAGAGAATCATAGCTGGTAGTAGTATCAGTCATATGTACAAGCCTTAATCTGCTTGATTTGCATGCAAATTAATCGTTCTTATGGAAATAATAGAAAGCAATAGAGGGAGAAGGAGAGAAATATTATAGAAATAGGTTAAGAGATCAATGAATCTTGAGACTAGTGGTTGTGTTTGAGTTTGAGTGATGGTCTCTGAATAATAAGAAGGAGAAGGAGAAGATGAATGAGAAGAAGGAGGAGGAGGAAAAGATTAAAGAGAATGGGTTTAGAAGAGAGAGACGCTGACTTTTCACTCAAAACAGCTTCATTTCCATACGCAACATGATGAGAGAGAAAGAGGGGAGAGTGAGGGTAAATAAAATAAAGGAGGAATTTGGGATAGAATAATGATAAGTCTAAGTTTTGAGCTGGGAAAATATATATTAAATTGTGTCTATCATAAACCATCAAATGGGCCACTGTTTTTGTTTATTATTATTAGTTTATCTTTCCCTATCTCTCTCTTTGATTAAGAAAAGATGTCATTACATTACAGAATGGTCATTTCCCGAAAACAAGTGATGAGGAACTAAAGAGGCGGCAAGTAGCCGCATTTCTCGGAGAAACGTTTCGAAACTTTCAACCTAATTTTTCCGTTTCTCGCTACCGAACGAGAATGTTTTAAAAGAGTATTCCTACGTGAGATTGTTATATTATTGTTACTATTAAGAGCTCTAAATATATATATGTGTGTATATATACATTTCTGCTGGAGGGAACAACTTGATCCGTATGGCACTTCTCACAGTTTCAACCTACTCAGATATGGCTTACAAAAAATGAAAGAAATATATGATTCGAAATTATTTATGATTTAGTTTTTTATATTTCAGAAATAAAGAGACATCAGTACTTTAATTTTTATTCTCTAATCGCTTTATCTGGATTAATCGAAAACATGATAATTGATTCAGATCATGATCCAATAATTTCTACCACTAATTCTGATTAATCCAAACTCAAGCTGCATGTACATCTCAACTACGTACCATTAGTTAATCTCTACTTAAGTACTTATTACCTCTTACTCATTAGAAAATGTGTTGATTTTGTATTATTTTCTCTGATGTTATTACATATAAAAAATCTGAAAAGAAAAAAAAATTGGCTCAGTTGATTTCATATCGTATAAAAAAGTAATTTTTTATACCATATATTAACATCTCAATTTAAAAACCTATCAGCATCTTTATAAATATCTTTTGAATTGTGAGGCATGCATATTCTATAACCCTAGTGAGTCTTGAGACCCAATTATACAAACTTATTTGTAATAGGGAAAAAGAAAGGAAGAAAAAAACAACAAATAATTAATCAGTAAAATTTTTAAGAACTAAATCATGAATTTCAAAATTATGGACACAAATTAATGAAACACTACCCTTAGTCCCCCCGTGCGAAAACATTATACTTAATTAAGAATTTGGCAAAAATGCACATTTGGTCCTCTAATTTTTTTCAATTCTCTAACTCTAACACACTGTTGGTCTCAAATGATGTTTTAATTTGTTCTATCATTGTTGTTTTAATGAATTAAACTCAATATTGGGCAAACAAAAAAAACTCAATATACTAGTATTATTTGTAAATGTTTTGTCAAAACTTTAAATTTCAAGGTTAGCATTTTTATTAATGAAACTAACAATGTTAAGGTTAGAGAAATAAAAAGACACCTTATATCAAAATGAAACCTCACGTCAAAACTAGAAAGATCAAATATGCATTTTTGCCTTAACACTTACTATGATGTACTCAAACTTATCACCACACACTACTAAGTAGCTTAATTTAAAGAAAATATGTTAAAACCAAAGTTATTAAAATCGGATCAGCCGATTTGACCAAAAACCTATGAACCAGTCACCAAACTAGTTTGAGTTCGACCGGTTTGACCAGTTCAATGTTTATTCAACACGTACTGTACAACCTCAAAATTTCATATCTAATTATACATATCTCCAAAAATCACAAATTAAGACTATAAAAAGTTTGAGATGTTTACTTTCTAAATTCAAAAATAATATTATTTAAACCTCAAAAAATTCTCAAATTCCAAATCCATTCCCACTTCCTCACCTATTTGGTTTTGGGTTTGCCAATTTAACTCTAATCTAACCCACTACCCTGATCGTGGGTTTACTAACCTTAGTTAAAACTCATATATATTAATCACCTGATGAATAATCAGAATTTAATTAATCTCCTAGTTGGAAAGCTTTTGGTTTAATTAATTTTCCATTTTTATTTTACAAAGGCGATCGATTTCAATAGTTTCAAATGGAAGTGGGAAAGTATTGATGAAAATATGGAGGGAAAATCAAACTCTTGAATAATTTCAAAGTAATAATAATACAATAACTTTGGAGGGTTTTTTTTTTTTCCCTGTCATGAAAGAATGAAACAGTGGTGATAATTACTTAAAAAACTTTTGATTCAGTTTAATGGACTCTATTTAGGTCCTGTTTGGTGTACCAAATTTTAGGCAAACAGCGTATTCTGTCTGACCCAAGTTTGAATATTCTTTGTTACCAATAATTTATTTTTATCTTCGTCCCCTCGAAAAGATCCCTGGCTACTACTCCTCCATGTGCTATATTATATATAAATATAATAGATGCTGATTTCAGACTTTAATTGAATAGTGGCCTAATTTTATAACTAAGAAAATCAAATTTTCAATTAAATATTATGTTTGCACTTATTTATTTTTAATTTTTTATTAAAAATTTATAATTAAGTTGGGTTTTAGGAAGATAAGCGTTAGAGCAACTACTCATACTATTTAAAATACGTATATTTATAGACAATTAGAAATTATCTATAAATAAAAATATAATATTTCGTCAAATTGTACCAGTACCAACATTATATGTGGACACACACACATATAACTCCCATGACTATAAAAGTGGATGTATTATTTTTAATTTGTTACATTTCAAATAATTTTGAGAAAAAGATAGAAAAAGAACTTTGAAATTGCAAAATCTCAAATTAGATTTGCTATCAAAAGTTGATAAGGAAATAACGAACTTTAAAATAATTCACAATTCATTTTTTAGGGAACATTTAATTTAAAATTTTATAATTTCAAAATTCTTTTACTGTCTTTTTCCAATAACTTTTTATCCTTTCTCTGAAAATGAAAATGAAATTAAGATTGATTGGATATATATGACTAAAGCGATAATACAAGGACCTTGTGTGACTTATACAGCCGATGTACAAACATGAAGGGACCTATAGAAAATGTCATATTAATTATTAACTATAAATCATATATATTATATGGACAAGGTAGCTCATAGGTATGCTTAATTTGTTTCCCTGTTGTGGATCCCATCTGTCCGATTTAGAAATGAAATAGACATTTCTAAGTTTACATTTATGAAACACTCGTGAAAATATAAATTTCAAACTTCCATTTTAGTCGGCCCAAAAAATTCTATATTCATTTTTTTATTTGCTATTGAATTTTATCATGTCTCTAATTTTGTTTTTTCTTTTTGGATTTTCGAAAATAAAAAAACCTTAGTAAATATTACATGATATGGAATTATGGACATCTAAATATAAAGAACCTCAAACTTGACAAAAGTTTTATTGAAGAAATTCAAGAGGTACAAAAATTTACCCCCATGGACCAAAAAAGTACTACGTATGTACCATTATTTTACAGCAACAAACATGATCTATTAAGATAGTTAATTGCTATTAACTTTTAAGAAAATTATTCAAATTTATATAACTTCCTCAAAATCTCGACAAAACTTCTCTAAAACTTGCTTGTCCTAATTGATTTTACTTAAAGAAAATTATAATCACCAACTCAAATTGATGTGAGTGCTAAAAGTTCTCCTTACCTAAGCATGTGATTGAGGTCTAAATCTCAACATTTATATACATAACAACTTAGTTGTGATGTGTCTACTCTTTTTCTTTCTACATGTATACCTAGTATACCAAGCCAACCTCTTTTCTCAGGACTCCTTAAGCTCTAACTAATCTAGATTTGGGTACTCTATATAGAGACCCATAGAAGGGGCACCTCTGAAGTCAGTAGCTTCATTCACAACCCAAGATTCAATCACACCCTGAAGCCTATACATTGCTTAAGGGACCTAAGGCTTCATCCCACCAGATCAACTAGACATTAGTGATGGGTTTACTCTGTACTCTCAATGCCTTTATTTTTAGTTGTCGTCGAAGAGTATCAAACTTACTAAAATTTATATATAAATTTTCTAAAATTCGGTAGTAGCTTTTTTTTTTTTAATGTTTTGATAACAACTTTTCTAAAATTTGACCGCTTTTTAGATGTTCTTACCGTATAAACTGCCTCTTCAAAAAGGTAACAAGAAATTGGTAAAACATGTCTCTTTTCAAAAGTTTTCAAAAGGATGTAAATCATATAACTAATAAATAATATATTCACACACACACATATTTATATATGTTGAAAGTGCTATGAAGATACAAACAAACGTAACTGATGAGGCCAATTCTCAATTACTATCAAAGTCATGCTTTCGGAATTATGTTTTTCTTTTTATTGGCTTTTGGGAAATTTTTTAAGTGCAATAATTGCCATTTTCTTACTCTAGTCACTGTCTATATGCATAAGATAATAATTTTACCTTACTTCAGTTTTATTAGAATTTGTATACAGGAAGGAATCTCATTATATTTAATTTTTTTTATAGCCGAATAATAACATTAATAATGAATTATTTTATATACAGTCCCTTTTGACAAGTCAATGGTTTTTTTTTTTTTTTTAACAAGGAGAATGCAAATCTATCTATATATATCTTAATTAATAGTGGCCCCTTGCGAACTCATATTACACACTTCACTTTTTTATACACAAACATGCCTATTTATTTAAAAATTGATATTGAAAAAAGTGAATTTTAATTATAAAGGAATATTTGTTCTTTAGATTCTGATGACCGAGATGTTGCTAATTATATTTCTGGTATTTTGAGTGATAAAACCTTGGAGAGTTAAAAGACCTATGAAAAGAAACCTGATAGGGTAAGCAAATTAATATCATAATGCTACACTTTTGATCAAAAAGATGTGTGACTATTTTTTTTCATTGGACAAAGTTGTTGTTATTTATTATCGATATTAGGGGTAATCTTACATATTTACATGAATTTGAAATAATTCTTCACACACATTTATGAAATGCTGAGTAGATTATGATAAATCAGCTACGTCATCTAGGGTCAGGAGATTTTTCTTAGGCTTATCGTGGTAATATTATTTATATAAGATACCAATAAGATTAGATCTAGCGAAACGGATTAGTGTCTAATAGTGCCTTAAGCAGTCCTCAAAATGGAGGATACATGTGGTTATAAAAAATATTATTTATATGACATTATTGGTATTATTAATGCCTTTGTTAAATTTTTTTCCCATTTAAAAAGTTTATCAAATCAAAGCAGGACGTAGCTAGCTATGAAAGTTATTTTTTTAGGCCATAACCAACTATCATATATTAAAAGTAGAAAAACAATTCGTAGTTATTCTCTAGAGATGGAGAAAAGGTGACCTTTATTTTAATAAGCGGTAGATTTAATGATGATACTTCTTTTTAATAATCATACTCTGATGCACTCATAAGCATCTGATATCTTTAAAATTAAATATTAGTCATGCAAAAATTTTTTCTTAGAAATGTTACGTCTAATAATAATTATAGGATTCACCATTAACTTTTATTAAATTTATTGTTAGAATTCAGAAAAGTTACTTAAAAAGTACAACTTTACTCAGAAGTCAAGTAAAATTTTACAGATAATTAAGATCTGAAATCCTGCACATCAGTGTACATAAGACTTGAGAAGTAAGGGGAAAAAATGTTAATAAAATTTTCATCCTGATGATGTAATCATTATATAGTTGTTAAATTGGTTTATCGTTTGTCATGTCACTTAACATAAGGTTATGTCAAGTTACTCCAAAACTACGTCGTTTTGGAGTTAGAGAAATTAATGAACTCTCAAAACGACGTAGTTTTGAGATTAAGGGAATTAATGAAGGATCTTTTAGTGAAATTCATATAATAAATACAAAAACAAAAATACAAAAATACCCTTTATTAATTCCCTTAACTCCCAAAATGACGTAGTTTTGGAGTGATTTGGCATAACCTTATATCAAGTGACATAACAAACGATAAACCGTTATGAAATTGTTAGATATTCAAAATGTAAACAATTCATATCATAATTTCTTTTTTTCTTGTCATAGGAACGGATCGATTCAGGTCCACACAATCCATTAATCAAAGTCAGTAATATATATGAGTTGACTTTCTCAAGCTATTAATTAATTATACAATTTTGCTTTACATATATGATATATATCTGCTTTTCCCCCTGTAGTTGATAGTCTTTTCTTTCTAAGCAAATCAATCAACAATTTCATAAGCCACTTTTAATGGAACCTGCACGCTCACTACTTTTCATCATCTTGTGAGGTCACAAGTAAAAGCAAATTGTTTAATTAAGATCGAAAAAACTAGTATAAATAAATAAAAGCTTTAAATTAGGACGGCTATTTTAGGATTAATCAAAACTTGTAAAGTTGATTAATGTGCATGATGGCGTTGTGGGATGCATTTAGAAGTAACTAATGTGTTGTGTCGGAATGATAAAGGACAATGATTAGATTAATGAAAAAGCCTAATCTATCTCTTTTTCATTTAATTTATATTATAGCTAGGTTTGGTTAGTTAGTTAACTAGCATCATATCGTCCTCTTTGTAAAAGGGTCATATTAATATATATGCTTCTTGTTTTGTTCCAAAACTTAAAAATTATTATTATTGCTTTAATTTTACAGTGATTAAGTGGGCATGTTTGGCCTAGCAATAAGAAGGATAAATTTTAGATAAAATTAATTTATAAAATAGATATTTTCTTAAATTATAATTATAAAATTGATTTACAATAATTGATTATGGATCGTTTTTCAAAAAATCAAGATTTTATCATATATATAACTAACTATAAATTCTATCTAGCCAAGAACTAAATCAAGTGAAATAAGCTCCTAGCAAAAAAATAAAAATCCAAGTGAAATAAGCTCAACACCCCTTAAATAAAATATTAGGTTTAATAAAATTTTGGGAGAGTTACTATATATGAAGACAATGCTCAAATCCGAACTAAATTAAAAAAAAAAAAGAATTTGCAAATTTGCAATGTTAATACTTTTTAAAGAAAAATAAAATTTGATAGTTTTGGTTAAATATAATCACACATTGTTATTGATATGACACATTTTTTTTTAAGAGGCATCTCCTTTTTAGGCATGCATGCATTCCAAATCATGATCTGCTATGTAAAGTCAAGATTTTCTTTGTCTCAAATAACTACGAAAAATTAATAAAAAGTCATCTTAATTATAATTTTCATGCCATCTCAATATATATATAGAGTCATATGATGCTTTCTGTTTTTGTTGTATATACTACAAAAAAAACTTCAGATTACCCATAGAATTACCGATGAAAAAAATTCCGTCAGAAATTACCCACGAAATTATGAGAGTAATTATTACTGACGAAAATTACCCATGGAATTCCGTGGTTAGTGTATTCCACCATGGTTTTTTCTACAATAGACGTTTTCCATCAAAAATCCAATTACCGACGGAAAACGTCCGTCGCAGAAAAAACCATGGAAGAAGACATTATGCATGGAATTATGTGGGTAATTTCAATTATCGTCAGAATTCCGTGCTTAAATTTCCATCAGTAATAATTACCCACAGAATTCTATCAGTAATTTTCAACGGAATTTTTTTCCGTCGGTAATTCTGTGAATAATCTGAAGCTTTTTGTAGTATGTTTAAGTTTCCTCACTGTAGAAATCTTTACTTGTGTTTCATGATTAATTTGAAAAATGCTTGATCACTACTACAGATTTTCACACATATATAATACTTAATAAATAATAGTTACAACGAATAAACGTTATATGAGGCGAAGGTCGCACAAGAATATATAACGCTAGAACCTAATGGTTAAATATGCATACTGTCATATATTGAGTGGCAGAATTTACGAAAACAAATATATAATGACTGTAATTATTAACCATCATGTATTTACCAAAACAAATGACGGTTTTTATGAAATAACCGTCATGTGATACTTTCAAACTATTTGTCTTCACAACTTTATTTTAGCAAAAACAAATATATAATGGTTTTAATAATTAACTGTAAAGTATGATTCCTAATTACTTGTCTTTTTTAATAATACTTAATGGTTAAAAATGATAACCATCATATATGAGAATGCAAGATTTTGAAAAAAAAAAAAAAAGGTATTTGATACTATTTCATAGTTCTTCAAGAATATAATAATTAAAAATGAAAAATAATTTGACAATACATTACGATTATTTGCAAATAATCGTTAAGTATTATTTAATATAAATAAAGGTAGGATCGTGAAAGATATCTAATATAAGGGAGTATGATTTTGAAAAATATAATTTGACAATACATTGCAGTTCTTCTCAAAGAACCATTAGGTATTCTTTAATATAAATAAAAGTAGGATTCTAAAAGATATCATATATAAGGAGGTATGATCTTATTAAATATTAAAAGGTGGGATTTAGAATTTTGTTGTTGTTGTTGACAATACCTTATAGTTTTTCACTAAGAACCGTTAAGTATTCTTTAATAAAAAAGGTGGTATTTTGAAAACTATCAAATATAAGGAAGGGAGATTTTGAAAATATATATATATATATATATATATTTGACACAACTCTTTAAACTCCTCAAAAGTTTTTTGCATTTTCTTTGTATCTCATACTCTTTTTTCCGTAAATTTTGTTCTAATGTTGCAAGTCTTATCCTCCACCATTACCATCGATCTTCACTCTGTTGCAACTCCTTTCTCTTCCTCTTGTGATTCTTCTTTGTGTAGTCTTTCATTTTTTCAATTAACGTTTTTAGTTTCATTTTATTTTTTATACAACAAGAGCTCACTAGTTGATATACAAGGTCGCTGATTCAAATTACGATATCTAATCTGATTATATCAATTGGTTTGACGATTAAAAGAGAGGAAAAAACGCAGGAAAAAGCAGAGAACACGAAAAAATGATGTAAAATGCTGAATTTTCTTTTTATTGTTAAGCATCTCACGTTCCTAAACTTTAGCAACCCAAACTATTAGTTGAAATCAAGTTCGTTGAATCCGGTTAATTATGAGGTTTGCTTAAGTTTTTATATTTACCAATTTTTACTATATTATGATTTTCAAAGTTATATTCCGAGATTTGTATAAGTTTTATATTTGCATATTTTTATTATATATCTTATTTTTTATATTTATAGTTTTCTTTTACAGTTAAAGAATATGTAATAGGAACTCTTAGAGTGCACAAATACATGATCTATGGACAATCTACAACAAAAGTATTGAAGAATATTGTGAAATGTTTTATTAATTGATTTTCTTGTAGAATTTAAAACATTATAAGATAATGTTTTGATGTGAGAGCATTAAAGTTATTAATTTCTTTTAAATTGTATGATGTTTATCTATAATGCATTTAATTTTGAATCCTATAAATATAAATTTTTATTTTGTTATTATAAATGATTATATTGTGTATTATATAATAAACATTAATAGTAAAAATATATAATAAAAATAACTATATATAATAAAAAATAAAGCCAACAATACATTGTGGTTCTTAAAAACCGTTATATATGCCCTTAATATATAATCCCGCATATATATGGTCCATAATAACTATTATAAAAGGCCTTTTCTAGTCATTGATATGTTAGCGTATTCCTTTCTATAATAATTTAACATATAAAACGCCACCAAATTATTTTAATTGGTATGCATGAAAAGTTGAAATTTAAAATGTAATAACTTTCTAATTTTTTTTGTTGGTCATAACTCACATCTATCATACCCTTAATAGACTGTTAGAACTCACAAACTCATACTTAGGAAAACAATAAGAGGTTGTTTGTTTGAGTGATTAGGAGGAGAGATGAGGAGAAAATTTGTATATTTGGATTTTTTTTAAAAAAATAGCGAAATAGAGTTATAAAATTTTAATTAAAAAAAGAAGAAGATGTAAGATAAAAGAATAAGGAAAATTAATTCAAAACTGTTAACCTCACTTCTCTAATTTTTTTAAACCCAACTCATAAAAATTGCATTTCCCCTCCAGCCTCCCCTCTAATTTTTTTAAGGACTATCTAAGGGGGGCACTTGATGTGAGTTGAGTAGCGAGACCCTAACTCTGAATATAATTAATCCTTAAGATTTCATTTCTGTACTACATAAGTGTAATATATTTTCAAATTCCCAAAATTCATAAAACTTTAAATTATGGGTTTCTTAATTTCAGCTCTTGTTTGACTAAATCTTTATGTACTGCGGCCGTGCTGACGAATTTACTTCGAGAAGAGAAGATAACACTCCTTTAGACCTATTTACTTCAATCTCTCTTTTATTTGATATTGTTAAAGGAGCATTAATAAGAAGTAAATTAAGAAAATATTAATAAATATGAAAAATAAGCCTTACATTAAAGACTTAGAAGGGAGAAAGTCTTTGGTAGAAGAAGAAGATATTTCTTATTGAAAATAGGGAAAATTTCACTACAGCCCTCTATAGCAAATTATTTTCAAACAGCCCCAAAAATATTCTGAAACTTCACTGCACCCCTAAGGTTAAACTGGAATAAGGTTTTTGGTTGAAAAGACATTTATGCCTTTTGTCTTGTACATGGCCGAGAGGTTTTGTAAATTCTCACATGTGTCTTATAAATTAGCATATTTGACTTGTAAATTCCCATGTGTCTTTATAAATAGCATGTATTTTTGTGAATATGCTCATTGTCTTGTACGACATGGCTTAAATGATCTTGTAATTTTACTTATTTGTCTTTTAAATATCATATTTGACTTGTAAATTCTCACATGTATTTTGTAAATAATCATATTTGACTTCTAAAGTAAAGGCACAATTATATTTTCACCCACATATTTTAGTTTCAATTTAGCCCTAGAGGTTGTAGTGAAGTTTTAAAAAGATTTGGTGGGGCTGTTTGAGAATAATTTACTACGTAGAGTGTGTAGTGAAATATTCCCTCAAAAATTTCCAGACCTATTATTAGGATTTTATAAGTTTTTGTTTTAAAAAAATAATGCTCCAGATGTGAACTGTTTGAATAAAGTGAATAATTTAAATTTATTTTTATGTAATATTATAATAATGAGTCATAAAATGTTGAATCTAAGCCTTTCATTTTTTCTTTTTTAAAAAAAACAAAAACTAATACTAGACATGAGATTATGAGAAGATCAGAGAAAGAGGAATTCTATGAGGATCTGGAGGTAGAGCCATCCGCTTCCTCCACAGAGAAAGGTTTATTCCAAGTTTTATATTTTTGGGTTAATTTATTTTAAAAGATTTTGCGTTATATGTTATATATTGTATGAGATGCTGGCAAGAATAACATTATGATCACAGCTTCAACTTCCATTTGATAACCATAATAGGCCAAGAAATCAATATAACGGTTAGCTTCTCTTGATAAGGGTTCAAATGTATGAACCCAATCTCGTATGTGAAGGTGGCATATTACTACCTCCAATCCTAAATATAAATATAGAATATAGGATTGTTAATTCCTCATTTTCTAAAGAGGTTTCGAAACGTTTCTCTTTCTTTTACACGTTTGTGTGTGCGTGTGTGTTACAAAACTCAACCTCTTTGTCCCCACACCATGCCCACATCTTCGTCCACTGTGCAAGTGAAAAAATGAAAAGAAAGCACCCGAAGATGTGGGCATGGTGTGGGGACAAAGAGGTAGAGTTTTGTCAATAATTTGAAGGGTTCAAGTTTCCAATAGGCCAATGATGAAGCAGAGAGTCACCGACCTCCAATGTTTGATGAGACATTTTCAGAATATACTATTTACATAGCTAATTACATAACCCTAGCTCTAATTTCTCTTTCTAGCTTCATCTCTCTCAATAACATATTTGTAGTTTTCTGACTGAGCTTTTAATTTTTGCCTAAATTACCAGGTATATGATATTATTAAGTAATTCACATATATTTAGGTATGGTCGAGCTCTGCCATGGAAAAAATTCTTTTATTGTAATTTTTTTAAAAAATATAAATTTCTTATATTCTCAACGGTATTGATCGAGTTATCATCACCAAACTATCAACTACAGATTCTGGCTTACGTAGCACTTTATACTTCATGTAAGTGGTCCAGCTAAAAAAAAAGGTGCTGCCAAAGGGGTTAAGATTTAATTTAGCGGAATAATTAAGTTAGTCCCTTGGTAACGTGGTAAACTAATAAAGTTTAAATTTTTATCTTTTATTGTCTGAGAGTGAATAAGAGTGCCTCAAAAAAAGAAAAAAGAAAAAAACACCTGTGCCTATAAAAATGTCTCTGTGTGTGTCTATATATATATATGGGAAGGTATTATTTGAGGGCCATTATTAGAAACTGTTTGGTATGAAGGACAATATTTTATGGTTAAACTAAAGGCTATAAATTGAGCCTCTTTTTTATTTGACGGTCAGTCGGTTAACAGTTTAACAGTTCATTTGAAACAAAAAAAAAAAAAAAAACGCTAAAGCTTACACTACTGATAAGCTTTTAACTTTTACCTAACTTATCAGGTATCTGATATTATTAAGCAATTCTTTCGATTGATGTGATTTTTTTTCCCCCAAACTATATAAAGTTCTTAATCACACTCAATGGTATAATTGATTCCTCATCACTAAACTGGCCAACACTAAGAGATAGTTGAGTTATTTCGATTTTGACGTTAAATGATCCAAAACTCTTACTATTACGCCAACAACACCACACACTGTTCAGTACTCATCATATTTCCTTCTTTATTTCTTTTCCTCAAGCCTTTGGTGATTAGGCTCCAAATCAATGTGTGTGCTTTATTCCACCATGAAATCATTCAGTTTCCCCTCCAAATTAACATATCATTCCTAATAATAATAACTAACTGTAATTATTAATTTTTATGCCTCTCTCTCAGTGTTTTTAGTGCATGCTTTGGATCGATTTGTAGGTGACTGAACTTTTTGTTTGTTACATGTGCAAAAAGGTTGAAGTTAAACTGATATAATATATGTTTAATTTCGTCATATTTATATTGAAGATGACGTTAATTGAATCAATTTCAGGTAAATTGAGGGCTTGTTTGATTATATGATCTATTTTTATGTTTTTAGGGTAATTCTGTGGAGTAATTTTTAGAACAAGATAAAAATTTATAAAATTGTTTGAACCATTATTTTGAAAAACATATCTTAAAGTGAAGTGAAAGATGAAGTACGTAATAGTTTTTTTTTTGATAAGGATATAATCAATTTCTAGGCTTAGAATGCAAAGGGTTTTCATCTTTGCCAACACAAGTATACTTTCTGGATTCAAACTTGTGTTCTTTTTCTTAAGAGCGAGGCCACTTACTTCTATTTTTTTTATACTATGGGTCTCATCGGTCTTCTCTCTTTATTATTTTAAATTTTTTAATGGGAAAAATATCAATTAGACCCCATGGAAACAATTTTATTTTAGTTAAACCCCAAAAGATTCTAAAATTTCATTGCATTCCCTTTTGGGTCAAAATGAAATTAAGTTATGTTAGTATAAAGACAATAAGACTCTTATTTTATTTCTTTCATGAGAGTATTTATAACACAAACATGAGATTTTCAAGATAGATAAAGACATTGTCAAGATAAATAAGTGAATGACCATGGAGTTAAATTTTTTCGGTCATTCACATATTGGTCTTTTAAACTCCTATATTTCACTTGTAAATGTTTTTAACTTTTTGATTTTTTTTAAATTCCTTTATTTGTCTTGTAAATGCATTTATTTGTTTGGTGAATATCTTTATTTGTCTTATGAATCTCTTATTTATCTTGTGAATGACCAAAATGTTCCTATTAACTCCTTGGTTTTTTTTTTTCCAAATCCCTTTTATTTGTTTTATAAATTCTCAAATGAAAAATTAAAGTAAAAACATTATTACACTGAAAAACTTAATTTCTTTCTTTTTTTAGATAAAAAAACTTAATTTAATTTTGACTCAAGGGGGTGTAATGAAATTTCAGAATCTTTTGAAGGTTAACTAAAATAAATTGTTTTCATGGGTTTAAGTGATATGTTCCCCCTAAAAAATATTAAAATAATAGAGAGAGATTGATGGGACCCATAGTACAAAAAGTAATGGAAGTTAAGTCTCTTTAACGGTGTTACTATGCTCCCAAATAAATTGTTTATGTCTAAGTTTACTCTAAAAAATAGTTCAATCTTATGGGTACTCATAGTGAAATTGTTTATTGCTAAATTTGCCCCTTTGCTCTTTTTTCAATTCGAAAAAACTATTTTGAAAACAAAAAAATTAAGCTTGCCCTATATTTATTTTTTCTAATGATGATAAGAACATTGATTTAAAATTATTACGTTGAATGACTTATTTAGGGGAAGAGCGCACACACATATATAATCATAATATTTCATCATCTAAAGAAAAATAAAAAATACTAATTAATAAGATCCAAGAATTGATAAGTGATCGATCATTCAAGGGAAAAAAAACATTGGGCAGAAAATTAATTAAAAAAATGAATGAGTTGGTTTAAAACTTATAAAACCAATAAAAATTAAGTTTGATATTAAGTTAATAAGAAATTGATATTTTTTGTCTAAATTGACATTTTTGGTTGAAAGTTATTACTCTCTACTTGACTTGAATAATCAACCCTTAGAAGTTTTCGTCAACTTGAAATCATTATGATCAGTCGCCCGCCATTAACATTGCTAATAATAATGCTAATAATACTATGTGTAATCATATATATGCCCACTTAGTGTTTTAAATGCATGCTTGATCGAGCTGTAGCTCAGATAACTTTTTCTTTTTTTAAAGAAAAAATAATTTAAAATGAAATATATTTAGGGCATGTTTGGTATGAGGGAAGGGGAAGGAAGGAGAGGGGAGGGAAAATTTTTTTGGAAGGAAATTTACCATTTTGTCATTAATGAAGGGAATATTCTTTTTTAATGTGAGTATATTTTAGGAATATTGGAAATTATCTATAGGCAATTTATAAAGATGAGATAAAAGTTTTCTCTCTCTACTTTCCCTCCCCTCCCTTCCCTTCCCATTCCTTCAAACCAAACATACCCTTAAAGTCCATTGTTGGTTATATAACTTATATTCAGGATGATGTCACTTGGATCAGTTGCTAGGTGAATTATTTTTCTATTGATACATGGACAGTAAAAATATTAGTTTTCAATTAATAAAACAAAAATAGAGGGAAAGAATATATATTAATATATGTAAATATAATGACAAGTTAATATATAAATAAAAAATAAAAAATGACACTTATATCTCAAAAGATTAATTTAAAGACATTTTGGTTCCAAAATATTTTTATTGAAATATAAGTTATAAATATCAATTGAGACAATTGTATGAAGGCTAAAGTATATGCTTTGTTTTTTATGTTTGTATTAAGTCTCATTTTAGCCCCTAAAGTTAATTAAAAAAAACATTTTTAGTTCTTCAATCCTAACATCGTTAGTCTCACTGAATGAAAAATGTTAATTCATCAAATTTAAGTAATGATTGTATAATTAATTGTTGACAAACATACTTACATTTTAATATTTCTTATATTTAAAACAAGCCTAAAAAGCAACAAACTATAACTAAGAAATTCAGAATAAACTTTAAGAAGAAATTATAGTAATTTGATGAAGATGCATAAGCATTGGTTTATCTCCTCATGATTCCTTCTCTCCAATTTCATGTATGTCCCGTGCAGGGATGAGATGCTCGTCGCAGGATGAAAAGCAAGAATGAAACCAGGATAGAATTCCTTAAGATACGAACATATAATAATAATTGACCATTGCATGAATGATCATCTCAATTATAATAATTAGGTGAGATCTTTAAAATTTAAATGTTTTAATTCAATGAATTGTAATTGAAACTTAATGTTTGCCAATTATTTCTTAGTCAATATTTACAATTAACGTCTTGATAAAAAAAATTAAAATTTACTTGTCATTAAATTGATTTTTTGAGAACACTAGTGCAAAAAAGGCTTTTAAGACCGTCTCATTTAGAGCGGACAATTGACGCCCGGGTCTTAAAGGTGTGACCGGTGGCAATTTTGTAAATATAAAGAACTTTAAAGGTATGACAGGTGGCAGTTTTGTAAATATAAAGAACTTCTTGGACCGTATCCTTTAGCGATGAGTCTTAAATATATTATTCAAACCGCTTAAAAAACAACCGGTCTTAAAAATGTTATTAAAAAAATTGAAATATCAAATTTCTTTACAGAGAAATCTTGAACAGGCCGACTTATATTTTCTGCGGTCCAAAATAATAAGGAAAAAATTAAATAAAAACTTTTAAGATCGGATATCTTATAACAGGAGGTCTTAAAGATCATACTTTTAAGACTAGACATAAATCGTGCCCGGTCGTAAATAGTTTATTACTTTTAAGATTGGAGTTTAACAAAGGACGGTCTTAAAACTTAACCTTTAAGACCGTCCTTGTTGTTCATCCGGTCTTAAAAATAAAGCACCAAATATATCTTCGCGTGAAACGTTACCTTACAACTTACGTTGTCCCTCTTAACTCTGAAACCCCTCTTCTTGCTGTGAAACTACTCTTCCTGTTGCATTACCACTCTTCCTCTCCCTCATACCATTAGCCTCTGTTAGTCTTTCATTTGCTCAGCTTGCTGTCTCTTACTGTCTCGAAAATGAAAGGTGAAAACGATTCCATTCGTATTCCGGGAACGCCAGTTACTGGTGTGAGTCAGAACGAACCCTCTTCCACTGACAATGTGCCTCGTAACCGCCTTGCACGCCGTGGTAGAAGAGGCACACGAATGATGGATGTATCTCTAAGTCTGACTTCTGGGTCAAGGCTCGAGATTCAGTTCGATGAAAAGTTGCGGCCTTTCGGTCCTAATAAAACCAAATATAATAGTTTTGTCGGCTATCTTGCACGTAGCAAGGTTAGCATCTTGGAAGATGAGTGGAAAAGTGTTGACTTTGACAAAGTAAAGCAACCTATTTGGGACACTATCTGGCTTACATACACTGTCCCTGAATCTGAGGAGTTGAAAGACAAGACATTGTCTTATTGTGCTGAGCGGTGGAGAAAGTTTAAGACTTCTCTCACTAACACGTATATTTTTTTCGAGGTTGCTCCTGCCAAACAGCCTTGGGAACAGTTCACATATATTGATGAACGAATTTGGCGACAATTTGTTCTGCTACGGACCACTCTTGAAGCTCTGGTGAGTCTATATTTAATTTTGTTTGCTTATGTAACCTGTGGGCTTATATTTGTTCATCTAATCCTGTTAGTTAAATTATATTGTTTGGTGTGTGAATAGAAGTATGCATTTCCTGCCTTTGTCTATGCAAGTCTGATATGTAAACCCTGAAAAGGTAAATACAAAGGAGGTAATTGTGTAATGGTTTGTCTTGCAAAGGAGGAAATGAATAGTCTTAAAAGGGGGAAAATTTATATCCCAATTGTTACTATCTAATGTGGACTGATGATCCCACTGAATGCCTTAAAAAGGATCAAGTTTGTATTATTTTGTAAGCATAATTCTCTTTTGTTTCTTAACCTATCTACATCTGCCTTAAATAAAATGTTGAAACTTGATCAAGTGAATTTGACTAGTGTTTGAGGTTCATATCAAGCAGAAGTTCTCTAATTTCTGTTAGTGACATGACTGGAATTCATAATTAATAGTTGTTTTCAATTCTGATTCACAGGAAAGAAGGGCAAAAGCACAGGAGATAGGGAGAAAGAATGATTGCCCGCATAGGGCTTCTTGCGGCGGATATGAAAAGGCTGAAAAAGAATTGATGGCGGCCAAGCGGAAGAGATTGGAAGATGAAGCAGAATCCAATCCTGAGGCGGAACATGGTCCGCCATCTCCAATACGTCGCGAGGATTTGTGGTTGCACATTCGGCAAAAACCAAGTGGCTCCTACACGAGTGAACAAACTCGTGTAGTTGCTGAAAAAATTGTAAGCATTGTTATTGTTGTAATTTGTTAGTTACTAAACATGATTCATTACTAAACTTCTCGTTATCTGTACCTTACAGGAAGATCTTAAGAAGAAAGAGGCAAAGGGATCTTTCGTGTTGTCCGGTAGGAGTGATGTTCTCACTGTTGCCACCGGAAAACCGGACCACGGTGGGCGTGTAAGGGGGGTTGGAGGACGGGTAGGCCTGAAGGTATTCTTTGGTTCATCCGCCAAACGCCATAGGAAAGAGGTGGTTACCCGGGAGGAGATGCAACAGACATTGGCCAAAATAAATGAGGAATCAGCGGCTAAAGAAGCAAGGTATTAATCTGATATTAGCCAATTGAGGGAGGAACTGAATCAGATGAAGCTGCTTTTGAGCTCACGTCAAGAGACCAGTAGTGTTTCCTTCACACACTCACCTGCAACTGTGCAGCAGAGCACTGGAGGGAGCTGTATTGTTGGACAGTCAGAGCAACCTTGTGACCTTTATGTGGAGGATCCTGATCATCATGATAGACTACTATTGGTTGCAAAAGGGACTGTCCACAACTTTTTGGGATCAACTGTACACCACCAAAAAATGTCTGATGATGAAGTCAGAGTGTCAGTTGTGAAGGTGATCATTGATACACCTCTCCCTCTCCCAACTGATGAGATGAAGATTGTGAGTGATGTCAAGGGAACCTTCATCTCTTGGCCAGTGAAGCTTGTAGATGTCTGTACTCCTCCTGAAGCTTCAATCCCTCGTCCTTAGGTTCCATCCCCTTCTCAGGCTCAATCCCCTCCTCAGGCTCAATCCCCTACTGTTAAGTTGACTGGCTGCGAAAAAATAACCGATATGGTGAAAAGTGGAGGTTTTAAAGATAAATCGTGGGATGTCAATGAAGTAGTAGGCCTCGCTCATCCCCTACCAGTCCAAGTTGATACCGTTGATATTGACTCCCTGCTGCTTCCTAGGTAGGAGCTTAGTGATGCAATTATTCGAGTTTGGATGAAGTAAGTATGTTCTTCTATGAGTACATAATTTAAATTCATCATTTAGACACACATACATATACTAATTCCCTGATCGATGTAATTGCTGTAGGTTCTTGCATCAAGAATTGGAGAATAAGGGCAGGAGCAACGATTTTGGATTCTTGTGCCCTGTGTATTCAAGTCAAACAACCATGGCGGAAAGACAAGAGTACATATCAAGCAGGTTGTGTAATGTGAGAAGAAAGGTGTACTTTTTGCCATTCTTCCACAGGTACATATCACAAATCTTGTCTACAATTCACTTAATTCTGCGTCATATATATATCATTGAGTATACTTGACTGCTGTGAATTTTCAGCTGCCACTGGCAGTTGGTCATCATGTGCATGGAAGAAAATAAAGTTATCTTCTTATGCTCCACTCACACCGAGCCAGTGCCTTCGTTGACGCAGACCATCAACGAGTAAGCATGTTATTTTGATTCTCTTGTCAGAAATCTCTGCTATGAATTTTCATTGAACATTGATAAATATGCATTTTTTATGATAGTGCCATGAGGACGTTCCAGATCGACGCACTCAAAAGTCGTTCTTCTAACGCCAAAGCGCCTAAATGGTTCAAACCAGAGGTTGGTACAATATTCGTGAGACACTGTATTGATGTTACAATATTACTTATATATATTTTTTGTTCTTTTTAGACTCGTCGACAACCAGTGGCGTCCAACCTATGTGGCCAATACGTCATGAAACACATGTATGATATTGTCTCTAAAGGAGATACTAAATTATATGCAAAGGTAAATATTTGATGTTACATATTATGCACACAAGTTAATTCATCAGTTTCTGGCTTAATATGTTACATATGAAATATTGACGCAAGTTAATTCAGTTTCTGTCTTTGATGTTACAGATGTTTCAATGTCCTGCCCCCTTTTCGGATGCTGAACTCGAGCACATCCGCAATTTGTTTTGTGAATATGTGTATGACCTGATCCATAATAAATAATGATGTATTCATTTGTAAATATCTTGTAGCAACAATAATCTTCTATAAATTTGATTATTTTTTCGAACAATTCATTTGTATATATACACAGGCAATGAAAAATTCAATAGATAAATTTGTTTAATTTTTCGAACAATTTTCTTGTGTCCATTTTGGGTATCTGAAATTGGATGGTGGATATAGCTATTTAGTGCTTGAAATTTGAGGTTCAGTATGCTCTAAATTAAATAAGCAAGAGTTCGCGACTTTAGGACCGCATATTTTAAACTTTCGGTCCTAAAAGTATTCGGTTAAATAATATGAGACTTTTAGGACCACATATTTTAAACTTCCGGTCCTAAAAGTATTCGTTTTAAATAATATGAGACTTTTAGGACCGCATATTTTAAACTTCCGGTCCTAAAAGTATTCGGTTAAAATAATATGAGTCTTTTATGACCGTTTATTTCGATCCTAAACTTTTAGGACCGTATATGGGTAAACTTCCGGTCCTAAAAGTATTCGAGACTTTTAGGACCGTCTATTATTTTACTGTCCGCTCCTAAATAGTCTTCCTTTAAATATGTTTACTTGCTTTTCAGACAAATCATTAATTAAGGTTTCAAGGCAACCAAGGTTCTGGCGTTCTGCTTAAGCTAAGTCCCTCATTGTCGTCGATTTTACCTCTCCTGATTTAGATTAGCGACATCGTTGTCCCTTTTCTTTGTCTCTTTTCTTTTTGTCGGAAAATGAAAAGAGACAAAGAAAAGGACACTTTTCTCTAATTAGGGCGAGGCAAAACCGACGACAATGACGATCCAACCTTGAGAAGAATTGTCACTGCATCTGTTTGTTTTTATTCGAATAAAGTAAACAATGTTTTTTGTTTTGTTGATATGATCTTAACTGTATTGTTGGATTTTTTAATGTGCGAGTTTTTAATGTTAATCAAACACACGAGGACAATGTTTTGTTTTCTTCCTTCTTGTCGGAAACAGAAAGAATCTTTTGTTCGATCTTAACTGTATATCGTTGGATTTTTTAATGTGCGTGTTTTTAATGTTGATCATACACACGAGGACAATGTTTTGTTTTTTTCCTCCTTGTCGGAAAAAGAAAGAATGTACTGAGAAGGACAACGGCGATCGAAAAAAAGCATGTAAAAAATTTATCATAGATTTCTTAATGCTGCCTCGTGGGGGGCAGCGCAGTACATGATAAAAAATGAAAAAAAACATTTAAAAATATTTACTCCTCCCCATCATTGTTGGAGGGGAGGGAGTCGTCGAAGAGGTCGGAGACGTCGTCATCGAACGGATTGTACTCAACGTCCTGGGCGTCGAGTATCGCGTTGATCTTGTTGTTGACGGCGTGGTAGACCTGAAAAAGCTGGCCCTGTCGTCGATCTATATGATCGACGCGGGCCAGGAGGTGGCGCAATAGCTGTTTGGTGGTCGGGTTCGGAGGTAGAGGAGGAGGGTAAGGATTGTAACCCCCAGCGGGAGGAGGAAAAGGAAGACCTGGTGGTGGTGGAGGACCTTGGGGTGGTGGAGCAGCCATTGTAGAAGTGATGATGAAGATGAAGAATGTAAAGAAAGTAAAGTAACAACGGGTTTAAATAGAGAACCCATCCGGAGTGAAACGCCGGAACCTTTAATGAGCAGACGCATAGTTCATCAGAATACGAGAAGACGCCTAGTTACGTTGGGAAGTTTATCTGGAAGCCGAAGAGATCCTTTGATAGAGTGTAAGGATATGACTCTGCTATCAGAATTTGAAACAATGAACTTTTTATACGAAATTAAATCTTACTTTAAAAAATAGGAAAAAATAAATAATAAAATTTTAGGACCGGAGAAATGATAAAAGGTCGGTCTTAAAAGTAATTTAATTGATTAAAAAAGTAAATGAATTTTAGGACCGGAAAAATGATAAAAGGTCGGTCTTAAAAGTAATTTAATTGATTAAAAAAAATAAATGATATACTTTTAAGACTGGGGAAATGATAAAAGGTGGGTCTTAAAATTAATTCATTTTAAAAAATAAATAATATTTATAAAACCCGCTCGTAAAGTTGACCATTCGTTTGCCCTTTACCTTTATTAACTCCTCAGTCCTCATACCTCGTAACTCCGCACCACTTTCTGCCTTTATTAATAAACTCCTTATACCTCTTTGCACCAACTGCTCAAACCATGGTTAGATACAAGAGAACCGCTCGTAGGGGTGCTCTTACTCGTGATGCTCGTGCCTTCATTCGATCGTTATACGGTGCGCCTCCTCCATCGAGAGTGCGGTCTATTGAAACAGAAGAGTCTTGGGTTGTTGGACCCATTGTTATTTTCGATGATGAAGAGATTACCGCACCCCCCTCCAGCCTTCCGACCATGAAGAGGTTCCTGCTGCTCCACCTCTCCAACCAGTTGGCCCCAGCGCGCCTAACGCTGACCCTCGTCCTCTTTCCTCTAATGACCTGATACGAATAAGAAGGGAACTTGCTGATATCCGGCGGGAAATTAATGCTACTCAAGCTGATATTGCCTGGGCTTTGAAGGATAATAAGCTTTGATAATTTTCTGCTTTTTTTAAAAAAAAATTTATTTGAAACAATGTGTACGACATTATTATTAGTAATTAATAATAGCATTAATTAAGAAACATAAGCTTGTCTCTTTTTAATTTTTTGTTCAAGTAATTAATAATAGCATTGATAATTTTCTGCGCTCGCCAAAGCCAATACTTTTTTCTTGAAAAAAATAATTGGGAATTTATTTTCTTAGTTTTCAGATAAAGTTATATATTTAGGACCGTCTACTAATAATTAGCCAGTCTTAATAAAATCTAAGATTGAATAATAATAGTAACATATTTAGGACTGGACAGGATAATAATTCAGTCTTAAAAGTAATACCAATATTTAAGACCGGACTGGATAATGATTCGGTCTTAAAAATTTATTAAAATATATTTAGGACCGGATGCTTTATAATTAATTGGTCTTAAAAAATTCCAAATACAAAAACATATCCCTGTCGCGCGGAAAATTAAATTTCCCTCTCTGAATTTCTCTAGTCGCGCTGAAAGTGCTTACTGAGGAGGTTCTCTCTCCAGTGTTTGTGTGTTGCTCCGTCGGTGCTTCGCGTTGCTCTCTCGACAATCGCTTTCTGGTTCCTCAGCTAAACGTTTATAGACCAAGCTGTAAGAGGTGTTTCGGTTATATAACTTCATGGTTTTCCTACTTATCGTTCTGGGTTTTTCATGGGTTGAACGAAATCGATGAAATGCTCTTGTGGGTTTCTCTGTTGTTAATGAATATTCTATTTTGAAGATTATATTTGCACTTGAGACCTACCCAACTGACCAACAAATGTTTTTAGGGTTCTCTTGCTATCTCCAACATCAACGTTCGTGGCGGGAGAAGAAAGACTCTTATTTCACATTTGAGCTACAGGTGAGTCCTCAAGACATTCATTCGAAGCTTTTAATTTCCTCATCATGCATTTATTTTGTTTCGTGATATTTTATTTTGGATTCACTGTGATATGCAAGACAGCCAAAAGTGGATCCATAGTAGATATTTTTCGTTATGCATTTACTTTTGCCTTATTTTACGTATGCTAAATCTTTCCGTCCATAGGAATTCTACTATGGATCACAGTTGGATAAATGCTTTACAGACGAGCGTTGAATATCAGAATGGGGTGAGGGACTTTATTGAATTTGCTCAACAAAATGGAAGTGATGATAGTGAGAAGTTTTATTGCCCTTGTGTAAAATGTTTGAATGATAGGCGACTAAGTCCTGAAGTTATACACACACATTTAATTTGTCATGAATTTTGTAAGACTTATATAGTATGGGTATGGCATGGTGAAAAAATACCAAGTGGGTCTCAACATGGGGAAGTGGCCTTTGATGATAATGACATGGATATGGATGATTGCATAGAGGACATTATTCATGATGTAGGAGAAGAGGCCTTTCAACAATCACATGCATATGGTAATATATGCAGTGATGCGGAGACCCCGCTATACCCTGGGTGTCAAAAATACCAATTGTTGAATGCTGTATTGAAATTGGTAAGCTTGAAGGCATGTCATGGATGGAGAGACAAGAGTTTTTCTGAAATGCTTGAGGCTTTTAAGGACATGCTTTCGGATGATAATGTGTTGCCGCATCCAAAACGTCAGCATGCTGAAGGGGGTAGGCAAGGGGCTTCAGTAAAGACTGTGGATCCTGATGAATTGTCACAAGTCCACTTATACATCTTGAATAATGTTGATGAAGTTCAAGCCAGCATAGCTGCACATAAAGAAGCTGTGAGGAAAGAAAATCCTCGAATGACTGAACAAAGGTTGATTAGGGAGCATAACAGAACTTTTGCACACTGGTTCAAACAAAAGGTCAAGGGAGAGGAATGTGTTTCTGATATCCTCAAATGGTTAGCGCGTGGTCCTGAGGTTGATGTCATAAGTTGGAATTCGTATGTGATCAATGGTTATACATTTTACACGAAGTCCCTAGATGATAGGAGCACAGTTCAGAACAGTGGTGTTATGTTAGAGGCTGAATCTATGCACTTCTCCAGTTCGAAAAACAAGAGCCCTTTATTGGCAGTCATGCCATATTATGGGGTTATTGAAGAGATATGGGAGGTGGACTATGTGAAAATTAGATTTCCCATTTTCAAATGCAAGTGGGTTAATGTCAATAATGGTGTTCGGATCGATCGGCTAGGATTTACATTAGTCGATGTCAATGGTAGAAGTTTTGGAGATGAACCTTTATAATGGCAGACTAGGCAAAACAAGTGTTCTATATCACCGATCAAGAAAATAAAATGTGGTCTGTAGCTCTCCAAGGAAAGAGGGTCATTGATATTGATGAGGAAATGAATTCAAATTATGGTATTCCTGAGAGTACTCCTTTTTCAAGGGATCTACCGGACATGAACGAAGAAGATGAAGCGGATAATGAACCCGGCATAAGAAGTGATCATCAAGAAGGGATATGGGAAGATATCACTTTATAAAAGAGTCAATTCATAAGATAATATATTCATATATATGCAGATTTCTTTGTAAACTACTTTAAGTCTTTAACCATAACATTTATTCCTTCTATGTTCATCATGTCTTTGACTATGAAGTTTGTTCCTTGTTTTATTTTTGTGGCAGGATCCGATCCAAAGGGACATGTTGAACTGGAGGGAGTTGCATTGTTGAACTGAATCAGAAAAAGGCTTGGTGAATATTATTTTGGGCGCATGTATATTTGTAACTTATTGTATTTGTAAGTAAGTTATCTTATTGTATATGAATTAATTTAGGTGTTGTAGACATAGTATATATAATTATTAATTATAATCATGAGGCCAAATAACTCATGGTGAATAAATATTTGTATCATTTTTCCAATTCAATTTATTCAAGTAATTGTTCATAGCTTGTAGCTTAAAAGTATCGACTTTTGTGTGCTGGATTGGGTAGGTGATTTGTGTGTAATATAATTAGGAAGAACAGAACAGAGAAAAATTCAGGAAAATTTAGACCGCAAATAAATGTTCCGGTCTTAAAAGTTGAGAATTTAAGACCGGATGTATTTATATATCCGGTCTTAAAAGTCATATCTTTTAAGAGCGGCCATGTTTTAGCCGCTCTTAAAAGTTGATATTTTAAGGCCAGACGTATTTATATGTTCAGTCTTAAAAGTCACTATGTTTAAGACCGCGTATAATTAGTCGGTCTTAGAAGTCGCTAAGTTTAAGACCGTATTTATTTTTGTCTGGTCTTAAAAGTCATATCTTTTAAGAGCGGCCAAGTTTTAGCCAGTCTTAAAAGTTGAGTTTTAGGACTGAACAAAAAGCGAGTCCATGGATTGTTTAGTATGAATTTTAAGACCGCATGTTTAAATGTCCGGTTTAAAATAGATTCTTTAAGACTGATCGTAGTCCGTGAAAGTGGAGCTAAATCACCAAGAGGGCGGGTGAATTGGAGATTTTGAAATTCTTTTATTAGTTCTTTGTATTTGTTTGTTGAAACAGGGTTGATGAGAGTATGAAAGGAAGAAAAGCAAGACACAAGGAATTTATCCTGGTTCGGTCTAATCTCTTGACCTACGTCCAGTCCCTAGTCACTCTGGGATTTTCACTATCTCACTTTGATGATTACACACTCTGCAAATGAAGGATGTTTCACAACCTTGAACACACTCCCCCTTACAAGTTGTAATCAAATAACCCAATCTCAAAGTCCCACTACTTTGAGATTCTTACAGAAAAAGAATTACAGAAAAAGAACTCTCTTCTAAGAATAGATGTTGATAAACACTGAAGTATAGTGTATCAAAGATACAATCAAATGTGTAAGAACAGCTCTTGACTGATATTTTCGAGTAGGCTTGTTGTTACTTAGTTCTGTGTCTATCCAGCTTCAAATCTTCAGATATTTATGTTGGTTTGAGGCTTGTGAACGTTATAGATCCGTTGGAGCTTTTACTAATTCGAAAATATAGCCGTTTGTAGAAGTCTATCTGCTGAAACCACTTGCTGTTTGAATATAGCTGTTGGGAGATTTTTGCAGATTTGAATATTTGAATTTTGGCTCTTCCCATGTGGTCTTGTCTGAAGAACACTGATGTTCAGGCTTAATTGGTGGAGGTATTAAATGACTGCCTTGTGAAATGGCTGTCCGTCTTGCCAGGCTGTCTCTAAAATTTTGCAAGTTGCCAAAAATGAATCTTTATTTGATTGTCAATTAAATTCAAGAGTTTTTTGTAATCTCATGTACAAACTCGTTAAAACAGTTCGGTTACAATGATAAGTGATAGATATAACATATGAGATCAATGGGTAACTTAAACGAGGAAGAATGAATTAGATTTGGCAAGTTCTGAACAAAACAGCGTTTTTCTGATAAAGGACCAAAACTCGAGTTTTGTTAATCAAAACTGGAGTTTTGTTAATCAAAACTGGAGTTTTGAGCTGTTCGCACTTCATAACTGGCAGTGTTGAAACCAAAACTGGCAGTTTTTAGAGTTTGGAAATGCTGAACCTCTTGGGTTGCCCAAAACTCGAGTTTTGATTCTTAAAACTCGAGTTTTGAACTATTTATGTGAAAACATAACTTAGTTCAAAACATCAAAACTGGAGGTGTTGGAGTAACACTGGCAGTTTTCAATTGCATAAAACTTGAATGCTCTCGGCCTTACCAAAACTCGAGTTTTGGTTCCCAAAACTCGAGTTTTCATAAAATATGAAAACTTTGCAAAATACATGAACAGTTGAAAACTGGCGATAATGAATGAAAACTGGCGGTGTTCACCTGATGCAAACTCAGTTGCTCTCTGTCTCTCCAAAACTCGAGTTTTGCTTCCCAAAACTCGAGTTTTGAACTTTCTTGAAAAACATATGAAGTTCAAAACTGGCGGTGTTGAGTGAAAACTGGAGGTTTTGAGATTTGAGAAACTTTGAAAACTTTGAAACCTCTCTGCCAAGCCAAAACTCGAGTTTTGCTTCCCAAACTCGAGTTTTGAACTATTCACGAGTTCAAAACTGGCGGTGATAACTAAAACTGGCGGTGATGACTTTTGTGCAGTTTTGCCATAGACCAAAACTCGAGTTTTGATTCCCAAAACTCGAGTTTTCCTCTAACAGCAAGAAAAACTGATTTTCTTAAGATAAAACTTGTCATTTTGATTTCCATGGCTTTACAATTGTTCCAATCATCATCAAAACACATTGAGAACTAACAGTCCGGTCTTAAATGTCGACTTTTAATACCGGCTGATACAAGACCGCTCGCGGGTCCGGTCTTACGAGCCTCTTTTGTCCGGTCTTAAAAGCCTTTTTTCCACCAGTGGAACCTAAGTGTCATTTCCCGAAAAAAAAATTGTAATTATAATGCAGGAAAGAAAGTATGAAAGAAGGCCAAAAAAATGAAGTTTAATGTGCAGATTGGCTAACCAAGTGTTATGCTAGGAACACCAGACACAACAATGTTTTGAAGGGATCAAAAATACAAATGAACAATTAAAAGGGAGTAAAAATACCAGTGAAAAAAATAAATTCTGATGAAAGTAGAATAATCTCCATTTTGGTCTATTCGCTTCATCGTTATATTTACTTTCTTTCAATTGTTTATTGATATTTTTGATACTTTCAAAACATTGTTGTGCCCGGTGCTCCTAGCGTAACACTTGGTTGGTCAATTTGCATCTTAACCCAAAAATGAAAGTACGATGAAACAATGATGATCCATTTGACCTAGGAGTAAGAAATAAGAAATAAAAACAACTCCCTACAGTTTGAAATATAAGCTTCAAATTTGAGGGGTCTAGTTTTCTTTTATATGTTACAGTTTGAATTTTGTTTGATCATTTAATAGGTTTTTTATAATTTTGTCACACTCTTCATCTTGTTACCTTTTTTTTTTTTTTTATACATTCTCTTTTATCATTTTTCACTTTTGTCTCTCTTACTTATTCTCTTTATAAAAAAGGACATATATGGAAAAAAAAGTACATGTCTTACATATTTATTATTTTTAACTTGAATTCTTGATAAACACAATTTAAAGAGTCGAAGGCAAATTTGAGCCTGACGGAGAAGGCGACGAGCTACGACTTGGTGGAGTGTTAGGAGTGGACGGTGGAGGAGGCAAAGCCGAAGATTCTGGTGGTGGTGAGGTTGATGGAGGGGAAAGAGAAGGAGGGCTCGGCGAAGGTGGAGTTGGGGCCGCTGGAGGAGGACACGAAGGTGTCGCCGACGGTGGAGTAGAGGGTGTAGCTGGCAGCAATGAGGCCGGGGTGGATGGTGGGGAGCTAAAGGGCTGGGCGGAGGAGCAGTATTGTTGGTTGTCGGAGTAGACCTGGGGGACGACATCGCTGACATCCCTAAAAAAAGAATCCCAAGAGTATTCATTGGTGATGAGCGACTGATAGGGAAGGAAGCGCAGTAGAGTAAATTAAAAAAGCTAGGCATTTTAATTGCTTTTAATAATCTGGGGCTCACTGCAAAAGTAATGTCTGTTAAGCCAATATGATGGTGATTGTACTTTTGCTTCAATTTTAAAAGTTCATGTGTAGTTTCACACCTAAAAAAACATTTAGTGTTGGACGCTCCTTTAGATAAAACACATATGTATTTTTACACATTTAACAACAATATCACTTATTTTCTTCTATATGGGGAAAATTGAAGTAAGCTGGATAATGAAAATCGAAAAAGACCTAGTTGCTCAAACCAGCACATCACTTATATATATATATATATATAGGTGTCTTATTTCAATTTCAACAAGTCGTCACATGAAGATAATACTTAGTGGTCCTATGTGCATTAATTGTTGGCTACAATTTGCTAGCTTTAGCCCCAACTTAAACTATTCAGCCCCAACTTGAACTATTCAGCCTAAAAAAATATTATATATATATTTGTCATGTTGCCGGACAATTTCCCTTGTTTGTGCCAAGGACTTTTCTATAGGGATTCTTAAAATAAGTGAACAACATATGTGTATGTATGTATATATACAAATGTACATATATGTACATGTATCTATATATATATACATCAAAGGCGGATAAAGGGGCAAGGGCCCGGGACCCGCCACCCTAAAATTAAAAAAGAAAAAGAAATACTTAAAATATTAATCTTCTCTTATACTGCGTTCTCTGGATGTTAAACTGAACAGAAACAAGGCACTGAGAGTGTTGAAGAATAGAATACAGAGTTTAAGATGCCTTTTTGTGGATAATGTTTGGCGCTATAGGATTTTGGATCCCTAGTTTCCAGAACCATACAAAACCCAAAATTTCTCATTTCAAAATGGCTAGCTAATTTTATATATATATATATATATATATATATATATATATATATATATATATTATTGATTTGATATTTGTACGTGCTAGTCTAATATTTGGTTGCTTTGGTTTAAAACCTTACAAGCAGGTACAAGATTAGTCTCAAGATATTTTAAACTAGGTTTGAAATTATATTTAAAAATTGAGTTACAACATTTTGAACTTGATATTTCTAAACATCATTAATTTATAAACTACATCTAAATTATGTCAATGGCTAACAATAACTGAGAAGTCCATCATTTACCTTCTTATTGATAGAGTGATTAGACTTGAACTGACTCTTCCAGTTTCTACAACAACTACTGAAAGATCTTTTTCTGTCATGAATATAATCAAAAATAGACTTCAATTTCTTAATGATTCTTTGATTGCATACATTAGAAAAGAAAATGTTTTGACTTTTATTACAGATTCATTATAAATGAATTTAACAATATGAAAACATGTAAAGTAAGAGTCAAGTAAAGTGATCTTAATTTTTGTAATAGATTTCTTTCAATTTTTTTCTTTTTAATATTAGTCTGTATAATATTTCAAGTACTTTAATTTATGCTATAATATTTTTTATTTTTACCTCCCGTCATCAAAATTCCTGGGTCCGCCCTTGATATACATGTACATATAAGTATACGAATGTACATATATGTACATATACATATTTGTGTGTATATATTCCCCAAAATGTCCGCAGTTTTATGGCATACATCGGTTTCATGTTCGTTTCAAAATATATGTCGTTTGATTAAGGTTATACATAAATATATACTTTTTTTTTTTAAGGAAAAGAAAACCTCCTTCAATTATTAATCTAGGAAGATATTTTTGTTATCAAGAATAAAGTTCTCCCTCAAGTCTTTAATATAAAACATATTTACCTAATTTAATTAGATTAAGTTAGTTTAGTTTATTAATATGACATAATTTTTTAAAAAATATCTTAGTCATCTTTTTTAATTCCTTAATTCTCTCTTCTCCTTTATTATTCTTAATACAGCATCAACGAGGGTAAATTAGAAAAATATTTATCAGATATGAAAAATGTGTTTTATATTTAGAACCAAAATTAATTTTTTAAATAGGCCTTATATAAAGGACCCGATTGAGTATAACAAAGAGTTTATTTAGTAATACTTCATTTTACATATTTTCAAAATTACTGAATCAATTCAGGCTTTATGTTTTCCTATGCATGCTTTTGGAGAAATATGATGGTATGCAAAATAGGAAAGCAAAAGTATTTTTCAGACACCGACTACTTTTAAACAACTTATGTTTCTGCCATATGGAACTTCTGGTGGCATGTTTGATTCAATTTTTTCATGCACGGGGATTACATGTAATTCTTATTTATTCTGCTAATTCAGGGTGTTTGATTGGGACAACAAAGTAACCCAATATAATCTTAATTACAACAAACCAAGTAATCTCCATTATATAACTTTTGTTCTATAATTCGGATATTCCAACACATTGATCAATGTATGGACATTTATGCCCTCCATGAATCAATATTAGTTTAAACTCTTGTACCCTCCATTTTTTGCTTAATGGAGTTAAAAAGACTCTCCTTTCAATGCTATTTTTATTTTTTCTACATAAAAACTAAATTTCATTCCATGATTTTTTTTAAAAAAATGTTATATATCAAATGAATTATATGTAATCGTCATTCCATTACATTATATTTCCTATCATTAAATTCCATTATATTTCCTATGATTCTTTAAAACCATATGGGCATCAATGATCGATTTGATAGGGACTTGGATCCATGCTCATGGGTGTGGCAAGGGCTTGTGTTCCATTCGGTTAATCATTTATGCATATTATTATTATTTACTATTATTATGTTGTTGGTTTGAATTAAATTGAGAGAAATTATTGCTGCACGATTGTGCATGCATGACAAGCCAATGACGAAGGCCGGAAAGGAACAAAATGGAAGTGGGATTCTCTTACCATTACTCTAACATTGATTTTGTCTTCCCATTGTGAATCACAAGCATCCTACCATGTGAGGCAGGCCTTTTCTTTAATACTCTATCTTGTTATAATAATAATTGTAATATAGAAATATATTATTTTAACAATGACTCATAGGGTTCTTAAAATGCCAACCCTTCATATTCGCTGTTCACTCACTGCCACTCCTCTTTAATAAACAATAATTCATAAACGTTTTGATTGATTAAACCTAATTATTATTTATTAATCTCTTGTGGTAGCCCCACAGCTGCCTGCTGTGACAATGGTGTATGCCCATGGGCACGCTTGATCGTGACGTGTTGAGGCGCAAGCCGGCTTGGCCGGTTTGATCATGGCGGTCGAAATGTACACATGGATGGTTCGATGATGTGGCTGCTATTGTTTTTCTGTTTATTTAAAACTAGTGATTAATTAATAGGAGGGATTAATTAATACATTATAATGACCCACTTAATGGAGTAATGTCAAAGCAGGGGTCCATATACTTCATAATGTCCAAGATTTTGATTCTCTATTGATTCCCTTGCATTTTAGCTACATCAATATTTTACTGTTTCAAAGGATTATTCAGTTGGGAACAAGAGACATTAGACATTATTTTAGAAAATTGTGTTTAAGTGTAATTTCTAACTTTTATAAACACAAAAAATATGTCATTAATAAATAAATAAATAGAGAAAATAGAAGCAATAATATTTTTTCCTAATTGTTTCATTAATTTTTTATGAAGAAATTAGTCCTTATTATGATATTATTACAAATAATAATTTCTAACAAACTCAAATAATTTTAACAGTAAGGAATAAATTAAATTAAAAAATTTGTTCAATTAGTATACATATATATATATGAATACTATAATTCTGTAATTCTGTTCAAAACATGTTTGGTTAGTATACATATATATTTTAACAGTAAGGAGTTCAATTATAAGTTCGCTAACTCTAATAAGAATTAATTTAAAATTTTAACAAAGCCATAGGCATTAGAAGTACAATTTTTTTTTTGAGAGAAAAAAATATACGTATACTAACCAAACATATTTTGAACAGAATTATAGAAGATCATTAATACTTTTCACTTGACATGTTTAATTGATCTAATAAAAAAGTTTTGCATTTGAGAATATCATAGTCTTTTTTTGTAATTTATTTTTATCATATTGTTACGTGATAATATATACCTTTTAGAGCGTAACACGCGCACACCCACCCCAAATGGACTTTTTTTTTTTTTTTGGTCAAAGCAAATGGACTGAGTTTATATTGTACCATTCACAAAGTTACATCATGCATGAACTTTATATAAAACTTGCATTGGACTTTGTGCTTTTTAAGAATTGTATCATTTCTGTCATCTTAGCTTTTTTCTCTATTTTTAATCATCTGTCTTTTATATTATATAAATGCGAATTTTTCATCTAAAGTTTTATTGAAATAATCCAGAAATATATTAGTAATAAAGAAGTTTTATCATATAATAACTGACTACATATGTGTTCCATACATATTTGATTTGAAAGGAATAAAATCTAATTAAAATATATAGAAAAATGAGAAAATGTCAATTTATTGGAAGGGGACAAATAAATTGACTTTAAACATCTGAAGGAAGGAGTTCCTTTTATCAAAGTGGGAGTTTCTTGCTTCCCACCATCTACAGTGCCTACTTAGTAGGCTTAGCTGTAAATTTTTATTTTCTATGGACGAGGGTATGGACCATCACAGGTACATTTTTGAAAAAAAAAAATTTAAAATTTTCAACATTCACGAGGGAGAAACTAATAGGCACCATTATTATTAATAACGTCCATATTTTTCATCCCATAACAAAAAATATTATCATCCTTTCATTTTAAATTGAAGTATGCCAACTATAACATTTGCGAAATTAATAGTGCATCTTCTAAATTAGATTGTGAAAAAGTTGTAAACTTCCTAGTCTAACGTTATATAAAGATTCACTTTCACAATTATAGAAATAGCGATATATTATGATTTATTATCTATCATATATAATGGTTTCAAACTGTCATATATGCGGGTACTATAAAAGTTCAGCGCAGATACATTATAGTTATGGACCGTGATTTATTCTATATATATTATAATTGTTGTAATATAAAACTCATTACATATTGAGATGTGGTAAGGTCATGATGCATGTAATATTGTCATGATAATAAAATGGGCTCATGTAAACAATTATTATATATATTAGGCTAAAGTATACATTTGGTCCTTTATGTTTGCTTCTGGTATCATTTTAGTCCCTTAAGTTTGTAAAGTGCACATTTGGTCCTTTAATGTTAACACAATTAGTCAGACTTAACGGAAAATACTGACTCAACAATTTTATGCAACGACTATGTAATTAAATGCTGACTAAGCATGCTTATATGTTAGTATTTTAATAAATTAACATTTTAAATCCTATTAATTGAAAAATATTTAATTTTCATTGACAAAAAAATATATTTAATCTTCACAAATTGTAAAAAACCATAAAACAGTCTGTAAAGATTTTTTTTCAATTAATAGGATTTAAAATATTAATTTATTAAAATACTAACATATAAGCATGTTTGGTCAGCATTTAATTGCACAGTTATCGCTTAAAATTGTTGAGTCAATATTTTCTGTTAAATCAGACTAACGGTGTTACCATTAAAGGACCAAACATGTACTTTACAAACTTAATGGGCTAAAATGATATCAGAGGCAAACATAGAAGACCAAATGTATACTTTAGCCTATATATCATAATGCTGTCATAATAAATAACGGTCTCAAGTAAACAACCGTTATACACTCTATAACATACATAACGGTACTTCCAAAATAACTCTTATATAAAGTTTAGCATACGTAATGGTCATTATATCACAACTGTTAGTTATTTGCTATAAATGATAACAGGTTTAATGAAACAACCGTCATGTATAACGTATAAATATATAACGGTTTTTATGTAAGAACCATTAATTTCTGAGGCAGTTTTCTTTTTTCCCTAAAAAAGTGGGGATTCTCCTTTCGATATGCCCCTGCATGAATACATAATGAAATTGTACAAAAAATTTTATATTATAGAAGCTCACACATTGAGTATAGCCATGGAATTTAGGATAGAACAAGACATTCCTAGTTTTGTGGTCAAGGCCAATAAAACTTTCTACTGTAAAGGGATCAAGGGGTATGCTGCCTCGAGCAAGAGTTGATAGAGAATAAAGAGTTAGATCTATAGCATGCCATCTACTCCTTCTCGTTAGATTGCATTTGATGTTTTATAGATCCAATCTCTCATTCTCTATCAAATCTTGATTGAGGTTGCATACACCTTGAGCCATTTACAGCAGGGAGTTCCATTGAGGCTAGCCACAAAACTAGGAATGTCTTGATCCATCCCAAATTACATGGCTATACTTGATGTTTGAGCTTATGTTTTAATATACAATCAAATCCAATAAACAAAGCAAAAATAAAAACTCTATCTATAACACACACACACACTTACAAACACACACATTATAAGATGACGATATACCTTTTTGTCATAGATGCTATGAAATAAGTATGTCAAGCCAAATAACAAGTTCAAGCACAAATCACAGCTCCTCCCACTAGCATCGATTTGTGGTGGCCATTGGAAGAGTAAACTTAGGATCAATGATTATGAGGGAGAGGCGAGTTGTGAATCATGTTCTTCCTTTGTATGTTATACATTTGGCCTGTAAGGATAATTGTGAATTTTGTTATCCCCTTCTAAGTTATGGCCTGTAGCAACTATATGCTATTTTGGAGCTATCTACCACACACTCAACATAGCGAAATCTTTGTAAATCTTTAATGACTTCCTGTAACAGGAGAGGAACCTTCTATAAGAGCAATTGATTTTTCAAAAACAAAACATGAGCATGGTTTAGGTTAAAACATAGCTACAAAAAATTAAGTGAATAACAATAGAGAATACATAATGGATAAGGGAAGTCATACCTCCATATGCGTAGAACAGACCACGCAAAGAAATGTGACCTAGCTAGCGTTAAAAAGTGAAAATGTGAGTAAGGGCAACTAAAGCAACTCACGTAGTTGTTACTAACAAAAGTATGGCAAATGCTTTAGATTGTATGGCTCCACTAAAAATGACTGACGAATGTCAGAAAATACAATTGGAGAAGTAGAGCTCTGAGGTTGATTGGTTACAATAAACCCTAACATAAGAGTGTTAGTGAATGAAAACACATGTTAAGGATTACACAGCAATTCGCACAGCAGTCACTGAGAAGCACGGAGAAGGCTTGATGGATGGTGTGGTTTGATTGAAAATGACAGTCAACAGCCGAAAAAGACAACCAGAGTAGTGGGGTTTTAGAGGTTGATGGGTTTAGGGTTTACATTTAACCTAAGATGTTTGTGCTAATGAATGAAATAGAGAAGTGAAGAGACATTTAAATATAGGGGAAAGTTTATATTTGTAACGGTTCAAATATAAAGCCCGTAATGTATTGCTATGTTGTTACATATATAATGGTTATTGCAAGAAATTGTTAGTTATTTTGAAACATATATTATGGTTTCTAGCTAATAATTGTTAAATGTCTACAACATTTGTTTTTTTTTAAAAAAAAAGAAAATTAGGGGGTATTCCTTTCGATTTCCACATGCTTTCAGAAAACACACATAAACAAACAACAATACAAGAGACCATCTGTTCTGGTGTAGAACACAGATCGATTGGACTTGACTAGGTTGTCAAGCTTAGAGCCTACATACCCTTTGAGGGGATCAAAGTCCACGTAATTCGCAGTAAACTTGGAGGTGTGAGGCCAGGGGGTGGTGTGTGTGCTCTGTGTGACAGAAAGTAAAGATAGCATAGATTAGAACGTGTGCACCTGATTAGGGTTCCCTTGTATTTATAGAGGAGTCTGGTGCGAGTATTCCCGGGTTAATGAGCGATATCCGGGGCCGAGATATCAGGGGCTGATATCTCGGGATCATGATTGGGGGAGATCCCTGATTAGTGGGATCCTAGATTAGTGGGATTCCATATCTTTGCCCATTATTGTGCTGACTCTGCCTCAGGCATGGTTGGGCCGTGGTCTGGATATGGGCCTTTTGGGCTGGTCCGTAACAGTTGCCCCCCAGCTCGGTTGTTCAGGCTTCTGGACGGCCGTATATTGCCTTCGGCCATCGTTTGGGCCGAGGCCTTCTCCTTTGGCCAGACCAGCTTGCGGGTGCCGCGGTCCTTAAGTCGGCTCTAGGTCCGGGGACGACTCGTGGTGCCTTTGCCCGGGTGACCTACTGAGGATGCCGGGTCCGCCATGCTGGGGCGGTAATTCAACCCGTCTCGGTCTCAAAATGCCCCCAGCTACTTCGGCCCTGCCCTTTATGCCTTTTGGCATTCTTTACGCGCTTCGGGATTCCCCTCACACGCCATCATTGCGGGTTCATAGATGTCAGGCCCTGAGTGGCGGTGGTCTGCAACCGTCGCGTCCCTTCACTTCCCGAGATTTGTGCGCTTTTAATGTGCTGACGTCGTGCTGTACCAATCCCGTCATTCCTGCGTTGGAATAGACCGTTTTACCCCTGCCGTTTCGTGATTTGGTTTAAATGGCTTCTTTTCCTTCTTTCGTTTTTACTTTTCCCGCTATTCCTCTTTTTCTCAGACTTTTCTCTGGTTTTCTTCTGAGTTCGTAGTATCGCCTTCTTCAGTCGAGACTTTGCTGTTCTTCATTTCCAGAGTTCTAGTCCCCTCCATTCTATCCACACAGGTATTTCCGTCCATTACCTTATGCTTTTGTTTGGTATTTTCCTGCATTTTACCGCTTATTTCTGAAATTGCTGCCTGTGTTTATTGCTCTTTCTCTTTTCTGGGTCTTTCTGGGTTTTTCTTGTATCTTCCTACCTAAAATTCGCCCTACTGCTTATCCTTAAACACAAGCCTTTAGGGCCTTAGGCTGCCAGTTATGTTGAGAGACAGAAGCTTTCCTAGGCCAAGGGCGTCGTTATCGCCGGGGGAAGAAATGTTCCTTCGTATGCATTTCCCAAGGGCCACTTATTGGGTTCTTGGGGATGAACCGCCTGCCGCGGAGGTTTTGGCTCCTTTGCGACGAGGTGGCGCCATCCGCCCGGGGCGAGCTAGGGCTCGCCCTGCTTTTGCTAGGGTTGCGGCTCTAAGGTCTGTCCGCCCTCTGGCGTAAGCTCTGCCCCCCGGGTCTCTCGGTGGGGTCGGGGTAGGCTCCTCGTCCGAATCCGGGTTTCCTGCGGTGATGGCCCAACCCCTCAATTTTTATGAGGGTCTTTCTCGTGTTCGTGAAAGTCCTTTTCCAGAAGGGTATCTCGGCCCATGTTGGGACTGCATTGCGGAGAGTTCTGCGTTGATAGCACAAGGTGGAGACGCCAGGGCTTCTTCCATACTCGGCTCTTGCTGGCATCGGTCTGCCACGGATGTCCCTTCTCGCGCCCCCATTCGTCCGAGTCCGCAGTTTCTTTCGCCTGCCACCGTTGTAGTGCCAGGTATTTCCGCTCTTTTACTAATTCTGGCTTTGTTTATTTGCCTTTAGGTGTAATGGCTCCCAAATCCCGATCTTCCAAGCAACGCTCAGAGCCCGAGGGTTCGGACTCTTCTAGTCCGCCGGAGGCCCTGTGCCGGCGATACAACTGGGTGTCGCACGAGGTGCTTAGGACCCGGTCTCTCATGTCGGATGCGGACCTCGCTCGGCTGAAGATCCCGGATATGTTGGGGTGCGTCCTTAGGTGCCCGTCAGCCGATGAACCCGTTTGTGCGACGCGGGAAGCAGGTCGGCCCAACTTCTTCTTTTTCTACTAGGATTGCCTGACTCGGGTCCAGGTTTCCCTGCCCTTCACCACTTTCCAGATGGAAGCCCTGCTCCATCTACGACTTGCCCCCTCCCAACTTCATCCGAATGGGTGGGCTTACTTGGTCGCTTTTGAGCGGCTATGTAATTCCTTCTCAGTCCCGATTGCGTGTACCACCAACCTCTTTTTCTACTACTTCGGCCCTTTTACCCCTAGTTCACCCAAGGAGAGCGAGAAGCTGAAAGGGTTGGTGTCATTGCGTATCAACCCGGAGCGGAGGCTCATGACAGCTTCTTTGGATTCTTTTAAGAGGTTCAAGGGGGCCTTTTTCAAGGTTGAGGCCGAGTTTGGGAAACGACCTTGGTTTCTGAAAGGTCCCGAGGGTGCCGATGTGGGCTGGCGCTTTCCCTTGTACTGGATGGAGAGCCATCATGATGTTAAGGCTACCTCCATCCACGTTCTGCGCAAGGACCTGTGGCCGGAGTCGGCTTCCACCGTTCCTCTACTGGAGGCCCTCATTGCGGAGTACGGGGTGAAGCTCGCTAGTTACTTTATAACTGGGGACGGTTCCAAGCCGCTGCCTCCTACCAGTAGGGTTTTTAGTAGTGTGTTATCTTTGTTTTTGTCTTGGTTTTTTGGATCCATGATTCTGACCTGGTATCTCTTTGCTTTTTCAACTCAAGACATGAGTTCACTTCCGCTCTATCTTCGTGTGGCGAATCCAGCTGCTGCCTCGCCCAGTCGCCCAAAGAAGCGGGGTGCCTCTGAAGGTGCCGGTGCAGCCGAGGCTCCAAAGAAGGCCAAGGTCTCAGCCGACCAGGGTCCCTCTACCACTAATATTGCCAAGTCTGCCCGGGTGGTGGAAACCCCGGCTTCGGAGAGGCAGGAGGCTCTTGCCGAGTCCCCAGCTTCAAAGGGGAAGAAGTCGTGGTCAGTGACGAGGAGGTTGAGGCTACGCTCCTCTCTGAGGTGCCCTTTGGCTCGCCTCCGAGTCCGCCCTCGTTCCCGCCACCCCCTCCTCCTCCTCTACCAAAGGGTCCGTCTTCGGTTTTCCCCCGCGGCTTTTTGTGGGAAGAGGGGGTGGCTCTGGCGGCGGACGTTGCCTTCCTTCCTCCCCGGCATTTTATGGAGAGCCGGCCGTTGTCTCCCCCGGCCTTGGATCAGCTACACTTGGCTTAGAAGGAGTTATGCCGATCAGTGGGGTACGTCCAGGCCTTGATATTGGTGCGGGAGCAGTACGCCCTGGTCAGTGCCGAGTGCCACATGCTGAGGGCGGCTGAGGCGGAGCTGAAGAGGGGCCTGGCAACAGCAGAGGCTAAGGCCGCGTTTGCCGGGGAGCTTAAAGAGGAGTTGGCCGTGGCTGAGGCAAAGGCCAGGTCTGCTGAGGAGGAGCTTGTCATGGCCTGAGCAAAACGGGATGCGGCCAGGGAGGAGCGAGACGCTGCCAAGGCCGCGGCTGTGAAAGCTGACCAGGAGCTCCAGGAGCTTCAGGTTGCCCGGGGCTCTGCTGAAAAGCTGGCCGAGGAGTGTAGCTGGCGCAGAAGGGGTTGTCGGAAGGAGGGGCTCAGCAACAGCGTGCCTCTCTGTTGGACGAGAAGGAGGGGCTTCAGAAAGCCCTTTCTGCGGAGAAAGCGACTCGCCAGGAGGCATGCGAGGCGCTGGTGCAAACTGCCGAGGAATGCTTCAAGCAGGCTTTGGCTCAGATCCGATTTTTCAATCCCGGCGTCGTGCTCAATTTGGATGGGTATGACTACCGTGCCTATGTTCAGGACAGGAATCTGATCCCTTATCAGTCTCCTGGCGCCGACGGTCCTGCTAACGCTGAGGCTGAAGATCCCGAGGCCGAGCCTTCCAGCTGATTTTGGTTTTTTGCTCTTTTTATTTTCGAGGCTTCTGTGCCCTTGTAATATTTTTAGAACAATTCTAGCCTCTGGGCTATTTTGTATAAACTTGTCTGAGCAATGAATGACTTACGTTTTCATCATCCTTTTGCCTTAGTCCTTTGCAATTCTAAGCTTGGTTAGATAACTTAGGTAAAGAATGATTTACTTTTTGTATCATCCTTTTGCCTTGTCTTAGATGTGTGTCGGCTGCATGTGTACAGGCCGTTTTTACTCTACCACACTTAGCGTGTGGGAGGTTGGGGCAAGGTTGTCTTGTTTCAACCTTGTCAAGTATAACTAACCTCGTTGCCTCGGTCCAACTTTCCAACAGTCGGACTCCAACTTTCACTTAGTCGGATTACGTTTTTCCGACGTAAGGGCGGGACTACCACGTGTTCAACCGAGGCTCTGTCTATCTCTTAATCGAACATTTTGACCTGATCAGGGTTGCATGGTAGTTCGCTTGCTTAGTCGGGCGAGCGTTGACGCGTCAATTTCACGAAAGGCCACGTGTGGTGCCTTCGCCGAGCTCTAACCGATGCCTGTCGGAGTACAACGGTCGGTTTTCGTACATCTAGATGTTTTTAGTTTTCGGCCGGGTACACGACCTCGGAGCCGTTTATCCGGTGCCAGGTTAATAGACCTTGGCTTTCGGTTTCTTCGCCGGGCTTCTTTCCCTTGGCCTTATCGTTTTTTGACCGAGCTTCATAGCCTCGGCTTCGTGCTTAAGCGGGTTTTGTGCACATTCGTGAATCTCCTCAATAGGGTCCTTTATTGATAAGAAATATCCCTAAGGGGCTTTACAAAGAAATACGATTAGAAACGACATAATTTGAACTTTGAATTAATGAACTAAACAAAGTAAAAACAAATGATGCTGGGGCGGGATCTAGCTATAGTAGATCTTCAGCTTATCGGCATTCCATGTCCTTTTGCCCAGCTTCCGTGCCAGGGTCTCGAGGATGTATGCCCCTCCATCGAGCTTCTCTTTGATCCGGTAGGGGCCTTTCCAGTTTGCCGCTTGCTTCCCGTCCTTGGCATTCTTGTTGCCTATGTCGGCCCGTCGGAGTATGAGATTCCCGCGGTTAAAAGACCGTGGCCGGACCTTTCTATTGTACTTAACCGCGAGTAGCTGTTTGGTGGCTAATTCCCGGCAGTACGCCGTGACTCGGATTTCGTCTTTGAGGTCCAAGTCGGTCTTTAAGGCGTCGTCGTTCGACTCCTGCCCTTCTTGTCTGGCTCTAACCTTTCTCCAAGATGGCTGCTCGATTTCGACCGGGATCATTGCTTTACATCCGTAGGTTAGCCTGTATGGGGTTTCCTGGGTCGAAGATTGCACGCTCGTCCGGTATCCCCAAAGAACGCTGTGGAGCTGCTCGGTCCAGCTGGATTCGGCTTGTAACATTCGCCTCTTGAGTCTGTCCAGGATGATTTTGTTGGCGGCTTCGGCCTGGCCATTCGACTGCGGGTGCTCTACGGACGAGAAGTGCTGTTTAATGTCCAAGTTGGACATTAACGCTTGGAATCGGTGGTCCATGAACTGGGTCCCATTGTCTGTGACGACCTCAGCCGGTATGCCGAAGCGGGAGACGATGTTGTGCTGGAAAACTTCATTACTCTGGCCGAGGTTATTGTGGCCAGTGGCTCTACCTCGATCCACTTGGTGAAGTAGTCTACTGCGACAATGAGCCATCTGCATTGCCCCTGCGCCGGCCAAAATGGTCCGAGGATGTCCATGCCCCATTTGTAGAAGGGCCAGGGGGCTGGCATTCCTTTCAATTCTGTGGGCGGCGGCCATATGATCCTGGCGTGTTTCTGGCAACTATCGCACGTCTTGCCTTTTTCCATGGCGTCATGCTTCATGGTAGGCCAATAGTAGTCGGCGCGTAGTGCCTTTCTCATGAGGGTCTTGCCCCCCATGTGGTGGCCATTGTTGCCTTCATGTAATTCAGCCAGCACGTATTTTGCCTTGGTTTCGCCGAGACACCGCATCATCGGGCAGTGCAGTCCCTTTCTGTAGAGTTGATCATCAACCATTGCGTAGAGAGCGGCTTCTCTGATAAGCTTTTTGGCCTTGGTCGAGTCGGTAGGGATAATTCCCCTTTCGAGGTAGTCTTCAATCGGCTTCTTCTAGTCAAGCCCTGCTGAGATGGTCATGACACATCTCGGCTCGGTCAAGTTCTGCTGGATCACAGTCCTGTGATTGTCCAGTCCCTTAGTGCTTGCCAGCTTGGAGAGGATGTTGGCTCTGGCGTTCTCCTCTCTTGGGATATGGGAGACGGTCACTTCTTCGAACTCGGCCATGAGCTCTTTGGCGCGGTTTAGGTACTTCGCCATAAGAGGGCCTTTTACTTGATAGTTGCCGTCAATCTGTGCGGCGACGAGCTGCGAGTCGGTTAAAAGCTTTATTCGGTGGGCGCCGTTGTCTTTTTGCCTGGAGCAGTCCGGCCAGCAGAGCCTCGTACTCGGCTTGGTTATTGGAGGTTGGGAACTTTAGTTGGAGAGAGTGCTCGGTAGCGACCCCCTGGGGGCCTTCCATGATGACTCCTGCACCGCTGCCCTTAGCGTTAGAGGATCCATCTACATATACCTTCCAAGTCCCGTCACTTGTTACTGCCGGGGTGAGCTCCCTGATGAAATCCGCCAGCGCTTGTGACTTGATCGCTTGCCGGGCCTCGAACGCTATGTCGAACTCTGACAACTCAATGGCCCAGTTGGTCATCCTTCAGGCTAATTCTGGCTTATGGAGGATCTGCCGGATTGGCTGGCTGGTGCGCACCACTATCTGATGTCCTTGAAAGTAAGGCCGGAGCCTTCTTGCCGCGGTAAGCAGGGCGAAGGCCACTTTCTCAAGTTTCTGGTACCAGAGTCCAGAGCTCTGTAAAGCCTTGTTGATGAAGTATATCGGCATCTGCCCGGCCTCGGCTTCTCTTACCAGGGCAGCGCTGACAGCTTCGTTGCGGATCGAGAGGTATAGGAACAAGGTCTCCCCTGGGTCCGGTTTAGTGAGCACCGGCGGGGTTGCCAAACATCGCTTGATCTCTGCGAAGGCGGCGTCGCAATCTGGATTCCAGCTGCCTCGGGTTTCTTTCTTCAGTAGTTTGAAGAGAGGTAGGGCTTTCTCGGCCGACTTTGGTAAAAACCTTGTCAGGGCAGCCAGCCGGCCGGTTAGCTGCTGTACCTCCTTCTTAGTCCTCGGGGGCTGCATTTCAAGGACGGCCTTGCATTTGTCCGGGTTGGCTTCGATTCCTCGGTTGGTCAACATGAAGCCCAAGAACTTTCCAGCCGGAACTCCGAAGGCACATTTGGCCTGGTTCAACCTGATTCGATGTCTTCTTAGCTTCTGAAACGTCTGTTCGAGGTCCCGGATGTGGCCTTCTGGTAGCTTCGACTTGACGATCATGTCGTCTATGTAAACCTCTATGTTGCGCCCGATCTGGTCTTCGAACACCCGGTTCATCATCCTTTGGTAGGTGGCCCTGGCATTTTTCAACCCAAATGGCATGACGTTGTAGCAGTAGTTTGCTTTGTTCATCATGAAAGCGGTTTTCTCCTGGTCTTCCGGATGCATGGCGATTTGATTGTATCCGGAGTAGGCGTCCATGAAGGAGAGGAGCTGGTACCCGGACGAGTTGTCCACGAGTTGATCGATATTGGGCATCGGGTAGGAGTCCTTTGGGCACGCCTTGTTGAGTTTCATGTAGTCGACACATACTCTCCATTTGCCGCTGGATTTGAGTACCATAACTACGTTTGAGAGCAAGGTGGTGTATTGCACTTCTCGAATGAAGCCGGCCGCCAGGAGCTCCTCGACATGGCTCTCAAGGGCCTTCTGTCTGTTGTCGGCCATATTCCTCTTCTTTTGTGCCACTGGTCTTGATCCCGGCCACATGTCGAGTTTGTGGCAACAGAAGTGGGGGTCAATACCGGGTATCTCGGCCGAGGTCCAGGCAAAAATGTCTTGGTTCTGTCTGAGGAAACGGATCATCTCAGTTTTTTGGTCGTCCCTCATGTCTCAGCCGATTTTGGCGGTCTTGGATGAGTCCGTCCCTAGCGTTACTTCCTCCAGTTCCCCTTCCGGCTCGGGCCTCGGGGTTTCCTGCTCACGGAGGTCGAGCTCTACCATGTTGATTGGATGCCGGGGGTGTTCGTCGCCGTCGACCTCGGTTATTGACTCGTTGGATCCGAGCCGAGGTGGAGATGAGGGTCCTCCTTCCTAGACCCGAAGAGCTTCAAAGTAGCATTGCCGTGACTCCTTTTGGTCTCCGGATACCACAACTATCTGGTTTTTGTCATTGACCATCTTCAATTTCTGGTGCTTGGTGGAGACCAGTATGTCCCAGTTGTGAATTGTGGGTCGGCCGAGGATAATATTGTATGGGGAGCAGAAATCGGGCACGATGAACCTGACGCGCTCTGACTTGAATGCTTCTCTTGTTCCGAGGGTCAACCGGAGGTCAATATAACCCTTTGGGAAGGATTGTTCGCCGGTGAAACGTGCAAAACTTGGTGCGGTCCGTGTTGGAGCGGCCCCTAATTGGCCTTGGTTTGTCGACCTGCCTCATCTCGGCCTGGGCTACCTCTTTCCATACCTGCGACTGAGGGACGTTCAAGGGGGTGTAGCTATCGTACTTTGCCTTGGGGTCGGCTCGGTCGGGTTTGATCCTGCTCTCTCTGTTTCGGCCGCGAGACTCAGTCTTCTGCTTGCTTGACCGTTCTCTATAGTCGAGAGAGCTATTTCTTACCTTGTCTGGTTCGTTTGCGTTTGCCGCTTCCATTTGCTCCACATCCAAGTATTTCTTCGCTTGGATGTAAAACTCAGTTAGGGTGCAGACCTGGTTCTTGCATAGGTTTCTTACCAGACATGACGATGGGTCAAGCCCGTTAATCAGGCAGTGCACATGGACTTCTTTTGACAGCAATCATACCTGCATTACCACGTCCCAGAACCGGTCGAGGTACTTCTGCAGCGGCTCGCCCTTCTTTTGTTTCACCTTGCTGAGCGAGAACTGGGATTTTGGATGCTTTTTACTCGTGGCGAAGTGCAGTTCAAACTTACATCCGAGATCTTTGAAATTTCAGATCGAGTTTTCTGGGAGGGAACTTAGCCACTTGTGCGCCGTTCCGGTTAGCGTAGTCGCAAAGAGGCGTTCGATAACAGGGCCCTCAATGGACCGGACCCACATTAATTTGTCAAAAATGTCGAGATGGTTACGCGGATCTTGGGTTCCGTCGTACTTCGGAAGGTCGGCCAAGTCGAAGTCTTTGGGATAGGGAGCTGATGCCGCCGCCCTCGTGAACGGGGATCTGTCGGATCCGGTAAGGAACTTTCTTCTGTACTCTCGGGGTGATCCATGGCGCGGGGAGTCATGACAGGAGACCCATGGCGAGGTGATTTTCGACGTGGAGCTCGACGGGCTCTGTCGGCCTCTCGGTGCTCTTCCCGGTCTCGGTTTCCTCTTCCGCCTCGGCCGTTGTGATTCGCGGGACCATTTCGGCCTTCGGTGTTGTCATGGCCTTCTGAAGGCGGTGGGTGACCTCTTTCCGAATTCGTCCTCCCGCTTGGTCTACTGGTGCTTCTCTGCCCGGTCCTTTGTTGTGGACCACTGGATGAGTGGCTACTGTGTGTGGCCGGGCCTCTCTCGGTATGATGCTCCCTCCGGTTTCCTTGTGGGTGATGGTTCTGGAGTTCCTCCCTTATCATCTGTGCGAAGGCTTGGAGGTCCGCTTGCCACTGCAACTGATCCCGCCTTTCCTTATCCTCGAGCCTCTGCAGAAGTGATTCTTGCGTACTCCGAAGGATACGGACGTCGGCTTCTAATGCCAGAGCGTCCTGGGTAGGAATCTCCCCGAGCGCCTGCAACAGCGGCTGATCATCCGCGGAAGGGGAGGTTGCCGTGTCGGTGACATGACCCTCAGGGGTGTTCTCGCGTCGCGGTGGATCCTGTGGCTGGCTTGGCCCGGCTGGAGTTTGGTTTGGTGGCGGTGCTCCGCCGCCCTGTGGTGGTGGATTCCTGCTGTGGCTTCTAGTGTTTGCCATTCTGGTCACGGGGATGGAAGTTTACCTTTCCCCACGGTCGGCGCCAATGTTCTGGTGTAGAACACAGATCGATTGGACTTGACTAGGTTGTCAAGCCTAGAGCCTACGTACCCTTTGAGGGGATCAAAGTCCACGTAGTTCGCAGTAAACTTGGAGGCGTGAGGCCAGGGGGGTGGTGTGTGTGCTCTGTGTAACAGAAAGTAAAGAGAGCATAGATTAGAACGTGTGCACCTGATTAGGGTTCCCTTGTATTTATAGAGGAGTCTGGTGCGAGTATTCCCGGGTTAATGAGCGATATCCGGGGCCGAGATATCAAGGGCTGATATCTCGGGATCATGATTGGGGGAGATCCCTGATTAGTGGGATCCTAGATTAGTGGGATTCCATATCTTTGCCCATTATTGTGCTGACTCTGCCTCAGGCATGGTTGGGCCGTGGTCTGGATATGGGCCTTTTGGGCTGGTCCCTAACACCATCCATAAAAAACTCAAAAATTAAACCAGCCTAGCAGTAGGAAAACAACAATACATAGTCAAAACACAAATTAAGTGCCTCCTTTTCTTTTCCTAGTCTTAGCCTTTTGTAAGTTAATTTTTTTAGCTTGAATTCTACTCTTCTTGTCAAGTGATCATGCCTGACATACAAAGCATCTTCTTCATCCAAATTAAATGGTTCAAGTAACCTCCTATTGAATAGATCATCCTCAACTCCATCACCCATCTCCTCATCAATCACTTTATTTGTTAATAAAACAACAACCATGTTTAATCTAGGTATAATGGGGAAATATCATAACGCCTTATTTAGGTTCTTCCTGTTCTGTTGGTAGCATGGCTCCTCACACATGGGACAATGTGTTAGCAATGTGATGCAACTAGAAAGGAAAATTAACTGAAATTCATTCACACCCTTGACAATGCATCAGTACAGTAGTTATACTCTATTTTGCCTAGCCACGTCAATGCTCTCTTTCTCTCTCTTCTAACAGAATTCTGATTCTATTCCCCACTATTATTTACTAAAAAGCCCTTAAGTAGAGAATACATATATCATTACTTCCCCCTAAAAGAATCCTTATCCACAAGGATTTCATGAGTAGGTGCAGCAGCAGTGGAAAAATGGGGAAATTGGGCCTGTATAATTGAAAGATCTTCCCATGTGGCATCTTCTGGTTGAGTCAACTTCCACTGAACAAGGACTTGAGTGACCGAAAGGTGGTTGCGGCGTACCAATTTGCGGCCCAAAATGAACTCAGGTTCCAGGGCGAATTGGCCTTGGTCGTCCACTGGTGGAAGGGTCTGTGCAACTGTAGCAGCAGGGCCAACGTGCTTCTTGAGAAGGGAGACATGGAAAACAGGGTGCACACGAGTAGTGGCTGGAAGAGCAAGTTCATAAGCAACAGCCCCAATTTTTTTGAGGACTTGAAAGGGCCCAAAGTAGCGTGCAGCCAATTTGTGAAGGCAAGAACTATTCAATAGGTTTCTGCGAAAGGGGTGAAGTTTCAAGTAGACCATATCTCCAGGATGCAGTTGTCGTTCAGACCTGTGTTTGTTCGCTTGCTGTACCATACGATGCTGGGCTCGCAACAAATGGTCCTTAAGATGGCTCAGAACCAATTCACGGGACAAACAAGTTTGGTCCACCAAGTCATTGGAGGAATCACTAGCAATATAAGGAAGGTGAATGGGTGGAGGAACACCATAAACAGCTTCAAAGGGTGTCATACCAGTGGCTGAGTGGTAGGTGGTATTATACCATAATTCAGCAAGAGATAACCACTTAACCCATTGTTTAGGGAAGTCACCAGTCATGCAACGGAGGTAGCACTCCAAACAACGATTAAGGACTTCTGTTTGCCCATCTGTTTGAGGATGATAGGCGGAAGAGTAGTGTAGATTCACACCATATAAACGGAACAATTCCTTCCAAAATTTGCCACAAAAAATAGGGTCTCTATCGGACACGATAGACTTAGGGAACCCATGTAACTTGACAACATTATCCATGAAAAGAAGCGCAACATCCATTGCTGTAAAAGGATGTTTAAGTGCCATAAAATGGGCAGCCTTGGAGAGACGATCAACCACCACTAAGATAGTGGTTTTGGAATACGACTTGGGAAGTCCACTAATAAAATCCATAGACAACTCAGTCCAAACATGGTTGGGAATAGGAAGTGGCTGGAGGAGACCCGGTGAAGCCACTAATTCAAGTTTAAACCGCTGGCAAATAACGCACTCCCGAACAAAATTACGGACATCCTTTTCCATGCCCTTCCAATAAAAAACAGAGGCAAGCCGCTTAAAGGTGGAGTGAATGCCTGAATGTCCTCCAACACCATCAGCATGGAAATAAGTGAGGAGATCCTTACGAAGAATGCGGTCAGCCGCAACAACCAATTTCCCTTGACGTTTCAGCACCTGATGTTGCCAAGTAAATTTGGAATGAGAATCTGGATTCTGTTCTAGATCCTTGATAAGCTGCTGTAAGGAAGTGTCAATAAGCCAATAGTCACGAACACGGTCATAAAGAGGAGAAATCGGAGTGGAAATGGCCATACAGGAGTTCTCGGGCCGGCGGGATAAGGCGTCAGCTACCACATTGTCACTACCCTTCCTATACAAAATCTCATAGTGCAGACCCCACAACTTGTGTAACCACTTGAATTGCTGCTCATTTAAATCCTTTTGCTCCAGCAAGTGTTTTAAACGAAGGTGATCTGTTCGAATAAAAAACTTTCGACCACCCAAATAGGAACGCCATTGCTTCACTGCAAATAGAATAGCAAGGATTTCTCGCTCATAGGTGGATAAACACCGCTTCGATGGGGTCAAGGCTTTACTAGCGTAAGCCAAAGGGTGGCCATTCTGACACAACACTGCACCTAACCCAGAACCAGAGGCATCTGTTTCTATGACAAAAGGGTCGCTAAAATTAGGCAGAGCAAGGACAGGAGGTGATATCATGACATTTTTGAGGGTCTGAAATGCACTGGCAGCAGCTGGAGTCCAGTGAAACTTCTCAGTTTTCCGTAACAAGTCAGTCAAAGGCTTGCTGATGGAACCGAAGTGTCGAATGAAGCGACGGTAGTATCCCGTAAGGCCAAGGAAACCCCTCAATTCACGCAAAGACGATGGTACCGGCCACGAAGAGATAGCTTCCAGTTTCCTGGGGTCGGCTTGAACCCCTTGAGCAGAAATTAAGTGGCCCAAATAATCAACTTGAGTAGCAGCAAAAATACACTTACTGTTTTTGGCAAATAGTTGATGCATCCTCAAAACAGATATGGTAACATTCAAATGCTGTATATGGGAAACCCAGTCCTTGCTGTAGACTAGAATGTCGTCAAAGAAGACTAAAATGAATTTGCATAAATAAGGTTTGAAAACAGAATTCATAAGACCTTGGAAGGTGGCAGGGGCATTGGTAAGGCCAAATGGCATGACTAAAAATTCATATAAACCTTCATGAGTTTGAAAGCCCGTTTTAGCAATATCATCCTCCCTCATTCGGATCTGATGGTAACCAGCACGCAAATCAAGCTTAGAGAAGAACGCCGAACCAGTTAACTCGTCAAGGAGCTCATCAATAACCGGAATGGGAAACTTGTTTTTGATTGTGGCCTCATTCAACTTGCGATAGTCAACACAGAACCTCCAAGTGCCTTCCTTCTTTTGAACCAACACTACCGGTGCAGCGAAAGCACTAGAACTCTCACGAATTATGCCACTCTTGAGCATTTGATTAATCTGGTTCTCAATTTCAGTTTTCTGAACTGGACCATATCTATAAGGCCTGCAACTGATAGGAGTGGAGTCCTTCAGAGGAATGGAGTGGTCACACGACCTGGGTGGGGGCAGCGTAGTTGGTTCGGCAAAGACATCAGCAAAGGTCTCCAAAAGAGTTTGCAACTCCACTTGTTGGTTGTGGGAGAGTTGGGAAGCGTTAGCCAACTTAATTTGCAATTGGGAAGGAGTGCTAATGAGATATAACTCATTGGCTACTACAAATTCACGGCAGGTTAATACTTCTTCAGAGGAAAGTCGAGCCTCTGCGTTTATCCCTTGGACAATAACAGGGGAGTCATCAACATGAAACTCAAATAGCAATGATTCCATATCCATTGAGAATCTTCCGAGGGTTTTTAGCCAATCAACCCCCAGAATAGCATCGTAACCTCCTATCTTCATAATCAGGAAGTTGGAGCAGAAAGTCAAGCCACCCAATTCCCAATGCAGGCCAGGGCAACACTTAGAAAGGCATACCTGACGATTGTCGACAACTGACAAGTGAATAGGAGCTCGGTCCTGTAGCTTCAGCCCCAATCGGCGAGCGATGGTGGCATCAAGAATATTGTGCGTGCTTCCAGTATCGACCAACACAATGATCGACTGATTCTTGACTCGTGCACGAAGTTTCAAGGTGGAAGTGTTGAGTCGCCCTTCAATGGCATTAATACTCCCTTCAACCGTGCCCTGTGGATCACCCAGCGCGTCTTCAAATTGCTCTTCATCGTCCTCAACAACTAGCATATAGAGGTGGGATTCTTGACACCGGTGACCGGAAGAGTATTTGGCAGGGCACCAATAGCACAACCCTTGTCGACGGCGATCATCCATCTCACGTTTGGAGAGGTGGCGCGTAGGTCGGGAGACTGACCCTGAATATAGAGTGGAAGACGAGTTTGCAGTAGAGCCCAAAAAGGATGTAGGTGGAGTTGGTTTAGTGGGCTGAGGAAAAGACCTCGGTGGATCCGGCTTAGAGCCCAATACTGTAGAAAATTTAGAGGTGGAATCCAGCGCACGACTATAAGACCCAGGTAAGGATATCCGACGATCACGACCAGGAGTATGCTCATGGAGTGTTCGGATTGTTGCCTCTTCTAACCAGGCTGAGCTCGTCGCACTAGCTAGCGACGGTGGGGAGAAATTTAAGACGAACTGACGGATATCGGACCGAACACCACCAATGAACAGGTTGATCGCGACGGCTTCTGGAATATCGACCTCTGACAGTAATTCATCGAACTTGCGTTCATAGTCGACAACGAGGTCCTCACCCTGTTGGAGCTTTTTGAGAGCAATCAGGGGGTGCTCTTCACGGATATCGGTAAATTTCGCCTCCATTTGTGCGAAATAGTCCTCCCAGCGTATATCAGTGAAAGTTCGATGCCGCATAAAGGTCTGATGCCAGCGAAGTGCGTGCCCTTCCAGATGAATGCTGAGCAGGCGGATGCGCTGGTCCGAAGGAGTGCCATCGACGTCGAAGAACTGCCGGCAACGGTAAGCCCAGCCGCGGAAATCAGTGCCATCGAACCGTGGAAATTCCACTCGGCTCTGTTTGGTTGGAACAAAGTAGGAAGAAGAGTGCTGGGGATGCAGTGTCGGATAGTGTTGTTCTTGGAAGGCCCCAAATGTGGGAATGCGCGGGTGGACAATGGACCTGGAGCCGCCGTCGCCAAGGCCGGTGGCGCCGGTAGGCTGCTTTCCGGAAGCAGAGGTGGGAGGAGAAGAGAACTTGGTGTCAAGTCGCTGCATAAGTTCCTCCAGACGAGTGGCCGTCTGCTTGAGTTCAGCGATCTCTTGAGTACTCTGGTCCAGGCGAGCGTTCATCGTGCTGTTGAGGGTGTCAAGATGAAGTTCGAGCTCACCCAGTCGGTCCTGGGATCGCGTCTCCGGCGGTGGGGGCATGGCCAGAGAAAAGGCTCTGATACCTTTGATGCAACTAGAAAGGAAAATTAACTGAAATTCATTCACACCCTTGACAATGCATCGGTACAGCAGTTATACTCTATTTTGCCTAGCCACGTCAATGCTCTCTTTCTCTCTCTTCTAACAGAATTCTGATTCTATTCCCCACTATTATTTACTAAAAAGCCTTTAAGTAGAGAATACATATATCACAATGTATATTCATTCCTGAATAAGATACAATCATTGGGGCAAGCATGTATATTCAACAGAGTACAACATTTTCTTTGCGACATATGTTTTGGGTGGAAGCACATTTTTAGTCCGTAGCATTTTATTTTAAGCCTCAAGCAATTTTGTGAAGCTAGTATCAGACCACACATTTCTTATCTTCAAGTTGTACAACATCAACACATCGCTTAGTAAGGTAGACTCAATGCATCCCTCAAACATTGGCTTCATTGCGTCACCCTTCGAAGTTTCCATTATTTTTAGGATTATCTTGGAGGTCCTTTGCTAATGCCTTGGCCATATCATTAAGACGGTCGGTGTCAAATGTACTTGTGTCAAAATTAGGTGATATACAACTTTCCATAAGTTCAACCATCGTACTACTTGTCTCCCCATGCCTTGTCCAACATGCATAAGGAGGACCGATTCCATGAATCATTAAGTGAGACATACATATTTCTTGATCACATCATTGTATATTGCCACACTTTACATAGAGGCAAAGAATCAAATTGTCATTTAGGCGATTATGTGCAAATTCAAAGTCAAGGAAATTTGTTGCCTTATCCCAGTAATCTCTCGTTAGATGGTTGGCATACATCCTTGCTTATTCAAAAACCCTAATCAAAACCCAATAATCATCTGTGCCCAGAATAAATTCAAAAAATTGCATATAATGAAAGAAAAATCATAAACCTTATGCCAATGTAGCTTAAAGTTGAAGAAAGAAAATTTTGAGGTTGAATAGATGCTTTTCACAGAGTTGAAAGAGCTAGTGCTTTTGATTAAGTGCGAAAGTTTTCAAATGTCAAAGTGATTAGATGTTTTACAATCAAACCCCCGTTATAGATTTGAAGATCTTACATAATGGTTAGTTGGTAAGAATCGATAAATATATTATTTTTATAACGATTATGTTCAAATAATTGGGAGGTATGTTATTAACAATTCTACAATGTTTAAGGTTTTACATAATGGTTAGTTTGTAAGAATTGTTAACTATAGTTTCACCTTTATAACGATTATTTTTTATTTATTGTGAGGTTTGTTATTTTATTTAATTTATCACGGTCTTTAATAACAACCATAAGGTATGTTATTATTATTTTTAGATATATGTTGGAGCCATTACATTAATATATTTTATAAATAAAACTAAAAAAACATAAATAAATAAAACCTACCTATCATCGTCGGAGGAGTAATTTGAATCATTTAAGAAGACAAGAATGAGCTTGTAGTTGACGTGGTAGCGGCACTGGCCATGGGCTAGAAGAGGAAGAAGTGAAGCAGGTGGGGATGGAGGTTAGGGAGAAGGAGCATAAGAAGGGTGTGGAGGTTGGGTGGGAGGAGGAATAGAAGCAGGCAAAGGTGCATGTTTAGAAGCATCACGAGGAGGTGGTTGGGAGGTCGATTCTCAAGCATTTCTTCAGTGAGTCGCTTGACCATGATGATGAGGATAATAAAGGATGAGGGTGAGTAAAATGCATGAAAATGAGGAGTTTAATTAGATAGGAAGTGAATTATGCAATGAAAGTTGAAGAGGATCAGTCCAAGCAATTATATATGTTTTTTTCCTCACTCCATGTGTTTCATGATGGTCATTTTATAAACACCGTTATTTATATATGAGTTCATGACGATTTTTCGAAAACAAAATGTTAACAAACCATTATTTATTATATTTCATAATGGTTGTTTTCTAATAATATTGAGAATTGTTCTCTATTTTTTTAACAATAAATTTTAATTGATAAAATGTAAAAAAACAGAATAGTGGTCAGTATCTTGATGAAGTGATGAGATCATTAGGCTACCTGTTACCAGAGGAGTGGCTAGGATCATGGCCAATCCCATACTTGCCAAGTATGAGATTGGGCTTCATGTTCATACTCGAGAGGTAAAAAAGAAAGCCTCACCACAACATATTTAGTGTGTTTCACATGCTGCAACATTGCCACACAAAGCATAGGATGTGGAGACGGAGGAGGAGAAGGCGGTGGTAGCTAATGTTGGGGAGGAGGAGCAGGAGGTCAAGGATAAGGAGGAGAAAGAGGAGGTGGAGGATGATGCCAAGAGCTTTCTGGCAATTATTGTAATGATATTTCATCTTTGCAATTGAGAGAATAAAGAGGAGGACGATGAAGAAAACATAGGAAAAACAATTTGAAATGCAGAGTTTAATTAGATATCCAGAACTCTGGATGGAACGAAAAATAACCATTATTGCACGCATTGGGTGTTGAACAGGACGCAATTAAAAGGTACTTGATTCTCCTGACGATCGTTGCGTAACAAAGGGGGACCCAAAGTCAGTATGTGTAAGAGGAAATGTTTTGAAAGCTTTAGTTAACGTTTAGTAAGTTATAACCGTTAAGTATGTTGGTTTTTTGTAACCATAGTACAAGAATACTTTACGGTTATTAATTAATAACCGTGAAGTATGAAGTTGTTTTTATTATAGCTTGTTTTTTTAATATTTGAAAAATACAATAGTAGTGTTTAGTCATCATCATTAATGTTGTCTCCTCCTCTTCATCCTCCTTATTGTCATCATCAAAGGAATGAGATAAAGGATCTGATTGCAATTTATATTGAACTTTATTGTGGTGAAGTATGAGGTTCAACTTCCTATTCAGCCTGTTGGCGTATTCCACGAGACACCTTGTTTGGCAGTTAGGGTCTGCCAACAGCTACATCAAAGCCTTTATTTGTTACAAAGAGTTTTGACTTATGAAGGTTTGAGATATTATGAAAGGTTATGACCTATGAATTGGTACTTGGGGAAGACAAATTGTTTGAAATTGTTATATGACGGTTGTTTCTTAAGACCGTTATGTTTTGTTTTGACAAATATAACAGGTTGGAAGTTGAATCATTTGTAAGTGTTAAATGGCAGTTGTTTTGAAAGAATCATCACATTTGTTACTAAATAAATGATTGTTATTGAACTATAACCGTTATTTTGTATTTTCTCAAATTCTACCTCACAATACATGACGTTGTGCATGATTAATCACTTTTAAGTATTATATATCCATGTACGACCTCCGACTCAAGATACATTATGTTTATGAGCTACAACTATGATGTATTTGTTGGTTAAAATTTGGTCATAGCTTGACGTTCAAGCACGAACTCATGAGTAGAAGAAACAAAATTTTGTCTTTCCTTGGAAATTAGAACTTGTAACCTTTACTGTACTCATTAGAAATTTTTAGAAGCTAATTCCTAGATTCTTTTGATCGCAATTTAAGCTCATTAAAATGCATACGGGTTTCTATAAAGTTATCATGAGAAATACCCATGACCTTTATTTAAACCCATAGCTCTATACGGTCTTCCCTTTTAGGCTTTACTTCCTATAAGGTTATCATGAGAAATTCCTATGACAATAACCTGTGGCTTTACAAGGTTGTCCCTTTTAGGTTTTACTTCCTATAAGGTTATTATAAGAAATTCCTATGACCATCATTTAAACTCGTGGCTCTACAAGGTTGTCCCTTTAGGCTTTACATCATGTGATTAAAAATTGGTGATCATGAGAACTCATAACTTTTATGGTACTCATGAGTCATCCTAATACTCATAGAATATTCCCAGGAATATTGATCATGTGATTCTTGTAACTTTTACAGGCGCTCATAAGAACCCATAACTTTTATGGTACTCATAAGTCATCCTAATACTCATGGGATATTCCCAGGAATATTGATCATGTATCATACAAATGCTTATGGGAAATTCTCAGGAATGTTGATCATGTATCATAAGGATACTCATGGGAAATTCCCAGGAATTACTTATTAAAATTCTTATGAGTTTTAGGATTACCTTAGATCACTTTGAAGACTCAAAATTAATGATGTCCTCTAATGTTAATCCACATAGCTGCCTCTTTATTGCAATAAGAACACCTTCTCCATGATTCCTCCTTTTCCTTGGATGCTTTTTAGGCGATTGCAAGGTAGAGGCTTCAATTCTTTGGATCTTCTTTTCTCAAGATGATGATGCTGTTTTGAGATTAGGTGAGGTGTAAGATTGAAAGATGGGAGAAGAAGCCATTTTTTATTGAACAAGAACACAGGGCTGTTTTTTTAACAGTTGTGTGTGTGTGTTTTTCTTTCTTGAAAAAACGTCCAAAAAATAGCGCACTAAAATCAGCCACTTAAATTAAGGTTTAACCCTAATTCTAGTGCTTAAAAGAAAGGCCTAGTCCAATTAGAAAGGCCCAATCTCTCTCTAATCTTTATTGGATCTTATCCAATATATATTGGATCTTTATTCAATCTTTATTAGATATCTATCCAATCTTTATTGGATCTTTATCTAATCTTTATTGGATCTTATCCAATATATATTGGATTTTTATTCAATCTTTATTAGATATCTATCCAATCTTTATTGGATCTTTATCTAATCTTTATTGCATATTATTTTGGATAATTCACAATTATATTTTATCACCTCACCTCTTGAATTTAAAATTTGAATTTAAATTACCATTTTAAATCTAATATTTAAATTCCAAATTCAAATGGCCTAAGACCTTCTTGAGCCTTCTAACATATTTTGGCCTATTAGTTAAAAAACTAATTTCTTACTAGTTATCCAAATATGGTGCCATTTGTGATTGGGCTTAGAGTCCTATTTCAACCCAATTACATCTATAATCTTGACAAAGCCCAATAACAATTATTGGCCAAAATTTGCTAAATATAGCAATCAAGAACAACCTTAGTGTGTGATCCATTAGGCCCAATTAGTCACTTACATAAATAACCTTAGGCCAATCAAACTCCTTTGATGGGCCCAATTTATCTAATGACCACATAAGACACTAGGAATGCTCTGCCCAGAACTAATTGAGTTGATCAAGCGATCTACCTTTCTAATCTCAATACCGTGCCAATGTTGGTCAAATTCCCTTATAGCAAGCGAACCAGTCGAACAAGTAATAAAGTGAAAGTAGAGTATCGTCCCACAGAGACTGTGATACCAAAGATTGACGCTCGGTTGCTATGATAGTCGTGAAGCAGAAAGTAGATTTAATCGGGTTGAGAGGTTTTGGTAACTATGCTACTAGCAAAATAACAATAAACGAGAGAAGATATCAGTGATAAGTAAGGCTAGACTCAGAATCGTCCTTAAGTGTGTCAATCCCCTAGTGCTTTACACAATGCTACGACATCTACATTGTACAGCTTCCGCAATTGCTACAGCATAGCTGTTTCTCAAAAAGCTATTTGGTCAACCCACCTCTATTGTCTACCGAAGCTTTCGTGTCCGATACGTAGGATACTACCTATACTCATTCCATATTCTTATGGTAACTTTCTAGTATAGATCTTTGCTATGCATGGGGTGTTAAAGGTGATGAGCGGTAGACCCATTCTTGAAGTCTACAATATAGGCCATGCCGTGCACGGGCCGCCTAGCAAGTATCTGTTTCTCGGAGGTCTAACTCCACTCCTTGCCAGTAATTGAAGCCACTGATCTAGCCCTTAACTTCCATTAACCGACTAGTAATTAAAACACTGATAGCACAACCAAATTTATTAAATTAAAAACATCCAACTGGGTTCATTAGACACTTAAAGATTCATCCTCATCCAGCCATATGGAAATTAGTTCATGACTGACAAGGAAATCACAAAACAAACATCAACAGAAAAACCCATGATTGAAATACAAAATTAACGAAAGAAAATAGAAAGCTTGAATGGAGTTCCAAAGCGTGGAAGAAGCCCTGTCACGTCACTGCTCCACGTCGTCTTCTCTCCGTCGAATTCAAGGGAAAGGTGCTGGGTTGTCTTGGAAATATCGTGCTCCGTGATCTTGTTCACTCTTCTCGAGAGACTTCCGAAGATATATTTCTGTCTAGGGCTCTCCGACTTCTTTAGGGTTCTCTCGGCTGCCTTTTATAATCGAGCTCTCGTGCGGCGCAGCGGTTGAGACTTTCCTATTTTGTTGGGATCTTTAATATCTTCTGATTAGATTAGATTGCCTCTACAAATCCTGCGGGATTCTTCTAAATCTTTCAGTTCCGATCCTCCGCATCTTCTATTCTGTTACATCAGCAATCCATCTGTCATTATTGCCCTTTTATTTAATTCCTGAAATCATCTAGATAAAAAGGTCAGAATATACATTGCGTAGCATTGCGTCCTCTACTTTGCTATAGCATTCATGTGCTTTGTATTGCTCTTTGGTCTGTTGTCAGAATGCTATAGCATCGCATCAACTCTGCTACACAGTTTCCCTTAAAAAGCATCGCGAATTAACACATTCTGATGATTTTCGTCTCTCATTCCCTAAATCACAATTACTTGCCTTTTTGCTTGATTGCTTCACAATTAAGCTTATTTTTACCATCCAATTCAGTCATGAAACATAGGGAAATTATGGTATTATTTATGCTCATCAGCTAGCATCATCCCTTACATCATTATTTACATTTAGTCGAGAGCAAAGATAGAGTATCATCTCTCTTGGTTGACTAAATATAGCTTTTGACGGAACTAGGAATGTTCTTCTATTGACACTAAGATGGCGTATGACTTTTCATGATCGCATACTGTGCACAGATTCTTGAGTCAACTAGAATTCATCCAAACCCTACCGATACTGTGAACGAATAATCCCTTGTAAGGGACTGTGAGTCCTTTCGGCATGTCCATATACACTCATGCATTTGAGTCATACCTAAGAGTACGCTGTTTTCACCATTCTTAGGTGGATAGAGTTGTACAGTTAAAGTATGACCCTAGTACACAGTGCTCGATGACATCCTTAAGTCTAGGACAATCCGCATTACCAAACATTGAGAGACTTTTATATCTAATGATACTTTCTACAAATCTTTGTGGAGTCTCTCAGCGGGTCAGTTCGGTGCTATCTGTTCTCTAACAAATCCACCCACGACATCAGCTAAGGCATCACATGCCTGCATTGCATGTGGTCCCTACCTTGTATCTCTATACAAGTAGATGATGCTGTATTAGTCTTATTGAGATTATCAATGCCCTTTCTTGGTAATTCAAGACTAGGAACAAGTTTCAGGCAATAAACATTTAGTGTTCTTGAGTCCTCATGATCATGATCCCTATCAAAGATCCTCGAGTGAACACTTATTCTATTCTTAGGATTTTTATCTTTAAATGCATATTTACTTTATAATAAAAACGAAAAACAAATATGATAAAGATAAAAGATGCTCAATTTCATTAACCATGAAATACAAAATAGAAAAAGGTTTTCCTCTGTGAAAATAGATTGTCTCTAGGACACTTACTTACTAATAGTATTAAGCGTTATAAATGCACGAATTGTACAAATACAAAATAGAAAAAGGTTTTCCTCTGTGAAAATATATTGTCTCTAGGACACTTACTTACTAATAGTATTAAGCGTTATAAATGCACGAATTGTACCAGCTTTTGATCCTTTAATCTTCAAACCTTAACATCATTATGCCTAAATGATGTTTTTTTTAAAAAAATTTATTTCAAACCTAAAAAAATAGTCATTGAAAGTTAAGCCAAAATTTCAAAAAACATGAATATTTGTGAGTTTCAATAGCTATTTAATAAAACAGTCATTGAAAGAAATCTGTCAACGACTGTTTTTAAAAAAACAATCATTGCAAGTTGACCTTATTCATATTTTTCGACCTAGTACTCTCACAAGTTTGACATTTTGTTCTTCTCTCTCTATTGTGCCTCCCCCTCCTCTATCTCTGGACCACCTCTAAGACCTAGTCAGAGCAAATCACTTCTTTCGTCCCCCTCTTCTACCCTAGTTTGAACTCTGACCTCTTCTTCGATCTTCATCCCCTTTTTCTACCTTGTCCTTTGATCCTCTCGACCAGAGTAATCTTTAAAAGGTAAGAACTTTACAACCTTTACGGGCTATAATTTGATTAAGCATGAACATATTGCTCGTAGTTTGCTGCCCATGCGAATTGGTTACCTTTATTTAATATTATACTAGGATGTTTAGCTTGCTCAATTTCATAGTAAGTAGAAAAAAATAGACAAATAGAAGAGGTGGGTTCGGTGTGAGAAGGGGAAATATTGTAAGAACTGTGACCTACAAGTGTTTGTTTGGCTACTGGTTATATAGTGCAAGCTAAGTTTTGCAAAACCTAATTTTAACACACACACACACACACACACACATAGACACTTGTTTGAGTGAATTAAAAATGAATTTCGTGGTCAATAGCTTTATGACTTATTGGAGGAGGCTCCTTTTTAAGTGAGAAATCATAGGAATAATCCGTTCTACTTGTAACTAAGGGGTGTCATGAGCTCTTTTTGTGTGTGTAGAAAACTACGTAGCAATTGTTACATCATTTTTATCAACTAATGCCTAATGAAGCAATGGAGGCTTTTCTGCAGATTCTTTTGTAAATTGACCTGTCTTTGTTGTTTTGAGGTTTACTTGGCAAAGAGGAAGATGTAAGCAGTCAACATCCCCAATTTAGTTGTAGCTTCTTAATGGTTGTTTCTTTTCTTCTATCAATTAGTTACACTATCATAATGTTATTATAAAACTTAACCTCTACATAAGTCATATTTTTTCAGTGTAGGTGCATGACTCTAATTTATTTGAAAAGTGATATGTTCAATATTTTACGGATTAGGTCTTGTAGTAGGAAGTGTAAGAGTAGAATTATTTACTAACCCAATTTTTTCTGCCTTTGCTTGGGACTGGTTCTTGTTTGTATATTTTTATTCTATATTTTAGATGTCTTACTTTTGAAAGGATATGCTATTGAACTTTTTAAAAAAATGAGTAAGGCATCCTATTCCTTCACATATATTTACTTGTTATAAAGACAATTGTTCTAAGCTTGAAATATGTTGAGTTTGGACTCGATGGTAATAAAATATATCACAATTGGATGAATGCATTGATAACTAGTGAAGAATATAATAATGAGGTGAATGAGTTTATTGAATTTGCTAAAATGAATGTACCTTGTAAAAATGAGAAGTATTTTTGTCCTTGTGTCAAGTAATTAAATAGAGTCGACAGGATGTGGATGATATAAGAGATCACTTACTTTGTGATGGAATAAATCTTCGGTACAAAAGGTGCATAAGCATGGTGAGGAAGTAATTGCTTGTGCGTCCTAAAGTTGTACATGATTATAGGATGCAGAAAATGATCCATAATGTTGAGGTAGAATCTTTTGCACAATCGCATGTATATGACAGTGTGTGGAGTGATGCAAAGGCACCTTTGTACCCTAAGTGTACTAAGCACACATCCTAGTAAGGTATTTTGCATTTAGTCAACTTAAAGGAACTTGTGAGTGGATCAATAGTAGTTTCATATTGTTACTTGAATTGTTGTATGATATATTTTTAGAGGATAATGTACTTCCAGATCATATGTATGAGGCCATGAAAATATTTTCTACGGTATGTATGGAGTATAAAAAGATACATGCTTGTTGTAATGACTGCGTATTGTACATAAGGAAGTATGGAGGACTAAGTGAATATCAGAAATGTAAAACTTCATGATACAAAGTGAAGAAGATGGTGGTTGTGGAGATGAGACAACTAAAAGGAAACCTTTAAAGATTTCACTTTATCTGTTGGAAATTATGCCCTAGGGGCAAGTCATTGTACCTTAAATGTTTATGTTATTTAAAGTATTCTCCTTTAGTTATCATTTCATTTGCATTTTTATAGTGATAACTGTATCCCTGGATATATCTTATAGATTATCCTAAATGTCCCTAGTCAGTCATCTACGTAGGAGTGAAGATGAAATAAGACTAGTATGACTTTGACGAGGTATGGAGATACGAATCATAGTCATAGGCACTTGTAAGAGTATAAGGTACTGGACCGACTCACTATGAGAAAACTGCATGGATTTAGTCATAAGCTTATTTCATATATAACCGCGTCACAATGCCCTTTGACCTGAGATCATCATGGATTCCTACATGATGAGTTGCTGATCTTTGACCTAGTCAAAAGTCACCTTTGACCGGGTGATGATAAAGGCCCATTGGGATTTTCATGTAGAGTAATGTGAATGGTCAAGATGGAATTTGTCCCTCACATTTGTTGAGAGATAATACAGGGCCTTTCAATGAGTGAGTCTGAGAAATGTATGACCATACTACGAAGGAAAGGAGTTTCCATTATTAGACTACTCGAGAATCGAGAAAGTAATGGTCAAGAACAGGAAGTTGACACTATCCATGCCTCATCCTTGACCAAATTATCATGTGACAAAAGGGACATGATATGGTTGTGTCATAGGTAGCATCGTATCATTGATCCCCATATGGATTGGGTAGTCACAATGTCTTGCTAGAGGCCGCTTGCGACTTGTGGGCTGGTACAGTATTGGCCCGCTGCCTGATGAAGACCTTTTGTCATTAGCCTTGGGGTCCACAATCAACAATTAACCAAGGATTGCGTATAGGCAAACCAAGGATCGTTCTCTCTTCTCGAGGAGCTTTTTATTGAATCCTAAGTAATCTAGATGTCATGCAAATGAAATAAAAACAAGGGGGGATTGGGTTTTGGATTTTTTTAAATTAATAAACTAAAATAGAAAGACAATTCAATTAAATGCTAACTATTATTTTTTTGGTATTTTTATAAAATGGAATGGAAATATAGATAATGGATGCTCTTGGTAATGAAGAAGTGACTATCCTTGCTAAAAAATTATGGGAGTTAAAAATCATTAAGTCTTAATTAGAAAAACCTCAAGATATCACCTAAGTCCAATGTTCTCAATTAATAGTAGCTTGTACGATCGCAGCTAACTACTATCTCTCAAGAAATTGTTTAAAACCACTTAATGTGTAATTAAGATTGGAAAATGTAAATGTGAGTCTTCTTGAAATTGAGTGCCAATCGGTCCCTCAAGTGCACAAATCAACCACACTAATTAGACGATATCACGCTAATCAACATAGTCTCATTGCAACCACAAAGCAATTTAAATACATATAATCATCACACTACATATCCAATCTCAATCACAAATATCAAACCAAGAGAGACAATAATCATTAATCTCAATTCCAGAATTATACACAATAATTCCTAGATCTAGGCAATTAAATATATAATTCCAGACTTTGGAATGATAGTAAAACCTGTTGGGATTCGTACACGCAGCGGATTAAGATTTCTTACGAATCCTTCCGAAGGATCACTCAACGACGTTTAAATCAGAGTTAAGGAAACCGAATCATACTTTTGTTGAACTAGTCCGCGTTCCGTTCCTTTGATCAGGTGGGCTACCTTCTCGAACAACACGTCCGCGTCTCGTTCCTTTGATCAGGTGGGCGATCAACACGTCCGCGTCTTGTTCTTTCGATCAGCAGAAGTCGACTCTTGGATCGGCTTCCTCTACTGGTATCCACACGAACAATCCCCTAAACGGTTGCGGCAGCGTGCTAGCGCTTCTTGTGCGTCTCTCTCTCTCAAATTGCTCTAGGGTTTCTCGCGGCTTTTCTCAATACGCTCGACTGAAAATCCCGTAGGTTTTTCTAAACCCGATAGGCGTATTATATAACCAAAATTAATCCTTTATTAATTTTGGAAATTCGGATTTTGAATCTGGTCAGCATATCAATCACATCTATCTCATAAATGTAATTGAATATATTAAAAGCCAGATTTGGAAATTCGAATTTTTAAATTTAAATCAAATCTAAATTTAAAGCCTTTTTGATTTAATTTATCATCATAAATTAAATCCGAGATATGATATCTATCTATTTAATTAAATCTGAGATACCATATCTCAATTTAATATTAAACAGATATACGATATCTTTATTCGAAATTAAATGAGATACAATATCTCTATTTGTTTCAGATATTTAATTTATCAAATAAATTAAATACTAAACAAATATCATATATAATATTATAATCTCAATTTATAATATATATATTAATTTCGAATTATATATATATATATATATATATATATATATATATATATATATATATATAAATCCTAGATCAAATTTAGTATTCATTTAATCTCAGATTAATCTGAGATTCAATGAACCTGGACACCTTCACCCGTGTTGGATTATTCTTGTGTGCGACCCTGCAGGCCCATATGAGATTGGCAGTGGGCCAACACTGTATCAGCCCACAAGTCGCAAGCGGCCTCTAGCAAGACATTGCAACTACCCAATTCACATGGGGATCGATGACACGATACTACCTATCGTACAACCATGTCACGTCCCTTTTGTCACGCGATAATTCGGTCAAGGATGAGGCATGGATAATGTCAACTTCCTTTTCTTGACCAATGCTTTCTCGATTCTCGAGTAGTCTAATAAGTGAAATGGAAACTCCTTTCCATCATAGTATGGCCATACATTTCTTAGACTCACTCATCGAGGGGCCCAGCATTATCTCTCTACATATGTGAGGGACAAATCCCATCTTGACCACTCACATTCCTCCGCATGAAAACCACTGATCCTGGTCCTAGCCTTTATCATCACCCGGTCAAAGGTGACTTTTGACTAGGTCAAAGACCAGTACTCATCATGTAGGAATCTATGATGGTCTCAGGTCATAGGGCGTCGTGACGTGGTTATACATGAGACAAGCTTATGACTTAATCCATGCAGCTTTCTCATAGTGGGTCGGTCCAGCACCTTGTACTCTTACAAGTGCCCATGACTTTGATTCGTATCTCCATACCTCATCAAAGTCATACTGATCTTATTTCATCTTCACTCCCGTGTAGATGACCGACCAGGGACTTTTAGGATAATCTATAAGATTATCCAGGGATGCAGTTATCAATACGAACATGCAAACGAAAATGATAACAAAAGAGAATACTTTAAATAACTTAAATATCCAAAGTACAATGAATTGCCCCTAGGGCATAATTTCCAACAGACTCCCACTTGCACTAGGTGCAATCATTGATTACTCTAATTCCCATTGCCCTAACATGACGCTCATGTGCCGCTTGTGCAAGCGGCTTAGTGAGAGGATCTGCTACGTTGTCTTCTCCTGGTACTTTGCATATGTTTGTATCACCTCTTTCATTGATTTCTCTGATGAGATGAAAACGCCTGAGTATGTGCTTGGTCCTTTGATGTGACCTAGGCTCCTTTGTCTGTGCAATGACGCCGTTATTGTCACAGAACAAGTTTATTGGATCTGAGATGGTAGGAACCACCCCCAGTTCAGTGATGAACTTTCTGATCCAAACGGCTTCCTTAGCTGCATCCGATGCTGCTATATACTCAGCTTCCGTTGCAGAATCAGCTACAGTGCTCTGCTTAGAGCTTTTCCAACTCACCGCACCACCATTCAACAGGAATACATATCCTGATTGCGATCTTGAATCATCTTGGTCAGTTTGGAAACTCGCATCTGTGTAACCAGTCACACAGAGCTCATCCTCCAAGCCACCATATACCAAGAATAAGTCCTTAGTCCTTCTTAAGTACTTAAGGATATTCTTGACAGCAGTCCAATGACCCTCACCGGGATCTTGTTGATATCTGCTGGTCATACTCAAGGCAAATGACACATCCGGTCGAGTACATAACATAGCATACATGATAGATCCAATGGCAGAGGCATATGGAATCTTACTCATGCGGTCTCTTTGATCTTGTGTACTAGGACACAGATCCTTACTGAGATGAATGCCATGAGACATGGGCACGTTACCCCTTTTGGAATCCTGCATACTGAACCTATTCAGTATCTTGTCTATGTATGTGCTCTGACTTAGGCCCAACAGCCTCTTGGATCTATCTCTATAGATCCTTATCCCAAGGATATAAGTGGCTTCGCCTAAATCTTTCATTGAGAAAGACTTTCCTAACCAAGATTTGACCTTCTGCAAGGTAGGAATGTCATTCCCAATGAGTAGGATGTCATCAACATAAAGCACTAGAAATACAACTGTGCTCCCACTAACCTTCTTGTAAACACAAGGTTCATCCATGTTCTGAATGAAGCCAAACTCTTTGACTACTTCATCGAAACGATGATTCCAGCTCCGAGATGCCTGCTTCAATCCATAAATGGATCTTTGAAGCTTACATACTTTACCAGTGTCCTCTAGACGCACAAAACCCTCAGGTTGTGTCATGTACACATCCTCAAGCAACTTTCCATTAAGGAAGGCCGTTTTGACGTCCATCTGCCATATCTCATAGTCATAATATGATGCAATGGCAAGAAGGATTCTGATTGACTTGGCCATTGCAACTGGGGAAAAGGTCTCATCATAGTCCACACCATGAGTTTGAGTGAATCCTTTTGCAACCAGCCGTGCCTTGAAGACACTTACTTTGCCATCCATGTCGGTTTTCTCTTTGAAAACCCACTTGCACCCAACGGTTTTTACACCCTCAGGTGGATCAACTAAGGTCCATACCTTATTGTCGTACATGGATTGCATTTCAGACTTCATGGCATCAAGCCATTTTTCGGAGTTAGGTCCCACTAAAGCGTCTCGATAGGTTGTTGGCTCATTCTGCTCAATGAGCAAAACATCACGACTTCCAGTGATCAGAAATCCATATCTCTGAGGCTGTAGCCGTGATCTATCGGACCTTCGTGGGCCTTGTGTTACTTGAGTAGGCTCAACAACTTGTTGTGAGTCTTCTCTAGTTTCCATCTGTGGTTCTACATAATCCTGTGACTCTCGAACTTCTTCGAGGTTCACCTTACTCCCACTGGTTCTTTTAGAGATAAACTCCTTTTCCAGAAAGACACCATTCCGAATGACAAACACCTTGTGATCGGTGGGATTGTAGACGTAGTATCCTTTAGTTTCCTTAGGATACCCCACAAAAAGGCATTTTGAGGATCTAGATGATAATTTATCAGAGGCATGTTGTTTAACATAAACCTCACATCCCCAAATTTTAAGAAATGACAAACTGGGTTTCTTCCCAGTCCATATCTCATATGGTGTCATTTCAACTGCCTTTGACGGAACACGATTTAGTGTGAATGCAGCTGTTTCCAGGGCATGGCCCCAAAAGGAAGGTGGAAGGTCTGTTTGACTCATCATAGATCGAACCATATCCAGTAGAGTTCGATTCCTCCGTTCAGAAACACCATTCCATTGAGGTGTTCCTGGAGGAGTAAGTTGTGAGATAATCCCACAACTCCTAAGATGGTCAATGAACTCTTGGCTCAAATATTCACCACCTCGATCAGATCGAAGTGCCTTAATTGTTTTGCCAAGTTGGTTTTGTACTTCATTCTGGAATGTTTTGAACATTTCAAAAGATTCAGACTTATGCTTCATTAGATAGATATAGCCATATCTACTAAAATCGTCTATGAATGTAATGAAGTACAAATGACCTCCTCTGGCAGAGATATTCATTGGTCCACATACATCAGTATGAATGAGGCCCAATAAATCAGTGGCCCTTTCACTATGTCCAGTAAAAGGAGCCTTTGTCATCTTGCCCAATAAACAAGACTCACATGTATCAAATGATTCAAAATCAAATGAATTCAGAAATCCATCTTGATGGAGTTTCGAAATGCGTTTCTCATTTATATGGCCTAGACGACAATGCCATAGGTAGGTTGGATTCAAGTCATTTGACCTGAACCTTTTAGTAGTTATGTCATAGATTCGTCCATTATTAGGATGTTCTAAATTTAATACATAATGACCAGCATGCAAATCTCCATGAGCATAAAAAACATCATTAAGATAAATTGAACATTTACGGTTCCCAGTAATGGAGGTGAAACCTTCCTTATCCAAATAAGAAAGTGAAATAATGTTACTACTCAAAGCAGGAACATAAAAGCAATTGTTCAAAATTAACAAAAGCCCATTGGGCAGAACTAATTCATAAGTGCCTACGACTAAAGCAGCAACTCTTGCTCGGTTTCCAACTCGTAGGTCAACTTCGCCCTTCTTCAATCTTCTACTTTCCTTGAGACCCTGCACATTGGTACAAATGTGAGATCCACATGCAGTATCTAATACCCATGTAGAGGAAGTAGAAAAATGAATATCCATGACATAGATACCTGAAGCGATAGCCTCGCTATCCTTCTTGTTCTTTTTCAGACCTTCTAGATAGAGTTTGCAGTTCCTCTTCCAATGACCCGGTTCATTGCAGAAATAGCAGACCCCATCCTTTGGAGGCTTTGCCTTCTTGGCTGCAGGCTTAGATTCAGGTTTGTTCGACTCTTTGGTCTTACCAGCTGAGCCTTTACCCCATTTCTTGCCCTTGCCTTTCTTTTTCATACCCTTTCCTTTCTGAACCATCAAAACAGTGCTAGGCTTTTTCTTAATGCTTTGCTCAGCTGTTTTAAGCATCCCATGCAGTTCAGAAATTGATTTCTCCATGTTGTTCATGTTATAGTTCATGACAAACTGGTCATAACTATCCGGGAGTGAGTTTAAGATCATATCTGTGGCTAACTCCGGAAGCATGGGAAATCCCAGCCTCTCAAGGTGATCAATGTAGCCTTTCATCTTCAAAACATGAGGGCTAACTGACGCACCTTCAGCCATCTTGCAGGAATTTAAGGCTTTCATGGTTTCATACCTTTCTTGCCTTGCTTGTTGCTGGAACATTTCCTTGAGATGAGCAATCATCTCAAAAGCCTCCACATGTTCCAGATCTCTTTGGAGCTCTGGAACCATGGTGCCAAGCATCAAACATCCTACATCCACAGAGTCACGAGAATGCTTCGTGTAAGCATCTTTCTCAGCTCTTGGAGCATTGGCTGCAGGCTCCTCAGGAATGGGTCGATCAAGGACATATTGCTTTCCTTCCTGCTTGAGAACAATTCTCAAGTTTCTAAACCAGTCAAGAAAGTTTGTCCCATTCAGTTTTTCCTTCTCAAGGAGTGATCGCATTGATGTTGTTGCGGTGTTAGTGGTCGACATGATTCTACAATTAAAAGATATGCAAAGTCAGTTAATATTCTCCCACTAAATTAACAACCCTCATTATAATTAGTGGGCTAAGATCCATATTTAGCTTAAATTTAAGTCCGCTTTGGCAAGACGCTTAAAATAAGTTATTTAGGTAGGCAACTGCTTTGCCAATTACATCACATGTAACTCTTAGATCTTTATGGGATTCGATCATCATATGATCTGGCATATTTAATCCCATCCAATGCCTTGAGATCCAAAACCGTTTTGATGATCTCAATTAAGTCAAGACAACAATGAATGTTGAGTATCACCATTACTCTTTTGCCTCATCAAGATTACTCAAATGCATCCACTTTAGTGGAACATACAAATGGGTGATCGAGATTTTGGCAAGTATTCATTAATTGACGGCATTGTGACTTAAGATTTTATTTTGAGGGTATTATTTCATTTGTGAATTAAATCTCCTATTATTCCTTCCTATATGAATGCAATCATTTATTGTATATCATATAAGGTCTAAACTAATCATGCAATGATCATATCAAAACATAATTAAAACTCGTGAACAATATGGCTCATCTAACCTGTAGTCCCCTCAAGCCAATGAGAGGACTTCTCTAAATAATATAAAAGAAAGTACATAATTAGAAACCTCGTTTCACATACGAGGGGAGTGAGATGAGAAGAGAATGTACATCAAGAATATTTAGAGAGAGGCATGGCACGCAGGCCATATTTAAAACTTCCAATCCTAGAGCCATCTTGTTCACCATACCCAAACAACACTTTGAAAGGTAAATTAAAACCATATTTTAATTCATACATTTATGAAATAAAATATTACTTATGATAAAATTCTCTAATTTATATCACTTTGATTTGATTACTCGCGCTACGACAATCAGCCGGTCCCTACGGCGGTCCCGCTTCCATTTTAACCCCCAAAAGCGATGTCCGAATCGAATTCTTCCATCTGCCGTCATGAACGTCCGAGTCGTCATAGGTCTCCGACGCGTAATCGATGTTCGAACCTTTCAGAACGTGATCTATGCGACCAGAAACATATGACGTCTCCGATCATGATTGACCCCTATGTTATCATCTTCTGATCTCATCAAGATCATCCGACCTCTACGATTCAGAACCACAAGAATAACGGCCGTGAAACCCTAACGCGAATTATCAAAATAGAACATTCAAGATTTAATTTCTTGATTCAAAATTCGGTTTATTACATACATATCACATATGTCGGCATGTAGAGAAACCCAATTTAAACGTACGCTGAGTTGGCTTTAATACCACTGTTGGGATTCGTACACGCAGCGGATTAAAAATTTCTTACGAATCCTTCCGAAGGATCACTCAACGACGTTTAAATCAGAGTTAAGGAAACCGAATCATACCTTTGTTGAACTAGTCCGCGTTCCGTTCCTTTGATCAGGTGGGCTACCTTCTCGAACAACACGTCCGCGTCTCGTTCCTTTGATCAGGTGGGCGATCAACACGTCCGCGTCTTGTTCTTTCGATCAGCAGAAGTCGACTCTTGGATCGGCTTCCTCTACTGGTATCCACACGAACAATCCCCTAAACGGTTGCGGCAGCGTGCTAGCGCTTCTTGTGCGTCTCTCTCTCTCAAATTGCTCTAGGGTTTCTCGCGGCTTTTCTCAATACGCTCGACTGAAAATCCCGTAGGTTTTTCTAAACCCGATAGGCGTATTATATAACCAAAATTAATCCTTTATTAATTTTGGAAATTCAGATTTTGAATCTGGTCAGCATATCAATCACATCTATCTCATAAATGTAATTGAATATATTAAAAGCCAGATTTGGAAATTCGAATTTTTAAATTTAAATCAAATCTAAATTTAAAGCCTTTTTGATTTAATTTATCATCATAAATTAAATCCGAGATATGATATCTATCTATTTAATTAAATCTGAGATACCATATCTCAATTTAATATTAAACAGATATACGATATCTTTATTCGAAATTAAATGAGATACAATATCTCTATTTGTTTCAGATATTTAATTTATCAAATAAATTAAATACTAAACAAATATCATATATAATATTATAATCTCAATTTATAATATATATATTAATTTCGAATTATATATATATATATATATATATATATATATATATATATATATAAATCCTAGATCAAATTTAGTATTCATTTAATCTCAGATTAATCTGAGATTCAATGAACCTGGACACCTTCACCCGTGTTGGATTATTCTTGTGTGCGACCCTGCAGGCCCATATGAGATTGGCAGTGGGCCAACACTGTATCAGCCCACAAGTCGCAAGCGGCCTCTAGCAAGACATTGCAACTACCCAATTCACATGGGGATCGATGACACGATACTACCTATCGTACAACCATGTCACGTCCCTTTTGTCACGCGATAATTCGGTCAAGGATGAGGCATGGATAATGTCAACTTCCTTTTCTTGACCAATGCTTTCTCGATTCTCGAGTAGTCTAATAAGTGAAATGGAAACTCCTTTCCATCATAGTATGGCCATACATTTCTTAGACTCACTCATCGAGGGGCCCAGCATTATCTCTCTACATATGTGAGGGACAAATCCCATCTTGACCACTCACATTCCTCCGCATGAAAACCACTGATCCTGGTCCTAGCCTTTATCATCACCCGGTCAAAGGTGACTTTTGACTAGGTCAAAGACCAGTACTCATCATGTAGGAATCTATGATGGTCTCAGGTCATAGGGCGTCGTGACGTGGTTATACATGAGACAAGCTTATGACTTAATCCATGCAGCTTTCTCATAGTGGTCGGTCCAGCACCTTGTACTCTTACAAGTGCCCATGACTTTGATTCGTATCTCCATACCTCATCAAAGTCATACTGATCTTATTTCATCTTCACTCCCGTGTAGATGACCGACCAGGGACTTTTAGGATAATCTATAAGATTATCCAGGGATGCAGTTATCAATACGAACATGCAAACGAAAATGATAACAAAAGAGAATACTTTAAATAACTTAAATATCCAAAGTACAATGAATTGCCCCTAGGGCATAATTTCCAACAATCATCACCCGGTCAAAGGTGACTTTTGACCAGGTCAAAGATTAGTGACTCATCATGTAGGAATCCATGATGATCTCAGGTCATAGAGCGTTGTGACACGGTTATACATGAGATAAGCTTATGACTTAATCCATGCAGCTTTCTCATAGTGGGTCGGTCGAGCACCTTGTACTCTTACAAGTGCCCATGACTTTGACTCGTATCTCCATACCTCATCAAAGTCATACTGGTCTTATTTCATCTTCACTCCCGTGTAGATGATCGACCAGGGACATTTAGGATAATCTATAAGATTACCCAGGGATGCAGTTATCAATACGAACATGCAAACGAAAATGATAACAAAAGAGAATACTTCAAATAACTTAAATATCCAAAGTACAATGAATTGCCCCTAGGGCATAATTTCCAACAGACTCCTACTTGCACTAGGTGCAATCATTGATTACTCTAATTCCCATTGCCCTCACATGACGCTCATGTGCCACTTGTGCAAGCGGCTTAGTGAGAGGATCTGCTACATTGTCTTCTCCTGGTACTTTGCATATGTTTATATCACCTCGTTCATTGATTTCTCTGATGAGATGAAAACGCCTGAGTATGTGCTTGGTCCTTTGATGTGACCTAGGCTCCTTTGTCTGTGCAATGACGCCGTTATTGTCACAGAACAAGTCTATTGGATCTGAGATGGTAGGAACCACCCCCAGTTCAGTGATGAACTTTCTGATCCAAACGGCTTCCTTAGCTGCATCCGATGCTGCTATATACTCAGCTTCCGTTGCAGAATCAGCTACAGTGCTCTGCTTAGAGCTCTTCCAACTCACCGCACCACCATTCAATAGGAACACTAGGGCATAATTTTGCCCTTAGGGCATAATTTCCAACAAAAACTTCCCTATGTAGTCCATAAAAGCTCAAGCATTACTCTTCATCACCAAGAAAAGGAATCAGCCGTGAACTACCATCAAAGACCGGACCATCTCTTGATTCAAATAGCTAACAAATTAATAGATAATCAAAGGGAAAGGAACAGGAAAAACATGTCTGCTTGAAGGAGGAAATGGAAATCGCCAGTGGGGATGGTAGAGAAAGCTCGCTGGAAGTGAAGGTGGACAGTGATGATGGTGGATGCAAGATCAAAGGGGGAGGTATGACGGTGGTGTATGGCTCCGGCTATGGTGGTTGGACGGCCAAGGATGCTGTGCGAATCGATGGTGGTGGTGAAAAGGTTGGAGGTCGATGATGGAGTCTGGATGTGGTGAGGGGGATGGAAGTCACCGACGGTGGTGAAGGTGGAGGTGATCGCTAGCGACTAGAGAGGAAGGGGGAAGAAGAAGGTTGATGAAGGTCCAGCGAAGGCGTGATTCAGCGATTTTCTCCACGGTGCTGTTTCTCCATTTAATGGATATTAAATCTGTCGGCTTTTCCAATTGCTTTCAGCTGTGTCGGGTTTCAGCTCCATGGGTCTGATTCTCCATTTGGTTTCAGCTGATGCCCTAATTCAATTGATCAAAACGCAGTGTTTAGCTATAAGGAGCTAAGTGAAAATTTTAAAACTTCTGGAGTAGGGACTAAATTGAAAAGGTCAAAACTTGAATTAAAACTTTCATTTTAAATTTTGATTTAATCTTTTCAACCTCCTACAATTTAAACAAATTAACCTAACATTGAATATTCTCATAAAAATCAATAATTAAGAGTAATTACATTTTTTTGACAATTTTGCCCTTTTAGCCCTAATTTAAAGTATTTACTCTTAATATCAATTTATTACAAGAAAAACATTTTAAGCTCAACAACTGAGATAAAATACATCAAGAATCCCAATTTAATTATGAAAATTCATATAAAACATGGTTTAATCACTGCCAATCTCATGTGGGCCTGCAGGGTCGTACACAAGAATAGCCAACACGAGCAATAGTGTCCAGATTCATTGAATCTTAGAAATGTGTAAGATTTAATGAATACTGTTAATCTAGGGTTGATATATATATCATATTGTATTATATTATAATATAATATAAATTCGAAAATAATAATGATAGTATTTATAGATAATAATATTATTATGTATAGTATTTAATTTATTTGATAAATTAAATAACTATAATAAATTGAGATATTGTATCTTAGATTTAATTTTTGAATAAAGATATAGTATCTCGAATTTAATTAAATTGAGATATGGTATCTCAAATTTAATTAAATAGAAAGATATCATATCTCAGATTTAATTCATGAAGATCAATTAAATATTTAGGCTCATAATTCGAATTAAATAAATATATTTCATTAGATTTGTTGGGCATATTTTAATTAACTTATTGATTTAATTCAGATTCGAATTCAAGATTAATTAGATTAATTTTGAATATTTTAATATGGCTCATTAGGGTTTTAGAAACTCTATAAATAGATATTGATCTTGTTGTATTGAGTACACGGATAAATCAGAGAAGCCGTAAGAAACCCTAGAGAGAGAAAGAGAGATGCAAGGTTTGAAGGTGCTAGCACATTGCCGCCCGTGTTCCAGTGCTGTTCGTGTGGATACCAGTAGAGGGAGGAAATTCAAAAGTTCTGCTCCTGCTTGATCGAACAAGATGGCACCACGTTCAAGATGTACGACGGTCGAGACGCACGAAGCAGAAGATGCGCACCAGACCGAATTGAACAGAACACTCAACCCCACGCATAGGAACAATTTTTCTAATGGACCTTGATTTAAACGTCGTTGATAGATCCTTCGATGGGATTCACAAAAATTTTATAATTCCATTGTGTGTATGGATCCCAACATTATCTTCGAATTATACCACAATTTAAGTGAATGAATGCTAATGCGAAAGAAGCAAAGAAGTTGAGATGTTCTTTTGATGAGAGAATATGTGATGTAAAATACCTTTGACATTCGACTGACTCTCCATAATGTAAGAAAATAGATGAAATGTTTCCTGGATTTGGTAGCAAGCCAAAAAACCTTAAGCTTGGCCGGTTCTCCTAGTGATTTATAACTTATCTCCCTAATTATGTATGAAATGCAAGTATATGATGCTTTCGGGACCAAAATAGCCAAGGAAAGATATCGATGTCTACTTGGAACCTTTGGTACAAGACTCAAAGAAGTTGTGGGAGGATGGTGTAGATGTGTTTGATGCAAATAAGCAGAAGTCCTTTATGCTACATGCAATGATTTTCACCCCGATAATTGACTTTCATGCATACAAAAACTCATCAAGGTATAGTGTGAAGGGGCATAAAGCATGTTTGATATGTGAAGCAAGCACACACTTCCATCAACAAGAACATAAAAGAAAAAAGTCTACCTTGGTCATAGGCGATTTCTTCCTTGGTTCCACCCGTATCGTAGGCTAAAAAATAGTTTTAACAGTTTGTTGGAAGGAATGGCTCCAAAAGTATTTGTAAGTGGAGCCTAAATACCCAAGAGGGGGGTGAATTGGGTATTCTTAAAAAATTTCAGCAAATGCTCTGTTTTACAACACTAAAAACAGAGATGAACAGAGTAAGGGAAGAATAGCTTGGACACAGAGAATTATACTGGTTCGGTCTCAATAACTTGACCTACATCCAGTCCCCAGACTCTCTGGGATTTTCCACTAACTCAATGATTACACACTCTGCACTTAAGAAGTGATTCTCTCACTAGAACTCACTCCCCCTTACAAGTTGTAATCAATGAACGCCCAAATCACCAAGTCCCCTTGACTTGTGATTCTTTACAATAAATGGTTTACAGAAACAAACTCTCTCTAAGAGTGAATAATGATAAACACTGAAGCTCTTTGTATCAAAAGATACTATACAAGTAAAAACTGATGAAAATAAATGAGCACTTGAATACAGTATGTTTTCAGTAGTTGTGGTTTTTGAGAGGACTTCAATGCCACTCTATTTATACTCAGAATACATTAAATAACCGTTGATTCTTGAATTAAACCGTTGGAAGTGATCTGTAGAAGTTAGGTGCAACTTTGGTCCTCTTCTCTCTCTTAATCTCTGCTTAATCCAGCTGGGCAATGGTTTAGAGTTGACTCCTTGCAAATTAATCTGTTGGAGAAGAGATTGCTTGTTGTAGAAATCATTCTTTAATGTTTTGTAAATGTGTGCAAAAGGATTAGCCAGAAAAGTGCAAGTTTCTGGATAGCATTTAATGTTCTGGACTGCTTTTTGGTTTTGCTGTGTTCTTCAATAAACTTTTGTTAATCTGTCTAAAACTCACCAAGAAAGTGGTTAAATATATCAAGGAATATAGAAGATTAGTACTGGAAAGTATTAGAATCAAACAAGACAGATTTCCAAAAACGCGAAATTCAAATTTCAAACTCATCGCAGAAACCTTGAGGTTTGTTCACCAAACCTCAAGTTTTGGACTTGGCATGTAAATCTGGTTTTATGTCCAAAACATCAAAACTTGAGGTTTCTAAGCAAAACTGGAGGTTTTCAAAACTTTGGAATGCTCGATGCTCTTTGCCAGGGAAAACCTCGAAGTTTCACTACAAACCTCGAGTTTTCACTTAGTTATGAAAGTTTTGAAAAATTCTGTCAAAGGCAAAACTTGAGGTTTCTGTTGAAACCTTGAGTTTTTATATCAGTGAAAAACTCGCTTGCTCTCTGTCTTGTAAAACCTCGAGTTTTCTATATAAAACTCGAGTTTTGTTCAAATATCAAAACTTTGAGAAATTGCGCCAAGATAGAAACCTTGAGGTTTCAAAACCAAACTCGAGGTTTCTCCCAAAACCTCGAGTTTTCACACTTTGTGAAAACTTAGACAATTTTCTGTCAAACTCCAAAACTGAGGTTTTCTCTCAAAACTGGAGGTTTTATAAAACGTTAAAGTGTAAGTATTTTCAGCTTCCACAAAACTCGAGGTTTTGTCCAAAACCTCGAGTTTTCACTTAATGTGAAAACTTTGAGAAAGTCTTGTCAATTTCAAAACTGGAGGTTTTGAAACTTGGATAAAATCTGATTTTTGCTTGTCAGTAAAAATGTCGAGGTTTCTTGCCAAACCTCGAGTTTTCTCAAAAACTTGTGAAAAGTGAAGTTTCAAATCAAAACACAAAACTTGAGGTTTTATTTGAAAACAGGAGGTTTTGAATTGTTCAGAATCTGAGAGATTCTTGGTATGACAAAACCTCGAGGTTTGTCCAAAAACCTCGAGGTTTGTCTAGAAACCTCGAGTTTTGCTATTTCACAGTAAAACTTGAGAAGTCTCTGTGTTTGGAAACCTCGAGTTTTCTCTGGAAACCTCAAGTTTTCTCTTGTCTTTGAAAACTTGAGTTCCTCTCTGTAATGCCAAAACTCGAGCTTTCTTTGTAAACCTCGAGTTTTGCTCTCACAGTGAGTTTTACACACTTGACAGTAAAACTCCAATCTTTGTTTACAATTATTGGCAATCATCAAAACCCTTAGAGAACTAACAGTATTAACTAGAGAAGAGGTTTATAGTCGGGTGGAAAGAATCAATGCCACATTCGGTAAGAATCAGAGGACTGCGGGTGAGAAGAACATATGGAGGGAGCGATCAATTTTCTTTGATCTTCGATATTGGTGTAGTCTTTATGTGAGATACAGTATTAATGTGATGCATGTGGAGAAAAATGTATGTGATAGACTTGTTGGAACGCTTTTGCACATACTAAGGAAAACTAAATATGGAATTAGTTTGATACTAAACTTGTTTGAAATGGGAATAAGAGAACCGCTACATCCACAACTAAGAGATGATGGTAAGATCACATATATGGAGCCAATAGCACATACATTGTCCAAAGATGAGAAAAAAAGTTTGTGTGGGTGTTTGCATGGAATTAAGGTGCCATGAGGGCATTCTTCTAATGTGTGAAGGCTTATCTCAATGGAAGATTTGAAGTTGGTAGGATTGAAGTCACATGATTGCCATGTATTAATGCAACAACTATTAACAGTAGTTATTAGAGGCATTGTGAAATATGATGTGCAAAGCACGATAATAGGGTTGTGTCTTTTCATTAATGCTATTTGTAGCAAAGTTGTTGAGATTGGAAAGTTGGATGGATTGAAAAAGAAGGGTTATATTATTCTATCCTAAGTAGATATCCATTTTTCTCCTGCATTTTTTGATATAATGGTGCATTCAATAGTTCATTTGGTAAAGGAGATAAGATTATGTGGCTTAGTTTATCTAAGGTGGATGTATCCTTTTGAGCAATACAGGAAGATCTTAAAAGGGTATTCTAAATATCCTTATCGACTTGAAGCCTCAATTGTTGAGAGATATGTGGTTGAAGAGGCTATAGACTTTTGCAAAGAATATCTGTCAAGGTCGAAGGCTTAATCTTGTAATGAAAAGGGTAGAAGTCAGAGAACACGACGGCTCAAAGATCTAAGAGTTACATTTATGAGATAGATGTGATTGATATGTTGACCAGATTCAAAAATCCGAATTTCCAAAATTAATAAAGGATTAATTTTGGTTATATAATACGCCTATCGGGTTTAGAAAAAACTACGGGATTTTCAGTCGAGCGTATTCAGAAAAGCCGCGAGAAACCCTAGAGCAACTTGGGAGAGAGAGATGCACAAGAAGCGCTAGCACGCTGCCGCAACCGTGTTTTGGGGATTGTTCGTGTGGATACCAGTAGAGGAAGCCAATCCAAGAGTCGACTTCTGCTGATCGAAAGAACGAGACGCGGACGTGTTGATCGCCCACCTGATCAAAGGAACGAGACGCGGACGTGTTGTTCGAGAAGGTAGCCCACCTGATCAAAGGAACGGAACGCGGAATAGTTCAACACAAGGTATGATTCGGTTTCCTTAACTCTGATTTAAACGTCGTTGAGTGATCCTTCGGAAGGATTCGTACGAAATTTTTAATCCACTGCGTGTACGAATCCCTACAGTGGTATCAGAGCCAACTCAACGTACGTTTAAATTGGGTTTCTCTACATGCCGATGTATGTGATATGTATGTAATAAACCAAATTTTGAATCAAGAAATCAAATCTTGAATGCTCTATTTTTTATAATTCGCATTAGGGTTTTCACGGCCGATATTCTTGTGATTATGAATCATAGAGGAGGTCAGAAGACGATAACACAGGGGTCAATCATGATCGGAGACGTCATACGTTTCTGGTCGCATAGATCACGTTCTAAAAGGTTCGAACGTCGATTACGCGTCGGAGACCTATGACGACTCGGACGTTCATGACGGCAGATGGAAGAATTCGATTCGGACATCGCTTTTGGGGGTTAAAATGGAAGCGGGACCGCCGTAGGGACCGGCTGATTGTCGTAGCGCGAGTAATCAAATCAAAGTGATATAAATTAGAGAATTTTATCATAAGTAATATTTTATTTCATAAATGTATGAATTAAAATATGGTTTTAATTTACCTTTCAAAGTGTTGTTTGGGTATGGTGAACAAGATGGCTCTAGGATTGGAAGTTTTGTATATGGCCTGCGTGCCATGCCTCTCTCTAAATATTCTTGATGTACATTCTCTTCTCATCTCACTCCCCTCGTATGTGAAACGAGGTTTCTAATTATGTATTTTCTTTTATATTATTTAGAGAAGTCCTCTCATTGGCTTGAGGGGACTACAGGTTAGATGAGCCATGTTGTTCACGAGTTTTAATTATGTTTTGATATGATCATCGCATGATTAGTTTAGACCTTATATGATATACAATAAATGATTGCATTCATATAGGAAGGAATAATAGGAGATTTAGTTCACAAATGAAATAATACCCTCAAAATAAAATCTTAAGTCACAATGCCGTCAATTAATGAATACTTGCCAAAATCTTGATCACCCATTTGTATGTTCCACCAAAGTGGATGCATTTGAGTAATCTTGATGAGGCAAGAGAGTAATGGTGATACTCAACATTCATTGTTGTCTTGACTTAATTGAGATCATCAAAACGGTTTTGGATCTCAAGGCATGGGATGGGATTAAACATGCCAGATCATATGATGATCGAATCCCATAAAGATCTAAGAGTTACATGTGATGTAATTGGCAAAGCAGTTGCCTACCTAAATAACTTATTTTAAGCGTCCTGCCAAAGCGGACTTAAATTTAAGCCAAATATGGATCTTAGCCAACTAATTATAATGAGGGTTGTTAATTTAGTGGGAGAATATTAACTGACTTTGCATATCTTTTAATTGTAGAATCATGTCGACCACTAACACCGCAACAACATCAATGCGATCACTCCTTGAGAAGGAAAAACTGAATGGGACAAACTTTCTTGACTGGTTTAGAAACTTGAGAATTGTTCTCAAGCAGGAAGGAAAGCAATATGTCCTTGATCGACCCATTCCTGAGGAGCCTGCAGCCAATGCTCCAAGAGCTGAGAAAGATGCTTACACGAAGCATTCTCGTGACTCTGTGGATGTAGGATGTTTGATGCTTGGCACCATGGTTCCAGAGCTCCAAAGAGATCTGGAACATGTGGAGGCTTTTGAGATGATTGCTCATCTCAAGGAAATGTTCCAGCAACAAGCAAGGCAAGAAAGGTATGAAACCATGAAGGCCTTCAATTCCTGCAAGATGGCTGAAGGTGCGTCAGTTAGCCCTCATGTTTTGAAGATGAAAGGCTACATTGATCACCTTGAGAGGCTGGGATTTCCCATGCTTCCGGAGTTAGCCACAGATATGATCTTAAACTCACTCCCGGATAGTTATGACCAGTTTGTCATGAACTATAACATGAACAACATGGAGAAATCAATTTCTGAACTGCATGGGATGCTTAAAACAGCTGAGCAGAGCATTAAGAAAAAGCCTAGCACTGTTTTGATGGTTCAGAAAGGAAAGGGTATGAAAAAGAAAGGCAAGGGCAAGAAATGGGGTAAAGGCTCAGCTGGTAAGACCAAAGAGTCGAACAAACCTGAATCTAAGCCTGCAGCCAAGAAGGCAAAGCCTCCGAAGGATGGGGTCTGCTATTTCTGCAATGAACCGGGTCATTGGAAGAGGAACTGCAAACTCTATCTAGAAGGTCTTAAAAAGAACAAGAAGGATAGCGAGGCTATCGCTTCAGGTATCTATGTCATAGATATTCATTTTTCTACTTCCTCTACATGGGTATTAGATACTGCATGTGGATCTCACATTTGTACCAATGTGCAGGGTCTCAAGGAAAGTAGAAGATTGAAGAAGGGTGAAGTTGACCTACGAGTTGGAAACTGAGCAAGAGTTGCTGCTTTAGTCGTAGGCACTTATGAATTAGTTCTGCCCAATGGGCTTTTGTTAATTTTGAACAATTGCTTTTATGTTCCTGCTTTGAGTAGTAACATTATTTCACTTTCTTATTTGGATAAGGAAGGTTTCACTTCCATTACTGGGAACCGTAAATGTTCAATTTATCTTAATGATGTTTTTTATGCTCATGGAGATTTGCATGCTGGTCATTATGTATTAAATTTAGAACATCCTAATAATGGACGAATCTATGACATAACTACTAAAAGGTTCAAGTCAAATGACTTGAATCCCACCTACCTATGGCATTGTCGTCTAGGCCATATAAATGAGAAACGCATTTCGAAACTCCATCAAGATGGATTTCTGAATTCATTTGATTTTGAATCATTTGATACATGTGAGTCTTGTTTATTGGGCAAGATGACAAAGGCTCCTTTTACTGGACACAGTGAAAGGGCCACTGATTTATTGGGCCTCATTCATACTGATGTATGTGGACCAATGAATATCTCTGCCAGAGGAGGTCATTTGTACTTCATTACATTCATAGATGATTTTAGTAGATATGGCTATATCTATCTAATGAAGCATAAGTCTGAATCTTTTGAAATGTTCAAAATATTCCAGAATGAAGTACAAAACCAACTTGGCAAAACAATTAAGGCACTTCGATCTGATCGAGGTGGAGAATATTTGAGCCAAGAGTTCATTGACCATCTTAGGAGTTGTGGGATTATCTCACAACTTACTCCTCGAGGAACACCTCAATGGAATGGTGTTTCTGAACGGAGGAATCGAACTCTACTGGATATGGTTCGATCTATGATGAGTCAAACAGACCTTCCACCTTCCTTTTGGGGCCATGCCCTGGAAACAGCTGCGTTCACACTAAATCGTGTTCCGTCAAAGGCAGTTGAGAAGACACCATATGAGATATGGATAGGGAAGAAACCCAGTTTGTCATTTCTTAAGATTTGGGGATGTGAGGTTTATGTTAAACAACAAGCCTCTGATAAATTATCATCTAGATCCTCAAAATGCCTTTTTGTGGGGTATCCTAAGGAAACTAAAGGATACTACGTCTACAATCCCACCGATCACAAGGTGTTTGTCATTCGGAATGGTGTCTTTCTGGAAAAGGAGTTTATCTCTAAAAGAACCAGTGGGAGTAAGGTGAACCTCTAAGAAGTTCGAGAGTCACAGGATCATGTAGAACCACAGATGGAAACTAGAGAAGACTCACAACAAGTTGTTGAGCCTACTCAAGTAACACAAGGCCCACGAAGGTCCGATAGATCACGGCTACAACCTCAGAGATATGGATTTCTAATTACTGGAAGTCGTGATGTTTTGCTCATTGAGCAGAATGAGCCAACAACCTATCGAGACGCTTTAGTGGGACCTAACTCCGAAAAATGGCTTGATGCCATGAAGTCTGAAATGCAATCCATGTACGACAATAAGGTATGGACCTTAGTTGATCCACCTGAGGGTGTAAAAACCATTGGGTGCAAGTGGGTTTTCAAAGAGAAAACCGATATGGATGGCAAAGTAAGTGTCTTCAAGGCACGGCTGGTTGCAAAAGGATTCACTCAAACTCATGGTGTGGACTATGATGAGACTTTTTCCCCAGTTGCAATGGCCAAGTCAATCAGAATCCTTCTTGCCATTGCATCATATTATGACTATGAGATATGGCAGATGGACGTCAAAACGGCCTTCCTTAATGGAAAGCAACTTGAGGATGTGTACATGACACAACCTGAGGGTTTTGTGCGTCCAGAGGACACTGGTAAAATATGTAAGCTTCAAAGATCCATTTATGGATTGAAGTAGGCATCTCGGAGCTGGAATCATCGTTTTGATGAAGTAGTCAAAGAGTTTGGCTTCATTCAGAACATGGATGAACCTTGTGTTTACAAGAAGGTTAGTGGGAGCACAGTTGTATTTCTAGTGCTTTATGTTGATGATATCCTACTCATTGGGAATGACATTCCTACCTTGCAGAAGGTCAAGTCTTGCTTAGGAAAGTCTTTCTCAATGAAAGATTTAGGCGAAGCCACTTATATCCTTGGGATAAGGATCTATAGAGATAGATCCAAGAGGCTGTTGGGCCTGAGTCAGAGCACATACATAGACAAGATACTGAATAGGTTCAGTATGCAGGATTCCAAAAGGGGTAACGTGCCCATGTCTCATGGCATTCATCTCAGTAAGGATCTGTGTCCTAGTACACAAGATCAAAGAGACCGCATGAGTAAGATTCCATATGCCTCTGCCATTGGATCTATCATGTATGCCATGCTATGTACTCGACCGGATGTGTCATTTGCCTTGAGTATGACCAGCAGATATCAACAAGATCCCGGTGAGGGTCATTGGACTGCTGTCAAGAATATCCTTAAGTACTTAAGAAGGACTAAGGACTTATTCTTGGTATATGGTGGCTTGGAGGACGAGCTCTGTGTGACTGGTTACACAGATGCGAGTTTCCAAACTGACCAGGATGATTCAAGATCGCAATCAGGATATGTGTTCCTATTGAATGGTGGTGCGGTGAGTTGGAAGAGCTCTAAGCAGAGCACTGTAGCTGATTCTGCAACGGAAGTTGAGTATATAACAACATCGGATGCAGCTAAGGAAGCCGTTTGGATCAGAAAGTTCATCACTGAACTGGGGGTGGTTCCTACCATCTCAGATCCAATAGACTTGTTCTGTGACAATAACGGCGTCATTGCACAGACAAAGGAGCCTAGGTCACATCAAAGGACCAAGCACATACTCAGGCGTTTTCATCTCATCAGAGAAATCAATGAACGAGGTGACATAAACATATGCAAAGTACCAGGAGAAGACAATGTAGCAGATCCTCTCACTAAGCCGCTTGCACAAGTGGCACATGAGCGTCATGTCAGGGCAATGGGAATTAGAGTAATCAATGATTGCACCTAGTGCAAGTAGGAGTCTGTTGGAAATTATGCCCTAGGGGCAATTCATTGTACTTTGGATATTTAAGTTATTTACAGTATTCTCTTTTGTTATCATTTTCGTTTGCATGTTCGTATTGATAACTGCATCCCTGGGTAATCTTATAGATTATCCTAAATGTCCCTGGTCGGTCATTTACACGGGAGTCAAGATGAAATAAGACCAGTATGACTTTGATGAGGTATGGAGATACGAGTCAAAGTCATGGGCACTTGTAAGAGTACAAGGTGCTCGACCGACCCACTATGAGAAAGCTGCATGGATTAAGTCATAAGCTTATCTCATGTATAACCGCGTCACGACGCTCAATGACCTGAGATCATCATGGATTCCTACATGATGAGTCACTGATCTTTGACCTGGTCAAAAGTCACCTTTGACCGGGTGATGATAAAGGCTAGGATCAGGATCAGTGGTTTTCATGCGGAGGAATGTGAGTGGTAAAGATGGGATTTGTCCCTCACATATGTAGAGAGATAATGCTGGGCCCCTCGATGAGTGAGTTTAAGAAATGTATGGCCATACTGTGATGGAAAGGAGTTTACATTTCACTTATTAGACTACTCGAGAATCGAGAAAGCAATGGTCAAGAAAAGGAAGTTGACATTATCCATGCCTCATCCTTGACCAAATTATCGCGTGACAAAAGGGACGTGACATGGTTGTACGATAGGTAGTATCGTGTCATCGATCCCCATGTGCATTGGGTAGTTGCAATGTCTTGCTAGAAGCCGCTTGCGACTTGTGGGCTGATACAGTATTGGCCCACTGCCAATCTCATATGGGCCTGCAGGGTCGCACACAAGAATAATCCAACACGAGTGAAAGTGTCCAGGTTCATTGAATCTCAGATTAATCTGAGATTGAATGAATACTAAATTTGATCTAGGATTTATATATATATATATATATATATAATTCGAAATTAATATATATATTATAAATTGAGATTATAATATTATATATGATATTTGTTTAGTATTTAATTTATTTGATAAATTAAATATCTGAAACAAATAGAGATATTGTATCTCATTTAATTTCGAATAAAGATATCGTATATCTGTTTAATATTAAATTGAGATATGGTATCTCAGATTTAATTAAATAGATAGATATCATATCTCGGATTTAATTTATGATGATAAATTAAATCAAAAGGCTTTAAATTTAGATTTGATTTAAATTCAAAATTCGAATTTCCAAATCTGGCTTTTAATATATTCAATTACATTTATGAGATAGATGTGATTGATATGTTGATCAGATTCAAAAATCCGAATTTCCAAAATTAATAAAGGATTAATTTTGGTTATATAATACGCCTATCGGGTTTAGAAAAACCTACAGGATTTTCAGTCGAGCGTATTCAGAAAAGCCGCGAGAAACCCTAGAGCAACTTGAGAGAGAGAAACGCACAAGAAGCGCTAGCAAGCTGCCACAACCGTGTTTTGGGGATTGTTCGTGTGGATACCAGTAGAGGAAGCCGATCCAAGAGTCGACTTCTGCTGATCGAAAGAACGAGACGCGGACGTTTTGATTGCCCACCTGATCAAAGGAACGAGACGCGGACGTGTTGTTCGAGAAGGTAGCCCACCTGATCAAAGGAACGGAACGCAGAATAGTTCAACACAAGGTATGATTCGGTTTCCTTAACTCTGATTTAAACGTCGTTGAGTGATCCTTCGGAAGGATTCGTAAGAAATTTTTAATCCGCTGCGTGTACGAATCCCTACAGTTGCAAGCACACTTCTGTATCTTGAATAGTATAGAAGAAGTTCAGCTGTACTTGGATGAACATAGAAAGAGTTTAAATTTGATCTATCGAAGAAAAAATGACATTCATAGCTAATGAGCAAAATAAGACATTCTTAGAATCAAGGAAAAGGTTTCGCACGAGACCAATGTGTCTGACAGTCAAATGGTTAGCTTGGAGGCCTTATTTTGAAGTTGTTACTTGGAGTGGTCATGATATAAAAGGGTATTCTTTCTACACAAAAGCTCAGGATGATAGAAGTACTATGTAAAATAGTGGGGTGATGGTGATAGTTGAATCAATGAACTTTTCTAGTTTGAAAGATAAAAACACTATATTGACATCCATGGTCTATTATGTAGTTATTGAAGACATAGGAGATAAGTGTTAGTTCCAACGTTTCACCCAAGAGGAGAGTGAATTGAGCGATGTTAAAAGTTTAAACTTATGATGGTAATGAAATAAATCAAAGAGAAAGAGTTAGAGAAATATCACTAAAGTATGCACAGGTGTTTATTCTGGTTCAACCTTAATTTCTTGACCTACGTCTAGTCCTTAGAACGTCTCTAAGATTAACTAGGTTGTGTTGGCACCTTAATACAGAGTAATCCTCACCAAGACTCACTCCCCTTACTAGTTGTAATCTAATAACCACTAAAGGTCCTACTACTTTGAGATTTTACAAAGATCAATTTGATTGAATGACTTTCTCATAGAGTAAATACATAGTCACTAATGAACAATAAATACAGAGTAAATACATAGTCACTAGTTGTAATCTAATAAGCTATTTCACAAGAATTTATGAGCAATGAATGAGTATTTATTGATCGTGTTCTTGGTTGGTTAGCCCTGCATTGAATGCTCATATATTTATAGTTGAACACCCTTAATGACCATTGTGAAGGTTCAAGCTTTCCGTTGAGTGTGTTCAAACTATTTGTTAGACTAATGAAGCTATTCATTAGAGACAAATTGGAGTCATTGGAAGATTTTAAGGTTCCGTCGCTTTTGCATCGCTGCAACTAATCTTTGCATGACATCCCTTTGGACGCTCTGGGATTTCTTAAGGTTGGGTCACTTTTGCTTTGCAACAATTGATGCAATAAACGATATTCAATGACCTACTCTGAAGATTGCTTCCATCTTCTTTGTTCCTGTCATCACATTTGATGCTTTGGTACATAAACTTGCTTTTATAATTTTAGACGTAATCCATGATTCAAATAATATGAAACTCACAACCAAATATGTTTAGTAGTATTGAGAAGTAGTATGAGTATTAATATAATGTAAACAAAAGTTAATCTGGAAATTTGAAATCTTAGATACGAATGTTTAGTGCAAGAAGAACAGACACTTAAGTGTTGTTCCAGGTGCACTCGAGTGTGCATTTCATCACACTCGAGTGTTAATGAATGATGTGTCAGATAGAAGATTGTTGAAAGACATGTATTGTTAAAACTTAAATTTCTACCCCCACACGAGTGCTCACAAAGTCTCACTCGTCTGCCATACTTAGGTGTACATTTTGTCATACTTGAGTGCTGATGAATTATGTGTTTGGTAGAAGACTTCAAGTGCTTGGAACCTACACCTGGGTGTTACTTTCTTCGCTTCGAGTACTTGTATTGTTAGTGTTTCAAATACATATTAATATCTGAACACTCTAGTACTTGAAACCTTACTCGAATGTCCACTAATGCACTTGAAGTGTTGTTTGATTTGAGGCAATTATGTATGCAGGTTCCTTGATAGGACTCTAGTACTCATGTTAACACTCAAGTGTGTGACAGACACTTTCACTCTCACTCAAGTGTTGCTATAAGTGATCCCTTTTCTATTTGTTTCTATTTTTTAGTGAATGAGCAGAGTATCCTGCAAAACAAAATATAGGCACTCTAATGCTTAAGTTTGTTATTAAATTATCAAAATATACTTAAAATAAATAAGATATATAGAGTATCACTCACAATTCGTTAAGATTTACCATTCCCAATTCTCTTCTTATACGGAGGAATTGATTTTTCACCAACAGCTTTGTGAAGATAGTAGCCAGTTGAAGATGTGTAAGGATGAACATCACTTTAACATATTTTCTTTGAACATGATCTTTGATGAAGTGATGCCTTACATCAATATGCTTGGTTCTTGAATGTTGTACAAGATTTTTAGCCAAGCTTATTATACTCGTGTTGTCACAAAGAACTGGAATTTCCTTTGGTAAATACCCAAATTTTGAAGTTGTTACTTTAGCCTAGTACTTGAGAATAACAACTTGAGGTAGTTACATACTCAGCTTTAGTAGATGATAATGAAACAATGTTTTGCTTTTACCAAACCAAGACAGGATAGAGCCATCGAGGAACTGACATTGTCCACTGATGCTTTTTCTGTCTGTTTAGTAGTAACATCGTGACCTAAATCTGAGTAAGCAATGAGATTTTTTTAACCTACTTTTGGATACCAAATTCCAAGTTAGGTTGTGTCGGCAAGATATCTGAATATCCTTTTCACGATCTCGGCATTTGATTCCTTTGGAGTAGATTGATATCTTGCACACATCCCTACATTGAATTGTATTTCAGGCCTGTTAGTTGTTAGATATAATAATGATCCGATCCTTCCTCTATACTTGGTTATGTTGAAATGTGGCCCCTTTATATCAGCGTCCAATAGCGTCGTTGAGCTCATAGGAGTATTAGCTCCATCACAATGATCCATTCCATATTTATTGAGAAGCTTTCAAAGATATTTGGTTTGGGAGATAAATATCCTATTCTTTTTTTGCTTGATTTGAAGTCTTAGGAAGAAATTTAATTCTCCTTTGATAGACATTTCAAATTCACCCTACATAACCTTAGAGAACTCTTAATAAAGAGAGTCATTAGTAGAACCAAATATGACATCATCAACATAAATTTGTACGATAATAAATCATTTTTCTTGTGTTTGATGAAAAGTGTTGTGTCAACCTTTCCTATAACAAATCCTTGTTCTAAGAGGGAATTGCTCAATCTTTCACACTAAGCTCTAGGAGCATGTTTAAAACCATAAAAGGCCTTTTTAAGTCTCAAAACATTGTTAGGTTAGGATATATCTTCAAAATTGGGAGGTTGTTCAACATAAACTTCTTCCATGACGCATCCATTTCGGAAGGTATTCTTAATATCCATTTGGTGCAGCTTGAACTCTTTGATGCATGCAAAGGCTAGGAGTACTTATATGGCTTCAAATCTAGCCGCTAGAGCATAGGTTTTCTCATAACCAATTCATTCTTCATTATTATAGCCTTTGGCCACCATTCTTGCCTTGTTTATGATATTGACTACGGATTCATCTCGTTTGTTCTTGAATACCTATTGGTGCCAATGACTGGATGGTCTTTAGGCCTAGATACTAGGTTCTAAACTTGATTTCTCTCAAATTGATTTAACTTTTCTTGTATCACTATTACCCAATCATTGTCTGAGGGCTCCTTCGATGTTAGAGGAATGTATTTCAAATATAAAAGCAGAGAATCTCACTTCATTTAGACCTTACTCCCAGTTTTTACTCCTTAATTGGCATCACTTATTACTTGGTCTATAGGATGGCTTTGGTTATATCTCTAAACTCTAGGTTGGTTTTGATTGAAAGGTTCAAAATATTTTTCAGGCTCCTTTTCTAGATCAAAAGGTGCTTTTTTGAAAAGGTTTGATTTTCCTCATGATGAATCATCTCTGGTTCATCATCCAAAGGTTTGACATGAGGTTCATTTTCGGAAAACACAACATGAACAGACTCTTCAACAACACATGTACATTTGTTATAAATTCTATATGCTTTGCTTCTATTGGAGTAGCCTAAAAATATACATTCATCTGATTTATGATTAAATTTTCCTAAATTTTTCTTACTATTATTGTGAACGAAGCATTTACAACCAAATATATATATAGATAAGCAATATTCGGTTTTCTTCCTTTGTACGAGTTTTAGGAAGTCTTATCAAGCTTCTTTCTGATATAGGCTCTATTTGAGATGTAGCAGGCTTTTCTCATCGTGTCTGTCCAAAAGACTTGTGAGACATTTTTATCATTTAGCATTGCTCTTGCCATCTCTGTGAGAACTCTATTCTTTCTCTTTACAAGTTCATTTTGTTGAGGAGTTCTCGATGCTTAGAAATTATGATCAATGCCATTTGTATCGCAGTATTCTCCAAATGCTTGATTTTCAAATTCTCCTCCATGATATGTTCTTATTCCTGAAATACATATACCTTTCTCATTTTGCACTTTCTTGGCAAAAACAATAAATTGTTCAAAAGTTTCATCTTTCAAAGAGAGGAAAATTATCCAAGAGAATCTAGAGTGTTAGTTCCCTATGTGTTTTGATGATTACTAACAATTGTAAACAATGTAGGGATGTTTTTGAGTAAGATAAGAGTTGTTTAAAACTTGTCAATTTCAAACGAAAATTCCCTGTCTACGACAAACTCGAGCCTAGAACCTTGAGTTTGCCACTGACAGAAGAGGTAAGCTCACCAGTTTGAACTCTGAACTCGAGACTAGACCTTGAAATGAACTTGAAAGTTTTCCAAAGTTTTCTCAAACTTTGAGTAAACTCAAGGTTATCTTAAGAAACCTCGAGTTTGCTAGAGGCAGAGAGCTTTTTAACTTAAACTCGAGACCTCCACTTATAAACCTCAAGTTTGCACCTCCAGAGAAAATCTTCAAAGAGTTTACAAAAACTGTAAACTCGAGTTTGTTATGACAAACTCGAGTTTGCCTCTGGCGGGAAGGATTTTCAAAATTATGAGATTTTCACAAACTCTACACTGTTTCATTCTGAGTAAAGTTTTCCATTGTTTTGAAAATCTCAAGAGTTTACAAAACTTGTAAACTCGAGGTTGCAGATGCAAACTCGAGTTTACACCTGGCAGAGAGCTTTCAAGGATTTTTCAACCAAAGTAAACTCGAGACCAATTCCATAAACCTCCAGTTTACCTCAGGCCAAGAGCATTTAGAGTTCTCTTGAGTAAGCCAAATTCGAGGTTAACTTTGTGAACTCGAGTTTAAACCTTACAGAAAGCAATGCACTTTTCAACTTAAGAAAACTCTAGAGTTTGCACTGAAAACCTCAGGTTTGCCTTTTGAAAACTAAAACTAAGTTTTGGCTTGAACAGTGTAAAACTCGAGCCTATCTACCAATAAACTTGAGTTTGTGTCTGAATCAAAACTACTCTAGAACTAAAAATCGCGACACTCCTCTCTGGATGAAGGAAACTTGAGGTTAGATATGTAACCTCGAGTTCAGATCAACCCAAGAGCTTTGTAGTGTTTCAGTGTATTGAAAACCTCAGGTTTTGATTGCAAACCTCCAGTTTAGCTGTTTTGAACTTGAAACGCTTTTACAAACTGAAGCTTCAAACTCGAGTTCACATGAACCAAACTCGAGTTTACATTGCTAAATCAGAAATTCAAATCTGCCGAATTTGGAAAACCTTCTTGTTTGATCTTAATACCTTTCAGTATTATTCTCTTATATTCCTAGCTATGTTTAACCATTTTTTTAGTGAGTTTCAGATGAATTAGAGAATGGTTATTGAAGGTTTAAAGCAAAAGCAAAAAGCAACATCAGCTCATTAAATGCTATGCCCAGAAAGTTGCACACTTTTGGGTAATCCATCTGCACACGATTGCAAAGCATTAAAGAATGATTTCTACAACAAGCAACTGTTTCTCCAACAGATTAATCCAGAGGAAGTCAACTTTGAACACTTGGACAGCTGGATTAAGTGGAGATTAGAGAGAGAAGAAGACCAAAGCTGCTCCTAACCACTGCAGATCATCTCCAACGGTCTAATTAAAGATGCAACGGTCATTTAATGCTATCTGACTATAAATAGAGTTGCATTCAAGTCTTCTCAACAACTAGAACAGCTGAAAACGAAAATCATTCAAGTCTTGCATTTATTTCTTCTGTTTTCATCTGTATTGTATCTTTTGATACATTGAGCTTCAGTATTCATTATTATCTACTCTATGAGAGAGTTTATCTTTGAAAATCATTTATTGTAAAGAATCACAAGTCAAGGGGACTTGCTGATTTGGGAGTTCATTGATTACAACTTGTAAGGGGGAGTGAGTTCTAGGGAGAGAACTACTTCTTGAGTGCAGAGTGTGTAATCATTGATATAGTGAAAATCCCAGAGAGTCTGGGGACTAGATGTAGGTCAAGTTGTAAGGACCGAACTAGTATAAATCTCTATGTCCAGCTGCTCTTCCCTTTACTCTGTTCACCTATGTTTTTATTGTCTCAAAACAGAGTCATTGTCGAAAATTTTGAGAATACCTAATTCACCCCCCCTCTTGGGTATTTAGCTCCACTTACATAGAGAAGTTATTGACAATGACCAGAGTATAAAGATTGCCACCATGGCTTTTAACTCTACCTGGTCCAACTAAATCCATATGAAGACGTTGGAGCGGTCGTTTTGTTGTGACTTCGTTTTTTGATTTAAAAGATGACTTTGTTTGTTTACCCTTTTGATACACATCACAAATCAAATCTTTTTCGAATTGACGTTGGGGTAAACTGAGAACTCAATCGTTTTTTATCAAATTGCCTAGTTGGTGCCTATTGACGTGTGCCAATTTTTTATGCCATAACCAACTTTCATCAGTGTTACTAAGAAATTTTTTTTTTCGGAATTAGTATTATTGCTAGGCATATTGATAGCATAGCAGTTACCTTCCCTTGAAGCTCTAATCAGAACCTTCAATTGATCTTTGTTTATCTGGAGATCCTTTTTATTCACAATAAGACATTTTTCTGAATCGAAGATGATCCAGTTGTCTTTGTCTGCACTTTGGCTTACACTAAGAAGGTTATGGTAGTGACCTTCTGTTGGGATCCGTACACGCAGCGGAAGGATTTCATTCATTAAAATCTTACGATTCTCATAGGAGGCATTATCAACGACGTTTGAATTAAGTTAGAAAAGAACCATACCTTTCAAGCTCGTGAGCGTCTTGTTCAATTCGAACTCGTCATATGCGTCCTACTTGATCAACAGCAGTCGACTCTAAGAATCCACTCCCTTTACCGGTATCCACACCGAACAACACTCCAACACTGACGGCAGCATGCTAGAGCCTTAAGTTTTGCGTCTTACGTCTCTTCTCTAGGGTTTCTCTATCGCAGCTTTTCTAATATGTCTTGCAAATTGTCTTACAGGTTTTTCTAAAACTCAATAGGCGTATTATATATTCAAAATTAATCCTTATTAATCTTGAAACTTGAATTAGGATTAAAATAATATATTAATTAAATATATCTATTAGATCTAATCTAATCTATTTATTTAATTTGAATTAAAAGCCAGCAGATTTAATTTATCTCTATAAATTAAATCTGAGATATGATATCTATCTATTTAATTAAATTTGAGATACTATATCTCAATTTAAATTAAATCTAAGATATAATATCTCTATTTGTTTTAGATATTAAACAAATATTATATAATAATATTATAATCTATATTAATAATATAATTATTATTTAATTTCGAATTTATATTAGGGAGAATCTCATATAAAGACGGTTGAAATAGAAAAATATTATATAAGGCTAGTAAACTCAATAAATCTTAAATTGGGTTAATGACCCAATCTAAAATATTTAGATGTTGGTTATTTTCCTATAATACCCTTAGGTATGAATTTTTTTATACTGTTTTCAGTGATTTTACCTCCCTTAAAATCTTCGGAGACCGCACTACTCTATCTTCTAGTTCAACCCTCCTACCTTTTCATCAAACCCTTATCCCTTCCAATGTTCCGGTAACGATCAAACCCCTTTTTGCGATTAAAACTATTGAAATCATAGTCTGATTGCTTCCAAACCAAGGGGGAGCCTTCTCGATCCTCATCCATCGATCAATCCCAAACCAGAATAGGACCCAATATGAAAATCAGAAATAGTAAGAGCCCCAAGATTCTGATTCTGCAATCCTTCTAAAGTGAAGGATTTGTGAATGAATCGATTTCTCAAAAAGGGAAGAAAGAAGAGATATTGGAGGGAAATTAGGGTTTTTGAAATTGTTGAACAATTTTGAGAAATTTAGGAAGAAGAAGGTGAATCAGAATCTGAGCCCACAGCGGAAGGATGATTGGAAAGATTTGTTGCTTATGAGTTTATCTTTTGCTGTTTATATATTTCCCAGTAGCTTGTCTGTGTCCGTGGTTATTGTGCATGAACTTCTATTCCCAAAAAATCATGGTTCGTTGTGCATATATGAAATCTCTTAAACATAAATGAAAATTATGAAAATAAAAATGATACTTGCTCCCTTGTATATGTCCTTTGTTAATTATTTGATTCCACCATTGCTGACAAAAGTTTTCTTAAAAATCAATGATAAATAAGGGATATAGAGGTAATTTGATCCAAATTCTAAATCCCTAATTGTGTCAAATAACTTAATTAATAATTTGTTTATTTTAGTAACCTAAATTAGAATTTAAGTATTTCAATTGTCTTTATATGGGATTCTCCCTTTATATTATATCATAATATATATATATATATATATATATATATATATATATATATATATATATATATATATCCATCCTAGATTAAACGTTGTATTCATTAAATCTTAGACATATCTAAGATTCAATGAATCTGGACATTATTGCTCGTGTTGGACTATTCTTGTGTACGACCTTACATGCGCACATGAGATTGGCAGCGGGCCAATGCTATACTAGCTCACAAGTTGTAAGCGGCCTCTAGCAAGACATTGTGACTACCCAATTCATATGGGGATCGATGATACGATACAACCTATCATATAACCATGTCATATCCCTTTTGTCACGCGATAATTTGGTCAAGGATGACACATGGATAATGTTAACCTCCTATTCTTGACCATTACTTTCTCGATTCTCAAGTAGTTTAACAATTGAAATGGAAACTCCTTTCTATCGTAGTATGACCATACATTTCTCAGACTCACTCATCGAGGGGCCCTGTATTATCTCTCTACAAATGTGAGGGACAAAATTCTATCTTGACCATTCACATTCCTTTGCATGAAAACCATTAATCCCGATTAAAGCCTTTATCATCACCCAGTCAAAGGTGACTTTTGACTAGGTCAAAGATCAGCAACTCTCATGTAGGAATCCATGATGATCTCAGGTCAAAGAGCATTGTGACGCGGTTATGTATGAGATAAGCTTATGACTTAATCCATGCAACTTTCTCATAGTGGGTTGGTCCAGTACCTTGTACTCTTAAAAGTACCCATGACTTTGATTCGTATCTCTATACCTCATCAAAGTCATACTAGTCTTACTTCATTTTCGCTCCCCTGTAGATGACCGACTAGGGATATTTAGGATAATCTATGAGATACATCCAAGGATACAATTATCACTATAAACATGGAAATGATATGATAACTAAACGGAGAATTGCTTTAAATAACATAAATGTTTAAAGTGCAATGATCTGCCCCTAGGGCATAATTTCCAACACCTTCTACAAATTAGGCATCCTGGATTTGAACTTCATCTTTCCTGCCAATTTCACTAATGCCAGCTATTTTGCCAGACTGGTTTCCTCCGAAGCTTACTTTGCCACCATCTTTTGCTCATGTGTCTAGAGAATCCGCTATCAATTTGCCAATTACTTATTTTTGATGCTCTTAGACATACCTACAATCAATGACAATTAAGTTTTAGGTACCTATATTTTCTCGAATCCCTTTTGGTTAGTTTGGATCGTAGGACATACATATGTTCCATTAAGTATCTATTTATAAGTTACTATTGGTACCTATATCTCATATTTATAAGTTACTATGAAAACAAGAGGATGTGCTATGCCCTTTTCTTTTGCAATAGTTACAATAGGCAAAGGGGTTAGACGAGTGAATAGATTTTTGAAAATAGTTTATGTACTTCCCCCTCTTTTATTTTTACCCTTTTTTCTTATCTAGTTCTATTGTTTGTAAATCTCTAAGCTTTCAATATAACCTTGAGCATTTCACTTCTTTTAGTGAATTTTTCAAGTGTCTAATTGAGACCAACACTTCTTTTCTCTAACTCAGGATAATTGCTACAAAGAATTGAAGGATTATCTTGGATTTGTTGCTCAAGGATTTTAATAATTTTCTTTGAGGCAATAAGATCTTTAGCTACTTTCCTAAATTTTGAATGAAAAGCATTATATTCAGATAAAAGTTCATCACAAGTAGGTTCAAAATTATGTACCTCCTTGCATTCAAATTCTTCATGAACTACAAGGCAGATGTTTGCTATTTGTTCTTCCTCACTTTCCTCATCAGAGCTATCCCCCCAGATAGAAGAAACATATGCTTTCCTTTTTAAGTAATCGTTCTTTTTTCCTCCTTGTTCTTTAGCAGAGGGCAGTTGGATATGATGTGCCCATGGTTTTCACATTCATAGCAAATGATTTGATCATTTGATTCTTGTTTGTTACTTGATCTGCTTTTATGAAATTTTTGGAAACCGTGTTTTCTTATATCGAACTTCTTGAATCTCTGAACAATTATTCTGAGCTCGTCCTTTTCTTCTTCTTTTTCTTTTGGTTGTTCTTCTTCCTTGAGTTTTTTGTCTTTAATGGCATTGAATGCCACTCCTTTGTTCTAAGCCCTTTTTGAATTTCATCTTTCCTTCATACTTGGAAAGGCTTCCAAATAGAGAAGCTATTGATCTTATCGACTGTCCTCTGGCTTCTTCAATAGCTGTGACTTTTGCCTCCCATCCTTTGTGAGAATATTTAGAATTTTCCTCATGTGGTAGTTTTGGTCATACGTTTTCCCCAAAGCTAATAACTGATTTATCAGATGAGTGAACCTGAGTTTAAACTTAGCTATAGATCCGCCTAACTTCATACAGAGTAAGTGTTCAGTCATTAGAGTGTTGACTCTATTATCCTTCATGCCAGAAGTACTTTTGTGAGCTATCTCGAGTACTTGCCACAATTCTTTGGCTGTTGTGAGATTGCATATTTGGAAGTACTCATTCTAACTCAATGCACTTTGGATCATTAAGATGACTTTGCTTTTTAGTGTTATCATCCTTTTGTTGTTATCATCAAATTCTACTACTGTCTTTATCACAATACGTTCTTCCTCCCTTTTCGTTGGAAGCTAATCTTGGTTCTCGATCACTTGCCACAACTCGTATTCAATGGCCATAATGATGACTGATCATTGAATATTTCATAAACTTATTTGTATCTCTTGGTTAATAAATTTAGGATTGTTTAGTTAATAAATAATGGGCTTTTATTCTTATTTGGGCTTTGAGCTTTTTACTAGATTTGATTCATTTTAATAAAATTTCAAATTTATATTGCTTTACTATTTCCACCATAACTCTTGAACCAAATATCCGATTAGCCTCATTCTTGTCTTGTTTTTTAAATGATTCAGAGGGCTACAATTGATATGAGGAGTTGAAAGGCAAATTTTGACAAGAAGGTGGTCGAAATTGAAGCCAAAGTCAGACACTTTTTTCTATATTTTTATTTGGGCCTGAATTTTGTAAAGACCATTTGTTATTTGTTTCTATTATTTGGGCTGAACTTTATTGCTTGGAGCCCCGATTCATTTTGCCATTTTAGGTGAAGTAAATAGTGGTTATAGACATGTTACGCATTACATTTTTGAATTTTTATGGATTAAAGTCATAAGTTGTTGGAAATTATGCCCTAGGGGCAAGTCATTGTACTTTAAATGTTTATGTTATTTAAAGTATTCTCCTTTAGTTATCATTTCATATGCATGTTTATAGTGATAACTGTATCTTTGGACATATCTTATAAATTATCTTAAATGTCCCTGGTTGGTCATCTACGTGGGAGCGGATATGAAATAAGACCAGTATCACTTTGATGAGCAATGGATATGCGAATCAAAGTCATAAGCACTTGTAAGAGTACAAGGTCTGGATCGACCCACTATGAGAAAGCTGCATGGATTGACTCATAAGCTTATCTCATGTATAACCGCGTCACAACACCCTTTGACCTGAGATCATCATGGATTCCTACATGATAAGTCGTTGATCTTTGACCTAGTCAAAAATCACCTTTGATCGGGTGATGATAAAGGCTATGATCGGGATCAGTGGTTTTCATGCAGAGGAATGTGAATGGTCAAGATGAAATTTTTCTCTCACATTTGTAGAAAGATAATAATGGGCCCCTCGATGAGTGAGTCTAAGAAACGTATGGTCATACTACGATGGAAAGGAGTTTCCATTTCAATTAGACTACTCAAGAATCGAGAAAGTAATGGTCAAGAACAAGAAGTTGACATTATCCATGCCTCATCCTTGACCAAATTATCACGTGACAAAAGGGACATGACATGGTTGTACAATAGGTTGTATCATATCATCGATCCCTATATGAATTGGGTACTCGCAATGGCTTGCAGGGTCGCATAAAAAAATAGCCCAACATAAGCAATAGTGTTCAGATTCATTGAATCTTAGATATGTCTAAGATTTAATGAATAATGTTGATCTAGAGTTGATATATATATATATATATCATATTATATTATAATATAATATAAATTCGAAAGTAATAATGATATTATTTATAGTTAATAATATTATTATATATAGTATTTAATTTATTTGATAAATTAAATAACTATAATAAATTGAGATATTGTATTTCAGATTTAATTAAATAGAAAGATATCATATCTCAGATTTAATTTATAAAGATAAATTAAATATGAAGGCTCATAATTCAGATTAAATAAATATATTTGATTAGATATGATGGACAGATTTAATTAATATATTATTTTAATTCAGATTTGAATTTCAAGATTAATTAGATTAATTTTGGAATATTTTAATACGGCTTATTAGGGTTTTAGAAACTGTATAAATAGATATTGATCTAGTCGTATTAAGAGGACGGATGAATTAGAAAAGCCGCAAGAAACTCTAGAGAGAAAAGGAGAGACGCAAGGTTGAAGGCGCTAGCACACTGTTGTCCGTGTTCAAGTGTTATTTGTGTGGATACCGGTAGAGGGAGGCGATTCGTAGAGTCGACTTCTGTTGATTGAGAAGGTAGCCCATGTGATCAAATAGAACAAGAAGCACACTAGTTCGTATAACTATGATTTGGTTCTTTTCTACCTTGATTTAAACGCGGTTGAGGGATCCTTTTTAGCATTCGTAAAAGTTTTATAATTCCGCTGCGTGTACAGATCCCAACAGTGGCATCAAAGCCAGATCAACCGAGCGTTTAAATTGGTTTTTCCTACATGCTATTGTATGAGATATATGTATGTTCTAACCGAATTTGCTATGCATTTAAAACGCTAGTTTGCGTTTGGGTTTCTACAGATAGCCAGTTGGAGATGGCGGCCGATTTTGAATTGTTTAGTTCGGATTTACGGATGTCTTCAAGTGGGTCTGAAACATTCAGATTTGTGATGTTCACGCATTCAGATCCGTGACGTTTTGAATCGTTTAGGACGGATAGCGGTCGTGATGGGGTCGGATGAACCTGTTCAAACGTTCAGGTAGCATTGGGCAAACATGTTCGGACTCACAGGGGAGGTTAGGGTTCATCCTTCAACTATGACTTTCTGAGCTATCCAGATTCAATGATGGTCATGTTTTGACTTGACCACGTTTAGACATTCAGATTGGATATGTTAAGGACAAACTTGTTTCCTTTGAGTGACCATCTCAGACAACGTTGTATCTGAGGTTTTAGGGTTTTATTTTCGAAATAATTTTTTAAAAAAGCCATAAGCTTTTTCAGAATTTTTTTCCCGAACGGGGGCAGCACCCCCCGCACGGGACCGCTGTGACTAGATGTTTGTAGCGCAAGAATTTAAATCATGATATTATTAATATAATATGAACTCGATGATTCAATCGTAATATTTTATTTCATAAGTGTATGAGATTAATATATGATGTGATTTACCTTTTAAATGTTGTTTGGGTATGGTGAACAACATGGCTCTAGAGTTTTACAAGTGTTATAAATTTAAATATGGCCTGCGTACCATGCCTCTCTCTAAATATTCTTGATGTACATTCTCTTCTCGTCCCACTCCCCTAATTTGTGAAATGAGGTTTCTCCTATGAATTTCTCTTTTCTTATTTAGAGAAGTCCTTCCATTGACTTGAGAGGATTTTTTGTTAGGTGAGCCATGTTGTGTCACAGTTTTTAATTATGTTTTGATTTGATCATTGCATGATTAATTTAGAGTTTATATGAAATACAATTGTGATTGTATTCATATAAGTAGAATTAACATGATTAATTAGATTATATCAAATAATACCCTCTAAATAAAATTTTAAGTCGTAATATCGTCAATTAATGAATACTTGTCAAAACCTAGATCACCCATTTGTATGTTCCACCAAAGTGGATGCATTTGAGTTATCTTGGTGAGACAAGAGTGAGTAATGGTGATACTCAATATTCATTATTGTCTTGACTTAATTGAGATTATCAAAATGATTTTGGATCTCAAGGCATTAGATGGGATTAAACGTGCCAGTCATATGATGATCGAATCCCACAAAGATCTAAGAGTTACATGAGATGTAATTGGCAAACAGTTGCCTACCTAAATAACTTGTTTTTAAGCATCCTGCCAAAGTGGACTTAAATTTAAGCCAAATATGAATCTTAGTCCACTAATTATAATGAGGGTTGTTAATTCAATGGGAGATTATTAACTAACTTTTCATATCGCTTAATTGTAGAATCATGTCGACTAGTAACACTGCCATACTATCACTACGATCAATCCTTGAGAAGGACAAACCTAATGGGACAAACTTTATTGACTAGTTTAGAAACTTGAGAATTGTTCTCAAGCAGGAAAGAAAGGTTTATGTCCTTGATCAACCCATTCCTGATGATTCTGAAGCCAATGCTCCAAGAGCTCAGAGAGATGCTTACACGAAGCATGCTAATGACTCTGTGGATGTAGGATGCCTGATGCTTGCCATTATGGTTCCAGAGCTCCAAAGAGATCTGGAACATATCGAGGCTTTTGAGATGATTGCTCATCTTAAGGAAATGTTCCAACAATAGGCAAGGCAAGAGAGGTATTAGACGACTAAGGCCTTACATTCTTGCAAGATGGCTACAGGTGCATCAGTTAGCCCTCATGTTTTGAAGATGAAAGATTACATTAATCACCTTGAAAGGTTGGGATTTCCCATGAGCCTAGAGTTAGCTATAGATACGATCTTGAACTCACTCCTGGACAGTTATAACCAGTTTGTCATGAACTATAATATGAACAATATGGAAAAATCAATTTCTGAATTACATGGGATGCTCAAAACAGCTGAGTAGAGTATTAAGAAGAAGCCCAGCACCGTTTTGATCGTTCAGAAAGGAAAGGGTATGAAAAAGAAAGACAAAGGCAAAAGAAAGGGTACTGGCTCAACTGGTAAGACCAATGAGTCAAACAAGCCTAAATCTAAGCTTGCAGCTAAGAAGGCAAAGCCTCCGAAGGATGGGGTCTGCTACTTTTGTAATGAACCGGGTCATTGGAAGAGCAATTGCAAACTCTATCAAGAAGGTCTGAAAAAGAACAAGAAGGATAGCGGTGCTATCACTTCAGGTATCTATGTCATAGATATTCATTTTTCTACTTTCTCTACATGGGTATTAGATAGTGCATATGGATCTCACATTTGTACAAATGTGCAGGGTCTCAAGGACAATAGAAGATTGAAGAAGGGTGAAGTTGACGTACGAGTTAGATACTGAGCAAGAGTTGTTGCTTTAGTCGTAGGCACTTATGAATTAGTTCTGCCCTGTGGGCTTTTGTTTATTTTGAACAATTGCTTTTATGTTCCTATTTTGAGTAATAACATTATTTCACTTTCTTATTTGGTTAAGGACGGTTATACTTCCATTACTAGGAACTGTAAATGTTCAATTAATCATAATGATGTTTTTATGCTCATGGAGATTTGCATGCTGGTCATTATGTACTTAATTTAGAATATCCTAATAATGGACACATCTATGACATAACAACTAAAAGGTTCAAGTCAAATGATTTGAATTCGACCTACCTATGGCATTGTCATTTAGGCCACATAAATGAGAAACGCATTTCTAAACTCCGTCAAGATGGATTTCTTAACTCATTTGATACATGTGAGTCTTGTTTATTGGGAAAGATGACGAAGGCACCTTTTACTAGGCATAGTAAGAGGGTCACTAATTCATTGGGCCTCATACATACTGATGTGTGTGGACCAATGAATACTTCTGCCAGAGGAGGTCATTTCTACTTCATTACATTTATAGATGATTTTAGTAGATATCGATATATCTATCTCATGAAACGTAAGTCTGAATCTTTTGAAATGTTCAAAATATTCCAAAATTGAGTGCAAAATCAACTTGGCAAAATAATTAAACCACTCCAATCTGATCGGGGTGGTAAATATTTGAGCCAATAGTTCATTGACCATCTTAGGAGTTGTGGGATCATCTCACAACTTATTCCTCCAAGAACACCTCAATGTAATGGTGTTTCTGAGCGGAGGAATTGAACTCTAACAGATCTTCCACCTTCTTTTTGGGGCCATGCCCTAGAAACAGTTGTGTTCACACTAAATCGTGTTCCATCAAAGGCTGTTGAAAAGACACCATTGGAGATATGAAATGGGAAGAAACCCAGTTTGTCATTTCTTAAGATTTGGGGATGTGAGTTTTATGTTAAACAACTAGCCTTTGATAAATTATCATCCAGATCCTCAAAATGTCTTTTTGTGGGGTATCCTAAGGAAACTAAAGGATATTATGTCTAGAATGCCACCGATCACAAAGTGTTTGTTATTCAGAATGGTATCTTTTTGGAAAAAGAGTTTATCTCTAAAAGAACCAGTTGGAGTAAGGTGAACCTCAAAGAAGTTCGAGAGTCACAATGCAACATAGAACCATAGATGGAAAATGGAGAAGACTCACAACAAGTTGTTGAGCCTACTCAAGTAACACAAGGCCCACAAAGGTCTGATAGATCAAGGCTGCAGCCTCAGAGATATGGATTTTTGATTACTGGAAGTCATGATGTTTTGCTCATTGAGCAGAATGAACCAACTACCTGTCAGGAGGCTGTGGTGGGACCAAACTCCGAAGAATGACTTAATGCCATGAAGTCTGAAATGCAATCCATGTACGACAATAAGGTATGGACCTTAGTCGATCCACTTGAAGGTGTAAAAACCATTGGGTGCAAGTGGGTTTTCAAAGAGAAAACTGACATGGATGGCAAAGTAAATGTCTTCATGGCACGTTTAGTTGCAAAAGGATTTACTCAAATTCATGGTGAGGACTATGATGAAACCTTTTCCCCAGTTGCAATGGCCAAATCAATTAGAATCCTTCTTGCCATTGCATCATATTAAGACTATGAGATATGGGAGATGGACGTCAAAACAGCCTTCCTTAACGGAAAGCTGCTTGAGGATGTGTACATGACACAACCTGAGGGTTTTGTGCATCCAAAGGACTTTGGTAAAGTTTGTAAACTTCAAAGATCCATTTATGGATTGAAGCAAGAATCTCAGAGTTGGAATCATTGTTTTGATGAAATAGTCAGAGTTTTGATTCATTCAAAACATCGATGAACCCTGTATTTACAAGAAGGTCAGTGGAAGCACAGTTGTATTTCTAGTGTTTTACGTTGATGACATTCTACTCATTGGGAATGACATTCCTACCTTGCAAAGTGTCAAGTCTTGGTTAGGAAAGTCTTTCTCAATGAAAGATTTGGGCGAAGGCACTTATATCCTAGGGATCAGGATCTATAGAGATAGATCCAAGAGGCTGATAGACCTAAGTCAGAGCACATACATAGACAAGATACTACATAGGTTCAGTATGCAGGATTCTAAAAGGGGTTGCATACCCATGTCTCATGGCATTCATCTCATTAAGGATCAGTGTCCTAGTAGACAAGATCAAAGAGATCGCATGAGTCAAATTCCATAAGCTTTCGCCATTGGATTAATCATGTATGTCATGTTATGTACTCGACCAAATGTGTCATTTGCCTTGAGTATGACTAGCAGATATCAACAAGATCCCGGTGAGGGTCACTGGACTGCTGTCAAGAATATCCTAAAGTACTTAAGATGGACTAAGGACTCATTCTTGGTATATGGTGGCTTGGAGGATGAGCTCTGTGTGACTGGTTACACAGATGCAAGTTTCCAAACTGACCAAGATGATTCTAGATCGCAGTTAGGATATGTATTCCTATTGAATGGTGGTGCGGTAAGCTGGAAGAGCTCTAAGCAGAGCACTGTAGCTGATTCTGCAACAGAAGATGAGTATATAGCAGCATCGGATGCAGCTAAGGAAGCCGTTTAGATTAGAAAGTTCATCATTGAACTGGGGGTGGTTTCTACCATTTCAGATCCAATAGTCTTGTTCTGTGACAATAGCGGTGTTATTGTGCAAACCTAGGAGCCTAGGTCACATCAAAGAGCCAAGCATATACTCAGGCGATTTCATTTTATCATAGAAATCAATGAAAGAGGTGATACAAACATATACAAAGTACCAAGAGAAGACAATGTAGTTGATCCTCTTACTAAGTCGCTTGCACAAGCAACACATCAGCGTCATGTTAGGGCAATGGTAATTAGAGTAATTAATGATTGCACCTAGTGCAAGTGGGAGTCTGTTGGAAATTATGCCCTAGCGGCAAGTCATTGCACGTTAAACGTTTATGTTATTTAAAGTATTCTCCTTTAGTTACCATTTCATTTGCATGTTTATAGTGATAACTGTATCCTTGGACATATCTTATAGATTATCCTAAATGTCCCTAGTTGGTCATTTACGCAGGAGAGAAGATGAAATAAGACCAGTATCACTTTGATGAGCAATGGAGATGTGAATCAAGGTCATTGGCACTTTTAAGAGTACAAGGTGCTAAACCGTCCCACTATGAGAAAGCTGCATGGATTGAGTCATAAGCTTATCTCATGTATAACCGTGTCACAACGCCCTTTGACCTGAGATCATGATGGATTCCTTCATGATGAGTTGCTAATCTTTGACCTAGTCAAAAGTCACCTTTGATTGGGTAATGATAAAGGCTATGATCAGTGGTTTTCATGTAGAGGAATGTGAAAGGTCAAGATAGAATTTGTCCTTCACATTTGTAGAGATGTAATATTGGGCCCCTCGATGAGCGAGTCTGAGAAACGTATGGCCATACTACGATGGAAAGGAGTTTCCATTTCAATTAGACCACTCAATAATCAAGAAAGTAAAGGTCAAGAACAAGAAGTTGACATTATCCATTCCTCATCCTTGACCAAATTATCACGTGACAAAAGAGACATGACATGGTTGTACGATAGGTTGTATCATATCATCGATCCCCATATGAATTGGGTAGTTGCAATGTCTTGCTAGAGGTTGCTTGCTACTTGTGGGCTAGTACGGTATTGGCCCGCTGCCAATCTCATGTGGGCCTATAGGGTCGTACACAAGAATAGCTGAACACAAGCAATAGTGTCCAAATTCATTGAATCTTAGATATGTCTAAGATTTAATGAATAATGTTAATCTAGGGTTTATATATATATATATATATCATATTATATTATAATAAAATATAAATTCGAAAATAATAATGATATTATTTATAGATAGTAATATTATTATATATAGTATTTAATTTATTTGATAAATTAAATAACTATAATAAATTAAGATATTGTATCTCAGATTTAATTTTTGAATAAAGATATAGTATCTCAGATTTAACTGAATTGAGATATAGTATCTCATATTTAATTAATTAGAAAGATATCATATCGCAAATTTAATTTATAAAGATAAATTAAATCTGAAAGCTCACAATTCGGATTAAATAAATATATTTGATTAGATCTGATGGACAGATTTAATTAATATATTATTTTAATTTAGATTCGAATTTCAAGATTAATTAGATTAATTTTGGAATATTTTAATACGGCTCATTAGGGTTTTAGAAACTCTATAAATAGATATTGATCTAGTCGTATTGAGAGGGCAGATGAATTAGAGAAGTCGCAAGAAACCCTAGATAGGAAAGGAGAGAGGCAAGGTTGAAGGTGTTAGCATGCTGCCGTCCGTGTTCGAGTGCTATTCGTGAGGATACCAGTAGAGGGAGGTGATTCGTAGAGTCGACTTCAGTTGATCGAGAAGGTAGCCCACATGATCAAATAGAATGAGACACACACTAGTTCGTATAAGTAAGATTCGGTTCTTTTTCTACCTTGATTTAAACGTGGTTGAGCGATCATCTCTAGGATTTGTAAAAGTTTTATAATTCCGCTGCGTGTACGGATCCCAACATAAGTTTCTCTCTTCCTTAGCCATGCTTTTATAAACTTCTGTGATTAACCCATGGATTGAGGTTCCAAAATCTAGAGGACTCATACTTATTCAGTAATTTACTCGTTTATTTTTTCTTTTATCGGATTCGATTATGGATTTGGATTGGGTATTTGATTAAATGCCTAGATTGATATATCCCAACGACTCAGGTCGAACCAAGTTAGAGTGATTACTGTGCAATTGCATAGTGACATGCCACATGTTCGATTAGATTCTTGACGATCGTCTAGTAGAGGGATTTTCTAGATAAACGCTGAGATTTTGGTTTATCTAGAATCAATCACGAGTTCAGTTACTCTATTTTTGTCTGATAAAGGTTATGTAATTTCGATTCTGGGTTAGTCATTCTTTAGTCTGTTAATTTGCGTGTTATTTTATATTATGTTTTTATTCTGTTTGCGTTGAAACCCCCCCAATCTTGTTCTTTTATTATTTTATTATTGTACGAATTAGATCGATAGTGAATTCCATGGGAAATGGTCTAGGTTCCCTATATTGCAAATCCTTTATTGAATCTGGTTATTTTGCAATACTTGGCAAATCTTGACAATGACTCTGATGTTTTCTTTCTAGAACAAGTAATATTCTCTGTTGAAGCCAGGAGTGTTAGTTCTCATATTATAAGTTTTGATGATAACAACCACTTATGAAGAGTTAAAGACTTAATGATTCAAGTCACTCCAGCGCGTATTAAACAACACTAGAGTGTACAAAAGTTATTGAAACCAAACCTTGAATCAATAAGCCTATTTCAAAGTGTCTGTTGTAAACACTCGAGTGTTAGTCTTCAACACTTGGGTGTTCCCTTTGAAAGTGCTGGAAAATAGACATGATTCAACTCAATTATGAAGAAACTGATTAAACACTTGAGTGCTCAGGAAAGATACTCGAGTGTTGTCTCAACGTCACCAATGCTAGTGCCTGTCAAATTGAACCTCTCTAGAATCAAGAGTCTAAAACTTGAGTGTCAGTGTTAACACTCGAGTGTCAATGTAATTACTGAGACTATTTAATTCACTACTTGATGAACTGTGTTTGTGCCGTACTCGAAATGTCATTCATGACACTTGAGTATGACACTCGAGTATCTGGTAGAGGTGACCAAACCTTCATGTTTTGTTGGACATGATTAGTTTTGGTGATGTCTAATATAGATGTCATTATTAAAAGCAAAAAGTTCACATAATATATTTGTCTCCTACATTGACCAACTATTATGTTTAATGTAGATTACTCCAAGTTGAATCATGAAGAATAATCAAGAAGGAGATAAGGTATTAAAGAAAGAAGAACTTGCAGAGGTTGTCAAGAAAGCAAGATGTTATTAATGGATTTTGGTGATAACCAAGAAGAAGAGAAGAGACTAAAGAAAGAAGAACTTGCACTATATGTTCTTATATTTGAAACTGGAAGTCTTTATTATCAAATAAAAGATGGAATGAAACTTCATATTTGAGCTAAAGTGGAGAATACATGAATAGTGCTGATATGGAAAGTCGACACATTAAATTTTGGAACAAGTTCAGCATAGGCTTGGCTTTTTGGATATTGAAGAAAGTAGAACTTGTAGAGAATGATGAGTCCAAGTTAAATGATGGAAACTCGAGTTAAGGACTCCAAACTCGAGTTTAGGACTCAACTCGAGTCAACAATCACAAACTCGAGTCATTAAGTGTCTTTAGCATCTCTAGCATCTCCGGACAAGGAAAACTTGAGTTTCTAAGTACAAACTCGAGTTTACAACGCTAATTAGCACCTTTGTTCTACTTTGTTTCACGTTTCACTTGAGCAAGGTCTGGTAATTTGACGATATCTCCTAAACCAGAAATTGGATTGAGGTGAAATCAATTTTGTATGAAACTAGACTCCCAATGCGTCAGATATAAAATTTAAGACCAGAGGAGTTCAGATCAAGGATCTATGAATTATTGAAGTTGACAGTGAAATCAACGCCACACAGTAAACCAAGCTTCAATATTTTGAGTGTATCTCACAAACTAAAAATCCGATTGAGTTAAAATTAGTGGCATAAGAAAGTAGACTCAAATGGTTTCCATCAAGATTTGAATGGACCAAAACGGAGTTTATACCAGGGAGATATGGCTTTCGAAAGTTGACAGTCAGTTCAGGATGTTGCAAAAACGCTGGTTAAGAATAGCCTTCATTCATCGGATCATAACGGTTAGAATACAATAAGTTGGGAGCTGATTCTTTTTGCATTGGAAAGAAGACTCAAAGATCAATATGCAGATAAGTGGTTTTGCCAAATTTGGAGCTATATCAAGTCAGAGAGCGACTAAGGGCAAAACAACTTGCAAACTCGTGTTTGTAAGTATCAAACTCAAGTTTAGCTCAGAAAGAGAGCAAACGATGGTTTTAGAGAGAATTAAACTCGAGACATTAAGTGACAAACTTGAGTTTGGCTCTGTCAAAGAGAAATCTAGCTTTTGACAACAAAAGGAAACTCGAGTTTACGCCTCTACTTCAGAAAATCATCGTGTCGAAAATCTCGTTTCTCATCAAGAACATCTAGATGAATACCTAGACGATTTATAATACTTTTTAACATTATTTATATTGTTTGTGTACATGCTTCAGATAATTAAAGGTTGTTAAATTGAAGATCAAGGGTAAAGTAAATGCTGATGTCATAGCTGGTTTAGAAAACAAAGTTCTAATGGCTAGTTCCATCTGAGTTTAACGGCTATATTTCTTTATCCAACAGTCATTGAATCTTCTCAACGGTCATAAATTGCAACTACCTATAAAAGAAGATACATTCAAGATAGAAGAAGCAAGACACAAGCCTACATCTTCAAAATGCTCATACTCTGATCTTCATATTATTTACTCTCTGTTTTCAAATGTTTATATACTTTTTCATAGAGAGTGAGATGACTTGTATTGTACTTCAGTGTTTATTCATTCACTTCTGAGAGAGAAGATTTATTGTAAACATCCTACCATACTATCTGAGAGTTACTCAAGATTGGGTGATCTTGAGTGGGAAACTCATTGTATTGATTACAGCTTGTAAGGGGAGTGAATCCTAGTGAGAGGATTACTTCGAGTACAAAGTGTGTTATCAAGTAGGTGTATTGATTATAGTTTGTAAGGGGGAGTGAATCCTAGTGAGAGGATTACTTCGAGACTTCGAGTACAGAACGTGTAATTAAGTTGAAAGAAGATAATGGATTGAAAATCTCAAGTGGAGCTTGGGAGCTGGATGTAGGTCAATGATTGGGCCGAACCAGTATAAATCTCAGTTTGCACATTCTCTTCCATAAACTCTTATCTTTCCAGCTTATATGTTTGTATGACTGATTATTGCTTTATAAATTATTATTGTTGTACAAACTACTTTAGTAACTTGTGAAAAGATTTTCAAAGTTTCAAGTTTTTAATTAGACACCCAATTCACCCCCCTCTTGGGTGATAGCTAGGTCTTTCATGTTTCAAATCTTTGCTCTACCTGCCACAAACATAAGCACTCGAGTATAATCAACAAGCACTCAAGTGTCAGGAAGATCTTATATTTCCTGTCATCCTTCCTGTACCAGTTCATCAACACTCGAGTGTTGATATACAATACTTGAGTGTCACCTATTTTAAAATTCAAACTCTGACTTTGTAAATTCAAACTTTCTTATTTGGTTAATGATACTTTATATTATAACTTACTATTATACTCAGTGCATTTGATCATGTTTATTAGTAAGTTTTAGCGGATTAATTGAGTGATTACATTAAAATCTTCAAAAAGCAAGATTTATGTTAGAAGCATTAAATGGAGCCGTAGAACAGTACATAAACACGAAAACAAATACAGAGCTGACAAATGATCATATTCCTTGAAGACTAATTCCGACGAAAGGCTAAAGCTACTCTTTCCTAGTGAAATACTCAGACCAAAAGCATGTCGTGCAAATCTTGCCAATAACGACGATACGAAAATGACAGCTTGTTAAACCTTTCCAACGACCCCAACATGTGTCCAACGAAAAAGTCTTATGTGCCTAATGCAATAGTTAAAGTCTCATAAAGGCTATCTTAAAGATTTAGATATGGCGCTCAAGTATAAATACCAAGAGCATTAAATACAGAGTTAACAACAAACAACAATATTATCAACTGCTTATTAATTCCCTGTGAATTATCTATGAGATATTCATATTCTTTAGTGTTTATTCATCTACTTTGTAAGAGAGTTATATACATTTAATTGAGTTTCTGTAAAGTCTCGAGGTAGTGGGACCTTGAATGGGTTGCTTGATTACAAGTTATGAGGGGCAGTGAATCTGGTGAGATTACTCTAAGATTATTATAATCGTTTCGTAAAAGATAGTAGCAATCTTAGAGGACCTCTGGAGACTAGACGTAGGCCAAGTTGATTAAGGCTGAACTAATATACATCTTTGTGCACACTTCGGTGATATTTTTCCTATCTCTTCCTTCATAATTTAATTAGTAGTTAATTTTGTTTAAATTTTATAACTCACCCAATTCACCCTTCTTGGGAGATTGTTTGCAACTAACATTTGGTATCAGAGCTTGGTCTTCTTATTTCAAGCTTAACATCCTAAGAAGGATCCTTGGAAGGAATTCTACTCGATGGTGCTTCAATCAATAGACCCACAGGATTTAGTGGTGAACACTACTCTTTCTGGAAGGATAAATTTAGAGTCTTTATGATGGCCACTGAATACGATCTATGGCAAGTAATCAAAGATGGAGTAATATTCCACAAAAGAAAGTGGAAGAACAACTTATAGCAAAGACTACAACAGAGTTCGATGAGAACGACAAACGGCTATTCACCTTGAACAGCAAAGCTATTCTGATGATCCAAAGTCCTCTTAGTCAAAAAAAGTACTTTCACATTTGTAACTTACAAACAACTAAGGAAATGTGGGAAGCCCTCAAAATCGGAGCCTCTGGTATAAAAGAGAATAGAGTGAATACTCTGATGATTAAATACGACTTGCTTTGTATGAAGTCTGGATAATCAATTAGTAAGTTCGAACTCAGATTCACTCATCTCATAAATCAACCGGTAGCCCTTGGAAAGACTTATGGTCAAGGAGCTCAAGTAAGAAAGATTCTTAACATTCTCATAAAGGAACAGGAAGCTAAGGTTACTACCATTGAAGAAGACAAAAGGGAATACATGGAATATGCTGCAACTCTTTTTGGAAGTCTCTTTGAATACAAAGGCAAAATGAAATTCAAGAAAGCACTTGATGAAATCAACAAGAAGATTAAAGAAGTCACCTTCAATGCCATTAAGGAAAAAGAAGTTGAAGAAGATGATGATCAAGATGAGGAACTCGGCATGTTTGTCCAAAGATTTAAGAAATCCTACAAGAAGGACCAAGGCTTCAAGAGATTTCAAAAAGGAGGCCATACGTGAGTTCGAAGATAAAGACTAGATCATACGTTATGAAGGCGAGAAGTCGGGTCATATCGAATTTGAGTGTCCTCAACCAAAGGGCAAGTATAAGGAGAAGAAAAGATTTAACAACTTTAGGAAGAAGGTTTTTGTTTTCTGTAATCTCAAGAGACAACTCTTCTGATGAAAGTGCAGAAGAAGAAACGACCAACATATGTCTTGTCACTTAGGAGCAATCTAAAAATGAAGAGGTATGTCTATGAACATCGAAGAACAGTAAGTGGTATATTGACAATGGATGTTTGAGACACATGATTGGAGATCAATCAAAGTTTATCACAATGAAACCCAAGTCTGGTGGAAAAGTAACCTTTGGAGGAAATCATTTAAGAAAAATTGCTGGAATTGGTGAAATTAGTGAAAAAGGCGAAGCACAAATTAAAGATGTCTACTATGTAGAAGGCCTATGTCACAACCTCCTTAGCTTCAGTCAAAGTGCAGGCAAAGATAACTGGATCTTCTTTGATTCAGAAGAATGCTTGATTGTAAACAAGAAATATCTCTAAAACAAACATTCAAGGTTTTATTCAAATCTTTCAGAGAAGGTAATTGTTATACTTTTGAAATGGCTAGTAATGATCCTTTGTCTGAAAAATGCTTTGTTAGCAACATAGATGAAAGTTGGTTATGACATAAACATCTAGCTCATGTCAATATGCACCAACTAGACAAGTTGCTTAAAAAGGAATTAGTTCTTGGTTTGCCCAAACTTGTTTTCAAAAATGATTTTATTTGTGATGCTTGCCAAAAGGATAAACAGACTAAGTCCTCTTTTAAATTAAAAAAATGAAATCTTGACTAATTAACCTCTCCAACTTCTTCATATGGATTTAGTTGAACCAACAAGAGTTAAAAAGCCTTGGTGGCAAATTTATATATCTTGGTCATAGTCGATGATTTTTCTCGATTTTCTTGGACTATATTTTTGTCTTCAAAAGATTGAACATATGGACAATTTATTGTGTTTGCCAAGAAAGTGCAAAATGAGAAAGGTATGTACATTTCAAGGATAAGAACAGATCATGGAGGGGAATTTGAAAATCAAGCATTCAAAGATTTTTGTGATGCCTATATGATTGATCATAACTTCTCAGGGTCCAGGAACTCCATAGCAGAATGGAGTCGTTGAAAGTAGGGTTGTACATGAACCAGACCAGACCGGGTTGGACATGAACCCGTGGTCTGGTCCGGAAGGGTGGTCGGGTTGGGCATACCAACCCGAAGCCCGGTCCTACTCAGTCAAAAACCCGGTCTTTCCCTGGCTAGGCAAACTGGTCCAGGTTAGTGGTCCAGCTGCCTTTTTTTTTAGAACTTGAAAGCATCAATTTTACACATGACATGCATCAATTCCCTAATGAACACCATAAAATAAAAATCATTCATTTGTTGATCTGCACATCATTCTTAAAACCATTTTTTTTTTGGGGTCAAAACGTAAAATAAAAATCATTCATCAATGTTGTTTCACTTGACAGTGCACATCATTGCATCTGCTGATCTGCCTATAGATGAATATAGATAACCTACACGCACAATGCAGTCCATCCATTTGATAACAAACATCATCAAAATACTCAAAGGGCTTACCCTAAAAGAGTTAAAATCTTATATTACAAGTTTAAAGGTGACATAATTTAAGAAGTCTCTAATTTCGACCAACAGCAACTTCAACAAAATGTGTTTTTAATCAAGATCCTCCATGGCCGTGACAGCAGCTCCAACATTAGTCATACATGAAGCATCTGAAAAAGTAAAAAAATACATAAAATTTTTATTTTTTAAACAAAGATATGAAGTGAAGAACTAGTTATACTAAACATTACCAGAGTTCTAAAGGTAACAATATCAATACATGATTTGAGATGTGCTAAGAGAATATATAAAATTTACAATCTCTCTACATTTACACCCTTTTTTTTTGGGTGTAATCCTACCTTTACGATCTTGTGACTCTATGAACAAGAAGATGAAGACTTTAAGGTATGTTTGAACTGAATGAATAGAATTCTCGTATGTTTTCCTTAATCTGTTGAGCATACTTGCTTGACGACTTGAGAGAATTCTTTGAGGGGTTGATGAAGCTTGGACTTGTTCTTGTGGGGCCTTTCAATAGTTCCTAATATTGCTTGAGATCTACACATGACATTTAAAAGAACACCTAACCTGCCTGAAATTAACATGCCATCATTAGAAAATAACTTTTCCTTCAGTAGCATTCAAAGACATTAAAATATACTTGAAGTGATTCAATTTATTTTAACCGCTTTTACTATGAGCAAATCTTACTCCAGTATTAGTGGATCCTTACTCTAATGTGTATATAAACAAGAACTACTCACTTCTGCTAGTTACCTGATGATTTTGTGCTTCCAATGAAAATGGAATCTTCAGAAGAGCCAACATTCCAACAGAAATGTTACTAAACCATCTTCCACCTCCTGAATCTTTTTTCTCTAAAAGTAAGATTTATGCCTCATCAGGAGGTTGTTCCGCTATGTAAGAACCGGCTGAACCCAAGAGGGGGGGTGAATTGGATGAAGTATAAAAATTTAGGAACTTTGAAATTCTTTTCGTAACTCATTGAAATCAGTTTAAAAAGCAATAACCACACATTTAAATATGTATACACATTCAAACATATATGCTGGAAATGTAAGAGATAAGGGAAGAGAATGTGCAAACTGATTTATATTGGTTCGACCTTATCCTTGACCTACGTCTAGTCCCCAAGCCTCACTTGAGATTTTCAATCCACTATCTTCTTTCAATCTGATTACACGTTCTGTAACTGAAGTAATCCTCTCACTAGGATTCACTCCCCCTTACAAACTGTAATCAACATACCGCTTGATTACACATTCTGTACTCGAAGTAATCCTCTCACTAGGATTCACTCCCCCTTACAAGTTGTAATCAACACAATGTGTTTCCCACTCAAGATCACCCAATCTTGAGTAACTCTCAGATTGATAGAATGATTACAATAAATCTTCTCTCTCAGAAGCGAATAAATGAACACTGAAGAACAATACAAATCATCTCACTCTCTAAGCTATCTAGACATGAAAAACAGAGTGTAAATGATGTGAAAACGGAGTAGCAGCATGTTGGAAGTGTAAGCTTGTTTCTCCACGTTTTTCTGCTTGAATCTGTCTTCTATTTATAGGTAGAGATCAATATATGACCGTTGCTATCCCAATAGATCCGTTGGATAAGCTCTGCCATGTTTAGGAAGTGGTTTTGGCATATTCTCTCTCTAAACTTAGCTTAATCCAGCTGTCCAAGTAAACAGAGTTGACTCTCTGTGAATTAGCCCGTTGAAGAAGAGTTTAGTTGTTGTAGAAATCATTCTTAAATGCTTTGTAGGCGTGTGCAGTTGGATTAGCCAAAAAGGAGCAACTTTTTGTTCAACATTTAATGTTCTGAACTACCTTTTTGCTTTTCCTCTAACCTTCAATTAACTTTCGTTAATCTATCTGAAACTCATCAAAAAGATGGTTAAACATAGCTAAGAATATAGAAGAATGATAAGAGAAAGTATTAGGATCAAATAAGATGATTCCAAAAATTCGTCAGATTTGATTTTCAAGTTTAGCGATCAATACTTGAGTATGTTCATCAATACTCGAGTTTGTCACTATGCAGTTAAGTCAATACTTGAGTATCCATCTTGATACTTGAGTATTCATCTTCCAGAGAGGGACCATCGAGACTTGAACTTTGAAAAATAAGGACAATACTCGACTATACAAATCAATACTCGAGTTTTGAGCTTTTGGTAAGAAAATAAGTTTTAGTTCAAAAACCTCAACACTTGAGTATTGTTCCCAATACTTGAGTATCCAAATCATTGACAAAGGGAAAAGCTCTCTGTATGCCCAATACTCGAGTTTCCTAATCAATACTCGAGTATTCATTCATTTCACAAAAACTTTGAGAAGTCTTTCCTATGTCAATACTTGAGTTTTCAAATGAATACTTGAGTATTCAAGGATTTTGAAAAACTTTGATAAAATGATGTCAAACAAATACTTGAGTTTGCTAATATATACTTGAGTATTAATGAACAATCGTTAAGTATGAAATCTCTGTGAAATCTCTAGAACTCACTCCCCCTTACAAGTTGTAATCAATGAACTCCCAAATCACCAAGTCCCCTTGACTTGTGATTCTTTACAATAAATGTTTTACACAAAGAAACTCTCTTTAAGAGCAGATATTGCTAAACATTGAAGCTCTTTGTATCAAAAGATACTATGCAAGTGAAAACTGAAGAAAATAAATGTAGACTTGAATACAATTTGTTCTCAGTTGTTCTAGTTGTTGAGAAGACTTGAATGCAACTTTATTTATAGTTAGATAGCATTAAATGACCGTTGCATCTTTAATTAGACCGTTGGAAGTGATCTGTAGTGGTTAGAAGTAGCTTTGGTCTTCTTCTCTCTCTAATATACACTTAATCCAGCTATCCAAGTGTTTAGAGTTGACTTCCTCTAGATTTATCCGTTGGAGAAGTAGTTGCTTGCTGTAGAAATCATTCTTTAATGCTTTGCAACCGTGTGCAGATGGATTACCCAAAAGTGTGCAACTTTCTAGGCATACCATTTAATGACCCAAACTGCTCTTTGCTTTTTGCTTTAACCTTTCAATGAATATTCTTTAAATCATATGAAATTCACTGACAAAGTCATTAAACATAGCTAGGAATATCAAAGAATAATACTTGAAAGTATTAAGATCAAACAAGAATATTTTCCAAAATCGTCAGATTTGAATTTCTGAATCAGCATTATAAACTTGAGTTTAGTTCATGTGAACTCGAGTTTGGAGCTTCAGTTTGTAAAAGCGTTTCAAGTTCAAAACATATAAACTGGAGGTTTGAAATCAAAACCTGAGGTTTTCAACACATTGAAAAGTTACATTGCTCTCGGGTTGATTTAAACTCGAGTTTGCAAGTCTGAACTCAAGGTTTCTTCATCCAGAGAGAAATGTCACGATTTTGAATTCTGGAGAGTTTTGATTAAGAGACAAACTCGAGTCTATTAGTAGCCAAGCTTGAGTTTGACACTGTTCAAATCAAAACTTAGTTTTAGCTTTCAAAAGACAAACCTGAGGTTTCCAATGCAAACTTTAGAGTTTTCTCAAGTTGAAAACTGCATTGCTCTCTATAAGGTTTGAACTCAAGTTTGCAATGTTAAACTCGAGTTTGTTCAACTTTGAAAATCTCTGAATGTTCTTGGCTTGAAGTAAACTGAAGGTTTATGAAATCAGTCTCGAGTTTACTTTGGTTGAGAATCCTTGAAAGCTCTCGGCCAAGTGTAAACTCGAGTTTACAATGATGAACTCACTACTACAGAAAATGGAAAAAGGAAGTAAAATATAACGCGGTGGCATTTTTTGTAATTATGAGGTGACTTTTGGAGTCTAATTTTAATACTAGAACGCCAAAAGTGAGCTCTCGCGCCAGAAGAAAGCGAAAAGTGTGCTCTTTGGAGTCTAAGTCCCAGTATTAGACTCCTTAGGTAAACCCTTTGGAGTCTAAGCTCCAGTATTAGACTCCTTAGGTAAACCCTTTGGAGTCTAAGCCCTAATATTAGACTCCCTAGTCTTTCCCCGAACCCAAAACCCATTCCCGCACGCGTTGTCTCCCGCGAATCCATCCATTCTCAATCTCTCGGATTTCTTCTCAACCCTGGTCCACCTTGTCTCTTCCCTCATTCCATCGTTGCTTCATCGTCCCCCTCTCCACCGTAGCTCCTTCCATCTCTGACCTCTCTCTCACCGTCCTCCTTGCCTCCTCTCTCACACCATCGGACCTTCTGGTAAATATTTTAAGTACAATTGGCGGTACTTTGGCATTTCTCCAGTATTATTTCCTGGGTTTTGGTTCGTTTTCTCTTCCCCGTTTGAATTTTAAATTTGAATTGAATTTATTTAATTAGCGTTGGGGTTGTATACTAGGTTGTGCAAGGGATTATTAGCGAGCTCGAGTCGCAGGGTGCGCTTCCGAGGAGCAATTCAAGAGTTTCTTCACTTGCTACGTGTTGTGGACCTAGGTCAGTACTTCTATTCCTTCTCTTTCCAGCTCACCTTTGCCCACTCTGAAATCCTCAGTTTTGATTTGCATTGTTGATTTTGGAGAAAAACTGCAAAACTTGTCCATTTGAAATATGTACATTTTTGCTGGTTCTGTTGTAGTTTTGTTCACCAGCATATTTTGCTGATTGCAGTTGCTTGTTATCCTGATCCAGTTACCAGAAAATGTTAATATGTTTGTGGTTTTAGAACAATGCATTGTAAATTGTCTGCTGGTGACAAGCAAATTTAGCTGACAATGTTCTTAATGCTTTGTTTTTATACAATTAATTTCTTTGAATGTTTTTTGGGTTGTTGAAAAGACGATGTTGTAGTTACTGACACTTGATATTTCTGCAAGTTAAGAAAGTTGGCGAGGAGAACTGTTCCTTCACAAATTGAACTTTTGTTTTCCAAGTACAGAATGCCATTCAAATAAATCTATTAGAATGCCTCCGGGGAATCTCATTGTTTATATTGCATATGAAGGCTTAGAATTTATACTTCTGTTGAGCAACTTCGAAGTTATTCAGATGTACATGGTGGTGCAGGTTTGTTGAACTTCTATGGCAGCTTTCCTTTCATGCTTTGCGAGAGGTTCATAGACGACCATTTGCAGCTGATGTTGCTTCTAACCCTTTCCTTGCTCCATTAACTAATGTAGCATTCTCACATGCAGCTACTCTACTTCCTGTTACAAAGGTATTACTAATAATTATTAAAAAAATAATCCAAAGATTGACTTAATCCTGACTATATGCTTGCAGCCTTGTAATTGAAACCCTGCTTGGCTTGTCTTCTAGAGAATGAAAGAACTTCTGAGGTTATTCTTTCACAGCCTTTTCTATTGTGACAATTTTCTAGATGTAATATTGTTCAAGTCTCATTATATCTTGTAATGTTTTATGATATACGTTGCTAGTTTACTTTTACTTCTATTGCCATATTGCTCAATATGAAGGTTTTCGTAAGAAAATGATTTTATTGTTTTTGCCTAGTATACTCTTTAGCGCTCTTGGTAATTTACAATTTTTTTTGGGTGATGTCACTCTTGGTTTCCTAGTTGTGGTAGGATGTTGTATTCTTTATCTTCATCATTTCTTTGGAAAGAATTGGCCCGAACTTGAGTAAGTAAATCTTGTCCCTTCTCTCAAATAGGCTAGAATTGCACTTGAAAGAAGGAAGTTTCTTAAGAACGCAGAAATGGCTGTACAACGACAGGCTATATGGTCAAACTTAGCTCATGAAATGACTGTTGAATTTTGTGGCCTATGTGCTGAAGAGGTAAGCAGCTATTGAAGGTTATTTTCTGAAATTGGTTCATATATCATACTCCCTCAGGTCCTAAATATAAGACATAATTGAATTTTTTGGGAGAGATTAAATAGGCTAAATAAGTTGCTTAGTCATATTGTATGTTGTGTATTCTTAAATTATATATCAGTTTATAAGTTATGCATAATAGGTTGGAGATAAAATGACAAATATAAATATTTTAAAGTAATTTAATTACTTTTCTTAATATCTCCAAAAAAGTCAACTCTGTCTTATATTTAGAACCGGAGGGAGTATATCTTTCCCCCTTTTCCCTCCAAGAATATGTCACATTATATTTCTCTGAAATGTTTGTTATGTACAACCTGGATGTAGGCATATTTGCAACAAGAACTGGAGAAACTTCATGATTTGAGGAATAAAGTGAAGTTGGAAGGAGAACATTGGGATGATCTTGTATCCACTTCAAGTCAGAATTCTCATTTAGTTTCAAAGGCTACCTGCCTATGGGAGTCTTTATTAGCTCGTAGAAGTAAGAATGTAAAATAACCCTTGTGCTTTTGCAGTACTCCAATTGATCATGTCATTTTACTATCCTCACTTCCAAAGTCTTTAAGCGTGTGATGGTGTTATAATTTTATAATAGGTTTTCAGTAATGTCATTTTGTTTCTATAATTGTATGCCTTTTTTGCTCTTACCTGGAAGAGTTGATTAGAAATTGTGCACCTTGAGTGTTTGTTTGTTGCTATAAGACTTACTGAATTGTTTTTGAATTTTAAATAGCATAAAAATAAATTATTTGGATCGCATGTTGGCTGATTTTTGCTTATTTTATAAACTCATAAACAGGGCCTTGAGTCTTTCCTCTATCTCACAGATTGTTCACTAGTTTTGTATTCTATTGAAGCTCTTTTGGTCAGATTTGGCTCTTCTATCCAATATTTTTCTTGCACATACACTTATTCTGTATGATGAATTTCTTGTGCATTCATTCAAGAACATGACTGACTTCAAAGTTCGGTGCAAATTTTCTCCGACAAAATCTAGCTAAATTTCTGGAAAAGTTGGAAATGTGCAAAGGAGGCATAGTCCAGCTCCTCAGACCAGCCAAACTGAGAATCTTTCTGAAGGGAAATCTTTGAATCCTAATTCAAGTAATCAAGCAGAGACTTTATCAGAAGGTTTCCTGTGTCTACTCTGTTGCTTGACTGGTGCATTCTTTTTTAAGCTTATAGGGTTTCATAGAAAACTTAAGGGAAAATTACTCCCAAGGTCCCACACAACACCGTAAAATACTCCAAGGTTCCTAAAAATCATCAAATTATTGCAGAGTCCCATTTGCCTTAATTGTAAGTAAGTTTTGGAGTAGATTTACCAAAATAACCTTAATTAAATTAAGGGGCCTTGTGGTGTTTTAGGATCTTGTGTGGGACCTTGGAGTAATTTTCCCAAAAATTTTATCCATGCGTTGAACAAACTGGTTGATGGCCCTATTTCGTAGGTTTTGATTTTCATTCTTTGTTTTGCAGAGAGTGATAGTTCCTATGTCCAGAATTTGAAGAGGTTGGTACGAGAAGCAGCATTGTCATTGCGGTCCTGCAATTCAGAATCGTCACATGACAGTCATTCTGATGGAAGTTCTGAGCACTTCTTTGCCCCTCTTTCAGAAAGTGGGTTTTCTCATTTAGATGCCGAAAAAAAAGGCTGCTTCAAGAAAGGCTTCTTCATTGAGGAGTAAAAGGTTATTTTTACCTCAAATGGATGATTCCTTGCTTGAGAGTCATACATCTGATGGCCAGGAGGAGCGCAAGCTGGATGATTTTCCTGATATGTTGAATGAATTGGAACGACTTTCTGATTATGACCATGTAAATGGGTTTCTTTCATTTATTGGCTCAAATGCAACTTCTGATGCACAACAGTCGGTGTATGACTTTAAGGATGCTCAAGATCAAGTATTCTCACCACCTCTTCTAATGGACTCATCGCTTCTAGCAGATTCATTTTAGGACTTACTGGGTATGTAGATTTTACAACAAACTGTTCTGATTATAGCATCCTATTATTGTGTTTCTCTCTCTCTTTTTTGGCTCATCTTTTGTCATTGAGATATATTACATGGTTAGCTAGCTGAGATATGGTGTGGGGGCCAAGAGGGGGAGTGGTTGCTTTTCTCTTGAGGATTTGATTATCAAACTACGGATAGGATGCAAGCCTTTAGACCCAGTATTCTTTAGGACTGGAAATGCAATTTGAAGTTTTTCCTTTTCTCATTGTTGTCCCTTCTATCTTCTTTATACACCAAAAATAAATTGTCACATGCACATCCAGTCTTAAATATAAGACTTAGTTGGTTTTTTTTTAAGAGATATTAAAGAAGCTAAATAAGTTACTAAATCATACTATGTTTTGTGTATGATTAAATTATATATTAGTTTATAATTTGGACAAATTAGTTCGAACAAAAAACGATAAATATAAATACTTTAAAATTTTTTAATTAGCTTCCTTAATCTCTCCAAAAAAGTCAAATGATTCTTATATTTAGGTTTGGAGGTAGTATTTTGGATCAAGCATGATTGAGATAACTTTTTTATGCATAAATTCTAGAAAACAAGAGGGCACGTCCTCCCCTGCTACCTTCAGCAGTGCCTGATTCTTTGCATGGTCAGATGTTTTGCACAATTTCATTACTGATTCTGTTATACGAAAGTGAGACTTATGGAGTCTAACAACTGGAATTAGACTCCTAAAGTGAGACTTACGGAGTCTAACTACTGGAATTAGACTCCTAAAGTGAGACTTAAGGAGTCTGAATTCTGGAATTGGACTCCTAAAGTGAAACTTAAGGAGTCTAACTACTAGAATTAGACTCCTTAAGTGACATCAAAGAGCGTAAATGTCATGACTTAAGGAGTCTAAGTTACGGAATTAGACTCCTTAAGTCATGACTTAAGGAGTCTAAGTTTTGGAATTGGACTCCTTAAGTCATGACTTAAGGAGTCCAATTCCAGAACTTAGACGCCTTATATTAGGCGTCTAATTTTAAAATAGGACTCCTTAAGTTTTCCCTACTGCACCCCCCAGATAGACGTCCCCCCCGAATTGGACGCCAAAAGTACAAAAAATAGGACTCCATATCCCTGTTTTGTAGTAGTGACTTGACTTTATATGTTTGGTCAAGATGGAATTTGTCCCTCACATTTGTAGAGAGATAATACTGGGCCCCTCGATGAGTGAGTCTAAGAAATGTATGGCCATACCGTGATGGAAAAGAGTTTCCATTTCACTTATTAGACTGCTCGAGAATTGAGAAAGTAATGGTCAAGAACAGGAAGTTGACATTATCCATGCCTCATCCTTGACCAAATTATCGCGTGACAAAAGGGACATGACATGGTTGTACGATAGGTAGTATCGTGTCATCGATCCCCATGTGAATTGGGTAGTCGCAATGTCTTGCTAGAGGCCGCTTGCGACTTGTGGGCTGATATAGTCTTAGCCCACTGCCAATCTCATATGGGCTTGCAGGGTCGCACACAAGAATAATCCAACACGGGTAAAAGTGTCCAGATTCATTGAATCTCAGATTAATCTGAGATTAAATGAATACTGAATTTAATCTGGGGTAAATATATATATGTGTATATATATTAAATCCGAAAATAATATAATAATATTATTTAATTGAGATTATAATATTATTATATGATATTTGTTTTATATTTAATTTATCGGATAAATTAAATATCTAAAACAAATAGAGATATTATATCTCATTTGATTTTCGAATAAAGATATCATTATCTATTTAATTTAAATTGAGATATTGTATCTGAGATTTAATTAAATAGATAGATATCATTTCTCGGATTTAATTTATAGAGATAAATTAAATCAGAAGGCTTTTAATTTGAATTAAATAAATACATTAGATTAAATCTATCAGATAGATTTAATTAAAATTCAAAATTCAAAATTAATGGGGATTAATTTTGAATATAATACGCCGATGGGTTTAGAAAAACCTACGGGAATTTTAGTCGAGTGTATTAGAAAGCCGCGAGAAACCCTAGAGCAAAAAGAGAGAGACGCACAGTTCGAGGCGCTAGCACGCTATCGCGTCCGTGTTCGGAGATTGTTCGTGTGGATACCGGTAGAGGAAGCCGATTCTAAGAGTCGTCTTCTGTTGATCGAGAAGGTAGCCCACCAGTTCAAAGAGAACGAGACGCGAACGAATTCACTACAGTTTGGGTTTTCTTGATCACCATGAGAAAATGTGCGCAAAGGTTTGTGTAGATTCTTGAGCTACTAGTTCGCTAAAATCAAAGGAAAACCTCCGGCTCCAGATGATTCCGAATTCTACAAGGTACGATTCGGCTTCCTTAACCTTGATTTAAATGCACCCGAGTGTTCCTTGGGACGGGATTCGTAGAAAATTTTAATCCGCTGCGTGTACGGATCCCAGCAGTGGTACCAGAGCCAACTCAATGTGCGTTTAAATTGGGTTTCTGTACATGCTATTATATGTGATATATATGCAAGAATCTGAATCTTTGTATGCAAGAATTTGAATCTTTGTATGCAAGAAACTGAATCTTTGTATCAAGAAATCGAATCTTGAATGCTTTAATTTGAAAATTCGCGTTAGGGTTTCAGACGGGTCTCTAGAATTATGTCACGGTTGCTTCGTACAATTCTGAATTGTTCAGAGTGCACGATATTCAGAATCGTCTGTCACGTTCGTGCGCATCGAAGACGTTCTGAATTTTCGATCATGCTCGAATAACGCCCCTGAGGGTTTGAAATTAAGTTTTATGAAACTCTCTTTCTAAAAGAATATGATGTTTTCAAAAGCTCTGGGGGCTCTCCTGCTAACCGGCTAGCGGGACCGCCGTAGGGACCGGCTGATTGTTTGTAGCGCGAGAAATGAAATTGTTTGTAGTGTGAGAATTTAAATCATGATATAATATAATATAAAATTAGAGAATTTTGTCATGAGTAATATTTTATTTCATAAATATATGAATTAAAGTATGTTCATAACCTTACAAAGTGTTGTTTGGGTATGGTGAACAAGATGGCTCTAGTGTTGTAAATTTTAAATATGGCCTGCGTGCCATGCCTCTCTCTAAGTCTCTTATCATCTCATTATTTAGAGAAGTCCTCTCATTGGCTTGAGGGGACTACAGGTTAGATGAGTCATGTTGTTCACGAGTTTTAATTATGTTTTGATATGATCACTGCATGATTAATTTAGATTCTATATGAGATATACAATAATGATTGCATTCATATAGGTAGAATTAATAAAGATAAATTAAATCGGTAGGCTTTTATTTTAGATTAAAATAAATAGATCAGATTAGATTTGTTGGACAGATTTAATTAATATTATTTTGATCTAAAATTTGAGTTCAATATTAATTGAGATTAATTTTGAATATTTTAATACGGCCAATTAGGGTTTTAGAAATCCTATAAGATATAGATCTAGTCGTATTAAAATGAAGCGACAGCCGCAAGTCTCAATAATTTAATCATAATGATTTATTTCATAATTGTATGAATTAAATATGTTATGATTAATTTAGAGTTTTAATTATGATTTGATTCGATTTGATTACTCATAATTAATTTAGAATTTTAATTATGATTTGATTAGATCACTCATAATTAATTTAGAATTAAATTAATATGATTAATTTGATTATATCTAATAATACCCTCTAAATAAAATCTTAAGTTACAATGCCATCAATAAACGAATACTTGTCAAAACCTCGATCACCCATTTGTATGTTCCACCAAAGTGGATGCATCTGAGTAATCTTGGGGAGACAAGAGAGAGTAATGGTGATACTCTATATTCATTATTGTCTTGACTTAATTGAGATTATCAAAACGGTTTTGGATCTCAAGGCATTGGATGGGATTAAACATGCTAGGTCATATGATGATCGAATCTCATAAAGATCTAAGAGTTACATGTGATGTAATTGGCAAAGGGGTTGCCTACCTAAATAACTTGATTTTAAGCGTCCTGCCAAAGCAGATGATAGAGATTTGCCGTGTCTCTCAAAATAACCAGATTCAATAAAAGATTTGCAGTAATAGGGAACCTGGATCGTTTTCCCAAAGAATTCACAGCGGGTCTAATTAGAATAACAGCGAAACAAAAAAAAACAATAAAAATGGGGGGTTTTGGTTGAAACAAATTAAAAATGAAATTTAAAAGAAACAAAACAAAATATTCAAAAGCAGATTAAAATCGATCAACCCAACATTTAGATTCCAGAGACTTCCATCATTGAACGAAATATAAATAACCCATGTTTGGCTCTGGACGAACCGAGATCTCTGCATTCGCCTAGAAATTCCCTCAACTAGACGATCGCCTAGAATATGTTCGAACAGCGGCGTCCCACTGTGCGATCGCACAGCAAAACTTAAAACCTAGTTCGAACTAAGTCCTTGGGATAAACCAAACCGAATATTAAATCTAATATTCGAACTATTTTCAGAAATCGGATCCGATAAGTTGAAAATAGAAACGAGTTAAATTACCGATAAAGCATAAGTTCTCTGGACGAATCATGGAATCCTCAACGTTGGGTCAATCAAAGAACCTTAGCCAACCATGGCTAGGAAAAACGCAAAAGAAAAGATGAAGAAGAACATGAAGAACAACTCAAAGAAAATAAAAAGCTTCTAATTTAATCTAAAAAACCCATAAAGGGTAATTGAGAATATGTTTGTAGCCACCATCTAATTTTCCTTATATAGGAAAGATGACTAAGAATAGGAAACCTCTAATAAATAGAAAATCTCTAAAAAATAGAAAACCTCTAATAAATAGGAAACCCTTAATCAATAGGAAATCCCTATAAAAAAGGAAACCTCTAAAAATTGGTCTTATATTACAAAATTCGAGCAAAATAAAAATCCAGAAAAATGCGTCTGTCTTTAGCTCCAATTTCGTCCATCTTCTTGTCTGAATCAGCCTTCCGAGTCTTCATAACAATTGTAGATCTCTGAATCATCTAAAAAAGGAAAGAAGAATCAGGCTAATCGGATATCTAGATCAAAAGTTATGGCAAAAATACTAAATCACTGTAAATCTGGAATTTATTCATAAAAATGAAATCAATCACATTAAAAGCTCAAAGCTCAATTAGGTAATAAAACCCATTATTTAATGACTAAACAATCCTAAATTTATTCACCAAGAGATACAATTATGTGTAAAAATATTCAATTATCAAATTCCCCCACACTTATCTTTTTGCACTCCTGGGCAAAATTCAAAGAAAAAGACTAAAATGAAAAACTCTTCCTTTCTAACAATCGCTAACAATGGAAAAATTTAATAAAGGACACAAGACTTCAAAAGACCAATCAATCAAGACCAAAATTCTTTCATCTCAAATTACAAATCCTGGCAATCTCAATCAATGATGCTAATCACACAAGATGGTCTCTCAAGGGATGCCTTCAATCAATCTCTTAAGTGTATAGGATAAATAAGTGTATCGCTCAAATTCTGCTCAAGAAAATAGTCCTACCATAGGCTTGCTCAATTTCTACTTCTCCACCACTTATGACACATGCATGCAAAAATCAAGAGAGCTTGTTATTGAAGGCTGTAATGGGGCTATGGTATAGGTGTGAATAAGTATGGATATGATAGGCTAAGCACCAAAAAAAAAAAATCAAAGAACATCAGTTAGTAATAGCAAATGACCTCAGTAACATTCTTTTTTATTTCTCCTTCTTTACATTGCTTCCTCTCTTTTTCTTTCTTCTCTTTTCTTTTCTTTTCTTCTTTTTTTTCCTTTCTTTTGAATTTTTTTTCTTTTTTTCTTTTCTTTTCTGTACTTTTTTTTTCTTTTTCTTTTTCTTTTTTATTTTTTTTGTACTTTTTTTTTCTTTTAGAATAACAATGACCAAAATCAATGCCAAATGATAAATGATACACAATCAAATACTCCCTCCACACTTAAAATGTTGCACACCTGGGCAACCCCCACACTTAAGCACAAAACTAAGGTGAAACCAATGCTCAATAAATTTCCAAGGTGCGGGATAAAATGGTTTTACGCTTAAGCTTGTAATGTGGCTTAGAAAAGAATGAGTCAAGAAGGCACAAAGGGGCTAGCAAAAGAAATATAATATAAGGGAAAGGCTATTTGGACAAAGTGGGAAAATGAAAGAAAGAAAACAAGCTTCCATCATACTTATGCATGTAAGTGAAAAATTAACTTCAAAAAGAAAAGGAGCAAGTTCTAGAGAACACAAATCATGAGCAGATGCACACATGAAAGAAAGAATGGTAAAAGATGAATTCCATTCATGCAGGCCCAAAATCTCACAAAGGTTAATACCAAATCATGCAACCAGCATCCCAAAATTAACTACCAAGAAATATAATCCAAGAGTCCAGAAATTTAGCCTTAAAAAGAAGGATCCATCAAAACCAAGATGTCAAGGTTCACAAGAGGTAGAGCAATCATAGAAAGAGAGTGTATTATTCATAAAAACTAATTTTTATTTTAAAAAAGGGAAATTATTCAAAAGAAAACTTGTCTTCCTTTTCTTGAACACAAGGAATAAAAACCAAAGGAAAAACAAAAATATTTTTCTTTTTCTCATTTTGAAAACAAAGACCAAAAACCAAAAGTAAGAACAAAATCCCTCCCCCACACTTAAATCATGCATTAGCCTTAGTGCAACATATAAATATAACCAATAATAGTAGGTAATGCAAGTAAAAGAGTAAGGAGGGAGTACAACCGGACTATTAAAATCTTGGAGACTCAAATGAAGTGGCATAGTTGGCTTCTTTCCTTTGTCTAGTTGTAAGTCACATGAAAGCACTGGTGATGTCCCTTGTTGATGTTCAGCAAACAACTTCCTTTTTAAGATACGCAAGTAACGTTTCAGCTCAAGTACGGAAGGTGTTTGGATAGGAGTAATCAATCCATGTACCTGCATAAAATCATGACACCAAGCAATATCTCGTTCCACAAGAATAGAATCAATAAAGTTCAATTTATCAAGAATCAAGGAAGATCTCAAAAGAAATTGTTGGAACTTCCAGATACTTTGAGCAACCCACAAAATCAATAGGACTCTCCTCAGTAAGAGTCAAACTCTCTAAAGAATAATTCAAGTGATCACTCAAAATAGTCTCATAATGGTTGCTCAAATCATCACACAAGACAAATTTCACATGTGAAACATCATGATTCATGATGGTCTTTCCCTGTGAAGGCATATCAAAAGCAAGGCTTTCCCCACACTTATCTTTAATAGTATCCCCACTAACAACAGTCATATCAAGTTCATGAATAATATCAATAAAATCAATGGAGGTATTACTTCCATCATTTAAAGCATCATTATGGTTAGCGGTAAGTGGGGTATCTTTAAAATCAATAGTGTCAGGGGAATGAACATTAGGGTGAACATCATAATGGATATCACAACCAACATCAGAATCCACAATTAATGTAGAATCACCAATCAAATCACAGTGACCATATAATGCATCATTAATCTCAGTGCAAATAGGACAGCATGCATTATCATAACAGTCACAAATAAAAGAGTCACTCATAGATGCAAAATCTGGATAATAAGCATACCAGTTAGAAAGAACATCATCAACAGTTTCATCAATTACATCAATGCACAAAACTGAATGCTCTTCTCTAGAATGTTTCATGGCATCAAAGACACAAAAAAACACACACAAAAAACACTAGAAACTAACCTAAACAAGTCTGGAAATGCTATCAAATGATTTTTTCTAAAAAAAAAAATTTGTGACTTCCACAGAACAACTTCTAGACTATTCCTAAACCTAAAAATCAAATTTAAAAAAAAAACTTTAAAAAAATTGAAAAAAATGGTCTACACTAATCTATTCTACTATATTGTTAATCATTAGACCGATGCAAATTCCCCGGCAACGGCGCCAAATTTTGATAGAGATTTGCCGTGTCTCTCAAAATAACCAGATTCAATAAAAGATTTGCAGTAATAGGGAACCTGGATCGTTTTCCCAAAGAATTCGCAGCGGGTCTAATTAGAATAACAGCGAAACAAAAAAAAACAATAAAAATGGGGGGTTTTGGTTGAAACAAATTTAAAACGAAATTTAAAAGAAACAAAACAAAATATTCAAAAGCAGATTAAAATCGATCAACCCAACGTTCAGATCCCAGAGACTTCCATCATTGAACGAAATATAAATAACCCACGTTTGGCTCTGGACGAACCGAGATCTCTGCATTCACCCAGAAATTCCCTCGACTAGATGATCGCCTAGAATATGTTCGAACAGCGGCGTCCCACTATGCGATCGCACAGCAAAACTTAAAACCTAGTTCGAACTAAGTCCTTGGGATAAACCAAACCGAATATTAAATCTAATATTCGAACTATTTTTAGAAATCGGATTCGATAAGATGAAAATAGAAACGAGTTAAATTACCGATAAAGCACAAGTTCTCTGGACGAATCATGGAATCCTCAACATTGGGTCAATCAATGAAGCTTAGCCAAGCATGGCTAGGAAAAACGCAAAAGAAAAGATGAAGAAGAACATGAAGAACAACTCAAAGAAAATAAAAAGCTTCTAATTTAATCTGAAAAACCCATAAAGGGTAATTGAGAATATGTTTGTAGCCACCATCTAATTTTCCTTATATAGGAAAGATGATTAAGAATAGGAAACCTCTAATAAATAGGAAATCTCTAAAAAATAGGAAACCTCTAATAAATAGGAAACCCCTAAAAAATAGGAAACCTCTAATAAATAGGAAACCCCTAATCAATAGGAAATCCCTATAAAAAAGGAAACCTCTAAAAATTGGTCTTATATTACAAAATTCGAGCAAAATAAAAATCCAGAAAAATGCATCTGTCTTTAGCTCCAATTTCGTCCATCTTCTTGTCCGAATCAGCCTTCCGAGTCTTCATAACAATTGTAGATCTCTGAATCATCTAAAAAAGGAAAGAAGAATCAGGCTAATCAGATATCTAGATCAAAAGTTATGGCAAGAATACTAAATCACTGTAAATCTGGAATTTATTCATAAAAATGAAATCAATCACATTAAAAGCTCAAAGCTCAATTAGGTAATAAAACCCATTATTTAATGACTAAACAATCCTAAATTTATTCACCAAGAGATACAATTAAGTGTAAAAATATTCAATTATCAGCAAACTTAAGATTAAGCTAAATATGGATCTTAGCCCACTAATTATAATGAGGGTTCTTAATTCAGTGGGAGGTTACTTATTAAACTTTGCATACGTTTTTTAACTGTGGAATCATGTAGAATAGTAACACCTCAACACCATCAATGCGATCAGCCCTTGAGAAGGACGAACTTGATGAGACAAACTTTCTTGACATGTTTGAGGACTTAAGTGTTGATCCTAAACACGAAAGAAAGGAGTATCTCATCAATCAACCCATTCCTGATGAGCCTGCAACTAATGATCCAAGAGATCAAACTGATGCTTATAGAAGCATTAGGATGACTCTATGGATACAGGATGCTTGAAGCCTGCCACTGTGGTTCCAGACCTCGATGGAGATCTAGAGCAGATGGAGGTGTCTGAGATGATTTATCATCCCATGGAAATGTTTCAGGAACAGGCGACGCAAGAGAGGTATGAGACCACAAAGGCCTTATTCTCTTGCAAGATGGCTGAAGGTGAATCATCCTCATTTGTTGAAAATGAAAGGCTACATTGATCACATTGAAAGGCTTGGATTCCCCATATCCCAGGAGTTAGCTACAGATGCGATCTTTATCTCACTCACTGAAAGTTATGATGACTTTGTCATGGATTACAACATGAACAATATGAAGGAATCAATTTCTGAACTGCATGGGATGCTCAAAACTGCTAAGCAGAGCCTTGAGAGGAGGCCCAATACTGTTTTGCCCGTTCAAAGAGGAAGGGGTATGAAATGGAAAGCCAAGAAGGCAAAACCTCCAAAGGAAGGGGTTTGCTTTTTCTGCAATGAAATTGGTCATTGGAAGAAGAATCGCACACTCTGCCTCGAAGATCTAAAAAAAAACAAGAAGGATAGCGGGCTATCGCTTCAGGTATCTATGTCATAGACATTCGCTTTTCTACTTCCTCAAACATGGGTATTAGATACTAAATGTGGTTCATGCATTTGTATAAATGTATAGGATCTCAAGGATAGTAGAAAATTGAATGGACATCTGTGACGTAAAGGATCAAGTCAAAAGATTTGATTCCTCCCTTCCTATGGCATTGTCGTCTAGGCCATATAAATGAGAAGTGCATTTAGAAACTCCATTACAGATGGATTTCTGAAGTCATTTGATTTTGAATCATTTGATACATGTGAATCTTGTTTATTGGGTAAGATGACAAAGGCACCTTTTACTGGACACAGTGAGAGGGCCATCGATTTATTGGGCCTCATACATACGGATGTGTGTGGACCAATGAAGCTGCCAGAGGAGGTCTTTTGTACTTCATTACAATAATAGACGGTCTTAGTAGATATGGTTATATCTATCTAATGAAACATAAGTCTGAATCTTTTGAAATGTTCAAAATATTCCAAAATGAAGTGCAAAATCAACTTGGCAAAACAATTAAGGCACTTCGATCTGATCGGGGTAGTGAATATTTGAGCCAAGAGTTCATTGACCATCTTAGGAGTTGTGGGATCATCTCACAGCTTACTCCTCCAGGAACACCTCAATGGAATGGTGTTTCTGAACGGAGGAATCGAACTCTATTAGATATGGTTCGATCTATGATGAGTCAACCAGATCTTCCATCTTCTTTTTGAGGTCATGCCCTAGAAACTACTGCGTTCACACTAAATCATGTTTCGTCAAAGGCGGTTGAAAAGACACCACATGAGATATGGATTGGAAAGTAACCCAGCTTGTCATTTCTTAAGATTTGGGGATGTGAGGTTTATGTTAAACAACAAGCCTCTGATAAATTATCATCAAGATCCTCAAAATGCCTTTTTGTGGGGTATCTTAAGGAAACTAAAGGATACTATGTCTGCAGTCCCACCGATCACAAAGTATTTGTTATTCGGAATGGTATCTTTTTGGAAAAAGAGTTTATCTCTAAAAGAGCTAGTGGAAGTAAGGTGAATCTCGAGGAAGTTCGAGAGTCACAAGACAATGTAGAACCACAGATGGAAATAGGAGAAGACTCACAACAAGTTGTTGAGACTACTCAAGTAACACAAGGCCCGCGAAGGTCCGATAGATCACGGTTACAGCCTCAGAGATATGGATTTCTGATCACTGGAAGTTGTGATGTTTTGATCATTGAGCAGAATGAGCCAACGACCTATCGAGACACCATGTGGGACCAAACTCTGAAAAATGGCCTTATGCCATGAAATTTGAAATGTAATCTATGTACGACAATAAGGTATGTACCTTAGTCGATCCACCTGAGGGTGTAAAAACCGTTGGGTGCAAGTGGGTTTTCAAAGAGAAAACTAACATAGATGGCAAAGTAAATGTCTTCAAGGCATGGCTGGTTGCAAAAGGATTCACTCAAACTCATGGTGTGGACTATGATGAAACCTTTTCCCCAGTTGCAATCGCCAAATCAATCAGATTCCTTCTTGCCATTGCATCATATTATGACTATGAGATATGGCAGATGGACGTCAAAACAGCCTTCCTTAACGGAAAGCTTCTTGAGGATGTGTACATGACACAACCTGATGGTTTTGTGCGTCCAGAGGACTCTGGTAAAGTTTGCAAGCTTCAAAGATCCATTTATGGATTGAAGCAGGCATTTTGAAGCTGGAATCATCGTTTTGATGAAGTAGTCAAAGAATTTGAATTCATTCAAAACATCGATGAACCTTGTGTGTACAAGAAGGTTAATGGGAGCACAATTGTATTTCTAGTGCTTTTGGTTGATGACATCCTACTCATTGGGAATGACATTCCTACCTTGTAAAGTGTCAAGTCTTGGTTAGGAAAGTCTTTCTCAATGAAAGATTTAGGTGAAGCCACTTATATCCTTGGGATAAGGATCTATAGAGATAGATCTAAGAGGCTGATAGGCCTAAGTCAGAGCACATATATAGACAAGATACTACATAGGTTCAGTATGCAGGATTCTGAAAGGGGTAACATGCCCATGTCTCATGGCATTCATCTCAGTAAGGATCTGTGTCCTAGTACACAAGATCAAAGACACCGCATGAGTAAGATTCCATATGCCTCCGCCATTGGATCTATCATGTATGCCATGTTATGTACTCAACCGGATGTGTCATTTGCCTTGAGTATGACCAGCAGATATCAATAAGATCCCGGTGAGGGTCACTGGACTGCTGTCAAGAATATCCTTAAGTACTTAAGAAGGACTAAGGACTTATTCTTAGTATATGGTAGCTTGGAGGATGAGCTCTATCCAACTGGTTACACAGATGCAAGTTTCCAAACTGACCAAGATAATCTAAGATCGCAATCAGGGTATGTATTCCTGTTGAATGGTGGTGCGGTGAGCTGGAAGAGTTCTAAGCAGAGCACTGTAACTTATTCTGCAACGGAAGATGAGTATATAGTAGCATAGGATGCAGTTGAGGAGGCCTTTTGGATTAGAAAGTTCATGACTGAACTGGGGCTGGTTCCTACCATCTCAGATCCAATAGTCATGTTCTGTGACAATGACGGCGTTATTGCGCAGACAAATGAGCCTGGGTTACATCAAAGGACCAAGCATATACTCAAGCGATTTCATCTCATCGGAGAAATCAGAGATAGAGGTGATATAAAAGTATGCAAAGTACCAGGAGAAGACAATGTAGTTAATCCTCTTACTAAACCGCTTGCACAAGCAAAACATGAGCATCATGTTAGGGCAAGACTTCCTCTTACAACTGCTTCTAAGATTTTCAAAGTTTTCTCTAAGTTAAGAGAAAACTCGAGTTTTGATTTCAAAACTCGAGTTTTGACTTAACAGAGAGTTTTTCAAGTTTTCATCATTGGATGAAAACTCGAGTTTTGTTTTTACAAACTCAAGTTTTGATCCAACCCGAGAGCATTGCCAACTTTCAAAGTTTTCATAACAATATGAAAACTCGAGTTTTGATTTCAAAACTCGTGTTTTGATCAGGCAGAGAGCAATGCATTTTCACGATGATTTGAAAACTCGAGTTTCAGTTTTGAAACTCAAGTTTTGGCCTGATATGAACTTTTCAATGTTTTCACAGATTAAGTGAAAACTCGAGTTTCACTTTGGAAATTCGAGTTTTGGCCAAACAGAGAGCATATGTTTTTCCAACCTTTTGAAAACTCAAGTTTTAATTTAAGAACTCAAGTTTTGATGTTTTGGACTTCCACGTGCTATTTTCAATAAAAGTCCAAAACTCGAGTTTTGGTTTGAAAACTCGAGTTTTGAGAATTACTCAAACTATGGTCCAAAAGCTCAAAACACGACTTTACTCACTGTAAGTAGAAAACTTGAGTTTCAGTTTTGAAACTCAAGTTTTGTCTTATGTGCACGGTTGAAAACTCGAGTTTCCAAGAACAAAACTCGAGTTTCCATCGCTGATCTGCAGATTTGAATTTAACGATTTTAAAATGGTTTGTTATTTGAGTTCAATACTTTCCAGCATTAATCCTCCATATTTCCTGCTATGTTTAACCACTTTACTTGTGAGTTTAAGGCAGATTAACGAAAGTTATTGAAGATCTCAACTAAAAGCAAAAAGCATGTCAGCACAATAAATGCTGTTCAGGAAAGAAGCATTCTTTCAGCTAAACCACCAGTGCACGGTTGCAAAGCATTAAAGATTGTTTACTACAACAAGCAACTTGTTCTCCAACGGGCTAATCCATAGAAAGACAGCTCAGACTCATTATCCACCTGGATTAAGTGGAGAATAGAGAGAGAAGAAGACCCAAGTTACAGCAGAAGACCACCAACGGTTCAATCATTTTGCAACGGTCATTTATTGCCTTCTGAGTATAAATAGAAGAACAAAACTCGAGTTTTGACTCTTACAGAGACTTAGACATTTTTTCAACTAAAGACAAAACTCGAGTTTTGTTTTGAAAACTCGAGTTTTGGGTCATACAGAGAGTCTCTGATTTTAAATCCAGATTTGTGCCAAGACTTAGCATTTTCAACTGCTTCTAAGATTTTCAGAGTTTTTTCATCATTGGATGAAAACTCGAGTTTTGGTTTACAAACTCGAGTTTTGACCCAACCCGAGAGCATTGCCAAATTTCAAAGTTTTCATAACAATATGAAAACTCGAGTTTTGATTTCAAAACTCGAGTTTTGATCAGGCAGAGAGCAATGCATTTTCACAATGATTTGAAAACTCAAGTTTCAATTTTGAAACTCAAGTTTTGGCCTGATATGAACTTTTCAATGTTTTCACAGATTAAGTGAAAACTCGAGTTTCACTTTGGAAACTCGAGTTTTGGCCAAATAGAGAGCATGTGTTTTCCCAACCTTTTGAAAACTCAAGTTTTAATCTGAAAACTCAAGTTTTGATGTTTTGGACTTTCACGTGCTATTTTCATTAAAAGTCCAAAACTCGAGTTTTGAGTTGAAAACTCGAGTTTTGAGAATTATTCAAATTATGGTCCAAAAGCTCAAAACACGACTTTACTCACTGTAAGTAGAAAACTCGAGTTTCAGTTTTGAAACTCCAGTTTTGCCTTAAGTGCACAGTTGAAAACTCGAGTTTCCAAGAACAAAACTCGAGTTTCCATCGCTGATCTGCAGATTTGAATTTAACGATTTTAGAATGCTTTATTATTTGAGTTCAATACTTTCTAGCATTAATCCTCCATATTCTCTGCTATGTTTAACCACTTTACTTGTGAGTTTAAGGCAGATTAACAAAAGTTATTGAAGATCTCAACTAAAAGCAAAAAGCGTGTCAGCACAATAAATGCTGTCCAGAAAAGTTGCACTCTTTCAGCTAAACCACATGTGCACGGTTGCAAAACATTAAAGAATGTTTTCTACAACAAGCAACCTCTTCTCCAACGGTCTAATCCACCAAGAGACAGCTCAGAGTCATTATCCACCTGGATTAAGTGGAGAATAGAAAGAGAAGAAGACCCAAGTTGCAGCAGAAGACCTCCAACGGTTCAATCATCCTTGCAACGGTCATTTATTGCCTTCTGAGTATAAATAGAAGAGCATTCAAGTCTTCTCAACAACTGCAACAACTGAGAGCGAATTGCATTCAAGTTTACATTTATTCTCTTCAGTTTTCATCTGTAAAGTGTCTTTTGATAGAAGAGCTTCAGTGATCATTTATATCTACTCTTGAAGAGAGTTTTCTTTCTGAATATCATTTATTGTTAAGGAATCACAAGTCAAGGGGACTTGGTGATTTGGGGAATCATTGATTACAACTTGTAAGGGGGAGTGAATTCTAGTGAGAGAATCACTTCTTGAGTGCAGAGTGTGTAATCTTTGATATAGTGGAAATCCCAGTGAGGCTGGGGACTGGACGTAGGTCAAGTGGTTAAGACCGAATCAGTATAAATCTTCTTATGTCTTGCTATTCTTCCCTTACTCTGTTTTACCCTGTTTTTAGTATTAGAAAACAGAGTTTTCAGCAAGAAATTTTAAGATACCCAATTCACCGCCCCTTGGGTATTTGGCTCCACTTTCATTTGGTATCAGAGCAAGGTCTTCTCTAAAGAGCTTAACAACTCGAGAAGGATCATCATGGAAGGTATATTGCCTGATGGAGCCTCGATCAACAGACCACCCGGTTTCAATGGAGAGCACTATTCTTTCTAGAAAGCTAAGTTCAAGGTGTTCGTAATGGCTACTGAGTTTGGACTGTGGAGGGTGTTCGAAAGAGGAAATTATGTGCCTTCAACTGTTGAAGATGGTGTGAGAATTGACAAACTTGAGGAAGAGTATGACAAAAACGATAGGAGAAATGTCACTCTCAACAGCAAAGCCATTCTTCTGCTACAAAGTGCATTAAGTCAGCAAGAATATTTTTGTATCTGCACTTTGCCAACAGCCAAAGCAATGTGGGATGCTTTGGGAATTGCTCATGAAGGGACAGCCGGTGTAAAGCAAAATCGAGTCAATACCCTCATGACTGAATATGATCTTGTGCGAATGAAGCCAAGAGAATCAATTGGTGAATTTCAACTAAGGTTCACCCACTTGATTAATCAGCTTGCTGCTCTTGGAAAGGAGTAGGATCAGACAGTTCAAGTGAGGAAGATTTTGAACATCCTCAATAAACAATGGGAAGCCAAGGTCACTGCTATTGAGGAAGCAAGAGGAGATTCAATGGCATCTGTGGCTGCACTCTTTGGAAGTCTTTCTGAGTACGAGGCTAAACTCAAGTTTAAAAAGGGACTTGATGAGGTTCATGGCAGAGGCAAAGGCATTGCACTCAAGGCTACAAAGGAGGATAAAGAATCAGAAGAGGAGAATGAAGACGATGATGAAGAAATAGGCATGTTGGTTCATCAATTCAAAAAGTTTTACAAGAAGGACCAGGGGTTCAAGAAATTTCAAAAAGGTAGCTCCAGTTATGAAGCAAAGAAGCCGATCATATGCTACGAATGTCAAAAGCTTGGTCACATCAAATCAGAATGCCCCCAGCTGAACAACAACAAAGATAAAGAGAAGAAGAAGTTCAGCAAGTACAAGAAGAAGGCTTATGTATCAAGTATTTGGGGTGACAGCTCTTCAGATGAAGATGATGAGGATGAAGAAGAAAAGGCAAATATATGCTTAGTTGCTGAAGAGGAAGAGAAACATGACACAAGTGATGAGGTATATGATCCTAAACCTTCCTATTCGCTGAAAATCTTTGTGTGCAATCTGAATTTGAAAAACTTGCTGATAAATATTTGAACTTGAAAAGGAAGAACACAACTCTTGAATTACAAGTTCAAAGACTCTCTTCTCCTGAAATTCTTGTTTGTGAAAAGTGTCCTGATCTGGAGAAAAAGAATTTGCATCTTACTAGAGCACTTGAGAAATTCACTAAAGGTAGTAAAATGCTCAATGTCATTTTGAAACAACAAAGGTTTATCAATGACAGATCAGGAATTGGTTATCAACCTAGTTTTGATAAAAATAAAGGCAAAAAGAAAAACAGAGAAAGATCTTATATGAATTATTTTAGAAATAATTTCAGAATTTTCAGTAGGAGAAGGAGTAGTTTTCGAAAAGAATTGATTTTTGAAAGTATTTTCTTCCTCATCCTTCAAGGATTTAGCAGTTTCTTCTTCACTGACCACAACCTGAATAGATTCTTCAACAACTTTAGTTCTAGTATTGAAAACTCTATGGGCTTTACTTCTATTTGAATAACCAAGAAATATGCCCACATCAGCCTTTGAATCAAATTTACCCAGATTTTCCTTACCATTATTGTGCACATAGCACTTACAACCAAATACATGCAGATGACTCAGGTTGGGCTTTCTTCCTTTGTACAACTCATAGGGAGTCTTGTTCAACTTCTTTCGTAGATATGCTCGATTTGAAATGTAGCAACCGGTGCTCATTGCATTAGCCCAAAATACTTGGGAAGTGTTGTTTTCATTCAGCATAGCCCTTGCCATTTCGGTGAGGACTCGATTCTTCCTTTCTACAACACCGTTTTGTTGAGGAGTCCTTGGGGCTGAGAAGTTGTGGTCTGTCCCCATGTTGTCACAAAGTTTAGCAAATGAATTGTTGTCGAATTCTCCTCCATGATCAGTTCTAAATCCTGAAATAGAAAGACCTTTCTCGTTTTTGACCTTCTTGGCAAATACAATAAACTGATCAAATGTTTCATCTTTCAAAGATAAGAATATTGTCCAAGCAAATCTAGAATAATCATCAACTATGACCAAAGTGTAAAGATTTCCACCAAGACTTTTAACTCTAGCTGGTCCAACTAGATCCATATGAAATAATTGAAAAGGTCTACTCGTTGAAATCTCATTTTTTGCTTTAAAAGAAGATTTGGTCTGTTTCCCTTTTTGACATGCATCACAAACCATGTCATTTTTTTAATGTAATTTGGGAATACCAATCACCAAATCCTTTTTCAGTAAGTTGTCAAGCTGAAACATATTGACATGGGCAAGTCGCTTGTGCCATAGCCAGCTTTCATTCAAATTACTTACAAAACAATTTTCAGAAACAGAAGCATTGTTAGAGAGGTTAAGTGTGTAACAATTTCCATCTCTAGGTGGTCTAAGTAAAGCTTTTGATTTCAGATTTTCTAAAGGAAGAAATTCCTTTTTCACAATCAAGCATTCATTAGAATCAAAGATAACTAAGTTACCCTTTTTGGTGCTTTGACTCACACTAAGGAGGTTGTGGCATAGTCCTTCTACGAGGTATACATCTTTGATGAGAGAGCCTTCATTATTGCCAATCTCACCAATCCCAGCAATCTTTCTAGATTGATCTCCACCAAAAGTCACCTTGCCACCTTCCTTAGGCTTGATTGAGAGAAATTTGGATTTGTCTCCCATCATGTGTCTAGAGCGTCCACTGTCAATGTACCATTTGTTGTGTTTCGATGCTCTAAGACATACCTGCATTTCACAAAGGATCAAGTTTTAGGTACCCATCTTTTCTTGGGTCCTTTAGGGTTAGACTGGACCTTGGGAACATATGTTCCTTTTGGTACCCATTGATAATTTCCAGACGGTTTTGTTTTTCTTTCCTTCTTATGAAAACATGATGATGTAGAATGACCCTTCCTATTACAATAATTGCAGTGTGCAAAGGGGTTTGAAAAATGTACTGACTTTCTAAAATAGTTCATATAAGATCTTTCTCCATTCTTCTTTTTGCCTTTCCTTTTATCAAAATGAGGTTGATAGCCAATTCCTGATCTGTCATTTGTAAACCTTTGTTGTTTTAAAATGACATTGAGCATTTCACTTCCTCTAGTGAATCTCTCAAGTGCCTTAGTAAGATGTAAATTCTTTTTCTCCAAATCAGGACAATTTTCGCAAACAAAAGTTTCAGGAGAACAAAGTTTTGTAACTTGCAACTCAAGAGTTGTGTTTTTCCTCTTTAAATTCAAATATTTGGCAGCAAGTTTTGTCAAACTCAGTTTGCACACAAAGGTACTCAGTGAATAGTTCATCATAGGAAGGTTTAGAGTCATATACCTCATCACCTGCAGCATGTTGCTCTTCTTCTTTAGCAACAAGGCATATATTGGCTTTCTCTTCCTCATCCTCATCATCTTCATCGAATGAACTATCTCCCCAAATGCCTGAGACATAGGCTTTCTTCTTGTACTTGCTGAACTTCTTCTTTTCTTTATCTTTGTTGTTCAACTGGGGGCATTCCGATTTGATGTGACCAGGCTTTTGACACTCGTAGCAGATGATAGGCTTCTTAGCCTCATAACTGGAGCTGCCTTTTTGAAATTTCTTGAACCCTTGGTCCTTCTTGTAGAACTTTTTGAAACGTCGAACCAGCATGCCTATTTCTTCATCTTCATCCTCATGGTCATTGTCCTCATCTAAGTCTCTGGCTTCTCTTGCAGCTTTGAGGGCCAATCCTTTGTTTTTCCCATGAACCTCATCAAGTCCCTTCTTGAACTTGATCTTAGCCTCATATTCTGAGAGGCTACCGAAAAGTGCAGCAACTGAGGCCATAGAATCTCCTCTGGCTTCCTCGATGGCAGTGACTTTGGCTTCCCAATCTTTGTTGAGGATATTTAAAATCTCTCACTTGCACTGACTGATCATACTCCTTTCCAAGAGCAGCAAGCTGATTAATCAGATGGGTGAACCTTAGTTGAAATTCACCAATCAATTCTCCAGGCTTCATACGCATGAGATCGTATTCAGTCATGAACGTGTTGACTTGATTTTACTTTACACCAGCCGTTCCCTCATGAGCAATCTCCAGAGCATCCCACATTGCTTTGGTAGATGGCAAAGTGCAGACACGAAAATACTCTTGCTGGCTTAATGCACTTTGTAGGAGCAGAACCGCCTTGCTATTATGAGTGATATTTCTTCTATCGTTATCGTCGTACTCTTCTTCTAGCTTGGGAACTCTCACACCATCTTCAACTGTTGAGGGCACATAATCTCCTCTTTCGAAAACTCTCCATAGTCCATACTTTATAGCATTTACGAAAACCTTGAACTTGGCTTTCCAGAAGGAGTAATGCTCTACATTAAAGCCAGGGGGTCTGTTGATAGAGGCTCCATCAGGAAGAATCCCTTCCATATTGATCTTATCTCAAGATGTGAAGCTCGATTGAGATAACCAGGCTCTGATACCAAATGAAAGTGGAGCCAAATACCCAAGAGGGGGGTGAATTGTGTATTTTAAAAACTTTTGCAGATAACTCTGTTTTCTAATACTGAAAACAGGGCAGAACAGAGCAAAGGGAAGAGAAGCTGAACACAAGAGATTTAGACTGGTTCGGTCTTAACCACTTCACTTACGTCCAGTCCCCAGACTCTCTGGGATTTCCACTATATCAAAGATTACACAATTTGCACTCAAGAAGTGATTCTCTCACTAGAACTCACTCCCCCTTACAAGTTGTAATCAATGATTCCCCAAATCACTAAGTCCCCTTGACTTGTGATTCCTTTACAATAAATGATATTCAGAAAGAAAAACTCTCTTAAAGAGCAGACATAAATGAACACTGAAGCTCTTCTATCAAAAGATGCTTTACAGATGAAAACTGAAGAGAATAAATGAAAACTTCAATGTAATTCGCTCTCAGTTGTTGTAGTAGTTCGAAAGACTTGAATGCTCTTCTATTTATACTCAGAGATCATTAAATGACCGTTGCTTTCCAATTAGATCCGTTGGAGAAGTTGTTTCAAGGTTAGGAAGTGATTTTGGCACCTTCTCTCTCTTGTTTACTCTTAATCCAGCTGGCTAGATGATCAGAGTTGACTCTCTGTGAATTAATCCGTTGGAGAAGAGTTTACTTGTTGTAGAAAACATTCTTTAATGCTTTGTAAACGTGTGCAGAAGGATTAGCTGAAAGAATGCAACTTTTCTGGACTGCATTTATTATGCTAACATGCTTTTTGCTCATGCTGAGATCTTCAATAAACTTTCGTTAATATGTCTAAAACTCATCATGAAAGTGGTTAAATATATCTAGGAATACAGAGAATTAATACTGGAAAGTATTAGGATCAAACAAGATAGATTTCCAAAAATGCGAAATTCAAATTTCAAACTCAGCGCAGAAACCTCAAGTTTGTTCACCAAACCTCAAGTTTTGGACTTAGCATGTGAAACTGATTTTATGTCCAAAACATCAAAACTTGAGGTTTCTAAGCAAAACTAGAGGTTTTCAAAACTTTGAACTGCTCGATGCTCTCTGCCTGGGAAAACCTCTAGGTTTCATCACAAACCTCGAGTTTTCACTCAAGATAGAAAGTTTTGAAAAATTCTCTCAAATGGAAAACCTTGAGGTTTCTTTTGAAACCTTGAGTTTTTAACTCAGTGAAAAACTCGTTTGCTCTCTGTCTTGTAAAACCTCGAGTTTGCTTTACAAAACTCGAGTTTTGTTCAAATATAAAGACTTTGAGATTTTGCGCCAAGGCAGAAACCTCGAGGTTTTGAAACCTTGGGAAATTTAGTTGCTCCCTGCCTGGACAAAACTTGAGGTTTTTATCAAAACCTCGAGTTTTCACACTTTGTGAAAACTTAAACAATTTTTCTGTCAAATCCCAAAACTGGAGGTTTTCTCTTAAAACTGGAGGTTTTGTAAAATGTAAAAGTCTAAGTATTTTCATCCTCCACAAAACTCAAGGTTTTGTCCAAAACCTCGAGTTTTCACTCAATGTGAAAACTTTGAGAAAATCTTGTTGAATTCAAACCTTGAGGTTTCTTCACAAAACTGGAGGTTTTAAACTCGGTTGAAATCTAAGTTTTCTATCACAGTCAAAACCTCGAGGTTTCTTGCCAAACCTCGAGTTTTCTCAAAAACTTGTGAAAAGTAAAGTTTCAAATCAGAACACAAAACTTGAGGTTTTATTTGAAAACTGGAGGTTTTGAATTGTTCAGAATCTGAGAGACTCTCTGTGTGACAAAACCTCGAGGTTTTTCCAGAAACCTTGAGTTTTGCATTTTCTCAGAAAAACTTGAGAAGTCTTTGTGTCTGGAAACCTCGAGTTTTCACTGCAAACCTCGAGTTTTCTTTAATCTCAGAAAGCTTGAGTTTCTCTCTGTAAGGCCAAACCTCGAGGTTTGCTCTCACAGTGAGTTTTACACAGTTGACAGCAAAACTTCAAACTTTGTTTATAATTATTGGCAATCATCAAAACCCTTAGAGAACTAACACTGACTAGAAAGTTGCCATAGGAATATGGAAGGAGTATAGTCAGTGTCATATGTATCGAACGCGGAAGCTTCGGTAGACTATCGTGGTGGGTTAACCAAATAGCTTAATAGTTAGTAGCTATGCTGTAGCATTGCGGAAGCTATGCAGCATAGACGCTATAACATTGAGTAAAGCAACTGAGGGAATGATGCACTTAAGGGAACTTCTGAGTCCAACCTAACCTCTTACTGATATCTTTTCAAGTTAATTTACGTCGTTTAATTTTGCTATTAGCATAGTCATTAAAACCTCTCAACACAATTACTTTACTTTCAGTTAGCACAACTATAGTAGCAACCGAGCGTCACTCTTTGGTATCTCAGTCTCTATGGGACGATACTCTACTTTCACTTTATTACTTGTTCGTCTGGTTCACTTGCCATAAGGGAACTTGACCAACAAGTTTTTGGCGCCGTTGTCGGGGACTGTTGATACAGCTAGTGACGACGCCCTTTTTGCTCAATAGTTGTGAATTGTCTAATAAAAGCTCACTTCCTCTCTGTTCTTGATTGACAAGTACATTCTATAATGCATTCGCAAATCACCCACCGCCAACCTAGAGCGTTACGATCTAGAAATCGAACGCACTTACAAGCAAAGGCGCAGGAGGCAGAAGTGAAGAAGTCAGACTTTTGACTTAGCAAGCATGGCGGATATACCAATCAACAACGAGCGGGAGCAACAAGAGCGTATATGTTGGAAATTATGCCCTAGGGTCAAGTCATTGTTCTTCATTATGTTATCATTTCATTTGCATGTTTATAATGATAACTATATCCCTAGATATATCTTAGAAATTATCCTAAATGTCCCTGGTCTGTCATCTACGCGGGAGCGAAGATGAGTTAAGACCAATATGACTTTGATGAGGTTTGGAGATATGAATCAAAGTCATAGACACTTGTAAGAGTACAAAGTGCTGGACCGACCCGCTATGAGAAAGCTGCATGGATTAAGTCATAAGCTTATCTCATGTGTAACTGCGTCACAACGCCTTATGACCTGCGATCATCATGGATTCCTACATGATAAGTCACTGGTCTTTGACCTAGTCAAAAGTCACCTTTGACCGGGTGATGATAAAGGCTTGAATTGGGATTAGTGGTTTTCATGCGAAGGAATGTGAATAGTCAAGATGGAATTTGTCCCTCACATTTGTAGAGAGATAATACTGGGCCCCTCGATGAGTGAGTCTAAGAAATGTATGGCCATACTATGATGGAAACGAGTTTCCATTTCATTTATTAGACCACTTGAGAATCGAGAAAGTAATGGTCAAGAATAGGAAGTTGACATTATCCATGCCTCATCCTTAACCAAATTATCGCATGACAAAAGGGACGTGACATGGTTATACGTTAGGTTGTATCGTGTCATCGATCCCCATGTGAATTGGGTAGTCACAATGTCTTGCTAGAGGCCGCTTGCGACTTGTGGGCTGGTACAGTATTGGCGCACTGCCAATCTCATATGGGCCTGCAGGGTCGCACACAAGAATAACCCAACACGAACAAAAGTATCCAGGTTCATTGAATCTCAGATTAATCTGAGATTTAATCAATACTGAATTCAATTTGGGGTAAATATATATGTGTGTATATATATTTAAATCTAAAAATAATATAATAATATTATTTAATGGTGATTATAATATTATTATATAATATTTGTTTTATATTTAATTTATTTGGTAAATTAAATATCTAAAACAAACAGAGATATTGTATCTCATTTAATTTTCGAATAAAGATATCATTATCTATTTAATTTAAATTGAGATATTGCATCTCAGATTTAACTACATAGATAGATATCATTTCTCGAATTTAATTTATAGTGATAAATTAAATCTGAAGGCTTTTAATTCGGATTAAATAAATACATTTGATTAGATCTATCAGATAGATTTAATTAATATATTTATAATCCAGATTTAAAATTTGAATTTTAAAATTAATTAGGATTAATTTTAATATAATACGCTGATCGGGTTTGGAAAAACCTACGGGACTTTTAGTCAAGCGTATTAGAAAGCCGCGAGAAAACCCTAAAGCGAGTGAGAGAGACACATAACTCAGAAAGGCGCTAGCACGTTGTCGTAGTCGTGTTCAGGATTGTTCGTGTGGATACCGGTAGAGGAGGGCGATTCATAGAGTCGGCTTTGACTGACCGAGAAGGTAGCCCACCAGTTCAAAGAGAACGAGACGCGGACGAGTTCAATGAAGGTATGATTCGGGTTCCCTAACCTCAATTTAAACGTCGTTGAGTGATCCTCCGGACGAGATTCATAAAATTTTAAATCCGCCACGTGTACAAATCCCAACAGTGGTATCAGAGCTAACTCAACCCGCGTTTGAATTGGGTTTCTCTACATGCTATTATATGTGATATATATGCAAGAAACTGAATCTTTGTACGCAAGAAACCAAATCTTTGTATCAAGAAATCAAATCTTGAATACTTTAAAATATGCTACGTTCGCGTATGGGTCAGATTCTGAAACGTTCAGAGACGATGATCATACTCGACGTACATTGAGTCGAACACATTTAGATTCGCGAGGATGTTAGGGTTCGTCCTTCAATGTTGATTTTCTGAGTTGTCCAGATTGAACGATGGTTTAGTTCGACTTGACCACGTTTGGACTTTCAAATTGACGCGTTAAGAACGACCTTCTTCATCCACACGAAATCATGTTCAGATAACGCCTTTTGGGGGTTAAAATTTAATTTTATGAAAGAAACTCTCTAAAACAATTAACTAGAGCAGCAGGTGCTGGAGCGAAACTGATTGCGAATGAGGGGAAATCGACTACATCAAAATTACCTTCTGGAGAGGTCCATTTGATATCTAAAAAAAAATGCTCAGCAACAGTCGGACAAGTAGGGAATGTTGGGGTAAACCAGAAAAGTTTGGGTAGAGCCGGATCTAAATCTTGGCTAAGTAAGCATCCTGTAGTAAGAGGAGTAGTTATGAACCCTGTGGACCATCCCCATGGGGTAGTGAAGGGAGGGCCCCAATTGGTCGTAGCACGAGTAACTAAATCATGATATATTATATATATTATATAATATAATATAAAATTAGAGAATTTTATATGTTATAATTTACCTTTCAAAGTGTTGTTTGGGTCTGGTGAACAACATGACTCTAGTGTTGTAAATTTAAATATGGCCTGCGAGCCATGCCTTTCTCTAAATATTCTTGATGTACATTCTCTTCTCATCTACTCCCCTCTTATGTGAATAGGTTTCCCCTTATGTACTTTCTTTTATTATTTAGAGAAGTCCCCTCATTGGCTTGCGAGGACTCTAGGTTAAATGAGCCATGTTGTGTCACGAGTTTTAAATTATGTTTTGATATGATCATTACATGATTAATTTAGACTCTATATGAGATACAATAATGATTGCATTCATATAGGTAGTATTAATAGGATTAATTAGATCATGTCCAATAATACCCTCTAAATAAAATCTTAAGTCACAATGCCGTCAATAAATGAATACTTGTCAAAACCTAGATCACCCATTTGTATGTTCCACCAAAGTGGATGCATCTGAGTAATCTTGGTGAGACAAGAGAGAGTAATGGTGATACTCTATATTCATTATTGTCTTGACTTAATTGAGATCATCAAAACGATTTTGGATCTCAAGGCATTGGATGAGATTAAACATGTTAGGTCATATGATGATCAAATCCCATAAAGATCTAAGAGTTACATGTGATGTAATTGGCAAAGTTGTTGTCTACCTAAATAACTTGATTTTAAGCGTCCTGCCAAAGCAGACTTAAGATTAAGCCAAATATGGATCTTAGACAACTAATTATAATGAGGGTTATTAATTCAATGGGAGGTTACTGGTTAAACTTTGCATATCTTTTAAATTGTAGAATCATGTCAAATAGTAACACCACAAACACCATCAATGCGATCGGTCCTTGAGAAGGACGGACTCGATGAGACAAACTTTCTTGACATGTTTGGGAACTTAAGCGTTGATCCTAAACATGAAAGAAAGGAGTATCTCATCGATCAACCCATTCCTGACGAGCCTGCAATTGATGATCCAAGAACTCAGACTGATACTTACATGAAGCATCAAGATGACTCTGTGGATACAGGATGCCTGATGCCTGCCACTATGGTTCCAAATCTCGATGGAGATCTAGAACATATGGAGGCTTTTGAGATGATTGCTCATCTCAAGGAAATGTTCCAGCAACAGGCAAGGCAAGAGAGGTATGAGACCACAAATACCTTATTCTCTTGCAAGATGGCTGAAGGTGAATCAATTAGTTCTCATTTGTTGAAAATGAAAGGCTACATTGATCACCTTGAGAGGCTTGGATTCCCCATATCCCAGGAGTTAGCTACAGATGTGATCTTGAACTCACTCCCAGGAAGTTATGATAACTTTGTCATGGATTACAACATGAACAATGTGGAGGAATCAATTTCTGAACTACATGGGATGCTCAAAACTGCTGAGCAGAGCCTTGAGAAGAGGTTTAACATTGTTTTGTCAGTTCAGAGAGGAAGGGGTATGAAACGGAAAGCCAAGAAGGCAAAACATTTGAAGGAAGCGGTCTGCTTCTTCTGTAATGAAATCAGTCATTGGAAGAGGAACTGCAAACTCTATTAAGAAGATCTGGAAAAGAACAAGAAGGATAGTGGGGCTATCGCTTCAGGTATCTATGTCATAGATATTCACTTTTCTACTTCCTCTACATGGGTATTAGATACTACATGTGGATCTCACATTTGTACAAATGTGCAAGGTCTCAATGACAGTAGAAAATTGAAGGGTAAAGTTGACCTACGAGCTGGAAATTGAGCAACAGTTGCTACTATAGCCGTGGGCACTTATGATGCCCAGTGGGCTTTTCTTTATTTTTGAACAATTGCTTTTATGTACCTACTTTGAGCAGTAACATTATTTCGCTTTCTTATTTGGATAAGGAAGGTTATACTTCCATTACTAGGAACCATAAATGTTCAATTTATCATAATGATGTTTTTTTATGGTCATGGAGATTTGCATGCTGGTCATTATGTATTAAATTAAAAACATCCTAAAATGGATGAATCTATGATATAATTACTAAAAGGATCAAGTCAAATGATTTGAACCCGACCTACCTATGGCATTATCATCCAGGCCATATAAATGAGCAACACATTTCGAAACTCCACCAAGGTGGGTTTCTATAATCATTTGATTTTGAATCATTCGATACATGTGAATCTTGTTTATTGGAAAAGATGACAAATGCACCTTTTACTGGGCACAGTGACAGGGCCACCGATTTATTGGGCCTCATACATATAGATGTGTGTGGACCAATGAACACTTCTACCAGAGGAGGTCATTTGTACTTCATTACATTCATAGATGATTTTAGTAGATATGGCTATATCTATATAATAAAAGTGGTGCAGTTGGTTATTATGTTGATACAAGAACAGAAATTGACAAAATGGTCTACAAATTTGGACTGAGTAAATCAGATAGTATTTGCCAGTTCCTATGCTAAGCAAGAGAAAGATGAAATGAGAGCTTAAAATTGAGGAAGCTCAAGCAAACTGATGAGCAGAGGCTCAAGGCAGTAAGACCCGATGTCCAAGTTGCATGGGGTAGTACCCTGGGCTATAAGACCTGTAATTTCTTAGCACTTTGTGAAATACTTAATGGCATGATGACTTTAGACTAGTATGTCTAGAGTACCTCTTGAGGCTAGCAAATCATACGCTTTGTGCTAGCTGATAAATGAAATAAGCCACACGGCTAGTATGTGACAGAATAGAGGTAAAGTGAGTAAGGCGGTGAAGCCTTGTATGAGAGACATATGGATCTCGTATCTGTTAAACGGAATGATTTAAGAAGAAATTGTTCGGGTCGAGAATCATTGATGAAACTTCAGAACAAGTTAATTTGATCTGAAAGAGGTTCCTCACAACAGAAATCATGCAAAGAGTTACTCTAATAAAAGAAGGAGACCTTTCGAATTTGATGTGATAAATCATGTTTCTTTTAAATTATTTCCTGTCACTGGAATTGAAAGAGTGGTAAAGCAGAGAAAACTACGTCCTCAGTATATCAATCTTCTTAAAATACTAAGGACTGGTGGTGGATCAATTGGCATTACCACCAAATCTTAGCAGATTACATGACATCTTTCATATTGAAAAGTGTTCCTTATGTTAAAGCAATTGGATTGTCCTCCCACAAAGCGGCATGGGAAATGATTTAGGACATGAGAAACTGCTATGTTAAGTTTATGTCCTGAAATATGATTAGTGTAGCACCGACATTTCGAGGACGAAATTTATTTTACGGGGGGAGAAATGTAATATCCTGAATTTTGGACCCGGAAAATTTAGAATAAGCCTTAATTAGGCGGACTACTAAGCCCGATTCGGGAAGAATCCCTAGAATGACAAGAGTCTCTGATGGGCCCGGGTTCGTAAAGATGTGGGCCCAGGGAAAGATACCTGTGAGGTATAATGCCGATGTGATGAAGCGGTGCCGGGGAATATGGCAAAACACAAAGTCCTGACCCCTGGAAGTGCGTATGTGTCATACAGGGATACGTGTCATCATGAGGTTAAAGGAAGATAAGGCAAGGGCAAAATGGTCAATTCCTTGTCCTTTGGGCATTGAATTTCGTCCAACATGAGAAAAGAAAGAAAATCAGATGATTTTGTCCATACTCTGGTCCAAACACAAGACATGGGATCCGCAGGCGATTAACCGACAAAAAAGGGGACCAATCAAGGGATTATTCTGGTTGGGGCTTGGCTTTGGGGTCTGATTTTGGAGTTTTTGATGGTCCCAAAGTGTTTAAAACGTGATTTCATGTGGGGTTAAGTCATGGTTTAAGTTTTCTAACTCAAAAACCCCAAAAACTCAAGGAAGAGGCTTGCTGCCAGTTTTCTGGATTCTGGGCAGCGAGGCTTCAAAAATGTTTTTAAAATGGTGGAGACGTTGGTTTGAGCTGAAATTTTATAGGTGAAAAGTAGACATCTGGGGCATCATTTTGATAGGTAACTTGACATATTTTTGATGCACCGATTGAGAGATACAAATTTTCTAAGTTGGCTCTGTCTGCAACAGGACGAAATTTGACCCAGTTGTGGAAAGTGAGCAACACGCCAAAATATAAGTGCTTTCTGGGTCTGAGGGTATTTTTCATGAAAAATAGACATTTCAATGGATCAAATGGCGCTGGTTTCATGTAAAAATAATTTTTGTGGAATTTATTAAAGTTCCCACAAGTTGGACCAAAATCACTGGATTCCTGGAAATTGTGGCTTAAAGGGATCATATTGGTATGTGTTTACATGCTATATAAGATGCCGTTTTAACAGCCTCATGGATTATTTCGGTACACAAGGCAATTGTAATTAAATAGAAGCATGGCATGAAGGTAAAATTGGAGTAGAATCAATGTTGAATTAGAAGGACCAGCTTGCACCGTACAACTTCAACCGACTCAAAAATTTGTTTGACAAATGATTCAATGAATTGTCAATTAATTAAGGAACCGTAACCTTTAATTCCTTAACCTTCGGCCAGCATTTTCATTGAGATAGAACCGAGTGGCAATAAGTAAATTTAAAGGAAGTTGAAGTCTGAATGTTACTCTCTTTTGCTCAACCGACATGCCAACAATGACTAATTCATAAGAATAATTCCTTTAGCCAATTCGGGCAGCACATCCAGAGTACATCGAAAGGGAGCTGGAACGTGGGAGATTAATAATAAGAAGAAGAAGAGGTGGTCCCGAGGAGGCTAGCTGAATCAAAAAATTGGTTAAGAGGTAAGCTTCTCATGTTCATTGTTCAACACGGGTAGCATTTTGGAAGGCATACAAACTCTGGAAATTTAGTTTTGGGTAAGAGGAATTAGAAGCTGATGGAAAATTGTAAATTAAAGCTTAGGAGTTTGGCATTTATATTGGATAAGATGAGGTATGGTGGAATTAATGTTGGTTTATTTTCCCTTGCTGCTACCTTGTAACCGAATGAAGAGAGAGTGATGTTTTGTCATGTGTCCATACTATTTTGTCACTGAATTTAAAAGAATTTCGGATGGTTCAATAGAAATCTGAATCGTTGAAGTCAATCTTAAAAGGAAAAAGACCTCTTATTATGATTGATACAATTAAGAGCTATGGACTTTGTTTCTTTTCCTAGCCTTGTCCTTCGGTTTATATATACTTCTCTTTGGAAAAGTTGGAATTTGGAGAAATTATTGACTTTATGATGTTCTAAATGGAAAGATGCCTATAGGTTAGGCGTGGTTTTGAGGAAATCAAGATAATAAAGTAGTAGCACTTTTGTGACACTGAGTGAGTGTATTTTAATGATTTATAGGTTAAGGGATCCTTGGAAAGTCTTCGGGTCTACTAAATATTAAGGACAATAATTATCACAACAGGTAGTAACCGTTTTACTCAGATATCTCTATGTGTTTTGTTGTATGTTTGTATTTGCCATGTATGTTTTCTTTGTATATGTTTGTGCCAAATATGCATACAGCATTGTATGATTTCTAGCGTTAGGGACATTCAGTCCGAGGCCAATTTTGGTTGATGGCTGTACGGGTTGAGCTATCAGTCCCGGGCTAGCCTAGAAAAGGGTGGCTCTACGGGTTGTGAGTTCAATGAGTCCGAGGCTTGCCTTGGTAAGGCAGCTGTACGGGTTCTTGAATTGTGGTATGTGCTTTACTGTATTATGATCTGGATGCATATATGGTATGTATTTGGCATGCTCCTATGTTTTCTGATTAGCATGGTAGCTTACATACTCTTTACACATTTAGTATTTGAGTACTGACGGTTACTCTGGGGGCTGTTATTGGACCCCAGCCTCTTCTGTTGTCACAAGGAGACATGCTTAGTGTGAAGAGCCCTCTTCGGAATGAGAGGTGTTATTAGTACAGTTATCAGTACAGACTGAAGAATAGGAAATGCCCTATCATGTTTATACATATACTTGAGATGTCGGTATACCTTGTTAGTATTTGTTCTGGATGACTGTACTCTTAACCCTTCGGGGACTTATATTTTTCTGTTTATTTTACCTTTTCCAGTACAGTAGATAGTCTAAACCAGTTTGATGCTCTGTTGCGCTCACTCTGATATAAGTTAAATGGACCAAATAACGAAGGAAAGGTAACCAAGTAAGTGAATCCCTCTAACCCGCCACCCGAAAGGGCGAGGCCGGTAGGGGTGTAACAGGAGGAATCGACTCTATTAGATATGGTTCGATCTATGATGAGTCAAACAGATCTTCCACCTTCTTTTTGGGGCAATGCCCTAGAAACAGCCGCGTTCACACTAAATCGTGTTCCGTCAACGGCAGTTGAAAAGACATCATATCAGAATGGACTGGGAAGAAACTCAGTTTGTCATTTCTTAAGATTTGGGGATGTGAGGTTTATGTTAAACAACAAGCCTCTGATAAATTATCATCTAGATCTTTAAAATGCCTTTTTGTGGGGTATCTTAAGGAAACGAAAGGATACTATGTCTATAATCCCACCGATCACAAAGTGTTTGTTATTCGGAATGGTGTCCTTTTGGAAAAAGAGTTTATCTCTAAAAAAACCAGTTGGAGTAAAGTGAACCTCGAAGAAGTTCAGAGTCATAGGACAATGTGGAACCACATATGGAAACCGGAGAAGACTCACAACAAGTTGTTGAGCCTACTCAAGTAACACAAGGTCCACGAAGGTCCGATAGATCACGGCTACAGCCTCAAAGATATGGATTTTTGATTACTGGAAGTCGTGATGTTTTGCTCATTAAACAAAATGAGCCAACTACCTATCGAGAGGCCGTGGTGGGACCAAACTCTGAAAGATGGCTTGATGTCATGAAGTCTGAAATGCAATCCATATACGACAATAAGGTATGTACCTTAATCGATCCACCTGAAGGTGTAAAAACCATTGGGTGCAAGTGGGTTTTCAAAGAGAAACTGACATGGATGGCAAAGTAAATGTCTTTAAGGCACGGCTGGTTGCAAAAGGATTCACTCAAACTCATGGTGTACGTGGACTATGATGAAACTTTTCCCCAGTTACAATGGCCAAATCAATCAAAATCCTTCTTGCCATTGTATCATATTATGACTATGAGATATGGCAGATGGACGTCAAAACAGCTTTCCTTAAAGGAAAGCTGCTTGAGGATGTGTACATGACACAACCTGAGGGGTTTTGTGTGTCCATAGGACTTTGGTAAAGTTTGCAAGCTTCAAAGATCCATTTATGGATTGAAGCAGGCATCTTGGATCTGGAATAATCGTTTTGATGAAGAAGTCAAAGAGTTTGGATTCATTCAAAACATGGATGAACCTTGTGTTTTCAAGAAGGTTAGTAGGAGCACAGTTGTATTTCTAGGGCTTTATGTTGATGACATCATACTCATTGGGAATGACATTCCTACCTTGCAAAGTGTCAAGTCTTGGTTAGGAAAGTCTTTCTCAATGAAAGATTTGGGCGAAGCCACTTACATCCTTGGGATTAGGATCTATAGAGATAGATCCAAGAGGCTGTTAGGCCTAAGTCAGAGCACATACATAGACAAGATACTGCATAGGTTCAGTATGCAGGATTCTAAAAGGGGTAACATGCCCATGTCTCATGGCATTCATCTCAGTAAGGATCTGTGTCCTAGTACACAAGATCAAAGAGACCGCATGAGTAAGATTCCATATGCCTCCACCATTGGATCTATCATGTATGCCATGCTATGTACTTGACCGGATGTGTCATTTGCCTTGAGTATGACTAGCAGATATCAACAAAATCCCGGTGAGGGTCACTGGACTATTGTCAAGAATATCCTTAAGTACTTAAGAAGGACTAAGGACTTATTCTTAGTATATGGTGGCTTGGAGGATGAGCTCTGTTTGACAAGTTACACAGATGCTAGTTTACAAACTAACCAAGATGATTCACAATCGCAATCAGGATATGTATTCCTGTTGAATGGTGGTGCGGTGAGCTGGAAGAGCTATAAGCAGAGCACTATAGTTGATTCTACAATATAGAAGCTGAGTATATAGCAGTATCAGATACAGCTCAAGAACCCGTTTAGATAAGAAAGTTCATCACTGAACTGGGGATGGTTTCTACCATCTCAGATCCAATAGTCTTGTTCTATGATAATAACGGTGCTATTGCACAGACCAAGGAGCCTAGGTCACATTAAAGGACCAGGTATGTACTCAAGCAATTTCATCTTATCAGAGAAATCAATGAAAGAGGTGATACAAACAAATGCAAAGTACCAGGAGAATGCAATGGAGCTGATCCTCTTACTAAACCGCTTGCACAAGCAAAATATGAGCGTCATGTTAGGGTAATGGGAATTAGAGTAATTAATGATTGCATCTAGTGCAAGTGGGAGTCTGTTAGAAATTATGCCCTAGGGGCAAGTCATTGTTCTCCATTAAGTTATCATTTCATTCGCATGTTTATAATGATAATTATATCCCTGGATATATTTTAGAGATTATCCTAAATGTCTTTGGTCGGTCATCTACGCGGGAGCGAAGATGAGTTAAGACCAGTATGACTTTGATGAGGTATGCGAGTTTCCAAACTAACCAAGATGATTCACTAAAGTTAGTTATACATAAAGACAAATAAGTTATTTATATAGAACTTGATAAATTTACAGTATTATATATTAAGCAGTTGTAGGAAAAAAAGAATTACGGTGTTTGGTTGGATATCAATCACTCAATACCTCTTAAGAAAGTTTGAATTTCATAGATGAAAAAAGTTAATTTGTAAGAGAGTTCTCTTATTTACACTCAATATATGATACTGGAATATTCATATGAAAAGACAAAAAAATATTTGTGGGAAGGCAACGCGGATTCGATAAATCTTTTATAATCTTAATGCGTAGCACGTATACATTTTGAACAGATATTTGATTTGATATGACAACCGCCACAATTTTAAATGTCAGCATTATACCGCACGATGCAATATGTTATGGTCAATTAATAATAATTATTATTTATTTATGTATAAACTTGTTTCGTTCAATTTTGATACACTCACGCAACTTCAAAGTAGGAAAAAAATTAAAGTAGTAAAGCCTAAGAAATGATTGAAGACCCATTTTCAAGTGGTAAAAGTCGGCATGTTCAGCTAATCAGGATAAGTGTACCACAGTTCGTTATATAAAATAATTCATATTGGGAGTTGCAATTTGAGATCACTTGCATGTGACAAATGATCCTTCACTTTCTTTTTTAATTTCCCCCCAAAATTTAAACATAATAACTCAAATTCAGGAGCCTTGTGAATTATCGTTTCTATTAAATATATATATATATATATATATATATATATATATATATATATATATATATATATATATATATATATATATATATATATATATATATATGAGATATAGTTTTTGCGGCAAGTGTGATCCTATTTTAAGCTGCACTTAAATGATGTCTGAAATTTTAACCAAATATTTCAAATTTTCCCATTAATTACATGTAATTACTATTGTACTATTAATTATCTTTCGTATATCTCTTTTTTGAGTTTGAATTCTTTCATTTTTCTCTTTCTCTTTCTCTTGTTAGAATCATCTCATATCCAACCTTAGATAAAAAAATGGATTGTTCAGATTTAATATTTTGTTATATACATAAATAAATTTAAACATTTAAAATCCAATTTACACACTTCATAATTACAATATAGAAAAAATAAAAAAGTTCATTTATAAAATATTAAATTTAAACTATCTATTTGTTTTATCTAAGATGGAGATGAAATAATGAGAAGAATTGAAAATAAGAAAGAGGAAGAGCTCCCTCTTTTTCCTACTTATTCAAAGATCTCTCTCAAATATTAAATAAGGGGATTTTATGAAAATAAAATATATTTTTATTCTATTTGCCGTTTTAACTATTTCAACCAATTTTGTATCTAAGTAATTTGATCATTTATATTTTTTATGTAGGAGTATATTTGATTCTTGTTTCTGGTGAACACTTCATTAGTAGAAAATTAATAAATATACATATAAGAACTGTTTTGAATTGTAGGTGAATTGTAAGCCTTACTATTTTGATTTTTAAAAAAAATTATATTTATATATTAATTTTGGAATATTTCATTAGCCGATCAACTTAAATTATCTAGAGCTATTATTTAAATAAAATGATATTTTGTTAAAGAAATGGAACGTACAGACTTGATATCCTTTAAACAAGGTACAAAAATAATGTTAGTAGAGCTAGCTTATATAAAACCAGTCCCAATAATACTATATACATAATAATTATATAGAAAATAAAAAACCGAAATATCGATTAACAGATATCTTAATTATCATTACAGTACAATAAAAAAAAAATCATATTAAATCCCTTGGGTTATGGACCATGTAGCCCTATCCATGTGGTATATTAAATCCTTTGGCCCCTTTTTTGGGGGATTGTTTAGTGATCCTATGCTTGTGACCCTTTAAGTGCATTTCAAGCTTAAGAAAAGCCACTTATAGTTACACTTATCTTGTTTTTTTTTTCCCCATACTTTTCATATTTTTCTTGGAAATGTTTTTTAATTACCAAGGAGAAAAATATCATTTTCTATCTAATTCTATAGAATATTTAGGCATTAATTACCCATTGGCAACTTATTAATCAAAACTAGGGCAATAAAGAAAATAAATGGGATATTATATTACATATATCAATAGAGGACTTCTGTTTCTGTTTGTACAATAATGACACAAGACTTATGTATGCTTAGTTTTGCAAGACAAGTAATTCAACCGCAAAATTGTTTACAGATGAACATGCTTAGCTTTTTGTTTTGGCTTTCATCTTTTTATTTATTAATTACTCTTGAAATCAGGAAACAAACATATATTAGGCTATATTAACAATAAAATATTATGCTGTTAATTTAATTTCAGTTTGGATAGTCTAATTATTGAGAAAATTCCTTTCAAGTCCCACGAGACCGAGAAAAGATGTCAAAAAAATATTAAAGAGCTGTTAGTCTCACATATAAAAATTGTTAATGAAACTTTTTTGACATTTTCTTGATCCCTTTATTTCCACTTAATTATTTGAAATTTAATTTTTCCACTGTAACACCAAAATCCCATGGTCGTACTGCTTAACATGTTGTTAGTACAGTTGTCTTAATGTTAACTCATAATGATACCATTAAATATTATCACAATTTGTAGCTCCATATTTCATATTATCCGTCTCAAAAATATTATATTGTTTTTCATTTTTCATAATACTTGTCGACTTTGGATTCTAAAAATATATTAAATTATTTATTTTAATGTCTTTCCCTTGTTAATTTCATAATATAAAAGATGAGTTAAATTAGAAGTAGTATTTATCTGAAGACAACTAAAGACATATTAAAAAAGTAGTATTAATTTGAGCGTATATTGTAATGCCATACATTTTTCTTTTATAAAAAGACAATTATTTTAGTTGTGTAATACCCTAAAAATCCTATTTAGCATAATCACTAAATGATACCTATTAAAGTAGGTGAATATGTGGTTTTAAAGATATTATAGTTCATCTAGTTTAAAATTAGAGAATTTTCTCCTAGAGTTAAATAAACCAAAACAACTCAAATACTCTAAGTTCATTTAGGGATCATAAAATACCCTGTAATTTTCATATTGAAGCATAGTTCATATTTAAAATTTTAAAGGGGCATAAAATGTTATTAAAATATCAAACAAATTAGAGGAAAGTGTCAATAATTGATTAGACAAATAATTGTACATTAATTAAAGTAATTGCATTGATTTTTGCAATTAATTATTGAATCCTCTTAGGAACTATAAAATATCATAAAATGCAAGGAATTACCAAATTAAATTATGGTTCACATGGAATTAAAAGGACCAATAAGGAACTATGGAGGATACTTAAACAAGATAGGAGAAAGATAATAAATAGTTAGGTATTCATTAAATTAAATAATTGTGCCAAATCTTTATTAATAATCAAGGAATTGATTAAGCATCATTAACTTATTAAGATGTTAAATTTACTAAAATACCCTTAATTAACACACTAATGCATGAAATCATAATTGATTCATATAAAACCCTAAAGAGATATCATCACACTGAGCCCAATTAAGGGGCGAATAATAACAATTAATGAGCAATTGAAATTACAACAATGAAGACACTAAATTTAACTAAATTAAAATAGGCATAATTAAAGATGTATAATTCCAATTAAAAGCCAATGGCTAATCAAGAGCTATTTAAATGAATTTCTGAGGACTATAATTAAATTGGAGTTCCTAAAATAGTATAAAATACCTAAAACAACTATGGGGAAATTCCAACAAGTAAAGAACAATTAAATCTATATTTAAGAAGATATTAACATGTAACACTCATATCTTCAAAAATAAGCCGTAAAAGTGTATGAAGATGCTTTAAATAATTAGAGAATACTAAAAATCATTATTGGGCACCAAAAATTAATCTTAATTGAATTAGCATTCATAATTAATCTAGTGGCAAATATTAACAAACAATTTGAAATATTTTGGCTAAATTCTATATTGAAGCTTAACAAGGGATCAATAATTGAAGCAATTGAATTTAGTAGGATCATAATTGAGTTGGTAAACAATTAAATCATTACAAACTAAGCCTAATTAAGCTAAATCAAATAGTGAACAAGAAGAATTTAACTTAGGGCTTTTTACCACAATAAATCACATTGGACCAATTTTTGTAACCCAAACTTTTGCCCAACATAGCAATAAAGCCCAAAACAAACCTAAAACCCAAAAATTCAGAGGGGGCACGGTTTTGGGAGCTTCATGAGGAAGGAATTGAGTTTCATCACATGTGCCAATTGGTCAAAGCTTGTAGGATACAACTTACTATTCTATTCTTGCACTTCAAGTTGTTTTAGCTTCTAGGAGAAGGAAGAAGAAAGAGAATAAGGGAGAGAGAGAGAGAGGGCAGATGATAGGGAGAGTGGTGAGGATTTGAAGTTGCAAAGTTGCCCTAGATCCAATGGTGGAAAATTGACAAGAGGGAAGTTGCTTTTATTTACCAAATTGCCTTGAGAAATTCCTATAAATAGGGTCTTTGGGCATTCACTTTTCTTCACACCAAGCAAAGCAACACTTGCTTATTTGAGAGAGAGTTGAGAGAGTTGGAGGAAGAGCTTGAAGGAGTCCAAGCTTTAAGTAAGCAAAGTTCTTTAGTTTTGAGTTTATATTCATAGATAGAAGTAGTTTTAATCTTTAAAATTCTAGAATAATTTTAGTTTCATGTTTTTATAGTTAAAAATAGCTTCATTTCGAAAATTTAGTGAAGGAAGTAGTTCTGCAAAATTTCCAGGTTAAGAACACTGTAGTAACGAAGTTCTAGCGAAAATTCGTCGGTTAGGCGATTTCTGAACGGGTCACAGAAAAACGCATATTTCATGTTGAAAATGTTATTGAAAAATTCTGAGAAAATTCATGATGAAAGTAGGCATATATAGATTTCCAAATCTGTAAATAACATGTTGAAATGAGCTCTGTACAGTGAGAAAGAAATTCACAAATGTTAGGCTACGAAAATACTGGAAATTCTGGGCAGAGGATGAATGCGTGAAATCTGGGAATGATTTTTAAATTCTGGGCAAAGTCTGGTATTTTTAATGGAAAATAGACATCCTAAGGAGTCCGTAACATTTTACGGATCTTCGTTTCGATTTTTCTAGAATTAGTTATGAATTTCCAAAGATAGGCGAATTTCTGCCCAATAATTCCAGCGGTTTTTCAATAAATTATGAGAAAATAAAATAATGATTTAATATACCAAGGGTAGAATAGTCAATAGTGGCCAAAATATCTTTTAGAATATTATATTTAAATTAATAGGACGATATTGCTCTGATAGGCTGTCCGAAAGAACGCAGACCGATCAATTACGAACCGAGACTATCGATTCAGGTACGGACGCGTATTGTAATACTAACTTTGATGCTTATGGTATGCTTATATGTGATAGATAGTCTGAAACTCTGTTTTGAAAATTGATCATACACATACAACTTGATACAGGTTATGGTTTTGATAATGCCGTTATGTTTTCCTAGCGCTGAGGACACGATAGGCCATCGTGGCACTGGAGATAGTGCAGACTATAATAACATGCATATTGCAGTGGCTGTGTTATGTTATTATCTGAATATGAGAATATTGTATGTGATTATTATTGCTGTTTTGTCATGGATATCTGTCATACATATTTGATACATAAGCATGAGGTTAACCGTTACCTGAGGTTCAATGGTAATTGAACCTCAGCTCTTAACATAGCGTCAGGGTCCGGAGGAACCAGGGCCAAGGACAAGGATAAGGAGCCAGCGCGAGGACGAAGACGGAGAAATTTTTATTTCAACGTTATTTTGTTGAACTATTTTCAGACTACTGTACCGCTGTGTAAGCAGCCAGATACTACATCAGTAAATGTTTATCAGATACTCAAAATTTTGAAATTATTCCGATGCTCTACTCTGATTATTTCAAAAACGCTTCTACTCTGGTTTAAATATTGTGAAAACGGATTTCAAAAACGAGGATGTTACAAGTTCCATAAGGATGGCATAGCACGCTGAATTATTGCGTGGGATTATTCATAAGCAAGCGATCTTATTTTACCAAGATCTATTGTCACAATATTCTATTAGTGAGAGTAGAGAATGTTAATTATACAAAATAAATGTGCATTTTTTTGTATAATAAAAATAATTCTAACACATATATTTTCAAACTTGTTATAAATAAATATCACATTCAGAGAAGCGACATTTAAGAACCCCCCCCCCCCCCAAAAAAAAAATAATAATAATAATTAATTACAATGAATGATTTAGAAATTTTTAAATTTAAGATAAGGACCATGGTTCTTTGTTGGAAATAACATTGTGGGTTATCTGTTTCAATACATACCTTTCACATGTTTGGTTCTCTCCTTCCACATTTTCAATATTATCATTAGCATTTTCAATACTCAGTTTTTCAATGTTTTAATAATTATATACCTTGTTTTCAATACTCATCTTCCAATGATTTAATATTTTTTTTAAAAACCAACAAGCCTTTGGTTGAGAAAGATGAAGGCTCTCATCACCTTAATGCTTCTGACTTGATAAAGGTTAGTCTCATCTTTAAAAAAATAAAAATCAAAGAAATTGAAAAATCTAAAACACAAAGTATTGAAAATGCTAAAGTGAGTACTAAAAATAAGAAAGATGAATATTAAAAATATATAATATGAATATTGGAAAATTCATTGACCAATTTTAAACTCCAACCAAGAATCAAGGTCATTTAAAAAAAAAATCAAAAATCAAAACTATAATTATTGTTTTGCGAGATCTGGAGGAGAGGAGAAAGATTTTACTCCACTTCCCTTATATGACTATGCAAAAGTTTTTGGATGGGAGGGAAAATTAAAAATTTTCCTCCTGTACTCCTAATCCTCCCCAGAAAATTAGAGGGTAGGCTAATATATTTCCATGTCTTGACTATTATAACTTCAATTATTCTTAATATTCTCAAACTACCCTTCTTATCTTATAATAATAATAATAATAGTATTATTATTATACATATTATTATAATTATTATATATAATTATGAATATTATATTAATATTTATAATGATAATAATAATGATTAATTATTGATATATTAATAATATATGTTTATTTATTTATTATAAATAATATTATTATAACTATTTGATTATATTATAGGGCAAATGATTTCTCCAGTCACTGGAAATAGGTTATCTCCAGTGACCCCCAAAACTCGTCGTTTTGGCTTAGTAAAGAGTATTTCTGTAATTTTGCACCTTTCATTAATTCATCTAGAATTATAAACACACCCTTTATTAATTCAAAACGACGTAGTTTTAGAGGTCACTCAAGATAACTTATCTCCAGTGACTGTATAAATACTTTTCCCTATATTATATTGTATAATACTTTATTGTTACATATTAATTATAATATCATAATTATTTTTTATGAGAATGATATTTAAGTTATTATTGTAAACACATAATTATAAAATATAATCTTGTATATATGTATAAGTATAATTAAAATTATTTGATATTATCTATATTAGCTATTGATTAATTATATTTTCAACTTTTATAACTATAAAATAATAATTTTTATATTAAATTTCAATTCTAATTATATTTTATTACGTTTGTAAAAACAACTTAAATAAAATAAAGGCAAATTTTTCCAAATAAAAATCATTTTCCCTTCCCTCCCCTCTCTTATCCTCTCATCTCCTCCTAAATCAAACGATGTAACATTGAAAACCCCCTCTTTTGATTAATTTAAATAACATAATATTAAAATTCATCATCTCCTTTTCATTGAAATCCTTCATTGCCCTCTCCTAAGTGAAACAAATGTTATTTTCCTTGAATATAAAACTATTTAATTACCAACAAGTTATTAGCTGAGATAGTAAGCAATTCATTTGGATAAAGAAGATAACACAAGTTCAAATTCCATGAAGCACACAAGTTGGAAGAGGTGGAGATCCTTTATACTCTAAACTTCAAAAGCGGAAACTCTTAATCAAATATATATATATATATATATATATATATATATATATATATATATATATAATGTTGCCCACATTGTGATTGTAGTAATTGTCCCCCAAGTTTCCCTTTTAGAGGCTAGTTTAGTATGAGGGGAGGGGGTTCGAATTTTTTGAGATTGATTTAAGAAAATTAGAGAAGGGATTAAAGGTTTATAATTATTATTTTTTTACTTTTTTATCTTACATTTTCTTTTTATTAAAACTATATAACCACACTTCTCCACTTTATTAAAATCCAACTCATAAGAATATCCCTTCCCCTCCCCTCCAAATCTTATATCAAACAGCCCAGATAACGAACTTATATAAAAGCGATACCATAATTGACGAGGCACTGAGAGCAAACACAACCATAACAATACAAAATTAGTAGTCCAAGTGTTAATGTCGAGCCCAATACTGACAAAGATTATCCTGTCTCCAGCCCAACAAATTTCCAGATGAAGCCTGAAAGATTGTAGATACAGAAACAGTTAACGGCATTTAAAAGAACCCAAAAAAATTATCATATTGGAGACTTCAAATATCAATCCACTGGGCTAATTTTGCGATGCAGAATGTAATTAAAAAGGTCATTTCTACATATTGAAAGCAGCATTCACTTTTTTAATTTTGTTTTTCCCACATCGATCCTCCTCCTCCGATGCAGGGTGCAATAAAAAGGTCATTTTAGGGTCAAATGTTTTGCTAGAAATTTTCAAATTACAACAATTTTATTTCAGCTGTTATTCTAGTTAAGTTTGACAATTAGTTGAACAAATATGATAAGCTAGTAGTTTTCATGTCATTCACATCATTTTTGTTAAGGTGTAAATTTGTCTTGTAAGTTTCTAAATCATAAAAATGTCACCTTAACAGTTATCTATCAGCGTGAACAACATTGAAGAAGAAAAAGAAGTTACATATACTCCAACGATGTCAATATAGGCAAGTATCTCTTTTTTATTGTCTTTGATTTTTCAGACGTGATGCATTTTTTAAATTTTTTTACTTATTTTTTAACCTAAATTTGAAAAAAAAAATGAAATAGATGACACATGGACATGCTAAATAATCATATTTAATCAACTAACGGGTAAACTTAACCAAGATAACAGCTAGAAAACAATTACTACAATTTAGAAACTTTTGAGACAATATTACTCTTAAAAAAACTTTTGAGACAAAATAGCCCTGTAACCTGAGATAAATTACCATCTTCAAGTCGAATTGTTGGTCCAAATATTGATACAAATCTTTTATCGACTCATGAGAAATGATTATTGGCTTAACATTTTTCACTATGAAAAACTAAAGATTAAAATATTTAAAAAGAAGAATAATTACTTCATAAAAAAATAAAAAGGAAATGAATGAAAAGTGATACAATTAAACTTCCAATTAAATAACTAATATAGAGTTGGTCTAGTAGTGTAAGGTCATACTAAATCCCTCTAGGTCTCAAGTTCGAGTTCTAGAGGAGACACTTGTATTAGGAGTGATAATTACGAACCCCGAACTGGATACTGGATGATAATAAGTAAGAAAACTGCCATGAAATAAACTAATTTGAAAAGTATAAATAAGAGATAATAATAGAGATAAGAGAAAGAGTCTTAGTATATTATTTCATATTACAATACTAATGAGAAGGTGATTTTGGATTTCAAAAACTTTAGACTATTCAAAAACTTCACATTTTTAGTTTAGTGATGAAAGTTTGTTTTTTCATTATTGAAGAAGAAAAATCTAAATTTGTAGCTATTGTTTGAGGCTAAAGAGATATACTAAGGCTATTGTTTGGCTCAATCCAAGGTTGTTCAAATTTCTTGAAACTACAAGTATTTGCTATGGGTATAATGGAAACTTTAAATTGTGACCTATGGATGAATAATGTTGATTTACGGAGAGCATTGAAGGACTTAATATGAATTTTCAAGAAACAACAATGGAGAAATATTTTCACTACAAATTTTATGTAGTTTGAAATTTTAGGCTTTGTTTATTTCAATGGAGGGGGAGGTTGATTAAAGGGTGTGGGGAGGGGTGTGGGGGGGGGGGGTTATGAGCTTTGTTTGGTTGAAGGGGAGGGGAGAAGAAGGGAGATATTTTAATAATTCTTGTATAGTTAAGGAGGCATGGGGAGGGGAGAAAATTATGAGTTGACAATTATACCTTTATGGTAAGAGGATAAAGGGATGAGATGGGGCGATTGTGCCTAACATTTGTTTATGATGAACAATATTTTATGGAATTGTAGAGGGGCAGCAAGTATAGGGTTACTAGCTACCATAAAAAGTCTTTGTAATGAGTTTAGATTGGATTTAATAGTGTTGCTTGAGCCTATAATATGTGGAAGAAGGGCTAGAAGGACTATAAGAAGTTTGGGGTTTGCTTATTATGAAATTGAGGTGGATAGGTGTTTTGTAGGAGGGATTTGGGTGATGTGGAATGAGTTGGAATTAAATGTTGAAATTATTGAAAAACATGAATAATATGTGCATTGTGGTGTCGGATCTAGACTAGAGAATAAATGTTTCTTCACTGTAGTATATGTTTGTCCACAGGAGTGGTTGAGTTGTGGGATGGCCTTGGAACAATTTGCCTTATTATTTAGGGTTAAGGGGCAAAAATTCCCATAAACTTTTACTTCAAGAGCGTCTACCACCATATGGTTTTTAAAGGTTCAAAAATGCCCTTAAACATTGAAATTGGGTGCAAAAATACGGTGCCCGTTAATGCTGTTAACTTTGACTGTTAAAGAGAGAGCTTTTGACTGAAAACACTGACATGTAAGGTTATGTGGCCATAATAATGTCCTTGCTCGCCTAGAAAAAAACCCACCTCTGCAAATTCCTAGTTTTAATATTGATTTATTATTTTTTTAAAAATCCTTCCCCATCTGCAACTTCACCCTCCTCCTCGCTGCAACCTCACCCTAAAAGCCCCCACCATCTCATCGCATACCACATCAACTCCTTGTCTCTGTTTTTTCCACTATTCCTCGTCATCTTCCTCTGTTGCAAACCAAACAGAACGCCTTCTTGCCTTTCAAGTTGAAATGGAACGCCGTCGCTTACTCGGCGTACCACAGAGCAAAGGAGGAAATCGGAGCGCAAGTGATGGCCGCTGCTATTTCGCTTTAGTTCATGTGAGTGGAAGGTTCGCGATTGGTTGCTCCTTATCGGCTTCGTCTTCGCTTGATTTAGTTGGATCCCTTACGCCATGAGCTCAAGCTCTTACGCCATTAATGGCAGACGAAGTTCTGTATACAAGGGAGTTACCATCGTATCCACCATCTTGCATCTGAATTTGCCGCTACCCACTTGCCTTTTACTGCTGCTGTAATCTAGGGAAGACGAAGGATGGATTTAGGGATGAGGATTTTTAAGCCTGGAAAGACAATACTAACAGAATTTTCATGGTTTCATATTTAGGGCAACGATTTTTTTTTTAGACTTCTTGAACATTGTTGAGTTTGATGTGCTCCGTGAAAAATGGGTTTGATTGAGGTAAAATGAAGAATGAAGTTTGTGCCTGAGACATCTGATGTCCCTCCGATGAAGTTCCCAGCCCCCTATGGTGCAAGAGTTCCTCGCGAAGGCTCCCTGGACACGTCTGCACCCAGTTTGCATCCATCTCATCCAGGTCACAATTTTCAGTCAAACTAACTCTCATTAACAGTCAACATAACGACCAAGGTATTTTTGCTCCCAATATCAATGTTTAAAGGTATTTTTGCACCTTCTAAAAGTATATGGTGCTGGGCGCTCTTTGGACAAAAGTTGATGAGTATTTTTGCACCTTAACCCTATTATCTATCCTCACTTTCATGCTCAGACATCATTTCTTGACCCTCAGACTCGCACACACACTCTTCCTCTCTTCGTCACCTCTAGCTGCTATAATCTCTTTCTTTATTGTCGGGATGGCTTGGTATTCATTTTCATGGAGCTCTTCCTCTTTGTTGTCTCCATTTTGCTCTCACGTTCGACAAAATATTTTTCTTTCACAAACTCTAGGTAGCCCTCTTTTGTTAGTGTTCTCTTTCATTATTTTTGCTTGCATGAACGTTTTAATCAGTTCATCTTGATTCATACTCCTCATATTTCTTTGTCAAAACACTGATTCATATGGCTTTTCATTCTTTATCGAAACCCTAATTGAAAGTTCACATTTTTTGTTCTTTGTCGAATCATTGATGCTCACTCTTTTTATTCTCTATGCTATGTATGTATGTCTTGTCTCCTTTGACCATCATATATTTCACAAGGTTCAACCTATAATGGAAATGACATACAAGACATGCATATATAGCACATAGGCCAGATGAGTTCAAAACATACCATATATTCACAAGTATGAAGAGCTTGATGATAAGTGTCTGATATATGTTATCTATGGTAGTATTGGTAGGTCATAATTATTTTCTTTGCTCCTTACACCAAATGCGATGCGCTCATGAACATATGTTGTACATAATGGAATATTACATATGCAATAATTTTGTTATGTACAACAAATATTCATGAGTTGCATTGCATTGCATTTAGAGCAATTAATTCTAGCCAACTAACACCACCACATATACTACAAGGTTCGACGTGCAATGAGAATCAACACAACAACTGCATATAGCATGGAGGCTTTGAAGAGTGACAATTTGAGTGGTTTTTTTGTAGCTATCCGTTATGTTTTTATGCTTCTTTTATAATCCATATTATTGTGCTCATTACATATTCCTTTGAGTTTTAAAAAGACATGTGAATAGCATTATATAATTTGATATAATATATAACTCCGTGTAATTGAAAATGGGGGATGAATACAGTTGGAGGTTGCAGATATAGGCAAGCCACAGGTTGCTGCATTGATCTCTGTGGTTGTTGCCTTCCTTTCACTGGTATAAGTATAATAGAATCATACAATTTCATTTAACATGAATATATCTTGGTGTTTCTCATGATATAACATGACATGTATATTAGATAACAAGTTATCTCATGTTCTGTTGTATCCATCAAGTGATATGTTCATTTTTAATGAAATTGTATCATTCTCATCAACATCATCATATTTATTTGTTTATCTGGTTGTTTAATTGAATCTTGTTTTCCATGCCTTTGTTCTCTTTCAAGTTTTTTTTTTTTTGGTTTGGATGCTCCCTCCTTAAAATGGGTTATATCATTATTGAATGCTTGGTGGGAGTATCGATAGTAATTTTAACCTTGACGTGTGGGATCTATCAATGTGTTATTCATATCGCGGGCCATCCTTATAGTCATATGTAGCGACCCTTGGATTGGGTGCTAAGATTACCAATCTTAGGCATTTTGGCTTTTTTGAGACTTCAAGTAGAAATGACTCTTGCCTATCTAAGTTTTAGGTGATAAAGGTGGAGCGTCTTATTTAATGAAGCTGAGTCTAATAAGGTTGATATACAAACTTGAGATTTTTTTTTTTAATGGTTGAATATGGTCATGTGGTAAGGTGTTCATTGAGATGGAAATCAAAGTGAATGTCAATAATAAGTAGCTACCCGACTATGTAGAGTTACTAGTGATGGGTTGATGGTTAAAACGTCTAAATTTGATGATGAAAAATGTAGGTCAGGTGATCTATGCTTGCAAGGAAAAATTCTTTGCACTAGATTACCACTCAGTCTCACAAATTTGTCCTTGCAAGAGATGATCTTCCAACCAATGTTTTTCATCCTCCAATTTAGAATTATTAATCCTCATCTCATTACTAGTATTTCCAACTAATCGATTACTTCCTTATTATTGGCAATTAGCTTGTTTTCCATATGATCCAAAACCTTATCACGATATCAAATTCACTCATATAAAATTCAATTCTCATGTTTGTATATTAACTCTATTATACATAGGTTCATTAAATAAGAATATTCTCCTTTATATTATGAAACCAGGGTAGTGTAAAGCCATGTTTCATATTTGAGGTCAAGAATAATCAAAATGCATAAGTATGATAACCTAGCACCCAATCCATGGTTAGCAACATTCAACTTTAGGGATGCTCACAATATGAATCATGCTCATGCGTAAACATCATGTAGATGCTGGGTCTAAAATTGCATCCACTAGTCCTTTGAAGGCAGGGGAAAGTGCAAGTATAAAAAATAAACCTTGAAAAAACAAATATTGAAATTAAGATTCAATAGTTATCTAATAATTTAGGGCCTAGATTCATGATTATTAGTTATAATTATTATTTTTATATCGATTGCATTTGTATTATTAGGGTTGTCTGTAGGATTTATATTACATAATATAGATTTTAGATATAATAATTCAATAGGGCTTCTATGAAACAAAATAAAATGTACAATTTTTTTTTAAAAAAATAATTGCTTATTTCTTAGAATAGGTATGAAATTAGCTGGTCTAAAAAGTGAGCATTTTTTTAATTATAAATTAAAACTTTTTAAGACTGGCAGTTTAAAACACTAGTGCAAAAAAGGCTTTTAAGACCGCCTCATTTAGAGCGGACTATCGACGCCCCGGTCTTAAAGGTATGACCGGTGGCAGTTTTGTAAATATAAAGAACTTCTTGGACTGGATCGTTTATCAATGGGTCTTAAATATATTATTCAGACCGCTTAAAAAAAACAAACGGTCTTAAAAATGTTATTAAAAAAATTGAGATATCAAATTTCTTTATAGAGAAATCTCAAACAGGCCGACTTATATTCTCTGCGGTCCAAAATAATAAGAAAAAAATTAAATAAAAACTTTTAAGACCGGATATATATAATAGGAGGTCTTAAAGATTATACTTTTAAGACCAGACATAAATCGTGCCTGGTAGTAAATAGTTTATTACTTTTAAAACCGGAGTTTAACAAAGGACGGTCTTAAAACTTAACCTTTAAGACCGTCGTTGTTGTTCATCTGGTCTTAAAAATAAAGCGCCAAATATATCTTCGCGTGAAACGTTACCTTATGACTTACGTTGTCCCTCTGAACTTTGAAACCCCTCTTCTTGTTGTGAAACCACTCTTCCTGTTGTATTACCACTCTTCCTTGCCCACGTACCACTAGCCTCTGTTACTCTCTCATTTGCTCAGGCATTCCTCTCTTCTTGTCTCGAAAATGAACGGTGAAAACGATTCCATTCATGTTCCGGGAACACCAGTTACTGGTGTGAGTCAGAATGAATCCTCTTCATCTAACAATGTGCCTCGTAACCGCCGTGCACGCCGTGGTAGAAGAGGCACACGAATGATGGATGTAACCCTAAGTCGGACTTTTGGGTCAAGGCTCGAGATTCAGTTTAATGAAAAGTTGCAACCTTTCGGTACTAATAAAAGCAAATATAATAGTTTTGTCGGCTATCTTGCACGCAGCAAGGTTAGTATCTTGATAGATGAGTGGAAAAATGTGGACTTTGACAAAGTAAAGCAACCTATTTGGGACACTATCCGACTTACATACACTGTCCCTGACTCTGAGGAGTTGAAAGACAAGACATTATCTTATTGTGCTGATCGGTGGAGGAAGTTTAAGACCTCTCTCGCTAACACGTATATTTTTGCCGAGGTTCCACCTGCCAAACTACCTTGGGACCAGTACACATTTATTGATGAACGAATTTGGCGACAATTTGTTCTGCTGCGGACCACTCCTGAAGCTCTGGTGAGTCTATATTTATTTTTGTTTGCCCTTTTGTTTGCTTATATAACCTATGCGGATATGTGAATGTTATTGTGTTCATCTAATCCTGTTAGTTAAATTGTTTGGTGTGTGAATAGAAGTATACATTTCCTGCCTTTGTCTATGCAAATCTGATATGTAAACCCTGAAAAGGTAAAATACTAAGGAGGTAATTGTGTAATGGTTTGTCTTGCAAAGGAGGAAATGAATAGTCTTAAAAGGGGGAAACTTTATATGCCCAATTGTTACTATCTAATGTGGATTGATGATCCCACTGGATGCCTTAAAAAGGATCAAGTTTGTATTATTCTGTAAGCATAATTCTCTTTTGTTTTTTAACCTATCTACCTAGCAGTACAAAACATAGCTCCAATTTCTTCTACAATTCTACATCTTCCTTAAATGAAATGTTGAAACTTGATGAAGTGAATTTGACTAGTGTTTGAGGTTCATATCAAGCAGAAGTTCTCTAATTTCTGTTAGTGAGATGGCTGGAATTCATAATCAATAGTTGTTTTCAATTTTGATTCATAGGAAAGAAGGGAAAGAGCACAGGAGATAGGGAGAAAGAATGATTGCCCGCATAGGGCTTCTCGCAGTGGATATGAAAAGGCTAAAAAAGAATTGATGGTGGCCAAGTGGAAGAGATTGGAAGATGAAGCAAAATCCAATCCTTCTATGGTACATGGTCCGCCATCTCCAATACGTCACAAGGAGTTATGGTTGCACATTCGGCAAAAGCCAAGCGGTGCCTACACGAGTGAACAAACTTGTGTAGTTGCTGAAAGAATCGTAAGTATCATTATTATTGTTATTTTTTAGTCACTAAACATGTTTCATTACTAAGCTTCTCGTTATCTGTACCTTACAGGAAGATCTTAAAAAGAAAGAAGCAGAGGGATCTTTTGTGTTGGCCGGGAGGAGTGATGTTTTGACTGTTGCGAACGGAAAACCGAACCATGGTGGGCGTGTAAGGGGGATTGGAGGACGGGTAGGCCTGAAGGAATACTTTGGTTCATCCGCCAAACACCATAGACAAAGTATGGTTACCCGGGAGGAGATGGAACAAACAGTGGCCAAATTAAATTAGGAAGCAGCGGCTAAAGAAGCAAGGTATCAATCCGATATGAGCCAGTTGAGGGAGGAACTGAATCAGATGAGGCTGCTTTTGAGCTCTCCTCCAAAGACCAGTGTTCCCTTCAGACAATCACCTGCAACTGTGCAGCAGAGCACTAAAGGGAGCTGCATTGTTGGACAGTCAGAGCAACCTTGTGACCTTTATGTGGAGGATCCTGATCATCATGATAGACTACTATTGGTTGCAAAAGGGACTGTCCACAACTTATTGGGATCAATTGTACACCACCAACAAATGTCTGATGATGAAGTTAGAGTGTCAGTTGAAAAGATGATCATTGATGCACCTCTCCCTCTCCCAACTGATGAGCTGAAGCTTGTGAGTGATGTCAAGGGAACCTTCATCTCTTGGCCAGTAAAGCTTGTACATGTCTCTACTCCTCCTGAAGCTTCAACCCCTCATCCTCAAGTTTCATCCCCTCCTCAAGCTCCATCCCCTCCTCAAGCTCCATCCCCTACTGCTAAGTTGACTGGTTGCGAAAAAATATCCGATATGGCGAAAAGTGGAGTTTTTAAAGATAAATCGTGGTCTATCAATGAAGTAGTAGGCGTCCCTCATCCTCTACCAGTCCAAGTTGACACCGTTGATATTGAGTCCCTGCTGCTTCCTAGACAAGAGCTTACTGATGCAATTGTTCAAATTTTTATGAAGTAAGTAGGTTATTCTATGAGTACATAATTTAAATGCATCGTTTAGACACACATACATATATACTAATTCCCTTATCGATGTAATTATTGTAGGTTCTTGCATCAAGAATTGGAGAATAAGGGCAGGAGCAACGATTTTGGATTCTTGTGCCCTGTGTATTCAAGTCAAACAACCTTGCAGAAGAGACAACAGTACATATCAAGGAGGTTGTGTCAAGTGAGAAGAAAGGTGTACTTTTTGCCATTCTTCCACAGGTACATATCACAAATCTTGTCTACAATTCACTTAATTCTGCTACATATATCACTGAGTATACTTTACTGTTGTGAATTTTTAGCCGCCACTGGCAGTTGGTCCTCATGTGCATGGAAGAAAATAAAGTTATCTTCTTATGCTCCACTCACAACGAGCCAGTGCCTGCGTTGACGAAGACGATCAACGAGTAAGCATGTCATTTTGATTCTCTTGTCTGAAATCTCTGCTGTGAATTTTTAGTGAACATTGATAAATATGCATTTTTGATGATAGTGCCATGAGGACCTTCCAAATCGACGCACTCAAAAGGCATACTTATCAGGCCAAAGAGCCTAAATGGCTTAAACCACAGGTTGGTACAATATTTGTACACTTGGCACACTGCCTTGTGAACTTGGTCAGTAAGATATATATTACTTATATATATTTCTTGTTCTTTTTAGACCCGTCAGCAACCACTGGCGTCCAACTTATGTGGCTAGTACGTCATGAAACACATGTATGATATTATCACTAAAGGAAATACTAAATTATTTTCAAAGATAAATATTTGATGTTACATATTATGCACGCAAGTTAATTCAGTTTCTGGCTTAATGTTACATATGAAATATGGATGCAAGTTAATTCAGTTTCTGTCTTTGATGTTACAGATGTTTCACTACCCTGATCCCTTTTCGGATACTGAACTCGAGCACATACGCAATTTGTTTTGTGAATATTTGTATGACCTGATCTTAAAGTCAGGACAATAATTAATGATGTCCTAAATTCATTTGTAAATATATCCTGTAGCAACAATAATCTTCTATAAATTTGTTTATTTTTTCGAACAATTCATTTGTAAATATACACAGGCAATGTAAAATTCAATAGATAAATTTGTTTAATTTTTCGAACAATTTTCTTGTGTCCATTTTGGGTTTCTGAATGTATTGGATGGTGGATATAGCTATTTAGTGCTTGAAATTTGAGGTTCGGAATGTTGTAAATAAGCAAGAGTTCGCGACTTTAGGACCGTATATTGTAAACTTCCGGTCCTAAAAGTATTCGGTTTAAATAATATGGGACTTTTAGGACCGCATATTTTAAACTTCTGGTCCTAACAGTATTCGGTCTAAATAATATGAGTCTTTTAGGACTGTATATTGTAAACTTCCGGTCCTAAAAGTATTCGACCTAAATATTGTGAGACTTTTAGGACCGTATATTGTAAAATTCCAGTCCTAAAAGTATTCGACCTAAATAATGTGAGACTTTTAGGACCGTATATTATTTTACTGTCCGCTCCTAATAGTCTTCCTTTAAATAGTTGACTCGCTTTTCAGACAAATCATTAGGGTTTAAGGCAACTGAGGTTCTGGCGTTCTGCTCAAGCTAGGTCCTTCATTGTTGTCGATTTTACCTCTCCTGATTTAGATTATCGATTTCCCTTTTCTTTGTCTCTTTTCTTTTTGTCGGAAAAAGATGGGAGATATTTAAAAGGACACTTTGTTTCTAATCAGGGCGAGGTAAAACCGATGACAACGACGGTTCAACCTTGAGAAGAATTGTCATTGTGTTTGTTTTTGTTCGAATAAGGTAAACGATGTTTTTTCTTTTGTTGGTATGATCTTAACTGTATATTGTTGGATTTTTTAATGTGCGAGTTTTTAATGTTGATCATACATACGAGGACAATGTTTTGTTTTTTTTCCTTTTTGTTGGAAAAAGAAAGAATGTAATGAGAAGGACAAGGCGATCGAAATAGTAAAGTAAAAAATTTATTATAGTTTTTTATGCTGCCCTGTAGGGGGTAGTGGCAGTACATTGTTAGTTCTCAGAGTGTTTTGATGATCACTGACAATTGTAAACAATAAGTGGAAAGATTTGACAAGTCAAGGATGTTTAAAACTCATGATTTTTCTATCTGTCAAAATAGAACTCGAGCCTATAACTGTTGAACTCGAGCCTATGTTTAACAGAAAGCATAAACTTGTCAAACCAAAGATCAAACTTGAGACTAAACCTGAAGTTTATAATTAAACCTTTGAAAGTTCGCATGAACTCGAGCCTATAACTGTTGAACTCGAGCCTATGTTTAACAGAAAGCATAAACTTGTCAAACCAAAGATCAAACTTGAGACTGAACCTGAAGTTCAAAATTAAATCCTTGAAAGTTTGAGTGAACTCGAGCCTACCATTTAATGAACTCGAGTTCGCCATTGACAAAGTTTTTTTTAACTTTTGAAAACCTATTACAAACTCTAAACTTCTACTCAAACCTCAAGTTTGAAAAAGTTCAAAGAAGATATTAAGTAAAAGAACTCGAGCCTGTCTTGATGAACTCGAGTTCATCCTTGGCAGGACAAGTTTGTTTAAACTTGTAAACAGAACATTGTCCTTAAACTGGAGCCTAAACTCTTCAGACTCGAGCCTAGTTTTGACCGAGAGCCTTCAGAATATTTTAGAGAGAACTAAACTCGAGCCCAAGCTTCTCAAACTCCAGTTCAAAAGTTCCAGAGAGTAATTAGCCATTTTCAAAAGTTTCAAACTCGAGCCCACTTGTCTTAAACCTCCAGTTTGTTTTATGTTAACTCTTTTTGAAGTTCTCTAAGAAAAGAGAACTCGAGTTCATCATTAATGAACTCGAGTTCGTGTTCTTACAAACCTCAGGTTTACACACAAACCTCCAGTTTGATTTTGACAGAACCGAATTCTCAAAATGAATAAAGGCCGAACTCGAGCCTAACATTATGAACTCGAGTTCAGACCTCCAGAACAGAAAAACGCATTTAAACTCTGATATGTCAAATTTGATTCTTTCTTCATGTTTCAAGTTACCCATTGAATCTAATCATTATATCTATCTCTTATATATGTAAGTGAACTGTTCTAACAAGTTTATTTATGAGATAACAGAAAGAATTTGAAATAGACAGAGATTCAATTGGAGCAACACTTTATGCAACTTGGATTATTTTATCTTATCCTTCAAGACAAGATTAAATGCATGACAGGTTGGCATTACAGACAGTACCATCACCTCTGAAGAAAGCCAAACGTGATTATTCTAAAAACAGAATGTCATGGGCCACCAATATTCAAATGCAAAAGCTACAAACACCCAAATCTGGAAAGTAGCAACAGAATATTACCCATCAGCTTCTGCAGTACCTTTACACATGGAAGAACACTCACAACAGTCACATTTTCGAATGGGAACAAGCTTCAGTGGATTATTAACGTTCAAATGGTTCAAACAATTATAAATGACTGAGGAACTGAAGCCAAACAGATACAACTGATGAACAACTACTCTACTCGAAAATAATCATCCTGAGTTGTTCTTTTCATTAGGCTGTATCTTTGATACATTGTACTTCAGTATTTATCTTATCTACTCTTTGAGAGAGTCTTTCTTGTAATCATTCATTGATTGAGATAACCACAAGTCAGGGGACTTGGTGGTTGGGAGTATTGATTGCATCTTGTAAGGGGGAGTGAGTTCTAGTGAGTGAACTACTCTGAGTACAGAGATTGTAATCAAGTCTTGTGAAGTTAGTGGATTGAAAATCCCAAGTGAGGCTTGGGGACTGGATGTAGGTCAGAGAAAAGGCCGAACCAGTATAAATTGATCCGTGCAAAGCTTCTCTACTCCTCTCTTCATTTATCCTCTGCTTTAACTTGCCCAAAACAGAGCCAAGTCTTCAAAATTTTATAGATACCCAATTCACCCCCCCTCTTGGGTATCAAGGTCCATTCTTTCATTTGGTATCAGAGCAAGGTCTTCTCAAGAGAGTCTAACAGCTCGAGAAGGATCATTATGGAAGGAATTCTTCCCGATGGAGCCTCTATCAACAGACCACCTGGTTTCAATGGAGAGCACTACTCATTCTGGAAAGCCAAGTTCAAAGTCTTTGTCATGGCTACTGAATATGGACTATGGAGAGTATTTGAAAGAGGAGATTACACTCCTACAACTATGGAAGATGGTGTGAGAATTCCAAAGCTTGAAGAGGAATATGATGACAATGATCGAAGGAACATCACACTCAACAGTAAGGCAGTTCTACTTCTCCAAAGTGCATTAAGTCAACAAGAATACTTCCGGATTTGCACACTTCCATCTGCAAAGCATATGTGGGATGCACTAGAAATTGCTCATGAAGGGACAGCAGGTGTAAAGCAAAATCGTGTAAACACCCTCATGACAGAATATGATCTCCTTAGAATGAAGTCCGGCGAATCCATTGGTGAATTTCAACTTCGCTTCACTCATCTCATAAATCAACTTGCTGCACTTGGTAAAGACTATGATCAATCAGTCCAAGTAAGAAAAATTCTCAATGTTCTCAACAAGGAATGGGAGGCCAAAGTCACAGCAATAGAAGAAGCTAGAGGAGAATCAATGACTTCTGTGGCTGCTCTATTTGGTAGCCTCTCAGAATATGAAGCAAAAATCAAGTTCAAGAAAGGACTTGACGAGGTACATGGGAAAAGCAAGGGATTGGCTCTTAAAACAGCCAAGGAAGCAAGAGATTCTGATAATGAAGAAGATGAGGAAGATGAAGATGAAGAAATCGGTATGTTGGTCAGGCGCTTCAAGAAATACTTCAAGAGAGACCAAGGGTTCAAAAGGTTTCAGAAAGGAAGCTCAAGTCATGAAACAAAGAAACCAATCATCTGTTATGAGTGCCAAAAGCCTGGACACATCAAGTCTGAATGTCCTTTGCTGAACAACACCAACAAAGAGAAGGACAAAAAGAGCTTCAGCAAGTATAAAAAGAAAGCATACATTTCAAGCATATGGGGTGATAGCTTTTCAGATGAGGATGAAGAGGTTGAAGATGAAAAGGCAAACATATGCCTAGTAGCTCAAGAACAACAAGATGATGATGAGGTATATGACTCAAAACCTTCCTATGATGAACTTGTTGATGAATATTATCTTGTGCAAAAGGAATTTGAGAAACTCGCAGAAAAATACTTAGCTTTGAAAAGGAAAAATATCACTCTTGAACTACAAATTGAAAAACTATCTTCTTCTAAAATTTTGATTTGTCAGGAATGCCCTGAATTAAAACAGAAGAATGTACATCTTACAAAAGCACTTGAAACATTTACTAAGGGCAGTGAAATGCTTAATGTAATTTTGAAACAACAAAGATTTGTAAATGATAGGTCAGGTATTGGTTACAAACCAAATTCTGATAAGAAGAAAGGTAAAAAGAAGAGTGGTCAAAAATCTTACATGAACTACTTTACAAAAACAGTTCACTCCTCAAATCCCTTTGCACATTGTGATTATTGCAATAGGAAGGGCCATTCAACTTCATCTTGTTTTCATAAGAGGGAAGGAAAAATTAAACCTATAGGAAACTATAAATGGGTACCAAAAGGAACTTATGTTCTCAAGGTGCAAGCTAACCCAAAAGGACCCAAGAAAAGTTGGGTACCTAAAACTTGATCCCATTGTGATTTGCAGGTTTGTCTTAGAGCATCAAGACCCAACAAATGGTATATTGATAGTGGATGCTCAAGACACATGACTGGTGATAAAACCAAATTCCTTACAATTAAACCAAAAGATGGTGGTAGAGTCACCTTTGGAGGAGACCAATCAGGAAAGATTGCTGGCATTGGTGAGATTGGAAGTAGTGATGGTCCACTCATCAAGGATGTCTATCTAGTAGAAGGATTGTGTCACAATCTCCTAAGTGTGAGCCAAAGCACTGATAAGGGTAACTTAGTTATCTTTGATTCTAATGAATGCTTTATTGTCAAAAACGATTTGATTCCCATAGAAAATTTGAAAACTAAAGCCTTGTTTAGAGCACCTAGAGATGGCAATTGTTATACACTTAACCTCTCTAGTAATACCTCCGTGTCAGAAAAATGTTTTGTAAGTAACTTGGATGAAAGTTGGTTATGGCACAAAAGATTAGCTCATGTGAACATGTCTCAACTTGACAAGTTGCTGAAAAAGGATTTGGTTATTGGTATTCCAAAATTGAATTTCAAAAATGATAAGATATGTGATGCTTGCCAAAAAGGAAAACAAACCAAATCATCCTTTAAAACGAAGAATGAGATCTCTACTACCAGACCCCTTCAATTACTTCATATGGACTTAGTTGGACCAGCTAGAGTTAGAAGTCTTGGTGGAAATTTATACACTTTGGTCATAGTTGATGATTATTCTAGATTCACATGGACAATTTTCTTATCATCTAAAGATGAAACATTTGATCAATTTGTTGTGTTTGCCAAGAAGGTCCAGAACGAGAAAGGTTTTTCAATTTCAGGTATACGAACCGACCATGGTGGAGAATTTGAGAACAACGCCTTTGCTGAGTTCTGTGACAACACGGGGATTGATCACAACTTTTCAGCACCAAGGACACCACAACAGAATGGTGTTGTGGAGAGAAAGAACAGAATACTCACTGAGATGGCAAGAGCAATGTTGAGTGAAAACAACACATCACAAGTATTTTGGGCTGATGCCATGAGCACTGCATGCTATATCTCCAATAGAGCTTACTTAAGGAAGAAGTTGAACAAGACTCCTTATGAGCTCTACAAAGGGAGAAAGCCAAATCTCAGCCACCTTCACATTTTTGGTTGCAAGTGCTATGTGCACCATAATGGTAAAGAGAATCTTGGTAAATTTGATTCTAAGGCTGACTTAGCGATATTTATTGGTTATTCTAATAGAAGCAAAGCATATAGAGTTTTTAACGCTAGAACTAAAGTTGTAGAAGAATCAATACATGTTGTGTTTTGTGAAAATGATTCTAACAGATCCTTGGATGATGAAGAAGAAAACATTTGCAAAAATCAATTCTTTTCAAAAACTACCCCTTCCTTTGAAAATTCTGAAAATGTTTTTGAAGCTGATCCTGAAAACAGTTTAGAAAATCCTGATCAGACTCAGCCTAGAGCTTGGAAATATATAAGGAATCATCCTTTAGACCAAGTTATAGGTGATATTAATCAAGGAGTAAGAACCAGAAGAAGCACGTTAAATGAAGTAACCTTCTCTGCATTTATTTCACACATTGAACCCTCTAGAATAGAAGAAGCCCTTTCAGACAATGATTGGGTGATAGCTATGCAAGAGGAATTACATCAATTTGACAGAAATCAAGTTTGGGACTTGGTACCTAGGCCTAAAGACCATCCGGTCATTGGCACCAAATGGGTATTCAAAAACAAACGTGATGAATCTGCAATCATAGTCAGAAATAAGGCAAGACTAGTTGCCAAAGGCTACAATCAAGAAGAAGGAATTGATTATGAAGAAACTTATGCTCCAGTGGCAAGATTGGAAGCCATAAGGGTTCTTCTAGCCTTTGCTTGTGTTAAAGGAATAAAACTCTTTCAAATGGATGTTAAAAGTGCCTTTTTAAATGGTTTCATACAAGAAGAAGTTTATGTTGAACAACCTCCTGGTTTTCGAAATGAAAATTATCCAGATCATGTTTTTCGTCTCAAGAAAGCTTTATATGGTCTTAAGCAAGCTCCTAGAGCTTGGTATGAGCGATTAAGCAAATTTCTTCTTGATCAAGATTTCGTTAGAGGGAAAGCTGATACAACTCTTTTTATTAAAACTAATAAGCTAAATGAAATTTTAGTTGTTCAAATTTATGTGGATGATATCATATTTGGAGCTTCTAATGATACTCTGTGTGAAGAATTTGCAAAGAAAATGCAGGGAGAATTTGAAATGTCAATGATGGGAGAACTAAATTATTTTCTTGGATTGCAAATCAAGCAAAGGAAGGATGGAATTTTCATATCCCAAACCAAGTATCTGAATGATCTCTTAAAGAAGTTTGGAATGGATCAATGCAATGGTGCTGATACTCCCATGAGTGCAACTACTTCTTTGGATGCTGATGAAGAAGGCAAGGACTTTAACATAACAAAGTATAGAGGAATGATTGGGTCATTACTCTATCTTACAGCAAGCCGCCCCGACATTCAATTCAGTGTGGGGATGTGTGCAAGATTCCAATCTGCTCCAAAAGAGACACATGCTGAACATGTGAAAAGAATCTTTAGATATCTTGCTGATACTAAGACTCTTGGCTTATGGTTTCCCAAAGGACAACCAGAACACTTAGTAGCATATTCAGATTCAGATCATGCTGGATACAAGACAGATAGGAAGAGCACAAGTGGACAATGTGAATTCTTTGGTGGCTCACTTGTGTCATGGTTCAGCAAGAAACAAACCACTGTTGCTGTATCATCTACTGAAGCTGAGTATGTGGCTGCCTCAAGTTGCTGTGCTCAAGTGTTATGGTTAAAACAACAACTCGCTGATTTGGGAGTGTACTTGAAAGAAATTCCAATACTATGTGACAACACAAGCACAATAAGCTTGGCCAAGAATCCTGTGCAACATACAAGAACCAAACACATTGATGTGAGACATCATTTCATCAGGGATCATGTTCAAAAGAAGGATGTCAAAGTCATGTTTATCCCAACACATCTCCAACTTGCAGACATTTTCACAAAACCTCTTGCAAAAGAACAATTTAATTTCATAAGAAGAGAATTGGGAATGGTAAACCCCAATGAACTGTAAGTATTTCTCACTCATTTTAATGTTAGTTATGGTTTTGATAATGATTGATTACTGACTTAAGCATCGGAGTATCTAGAAGTGTCTTATGCAGGATGCTCTTATCTCAAATTTGCTGAAGTTATGACCGAACTCGAGCCTGACAAGAAAGAACTCGAGCTCGAGAGAGACTGGAAGTAGTGAAAGGCAAAAACAAGAATGAACTCGAGTTCATTAGTGAATGAACCTCAAGTTCATTTTTGGCAGAGAGCAAGGCTGGATCTCAGGCATGACGAACTCGAGCCCATAAGTGACGAACTCGAGTTCGTAAATCACAGAGAGCAACCTTGGAGGAAAGTCATCCTGAACTCGAGCTCGTAAGTGAGAACCTCAGGTTCACGAGGAAGTTCAAGAGTTCTCAGCACACTCTTGAAGTCCAGGTAAGCAAATTTTAATGACGAACTCGAGCCTGAAAGGTGTGAACTCGAGTTCATCACGAACTCTATATATACTACAGTTACAAACTTTTCACTTCACTCTTCACACACCTCCGGTTTGCCCTAGTCCTCTGCGTCTTTCTCATCATCTTCTTCCTCTGTTTTCTGCGAAAATGGCCTCTCAATCCACAAATCCCAAAGACACAAACCCTAACCCTTCTCAATCTGTTTCTCAAACTCAATCTGAACGCCCTGTCCGCACAAAAAAGCGCTCTTCCCGCCTACAAGATGGAATTGACAAATTCGTTAGAGGAGTTGACGGCGAAAATACTCAAACTCCTCCTTCCAGACCGAAAGGAGTTGTAATTAGAGAAGAGAGAACGAAGAAGAGGCATGATCCCGAGCCTCCTGTCCAAGGAAGAGGTAAAGCCCCTCAGCCAGCTGCTCCTCTGAGGGAAAAACAACCCTTCAAGAGAAAGAAAACCGCGGGTATCCACTCTGTTCCCACTCCCGGTCAAGGTAGTGGTCAAGCTGAACCTCAATCTCAGGAACAAGGGACACCTCAGGTATCTCAGCCCTTACCTGCAATTTTAGAAATTTACAAGCATAAGAGGTGCCCAGAAGGTTTCAACATAGAACCATGTAGAATGACAGCAGAAGAGGGTGTTTTATTCAAGAAAAAATATGATGAAAAGAAGAAATTCTGTCCTATAGTCTTTGTAGATTTAGCTAAGCTAAAAGAAGAATGTAATTTGGATTTGAGCCCCTGGATGAATCAATTTGAGTCCTTAATTTCAATCAAGGCTGCCTATAGTCCCAAACTTGTGAAAGTCTTTTACTTTCACATGAAATCTGATAATGTGCTAAATTCAGATGGTGATTTAGTAGAAGAAAGAATTGTCACAAAGGTTAGAGGTCAGAAAATCACAATTACTCCTAACTATCTGAACTCTATCCTACAAATCTCAAACCCTCCTAAGCCTGAAACTCACAGATATAAGCAACAGGCTATATTTAGTTTACTCAGACCTGATGAACCTATTCCTAATACCCTTGAGATACTGAATTTCACCCCAGCTGCCATGCCTCTGAGAAACCGAGCCATCTGGTACATTTATTCCAGGAATCTTCTTCAGAAGGGAGGCAACTTTACACACTTTGCCAAGAAAGATTTTAACATCTTCGCCTCCATTCTAGACCAACAACCTCAGAATGTAGGTTACTGGCTCTTTCAAGAAATAGCAAAATTTGCTTTTCACTCACGCCAGTCATCCCAGATTCCCTTTGCCAGCCTGGTTTCAGTAATTCTATTTCATGAGAAGATTTGGCACTTGGCTGAGAATGACTCTCCTCAATTTCCAACTGAATTTGGACAGCACATCATGAACTTGATGCAAACTCACAGGCCTGAGTACTCAGATCAGTCCAGAGCCCCAAAGAGGTCCAAGCCAGCTACATCCAGAGCCACACAGTCCAGAGCTGAAGAAGCTCAGAGTGCTCCTCCACCTCCTTCTGATTTTAATGTCAGAGTTCAAGAAATTGTGGACAAGGCCGTATCTGATCTAATAGAAGGAATTGAACTAGCTGTAGGGAAGCTAGTTGCTGAAGTGAACAAGGGTCACAATAACCTGGTGGATGCTCAAGAAGCCTTCAGAGTTGAACAAGAAGCACTGAAGACTCAAGTCAATGAACAGACCTCTACTATGTCCACCTTATTGGTTACAATGATGAACCTAAGCGATAAGATGGACAAAATCTTAAAGTCTCAGTCTCCGGATGCTTCTACCTCTGTACCTGCCCCAGACTCAGAACCTGCTCACGCTCAGCCTGCACAGACACCTCCTTCTGCTCCTACACCTTCGACCTTCACATCCTATGCTGAGCCACTAGCCATAGTACCCTATGTCCAAATTGAACCTATCTCTTCTTCCCCTCCTTTTGATGATGCCAAAGGGGGAGAAAGTGTGGAGTGAATATTGATTGTTTTGTAACTTTTGTAGTCATTTTGGAATTATGTGAATTCTTTTTTTTTTTTTTTCAGTTTGAAGTTATCAATTTGAAGTTTCAGTTATATTTTTTTTTGGTCTTAAAGTTTATCTCTGATAATTTGGTTAAGTCTCTGATAATCTGCAAAATTTTTGTTTCACAAAACAAATCCTTGATATTCTGCTTCTGATATATGTTTTCTGTCAATTTGATCACAAGCTGAATTTCAAAATAAATTTCAAACTAAGTTTCCCAATCAATTGTTTACAAGTGTTGTCATCATCAAAAAGGGGGAGAATGTTAGTTCTCAGAGTGTTTTGATGATCACTGACAATTGTAAACAATAAGTGGAAAGATTTGACAAGTCAAGGATGTTTAAAACTCATGATTTTTCTATCTGTCAAAATAGAACTCGAGCCTATAACTGTTGAACTCGAGCCTATGTTTAACAGAAAGCATAAACTTGTCAAACCAAAGATCAAACTTGAGACTAAACCTGAAGTTTATAATTAAACCTTTGAAAGTTCGCATGAACTCGAGCCTATAACTGTTGAACTCGAGCCTATGTTTAACAGAAAGCATAAACTTGTCAAACCAAAGATCAAACTTGAGACTGAACCTGAAGTTCAAAATTAAATCCTTGAAAGTTTGAGTGAACTCGAGCCTACCATTTAATGAACTCGAGTTCGCCATTGACAAAGTTTTTTTTAACTTTTGAAAACCTATTACAAACTCTAAACTTCTACTCAAACCTCAAGTTTGAAAAAGTTCAAAGAAGATATTAAGTAAAAGAACTCGAGCCTGTCTTGATGAACTCGAGTTCATCCTTGGCAGGACAAGTTTGTTTAAACTTGTAAACAGAACATTGTCCTTAAACTGGAGCCTAAACTCTTCAGACTCGAGCCTAGTTTTGACCGAGAGCCTTCAGAATATTTTAGAGAGAACTAAACTCGAGCCCAAGCTTCTCAAACTCCAGTTCAAAAGTTCCAGAGAGTAATTAGCCATTTTCAAAAGTTTCAAACTCGAGCCCACTTGTCTTAAACCTCCAGTTTGTTTTATGTTAACTCTTTTTGAAGTTCTCTAAGAAAAGAGAACTCGAGTTCATCATTAATGAACTCGAGTTCGTGTTCTTACAAACCTCAGGTTTACACACAAACCTCCAGTTTGATTTTGACAGAACCGAATTCTCAAAATGAATAAAGGCCGAACTCGAGCCTAACATTATGAACTCGAGTTCAGACCTCCAGAACAGAAAAACGCATTTAAACTCTGATATGTCAAATTTGATTCTTTCTTCATGTTTCAAGTTACCCATTGAATCTAATCATTATATCTATCTCTTATATATGTAAGTGAACTGTTCTAACAAGTTTATTTATGAGATAACAGAAAGAATTTGAAATAGACAGAGATTCAATTGGAGCAACACTTTATGCAACTTGGATTATTTTATCTTATCCTTCAAGACAAGATTAAATGCATGACAGGTTGGCATTACAGACAGTACCATCACCTCTGAAGAAAGCCAAACGTGATTATTCTAAAAACAGAATGTCATGGGCCACCAATATTCAAATGCAAAAGCTACAAACACCCAAATCTGGAAAGTAGCAACAGAATATTACCCATCAGCTTCTGCAGTACCTTTACACATGGAAGAACACTCACAACAGTCACATTTTCGAATGGGAACAAGCTTCAGTGGATTATTAACGTTCAAATGGTTCAAACAATTATAAATGACTGAGGAACTGAAGCCAAACAGATACAACTGATGAACAACTACTCTACTCGAAAATAATCATCCTGAGTTGTTCTTTTCATTAGGCTGTATCTTTGATACATTGTACTTCAGTATTTATCTTATCTACTCTTTGAGAGAGTCTTTCTTGTAATCATTCATTGATTGAGATAACCACAAGTCAGGGGACTTGGTGGTTGGGAGTATTGATTGCATCTTGTAAGGGGGAGTGAGTTCTAGTGAGTGAACTACTCTGAGTACAGAGATTGTAATCAAGTCTTGTGAAGTTAGTGGATTGAAAATCCCAAGTGAGGCTTGGGGACTGGATGTAGGTCAGAGAAAAGGCCGAACCAGTATAAATTGATCCGTGCAAAGCTTCTCTACTCCTCTCTTCATTTATCCTCTGCTTTAACTTGCCCAAAACAGAGCCAAGTCTTCAAAATTTTATAGATACCCAATTCACCCCCCCTCTTGGGTATCAAGGTCCATTCTTTCATACATGATACAAAAAAAAACATAAAAATATTTACTCCTCCCTATCGTTGTCGGAGGGGAGGGAGTCATCGGAGAGGTCGGAGACGTCGTCATCTAGGGGATTGTACTCAATGTCCTGGGCATCGAGTATCATGTTGATCTTGTTGTTGACGGCATTGTAGACCTGGAAAAGCTGGCCCAATCGTTGGTCTATATGTGTAACGTGGGCCAGGAGATGTTGCAGCATCTGTCTCTTAGACGGGTTGGGAAGGAGCAGAGGAGGAGGGTATGGAGGAGGAAGAGGATTGAGAGGAAAAGGAGGCCCTCGTGGTGGTGGAGCAGCCATTACCGTGGTTGTAGAAGTGATGGAAAAGAATGTAAAGAAAGTAAAGTAACAACGGGTTTAAATAGAGAACCCATCTTGAACAATATGAAACGCCAGAAATATTAATGAAGTGACGCATAGTTCATTAGAATACGAGGAGACGCCTAGTTGGGAAGTTTAACTGGAAGCCGAAGAGATCCTCTGATAGAGTGTAAGGATACAACTTTGCTATCGGAATTTGAAACAATGAACTTTTAATACCGGATATTGTAAAAGATCCGTTCTTAAAACTAATATTTTTTACGAAATTAAATATTACTTTAAAAAATAGGAAAAATAAATAAATGAATTTTAGGACCGGATAAATGATAAAAGATCGGTATTAAAACTAATTTAATTGATTAAAAAAATAAATAATATACTTTTAGAACCGGATAAATGATAAAAGGTCGGTCTTAAAATTAATTCATTTAAAAAAATAAATAATATATTTTTAGGATCGGACAATTTTAAAAGGTCAGTCTTAAAATAAAAATATTTAAATAATTTAGATCGCATATTTATAAAACTCGCTCGTAAAGTAGACCATTCGTCTGCTCTTTACCTTTATTAACTCCTCATACCTCTTTGTCCTTAACTCCTTATTAACTCCGACTACCTCGTAACTCCAAACTACGTACCTCTTTGCGCTTATCTGAGAACTACTCTCTGCCTTTATTAATAAACTTCTCATACCTCTGTTAGTTCTCTATGTGTTTTGATGATAATCAACAATTGTAAACATGTTTTGAAGTTTCCAAAATCTGTTAAAAACCATCTGGCAATTGCATACTCGAGTATAGGAAGCCATACTCGAGTATTGGATTGATAGTGAATTGCTCAAATGCATTTTACAAGTCAATACTCAAGTATTGGAAGTAATACTCGAGTATTGAAGTTACAGAGAGCAATCAAGTTTTGAACTTAAGTGCATACTCAAGTACAGCACTAATATACTCGAGTATAGGTCATCCAGAGAGCATCCAAATTTTTCAAACTGAGTCAATACTCAAGTATAGGAAGCTATACTCGAGTATTGGACTTACAGAGAGCAAATGCTTTTTCAACTTGAGTGTATAGTCAAGTATGATACTTGCATACTCAAGTATAGGCCTTACAGAGAGCCCCCAAAATTTTTATAACAGGTGTATACTCGAGTACAGGTTTTACATACTCAAGTATTGGGCTCTTAAACTGTCTTCAACTTAACACCTGATCTTGCATACTCAAGTATTGATTTGTATACTCAAGTATTGACATGGTATAACTTCACACTTTTTGAAAATTGAGTTACATACTCGAGTATAGGAATGCTTACTCGAGTATTGGCCATACAGAGAGGTTATCCATTTTGTCAATGACTACTCAAGTGTGGAAATGAATACTCAAGTATTGAGACTTTTGAACTTAAAGTTTTTCACACAAACAGTTGCATACTCGAGTATAGTACTAACATACTCGAGTATGGACCTTGATTTTCAAAGCTCAAGTCACGATGGTTTGCCTCTTGAAGCTGTATACTCGAGTATCACTTTGGATACTCCAGTATTGACACTAGTACACATTGACATACTCGAGTATAGAAGAACATACTCAAGTATCCAACGGTAAAAACTGATTTTCAAATCACACGAATTTGAGAAACACTTTTATTTGAACTTATTGCTTTCATCTATCATTCACTTATGTTCCCAGCTATGTTTAACAAGTTTGTTAAGTGAATTTCAGTTAGCACAGATGAAGATTAATGAAGGTCAAAGGCAAAAAGCAAAAAGGTGTTCAGAGCATTAAATGCACTTCAATAAATTAACCTCCTTTTGGTTAATCCACCTGAACATGCCTTCTCAACGGTAAAGAAGGATTTCTACAACAAGTAAACTCTTCTCCAACGGGCAAAACTCCAGAGAGCCACCTCAGATTAATCAGACACCTGGATTAGTTGGAGATTAGAGAGAGAAGCTAACCAAACTTAATGCTAATCACCTACAACGGTTGGATTCATCATACAACAGTCAATTAATGCTCTCTAAGTATAAATAGAGTGCATTGAAGTCTTCTCAACAACTTTGCAGAACTGAGAGTGAAATTCATTAAGTGTTCATTCAATACTCTTAGTTTTCATCTGTAAAAGTATCTTTTGATACAAGCACTTCAGTGATTATCTTATCCACTCTTTGAGAGAGTTATTTCTGTTGTAATTCATTGATTGTAATAACCACAAGTCAGGGGACTTGGTGGTTGGGATAATTGATTGCAACTTGTAAGGGGGAGTGAGTTCTAGAGAGAGAACTACTCTGAGTACAGAGCTTGTAATCAATTTGAGAGTTATAGTGGATTGGAAAATCCCAAGTGTGGCTTGGGGACTGGACGTAGGTCAAGGAAAAGACCAAACCAGGATAAATCATCTTGTGCAAAGTTTTTCTTCCCTTCTCCTCTGATATACTCTGTTCTCCCTTGTCCAAAACAGAGCAATTGTTTAAATTTTTTTAAAGATACCCAATTCACCCCCCTCTTGGGTATCAAGCTCCAATCTTCAACCTCTTTGTGCCAATTGCTCAAACCATGGTTAGATACAAGAGAACCGCTCATAGGGGTGCTCTTACTCGTGATGCTCGTGCCTTCCGTCGATCGTTATATGGTGCGCCTCCTTCATCGATAGTGCGTTCTATTGAAACAAAAAAGTCTCGGGTCGTTGGACCCATTGTTATTTCCGATAATGAAGAGATTGTCGCACCCCCCTCCAGCCTTCAGACCATGAAGAGGTTCCTGCTCCACCTCTCCAACCGGTTGGCCCCAGCGCGCCTACCGCTGACCCCTCTCTTCTTTCCTCTAATGATTCGCTGATACAAATAAGACGGCAACTTGCTGATATCCGGCGGGAAGTTAATGCTGCTCATGCCGATATTGCCAAGGCTTTGAAGGATAACAAGCTTTGAAGGATGTATATATAGTCAGATTCTTGTTTTTGATAATTTTCTACTTTTTTTTAAATATTTTTTCTTGTAATGTGTACAGCAATATTCAAGTAATATATATATATATATATATATATATATATATATATATATATAGCATTAAGAACTATAAGCTTGTCTCTTTTTAATTTCTTGTTCATATTCTCCAGTAATTTAAGAAATTTAACTCCAATTTTCCTTTAATTTTTATTCATTCAGTTTCTGCGCTCACCAAAGCTAATACTTTTTTCTTGAAAAATAAAATTGAGAATTTATTTCCGAAGTTTTCAGATAAAGTTATATATGTAGGACCGTCTAATTATAGTTAACCATTCTTAATAAAATCTACAAATGAATAATAAAAACTTAGGTCCGGAGTATTATAAAACTCTGGTCTTAAATATTTAGTTACGTATTTAGGATCGGATACAGGATAAGAATTCGGTCTTAAAAGTAATACTTAAAAAATTTAATAAAAAATATTTAGGACGGGATACTTTATATTATTCGGTCTTAATAAAGTCCAAATACAAAAACATTCCTCTGACGCGCGGAAAATTAAATTTTCCTCTCTGAATTTCTCTTGTCGCGCCGAAAGTGATTATTGAGGAGGTTTTGTCTCCAGTGTTTGTGTGTTGCTCCGTCGGTGCTTCGCGTTGCTCTCTCGACAATCACTTTCTGGTTCCTCAGCTAAACATATATAGACCAAGCTGTAAGAGGTGTTTTGGTTATATAACTTCATGGTTTTCCTGCTTATCGTTCTGGGTTTTTCATGGGTTGAATTAAATCGATGAAATGCTCTTGTGGGTTTCTCTGTTGTTAATGAACATTCTATTTTGAAGTAGCACTTGAGACCTACCCAATTGACCAACAAATTTTTAGGGTACTCTTGATGTCTCCAACATCAACGTTCATGGCGGGAGAAGAAAGACTCTTATTTCACATTTGAATTTATATGCTACAGGTGAGTCCACAAGACCTTCATGTGAAGCATTTAATTTCCTTGTCATGCATTTATTTTGCTTCTTGGATTCACTGTGATATTCATGACCAAAAGTGATTCTTCGTTATGCATTTATTTTGTCTTATTTTACGTATGTTAAATCTTTCCGTCCATATGAATTCTACTATGGATCACAGCTGGATAAATGCTTTACGGACGAGCGTTGAATATTAGAATGGGGTGAGAGATTTTGTAGAATTTGCTAAACAAAATGCCAATGATGATAGTGGGAAGTTTTATTGCCCTTGTGTAAAATGTTTGAATGAAAGGCGACTAAGTCCAGAAGTTATACATACACATTTAATTTGTGAAGGATTTTGTTAGACTTATACAGTATGGGTATGGCATGGTGAAAAAAATACCAAGTGGGTCTCAACATGGGGAAGTGGCCTTTGATGATAATGACACGGATATAGATGATCGCATAGAGGACATTATTCGTGATGTAGGAGAAGAGGTCTTTCGTCAAGCACATGCATATGGTAATATGTGCAGTGATGCAGAGACCCCACTATACCCTGGGTGTAAAAAATACCAATTGTTGAACACTGTATTGAAATTGGTTAGCTTGAAGGCACGTCATGGATGTAGCAACAAGATTTTTTATAAAATGCTTGAGGCTTTTAAGGACATGCTTCTGGATGATAATGTGTTGCCGCATCGATACTATGATGCAAAGAAAATACTTTGTCCACTGGGGATGGAGTACAAAAAGATCCATGCATGCCCAAATGACTGCGTATTTGATGAGCACGAATAATACCATATTTTCCCTATATTCCATGACTAAATTGGATGGCAAAAATGAGCTTAACTATCAAGTAATCAAGCAAAAAGGCATGTATTCGTGATGTAGGGAATGAGAGACAGAAATCATCAGAATGTGTTAATTCACAATGCTTTTTAAGGAAAACTGTGTAGCAGAGTTGATGCGATGCTATAGCATTCTGACAGCATACCGAAGAGCAATACAAAGCACATGAATGCTACAGCAAAGTAGAGGACGCAATGCTATGCGGTGTATATTCTGACCTTTTTATCTAGATGATTTCAGGAATTAAATAAAAGGGCAATAATGACAGATGGATTGCTGATGTAACGGAATAGAAGATGCGGAGGATCGGAACTGAAAGATTTGGATGAATCCCACAGGATCTGTAGAGGCAATCTAATCTAATCAGAAGATACTGAAGATCCTGACAGAATAGGAAAGTTTCAACCGTTGTGCAGCACGAAAGCTCGATTATAAAAGGCAGTCGAGAGAACCCTAAAGAAGTCGGAGAGCCCTAGACAGAATTCTATCTTTGGCAGTCTCTCGAGAAGAGTGAGCAAGATCACAGAGCACGATATTTCCAGGACAACCCAGCATCCTTCCCTTGAGTTCGATGGAGAGAAGACGACGCGGAGTAGTGACGTGATAGGGCTTCTTCCATGCTTTGGAACTCCGTTGAAGCTTTTTGTTTTCTTTCGTTTATTTTGTATTTCAATCATGGGTCTTTCTGTTGATGTTTGTTTTGCGTCTTCCTCATCAGTCATGAACTAATTTCCATATGGCTGGATAAGGATGAATCTTTAAGTGTCGAATGAATCCAGTTGCATGTTTTTAATTCAATAAATTTGGTTGTGCTATCGGTGTTTTAATTACTAATTGGTTAACGGAAGTTAAGGGCTAGATCAGTGGCTTCACTTACTGGCAAGGAGTGGAGTTAGACCTCCGAGAAATAGATGCTTGCTAGACGGCCCGTGCACGGCATGGCCTATATTGTAGACTTCAGGAATGGGTCTACCGCTCATCACCATTAACACCCTGTGCATAGCAAAGATCTATACTAGAAAGTTACCATAGGAATATGGAATGAGTATAGGTAGTATCCTACGTATCGGACGCGGAAGCTTCGATAGACAATAGAGGTGGGTTGACCAAATAACCTTGTGAGAAGCAGCTATGCTGTAGCAATTGCGGAAGCTGTACAGTATAGATGCCGTAGCATTATGTAAGGCACTGGGGGATTGACGCACTTAAGGACGATTCTGAGTCCAGTCTAACTTATTACTGATATCTTCTCTCGTTTATTGTTATTTTGCTAGTAGCATAGTAGCCAAAACCTCTCAAACCGATTTAATTTACTTCTCCTTCACGACTTTCATAGCAACCGAGCGTCAATCTTTGGTATCACAGTTTCTGTGGGATGATACTCTACTTTCACTTTATTACTTGTTCGACTGGTTTGCTTGCCATAAGGGAATTTGACCAACAAGTTTTTGGCGCCGTTGCTGGGGATTGCTGATACCCCTAGTGACGACGCCCTGTTTCTTAATAGTTGTGATCTATTTAGTACCTAGCTCACTTGTCTCTGTTCTTGATTTTTCAGGTACAGTCTGTAGTGCATGCGCAATTCGCCTTCAGCCAATCTAGAGCCTTACGATCCTGAGATTGACCGCACCTACAAGCAAAGGCGTAGAAAGCAGAAGCGGAGAAGCCAATCCGTTGGCACAGCGAGCCTGGCGGATATACCTGATGATCACGGACGAGAACAATGAGAGCGTATAGAGATGCACAGGGATAACTAGGACCCTCCACCTCATCAACCAGACTTAGATGAGAACAAGGCCATTATGAACAAATTGACTTCGATCATTGCTCTACCAACTATAAATGCTGGACACTTTGAAATCAAAAGTGTCATGATTCAGATGCTGAATGCGACTAGACAATTTTGAGGACTCCCATCTGAAGACCCGCATGTTCACCTCAAGACTTTCCTGGAGGTGTGTGATTCTTTTGTAATCCCTACATACCTCCCGACGCCATCTGGATTAAACTATTCTCATTCTCACTAAGGGACAAGGCGCACACGTGGCTTAATAACATGCCTGCTAATTCCATCACCACATGGAATGATCTGGGAAGTAAGTTCTTGCTGAAATTCTTTCCACCTACGAAGAACGCGCAACTCAGAGCAGAAATCACCAATTTCCAACAGAAGCTTGGTGAATCCACTTATGATGCCTGGGACAGATTCAAGAATATCCTTAGAAAGTGCCCTCAGCACGGGCTGGTAAATTGGGTACAGATTGAAGCATTTTACAAGGGCCTTGACACTCAGACACGATCAATAGTAGACGCTTCCTCAGGAGGATCCCTGCTAATGAAATCTTATGACGAGGTCTATAATTTACTGGAATGTATGGCAATGAACAGTCATTAGTGGCAAACAGACAGAGCTACTCCGTCCCGCATTGTTGCAGGAATACATGAATTGGATGCCATGACTGCTCTCACAGCACAGGTCTCAACTCTGACCAATATGGTGAAAGGACTGACCCTTCCATCAATGCAACCATCCCAAGTAGCTTGCGCGTATTGTGGTGGAGAGCATTCGTATGCTCAGTGCTCCACCAACCCTGAGTCCATAAACTTCGTTAATAACTTTAACAGGGGAGGCAATGCTAACAACCCATACTCCAATACATACAACCCAGGGTGGAGGCAACATCCCAATTTTTCATGGAATTCCCAGGGTGCACAAGCAACAGGACAATCCGCATCTCAGCAACTCTCCAACCGAGCAACAAACCCGCCGGGATTCACCCAGCCAGCAAGGCAGCAAGGCGGGGATTCAGACCCGCAGAGCTCTATGTTGAACCTTCTGAAGGAGTATATGTCAAAAAACGATGCAATCATCCAAAGTCAACAAGTGACTTTGCGAAATCTTGAGACTCAAGTAGGACAGCTAGCAACTGCTCTGAATAACCGACCTTCAGGAGCCTTGCCCAGCGACACTGAAGTCCCTAGAATCTAAGGAAGGGAAGAAGTTAAGATGATCGAGCTTCGAAGTGGCAGAAGCCTTGCGCCCATGACAGCAACCAATGGCAATCTCTGATCTACGACTAGAGAAATCTGAAGAAGGGCAAGAGTGTAGTGAGCTACCCCAAGAGGACGAACAGAGGCAGCTAAGACCGGTACCACCAGCACAAAATCTAGGTGCAGCAGTTCCGCCTCCACAAATAGTGTTGGACGATCATGATCAATGTCCTACATCGAATGCTACCACATTACCAAAGCATAATTCTGACCGTGAACCTCCAGCAATGCCCAAACCACATCCGCCCTTCCCACAAAGGCTTAAGAAGCAAGGACAAGAGAAGTAGTTCAAGCAGTTCCTTGACATGTTGTGGCAATTACATATTAACATCCCACTTGTGGAAGCTTTGGAACAGATGCCCAACTATGTGAAATTTATGATGGAAATCCTGTCCAAAAAGCGGCGATTGGAAGAGTTTGAGACGGTGGCATTGACCCAGGAGTGCAGTGCCATGTTAACAAATCAACTACCTTTGAAATTGAAGGATCCTGGCAGTTTTACAATCCCCTGTGCTATCGGTCCCAACTACTTGGGAAAGGCTCTGTGCGACTTAGGCGCTAGCATTAATCTTATGCCTATGTCGATTTTCAAACAATTGGCCGTAGGGGAAGCCAAGCCCACTACTGTTCTATTGCAGCTGGCCAACCACTCAACAATGCTGCCTGAAGGCAAGATCAAAGATGTGCTGGTAAAAGTAGATAAGTTTATCTTCCCGGTAAATTCCATTATTCTAGACTTTGAAGCTGATCATGATGTCCCAATTCTGCTGGGGAGACCCTTCATGGCAACTGGCCGTACGCTGATCGATGTGGAAAAAGGAGAGCTCACTATGCGGGTGGATAACGATCAAGTTATCTTCTCAATACTGAAGAACATGAGATTCAGGGACCCAACTGAGAAGAACTTGTTTTGTTCAGATACTAGAAACACTCCAGGAGGCAGGGGAGCCCCCTACGTCACCACAGCATTAAAGTTGCTGTAGCAAAGTCTGGCTGAAGACTTTAAAGCAAGCGCTATTAGGAGGCATCCCAAGGTCATGGTTCTTTAACGACAACACGAGGGGAAACAAGATAGTTTGGTATATGCTACGGCATGGGATATGGCATCAAGGCCCAGTGCAGTCAGGTACGCTCCTCTCCTCGAATTTAAACACTACATGATTATTAGTGGACCACCCCAATGGGCTCGCTGTACATCACTCACGAGCCACGTCTACTCGTTTAAGAAACTGAATAGTCTTCTATTCAAATTGCTTCTGAAAAGCCACCTGACTCCAGTCCCACCTCCCGCGTCTTTTCACTTACCCACCGACTCGCCCCATCTTTCTCCTCCCTCGCACCCAGCCAAACATGGTCAGGACAAAGCGTACGACACGGTGCGACCGAGCGCCCCCACCGACCGCTACTCGCTGAGCGTTTAGTCGGACTCCACCACCCATCCCCATCGAAATCTCCTCCCCTTCATCCTCATCCACGGAACCCTCCTCGGTGTCAGGCAGTACAGACTCTTCAGATAGAGCCGACATTAACGCCCATGCCCACATCTTCTGGCGGCCGGCCACCGACGAAAAGTCGTCGCACAAGTTTCTCCGCCGCCTCGGTCACCTCCGCAAGGAATGCAAGACCCTCCGGCGTGATTCTTGGGCGTACCTGAAATCCCATCGCCGTCACCCGCCAGTGGCCGTCTCCCTCTCCTGTTCACATTCAGGTATCCCAGTGGTCAACACCCTCGGGGACTCATCGGAGGAAGATGACACAGCCACCAGTGCCCCAGTACCGGCCCCTCCTGTTCCCCCTGGCCCGTAGTTTCAATTTCTTCATTGTTTCCCTTTTCTTTTTCCTTTTTTTGACATTTGTTAATGCCCTGAAACCAGGAGCTTTATACCCAAGAGGGGGGGGTGAATTGGGTATCTTTAATAATTTCGAAACTTGTTCTGTTTTTGGTCACTCAGAACAGGGCTCAACTGAGAGGATAAGGAGAAGAAGCTAAACACAATGCAATTTATACTGGTTCGGTCCTTTCCTGACCTACTTCCAGTCCCTAAGCCTCACTTGGGATTTTCAATCCACTAACTCAACAATATTGATTACACACTCTGTACTAAGAGTTGTTCTCTCACTAGAACACACTCCCCCTTACAAGTTGTAATCAATACACCCCAACTACCAAGTCCCCTGACTTGTAGTTATCTCAATCAATAAATGATTTACAAGTATTTGACTCTCTTACAGAGTAGATATGATGAACACTGAAGTGCTTGTATCAAGTATGATACTTTACAAGTGAAAGCTAATACACAATAAATGAACTTAGTAGACTTTCGCTCAAAGTAGGTGTGTATCCTGTAAATGAAGTTAATGCTCTCTATTTATAGGTAGAGAACATTAAATGACCGTTGTAGAAAGATTTCAACCATTGGAAGTGATTAGCTTAGGTTCTGGTCATCTTCTCTCTCTAAGCTTATGCTAATCCAAGTGTTAATGTGATCTGATGTGGATTTCTGAGTTTCTGCCCGTTGGAATTGACTTTACTTGATGTAGTAAACATTCTTTAATGTTAACAAGGCGTGCTCAGATGGATTAGCCGAAAGTAGATGAGATTGTGCAGGTGCATTAAATGCACTGTTCACCTTTTTGCTTTTTCTCACAAATCTTCAATAATCTTGATCTATGCTAACTGAAAAACACTCAACAAACTTGTTAAACATATCTGGGATCATGAGTGAATGATATATGAAAGCAATTAGATCAAACAACAAGATATAACAGATTTCACAAATTTGAAAAAGCACCAACGGTCACAAACCTTGAGGTTAGTTCATCCAACCTCGAGGTTGACCAGTAAACTTCACCCAGACTCAGGTTTTAAAACATTCAACCTCGAGGTTGCAAAGTGAACCTCGAGGTTTCACTTAAAAAGAGACCTTCTGAAAAATCTCATTAACTTGCAAACCTTGAGGTTCCAAAGGTAAACTCGAGGTTTGAAGATTGTTTCAAAACTTCATTTTTCACTGGAGCCCGACAACCTCGAGGTTGACCTTTTGAAAATGCAAAGTGCAAAGTTAAACATAAAGCCCAGCCTCGAGGTTACAATCTTAACCTCGAGGTTTTCAATGCTTTGAAAACCAGTTTGCTCTCTGTATGTCACAGTACTCGAGGTTGAAATACCATACTCGAGGTCAACAGGTTTTTCTTCAAACTTAAGCTTCAAAATAGAATGTCCAACCTCGAGGTTGAAACATGAACCTCGAGGTTTCCATGCTTGATGAAAACCATGACTTCTCTGGATGGATCAAAAACTCGAGGTTAGCTCTTGATACTCGAGGTTGTAAGTCTAAATGTAAAACTTGGGGTTTTCAATAAGGCCTGAACCTCGAGGTTAACTTTCCAACCTCGAGGTTTCACGTATTTCTTTTGTGAAACCAAGTTTTGACACTTAACCTTAAAACCATTTGTAAGACTCAACCTCGAGGTTGAAAAACCAACCTCGAGGTTTGCTCTTCTACAAAATTTTAACACTTAAGAGCAAAACCTCTTTAATTGTTTGTAGTTGTTGGCAATCATCAAAACCATCAGAGAACTAACATGCCCTGGGCGTTTTCCCGAGGGCACCTTTTGTGAATGATGCTATATATTGTTCCTGCTTGCTCGTTGCCCCCATCCCCATATCCTGCGACTAATTTTTAAGTCTTATTTTGTTATCGCAACGAGGGCATTGCGTCGTTTAATTGTGTGGGGGTGATAATTAAATATTTTACACACTACTTTTTGTATCTCGAATAGTAATTTAGGACTCTTTAGCTAATAAATAATGGCTTTTATACTTATTTGGGCTTTGGGCCTTTTATTATATTTTAGCCATTATTTAATAATAAATTCCAGTTTTATATTGCTTCACTGTTTTTACCATAACTCTTGAACCAGACATCGGATTTGCCTCATTTTTGTCTCATATTTCAGATGATTCAGAGAGCTACAATTGCTATGAAGACATGAAGAGCAAATTCAGACAAGAGGGCAGTCGATTTTGGAGCCGAAGCATATGTATTTTTGGGTTTTATTTTGGGCTCGAATTTTGTAATTAAAGCCCATATTATTTTATTTTCGTTTTTGGGCTGAACCTATTTCCCAATTAGGTTAACTTTAAGTGTGGCAGCAGCCACAAACACCTTTTCATTCATGTTTTTTGTGTTTTAGTGGATCAAAACAGAAGCTTTCATTTTCTCTCAACTCTTCTTCAATGTTCTTCGCGTTCATCATCTTTTCTTCATCTTTTCCAGCCATGCTTGGCTAAATATCTGTGATTAACCCAACGTTGAAGATTTCATGACTCGTTCAGAGAGCTTGTGCTTAATCGGTAACGTTTCGCGTTTCTGTTTTCATCTATCGGATTCGATTTTTGAAAAATAGTTCGAATATTAGATTAAATATTCGGTTTGGTTCATCCCAAGGACTAAGTTCGAACTAGGTTTAAAGTTTGCTGTGCGATTGCATAGTGGGACGCCACTGTTCGGACATATTCTAGGCGATCGTCTAATCGAGGGATTTCTGGATGAACGCAGAGATCTCGGTTCATCCAGAGCCAAACACGAGTTCGTTTATTTTTCGCTCAATGATGAACGTTTCTGGAATCAAAATGTTGGGTTGATCGTTGTTAATCTGTTTCTATTTAATCCTTTAATCCTCTGTTTGGTCTCTGTTTAGTTTCGTTTTGTCTCTGTTTAGTTACGTTTTTATTCCTTTTGAATTAAAAACCCTCCCCATTTACCATTCTGTTTCTGTTTCGCCGTCGCCAATCAAACCCGCTGTGAATTCATCGAAGAAACGACCCAGATTACACTATACTACAAATCTTTAAATCCTGGTTATTTTGGGAGAACACGGCAAATCCTCTGTCAAAGAGTGAGCAAGATCACAGAGCACGATATTTCCAGGACAACCCAGCATCCTTCCTTTGAGTTCGACGGAGAGAAGACGACGTGGAGCAGTGACGTGACAGGGCTTCTTCCACACTTTGAAACTTCGTTCAAGCTTTCTGTTTTCTTTCGTTTATTTTGTATTTCAATCATGGGTCTTTCGGTTGATGTTTGTTTTGCGTCTACCTCGTCAGTCATGAACTAATTTCCATATGGCTAGATGAGGATAAATCTTTAAGTGTCGAATGAACCCAGTTGCATGTTTTTAATTCAATAAATTTGGTTGTGCTATCGGTGTTTTAATTACTAGTCAGTTAACGGAAATTAAGGGCTAGATCAGTGGCTTCACTTACTGGCAAGGAGTGGAGTTAGACCTCCGGGAAATAGATGCTTGCGAGGCGGCCCGTGCACGGCATGGCCTATATTGTAGACTTCAGGAATGGGTCTACCGCTCATCACCATTAACACCCTGTGCATAGCAAAGATCTATACTAGAAAGTTACCATATGAATATGGAATGAGTATAGGTAGTATCCTATGTATCGGACGCGGAAGCTTCGATAGACAATAGAGGTGGGTTGACCAAATAACCTATGAGAAGCAGCTTTGTTGTAGCAATTGCAGAAGCTGTACAGTATAGATGCCGTAGCATTGTGTAAGGCACTGGAGGATTGACGCACTTAAGGATGTTTCTGAGTCCAGCCTAACTTATTACTGATATATTCTCTCGTTTATTGTTATTTTGCTAGTAGCATAGTAGCCAAAACCTCTCAAACCGATTTAATTTACTTCTCCTTCACGACTATCATAGCAACCGAGTGTCAATCTTTGGTATCACAGTCTCTGTGGGATGATACTCTACTTTCACTTTATTACTTGTTCGACTGGTTCGCTTGCCATAAGGGAATTTGACCAACAATATTGTATAGAAAAGAGTTTGAAGAGAAGCAGAATTGTCCGATATGTGAAACCCCAAGGTACAAGTCAAATAAGGGGCCTGCAAAAGTATTGTGGTATCTTCAAATCATACCAAGGTTCAAGCGGTTGTTTGCGAATGAAAATGATGCAAAAAATTTGCGGTTGCATGTAGATGAGAGGATTTCTGATGGAAAGCTTTGTCATCCATCCAATTCTTCTCAATGGAAGAAAATCGATCAATTATTTCCCAACTTCGGCGAAGAACCTAGGAACCTTAGGCTTGCCCTTAGCACGGATGGCATGAATCCATATGGAAGCCTTAGCAGCATACATAGTTCTTGGCCTGTACTCCTCATTATTTACAACTTATCTCCTATGTTATACATGAAACGAAAGTACATCGTGCTGTCTATGTTGATTTTGGGACCAAAACAACCCGGAAATGACATTGATGTTTACCTTCAGCCCTTGATCGAAGACTTGAAGGAGTTATGGGAAAAAGGTGTTGATGTTTTTGACTCTTTCAAGAAGGAGGTCTTCAAATTGCAAGCCATGATATTCTGTACTATAAACGACTTCCCAGGATATGGTAACTTGTTAGGGTATAGTGTAAAGGGCCATAAAGCATGTCCGGTTTGTGAAGAAGGCACATGCTACCATCAACTCCAACATGGAAGAAAGATGGTTTATCTTGGACATAGGAGATTTCTTAGACGGGGCCACCCATATTGTCAATTATAGAAAGCCTTCTTTGTTGGCCAAGAATATGAAGATGCTCCAGTGCCATTGATTGGGGAGCAAGTTTGTGAGAAGGTGAAAAATATCAGTGTCATCTTCGGTAAGACAACCAAGAGTAGAAAAGATACAAATATGTGGAAAAAGAGATCTGTATTCTTCGATCTTCCCTATTGGCAGAATCTTGATGTGAGACACTTTATTAATGTCATGCATGTGGAGAAAAACGTATGTGATAGTATTGTTGGCACGCTTTTCAACATACAAGGTAGTTCCAAGGATGGTGTGAAGGCAAGATTGGATTTGCAAGCAATGGGAATACGTGAAGAGTTACATCCAAGGCCATATGGGAAGAGAATTTATTGTTCCCCGGCTTCTCATACTTTGTCTAAGGATGAGAAACGAAGCTTTTGTGAGTGTTTACATAGCACAAAATTTCCCTTGGGGTATTCTTCAAATTTTAAGAGGCTTGTATCGATGAAGGACTTGAAATTAGTAGGCCAAAAATCTCATGATTGTCATGTCTTGATGCAACAGCTACTCCCAATAGCTATTCGAGGCATCGCCGAATATGATCTTCAGGTCGTTTTGACTAGACTTTGTGTCTTCTTCAATGCGGTTTGTGGTAAAGTTTTTGACATTGAAAAGTTGGATGAATTGAAGAATGAATGATATCTTATCTTGTGTCACCTTGAGAAGCTTTTTGTTCCTACATTTTTTGACATCATGGTTCATCTAATTGTTCATCTAGTGAGGGAGATAAAGTTGTGCGGCCCTATCCATTTGCGATGGATGTACCCAATTAAAAGATCTATGAAATTCCTTCAAGGGTACGTTAAGAATGCATACTGGCCAAAAGCATCGATTGTTCAGAAATATGTTTCTGAAGAAGCCATGGAATTTTGTTAAAATTATTTGGCCAAAGTAAGACATATTGGGCTTCCAAAATGTCAGCATGCTGAAGGGGGTAGGCGAGGGGCTTCAGTAAAGACTGTGGATCCTGATGAATTGTCATAAGTCCACTTATACATCTTGAATAATGTTGATGAAGTTCAAGCTAGCATAGCTGCGCATAAAGAAGCTGTGAGGAAAGAAAATCATCGAATGACTAAACAAAGGTTGATTAGGGAGCATAACAGAACTTTTGCACACTGGTTCAAACAAAAGGTCGAGGGAGAGGAATGTGTTTCTGATACAATCAAATGGTTAGCACGTGGTCCTGGGGTTGATGTCATAAGTTGGAATTCATATGTGATCAATGGTTATACATTTTACACGAAGTCCCTAGATGATAGGAGCACAGTCCAGAACAGTGTTGTTATGTTAGAGGCTAAATGTATGCACTTCTCCAGTTCGAAAGACAAGAGCCCTTTATTGGCAGTCATGCCATATTATGGGGTTATTGAAGAGATATGAGAGGTGGACTATGTAAAAATCAGATTTCTCATTTTCAAATGCAAGTAGGTTAATGTCAATAATGGTGTTCGGATCGATCAGCTAGGATTTACATTAGTCGATGTCAATAGTAGAAGTTTTGGAGATGAACCTTTTATTATGGCAGACCAGGCGAAACAAGTGTTCTATATCACCGATCAAGAAAATAAAATGTGGTCTGTAGCTCTCAAAAGAAAGAGGGTCATTGATATTGATGAAAAAATAATATTCATATGCAGATTTCTTTGAAAACTTTAAGGCTTTAACTATATATATTATTCCTTCTATGTTCATAAACAATGTCATTGACTATGAATTTTGTTCTTGTTTTATTTTTGTGGCAGGATCCGACCAAAGGGGCATGTTATAAAAGAGGATGTTATGTTGTTGGGTGGGAATCAGATGAAGGCATGGTGAATATTATTTTGGGCGCATGTATGTTCTATTTGTAACTCATTGTATTTGTAAGTAAGTTATCTTATTGTATGAATTAATTTAGGTGTTGTATACATAGTATAATCATTAATTAAGAGGCCAAATAACTCATGGTGAATAATATTTGTATTCTTTTTCCAATTCAATTTATTCAAATAATTGTTCATAGCTTGTAGCTTAAAGTATCGACTTTTATGTTAGTTCTCTATGTGTTTTGATGATAATCAACAATTGTAAACACACCTTGGAGTTTTTGCATTTGCTAAAAATTTATTGTCAAATGGAAACTCGAGTATTGATATGAATACTCGAGTATTGACTTGACAGAGAATTGCTCAAATCCTTCTTGACAAAGCAATACTCAAGTATTGGAAGCAATACTCGAGTATTGGACTTACAGAGAGCAATCAAATTTTTCACCTTGAGTCAATACTCAAGTATTGGAAACAATACTCGAGTATTGAACTTACAGAAAGCACTCCAAGTTTTCACCCTGAGACAATACTCAAGTATTGATATGAACACTTGAGTATTGAATACTCAAGTATTGAGCATACAGAGAGCTTTTCCCTTTAACAATGATTTGGATACTCAAGTATTGGGAACAATACTCAATTATTGAGGTTTTGAACATAAACTTATTTTTTCACTAAACAGTTCAAAACTCGAGTATGGATTTGCATACTCAAGTATTGACATTAAGGACCATAGTTCAAGTCCCAATGATTCCTCTCTGGAAGACGAATACTCAAGTATCAAGATGGATACTCAAGTATTGAGTTAAGTGCACAGTGACAAACTCGAGTATTGATGACAATACTCAATTATTGAGTTAAGTGCACAGTGACAAACTTGAGTATTGATGAACATACTCAAGTATTGAACTTTAAACTTAAAAATCAAATCTGACGAATTTTTGCAACCATCTTATTTGATCTTAATACTTTCTCTTATCATTCTTCTATATTCTTAGCAATGTTTAACCATCTTTTTGATGAGTTTTAGACAGATTAATGAAAGTTAATTGAAGGTTAGAGCAAAAGCAAAAAGGTAGTTCAGAACATTAAATGCTGAACAAAAAGTTGCTCTTTTTTGGCTAATCCAACTGCACACGCCTACAAAGCTTTTAAGAATGATTTCTACAACAAGTAAACTCCTCTTCAATGGACAAATTCACAGAGAATCAACTCTGCTTACTTGGACAGCTGGATTAAGCTGAGTTTAGAGAGAGAATATGCCAAAACCACTTCCTAAACATGGCAGAGCTTCTCCAACGGATCTATTGGGATAGCAACGGTCATATATTGATCTCTACCTATAAATAGAAGACGGATTCAATCAGAAAAACGTGGAGAAACAAGCTTACACTTCCAACATGCTGAAACTCTGCTCTCATACCATTTGCACTCTGTTTTTCATGTTTAGTTAACTTAGAGAGTGAAATGATTTATATTGCTCTTTAGTGTTTATCTATTCACTTCTTAAAGAGAAGATTTATTGTAATCATTCTATTCTTCTAAGAGTTACTCAAGATTGGGTGATCTTGAGTGGGAAACACATTTTGTTGATTACAACTTGTAAGGGGGAGTGAATCCTAGTGAGAGGATTACTTCGAGTACAGAGTGTGTAATCAAGTGGTGTGTTGATTACAGTTTGTAAGGGAGAGTGAATCCTAGTGAGAGGGTTACTTCAGTTACAGAACGTGTAATCAAGTTGAAAGAAGATAGTGGATTGAAAATCCCAAGTGAGGCTTGGGGACTGGACGTAGGTCAAGGATAAGGCCGAACCAGTATAAATCAGTTTGCACATTCTCTTCCCTTATCTCTTACATTTCCAGCATATATGTTTGAATGTGTTTACATATATAAATGTGTGGTTATTGCTTTCTAAGCTGATTTCAGGGAGTTATGAAAAGAGTTTCAAAGTTCTTAAATTTTTATACTTCACCCAATTCACCCCCCTCTTGGGTTTAGCCAGTTCTTACATTTTATGTGCTGGATTGGGTGGTGGATTTGTGTGTATATATATATAGTAGCAGGAACAACAGCAGGGAAAAATTCGGGAAAATTTAGACTGGAGATAAATAAGCCGGTCTTATATGCTTAACTGTTAAGACCGGATGTAATTAAATGTCCAGTCTTAAAGGTTAGTTGTATATTAAGCCCAGTCTTAAAAGTTGGTCTTTTAAGACCGGTATATTTAGACATCCGATATTAAATGAAAATATTTAAGACCGGAGGTAATTATCATCAAGTCTTGAAAGTCAGTCTTTTAATACCGCGTATAATTAGTTGTCTGGTCTTAGAAGCCACTATTTTTTAGACCTTATGTGTTTTGTCCGGTCTTAAAAGTCCGATATTTTAAGAGTGGCCTATTTTAGGCCAGTCTTAAAAGTTGAGTTTTAAGACCGAACAAAAACTATTTCAGGTTCATTTAGTACAACTTTTAAGACGTAATGTTTTAAATGTCCGGTCTAAAAGATTTTCTTTAAGACCGGTTCGTGTCCGGTCTTATATGGTAGACTTTTAATATCGGCTGGAACAAGACCGGTCGCTCATCCTTAACATTTAATATTTATTGTAGGTCTAATCTTAACAAGGACATACTTTTTAGACCGGCCGATATAAGACCGGACCTTAACCCAGTCTAAAAAGCCAATTTCAACTTGTCTAAAAGATCTTTTTCTAGTAGTGGATGCTACTTCTAACAATTCTTTCATATATCTACCTACAGAAGAAGTACAAGCATTGGTTGAGAAAATTGCTACCAATGATCAACAACTAGAAAAAGATCTTTTAGACAAGTTGAAATTGATTACTCTAGTGACCACTCCAGTGATGTAGTTAGATTACTCTAGCTAACAATTCTTTCTATTTTTGCATTCAAAAATGATGTAGTTAGATTACTCTAGTGACCACTCCAGTGATGTATTTTTATCACTACAAGTAATCATTAGAAGTAGAAAAACATATTACTCGAGTGACCACTTGAGTGATGTAATAAAACTTAGCTAAATCATCATGGTGATCTTTCTAGTGAAATCTTTTTACAAAACAAGATCACTCAAGCAACTACTTGAGTGATTTGATTGAATTTTCATCACCACCACATCACCATAATGAATAACCCAGTCATTAATATTATAAAATATTTTCAAAGGAAAAATCACTACAATGATGTTCCAAGCTCACTCAAGTGACCACTCGTGTTATGTATTAAATCTCATCACTAGCACAATACTTAAGCGATCTATCCCAGTGATACTGCTATGAAATATCTTGAAGAAAAGATCAATTGAGTGACCACTTGAGTGAAGACACTTTATGCATCACTAGCACATCACTCAAATGATGTATCCAATGCTTTGTAAGGTTCTCAAACTACTAATAGAAGATCACTCGAGTGACCACACGAGTGATGCTTTCTTAGAAAATAGAACATCACTGTGAAACATTTTAAATCATTGGATGATTGTGTAACTTGTTCTTCTTACTTCTAATCACTATAACTCTTCATTATATTAGTCCTTAAGTGTTTTCTAGGTGATCAAACAAGCATTAACATGCAAATTGAAAAAAACACTTTTATGTCAGAAGCATTAAATGCGAAGGACATTCAAATGACAGACATTCTCTATGCTCCAGTGGCTAATTCCTTAGACACAAAGAATGTTCAGAAACTTCAACGACTATAACAATGCTCAAGGACAATCCAACGGACACATTCAATAAGAAACGATCATTAATTCACTCTACCTATAAATACTCAGAGCATTGAAGACAAAGAACGAACTTCTGCGAAAAACTTACTATTACAATCATTGCAGAGTCTTAAGATCTTACATTCAAGTATGTACTTTAGTGATCATATATTTACTCTTGTGAGAGAAATTTATTGATTCTTTTGTTATTTGATAAATTAAAGATCATGGGATCTTGATTGGACATTAATTTCAAAGTGTAAGGGGAGTAATTGTTCTTTGAAAAAGAACTAGCTTGTACTGAGGCACCACGATCCGAACAAATCTTGGAGAATAGTGGAAATTTCAGAAGGCTTTTGAGGACTAGAACTAGGTCAAATGGTTTGTACCAAACCAGTATAAATCTTGTGTGCTTATCTTTGGTGAAATCTCTTTAACTCTTTTTTATTTCTTTATAGTTTGCTTAAATTTTGAGCTTTTAAATTATCACCTTATTGTTGGTCGATTTCCTTTATGGCAAGTGAACCAGTCAAACAAGTAATAAAGTGTAAGTAGAGTACTGTCCCACAGAGAATGAGATACCAAGAAGTGACGCTCAATCGCTACGATAGTTGCACAAACAAAAGTAAAAATAATTGGTTTGAGAGGTTTTTGTAGCTATGCTAATAACAGAAATAAACAGAGTGATTGTTGAGAAGATATCAGTAAGAAGTTAGACTGAACTCGGAATCATCTTTAAGTGTTTTAATCCCCCAATTGCTCTACCCATTGCTATAGCATCTATACTGCACAGCTTCCGCAATTCTACAACATAGCCACTAACTACAATGCTATCTGGTTAATCCTAATATTGTCCTATTATCTCAAGATTACTTATCAATCCTCGATCATACCCAAACAATTCAGTATCGATCAATATTCATAGGGTCCCTACTCTAAGGTACTAGAACCTTAGTTCAACCTCATTCACATTTAAGATCAAATTCAAGCTTAGTCTCACCCATATCCTGACACCCTCATAGCATCTCTAAGGATCACTATAAGCCAAAACTTAAAGCACTAGAGCCTCAAAGCAAGGAATCTCAAATTCCCATAATACTTCCCAGGGGGTCACCCATTCCGAGATTTCTCTTATCGAAGCACGCTTAACTTTCAGGTGTCCTTCTTGTTCGGGGGTACTCATGCTAGTACCAACCACTTGCCATTTTAGAAACTAGATATCAGCTTCTTCAAACACTTCCCTTTTAATTTTGTTATGGGAATCGGTCCCTGATTTCTATATCAAAGGACCCAAAGTTAGCAATAGACCTCATACTCTGTCCTACCTCCTTTTCTGCAAGAGTCTTTTCTTACTGGAGCCCAACCCTCTTCCTTAAGGTATTTATCCTTGATGCTCCATTTGCCCATCTGCACCCTTAACCATGTACCATTTACCAGTACTGTCCAAATCGTGCTTTGATACCAAAATGTTACACCCCTACCAGCCTCACCCTTTCGGGTGGCAGGTTAAAGGGACCATTTCCGCTTATTATTTTTCCTTTGCTAATTTATCCTTTTAAACATATATTAGAGGGTGCATGGCAAAGCATAGGATCGGTTTGGACAACTCCAATATACTGGTAAAGGTACAAACAATTACATAAAGGAATCCCCGTAGGGATTAGAGTACAATAGTCCAATGTATGTACTGGGCAATTAAGTAAGATAGTACAAACAAAAATATATACAATGAGATAAGGTATTCCATACGTCTTCAATCTTCATCTTTATTACTCTTACTCTTGTCCTTTCCATAGTCCAACCGGCCTACCGCCTTACACCTGTATCTTTTAAATCTGTCTGGAGTTCAAAGTTGTTGAACCCCAGAGTAACTGTTAGACTCATATACAATATGTACACAATGCATGCAATGCCAATCACAATAAAAAAGTAGAAATAAACCTGCCCCTGTCACAACAAACTGACATGTAGCAACTCCGTAGGACCGCTTGGTCAAGACAAGTCCCTCAGAACAACGTGGTCAAGGGCCTCAGTAGTCAGGGTGGCCAAAACCTAACCACCTACCCCTCCTGAGGCTTCAGTAGCAACCTATGAACACACAGTCACAAAGGCCCTACCTACCTCACATATCTCGGTACTGCAACAACACCCTAAGGACACACAGTCTAATAGGTACTGCAGCCTGATCCTACATGCCCTCGGTATTGTAGTAGAAACCCTAAGGACACACAGTCCAATAGGTACTATAGCCCGATTTCGGTACTGCATCAGAGGCACTGCAACCTGATCTCCTACATCATGATAAAACATACATGCAAGAGTAACATAGAGTATGCAAGTCAACAGTTACTACTTGGTATTTCCTTAAAGCGGTGAACTCTTCTCTTAGCGTCGGGGATACATCCTACACGTGAGAATACCAAAATACAGCCAAACACCATGCTATCAACTACACATCCAATCTTTACTTCAAGTTTCATGAAATACGCATAGCACCAGAATTTCCAGAATTTCTAACCCAACTTTGCTGATTTTTAGTAAATTCTAGAAAAGTAATTTTAACATGGGATCAGTGGCCTTAGCACCCTTAGAATGTCTATTTTATAGGAAAAATAATTCCCAAGGCCAAGTGGGTTCGAATCCTGTTGTGGTTCTCAAACTTTGACCACTGGTCTGAGAGAAAAAGCATGCTTTCAGGTCATTTTCAACTTAAAATATCTCTCGGTTGGAAACTCCAAATGACTCAAAATATTATATCAAAATCATCCTCAGGATATCTATTTTCACCATGTAATAATTCAGAGCAATCAGAATTCATTTACTATTTTAAAAGCACTAATTACTACACGCTGTCCAGAAAACACCAGAATCGGCAGATTTACGTAGTTTAACGTCTTAGGGTTTTTTGGGTGCGAAAAAGGTGATCCTACATATCCCCACTCAAAATCACGTTCTGGATCAATTAAAACCTCAAAAATACCAAAATCCCACTTTAAATCCACAAAAAACATCATAGGGCAGAAGCAAGAATTCCAAGTTGTCGGTTAGAGGCTTACCTTGGAATTTCGGTTGCGTATGACTTTCTTCACTTCCCGAACCAAGACTTCAGCTGGACACTCTCCCCTTACACCTTGAGCACGTCCTTGGGAAGGTGGAAATGAGGGGAGGAGGTCTCTTTATATAGACTCCAAAGTGGGGACCCTATCCAACCTTGATCACGATCCAACGGTTGAGAAAATTCCTTGGATTTAAATTATTATTTCTTGCTTGTTCCCCAAGTCTTCTAGAGTTCTCCATGGGCAGATGGGTGCACCTTTTTAGGCCCAAAAATCAGATTCCCAAATTGCTCCTGGTGGTGGTCTCTGGTATTGCTAGTTGTAGGTTTTTGGCCTAGGGGTAAAACGGTCATTTTGCACTGCTCTTTCTCCAAGACCGTGGGACCCGCATGATCTGCCCTAGGATATGCAATAATTACCCCTTATGAGTCATAATTGTCACTTCATTGTCATGTCAATTCCAAAAGATGTGGTCCAGATTAAACTGGATTATTTTATCTTTCTCTCTCTTCATAATTACTTGATGTGACTCTTCTCTATTTTCATAATTACCTGATGTGACCTTTTCTTTTCCTCCAATTCACTTTCTCTCTCCTCTGGGCCACCTTATCAGTGTCTTGGGCCTGGGCCCGACTCTGAGAAACCCTAACCGGTCCCGCTTAGCTCCTTTATGTCGGTTACACCTTTCCTCGTAACTCGTGCCACTCAATTGGATTTGTGTGGGCCCGAATCATCAGTCTCTCTTTCCCCTGACCAGAAGTGGATAGAACATAATACCTTGGGGATTAAGAAACCTTTATCCTAGTACCTCGGATCCACCTCGTAATGCGTGCTACCCGACAATCTAGCTTTTGGCCTTGAAATGCCACGTGCCCAACGTAGCACTACTATTACTGAGTTTTCCTTCTACACTTGGTCCAGAAACACATTTTCTCTCTCTTCCCTTTGCATTTCCTTCAAAAACGCAGGGCTCCCATGACTACCCTAAAAATGCCATCTACTTACTTATATCAACATATTTTCGCTCAACTAAGTATCCTATACCTCAGGACATAGTTGGGCGGCATCCTTCCCATCGGATTTACACCATATAGGCCTTCTGTGCCCCTTTTTCATCAGCACTTTAATTTCACGGCTTATTCATACTGGTCCACTAACCCGTATGGCCGAGTTACTTAGTCCCAGAGAGGCTTCCTAACTCTCGTCCTTCTTGGAACTCTTCCCGAACTGGGCCTAGTCGTCCGCCTATTTCAGGCTTATTCTTCATTCTTAGGGTCCAAAATTCGGGGTGTTACATTCGATACATATGATACTAACTATACTCCTTCCATATTCCTATGGCAACTTTCTAGTTAAACTTGCGTTATGCTCAGGGTGTCATGGTTATGAGAGGTAAACCCATTCCTGAAGCCTACAATAATAGGTCAAGCCGTGCACGGGCTGCCTAGCAAACACTATTTCTCAGAGGTCTAACCTTAACTCCTTGCCAGTAAGCCGAGGCCACAAATATAGCCCTTAACTCCCGTTAGTCGACTAGTAATTAATGCACCGATATGCAAACCAAATATATTAAATTAAGAACTACAATTGGGTTCATTTAACACTTAAGAAATCATCCTCGTTTAGCCTTAGGCAAATTAGTTCATGAATGGTGAGGGAAACACAAAGCACCCATGATCTAAATACTAAAATAAAGAAGAAAACAGAAAGGTTGATGAAGTTCTGACGGCGTGGAAGGAGCCCTGTCACGTCACTACTCCACGTCTTCTTCTCTCTGTCGTACTGCAGGGAAGGATGCTGGGCTGTCCTGGAAGTCTCGTGCCTTGTGAAATCTCTTACTCTTCTCTTGAGTCAGCCAAATGTGGATTCTCGTTCTAGGCTCCGTGCGACTTTCTTAGGGTTGTGATCCTATTCCCTTTTATAAGCAACTTTTCTTGTGGCGCAAGTTCTAGCGAGTTGGGCTTTCCAAATCTGTTGAGGTCCATCGAATCTTCTGCCCTTCATAGATTGATTCTGCTGATCTTGCGGGAATCTCCAAATCTTTCAGTTTTGATCCTCTGCATCTTCTATTTCATTACGTCAGCAATCTACCTGTCGCTCTCGACTTCTTTATTCTTGAAATCATCTAAATGAAAAGGTCAGACAAAATGCCGCATAGCATTGCGTCCTTTACTTTGCTATAGCTTTCGTGATGCCTTTTATTGCACTACGAGCTGCTGTCAGAATGCTATAGCATAGTATCCGCTTTGCTATGCGTTCTTTCTTAAAAACCCTGTCAATTACTCCTTTCTTAGCACATGTTCAAGATGTAAATGGTTTCTATCTTTCAATTCCCTATATCATGAATATATGCCTTTTTGCTTAGATTGTTTGCAATTTAAGCTTATATTTACCATACAATTCAGTCATGAAATATAAGGAAAACACAACATAGTTTGTGCTCATCACTTATTCACCCCCTCTTGGATGTGTCATGTTCTAACATTTAGTATTAGTGCTAAGTCTTCTTGTTTTAGTCTTAACAACCTAAGAATGATCCAATGACGAGCATGAGTGAAGGAATACTTGTTGATGGAGCTTCAATCACCAGACCACCAAGATTCTATGGAGAACACTTTTCCTTTTAGAAGGCCAAATTCAAACTGTTCGTGACTGCGAACGTCTATGACCTCTGATAAGATATTCAAGTTGGAGATTATGTTCCTATGAAGAAAGTAGAAGAAAGAATGGTTTCAAAGACACATGTAGGATTTGACGACAATGACAGGAAGCTGGTGACCCTCAATAGTAAAGCCATTCTAATGATTCAAAGTGTTTTGAGTTAGAAGGAGTATTTCAAAATATGCACCCTTCCTTCGGGCAAAGACATGAGGGAAGCCTTGAAGATTCGTCATGAAGGAACTTCCAGAACAAAGAAAACAAAGTCAACACTCTTGTCACTAAGTATTATTTGTTTCGTATGAAGTATAGCGAAAGTATAGTTGAGTTTGAACTCAAATATATATATATATATATATATATATATATATATATATATATATATATATCTAGTCAACCAACTCACTGTATTGGGAAAGACTTATGATCAAAATTCTCAAGTGAGAAAAATCCACAATATTCTCACTAAGGAATGGGAAGCCAAGGTCACCAAAATAGAAGAAGCCAAAGGAGAATCAATGAGGTCTGTTGTAGCTCTATTTGGAAACCTTTATGAATATGAAGTAAAGCTAAAGTTCAAAAAAAAGCTAGAAGAGATAAACGACAAGATAAAGAAAGGAGTAGCTCTTAATGTGATCAAAGAAATGGAGCCAAAGGAGGCAAAGGAGGAAGAAGAACCTGAAAATGATAAACTTGAAATGATCATGAGAAGATCCAAAAATTTCTACAAAGGAGACCTTAGTAACAGAAAAAAGGAAAAGACAGATCATATGCTTCAAATTTGAAAAACTTGAACATATCAATTGTGAATGTCATGTTTATCTAAAGGACAAAGAGAAGAAGAAGAAAAAGTACTCTAAAAAGAAGGTATATGTCTCAACGATCTGGGGAGAGTCATTTAATGAAGAAAGCGATGATGAGGAAATCACCAACATCTATTTAGTAGCTCATGAAGAATTTGATGGCGAGGAGGTAAACTATTATGAACCTACCTATGATGAATTACTTTTTAAGTATATTGCATTACATTCTGAATTTAGTAAATTAGTGAATGAATTGGTAAGTTCTAAAAAGAAAGTCAAGTTACTTGAGGAACAACTCAAGAAAACTTTTGTGAGTGCTTGTGAAACTTGCCGAAGGTAAAAACCATGATCTTACTAAGACACTTGAAAAATTAACTAAGGGAAGTGAAATGCTCAAGGTCATCTTAAAGGATTAGAGGTTTACTATTTTTAGTGATTATTATTCATCTACTCGGTGAGGAGTTTAAATACTTATTTGATTATCTGTTTATCGGTTCAACCTCAAGGTAGAGGGACCTTGAGTGTGGGTGAATCCTAGTGTGAAAGGATTACTTCAAGAGTACAAAGTGTGTAATTATATTTGTGATTGTGAGATAGTGAAAATCCCAGAGTGTCTGAGGACTGGACGTAAGTCAAGAGTTGGACCAAACCAATATAACTTCTCTTTGTTCTTTCTCTCTATCTCTATCTTTGTTTTAGTATCTTCAAGCGAATAGCAAAAGAATTTTTAAATCCCCTATTCACCCCTTCTAGGTGATATTCCACTTTCATTTGGTATAAGAGCTAGTATTCTCAGTTGGGCTTAACATCCCGAGAAAGATCATGGAAGGAATATTGTTTAATAGTGCCTCTATCAATCGACAACCTGGCTTCAATGGTGAGCAGTATTCATTTTGGAAAGCAAAGTTCAAAGTGTTTGTGTTAGCTACAGAGTATGGTCTCTAGCAAGTGATAGAGAATAGAGATTATGCTCCTTCAAGGACGGAAGCCAAAATCCATGTCCCAAAGACAAAAGAAGAGTTTGATGAGAACGACAGAAGAAAGATAACTATAAACAGTAAAGTCGTTCTAATACTACAAAGTACTCTCAGTCAAAAGGAGTACTTTCGGATATGTAATTTGTCAAGTGCAAAAGAAATGTGGAAAACATTGGAAATAGCTTATGAAGGAACTTCCAGCATTAAGGAGAATCATGGCAACACATTGACAACTGAGTACGATCTCCTTTGAATGAAGATCGGAGAATCTATTAGAGAATTCCAACTTCGCTTTACCCATTTGATCAATCAACTATCGGCTTTGGCTAAAACGAATGAGCAAAACTCTCAAGTCAGGAAAATTCTCATAGTCCTGACGAAAGACTGGGAAGCCAAAGTCACAGCGATCGATGAAGCCCGTGGAGAGTCAATGACTTCAGTTGCTGTTCTATTCGGAAGCCTATTTGAGTACAAAGGCAAACAGAAATTCAAGAAGGGCTTAGATGAAATCAGCAACAATAGAGGCAAAGGTGCTTCCCTCAATGTTGTGAAAGAAATGGAAGTCAAAGACGAAGACAAAGATGATGATGATGATGAGATAAGCATGTTCGTTTGAAGATTCAAAAAGTTCTACAAGAAGGATCAAGGCTTTAGAAATTGATTCGAGAAGGGAAGCTCAAGCAACAAATGTGAGTTCAAGGATAAAGAATAGATTGTTAGTTCTCTATGTGTTTTGATGATAATCAACAATTGTAAACATGTTTTGAAGTTTCCAAGTTTGCTAAAAATCATTTGTCAATTGGAAACTCAAGTATTGGATTGTATACTCGAGTATTGAGTTGACGGTGGATTGCTCAAATGTATTTTTCAAAGCAATACTCAAGTATTGGAAGCAATACTCGAGTATTGGAGTTATAGAGAGCAATCAAATTTTGAACTTAAGTGTATACTCGAGTATAGGACATGCATACTCGAGTATTGGACTTCTAGAGAGTATTCAAGTTTTTCAAGCTAAGTCAATACTCAAGTATAGGAAGCTACACTTGAGTATTGGACTTACAGAGAGCAAACAAGTTTTCACCCTGAGTGAATACTCGAGTATGAGACTTGTATACTCGAGTATTGGCCTTACAAAGAGCCTTCTAACTTTTATAACTGATGGAAACTTGAGTGTAGGTTTTGTATACTTGAGTATTGGGCTCTTACACTGTTTTTCAACTGAACACCTGTTTATGAATACTCAAGTATTCATTTGAATAGTCAAGTATTGACATGGAAAAACTTCACAAACTTTGAAATTGAATCAATACTCGAGTATTGATATGCAAACTCGAGTATTGGCCATACAAAGAGGTTATCCATTTGTCAATGATTTGAATACTCAAGTATAGGAATGAATACTCAAGTATTGAGGTTTTGAACTTAAACAAATTTTCACATTAAACAGTTCAAAACTCGAGTATAGACTTACATACTCGAGTATTGACATTGGTTTTCAAGTTCAAGTCACGATGATTTGCCTCTGGAAGAAGCATACTTGAGTATCAGTTTGAATACTCAAGTATTGACTCAAGTACACAGTGACATACTCAAGTATTGAAGAACACACTCGAGTATTGGGCGCTGAAAACTGATTTTCAAATCATACGAATTTGTGAAACAATCTCTTTTGATCTTATTGCTTCCATTTATTATTCACTTATGTACCTAGCTATGTTTAACCAGTTTGCTAAGTGAATTTCAGTTGACATAGAAGAAGATTAATGAAGGTCAAAGGCAAAAAGCATAAAGTATTCAAAGCATTTAATGCACTTCAGAAAATTAGCCTCCTTTTGGTTAATCCACCTAAGCACGCCTTCAGAACGGTAAAGAATGATTACTACATCAAGAAAACTCTTCTCCAACGGGCAAATCAACAGAGAGCCACCTCAGATCAATTATACATCTGGATTAAGTGGAGATTAGAGAGAGAAGCTGACCAAAGTTAACACTAATTACCTACAACGGTTTGATTCATCCTACAACGGTCAATTAATGCTCTTTAAGTATAAATAGAGTGCATTCAAGGCTTCTCAACAACTAAGAACATCAGAAAACACACAAGCATTCAATAGTCTCACCTACCTTCTATTTTCTGTTGTAAATTGTATTTTGACATTGTGAGCTTCAGTGATTATCATTATCCACTCTTTGAGAGAGTTATTCTTGTCATTGATTATCGATTGTAAAGAACCACAAGTCAGGGGACTTGGTGGTTGGGTGCATTGATTAACACTTGTAAGGGGGAGTGAGTTCTAGAGAGAGAACTACTCTTGAGTGCAGAGTGTGTAATCAAGTTGAAAGAGTTTAGTGGATTGAAAATCCCAAGTGAGGCTTGGGGACTGGACGTAGGTCAAGGATAAGACCGAACCAGGATAAATTCTTTTGTGCAAGCTTTTCTTCCCTGCATCTCTGTTATACTCTATTTTTAGTAGCTTAAAACAGAGCAATTTGTTGAAAATTTTAAGTATACCCAATTCACCCCCCCTCTTGGGTATACAGCTCCATTTACATTTGGTATCAGAGCAAGGTTTTCTCTAAAGAGCTTAACATCTCGAGAAGGATCAACATGGAAGGTATTCTACCCGATCGAGCTTAAATTTCCCTCTTCCCCTCACATTCATCATCATTATCAAAACCCCCTTCTCACCGATAGCTTCAATTGTTTCTCATTCCCTCTAAAATCCTCTGAGTATGTCTCATATAGCTCGAACAAAGTCTTCCACGGCTGGCTTTGGTGTCAAATCACCGTCGGAATCGCCAGAGTGACTGCTCACCAAGAAGCCTCGTTCCTCTTATCATCCCAAAGTCAAAACTTCTAAAAAAAACCCTCTAAGAAACCCAAAGAGAAACCAAAGACTCCTATGAAACCAAAAGCTGTTGAGAAATCCAAAGCCAAAGGAGTGGCGTTTCAAGAATCGTCGAGGAAAATGATGAGATTTCAGACTGATTCGTGGCCATCGAGGAAAGGGAAGAATATGTCTCCTTCACCCTCTTTATCTTTGATTGGGGATTCAGAAGACACCATTGAAGAAAGGTGTTCAAAGAGTATTGAAGATAGGCCTTAGAAACCTCAACCATTGGCTAGTCATAAACTCAGGCTTTAGGAAGTAAGTAGCAACAGCCATCGGGCAGTCGACAACAAGCCTCTAGTGCAGGCTCTACAGGACCTTTTGCATCTCAATTGGCTGCTAACGCACTAGAGCCTTCTTTGGGTGTGAATGCTAGTCTTGTAGTGATTCATGGTCACAAAACCTTTGATTTCTACTATGGGAATAGGCAATTTTGTCCCACTGTTTATCTGGACTTGGATCATTTTTGAGAAGGCTACAATCTGGATCTATCTCCCTGTCTATTTTATCATAACATGTATGTCCAACCAAAAGTTCATGAGGATGATGACGATACTCTATCACTGAGATTAGGGGTAAAGAGATTAAGATCACAGTTGCAAACCTGAACATCATTCTCGGAGTTGTTGGTGCTCCAGAAGATCCACCCAAGTTATCTGATGCCGAGTGCCACAGTATTCTGCTTCCAACATTCCTTACGATGATGATATATTGAAGTTCAAGCCATCTATGATGAATGACACCAACAGAGTCATTTGGTTCCTTTATAGTAGAAACATGGTTCAGAAAACGCAGAGTTTCACACACAGATTTAGACCATCTTTTCCTGTCCAATCTTAACTTTCTAACGATCCCAAACATAGGAGAAGAGTAAGGGTGATACCCATGGTTATGACATTGTTGCTGAGTCATAGAGTCTAGTGTTATCTAGTATTATGTGTTTATATTGCTAAGACTCTACTATTATATAGTGGTATGTATTTATGTTCAATATTTAATTGTATGTGACTAAAATTATCAGTTTATGCAAGAACATATTGTTAGTATGAATGATATGCTATTATGATTTGAGTTTCTCTCTTATGCTGTATATATTAATATTGCGGACAATTCAATATTTCTATCCAAAACAATTTCTTGGAAACTTGCTTTTAAAGTAGATAAGTTTTGTCATTGTCAAAAAAGGGAAGAACGCTAGATTCCATGTTTTGATGATAACAAAGCTTAGAAATGTTTTGAAAATGATTTGAAAGATAAACAAAGTGTTTAGAACAAGCAAAATATCATCTTTTGAAAAAATATCTAGATCAATCAAGTGACCACTCAAGTGATGTGTTTTCATTGCTACAAGTAATAATTGGAAGTAAAACAACAAATCACTTGAGTGGTCACTTAAGTGATGTGATAAAGCTTAGTTAAATCATCATGGTGATATATCTAGTGAAATCTTTTTACAAAAGAAGATCACTTAAGTGATGTGTTTGAATTTTCATTATTATCACATCATCATAGTAAATCAACCAATGACCAGTATTATAAAAAAAATCAAAGGGAAAATCACTCGAGTGATGTTCCAAGCTCACTCGAGTGATGTATTAAATCTCATCACTATCATACTACTCAAGTGATCTGTCCCAGTCATGCTGCCATGAAATATCTTGAAGAAAACATCACTCAAGTGACCACTCGAGTGATAACTTGATATCACTACAGTGACCACTCGAGTGATGAGTCAAAGAGCATTACTAGAAAAACACGACAATGATCTTGGAAGTTTTTGAAGTTTGAAAATTTTTTTAAGTGGATGATCACTCAAACTTCGAGTGATGTATTAAAACAACATTACTAGCAGAACACTCTAGTGATGTGTTCAAGTAATATGTTTTTCTTAAAAAGTCAAAGGAAACAAGATCACTCGAGTGACCTTATAATCCTTATTACTAGTTGATCACTCAATTGACATATCAAGTGATTTGAAACAAGATCACTTAAGTGACTTCTCGAGTGATCCCACTTTATGCATCACTAGCACATTACTCTAGTGATCCATCTAGTGCTTTGTAAGGTTTTCAAACTACTAAGAGAAGATTACTTCAATGACCACTTAAGTGATGCTTTCCCAGAAAATAGAGCATCACTTTGAAGCCTTTTAAATCATTAAAATGATTATGTAACGTGCTCTTCTTGCTTCTAATCACTCTAACTCTTCATTATATTAATGCTTAAGTGATTTCCGAGTGATCAAATAAAGATTAATACACAAATTGAAAAAGTACTTTTGTGTCAGAAGCATTAAATGCAAAGGACATTTAAACAACAAACATTCTCTCTACTCCAATGGCTAATTCCTTAGACACAAAGAATGTTTAGAGACATAAACGGCTATAACAATGACCAAGGACACTCCAAGGAAACATCCAATAAGACAACGGTCATTAATTTACTGTAACTATAAATACCAAGAGCATTGAAGATGAAGTAATGAACTTATGTGAAAACACTTATTTTTACATTCATTGCAAAGTCTTAAGCTCTTAAATTCAAGTATGTATTTCAGTGATCATATATCTACTCTTATGAGAGAGATTTCTTAATTCATTGATTATCTCAGAGACTCAAGATTGTGGAATATTAAGTGGGCATTAAATTGCAAAGGTAAGGAGGAGCCAATGTTCTTTGAAAAACAAATAGCTTATATTGAGGCAAACTCAATCAATGATGGTAATCACACAACATGGTTTCTTAAAGGATGCCCTCAGTCAATTTCTCAAGTATATAAGGTAAATAAGTGTATCACTCAAATTCTACTCAAGAAAATTGTTCTACCATAAGCTTACTCAATTTCTAATTCTCCACTACTCATAACGCATGCATGCACAAATAAAGAGAGCTTATTATTCAAGGTTGTAATGGGTCTAGGGTTAAGGTAGGTAATAGTATGGAATGAGAGGCTAAGCACCAAAGAAATTAAAAAGAGCACTAATTAATACAATCATTCTCTATATATGAAACTTTTAGTTTTCTTATATATCTCCTTTCTTTCTATGTTTCTCTCTCTCTCTGTCTCTCTCTCTCTCTTGCTTTTTTTTCTTTCTTTCTTTTTTCCCTTCTAGAAACTATATACATAATCACATTGACCAAATCAATGCCAATTGATGAATGGCACAAAATCAAATATCTTTCACCCACACTTAAACTATTGCATTCTTGAGCAACCCCCACACTTAAACACAAAACCAAAGTGAAACCAATGCTCAATAAATTTCCAAGGTGAAGATTAAAATGGTTTTATGCTTAGGCTTGTAATATGGCCTAGAAAAGAATGAGTTACAAAGGCACAAAGGGGTTAACAAAGGGAATATAATGCAAGGCTAAAACTATTTGGCCAAAGCGAGAAAATGAAAGAAAGACAACAAGCCTCCGTCACATTTGTGCACATAAGTGAAAAATATAGTTTCCAAAAGAAAGAGAGAAAGTTCTAGAGAACACAAATCATGAGCAGATGCACACATGAAAGAAAGAATGGTAAAAGATGAATTCCATTTATGCAGGCCTAAAACCTAACAAGGTCAATACCAACTTATGCAATCAACATTGTTAATTCTCTATGTTTGTTTTGATGATAACAAACAATTGCAAATGAAATACACTTAATGATTCAAGTGAAAATATTTTCTCTTGATCAAATCTTAAATGAGTACGTGGTTTAATATATTTTTCAAAATGACTCGAGTTAACATTTAATCAACTCGAGTCAAGTGTTTCGAAACTTAAGTCAAACTGAGTTTTAACTTTTTACTGACTCAAGTTAAGTCTTTGTGAAATGCTTTTAGGAAAAACCATCAACTCGAGTTAACAATGTTAGACTCGAGTTGACCTAGTGTGGACTTAAACTTATCTTCTTAAAATCCTAAATCTTGCGTTCAAATATTTTCTAATAGTCAGAATATTGCCTCGAGTTAATTTTGATTGATTTGAGTGTCACTATGAAAAATATACTCAAATTAATTGTGAACATATTTTGACAACTTTAGTTGAGACATTGATGACTCGAGTGTCCTCTTTGTTCAAATCATTTTTCAAATATAACTCGAAGACATCTATGAAAATGATTTTGACTCGGGTGACCAACTTGAAGTGAGTATTTTAGACTCGAGTTAAGTTCTTATAGAGATATCTTCTCATTCTACTATTTGCTCGGTTCGATTACATGGGAGTGGATTAAATGAAATCTTAAAGAAATAAAGTGTTTGCGACTTTTGGTGGGGCTTATGTAATCTAACGAGGATTATATTTTATAATTTTAATTACATTCATCATTTGATATAATGAGGATTACACTGCTTGAACTTATGAATGAGGATGCAGACTTCTTGTAATCGACGTAAAAAAAACAATATTGTCATCATAACCTTTTGAATTGACCAAAGTGCCAACACATAAAACCCTACTTATTGTTAGTATTTAGGTGTCCAAGAGACAATCTGTAAGGACAGATAAACACCTTTTGTACATTGTTATATTTCATTATTAATAAATGAGCACATTATATTTTTATCATATTTATGTTTCACCTTTATTTTAAGGAAAATATGTGTTTGAAGATAAAAGCCTTAGGAATAGTGTTGGAAATTATGCCATAGGGGCAAGTCATTGTTCTCCATTAAGTTATCATTTCATTCGCATGTTTATAATGATAACTATATCCCTGGATATATCTTAAAGATTATCCTAAATGTCCCTGATCGGTCATTTACGCGGGAGCGAAAATGAGTTAAGACCAGTATGACTTTGATGAGGTATGGAGATACGAATCAAAGTCATAGGCAGTTGTAAGAGTACAAGGTGCTGGACCGACCCACTATGAGAAAGCTGCATGGAATAAGTCATAAGCTTATCTCATGTATAACCGCGTCACAATGCCCTATGACCTGATCATCATGGATTCCTACATGATAAGTCACTGGTCTTTGACCTAGTCAAAAGTCACCTTTGACCGGGTGATGATAAAGGCTTGGATCGGGATCAGTGGTTTTCATGCAGAGGAATGTGAATGGTCGAGATGGAATTTGTCCCTCACATTTGTAGACAGATAATACTGGGCCCCTCGATGAGTAAGTCTAAGAAATGTATGGTCATACTATGATGGAAAAGAGTTTCCATTTCATTTATTAGACTACTCGAGAATCGAGAAAGTAGTGGTCAAGAACAGGAAGTTGACATTATCCATACCTCATCCTTGACCAAATTATCGCGTGACAAAAGGGACGTGACATGGTTGTACGATAGGTTGTATCATGTCATTGATCCCCATGTGAATTGGGTAGTCGCAATGTCTTGCTAGAGGCCGCTTGCGACTTGTGGGCTGGTACAATATTGGCCCACTGCCAATCTCATATGGGCCAGCAGGGTCGCACACAAGAATAACCCAACACGAGTAAAAGTGTCCAGGTTCATTGAATCTCAGATTAATCTGAGATTTAATGAATACTAAATTTAATCTGGGGTAAATATATGTGTGTGTGTGTGTGTGTGTGTGTGTGTGTGTGTGTTTGTGTATATTTAAATTCGAAAATAATATAATAATATTATTTAATGGAGATTATAATATTATTATATAATATTTGTTTTATATTTAATTTATTTAGTAAATTAAATATCTAAAACAAATAGAGATATTGTATCTCATTTAATTTTCGAATAAAGATATCATTATCTATTTAATTTAAATTGAGATATTGTATCTCAGATTTAATTAAATAGATAGATATCATTTCTCGAATTTAATTGATAGTGATAAATTAAATTTGAAGGCTTTTAATTCGAATTAAATAAATACATTAGATTAGATCTATCAGATAGATTTAATTAATATATTTATAATCCAGATTTAAAATTCGAATTTTAAAATTACTGAGGATTAATTTTAATATAATACGCTATTGGATTTGGAAAAACCTACGGGACTTTTAGTCGAACATATTAGAAAGCTGCGAGAAAACCCTAGAGTGAAAGAGAGAGAGATGCAAGACTCAGAAAGGCGCTAGCACGTTGCCGTGATCATGTTCGTGATTGTTCATGTGGATACGGGTAGAGGAGGGCGATTCATAGAGTTGGCTTCTACTGATCGAGAAGGTAGCCCACCAGTTCAAAGAGAACGAGACGCGAACGAGTTCACTACAGGTAATATTCGGTTCCTTAACCTTGACTTAAATGCGCTTGAGTGATCCTCGGGACGGGATTCGTAAAATTTTTAAATCCGCTGCGTGTACGGATCCCAACAGTGGCATCAAAGCCAACTCAACCCACATTTAAATTGGGTTTTTTTTTCTACATACTATTATATGTGATATATATGCAAGAAACGGAATCTTTGTATGCAACAAATCGAATCTTGAATGCTTTAATTACGATAGTTGTGTTAGGGTTTGAATCGTTCAAATTCGCGGCTACATCTGAATTGTTCAGATCGCACGACAGTCACGTTCGCGCACATCGAAGACGCTCTGAATCGTTCAGAATTTTCGATCATGCTCGGACATTAGTGACACTGGGGTCCCGGACGCGTTATGGATGACCCATTTGTTCTTGATCACTCGACGCAAAACGTTGGTCTAAGATCGGAATAGAATGACATCGTCTTTAGGGTTAGACACGCTTCAGAAGTTAGGGTTTCGTTCTTGAATCTTGTTTTTTTGAGCTGTCCAGATTTAACGACGGTCATGACTCGACCACGTTCAGACGTTCAGATGTACATATTAAGGACGACCTTGTTTTCCTTAGCATGACCATGCTCGGACAACGCCCCTGGGGGTTTGAAATTAAGTTTTAAGAAACTTTCTAAAACAATATAATGTTTTCGATGGAGATTTGGAACACATGGAGGTCTCTGAGATGACTGATCATCCTATGGAGATGTTCCAGCAACAGGCAACGCGAGAGGTATGAGACAACAAAGGCCTTATTCTCTTGCAAGAAGGCTGAAGGTGAATCAGTCAGTCCTCATCTGTTAAAAATGAAAGGCTACATTGATCACCTTGAGAGGCTTGGATTCCCCATATCCTAGGAGTTAGCTATAGATATGATCTTGAACTCACTCCCAGGAAGTTATGATGACTTTGTCATGGATTACAACATGAATAATATGGAGGAATCAATTTCTGAACTGCATGGGATGCTCAAAACTACTGAGCAGAGCCTTGAGAGGAGGCCCAGTACTGTTTTGTCCATTCAGAAAGGAAGGGGTATGAAACTGAAAGCCAAGAAGGCAAAACCTCCAAACGATGGGGTCTGCTTCTTCTGCAATGAAATCGGTTATTGGAAGAGGAACTACAAGCTTTATCAAGAAGGTCTGAAAAAGAACAAGAAGGATATCGAGGCTATCGCTTCAGGTATCTATGTCATAGATACTCACTTTTCTACTTCCTTTACATGGGTATTAGATACTACATGTGGATCTCACATTTGTACAAATGTGCAGGGTCTCAAGGAAAGTAGAAAATTGAAGAAGGGCAAAGTTGACCTACGAGCTGGAAATCAAGCAACAATTGCTGCTATAATCGTAGGCACTTATGAAATAGTTCTGCCCAGTGGGATTTTGTTTATTTTTGAACAATTGCTTTCATGTACCTGCTTTGAGTAGTAACATTATTTCACTGTCTTCTTTAGGAATCGTAAATGTTCAATTTTTCCATAATGACAATTTTATGCTCATGGTGATTTGCATTCTGGTCATTGTGTGCTTAATTAAGAACATTAAAAAATGGACGAATCTATGATATAACTACCAAAAGGATCAAGTCAAATGATTTGAATCCAACCTACCTATGGCATTGTTGTCTAGGCCATATAAATGAGAAACGCATTTCGAAACTCCATCAAGATGGATTTCTGAATTCATTTGAGTTTGAATCATTTGACACATGTGAATCTTATTTATTGGGAAAGATGACAAAGGCACCTTTTATTAGGCACAGTGAGAGGGCCACCGATTTATTGGGCCTCATACATACTGATGTGTGTGGACCAATGACTACATCTGCCAAAGGAGGTCATTTGTACTTCATTACATTCATAGACGATTTTAGTTGATATGGCTATATCTATCTAATGAAACATAAAGTCTGAATCTTTTGAAATGTTCAAAATATTCCAAAATGAAGTGCAAAACCAACTTGGCAAAACAATTAAAGCACTTTGATCTGATCGGGGTGGTGAATATTTGAGCCAAGAGTTCATTGACCATCTTAGGAGTTGCGGGATCATCTCACAGCTTACTCCTCTAGGAACACCTCAATGGAATGGTATTTCTGAACGGAGGAATCGAACTCTATTAGATATGGTTCGATCTATGATGAGTCAAACAGACCTTCCACCTTCTTTTTGGGGCCACGCCCTAGAAACAGCCGCATTCACACTAAATCGTGTTCCGTCAAAGGCAGTTGAAAAGACACCATATCAGATATGGACTGGGAAGAAACCCAGTTTGTCATTTCTTAAGATTTGGGGATGTAAGGTTTATGTTAAACAACAAGCCTTTGATAAATTATCATCTAGATCCTCAAAATGCCTTTTTGTGGGGTATCTTAAGGAAACGAAAAGATACTATGTCTACAATCCCACCGATCACAAAGTGTTTGTTATTCGGAATGGTATCTTTTTGGAAAAAGAGTTTATCTCTAAAAGAACCAGTGGGAGTAAAGTGAACCTCGAAGACGTTCAAAGTCACAGGACAATGTGGAACCACAAATGGAAACCGGAGAAGAATGACAACAAGTTGTTGAGCCTACTCAAGTAACACAAGGCCCACGAAGGTCCGATAGATCACGGCTACAGCCTCAGAGATATGGATTTCTGATTAATGGAAGTCATGATGTTTTGCTCATTGAACAAAATGAGCCAACTACCTATCGAGAGGCCGTGGTGGGACCAAACTCTGAAAGATGGCTTGATGTCATGAAGTCTGAAATATAATCCATGTAGGACAATAAGGTATGGACCTTAGTCGATCCACCTGAAGGTGTAAAAACCATTGGGTGCAAGTGGGTTTTCAAAGAGAAACTGACATGGATGGCAAAGTAAATGTCTTCAAGGCACGGCTGGTTGCAAAAGGATTCACTCAAACTCATGGTGTGGACTATGATGAAACCTTTTCCCCAGTTGCAATGGCCAAATCAATCAGAATCCTTCTTGCCATTGTATCATATTATGACTATGAGATATGGCAGATGGATGTCAAAACAGCCTTCCTTAACGAAAAGCTGCTTGAGGATGTGTACATGACACAACCTAAGGGTTTTGTGCATCCATAAGACTCTGGTAAAGTTTGCAAGCTTCAAAGATCTATTTATGGATTGAAGCAGGCATCTCGGAGCTGGAATCATCGTTTTGATGAAGTAGTCAAAGAGTTTGGATTCATTCAAGACATGGATGAACCTTATCTTTACAAGAAGGTTAGTGGGAGTACAATTGTATTTCTAATGCTTTATGTTGATGACATCCTACCCATTGGGAATTGAAAGAATGGACCTTGATACCCAAGAGGGGGGGGGTGAATTGGGTATCTATAAAATTTTAGAGACTTGGCTCTGTTTTGGGCAAGTTAAAGCAGAGGATAAATGAAGAGAGGAGTAGAGAAGATTTGCACGGATCAATTTATACTGGTTCGGCCTTTTCTCTGACCTACATCCAGTCCCCAAGCCTCACTTGGGATTTTCAATCCACTAACTTCACAAGACTTGATTACAATCTCTGTACTCAGAGTAGTTCTCTCACTAGAACTCACTCCCCCTTACAAGATGCAATCAATACTCCCAACCACCAAGTCCCCTGACTTGTGGTTATCTCAATCAATGAATGATTACAAGAAAGACTCTCTCAAAGAGTAGATAAGATAAATACTGAAGTACAATGTATCAAAGATACAGCCTAATGAAAAGAACAACTCAGGATGATTATTTTCGAGTAGAGTAGTTGTTCATCAGTTTTTGTCTCTTTGGCTTCAGTTCCTCAGTCATTTATAATTGTTTGAACCATTTGAACGTTAATAATCCACTGAAGCTTGTTCCCATTCGAAAATGTGACTGTTGTGAGTGTTCTTCCATGTGTAAAGGTACTGCAGAAGCTGATGGGTAATATTCTGTTGCTACTTTCCAGATTTGGGTGTTTGTAGCTTTTGCATTTGAATATTGGTGGCCCATGACATTCTGTTTTTAGAATAATCACGTTTGGCTTTCTTCAGAGGTGATTGTACTGTCTGTAATGCCAACCTGTCATGCATTTAATCTTGTCTTGAAGGATAAGATAAAATAATCCAAGTTGCATAAAGTGTTGCTCCAATTGAATCTCTGTCTAATTCAAATTCTTTCTGTTATCTCATAAATAAACTTGTTAGAACAGATCACTTACATATATAAGAGATAGATATAATGATTAGATTCAATGGGTAATTTGAAACATGAAGAAAGAATCAAATTTGACATATCAGAGTTTAAATGCGTTTTTCTGTTCTGGAGGTCTGAACTCGAGTTCATAATGTTAGGCTCGAGTTCGGCCTTTATTCATTTTGAGAATTCGGTTCTGTCAAAATCAAACTGGAGGTTTGTGTGTAAACCTGAGGTTTGTAAGAACACGAACTCGAGTTCATTAATGATGAACTCGAGTTCTCTTTACTTAGAGAACTTCAAAAAGGGTTAACATAAAACAAACTGGAGGTTTAAGACTAGTGGGCTCGAGTTTGAAACTTTTGAAAATGGCTAATTACTCTCTGGAACTTTTGAACTGGAGTTTGAGAAGCTTGGGCTCGAGTTTAGTTCTCTCTAAAATATTCTGAAGGCTCTCGGTCAAAACTAGGCTCGAGTCTGAAGAGTTTAGGCTCCAGTTTATAGACAATGTTCTGTTTTCAAGTTTAAACAAACTTGTCCTGCCAAGGATGAACTCGAGTTCATCATGACAGGCTCGAGTTCTTTTACTTAATATCTTCTTTGAACTTTTTCAAACTTGAGGTTTGAGTAGAGGTTTAGAGTTTGTAATAGGTTTTCAAAAGTTAAAAAAAAACTTTGTCAATGGCGAACTCGAGTTCATTAAATGGTAGGCTCGAGTTCACTCAAACTTTCAAGGATTTAATTTTGAACTTCAGGTTCAGTCTCAAGTTTGATCTTTGGTTTGACAAGTTTATGCTTTCTGTTAAACATAGGCTCGAGTTCAACAGTTATAGGCTCGAGTTCATGCGAACTTTCAAAGGTTTAATTATAAACTTCAGGTTTAGTCTCAAGTTTGAACTTTGGTTTTGCAAGTTCATGCTTTCTGTTAAATACAGGCTCGAGTTCATCACTCATAGGCTCGAGTTCTATTTTGACAGATAGAAAAATCATGAGTTTTAAACATCCTTGACTTGTCAAATCTTTCCACTATTGTTTACAATTGTCAGTGATCATCAAAACACTCTGAGAACTAACATTCTCCCCCTTTTTGATGATGACAACACTTGTAAACAATTGATTGGGAAACTTAGTTTGAAATTTATTTTGAAATTCAGCTTGTGATCAAATTGACAGAAAACATATATCAGAAGCAGAATATCAAGGATTTGTTTTGTGAAACAAAAATTTTGCAGATTATCAGAGACTTAACCAAATTATCAGAGATAAACTTTAAGAGCAAAAAAAATATAACTGAAACTTCAAATTGATAACTTCAAACTGAAAAAAAAATTCACATAATTCCAAAATGACTACAAAAGTTACAAAACAATCAATATTCACTCCACACTTTCTCCCCCTTTGGCATCATCAAAAGGAGGGGAAGAAGAGATAGGTTCAATTTGGACATAGGGTACTATGGCTAGTGGCTCAGCATAGGATGTGAAGGTCGAAGGTGTAGGAGCAGAAGGAGGTGTCTGTGCAGGCTGAGCGTGAGCAGGTTCTGAGTCTGGGGCAGGTACAGAGGTAGAAGCATCCGGAGACTGAGACTTTAAGATTTTGTCCATCTTATCGCTTAGGTTCATCATTGTAACCAATAAGGTGGACATAGTAGAGGTCTGTTCATTGACTTGAGTCTTCAGTGCTTCTTGTTCAACTCTGAAGGCTTCTTGAGCATCCACCAGGTTATTGTGACCCTTGTTCACTTCAGCAACTAGCTTCCCTACAGCTAGTTCAATTCCTTCTATTAGATCAGATACGGCCTTGTCCACAATTTCTTGAACTCTGACATTAAAATCAGAAGGAGGTGGAGGAGCACTCTGAGCTTCTTCAGCTCTGGACTGTGTGGCTCTGGATGTAGCTGGCTTGGACCTCTTTGGGGCTCTGGACTGATCTGAGTACTCAGGCCTGTGAGTTTGCATCAAGTTCATGATGTGCTGTCCAAATTCAGTTGGAAATTGAGGAGAGTCATTCTCAGCCAAGTGCCAAATCTTCTCATGAAATAGAATTACTGAAACCAGGCTGGCAAAGGGAATCTGGGATGACTGGCGTGAGTGAAAAGCAAATTTTGCTATTTCTTGAAAGAGCCAGTAACCTACATTCTGAGGTTGTTGGTCTAGAATGGAGGCGAAGATGTTAAAATCTTTCTTGGCAAAGTGTGTAAAGTTGCCTCCCTTCTGAAGAAGATTCCTGGAATAAATGTACCAGATGGCTCGGTTTCTCAGAGGCATGGCAGCTGGGGTGAAATTCAGTATCTCAAGGGTATTAGGAATAGGTTCATCAGGTCTGAGTAAACTAAATATAGCCTGTTGCTTATATCTGTGAGTTTCAGGCTTAGGAGGGTTTGAGATTTGTAGGATAGAGTTCAGATAGTTAGGAGTAATTGTGATTTTCTGACCTCTAACCTTTGTGACAATTCTTTCTTCTACTAAATCACCATCTGAATTTAACACATTATCAGATTTCATGTGAAAGTAAAAGACTTTCACAAGTTTGGGACTATAGGCAGCCTTGATTGAAATTAAGGACTCAAATTGATTCATCCAGGGGCTCAAATCCAAATTACATTCTTCTTTTAGCTTAGCTAAATCTACAAAGACTATAGGACAGAATTTCTTCTTTCCATCATATTTTTTCTTGAATAAAACACCCTCTTCTGCTGTCATTCTACATGGTTCTATGTTGAAACCTTCTGGGCACCTCTTATGCTTGTAAATTTCTAAAATTGCAGGTAAGGGCTGAGATACCTGAGGAGTCCCTTGTTCCTGAGATTGAGGTTCAGCTTGACCACTACCTTGACCGGGAGTGGGAACAGAGTGGATACCCGCGGTTTTCTTTCTCTTGAAGGGTTGTTTTTCCCTCAGAGGAGCAGCTGGCTGAGGGGCTTTACCTCTTCCTTGGACAGGAGGCTCGGGATCATGCCTCTTCTTCGTTCTCTCTTCTCTAATTACAACTCCTTTCGGTCTGGAAGGAGGAGTTTGAGTATTTTCGCCGTCAACTCCTCTAACGAATTTGTCAATTCCATCTTGTAGGCGGGAAGAGCGCTTTTTTGTGCGGACAGGGCGTTCAGATTGAGTTTGAGAAACAGATTGAGAAGGGTTAGGGTTTGTGTCTTTGGGATTTGTGGATTGAGAGGCCATTTTCGCAGAAAACAGAGGAAGAAGATGATGAGAAAGACGCAGAGGACTAGGGCAAACCGGAGGTGTGTGAAGAGTGAAGTGAAAAGTTTGTAACTGTAGTATATATAGAGTTCGTGATGAACTCGAGTTCACACATTTCAGGCTCGAGTTCGTCATTAAAATTTGCTTACCTGGACTTCAAGAGTGTGCTGAGAACTCTTGAATTTCCTCGTGAACCTGAGGTTCTCACTTACGAGCTCGAGTTCAGGATGACTTTCCTCCAAGGTTGCTCTCTGTGATTTACGAACTCGAGTTCGTCACTTATGGGCTCGAGTTCGTCATGCCTGAGATCCAGCCTTGCTCTCTGCCAAAAATGAACTTGAGGTTCATTCACTAATGAACTCGAGTTCATTCTTGTTTTTGCCTTTCACTACTTCCAGTCTCTTTCGAGCTCGAGTTCTTCCTTGTCAGGCTCGAGTTCGGTCATAACTTCAGCAAATTTGAGATAAGAGCATCCTGCATAAGACACTTCTAGATACTCCGATGCTTAAGTCAGTAATCAATCATTATCAAAACCATAACTAACATTAAAATGAGTGAGAAATACTTACAGTTCATTGGGGTTTACCATTCCCAATTCTCTTCTTATGAAATTAAATTGTTCTTTTGCAAGAGGTTTTGTGAAAATGTCTGCAAGTTGGAGATGTGTTGGGATAAACATAACTTTGACATCCTTCTTCTGAACATGATCCCTGATGAAATGATGTCTCACATCAATGTGTTTGGTTCTTGTATGTTGCACAGGATTCTTGGCCAAGCTTATTGTGCTTGTGTTGTCACATAGTATTGGAATTTCTTTCAAGTACACTCCCAAATCAGCGAGTTGTTGTTTTAACCATAACACTTGAGCACAGCAACTTGAGGCAGCCACATACTCAGCTTCAGTAGATGATACAGCAACAGTGGTTTGTTTCTTGCTGAACCATGACACAAGTGAGCCACCAAAGAATTCACATTGTCCACTTGTGCTCTTCCTATCTGTCTTGTATCCAGCATGATCTGAATCTGAATATGCTACTAAGTGTTCTGGTTGTCCTTTGGGAAACCATAAGCCAAGAGTCTTAGTATCAGCAAGATATCTAAAGATTCTTTTCACATGTTCAGCATGTGTCTCTTTTGGAGCAGATTGGAATCTTGCACACATCCCCACACTGAATTGAATGTCGGGGCGGCTTGCTGTAAGATAGAGTAATGACCCAATCATTCCTCTATACTTTGTTATGTTAAAGTCCTTGCCTTCTTCATCAGCATCCAAAGAAGTAGTTGCACTCATGGGAGTATCAGCACCATTGCATTGATCCATTCCAAACTTCTTTAAGAGATCATTCAGATACTTGGTTTGGGATATGAAAATTCCATCCTTCCTTTGCTTGATTTGCAATCCAAGAAAATAATTTAGTTCTCCCATCATTGACATTTCAAATTCTCCCTGCATTTTCTTTGCAAATTCTTCACACAGAGTATCATTAGAAGCTCCAAATATGATATCATCCACATAAATTTGTACAACTAAAATTTCATTCAATTTATTAGTTCTAATGAATAAAGTAGTGTCAGCCTTTCCTCTAACAAAGCCTTGATCAAGAAGAAATTTACTTAGACGTTCATACCAAGCTCTAGGAGCTTGTTTAAGGCCATATAAAGCTTTCTTGAGATGATAAACATGATCTGGAAATTTTTCATTTTGAAATCCAGGTGGTTGTTCAACATAAACTTCTTCTTGTATGAAACCATTTAAAAAGGCACTTTTAACATCCATTTGAAAGAGTTTTATTCCTTTAACACAAGCAAAGGCTAGAAGAACCCTTATGGCTTCCAATCTTGCCACTGGAGCATAAGTTTCTTCATAATCAATTCCTTCTTCTTGATTGTAGCCTTTGGCAACTAGTCTTGCCTTATTTCTGACTATGATTGCAGATTCATCACGTTTGTTTTTGAATACCCATTTGGTGCCAATGACCGGATGGTCTTTAGGCCTAGGTACCAAGTCCCAAACTTGATTTCTGTCAAATTGATGTAATTCCTCTTGCATAGCTATCACCCAATCGTTGTCTGAAAGGGCTTCTTCTATTCTAGAGGGTTCAATGTGTGAAATAAATGCAGAGAAGGTTACTTCATTTAACGTGCTTCTTCTGGTTCTTACTCCTTGATTAATATCACCTATAACTTGGTCTAATGGATGATTCCTTATATATTTCCAAGCTCTAGGCTGAGTCTGATCCGGATTTTCTAAACTGTTTTCAGGATCAGCTTCAAAAACATTTTCAGAATTTTCAAAGGAAGGGGTAGTTTTTGAAAAGAATTGATTTTTGCAAATGTTTTCTTCTTCATCATCCAAGGATCTGTTAGAATCATTTTCACAAAACACAACATGTATTGATTCTTCTACAACTTTAGTTCTAGCGTTAAAAACTCTATATGCTTTGCTTCTATTAGAATAACCAATAAATATTGCTAAGTCAGCCTTAGAATCAAATTTACCAAGATTCTCTTTACCATTATGGTGCACATAGCACTTGCAACCAAAAATGTGAAGGTGGCTGAGATTTGGCTTTCTCCCTTTGTAGAGCTCATAAGGAGTCTTGTTCAACTTCTTCCTTAAGTAAGCTCTATTGGAGATATAGCATGCAGTGCTCATGGCATCAGCCCAAAATACTTGTGATGTGTTGTTTTCACTCAACATTGCTCTTGCCATCTCAGTGAGTATTCTGTTCTTTCTCTCCACAACACCATTCTGTTGTGGTGTCCTTGGTGCTGAAAAGTTGTGATCAATCCCCGTGTTGTCACAGAACTCAGCAAAGGCGTTGTTCTCAAATTCTCCACCATGGTCGGTTCGTATACCTGAAATTGAGAAACCTTTCTCGTTCTGGACCTTCTTGGCAAATACAATAAATTGATCAAATGTTTCATCTTTAGATGATAAAAAAATTGTCCATGTGAATCTAGAATAATCATCAACTATGACCAAAGTGTATAAATTTCCACCAAGACTTCTAACTCTAGCTGGTCCAACTAAGTCCATATGAAGTAATTGAAGGGGTCTGGTAGTAGAAATCTCATTCTTCGTTTTAAAGGATGATTTGGTTTGTTTTCCTTTTTGGCAAGCATCACATATCTTATCATTTTTGAAATTCAATTTTGGAATACCAATAACCAAATCCTTTTTCAGCAACTTGTCAAGTTGAGACATGTTCACATGAGCTAATCTTTTGTGCCATAACCAACTTTCATCCAAGTTACTTACAAAACATTTTTCTGACACGGAGGTATTACTAGAGAGGTTAAGTGTATAACAATTGCCATCTCTAGGTGCTCTAAACAAGGCTTTAGTTTTCAAATTTTCTATGGGAATCAAATCCTTTTTGACAATAAAGCATTCATCAGAATCAAAGATAACTAAGTTACCCTTATCAGTGCTTTGGCTCACACTTAGGAGATTGTGACACAATCCTTCTACTAGATAGACATCCTTGATGAGTGGACCATCACTACTTCCAATCTCACCAATGCCAGCAATCTTTCCTGATTGGTCTCCTCCAAAGGTGACTCTACCACCATCTTTTGGTTTAATTGTAAGGAATTTGGTTTTATCACCAGTCATGTGTCTTGAGCATCCACTATCAATATACCATTTGTTGGGTCTTGATGCTCTAAGACAAACCTGCAAATCACAATGGGATCAAGTTTTAGGTACCCAACTTTTCTTGGGTCCTTTTGGGTTAGCTTGCACCTTGAGAACATAAGTTCCTTTTGGTACCCATTTATAGTTTCCTATAGGTTTAATTTTTCCTTCCCTCTTATGAAAACAAGATGAAGTTGAATGGCCCTTCCTATTGCAATAATCACAATGTGCAAAGGGATTTGAGGAGTGAACTGTTTTTGTAAAGTAGTTCATGTAAGATTTTTGACCACTCTTCTTTTTACCTTTCTTCTTATCAGAATTTGGTTTGTAACCAATACCTGACCTATCATTTACAAATCTTTGTTGTTTCAAAATTACATTAAGCATTTCACTGCCCTTAGTAAATGTTTCAAGTGCTTTTGTAAGATGTACATTCTTCTGTTTTAATTCAGGGCATTCCTGACAAATCAAAATTTTAGAAGAAGATAGTTTTTCAATTTGTAGTTCAAGAGTGATATTTTTCCTTTTCAAAGCTAAGTATTTTTCTGCGAGTTTCTCAAATTCCTTTTGCACAAGATAATATTCATCAACAAGTTCATCATAGGAAGGTTTTGAGTCATATACCTCATCATCATCTTGTTGTTCTTGAGCTACTAGGCATATGTTTGCCTTTTCATCTTCAACCTCTTCATTCTCATCTGAAGAGCTATCACCCCATATGCTTGAAATGTATGCTTTCTTTTTATACTTGCTGAAGCTCTTTTTGTCCTTCTCTTTGTTGGTGTTGTTCAGCAAAGGACATTCAGACTTGATGTGTCCAGGCTTTTGGCACTCATAACAGATGATTGGTTTCTTTGTTTCATGACTTGAGCTTCCTTTCTGAAACCTTTTGAATCCTTGGTCTCTCTTGAAGTATTTCTTGAAGCGCCTGACCAACATACCGATTTCTTCATCTTCATCTTCCTCATCTTCTTCATTATCAGAATCTCTTGCTTCCTTGGCTGTTTTAAGAGCCAATCCCTTGCTTTTCCCATGTACCTCGTCAAGTCCTTTCTTGAACTTGATTTTTGCTTCATATTCTGAGAGGCTACCAAATAGAGCAGCCACAGAAGTCATTGATTCTCCTCTAGCTTCTTCTATTGCTGTGACTTTGGCCTCCCATTCCTTGTTGAGAACATTGAGAATTTTTCTTACTTGGACTGACTGATCATAGTCTTTACCAAGTGCAGCAAGTTGATTTATGAGATGAGTGAAACGAAGTTGAAATTCACCAATGGATTCGCCGGACTTCATTCTAAGGAGATCATATTCTGTCATGAGGGTGTTTACACGATTTTGCTTTACACCTGCTGTCCCTTCATGAGCAATTTCTAGTGCATCCCACATATGCTTTGCAGATGGAAGTGTGCAAATCCGGAAGTATTCTTGTTGACTTAATGCACTTTGGAGAAGTAGAACTGCCTTACTGTTGAGTGTGATGTTCCTTCGATCATTGTCATCATATTCCTCTTCAAGCTTTGGAATTCTCACACCATCTTCCATAGTTGTAGGAGTGTAATCTCCTCTTTCAAATACTCTCCATAGTCCATATTCAGTAGCCATGACAAAGACTTTGAACTTGGCTTTCCAGAATGAGTAGTGCTCTCCATTGAAACCAGGTGGTCTGTTGATAGAGGCTCCATCGGGAAGAATTCCTTCCATAATGATCCTTCTCGAGCTGTTAGACTCTCTTGAGAAGACCAAGCTCTGATACCAAATGAAAGAATGGACCTTGATACCCAAGAGGGGGGGGGTGAATTGGGTATCTATAAAATTTTAGAGACTTGGCTCTGTTTTGGGCAAGTTAAAGCAGAGGATAAATGAAGAGAGGAGTAGAGAAGATTTGCACGGATCAATTTATACTGGTTCGGCCTTTTCTCTGACCTACATCCAGTCCCCAAGCCTCACTTGGGATTTTCAATCCACTAACTTCACAAGACTTGATTACAATCTCTGTACTCAGAGTAGTTCTCTCACTAGAACTCACTCCCCCTTACAAGATGCAATCAATACTCCCAACCACCAAGTCCCCTGACTTGTGGTTATCTCAATCAATGAATGATTACAAGAAAGACTCTCTCAAAGAGTAGATAAGATAAATACTGAAGTACAATGTATCAAAGATACAGCCTAATGAAAAGAACAACTCAGGATGATTATTTTCGAGTAGAGTAGTTGTTCATCAGTTTTTGTCTCTTTGGCTTCAGTTCCTCAGTCATTTATAATTGTTTGAACCATTTGAACGTTAATAATCCACTGAAGCTTGTTCCCATTCGAAAATGTGACTGTTGTGAGTGTTCTTCCATGTGTAAAGGTACTGCAGAAGCTGATGGGTAATATTCTGTTGCTACTTTCCAGATTTGGGTGTTTGTAGCTTTTGCATTTGAATATTGGTGGCCCATGACATTCTGTTTTTAGAATAATCACGTTTGGCTTTCTTCAGAGGTGATTGTACTGTCTGTAATGCCAACCTGTCATGCATTTAATCTTGTCTTGAAGGATAAGATAAAATAATCCAAGTTGCATAAAGTGTTGCTCCAATTGAATCTCTGTCTAATTCAAATTCTTTCTGTTATCTCATAAATAAACTTGTTAGAACAGATCACTTACATATATAAGAGATAGATATAATGATTAGATTCAATGGGTAATTTGAAACATGAAGAAAGAATCAAATTTGACATATCAGAGTTTAAATGCGTTTTTCTGTTCTGGAGGTCTGAACTCGAGTTCATAATGTTAGGCTCGAGTTCGGCCTTTATTCATTTTGAGAATTCGGTTCTGTCAAAATCAAACTGGAGGTTTGTGTGTAAACCTGAGGTTTGTAAGAACACGAACTCGAGTTCATTAATGATGAACTCGAGTTCTCTTTACTTAGAGAACTTCAAAAAGGGTTAACATAAAACAAACTGGAGGTTTAAGACTAGTGGGCTCGAGTTTGAAACTTTTGAAAATGGCTAATTACTCTCTGGAACTTTTGAACTGGAGTTTGAGAAGCTTGGGCTCGAGTTTAGTTCTCTCTAAAATATTCTGAAGGCTCTCGGTCAAAACTAGGCTCGAGTCTGAAGAGTTTAGGCTCCAGTTTATAGACAATGTTCTGTTTTCAAGTTTAAACAAACTTGTCCTGCCAAGGATGAACTCGAGTTCATCATGACAGGCTCGAGTTCTTTTACTTAATATCTTCTTTGAACTTTTTCAAACTTGAGGTTTGAGTAGAGGTTTAGAGTTTGTAATAGGTTTTCAAAAGTTAAAAAAAAACTTTGTCAATGGCGAACTCGAGTTCATTAAATGGTAGGCTCGAGTTCACTCAAACTTTCAAGGATTTAATTTTGAACTTCAGGTTCAGTCTCAAGTTTGATCTTTGGTTTGACAAGTTTATGCTTTCTGTTAAACATAGGCTCGAGTTCAACAGTTATAGGCTCGAGTTCATGCGAACTTTCAAAGGTTTAATTATAAACTTCAGGTTTAGTCTCAAGTTTGAACTTTGGTTTTGCAAGTTCATGCTTTCTGTTAAATACAGGCTCGAGTTCATCACTCATAGGCTCGAGTTCTATTTTGACAGATAGAAAAATCATGAGTTTTAAACATCCTTGACTTGTCAAATCTTTCCACTATTGTTTACAATTGTCAGTGATCATCAAAACACTCTGAGAACTAACAGGAATGACATTCCTACCTTGCAGAGTGCCAAGTTTTGGTTAGGAAAGTCTTTCTCAATGAAAGATTTAGGCGAAGCCACTTACATCCTTGGGATTAGAATCTATAGAGATAGATCTAAGAGGCTGATAGGCCTAAGTCAGAGCACATATATAGACAAGATACTACATAGGTTCAGTATGCAGGATTCTAAAAGGGCTAACATGCCCATGTCTCATGGTATCCATCTCAGTAAGGGTCTGTGTCCTATCACACAAGATCAAAGAGAACGCATGAGTAAGATCCCATATGCCTTCGCTATTGGATCTATCATGTATGTCATGTTATGTACTTGGCCGGATGTGTCATTTGCCTTGAGTATGACCAGCAGATATCAACAAGATCCCGGTGAGGGTCACTGGACTGCTATCAAGAATATCCTTAAGTACTTAAGAAGAACTAAGGACTTATTCTTGGTATATGGTGGCTTGGAGGATGAGCTCTGTGTGACAGGTTACACAGATGCGAGTTTCCATACTGATGAAGATGATTCACGATCGTAATCAGGATATGTATTCCTATTGAATGGTGGTGCGGTGAGCTGGAAGAGCTCTAAGCAGAGCACTGTGGCTGATTCTATAATATAGAAGCTGAGTATATAGCAGCATCGGATGTAGCTCAGGAACCTGTTTGGATCAGAAAGTTCATCATTGAATTGGGGATGGTTTCTACCATCTCAGATTCAATAGTCTTATTCTGTGACAATAGCGGTGCTATTGCACAGACTAAAGAGCCTAGGTCACATCAAAGGACCAGGTATGTACTCAGACGATTTCATCTTATCAGAGAAATCAATGAAAAAGGTGATACAAATAAATGAAAAGTACCAGGAGAATATAATAATGGAGCTGATCCTCTTACTAAACTGCTTGCACAAGCAAAACATGAGCGTCATGTTAGGGCAATGGGAATTAGAGTAATTAATGATTGTACCTAGTGCAAGTGGGAGTCTGTTGGAAATTATGTCATAGGTGCAAGTCATTGTTCTCCATTAAGTTATCATTTCATTTGCATGTTTATAATGATAACTATATACCTGGATATATCTTAAAGATTATCCTCAATGTCACTGGTCGGTCATCTACGTGGGAGCGAAGATGAGTTAAGACCAGTATGACTTTGATGAGGTATGGAGATACGAATCAAAGTCATTGGCACTTGTAAGAGTACAAGGTGCTGGACCGACCCACTATGAGAAAGCTACATGGAATAAGTCATAAGCTTATCTCATGTATAACCGCGTCACAACGCCCTATGACTTGAGATCATCATGGATTCCTACATGATAAGTCACTGGTCTTTGACCTAGTCAAAAGTCACCTTTGATCGGGTGATGATAAAGGCTTGGATCGGGATCAGTGGTTTTCATGCAGAGAAATGTAAATGGTCGAGATGGAATTTGTCCCTCACATTTGTAGAGAGATAATACTGGGCCCCTCGATGAGTAAATCTAAGAAATGTATGGCCATACTATGATGGAAAAGAGTTTCCATTTCATTTATTAGACCACTCGAGAATCGAGAAAGTAATGGTCAAGAACAGGAAGTTGACATTATCCATGCCTCATCCTTGACCAAATTATCACGTGACAAAAGGGACGTGACATGGTTGTACGATAGGTTGTATCATGTCATCGATCCCCATGTGAATTGGGTAGTCGCAATGTCTTGCTAGAGGCCGCTTGCGACTTGTGGGCTGGTACAGTATTGGCCCACTGCCAATCTCATATAGGCCTGCAGGGTCGCACACAAGAATAACCCAACACGAGCAAAAGTGTCCAGGTTCATTGAATCTCAGATTAATATGAGATTTAATGATACTGAATTTAATCTGGGGTAAATATATATATATATTTAAATTCGAAAATAATATAATAATATTATTTAATGGAGATTATAATATTATTATATAATATTTGTTTTATATTTAATTTATTTGGTAAATTAAATATCTAAAACAAATAGAGATATTGTATTTCATTTAGTTTTCGTAAAGATATCATTATCTATTTAATTTAAATTGAGATATTGTATCTCAGATTTAATTAAATAGATAGATATCATTTCTTGAATTTAATTATAGTGATAAATTAAATCTGAAGGCTTTTAATTCGGATTAAATAAATACATTAGATTAGATCTATCAGATAGATTTAATTAATATATTTATAATCCAGATTTAAAATTCAAATTTTAAAATTAATGAGGATTAATTTTAATAAAATACACTGATCGAGTTTGTAAAAACCTACTGGACTTTTAGTCGAGCGTATGAGAAAGCCGCGAGAAAACCCTCGAGTGAATGAGAGAGAGACGCAAGACTCAGAAAGGCGCTAGCACGCTGCTGCGATCATGTTCGAGATTGTTCGTGTGGATACCGGTAGAGGAGGGCGATTCATGAAAGTGGAGCCTAATACCCAAGAGGGGGGTGAATTAGGTATTTTAAAAATTCTTGCAAACAACTCTGTTTTCTAATAATAAAAACAGGGTAAAACAGAGTAGGGAAAGAATAGCGAGACACAAGAAGATTTATATTGGTTCGGTCTTAACCACTGACCTACGTCTAGTCCCCAGCCTCACTAGGATTTCCACTATATTAATGATTACACACTCTACATTCAAGAAGTGATTCTCTCACTAGAACTCACTCCCCCTTACAAGTTGTAATCAATGATCCCAAATCAACAAGTCCCCTTGACTTGTGATTCCTTTACAATAAATGGATAGTCTAAAATAATACTCTCTCAAAGAGCAGATATAAATGAACATTGAAGCTCTTGTATCAAAAGATACTATACAGATGAAAACTGAAGAGAATAAATGAAAACTTGAATACAATTCGCTCTTAGTTGTTGTAGTTGTTGGAAAGACTTGAATGCTCTTCTATTTATACTTAGAGATCATTAAATGACCGTTGCTTTCCAAATAGATCCGTTGGAGAAGTTGTCTAAGTGTTTTGAAGTGGTTTAGGAACCTTGTCTCTCTTGATTACTCTTAATCCAGCTGGCTAGATGATCAGAGTTGACTCTCTGCAAATTAATCCGTTGGAGAAGAGTTTACTTGTTGTAGAAAACATTCTTTAATGCTTTGTAGACATGTGCAGTTGAATTAGCTGAAAGAATGCAACTTTTCTAGACTGCATTTATTATGCTGACATGCTTTTTGCTTTTGCTGAGATCTTCAATAAACTTCCGTTAATCTGTCTAAAACTCATCAAGAAAGTGGTTAAACATATCTAGGAATATAGAGGATTAATACTGGAAAGTATTAAGATCAAACAAGACAGATTTCCAAAATTGCGAAATTCAAATTTCAGATCCAGTGCAGAAACCTCGAGATTTGTTCTGTAAATGGAGTTGTATACCCAAGAGGGGGGGTGAATTGGGTATACTTAAAAATTTTCGGTTAAGGCTCTGTTTTTATGTAATGAAAGCAGGGGTTAACAGAGATAGGGAAGAGAAAACTTGGACACAAAGATTTATACTGGTTCGGTCCTATCAACTTGACCTACATCCAGTCCCCAGACACTCTGGGATTTTCACTATATCAATGATTACACACTCTGTACTCAAGAAGTGATTCTCTCACTAGAACTCACTCCCCTTATAAGTTGTAATCAATGAATCCAACCACCCAATCCCCTGACTTGTGGTTCTTTACAATCAATGATCAATAATCAAATAAAACTCTCTCAGAAGAGTGGATAATGAGAAACACTGAAGCTTACAATGTCAAAAGACAAAAAAACAAATGAAAACTGAAGGTAGTTGAGACAATTGAATGCTTGTGCATTTTCAGATGTTCTTGTTATTGAGAAGCCTTGAATGCACTCTATTTATACTTCGAGAGCATTAAATGACCGTTGTAAAATGAATCAAACCGTTGGAGGTGATTAGTGATAACTTTGGTCAGCTTCTCTCTCTAATCTCCACTTAATCCAGATGTATAATTGCTCTGAGGTGTGTCTCTGTGGATTTGTCCGTTGGAGAAGTGTTTGCTTGTTGTAGAAAACATTCTTTACCGTTCTGTATGCGTGCTCAGTTGGATTAGCCAAAAAGAGGCTATTTTTCTGAAGTGCATTTAATGTTCTGAGCACTTTATGCTTTTTGCCTTGGACTTCATTAATCATCCTCTAAGTCAACTGAAACTCACTTAGCAAAGTGGTTAAACATAGCTAAGAACATATAAGAATGATAATTGGAAGCATTAAGATCAAAAGAAAATGTTTCACAAATTCGTCAGATTTGAAAATCAGTTTCAACGCCCAATACTCGAGTATGTTCTTCAATACTCGAGTTTGTCACTGTGCACTTAAGTCAATACTGGAGTATCCAAGCTGATACTTGAGTATGCTACTTCCAGAGAGGAACCATCGTGACTTGGACTTTGAAACCAAGGGCAATACTAGAGTATGTAACTCAATACTCGAGTTTTGAACCTTCTATTGAGAAAATGAGTTTAAGCTCAAAACCTCAATACTTGAGTATTCCATTCAATACTTGAGTATTCAAATCATTGACAAGTGGATAATCTCTCTGTATGCCCAATACTTGAGTTTCCAAAACCAATACTCAAGTATTGATTCATTTTTAAAAATTGTAAAGTTTTTTCATGTCAATACTTGAGTATTCAAGTGAATGCTAGAGTATTCATAAACATGTGTTAAGTTGAAAAACTTTGTTAAAGCCCAATACTCGAGTAAGCAAAACCAATACTCGAGTTTTCATAAGTTCTAAAAGTTTGAAGGCTCTCTGTAAGACCAATACTCGAGTATCCAGATCCAATACTCGAGTATTCACTCAAAGTGAAAACTTGATTGCTCCCTGTAAGTCCAATACTCGAGTATTGTTTCCAATACTTGAGTATTGACTCAGGTTGAAAAACTTGAGTACTCTCTGTAAGTCCAATACTCGAATATCCAAATCCAATACTCGAGTATTCACTCAAAGTGAAAACTTGATTACTCTCTATAAGTCTAATACTCGAGTATTGCTTCCAATACTTGAGTATTGCTTTGTCAAGCATGATATGAGCAATTCACTGTCAAGTCAATACTTGAGTATTCATACCAATACTCGAGTTTCCATTTGACAGTTGAATTTTAACAAATGCAGAAACTTCAAAACATGTTTACAATTGTTGATTATCATCAAAACACATAGAGAACTAACATGTTCACCAAACCTCGAGTTTTGGACTTGGTATGTGAATATGGATTTATGTCCAAAATATCAAAACTTGAGGTTTCTAAGCAAAACTGGAGGTTTTCAAAACTTTGAAATGCTCGATGCTCTCTGCCTGGGAAAACCTCGAGGTTTCATTACAAACCTCGAGTTTTCTCTCATGTATGAAAGTCTTGAAAAATTCTGTCAGAAGTAAAACCTTGAGGTTTCTATTGAAACCTCAAGTTTTATTTTTAGTGAAAAACTCGTTTGCTCTCTGTGTTGGAAAACCTCGAGTTTTCCTTACAAAACTCGAGTTTTGCATTTTCTCAGAAAAACTTGAGAAGTCTCTGTGCTTAGAAACCTCGAGTTTTCTCTGGAAACCTTGAGTTTTCTTTAATCTCAGAAAGCTTGAGTTTCTCTCTGTAAGGCCAAACCTTGAGATTTCTCTGCAAACCTCGAGTTTTGCTCTCACAGTGAGTTTTACACAGTTGACAGCAAAACTTCAAACTTTGTTTACAATTATTGGCAATCATCAAAACCCTTAGAGAACTAACAATTCATAGAGTCGGCTTCTATTGATCGAGAAGGTAGCCCACTAGTTCAAAAAGAACGAGACGCGGACAATTTCACTACAGGTAATATTTGGTTCCTTAATCTTGATTTAAACGTGCTTGAATGATCCTCAGGACGGGATTCGTAAAATTTTTAAATCCGCTATGTGTACGGATCCCAACAAATAGAACATGAGTTAGTCTCTAAGGTCATTGATAGAAATCATGATCGTGAGGACTTGAGAACACTGTATATCTATTGCCTAAAACTTGTTCCTAGTCTTGTGTAACACCCCGAATTTTGGACTCTAAGCATTGAGAATAAGCCTAAAATAGACGGACGACTAGGCCTAGTTCGAGAAGTGTCCCAAGAACGTTGAGAGTTAAGGAAGCCTCTCTAGGACTAAGTAACTCAGCTATACGGGTCAGTAGACCTAGTATGCTGAAGCCGTGGAATTGAGGTGCTAATGTAAAATGGTCGTAGAAGGTTTATACGATGTAAGTCTGGTTGGAAAAGATGCCACCCAACTATGTCCTCAGGTATAGGGCACTTAGTTGAGCTAAAATATGCTAGTACAGGTACGTATACGGCATTTTCAGGGCAGTCATGGGTGTCCTGCGTTTTTGAAGGAAATAAGAAAGGAAGAGAGAGAGAGAATATGTATCTAGACCCAGTATAGAAGGAAAAGTCAGTGGAAGCAATGCTACGTGGGACACATGGCATTTCGGGGCCAGAAGTTGGACTACCGAGTAGCACAAATTACGAGGTGGATCTGAAGTACATGAATATGGATTTCTTATCCTCCAAGACACTAAAATCCGAATCCCTTGGGGTTAGGGAGAAAGGACTGATGGTCCGGGCCCACACAAGTCCAGTGGAAGGCACGCATTACAGAGAAACGTGCGACCGGCAACTAGGAGCTGAGCTGGGCCGGATGGGATTTCCTGGAGTCAAGCCCAGGCCCAGGACACTGATAGGGGATGAATTCCAGTGGGCCCAGAGTAGAGAGAAAATATCTGGTCATGTAATTATGAGGAGAAAGAATGTCATATCAGAGTCATAAGGAAGAGAGAGAAAGAGTAAAATAACTCGGTTTAATCTGGACCACACAATTCAAACTTGATATGACATTAAAGTGACATGTAATTATGACTTGGAAAGTGCAATTATGGCATATTTAGGGGCAGATTTTGTGGGCCCCACTCTTTGGAAGATGAACGGCACAAAATGACCATTTTACCCCCTACACCTTAATCCTACAACTAAGACCACCTAGGGGCAAATCTGGAACTCTATTTTAGGGCCTTGAATGCGCCATTTTCTGCCCAAGAGAGAACCCTAGAGAGTTGTAGAAGACTTGAGGCCCAAGCTAAAGAAATGATAATTTAATCCGAAGCATTATTTTACCCAATGGACAATAACCAAGATTGGTCAAAAGGGTGCATCCTTGAGGCCTATAAATAGGACACTCTCCCCCTCCATTTTTCCACACCAGCCACAAGCTCAAGGAGGGCAAGAGAGTGATTTGCTGAAGTTTTTGGTTCAGGAGGTGTAGAGGTCATACGCAACTGACATTCCGAAGTAAGTCCTTAAACCGGCAACCAAGTTATATTCCTCTCTGGCCTGTGGTGTTTCGTGGATATGCAATGGGTTTTTCATATTTTTGAGGTCTCCAATGGGTCCAGAAGGTGTTTTTGTGTAGGGTCAAGTGGGATCACCTTTTTCTAAACTCTAAAAGCCTTAGTGTTTGCTATATGAAAATCTATCGGTTATTTCGGCTTTTGGGCAGCGAATGTTAATCAGTGGTTTTGAGTGGGTAAATGAAGATCGATTGCTTTGAACTTTTGTATCGTGAAACTAGACATCCTGAGGACTATTGTGATGTAATATTTTGTGGCATTTGGAGTTTCCAACCGAGAGATATTTTAAGATGAAAATGACCTAAAAATTGGATTTTTGTCTCAGACTAGTGGCTAGTAATTGGGGATAAGGACCAGTTTTGAACCCATATGACTTGGGTAACTATTTTTCCTATAAAATAGACATCCTAAGGGTTCTAAGACCACTGATCCCATGTCAAAATGTGTTTTCTAGAATTTATTAAAAATCGGCAAAGTTGGGTCATCATTTCTGGGGAATTCTGGTGCTATGTGGATTTTATGGAACTTGAAGCAAATTGTGTTCATATGACTAAAAGCATGATGTTTGGCTGTATCTAGGGTGTTTGCATGCTTGGACCCTATTTTCAATGTCAAGGGAAGAGTTTGCTATTTTCAAGGCATGCCACGTAGTAATTGTTGACTTGCATACTCTATGTTGCTTTTACATATGTGTTTTATCATGATGTAGGAGATCGAGCTGCAGTGCCTCTGCTGCAGTACCGAGATCGGGCTGTAGTACCTATTGGACTGTGTGTCCTTAGGGTTTCTGCTACAATACTGAGGGCATGTAGGATCGGGCTGCGGTACCTATTGGACTGTGTGTCCTTAGGGTGTTGTTGCAGTACCGAGGTATGTGGCTAGGTGGAGCCTATATGACTATGTGTTTATAGGTGTCTACTGAGGCCTAGGCTAGGTGGTTGGGGTCGCTCCCTTACTACTGAGGCCTGTCTGCGCGCTGAGTCCGGGGGCTTGTCTTGATCAGGTGGTCCTGCGGAGTTGCTACATGTCAGTTGGTTGTGACAGAGGCAGGATTATTTGTACTTCCTGATTGTGATTGGCATTGCATGCATTGTATACATATTGTATATGAGTCTAACAGTTACTCTTGGGCTCAATCTTGAACTCCAGTCTGGTTCAAAAGATACAGCCATAAGGTAGTAGCGACTGGAAGACTTGAAGAAGGTCGGGCTTGGTGTGGAAAGATGAAGGAATAGAAGATGCCCAGTTGTTTCTTGTACTTCTTTAATTGGGATGACTGTATGAGTTGCACTCACTGTTTAGTATTTATTTTGGACGATTGTACCCTTAACGCTATGTGGACTACTTTATGTTTTTGTATGTACACTTACCAGTATATTGTAAGTTGTCCAAACCGATCCAATGCTCTGTCGCGCGTACTCTGATGTATGACTACAATGATTAAATTGCAAAAGAAAGATGATAAGTAAAAAGGATCCCTCTAACCCACCACCCGAAAGGGCGAGGCCGGTAGGGGTGTAGCATCTTGAATCACCAAGAAAGGGCATTGATGATCTTAATAAGATTAGTATGACATCATCAACTTGTATAGATATACAAGGTAAAGACCTCATGGAATATAGGCATAGTGATGCCTTAGCTGATGTCATAGGTAGATCTATTGGAGAACAAATAGCACCAAACTGACCTGTCAGGAAACTCCACAAAAATTCATTGTAGAAAGTATCATTAGATATGTAAAGTCTCTCATCGTTTTGTAGTGCGGATCGTCTTGGACTTAAAGATGTCATCGAATACTATGTCCTAGGGTTATATTTTAACTGTACAACTCTATCCCCCTAAAAAAGGGGAGAATTAACTCTTAGGTATAATTCGAATACATGAGTATAGATGGACATGCCAAAAGGACTCACAGTCCCTTACAAGGGATTAGTTATTCATAAGACGAGTAGAGCTTGGATAGCTTCTAGTTAACTCGAGAGTTTGTATGCACAGCAAGTGATCAAGAAGAGTCATGAATCGTTATAGAGTTAATTTAGAGTAAATACCCTATTTGGTCCCTGAAAAAAAACACGGACCCCATTTTGGTCCCTCAAACAACGAAACCCCTTTTTAGTCCCTGAAAAGGATGAATTTCCAAAAAAATGACCCCGTTTTGGTCCCTCGAAAATTTCCAAAAACCCCTTTTTAGTCCATAAAAATGTCTCATTTTAGTCCCAGAGGACGAAAAAAGGGTCAGTGTTCTTTTTCCAGGGACCAAATAAGATATTTAGTCGTTAATTTAAGAAGATTCCTAGTTCTATGAATTAGCTACATTTAGTCAATCAAGAGAGATGATACTCTATCTTTGCTCTCGACTAAATGTGAATGACGATGCAAGGGATGATTCTAGCACGGTATCCAAATATGAAAGGTAGATCACTTGATCAACTCAATTAGTTTTGGGGCCGCAGAGCTTTGCTAGTGTCTTATGAGGTCATTAAATAAATTAGACCCGTTAAAGGAGTTTTAATTGGTTCAAGTTTATTTATGTCAGTGACTAATTGAGCTTAATTGGTCACACATCAAGGTTATTCATGATTGCTTAAAATTAGCAAACTTGAGTCAATAATTGTTATTGGACTTTATCAAGAGTAAGGGTGTAATAAGGTTGGAGTAGGACCCCAAGCCCAATTAGGAGGAAAATGGCGTCAAATATATGATCCCCAATACGAAATCAGTTTCTCCACAAAAGGGCCCAAATGTGTTAGAAGACCCAATGAGGTTTTAGGCCAAGTTGAATTTAGAATTCAAATTTTGAATTTAAGTTCAAATTTTAAATTTTAATTTTAATTCAAATGGTTAGGTTATAAAAGACAATTTTGAATTATATATATATATATATATATATATATATATATATATATATATCCAATAATGATTGGATGAAGATAGGAGAAATAAATGAAGATTGAATTAAAAATGATTTTGAATTTTAGTTTAAGAGATGAATGTGATTCATCATCTTAAATTATTATTTAATTAATCAATAAAGATATAAATGTTATCCATTATCTTAAATGCTTGACTCAATGAATCAAAAAATAAATGTGATTCATCATCTTAAATTCAATCAATCAATCAAAATATAAATGTGATTTGTCATCTTAAATTCAATCAATCAATCAAGACATGAATTTAATTCACTATGATTTAGATTTTCCAATTCAAGCTTGGATTGGGTCTTTCTTATAAGCACTTAAATTAGGGTTAAACTCTTAGAAAGTGCTCATTTTTGGGTGCCCCTTTTCTTGCACAGTTTTTAAGAGAGAAAAACAAGACACCAATTTGATTGGTGTGTTCCGCCAATTCAAGAAAAGGTATGTTCCAATCTTGCTCCTCCTATCCTTAACCTAATTCCAAGAAACCATCACCTTCTTGAAACGATAAAGACCCAAGGAAACCAAACCTAAACCTTATCATTGCCTAGCAAGAATCTAAGGAGTGAGAGGTTTCAAGAGAATGAGTTCTCATTGCAATCGGGGGACAGCCGTGTGGATCAACGTTAGAGAACATCAATAACATTGAAGTCTTTAAGTGATGTAAGGTAATCCAAATCTCCAATAGTCGTTTTGTCAAGTTATCCTAATCCTTAATAGTTGTTTTAACGAGTAATTCTGAAACTCACGAATATCATAAATTGTTACGAATTCTCATTTAGTGCCATAAACTGTTATGGATTAATGATTAATAACTAACTAGCATAATGAGTTAAGGTTAATAATTTATGAGGACTGTAAGGAGTTACGGGTGAAAGATAGAATATCACCTAAGAGGGGGTGAATTAGATGATATAAAAACTTATGCGAAATACCTTGAAACACACACCTTAAAACAAAGCTAAATAGAGAGATAGATAGAGAGAGAGAGAGAGAGAGAGAGAGAGTAAACACAAGAGGATTATATTGGTTTGGTCCAAATCCTTGACCTGCATCCAGTCCCCGGACACTCCGGGATTTTCACTATCTCAAGACTTGATTAAGGTTAATAATTCATGAGGACCGTGAGGAGTTACGGTTTTCCACAATGATTAAACAAAATTTTTATTTTCAACCTCATGAAACTTTGCATGAAAGTCGTGCAATAGGCAAATTAATCAACACTTATCACCTACCTCTTGTTACGAAGGGTAATTTTGTCTATCAATTCGTTATTACGTGTGCTTGGTGAAATAGATTACTTTACTTCATATCTCTCTCTCTCTCTCTCTCACATACGTTGATATATTATTCTCACATATTGTCGCATATTGTCATGTTTGATGTAATTCAACTAAACGTTTTCAAGTCTATAATCATATTTTCTTAATGACGAATCAAACAAATTCATGTAATTATCAATACACTCCATTTGATTCTATGAACCAAATGGGCTAGAAAACACTAATCAACCACTATATGCGCATCATCTCAACTCCTCAAGCTTGTGTCGTCGTGCATCTTTTCAGCCTTGCTAAACTCTTGATTTGAAAGACTAAAACTCTTAAGCTCCTGTCGTAGTACATGTGCTCTCCCTCTCCAACTCTACTTCCCTCTTTAAGCTCATACATCGTCGTCGTCTCATCTCAAGTAGCAGCTCTTCTCTCTCAACTCTGAAGTCACACAGGTCAAAATTGCATTGAAAGCTAGTCGTGGGTGTGGGGAAAATTGCATATCTATGGCCATAATATTGCATATCAGCAATAATTTTCTGTAGATTCCTTTAAACTTTTGTTTCTTTTTGGTTTCCCCTTGATATTTCTTATCCTTTAAAAAAAGGGGAAAGTTTTAGGTGAGTTGGATCCTGGGAGCTCACTATGGTCAGAGCATGCCTTTGGGTTAAAAGAGTGTTTATATAGGTATTTACAAATTGTCCATCAACAATATCCTCACATCAGTGGATTTGAACCCACAACCTTATAGTTATGAGACCAACCCTTGTTGGCTTCCATATCAATTTTGTTTCAGGTTTTATAGTTGGCACTAAATGGGACGGCTGGCCTACTTTCTCAACTCCACTTACTATTGGATATGATTACTTTTGGTGATGTCAAATATAGTTGTCCAATATAAAGAGCAAATCTTTTAATATCATATATAGCTTGTATAATATATTTATCCCCTACATTAACTAACTACTACATTTGATGTAGATCAGTTCAAGTTGAATTATGGAGAATGATCACAAAAGGAGATTGAAGAAAGAAGAACTTGTTAAATATTATGAGAATATCAATATTCAAGTCTCTGTGATCAAACAGAAGTTGGAACGGCTCAATTCAGAGTTAAAATAAGAAAGTTCAAGCTTCCCGATGAATAATAGTTTGCTACAGTGGATTGCTACAGTCCAGCTCCTATTCTCGCATAAAATAGGGTCTTACTCGAGTACAAAAAATGCCTTACTCGAGTACACTCGAGTAGAGAAAATCTATTACTCGAGTAACATCATTTTTTAGCTACTCTATTCAACTCTGTTTCACGTTTCACTTAGGCGAGCTTTGGTTATTCGATGATATCACCTCAACTAAAATTCCAATTGAGGTAAAACCAATTTTGTAAAAAAGTAGACTCTCAATGCGTCATTTTGACATAAAATTCAAGCCCAAAGGAGTTTCGATGGGAGAGCTATGAATTTTTGAAGTTGCCACTGAAATTCACGCCACACAGCAGACCAAGCTTTGGTATTTTAAGTGTACCTTACAAACGACAAATCCAAATGATCTAAAAATGGTGTCATTTGAAACTAACCTCAAATACCTTTTCAAAAAAAATCGAGATCATGAAAAAAAAAAGATCAATTGAAGGAGATATGATGTTTTGAAGTTGACAATCAATTAAGGATGTTCCAAGAAATGCTGGTCAAGAACAACCTCCGTTCATTTGATGATAATGGATAAAGTACAATGAATTATGAGCTAATTCTTTTTGCATTGGAAAGAAGACTTAAAAAGCTTTCTAAAGGTTACTCGAGTACACTTGCTCGGTCGATGAACTTATCGACATGTTGGAGGTGGTTACTCAAGCATAAATATTCTTACTCGAGCAGAGCAAAAGGATACTCGAGTATGGTTAAACGTTGGCTCTCTATGAAGGATTTTTGAATCCTTGCTCGAGTACTCATACTAGACTACTTAAGTATAGTTCATTAGCTTTTGAATATCTTTGTGGTAACGGTAACCATAAATTTGAATATTTTGCTTATCCATTCATTTCTGTTTAAATACCACTCAATCTTATTCATGTTATTACTAATAATCCTTTTGAGTGAGTTTCAGATGATTAATGAATGATTTAGAAGTAAATGGGAAAAAAGCAACGTGTGTCAGAGTATTTATTGTTTGTAGAAATAGAGGCTACACACGAAATGAAGTTCCATAGTAGACAAAATCATTCCATCGAGGCATACCCATTCCGGCAAAAGTTCTAAGTCAACTTCTGACCACAAGTACGTCATTGACAAGCGAATTAATGAAGCAACATTCGACTGTGCCTAATGGAAGACACTTGTCTCTAACGGAAGTTTAAAGAGTTTCAACGGCTACATCCAATAGATGTTCCAATGGACAGTAATGGGTTTCCAACAATAGAATACTCGCAACGGTCGAAAAACAATTGCCTATAAATAGCGAAGTCTTCGAACCGGAAGGAGTGACAAGTGATGAATCACTTGACGAAGCCAATGAAATGAATTTACTACTTCACTGTCGATATGTCAATACACGCTTAACTCATATACTTTCTGTTTCTCAATGTTTATATAGTTTACAGTAGAGAGTGAGATGATCGATTGTGTACTTTAGTGTTGGTCATATTCACTTCTGAGAGAGAAGAGTCATTGTAATCATTTTATCTGTGAGTTACTCAAGATTGGGTATCTTGAGTGGGAAACATATTGTAACCTTACGGTGTGTAAGGGGGAGTATCTCAGTGAGAGATTCAACTTTACAAGTGCCTGGGTGAACTTGTGGAATAGTATAGGCTTCTCTTGTGCCCAGATTAAATAAGAGGATAGTGAATTGAAAATTTCAAGTGGAGCTGGGGATTGGATGTAGGTCAAGGATTAGGACGAACTAGTATAAATCACAGTTTGCATATTCTCTTCCCTTATCTCTGATTGACCCATATTTTTTTTATGTGTTGTTTCATGATTAATTTGGGATTTAATCATGTTAATTGGGCCAAAAATGTATCATTTATGATTAATTTGGATTAATGAGTGATTACATGAAAATGTGTTAAAAAGGACAAAATTGTCATAATTAATGTAATTACTCTTAATCATTGTTTCTTAGGAAGATTTGATGTTGGCTTGATTGGTTTAAATTGTAGGTACTTGAAGAAGTTGGACCAAATTTGAAAATGAAAGTTTGAACTCAAATTGCAAAATTTTCAATTTAGTCTCTATTCCAGAACTTTTTAAATGTTCACTTAGGTCCTTGTTACTAAACACAACATTTTGACTTAGGTCAGCTGAAGGCAAAGGATTGGCAGGACCCCACAGATTAATGGAGGGGGATTGAGCGCCACGAAAAGGAAAACGTTGACTTGGGGGGGGGGGAATTTTCACACGCAGACCTCGATCATCGTCTTCTTCCCTGAACCATCGTCATCAGCCATCACCTTCACCTTCAACCTTCTCTACCCATCATCGTCTCCACTCCGTCAGACTGAACCAGAGATCATGCTGCAAGCTGAGGGGCCTCTGAACTTGGGATTTTGATCGCTGAACCTTTGATCATCACCCTCGGACCTTCATCGGATTCCTCCATCTTCATCTACTTACCCCTTTTCACCTTTATCACCACCGCCCCTCACCATCGCAGCAGAAAACAAGGAAACCAAAGGACGCAATCTGAGGAAGACGCTAGGACCGAGAGCCTCACTATTCCATCACTTTCTTTGATTCATCCTCCCCATTCCTCCTGTTAGTTCTCAATGTGTTTTGATGATTAACAACAAGTGTAAACATGTTATGAAGTTTCCAAAATCCTTTAAAAACCATCTGATAGTTGCATACTTGAGTACAGGTATGCATACTCGAGTATAGGACTGCTAAAGGATTGCTCAATTGCATTTTACAAGTCAATACTGCAGTATGGGTAGACATACTCGAGTATTGAAGTCACAGAGAGCAATCAAGATTTTGAAAATAGGTGCATACTCGAGTATAGGCCATCCAGAGAGCAAACAAAGTTTTAAAGTTAAGTCAATACTACAGTATAGTAAGCTATACTCGAGTATTGGACTTACAGAGAGCAAATAAGTTTTTCAACTTGAGTTGCATACTGCAGTATAGGTATGCATACTCGAGTATAGGCTTATACAGAGAACTCCCAAATTTTATAACTATTGCAAACTGCAGTATAGGTTTGCATACTGCAGTATTGGGCTCTTAAACTAATTTTCAACTTGACACATGTTCTTGCATACTTCAGTATGGATTTGTATACTCTAGTATAGACAAGAGAAGACTTCACACTTTTTGAAATTAGAGTTGCATACTCGAGTATAGAGTTGCATACTCGAGTATGGGACCATACAGAGAGGTCACTCAACTTGTCAAGACTTGCTTACTCCAGTATACAGATGCTTACTCCAGTATAGAGGCATTTTGAACTTAAAATTTTTCTCACAAACAGTGCCATACTCGAGTACACTACTAACATACTACAGTATAGGTCTTGTTCTTCAAACACAAGTCACGATGGTTTGCCTCTGGAAGCTGCATACTCCAGTATGACTTTGGATACTGCAGTATGGACACTTATGCACAGTGCCATACTCGAGTATGGATGAACTTACTCCAGTATACAACGGTCAAAATTGATTTTTGAATTACACGAATTTGCAAATCCTTATTGTTTGACCTAATTGCCTTCATATATCATTCACTTATGTTCCCTACTCTGTTTAACAAGTTTGTTAAGTGAATTACAGTTAGCACAGATGAAGATTATTGAAGGTCAAAGCCATAAAGCAAAAAGAGTACAATGCATTAAATGCACTTCTGCAAATCAACCTACTTTCAGCTAATCCATCTGAGCATGCCTTCTAAACGTTAAAGAATGTTTACTACAACAAGTAAAGTTATCTTCAACAAGCAAATTCTCAGAGGGCCACATCAGATCACATTAACACTTGGATTAGCAGAAGTTTAGAGAGAGAAGAAGACCAGACTTAGTGCTAATCACCTACAACGGTTGGATTCATCAAGCAACGGTCATTTAATGTTCTCTACCTATAAATAGAGTGCATTAACTTCTTCTCAAGCTGATACACCAACTTAGAGCGAAAATTTACTGAGTTCATTTATTGTGTATAAGCTTTCATCTGTAATAGTATCAATTTGATACTTGTGCTTCAGTGTTCATCTTATCTGCTCTGTGAGAGAGTCTTTTCTTGTAAATCATTTATTGATTGTGATAACCACAAGTCAGGGGACTTGGTGGTTTGGGTGTATTGATTGCATCTTGTAAGGGGGAGTGAGTTCTAGAGAAAGAACTACTCTGAGTACAGAGATTGTAATCAATATTGTGAAGTTAGTGGATTGAAAATCCCAAGTGAGGCTTGGGGACTGGATGTAGGTCAGGGAAAAGATCGAACCAGTATAAATCGTTGTGTGCAAAGCTTCTCATCCCTTCTCCTCTGCCTTACTCTGTTTTAGTTAGTTAAAAACAGAGGTTAATCTTTAAATTTTTAAAGATACCCAATTCACCCCCCCTCTTGGGTATCTAGCTCCAATCTTCACCTCCATCATCACTGACCGCCATCTCCATCGACAACTTCCCACGCCTTCACCTTCGATTCACCTTCACACCTTGAAGCTAGATCATCATCTCTTCCTTATCACCACCGTTAACACCCACCAGCGACTCTGTCTCTTTTTTAAAAAAAATTTAACCACTCTCTCTCTCTTTGAGCTCGTTTCCATGCCTATTTCAGTTGGGCAATTCAGATTGGGTTCTTCCATGGCTATGAGTAGCTAAACTTTTTGCTTCTTGGTGATGAAGACATGTGGCTTGAGCATTGGAGCTTCAACAGGGGAGTTATTTAATTCAATATTTTGCTTAGATTATCTATTTGATTTCCTTGTTTAGGTTTATCATTATTTAATTATGAAACTTGGATTACTGTTATGTGTCCATGTGGATTGATAATTGTAGTTTTAATTGGATGATGTATCTTGATGTTCATATTTCCATATTTCTTTAGAAGCTTGATGAAATTATGCTTGCTATCATGTTTGTGATAGGTTTTCATAGTTAATTTTAGCTCTTGAATGGTTCGTTAGAACATTCTAATTGAGAAGAACAATTTGTATCATCCCAATTTTAATTACACATTAAGTGGATTTTAACAGTATCTCAAGAGGTAGTATTAGTTATGTTTGTAGGAGCTACTATTAATTGAGAATATTGGACTCAAGTGTTATCTTGAGGTTTCTCTTAAGACTTAATGAATTTTAACTCCCAAATATATTTTAGCAAAGATAGCCACCTTCTTCATTACTAAGAGTATTCATCATAATTAATCTCTTTTAATCCGAAGCATTTTTCACTATTTTCCAAAAAATACCAAAAAGAATAGAATTAGTTTCTTTAAATCTTTTATTGAATTTTATTTTAAAGAAAACCAATTTCAAAACCCCATTTCTAACCATGTTTTTAATGAAAGACCTGGCTATCACCCAAAATGGGGGTTGAATTAGGTGTTTGATAAAACTTTAGGAACTTTGAAAATCTTTTCGCAACTTACTAAAAAACAGTTTGAATGACAATAATAATTGATAAAGCAATGCTCAGTCATTCAGACATGTATGGGCATTCAGATATATATGATGGAAATATAAAAGATAAGAAAAGAGAATATGCAAACAATGATTTATACTAGTTCGGCCCAATCCTTGACCTACGTCCAGTCCCTAAGCTCCACTTGAGATTTTCAATCCACTATCCTCTTGTTTAACTGGGCACAAGAGAAGCCTATACAAACACACAAGTTCACCCAGGCACTTGTGAAGCCACCGAGATACACCTTTCAATCAGTTACACACTTTGTACTCGAAGTTATATTCTCACTAGGATACACTCCCCCTTACAAGTTCTAAACTGATAACCCAATCTCTAAGTCCCACGACTTGAGATTTTTACTATGATTTAATAATCAGAAATGTTCTCTCTAAAAGAGAAGATGAGTAAACACTGAAGTACAATACAAATCATTTCACTCTCTATGTTGATTTATATAAGCATTGAGAACAGAGAGCGTATGAGATAGATGTTGAATTCAGAATATCAGCATTTTGATAGTACAAGCTCTTCTCTTCATCATCTCCATTTTTGAATGGTTTTCCTTTTATAGTCAATGAAGAACATAGAGCAATTCTTCCAGGTTTGAATATGACTGTTGTGAGCATATATGAATGTTGGAACTCTTCGACCGTTGGAGAAATATTACCGTTGAAGCTTCTGACATCATCATCTGCTTTTTGATAATCTGTAATTAATCTTTCATATAATCATCTGAAACTCATTAACAAACTGATTAAACATGGTTAGGAATAGTAATGAGTGATGATAAGAAGTAATAAAATCACAATCAATGATTTTGTGATTTCGAACACGATGATTTTCAGATGCAGGGATGGTAACTCGAGTTATCCTACGTGACTTGAGTTGCTTTGAGTACTAGATGCTTTCTGTTTGGATTATGACTCAAGTTATTCCACATGACTCGAATTGCTTTAAGTGCCAAATGATCTCTGTGTGAATTCTAACTCGAGTTGCCATATGTGACTCAAGTTGCCCAAATGTCATTTCCTCTCTGTCTGGGAGTAACTTGAGTTACCCTTTGTGACTCGAGTTGCCAGGTGCTCCGATTGCTCTCTGTGTTCTTGAATAACTTGAGTTAGTGGTCATGACTCGAGTTGCTACTGAGTTCCAAAAATTCTGATTGCTCTTTGTCTGAATAAGGACTCGAGTTGTTTTTCCTGACTCAAGTTAAACCAGTTCATTCATTCTTGCTAGCATTGTCATTGATCCTCAATCCAACTGTGATCAATTAAAACTTGCTCATGAAGATTATTAATAACATTGAAGAGTATAGCATGTAGTAATCAAATGATAGCAATAAGTTCAGAATTCTTGGAGATGTTGTGAACAATGCTCTACTATTTTGTTGATTCGAGTTATAATCTCTTCTCAATATTCATTATTCTCTGTTTGCCTCTCTGATTGTTGTTGAATCAAGTTTCCAATCCTAACTTGAGTTATCCAAGCCTAGTTAATAACTCATCCCAAACTCATTGTATATTGAGCGTTTTTTAACCATCTTGAACTGACTGTAACTTTCGAAGGCCATATCTCCATGGTCTAAACTCCATTTTAGCTGGTTCAAATCTTGGTGGAAATAATTTTAAGTCTGATTTCAAATGGCACCAATTTCAGCTCAATCTGATTTGTAGTTTGTGAGTTACGCTTAAAACATCGAAGCTTGGTCAGTAGTGTGGCGTGAATTTTAGTCCCAACTTCTACAATTCATAGCTCCTTGATTTGAACTCCTTTGGTCTTGAATTTTATATGCAAATGACACATTGGGAGTATAGTTTCATATGCCACTGGCTTTACCTCAATCCGATCTCTAGTTTGGGAGATATCGTCGAAATACCAGACCTCGCTCAGCTGAAACGTGAAACAGAGTATAACAGAGGTGCTGAAAAATCATTGTTAACTCGAGTTATACTTGTCCACGCTGAAAACACATTTTGACTCGAGTTAACTCATTCCAGAAGAGGGAAAACACTATAACAACTTTACTAACTCGAGTTGTAAGTTTATAACTCGAGTTATATCATCCTGAAGCTCCCTTCTGCTTATTTTAACTCCGAATTGAGTCATTCCAACTTCCGTTTGATCTTGGAGACTTCTAGAATCAATCTTGGAACTTGTATAATGATATTCTCACTCCACTCATCAAGTTCTTCCTTCTTCCATCTCCCATCTTGATCATTCTTCGTCATTTTACTTGGGCTCATCATTCTCTATAAGTTCTACCTTCTTCAATATCTCCTCTTCTTCTATTCTCTTGATCATTCTCCATAATTCAACTTCTTCAACATCTTTTCTTCTTATATTCTCTTGATCATTCTCCATAATTTAACTTCACATCAACATTAAGTATAAGCATTAGTCAAAGTTGAAGATAAATGTACTATGAAAACTTTTTGCTTTTAATATTGATAAGCATGTTTGTCATCATCAAAACTAAGCATAACTAACATTTAGCACTTAGTCAAATCTAGGAATTCAAAATAAAAGGCTGCTTGATAAGAGAACGATCCTGAGTTGTTTGCATTATATTGTATTATAATTTGTGGTAAATTGTGATTTGACCCTGAGGCGATTAAGGTTTTTGTCAAATCAATCTCCTATATGTCCAGTATATTTTATTTAATTTTTTACTGTTAATTTAGAAGACACGAAAAAATTTTCAAAGTTCTAAGTTTTTATCATATACCCAATTCACCTCCTCTTGGGTGATAGCCAGGTCTAACACCTACAAGTTTATTATTGATCATTGTTATTAACATTAAATCAAACTCAAAAAATAAAATAATATTGATATATTGACTCTTACTACCTTTGATCTTTAATGTAAGACCCATTTAACTTTTTTTATAGAGAATAAACATGTTTTTTTGGGTCAAATAGGGAATAAGAAAGTTAAATAAATTAATTTAAGAAAAATGACAGCTAGGTCCCAAGGAACATACAAAATATCAAAAAAGTCTCAACCCAAAATCACATATTAAAAAAGTTCCTAGGATTTTTTTTGTACTATTTGTATTGATAACAAGAAGTACTATATTCACAACACAATTTAAAAACATGACCATTCACAACAGAAAGTGTTATATTCACAACAGAAAGTGCTATATTCACAATAAAATTTAAACACCTGAATTTTGTTTCAAACTCAAGTCCCTAAGCGTATAGAGGTCATTCACAACAGAAAAAGCTAGATTTACAACGGGAAGTGCTATATGAAGGTTGGAGCTTGATACCCAAGAGGGGGGGTGAATTGGGTATCTATAAAAATTTAAAGCTTGAGCTCTGTTTTGAACAGCAAAGAGCAGAGGCTAACAGAGGAGTAGGGAAGGAGAGCTTTACACAATGCGATTTATACTGGTTCGGTCCTTTCTCTGACCTACATCTAGTCCCCAAGCCTCACTTGGGATTTTCAATCCACTAACTTCACAAAAACTGATTACAATCTCTGTACTCAAAGTAGTTCTCTCACTAGAACTCACTCCCCCTTACAAGATGTAATCAATACACCCAACCACCAAGTCCCCTGACTTGTGGTTATCACAATCAATGAATGATTACAAGATTAACTCTCTCAAAGAGTAGATAGGTTGAACACTGAAGTACAAGTATCACAGGATACAATACAGATGAAAAACTGAAAGAAATGAATGAACTCTTAATGAAATTTCGCTCTTAGTTGTCTTAGTTGTTGGAAAGACTTGAATGCTCTTCTATTTATACTCAGAGATCAATTTATGACCGTTGCTTTCCAAATAGATCTGTTGGAGAAGTTGCCCAAGTGTTCTGAAGTGGTTTTGGGGTCTTCTCTCTCTTGTTCACTCCTAATCTAGTTGGCCAAGTCATCATAGTTGAATTTCTGCTGATTAATCCATTGGAGAGGAGCTTACTTGTTTCAGCAATCATCCTTTAATGCTTTGTTAGTGTGTACAGAAGGATTTGGGCAGAAGGAGTAACTTTCTGAGCTTTGCAATAAATGCTCTGAGTTACTTTTTGCTTTATGCTCTATCCTCTCACCAAACATTCTTTAATGCTCTGAAATCCACTAACAAATACGTTAAACATAGCAGGGAATATCAGAGAATAATATTGGAAGAGTTTAGGATCAAACAATGCAGATTTCTGAAATGCCAAAATTCAAATTTCTGAACCAGCGTCACGAACTCGAGTTCAGTTCTTATAGGCTCGAGTTCAAGGCTTCAGTGTTCAAAAATATGCAAGTTCAAAAAGTGCAAACCTGAGGTTTGTATTCTAAACCTGAGGTTCTTAAGTCATTGAAAAACTAAAAAGCTCTCGGGTTGAAATGAACTCAAGTTCATTAGTGTCAGGCTCGAGTTCGAGACAATTTTAAGCAAAGCTTCGTTTTAGCTTAAAAGAACAAACTTGAGGTTTGCAGAGCAAACTCTTGAGTTTAAAACACATTGAAAAAATCTTTGCTCTCTGGAACTTTTAGGCTCGAGTTTGAATTGTTCAGGCTCGAGTTTGAATGTCTTTAAAAAAACTCAGAAAGCTCTCGGCCAAAACTAGGCTCGAGTTTGAAAACATTAGGCTCGAGTTTGAAGATAAAATTTTCTTTCAATAGAACAGTGCAATGTTTGAAAATGTCTTCAAGTTTGGAAAAAAACTTATCCCGCCAGAGATGAACTCGAGTTTGCCATGTCAGGCTCGAGTTCATGCTCTTTGTTAACTTGAAAACTTTATTTTGAAAACTTGCAAACTTGAGGTTTGTAAAGACAAGGGTCGGGTTTAAAAGTATTTTCAAAGTTCAAACCTCTCTGTCAATGATGAACTCGAGCTTAAGAACTGTAGGCTCGAGTTCGTCCATACTTTCAATAAGCTTTAAGTCCAAACTTCAAGTTCAGTCTCGAGTTTGAAAGTTAGTTTGGCAAGTTTGTACTTTCTGTCAAATCCAGGCTCGAGTTCAACACTGACAGGCTCGAGTTTGGTTTTGACAGATAGAAAATGACAAGTTTAAAACATCCTAAACTTTGACAAACCTTTTCCATAGTGTTTACAATTGTTAATAATCATCAAAACACACAGAGAACTAACACTATATTTACAACAAAATTTAAAACCTAGTCATTCACAACAGAAAAAAGTTATATTCACAACAAGAAGTGTTATATTCACAACAACATTTAAACACCTGGATTTTGATACAATATAAATAATATATGTGATTTTCGAGTTGGAACTTTTTTGATATTTTATATGTTCCTTGGGACCTGGCTGTCATTTCCCCTTAATTTAAAGCATTTATATATATATATACACACACACACACATATTTCTTTTTTTTTAAAAAAAAAAGTAATTTTCCTAGTTTATAATCGAATGATAAATAGCATAGGTTACAATTAAATAACTTATTTTAATTTCGTTAAAAATGAAAATCAACTATGTTCTTATTAAGATAAGAGTGTTATAAAAATAAAGATATAGAAGAAGTAGAAAATAGAAGACAAGAGCAAGAGAGATTCAAGAGAGAGAGATTCTCATTCAGTTTGTTCGGTGTACATTTGTGAGGGGGTAGGGGACTATTAATAGTGGTTGGAGAGTAGGGAAGTTTTATGTAGCTTCTACCCACTAACCACCATGAATGTAGTGGGTGACTACCCACTCCCCACCATGAAGATAGTGGGTGACTACCCATTCCCCACCATAACAGTAGTGGGGGCCTTCATGCCCATAATGGGTCATCCACATAATATATTCATAACACTCCCTCTTGGATGTCCATTATGAATGTGCCTCATTAAAAACTTTAACTAGGAAAAACCCAGTGGGATAAAAACCTAGCCAAAGAAAAGAGTACATCATCCACTAATACACTTTCTAATGCTACCTCATTAAAAACCTTTCCAAGAAAACCCAGTGGGACAAAACCTAGATAAGGAAAAAATAGTACAGCATGTATTGACTCCCCCTCTTGACAACATCAGTTGAGATCTTTAAGTCTTCGAAGGCCGATTCCATTGACAAGCTTTTCAAAGGTTGTTTCTGGAAGTGATTTGGTAAATAAATCTGCTAGATTTTCACTTGAACTGATTTTCTGGATATTTATTTCACCATCCTTTAGAAGATCACGAGTAAAGAAGAATTTTGGTGAAATATGTTTCGTTCTATCACCTTTGATATAACCTTCTTTAAGTTGAGTAATACATGCAGTATTATCTTCATGTAGAACTGTTGGGACCAATTTACCTGAAGATAAATGACAAGTTGTTCGTATGTGATGTATTACTGATCTCAACCATACACATTCTCGACTTGCTTCATGCATTGCTAGAATTTCTGCATGGTTAGATGATGTGGCTGATATAGTCTGTTTCATAGATCGCCATGAAATAGCTGTACCTCCACATGTAAATAGATAGCCTGTTTGTGATTTACCATCGTGAGGATCAGACAAAAATCCAGCATCTGCATAACCAACCAGTTCATGCTTCGATACATTTGAGTAATATAACCCCATGTCCATAGTGCCTCTGAGGTAATGAATAATGTGTTTTATTCCATTCCAATGCCTTCGTGTTGGTGAAGAACTATATCTTGCTAATAAATTAACAACAAATGATATATCAGGTCGTGTGTGATTGGCAAAATACATTAATGCTCCAATAGCACTGAGGTATGGTACTTCTGGACCAAGTAGTTCTTCTTTACCTTTGTCATTAATTACTCTAGGTCGAAATGGATCTTTATCCACTTGCAAAGATCTTACAATTATTGGAGTACATAATGGATGTGACTTATCCATATAAAATCGCTCCAGGACCTTCTTTGTATAAGTTTCTTGATATACAAAGATCTCATCCTTTAGGTACTCAATCTGTAGTCCAAGACAAAATTTTGTTCTACCGAAGTCTTTCATTTCAAATTCCTTCTTCAAACAATTAATTGCCTTTTGAAGCTCTTCAGGAGTTCCAATAATGTTAATATCATCCACATAAATAGCAATTATAGCAAATTCATTTCTAAATCTTTTAATAAAAATGCATGGGCATATTGGGTCATTTTTGTACCCTTCTTTCAACAAATATTCTTTGAGACAATTATACCACATGCGCCCTGATTGCTTCAAGCCATACAGAGACTTATTTAACTTAATTGAGTATTGTTCTCAAGAATTTGAATTAGATGCTTCTGGCACCTTGAGTCCTTCAAGGACTTTCATATAAATATCGTTGTCAAGTGAGCCATACAAATAGGCAGTCACAACGTCCATTAAACGCAAATCAAGTCCTTCATTTATTGCCAAGCTAATCAAATAACGAAAAGTAGTTGCATCCACTACTGGTGAATACGTTTCTTCAAAATCAATGCCAGGTCTTTGTGTAAAGTCTTGGGCTACAAGACGTGCCTTATATCTTGTAATTTCACCCTTTTCATTTCTTTTTCTTACAAAGACCCATTTGTATCCAACTGGCTTTACATCTTCAAGTGTATCGACTACAAGTCAAAATACTTTTCGTTTTTCTAGTGATTTCAATTCTGCATTAATGGCATCTGTCCATAAAGGCCAATCCTTTCGTTGTTGCCACTCGCTAATGGATTTTGGCTCTTGATCCTCACTATCATTCATTACATCATATGCTATATGATAAGCAAAAATATCGTCAACGTTGACTTCATTTCGATCTCATCGGATACCATTCATAACATAGTTTATTGAGATTTCATTGTTTTCACATATTTCAGGTACCTGGGTCTCTTCTGGGACTATAACATTCTCTTTTGGAGACATCTCTACTAGAGATACTAACTCTTCAGGAGATGGCTCTTCTAGAGCTACTAACTTTTCTCGATTATCCTCGGCTTAACCATTTATATTTTTAGCTCATTTTCTCATTCGAGGATTTTTATCTTTGGAACCGATGGGTCTGCCACGCTTGAGTCGTGCTTTATATTCATTTATAATATGTTGTCATTCAAGACATCAATTCGAATAGGAGCATTGGCAGCTGGGACATGTGACTTTGTCACTTTCTTTGGGTCAGTAAGGGTGTGCATGGTAACACTCCCAGAATGACTTTTTTTCCTAATTTATGTGCCCCGGAACAAAAATGAATGGGAATTGTGTTTGATAAATCTGGTTTTTTTTCTTACTCCCAGGATGAACCGATTTATTTTTTGTGATGGGGAGTAAAAAAAAGAAGCTAAAAATTTTGGCTTCTCTATTCTAGGGCAAAAAATCAGAATTTATTTTTCCTTCAATCGAAGTAGAAATTTACCCTCGTTCACCACCGCTGCCCCACTGCCGTTGCCACCCCAACACCATCGCTGCCCCACCGCCACCGCCCCGCCACCGCCACCGCCACCGCCACCATTGACACCACCCCACCACCGCCACCGCCACCATTGACACCACCACTGCACCACTGCCACCGCCGCTGCCACCTCCACCGCCCCCGCCACCACCACCACCACTGCCCCCGCCGCCACCACCACCGCCACTGCCACCGCCACCGCCGCTGCCACCACCGCCGCCCACGCCACCACCACCACCGCCCCCCCCCCCCCGCCGCCGCCACCGCCACCACCGCCTCACCGCCGTGGCTGCCACCACCACCACCGCCCCCCGCCACCACCACCGCCACTGCCACCACCACCACCGCCATCGCCACATAAATATTTTTTTGAATATAAAAATTACATAAATAATTTTTTTAGGAAATTTAAATTTAAGTTTATTTGTAAAGTATAATAATTATATTAATTATTAAAGAAAAGGACAAAATAGTAAAAATAACTCATTAATCCTTCATCTTCCTCCCTTACTATTTTTTTAATTCCCAAACAAGAGGAGGAAAAATGTGTTAACAAATGTAATTTTGATTCTCGGAGTAAAAATAAAATGGGTTAACAAACATAATTCTGATTCTCAGAATTCTTCCAAAGCACAGAATCAGAAAAAACTGTTTCATCTCAGAAACAGTGCTGGGCAACAGAATGGTTGCCATGCACACCCTAAATGCTTCTGGCATTCGATTAGCTAAATTCTGTAAATGAATTATCTTTTGAACTTCTAGTTCACATTGCTTTGTACGAGGATCAAAATGAGCCAATGATAATTCATTCCAGCTAATCTCTTTACCCAACTGCTTATTTTCTCCCCTAATGTTGGGAGAACTGATTCATCAAAATGACAATCGACAAATCGTGCCGTAAATAAATCTCCTGTAGATGGTTCTAAATATTTTATAATTGAAGGAGATTCATACCCAACATATATTCTCCTTCTTCTTTGTGGACCCATTTTAGTACGTTGAGGTGGTGCTATTGGCACATATATTGCACACCCAAAAATTCTTATATGAGAAATATTAGGTTCTTGACCAAAAACCTTTAAGTAACTAGTTGGAAGGGGGAAACCTTTAAGTAACTAGTTGGCCTGATACGAATTAACATTGCTGCATGCAAAATGGCATGACCCCAATCAAAAATTGGGAGATTAGATCTCATAAGTAAAGGTCTTGCAATGAGTTGCAATCATTTAATTAATCATTCTACTAGTTCATTTTGCGTATGAACATGAGCTATAGGATGTTCAACATCAATTCCAAGGGACATACAATATTCATTAAAAGCTTGTGAAGTAAATTCACCAGTATTATCAAGACGTATTTTCTTGATAGGATAATCAGAGTGATGTGCTCTTAATCTAATCAATTGAGCAAGTAATCTCACAAACGCCAGGTTGCGAGAAGAATTCTCAATTATCTGTCGCATCATGGTTGACCCTGGATGGCCTAACCGGTCATGCCAAACATTAAATTCATTAGTAAACTTCTGGTTTACATTGGCAAACTTCTGGTCTGTATTGGTAAACTTCTAGTTTACAATAGCATGTGTTTCAATTGTGCTTATAAATGTATAATACAAACCAGAAGAAAAGGCAGGAAAACTTTCTAATATGCATTTTCTACCAGAAACTATATTTGTGATAGCAAGACATTCCTGATTCCTTTTAATTGTTGTTTCTATATGGTATCCATTTCTGCGGATATCTTTGAAACTTAATAAGTTTCTCTTAGATTTGGTAGAATAAAATGCATTACCAATACATAATTTTGTTCCTCCAGGTAACAAAATATTAGCTCTTCCGAAGCCTTCAATCAAATTTATATTACCAGATATAGTTTGAACATTGGCTTCTTGCATTACCAAGGAAGAAAAATATTTATCATTTTTTAGTATGGTGTGGGTTGTTGCGCTATCAATGAGACACAAATCTTCAGGATTGATAAGATTCATTCTTCATTAAAGGATACATGAAAATAAATAAAACATAATTAAAAGGAATACATATGATGGAAGAAAGCTTAAACATACTGAAACATAACAATTTCAAATGGAAAAAGATAATCTATACTGAGAAATCTACAACATCCAAATGAGTAAAATCAAGATCATCAAACTCAGAATTCTCAGCCTTATCAATATTCAAATTGTTAGTTCTCTATGTGTTTTAATGATAATCAACAATTGAAAACATGTTTTGAAGTTTCCAAAGTTGTAAAAAAAAAATCATCTGTCAATTGGAAACTCGAGTATAGGATTGTATACTCGAGTATTGGATTGACAATGGATTGCTTAAATGCATTTTACAAGTCAATACTCAAGTATTGAAAGCAATACTCAAGTATTGAAGTCACAGAGAGCAATCAAGTTTTTGAACTTCAGTGCATACTCGAGTATTGCACTTACATACTCGAGTATAGGTCATCCAGAAAGGATTCAAATTTTTCAAGTTGAGTCAATACTCAAGTATAGGAAGCTATACTCGAGTATTGGAGTTACAGAGAGCAAATGATTCTTCAACTTGAGTGAATACTCGAGTATGGTATTGGTATACTCGAGTGTTGATCTTACAGAGAGCTCTCTAACTTTTATAACTGTTGAATACTCGAGTATAGGTTTTAGATACTCAAGCATTGTCCTCTTACAAAATTTTTCAACTTAACACTTGTTCTTGAATACTCAAGTATTCATTTGAATACTCAAGTATTGGCATGGAATAACTTCACAATTTTTGGAAGTTGAATCAATACTCGAGTATTGATATGCATACTCGAGTATTGGCCATACAGAGAGGTTATCCATTTGTCAATGATTTGAATACTCAAGTATTGGAATGAATACTCAAGTATTGAGGTTTTTGAATTTAAAAATTTTCTCACAAATAGTTCCATACTCGAGTACATACTTACATACTCGAGTATTGATATTGGTTTTGAAAGTTCAAGTCATGATGGTTTGCCTCTGGAAGCTGCATACTCGAGTATCAGATTGGATACTCCAGTATTGACACTAGTACACAATGACATACTCGAGTATATAAGAACATACTCGAGTATAGAGCGTTGAAAACTGATTTTCAAATTACACGAATTTGTAAAACACTTTCATTTGATCTCAATGCTTCCATTTATCATTCACTTATGTTCCCAGCTATGTTCAACCAGTTTGCTAAGTGAATTTCAGTTGACATAGATGAAGATTATTGAAGGTCAAAGGCAAAAAGCAAAAAGTGCTCAGAGCATTTAATGCACTTCAGTAAATTAGCCTCCTTTTGGTTAATCCACCTGAGCACGCCTTCTCAACGGTAAAGAATGCTTTCTTCATCAAGTAAACTCTTCTCCAACGGGCAAATCCTCAGAGAGCCACCTCAGATCAATTAATCACCAAGATTAGTTGGAGATTAGAGAGAGAAGTTGACCAAACTTAATGCTAATCACCTACAACGGTTGGATTCATCCCTCAACGGTCAATTAATGCTCTCTAGGTATAAATAGAGTGCGTTGAAGTCTTCTCAATAGTACACAACTGCTGAAAGCGAAAATCATTAAGTGTTCATTAATTTTCTTTCAGTTTTCATCTGTAGAGTATCTTTTGTTACAAGCACTTCAGTCTTTATCTTATCTACTCTTTGAGAGAGTTATTTCTGTTATTATTCATTGATTGTAAAGAACCACAAGTCAGGGGACTTGGTGGTTGGGATAATTGATTGCAACTTGTAAGGGGGAGTGAGTTCTAGTGAGAGAACTACTCTTGAGTATAGAGCTTGTAATCAGTTTGCGAGTTATAGTGGATTGAAAAATCCCAAGTGTGGCTTGGGGACTGGATGTAGGTCAAAGATAAGACCGAACCAGGATAAATAATCTTGTGCAAGCTTTCTCTTCTCTTCATCTCTGTTATACCCTATTTTCCTTAGCAAAAACCAGAGCCATTCTAATTTTTTTTGAAGATACCCAATTCACCCCCCTCTTGGGTATCAAGCTCCATTTATATTTGGTATCAGAGCAAAGTCTTCTCTTAAGAACTTAACATCTCGAGAAGGATCAACATGGAAGGAATTCTACCTGATGGAGCTTCTATCAACAGACCTCCTGGTTTCAATGGCGAGCATTATTCGATTTGGAAAGCTAAATTCAAGGTGTTCGTCATGGCTACTAAGTATGGGCTCTGGAGGGTGTTCGAAAGAGGTGATTATGAGCCTTCAACTGTAGAAGATGGTGTGAGAGTTCCAAAGCTTAAAGAGGAATATGATGAAAATGATCGAAGGAACGTCACTCTCAACAGCAAGGCGGTTCTACTTCTTCAAAGTGCTCTAAGTCAACAAGAGTACTTTCGTATTTGCACTTTGCCTTCTACAAAACATATGTGGGATGCTCTAGAGATAGCTCATGAAGGCATAGCTGGAGTAAAGCAAAATCGAGTAAATACTCTTATGACAGAGTATGATCTTCTTTCAATGAAGCCTGGCAATCCATTGGAGAATTTCAGCTTCGGTTCACTCATCTTATCAATCAACTTGCGGCTCTTGGGAAAGAATATGGTCAACCAGTCCAAGTGAGAAAGATTCTCAATATTCTCAACAAGGAATGGGAGGCCAAGGTCACAGCTATAGAAGAAGCTCGTGGAGAATCAATGACATCTGTAGCTGCTCTCTTTGGTAGCTTATCTAAATATGAAGCAAAAATCAAGTTCAAGAAAGGAATTGATGAGGTTCATGGGAAAAGCAAGGGATTGGCTCTCAAAGCTGCAAAAGAAGCCAAAGATTCTGATGATGAAGAAGATGAGGAAGATGAAGAAATTGGAATGCTGGTACGGCGCTTCAAGAAATTCTACAAGAAGGACCAAGGATTCAAGAGGTTTCAGAAAGGAAGCTCCAGCCATGAAACAAAGAAGCTGATCATCTGTTACGAGTGTCAGAAGCCTGAACACATCAAGTCAGAATGCCCCCAGCTGAACAACAACAAAGACAAAGAAAAGAAGAATTTCAGCAAGTACAAGAAGAAAGCTTATGTTTCAAGCATCTGGGGTGATAGCTCTTCCGATGAGGATGAAGAGGATGAAGGAGAAAAAGCAAACATATGCTTAGTTGCTGAGGAAGAAGAGCAACATGATACAAGCAATGAGGTATATGAATCTCAACCTTCCTATGATGAACTATTTGCTGAATACAATCTTGTGCGAAAGGAATTTGAAAAACTTGCAGAAAAGTATTTGGGTTTGAAAAAGAAAAACGTTACTCTTGAATTGCAAGTTCAAAAACTTTCTTCTCCCGAAATCTTGATTTGTCAAGAGTGCCCTGATTTAAAGCAAAAGAATTTACATCTTACAAAGGCACTCGAAAAATTTACTAAGGGAAGTGAAATGCTTGATGTGATTTTGAAACAACAAAGATTTATAAATGATAGATCAGGCATTGGTTACAAACCAAATTTTGATAAGAAGAAAGGTGAAAAGAAGAATGGTGAAAAATCTTACATGAGCTATTTTACAAAATCAGTTCATTCTTCTAATCCCTTTGCACATTGTAACTATTGCAATAGGAAAGGTCATTCTACCTCTTCTTGTTTTCATAAGAATGAAAGAAAAGCTAAACCTGCTGGGAATTATCAATGGGTACCAAAAGGAACTTATTTTCCCAAGGTCCAAGCTAACCCCAAAGGACCCAAGAAAAGATGGGTACCTAAAACTTGATCCTTTGTGGATTGCAGGTGTGTCTTAAAGCATGAAGACCCAACAAATGGTACATAGATAGTGGATGCTCAAGACATATGACGGGAGACAAATCCAAATTCCTTTCAATCAAGCCTAAAGATGGAGGTAAAGTCACATTTGGAGGAGACCAATCGGGAAAGATTGCTGGTATTGGTGAGATTGGAAACAATGAAGGACCACTCATCAAAGATGTCTACCTCGTAGAAGGATTGTGTCACAACCTCCTAAGTGTGAGCCAAAGCACCGACAAGGGTAACTTAGTTATCTTTGATTCTGATAGATGCTTAATTGTTAAAAAGGATTTGGTCTCCATAAATGATTTGAAAACAAAAGCTTTATTTAGAGCACCTAGAGATGGTAATTGTTATACTCTCAACCTCTCTAGTAATGCTACAATTTCTGAGAATTGTTTTGTAAGTAACTTGAATGAAAGTTGGCTATGGCACAAGCGATTAGCTCATGTCAATATGTTTCAACTTGACAAGTTGCTGAAAAAGGAATTAGTGATTGGCATTCCTAAACTTAGTTTTAAAAATGATTTGATTTGTGAAGCATGCCAAAAGGGAAAACAAACTAAGTCATCTTTCAAAAACAAAAATGAAATATCTACTAATAGACCATTGCAATTGCTACATATGGATCTTGTGGGTCCAGCAAGGGTGAGGAGCCTTGGTGGCAATCTATATACTTTGGTTATTGTAGATGATTTCTCTAGATTTTGTTGGACTATTTTTCTGTCATCTAAAGATGAAACATTTGATCAGTTTGTTGTTTTTGCCAAGAAGGTCCAGAACGAGAAAGGATTTTCAATTTCAGGAATAAGGACTGATCATGGTGGCGAATTCGAGAACAACGCCTTTGCTGAGTATTGCGACAATATGGGGATTGATCACAACTTCTCAGCTCCAAGGACTCCACAACAAAATGGTGTTGTAGAGAGGAAGAATAGAGTGCTCACTGAGATGGCAAGATCAATGTTGAATGAGAACAACACTTCACAAGTGTTTTGGGCTGATGCAATGAGTACGGCTTGCTACATTTCAAATCGAGCTTACTTGAGGAAGAAGCTGAACAAGACCCCATACGAGCTCTACAAACGAAGAAAGCCGAATCTGAGCCATCTACACATCTTTGGATGCAAGTGCTATGTGCACAATAATTGTAAAGAAAATTTGGGTAAATTCGATTCCAAAGTAGATGTAGGAATATTTATAGGTTATTCAAATAGGAGCAAAGCATATAGAGTCTTCAATACTAGAACTAAGGTTGTAGAAGAGTCTATTCATGTTGTGTTCAGTGAAAAAGAGACTGATAAATCCTTGAATGATGAGGAAGAGATTATTTTCAAAAATCAATTCTTTTCGAAAACCACTTCTACTCCTTCTGAAAATCCTGAAAATGTTTTTGAGGCTGATCCTGAAAACAATCTGGAAAATCCTGATCAATCTCAGCCTAGAGCTTGGAAATATATAAGGAATCATCCTTTAGACCAAGTTATAGGTGATGTGAATCAAGGAGTAAGAACTAGGAATAACGTTTTGAATGAAGTAACCTTTTCAGCATTCATGTCGCATATAGAACCCTCTAAAATAGATGAAGCCCTTTCAGACAATGATTGGGTGATAGCTATGCAAGAGGAGTTACATCAATTTGATAGAAATCAAGTTTGGGACTTAGTACCTAGACCCAAGGACCATCCGGTTATTGGGACAAAATGGGTATTTAAGAATAAACGTGATGAATCTGCAATCATTGTCCGTAACAAGGCAAGATTGGTTGCAAAAGGTTACAATCAAGAGGAAGGCATAGACTATGAAGAAACTTATGCTCCAGTAGCAAGATTGGAGGCCATAAGAGTTCTTTTAGCCTTTGCATGCACTAAAGGTTTTAAACTTTTTCAAATGGATGTGAAAAGTGCATTTTTGAATGGTTTTATACAAGAGGAGGTGTATGTTGAACAACCTTCAGGTTTTGAAAATGATCAATTTCCAGATCATGTTTATAAACTTAAGAAAGCATTATATGGTCTTAAGCAAGCTCCTAGAGCTTGGTATGAAAGATTAAGTCAATTTCTACTTAATCAAGGGTTTATTAGAGGCAAGGCTGACACAACATTGTTTATCAAGAAAAATAAATTGAACGAAATTCTAATTGTTCAAATTTATGTTGATGACATAATATTCGATGCTACTAATGATGCTTTGCGTGAGGAATTTTCAAAGACTATGCAAGGTGAGTTTGAGATGTCCATGATGGGAGAGCTCAACTATTTCCTTGGGTTGCAAATCAAGCAAAGAAAGGATGGGATATTCATATCCCAAACCAAGTATCTTAATGATTTGCTGAAGAAGTTTGGGATGGACCAATGCAATGGGGCTGACACTCCTATGAGCACAACAACTTCATTGGATGCTGATGAAGAGGGCAAGGATTTCAATATCACAAAGTATAGAGGGATGATTGGTTCATTACTCTACCTCACAGCAAGTCGCCCAGACATCCAATTCAGTGTTGGAATGTGTGCAAGGTTCCAATCCGCTCCAAAGGAGTCCCATGCTGAGCATGTGAAGAGGATATTCAGATATCTCTCAGACACGAAGTCTCTTGGACTATGGTTTCCCAAAGGTCAACCTGAACATTTGATGGCATACTCAGATTCAGATCATGCCGGCTACAAGACCGATAGGAAGAGCACAAGTGGGCTTGTGTCCTGGTTCAGCAAGAAGCAAACAAGTGTAGCCGTCTCATCTACTGAAGCTGAATATGTGGCCGCATCAAGTTGCTGTGCACAAGTATTGTGGCTCAAACAACAACTTGCTGACTTGGGAGTCCACCTCAAAGAAATCCCAATATTGTGTGACAACACAAGCACAATAAGCTTGGCGAAGAATCCGGTTCAACATACTCGAACCAAGCATATTGATGTGAGGCATCACTTCATAAGGGATCATGTCCAGAAAAGAGATGTCAAAGTCATGTTCATCCCAACTCATCTCCAATTTGCTGACATCTTCACAAAGCCTCTAGCTAAAGAACAATTCAACTTCATAAGGAGAGAATTGGGAATAATAAATCTCAATGAATTGTAAGCAATTCTCATCCAATTTAATGTTAGTTATGTTTTTGATGATTAATCTTTACTAACTTAAGCATCGGAGTGTATAGCTTTAGTTTTTGCAGGATGTTTTTCAGTTTTCAGAAGTGGTAAACTCAAATATTGGTTACAATACTCGAGTATGGAGATGCCAGAGAGCAAAACTGAAGTTCAGAAGGGCTATACTTGAGTATGGATATGGATACTCGAGTATCCACAAGGCAGAGAGCAACTTGGTGAAAAAGAGACTCAATACTCGAGTATGTAAGTGGCATACTCGAGTATGGACCAGACAGAGACCAAAGCTGAGTTGAAGAGTTTCAATACTCGAGTATGTAAGTGGCATACTCGAGTATGGCTATCGGGGTTTTCAAAAGTTCACCTTACACTTTTAAAGTCCAAGTTGGTATACTTCCTTCAATACTCGAGTATGTTAGTGAAAGTATGCAATACTCGAGTATAGGGTTTCAATACTCGAGTATAGGTGCACGTCTCTATATACTGAGTCTGTTCATGTTCTTCATTACTCACATTTATACTCAAGTATACCTAGGCGTTTCTTCTTCTTCTGTCACTTTCTCTCTGTAACCGACGCAACCCTCCCCTTTTCTCTCTTAAATCCTCACTAAATGTCTTCCAAATCTCTATCTCATCCAAACCCTAGCTCCAAAATGTCGACGGAACAAGAAAAATCTGATCAACTTGCTTCTTCTCAACCTCAATGCCCACCGAGAATGAAATCCATTCCCCAGAGGTTGCATCACGGCATTGATCGCTCGCTTCGAGGAGTCAGCGAGAATATCCCTGAAGCCGCTTCTCCTATCCCCAAGAAGAGGGGTGTAACAATTAGAGACCCGGTTCCGTCTTCGACAAGCAAGAAGAAGAAAGTAGCCGAGCAAAGCAAAGCAAAGCCGAGGGCAAGAAGAAAGTGGTCCCGAAGAAGGCAAGGACGAAGAGAGCCACTACCGCCATCACTCTTCCATCTGAATCATCTGAGTCTTCGGCTGAAGGTTCTGAGACCGAGTCCGAGGAGGTACCTCCGGTCATTGCCAACGCCGTTGAAGAAATAAAGCTTCATAAGTCGGCTCTGGACGGTTTTACCATAGCCTCTGTACCTCTCACGCCAGCACTTAATGCCAAGTTCAAGGATCAGTACACGACTCGTGGCTTCTGTGCAGTTGTCTCGGTTGATTTGGCCTCAGTCTACCAGGAGTGTAACGTGGACCTTTCACCTTGGTTTGGGCCCTATGAATCCTTTGTCTCCATTGAGGCTACCTACTACCCGGACTTGGTGAAGTTGTTCTACTTCAACATGGTGACGGACCACATCTTGGACTCAGATGGCCAATTGGTTGAGGAGCGTATCACAACCATTGTCAAAGGTGTCAAATTCACCTTATTTGCATCCATCCTCAACCGAATCCTCAAGGTCACCAATCCTCCTCTGGCCATCACTCCCACGTACACCAATGAGGAGGTGTATTCTACCTTGGTTCCGGGCCAGGAAATTCCTGATGATCAGAGAGCTCACCTGTCCTTCAAGCCCTCCGACATGTCTCCTCTGAACAAAGTGATTTGGTACATATACTCGAGGAACTTCGTACAGAAGGGAGGAAGCTTCACACTTTTGACTCAGAAGGACTACAGATTCTTCACGGCCTTTGTCAAGAAGCACCCTCTCAACATTGGCCAGTGGATATTTAAGGAGATGAGTCAGTTCAAATTCGTCTCCCGGAAGACTGCATACATACCATTTCCGTCTCTGGTGTCATTGATCCTATTTTATCATAGGATTTGGTATGTGGGGCCTCTGGAGAGCATGAAGTACATCCTGGCCTTCGGCAAGTCTCAGTTTAATTTCATGAAGATCACATTCAAGCCTGAAGGTTCCGGTCAATCCAGAGCTCCTCAAAGATCACAGGCCTGAGCATCTCAGTCGATGGCACACGAGGCACAGTTTGCTCCTCCTCCACCACTGGACTTTGATGATAGAGTTAAAGAGATTGTGGATGCTGCCATTGCTTCGCTTTTTGTCAAGATGCAGTTTGAATTTGGCAAGCTGGGCGCTGATATCAAGATTGGACTCAATGAGGTGATTGATGGTCAAGAGGAGATGAAGACTCAATTGGCTCAATTGAAGGAGCAGTCTGAGAAGAAGCAAGGAGAGATTTTTGATCAACTGATCAACTTGGATGCTCGGCTATCCATTACATTGACTACTGCTGCTTCGGCCCGGGACAATATTGACAAGCTGATCAACCACTTTGATCTTGGTGCCTCCTCTTCTACTTTCGGCTTTACCACTGCTCCTACCACATCCACCTCCATTCCAGAAGCCCATCCATCCTCACCATCTTTCGCATTCCCCAGTCCACCTCACACTTCATCATCTCCCGCCTCCTCATCCACTCCATCCACTGTTGTCCTCCCTTCCCCATCTACTCCAGCCACATTGATCCTACCTTCACCTATCACTCCCTCCACTGAACTTCTACCAAATCCCCTTCCATCTCCAGATACTCCAACTACTGAGCTCTTCCAACCATCCTCTTCCGTATCCACATCCACACCAGCCATCATTCTCTTACCTCCACCTCCCACTTCCTCTGATATTCCTTCTCAGCCATCCATTGCTACTGATCCTCCCCACATTGATGATGCCAAAGGGGGAGAAGCAGAGAAGGACGCATAGGAGAATTTGAGGAGTCAAAGTTAAGAGTTAGAGTTGAGTTAGGAAGAATATGAATGTGTCTGATGTATAGCCTTGTTAGCTTTGGTGCTTTTGATTTACATTTACTAATATCAGTGCTTAATATGATATGTTTTGACATTTGTGATATCAGTACTTGATGTATATTGTGGTTAATGAATATGAATGTGTTCTTTCAATTTATGATGACTTTGAATGAATTTTTGCTGCCAATCTCTGAATCTTATGCTTTAAAATGCACACTTGAACTATTTTTGAACACTTTGCACTGATATTTGAAAATTTCATTTCAAAAGGAATTACTCTCTCAAATTTCTTGAAAAGTTGGTTTACAAGTGTTGTCATCATCAAAAAGGGGGAGAATGTTAGTTCTCTATGTGTTTTGATGATAATCAACAATTGTAAACATGTTTTGAAGTTTCCAAAGTAGTTAAAAAAAATCATCTGTCAATTGGAAACTCGAGTATAGGATTGTATACTCGAGTATTGGATTGACAGTGGATTGCTCAAATGCATTTTATAAGTCAATACTCAAGTATTGAAAGCAATACTCGAGTATTGCAGTCACAGAGAGCAATCAAGTTTTTGAACTTCAGTGCATACTCGAGTATTGCACTTACATATTCGAGTATAGGTCATCTAGAGAGGATTCAAATTTTTCAAGTTGAGTCAATACTCAAGTATAGGAAGCTATACTCGAGTATTGGAGTCACAGAGAGCAAATGATTCTTCAACTTGAGTGAATACTCGAGTATGGTATTGGTATACTCGAGTATTGATCTTACAGAGAGCTCTCTAACTTTTATAACTGTTGAATACTCGAGTATAGGTTTTAGATACTCAAGTATTGTCCTCTTACAAAGGTTTTCAACTTAACACTTGTTCTTGAATACTCAAGTATTCATTTGAATACTCAAGTATTGGCATGGAATAACTTCACAATTTTTGGAAGTTGAATCAATACTCGAGTATTTATATGCATACTCGAGTATTGGCCATACAGAGAGGTTATCCATTTGTCAATGATTTGAATACTCAAGTATTGGAATGAATACTCAAGTATTGGAATGAATACTCAAGTATTGAGGTTTTGGAACTTAAAAATTTTCTCACAAATAGTTCCATACTCGAGTACATACTTACATACTCGAGTATTGATATTGGTTTTGAAAGTTCAAGTCACGATGGTTTGCCTCTGGAAGCTGCATACTCAAGTATCAGATTGGATACTCCAGTATTGACACTAGTACACAATGACATACTCGAGTATATAAGAACATACTCGAGTATAGAGCGTTGAAAACTGATTTTCAAATTACACGAATTTGTAAAACACTTTCATTTGATCTCAATGCTTCCATTTATCATTCACTTATGTTCCCAGCTATGTTTAACCAGTTTGCTAAGTGAATTTCAGTTGACATAGATGAAGATTATTGAAGGTCAAAGGCAAAAAGCAAAAAGTGCTCAGAGCATTTAATGCACTTCAGTAAATTAGCCTCCTTTTAGTTAATCCACCTGAGCATGCCTTCTCAATGGTAAAAAATGCTTTCTTCATCAAGTAAACTCTTCTCCAACGGGCAAATCCTCAGAGAGCCACCTCAGATCAATTAATCACCAGGATTAGTTGGAGATTAGAGAGAGAAGTTGACCAAACTTAATGCTAATCACCTACAACGGTTGGATTCATCCCTCAACGGTCAATTAATGCTCTCTAGGTATAAATAGAGTGCATTGAAGTCTTCTCAACAGTACACAACTACTGAAAGCGAAAATCATTAAGTGTTCATTCATTTTCTTTCAGTTTTCATCTGTAGAGTATCTTTTGATACAAGCACTTCAGTGTTCATCTTATCTACTCTTTGAGAGAGTTATTTCTGTTATTATTCATTGATTGTAAAGAACCACAAGTCAGGGGACTTGGTGGTTGGGATAATTGATTGCAACTTGTAAGGGGGAGTGAGTTCTAGTGAGAGAACTACTCTTGAGTACAGAGCTTGTAATCAGTTTGTGAGTTATAGCGGATTGAAAAATCCCAAGTGTGGCTTGGGGACTAGATGTAGGTCAAGGATAAGACCGAACCAGGATAAATCATCTTGTGCAAGCTTTCTCTTCTCTTCATCTCTGTTATACCCTGTTTTCCTTAGCAAAAACCAGAGCCATTCTATTTTTTTTTAAAGATACCCGATTCACCCCCCTCTTGGGTATCAAGCTCCATTTACACAAATGAGTAAAGTCAACATCTTAAACTTGGAATTCTCAACATGATTTACTTCAATCTTTGACCCTTTGCCCTTACTTTTTAGTGATTCTTGGTAAAGTTCAACTAAGTGTCTTGGCGTACGACAGGTATGAGACCAATGACCTTTGCCACCACAACGATTGCATGCATTTTCAGCATGTTTGTTATGCCCATTAGTTCCACTAGTTTCCCTTTTGTGGTGCTTATCACTCTTTCCCCACTTTAGGTTTTGGAAATTGGATCCACCACGATTTGGACCACGCCCACGCTCACGGTTGTAGCCACCTTTACGTCCACGTCCTCGCTTATTAAATGATTCATTAGTTACTACATTCGCTTCTGGGAATGGAATTGAGCCTGTTGGACGGGATTCATGATTTTTCAATAAAAGCTCATTGTTTTGTTCAGCCACAAGGAGACAAGAAATTAATTCAGCATATTTCTTGAAACCCTTTTCACGATATTGTTGCTGCAGGAGCAAATTAGATGCATGAAATGTGGAGAATGTTTTTTCTAACATATCTTCATCAGTAACATTCTCTCCACACAATTTTAACTGAGAAGTATTCTGAACATGACTGAGTTGTACTCTCTCACAGTTTTAAAATCTTGCAAACGCAAATGAATCCATTCATAACGAGCTTTTGAGAGGATAACCATCTTCTGGTGGTCATATCTATCTTTTAAATTGTTCCAAAGAACAAGTGGGTCTTTCACTGTCAAATATTCAATTTTCAGGCCTTCATGCAAATGGCGGCATAGAAAAATCATGGATTTGGCTTTATCTTGATTAGATGCCTCATTCCCTACTTTAATTGTGTCTTCCAGACCATGGGCATTCAGATGGATTCCCGCATCCAACATCCAAGATAAATAGTTCTTCCCGGTAATATTAAGAGCCACAAATTCAAGTTTTGCAAGGTTTGACATATTTGACATGGTTCAAACTAATTAAAGAAATAAATGGGAATTATTAGAATATTGAATATAAAAATCACTAATGGTAATAATAGGAAACTCACAAAAAAATAATTCATAAAGTATTGCAACAAAATTAAAATTTTATGGCTTCAGGCCATTTATCTTCAAGATAAATAAAAGTTAAATATTATGGCTTTCGGCCATGCAATAAGATAGAAGATAAAAGTTATATGACTTCTGGCCATATAATATCAAAATGAGAGTCAAGGAAATATGACTTCTGGTCATATAATAAGATGGCTTCTGACCAAACTATCATAACAATACTAATAATATAAAAGAATTCATAAAGGAAATCAAAATAACATTTAAAAAAAAAAAGCAACAATAATCTCAAATCTTAGTCATTTATCTTCTAGATAAAAGTTGAATATTATGGCTTCCAGCCATAAGATATAAGTTGAAATCTATATGACTTCTGACTATATAGTATCAGAATTTTATGGCTTCTGGCCATTCATCTTCAGGATAAATAAAAGTTAAATACTATGGCTTCCAGCCATAATAATAATAAGATGAAAGTTATATGACTTCGGATCATATAATTTCATAATTAAAAAAAATCAAATGGTATGACTTCTGGCTATATAATATTAAAATGAGAATTAAAGAAATATGACTTCTGGTAATATAATTTCATAATAAGAAATCAAGGGGTGTATGGCTTTTGGCCATACTATAATAACAACATAAATAATAGAAAAGAACTCAGATAAATAAACGTATATTCTTAAAAAAAGTAGATGAAATCATCATACATTCGTTAGAGCTCTCGTGCTGATAACGTGTTATAAAAATAAAGATATAGAAGAAATAGAAAATAGAAGACAAGAGCAAGAGAGATTCAAGAGAGAGAGATTCTCATTCAGTTTGTTCGGTGTACATTTGTGAGGGAGTATGAGACTATTTATAGTGGTTGGAGAGTGGTGAAGTTTTATGTAGCTTTACCCACTCACCACCATGAATGTAATAGGTAACTACCCACGTAATGGGGGCCTTCATGCCTATAATGAGTCATCTACATAATATATTCATAACAAAGAGGTTATATTATTTTTATCCCCTAACCCAAACACACCTGCGGGTGACGGATGCTGCGTTTCGATGCTTATGACTTATGATGAATGCTCGCTCAAATTGGGTCGATCATAGTAGAGAATCATGAGGCAAATTTGTGTCCCACGTCAACTAGATTGCATTTGAGCCGAATAAGTTATTAGCCTTGTCCCACGTTCTTTCAGTGTTCGCCTCGATCTCGAAAGTAATATCACCCAACTTTCATGAATGAGTAAATGCAAATAAATATGGCAAACTGCCTCTGAACCATTTTCGAAGGTAAGTTATCTCGTTGAGCTACACTACCACATTATAGTTTAAATTTCCATGTTCTGAGGAAAAATCGTCGTTATCAATTGTCTATCGGCTCCATTTGTGTCGTTTGTCAGTGAAATTTACTGCAAGGGAGATATAATTTGATGCTGAGGTTACACGCTCCCATGGCAACGCCATTCCGGTTTTTATCGGTACCCCGAAGGGCATTTTCTGCTGCTGTGAAGTTTGAAGGTAGAGTTTCCATGGTTCAAGGAGCTTCCAGAGGAATAGGCCTTGAATTTGTGAGAATTCTTTTCTTATCGCTTTTTGTGGCCTTTGTTCTGTTTTATTTGCTTGCATTGTAGGACCGATGGACGTTTCTTGAACTTTTACATGATTAGGCTGTACCATGGAACACTACTGCTTCCATTGAAAATTGCAACAATTACATACGATTAAGTTATAGTCTAGAAGTAAAGAAATGAAAATAAGGATACATTTAGTTCTAGGAGCGAGCATAATTTGTGACATGATGTAGGATGCAGATATTGCAGGTTGGGTAGTCTGGATATCCCAAATCTCATCAACCCCTAATTTGTCCTCTTTTGTACCGTTCACCTAAGCATTTGAAATAGTAATAACTCTGTTTGTATTACTACTCTTGCAATGTAGCAGTTCAGGATCAATAAACTGTTTAAGAAAGGTTTGTTGCTGAACTCTATCTTTCCTTCGTTTACTTTTGAAGAGAAGTTTTGAAGTTATTAGTATATGCTACCAGGTGTTTCTGCATGGGGATTGGTTTTCTATTTGTATATTTTTGTCATCTTATTTGGGCAGGGGAAGTATATTTTTTACATTCTTTAAATTTTGTGTTTATGAAATCATCTAGAGTCTGTCATGGAATCAAATGATTTGATTGGAACAGTTTTTCGTGTTAACCATGCCTCAGTTACTGCCTCACAGGTAAAACAGCTGCTAGAGAATGATGATAAAGGGCATGTCATTGCTACCTGCCGTAATCCTAATGGATCAAATGGGCTTGTCAATCTGAAAGATAAATTTGCTGAACGTTTAAGAATTTCACAGTTGGATGTGACCATTGAAAGCTCAATTGAGGTCATGCTTCTCCCTTGATTTTGATCTCTTTCTCACCCTCTCCTTCTCCTTCTGTCCCTCTCCCTATACCTCTCTGTCATTCTTCCCCCCCCCCCAAAAAAAAAAAAGGAAAAAAGAAAATCCTATTTATTATTAGCTTCTATCCCTAGCAGAAATATAACTTGCATTTAGCCAGGATTTAGAATTAAGGTACATTTATTCCATCTTTTTTCATTTTGCTCTTTTCTGGTAAGATGCTCTTTCTATTTTAATTTTATGTTGGTGAATAAAATTTTGATCATTTAGTTAATGTATAAGGTTTCATACTCCCTGTTTACATGCTTTTCAAGTTATTCATCTCAAGAATCTCCTGTGCTCGTATATTTAGACATGGAATATGTACAGAAGATATATATTCAAACAATATGCTTGTCTAACTTTGGGAAGAAAATTATTAAATATATAACACTCTTTTATGGGCATTTTGATGATTTTCTGCTTCTGTTAGACAAATATTCCTGTACATAATAGGCTTTTGTTGTATGACCCACCATTTTTAAAGGCAACAGCCAGGGACATAAAGGAGACATATGGCCATCTAAACCTTCTTATCAATGCATCTGGCATTCTTTCTATACCAGAAGTACTACACCCAGGTAAAGATAAGGCCATGATAATAGCCTTTTTCTTCTGCATTTAGTAACACAGCGAAAAAAATGTTTTTTTCTGTCACAGATATGTTGCGTATGATTCATATGCTGAGCATTAAGACCAGGAGGGAGAAAGATGGTTATACCAATCTGGCATATGAAAAAACTAGTAAGATAGATATAGTTATTGTTGGAAACGAAGTTTTTGAGCTGGGGAACTGCTACCAAAAATGACAGAACCCAAGCTACAAATTAACAGGCTAACCACTTATAATCAAGGGAATAATCTAAGAAAGTACTGATATTATATTAATATTTGTAATTATCTTCTCTTCAGTGATAAGAAAGAAAATTAAAGGAGAAATAAGCTCATATATACTCGGGATAAGCTACTAGAAATGAGAGGAATATGCATTTTCACTCTCAAAGCTCGCTAAAGAGACATACTGACAACATAAATGATAATGATGAAGAAAGAAGCCTTCCTCCAGCCGCAACCTAGCATTTGAGAGACTAGGAATCCTCCCTCACAAAACCACTAACTTCCTTCCACCGTTATTGAACCCTCCTCCCCCAGTATATACTGAAACAACAGTCTTGTCTCTCTCTCTCTCACTCACACACGACGCGTGCACATACAATATGAGTCAGTCTTGGCCCATTAGTCATTGGCCCATCAGTTATCCATTTGACAAAAGTAAGATATAAATGAGAGCACTCAAGTCGTCATATCTGCTTTGACTCTTTCTTACTAAGGTGAGGCAGTTGATCAGATTAAATGTTACCTTTGCTTTTACAGAAACAACATTGAGCAAGGTGGAGAAGTCATCTTTGATGCTTGCTTATGAGGTTAATGCTGTGGGTCCTATCTTAGTAATTAAGGTAACACTTATCCAATCTTTATTATAATATTTTTCATATCAATCAACATTAGAATAAATTTTGAAGTAAAGATGATTCCTCTTTATAGCTGTTGTGTTGTAGAAACTAAAACCAGTTAGCTCTTGTTTTTTTATTTATTTGTGGGGAAAAAGAGATTGGAAGGTTAGAATGAGAATATAATTCTTAGATTTTAGATTATATATCAACAATGAACAAATTCTTTAAATTCTTAAACTCTTGAGGTAATTGGGTCTTGGCATAATAGAAAGACGTGTGATTCACTTTTTATGGTGATTGCTTCTTGTTATAATTTTGTGACACGAACAGAATATCTGCATATGTTATGGCTTCGAGAATCATAGAGTAGACATGTGATTTGCTTTTTATGGTGCTTGCTTGTTGTTGTAATCATGTTATATGTACAGAATAATTGCATATACTATAGGATAGAAAATCATAAAGTTGGCATGATTGTAAATATTGTTATCCTAGTGATTAGGGAATCAATATCTATTCATGAGCCACTAATACATAGGCTCCTTCCTCTTGTATTTATTTATATATCCACTCAAAGAATGCACAAGCAAGCATTTTTTAACCTTCCCTTCAGCATATTTAAGTGACTCCTTGAGAATATCTTCAGGAAAAGCAAATGAGGTTTTTCATGATTGTAAAAGTCAGACATATTTGCATGTAGTTTGAATGATTCATGTATTCATAATTTTTTGGACATTGTCAACTATTGTTGTTGTGGTCCATGTATAGAAATAATGGCTCCTAATATTTCTACTCATTAGTCGTTAGATTGTCAGTAGCTTACTCATTTAATTATATAGTCAATTGTTGATGACCATAATGACAACTGTTGCCATCCTGGTTAGCAGGATTTTTAAGGAAAGGTATTGTAAGTTTTGATTGCTTTGCAAGAATTATGACAAGACTCAAATCAAAATATCACTTCTTTTATTCCATGCCATCTTTTCTACGTACACTTTCAGTTCCAGTTGATTTTAATGATCAGTTCCCAAATTTTTCCTTTTCTTAAATAGAGACAGTCTAGTATCTTTAGTTTTCTCAAGCCCTCATCACTTGAGTTCATGGCATTATATGATGCTCTAGCTCAAGACCTTTACACTAATGAGATCATGAAAGATCATAAAAAAGATACTACTTCTCGACCTGATTTCGAGATTGTTGATCAGAAATTATTCGAAAAGCGTTGTTTAGTCATTCCTCACTTATCTGAGCAGCACAATAAGCTACTAGCTGAGGCACATGAGATGCACATAGGGTGGTAACACAGGCTTTCTCAAGTTTTTAATCGGCTCTCTGACAAATGTCTTTTTGGTCGAATGAAAAAGGATGTAAAACTGTGTCAAATTGCTTGATGTCAACACAACAGATATAAAACAATTGCTCCAGCTGGCCTCTTCCAATCATTGCCCATTCCATGTCAAACATGGTTAGATGTCATGATTGGGCTATCAAAGTCAAAGAATTTTGGCATTGTATTGGTGGTCTTATGCTGCTCGAGCAATACAGTCATTTTGTAGCTTTGTCACATCCCCACACAGTGTAAGAAATATTCATCTTAATGGAATGCCCTGTTCCATCTTTTAGGTAGGGATTCTATTTTCTGAATGCCTTCTAGCAAGATTTGTTTTGTCTTAGCTGAGCTCAGCTTCAAATAAGCACTTCTTAATATTGACAAACTGATGGGTACTTCGTATGGTAACTAAAGAAGAACATAACTTTTAATCGATAATTAGATGTGTTAAAATCAGCTGAACTGCTTCCTTTATCATTTTATTTTGATTATTAAAGTTATTTTTTCTGGAGCAAGAGCTCTAAGAATGTTTGTTAGTGTTTTTCTATCTAATATTTGTATTTTAATTCTCTTTCTTGTTTATTCGATGATTAGATGTGTTTTATTTTATTTTATTTTTTCCTGTGAATTTCGAATCAGCACATGTGGCCTCTCCTAAAAGTTGGAGGAGGGTTTGGGACTGAAAGAAGTGTTGCTGTGGTGGCTAGTTTGAGTGCGAGGGTAGGATCCATAGGGGACAACCGCCTTGGAGGTTGGCACTCTTATCGGTCTTCAAAGGCTTCTCTTAATCAATGTATGATTCTTTCCATACACTCTGAATTGCATGTCATCTTTTTGCATGTTCATAGTTCAATAGCAGCTCACTTTATGTTCATTTGATGGTGCTTCCATGTAAGATTAAATGAGTAACAGTTTTATTTACCAGAAAAATGGGTAATAGTTTTTTTTTTTTTTTTTTAATTTGATCTTTTTGTGCATGGGGGTAGAAATTTGTTATTGCTAACAACAGTAGTACTTTTATAAGGATCTCATACGTTTGCAAGTGTAGTAAGAGAACATGCATCTAGTCTTTGGCATCAATCTCATGAATGTATAGTAAAAAGTTCAACATGATTAATGATATATAGAATTATAGACTACGACAAATTAGGTATACAACTGTAGTAACCACGTTTTGCATATTTATATGCTGTGTCTGTTGCATTACTCTTCAAAATATTCTTCCCTACTCTGTTTTGTGGCTCTCATAGTCGTAATATGTATGCTTCTGCCTCACATTCAGAATTAAGGTAGGTGTGGTCACCTGATGGAAGGGAAACGTTGGGGTAATGTGAATGGAAATGACTTTTGTATCTGTTGCATGCAAAAGTAATGAAAAGGAATATACACATTTAATCTTTGTGCATGGTAGAAATATTTTATTGCTATAAACAACAGTAGTTTTGTAATGAGGATCTCATACTTTTGCAAATGTAGTATGAGAACACACATCCAGTCTTTGGTTGCAATATCATAAATGTATGGTAAAAATCATTTGAGATGGTTTGAACATATTTAAAGAAGGCCATTGAGTGTACTGGTGAGGAAGGTTGATGAAAAAGTTTGGAGTCTTTTAAAAAGAGGTCAAGGAAGACTGAAAAAGCGAACACTCAATGAGGTTATAGAGTGAGATCTTTTGGTTAAAAATATATCTAAAGATTTAGTTTTTGATAGAGCACAATGGCGTCATACGATCCATGTAGCCGACCCCACCTAGACCTAGTGAGATAAGGCTTTATTGTTGATTAATTATATGTAGACTGCAACAAATCAGATACACCTTCTGCATTTTTATGTGCTGTGTCTGTTGCATTACTCTCTGAAATCTTCTTCCCTACTCTGTTTGTTGCACTCATAGTCATACATAATATGTACGCTTCTGCCTCGCATTCAGAATTAAAGTAGGTTTGGTCGCAAGACAGAAAGGAAACATTGTGGTAATGTGAATGGAAATGCTTTTTGTATCCATTACGTAACAAAGTAAAAAGGAATATATAAATTAGATAATTTCATAATGATAGCATGCATACAATATGCATAGGAGTACATAACTAATTGGCGTCTCGTTTTCCTTAATCCTCATTGTGTTATGGTTGCCAAACATACCCTTGACCTTGTTTGCTTATAAGGGTGCAAGAGGGTTCAGTTTGTGTCGGGTGACCTGAGGGTAATTTTTTCATTGTCAACATCACTTTTTCTATTTTTTTATTTTCCATTCTATTTACTTTTTCCAAGCAGCTCCTTGTTCCAGTTCTATCCTCCATTAGATTGATCTATCAATAATTTGATTGATTTCTAACAAATGACAAATATACCTGTCAAATATGTGATGCTGGGCTATGAACATATTCACCTGTCAAATTTGTCATTCTGTTTAAAGCTGATAGAGAACATGTAGAAACTGCATCTGACTGGTGTTGATGCTGTCTATGGAAAGACAAGAATTTTTGACATTTTTTTCCCTGATGCTTTTCAGTAACAAAGACCATTTCAGTGGAATTTGCGAGGAAGAAGGATCCAATTGCATGCATTCTTTTGCACCCAGGGACAGTTGACACAGATCTTTCTAAGCCATTTCAAAGGAATGTTGCCCAAGAAAAGCTCTTCACCAAGGAGTTCTCAGCTCAAAAGCTCCTAAGTATCATTAATAATGTCAAGAGTCATGACAATGGCAAGTTCTTTGCTTGGGACGGTCAGGAAATTCCTTGGTAAGCTTTTCAATATTGCCTTAAATAAAATGCTTATAGTAATAGCTTTACAGAAGTATACCTAAAGTTGACACATTTTCATTTATTCCCAATTTATTATTAAATTTCAAATATATTGAACTGCGAGTTCAAATACAATCAAACTTTATGATGTTACTTTTCACTCCCACTCTTCACATAGCTTTAGTTTTATGGTTTCCAATGTTCTGACTGCTTTGCGCATAAATATTAAAATAAAATAATAATTAATTAATAAAAAATATGTAAAATAAATATTAAAGTAAAATGACGAAGCTCACAATGTTGTCGCCGAAATGTTTGATATTAGCAAATTTAGATAGTTCATAATCCTAATAATTTTGGAAGAGGAATGCCACATATTCATTTCTTTGCCATTGTTTTAGTCTTTGTGGGTCGATATTTTTTGGATATTTTTGTTACCATTGATATCTGCTCTTCTTGTTCTCTTCTAAGCTTTGAAACCATGGGCTGCAGCTCTCCGGTGTTAAATTTAAGAGCTGGAAAACTAATTTGCATATATTAAAAAAAAGGTTTAAGTAGTAAATTTGCTTTGGAGGTTTTCTTTAAGGAACAATGTTATCTTGTAAGTTTTTCGTATTTCAATATTGGCCCGTAAGTTTCCAAACATAGTAATATTGCACATTTCCGTTAAAAACTTAATAGTCAACGTGAATTTTTTTACGGAATAAAACAATATTGCTACGTTTTGAAACTTTCAGGGCAACATTGAATATTTTTCAATGAAAACTTCCGGACAGATTTGCTACTTAACCTTTTAAAAAATTAGTTTAGTTAGTTATTTATATAAAATATACACACACACATTGGTCTCCTTGAGATATCTCCTTTTAATCATTTGCAATAAAAATTATCCTTATAAGCAAGCTCGTGTTTAAATATGAAATCAATAGAGAATATTTTTTTTTTTTGGGGAAAAAAAAACATGTTTACAAATTTGGAAGATGAGGTGGATTTGAGTTTTTTTGTTGAAGTCCAAAACAAACCTCTCAATCAGTTGTTACATTTAGAATGGAGGGAGTAAAGTGTAATAGCCTCTATAAGAGACCAAGTTACATAAACGGAAACATTATAGGATGCACGTACACTCAATCTTGATCCTCAAACCCTGTTCATAGGTTCTCTAGAGCCTTGATCAATGGATCTTAGCCTATTTTATTAGGCCGGTCCAATCATCATGGACCAAGATAAATTAAATTAAATATTTATATATCTTGAACTTGAATCTTTAAATTCAAATATTTGGGACATTCAATTTTGTTGGGATTATGTTAATCAAAAATTGATAGAAACATACATCACATATGCTTACTGAAAATGATCCAAGTATTCGTCCCTAAATTCTAATACCCACAGGAACCTCTAATTCAATCCTCCTACATCTGTTGTGGATTGTTTTCGTAATTTAAATTTGTGATTCTAATAATTAGAAGGAAAAACGCAGAAAAGACAAGAAATGAAGAAATGGCCAAAAGGAATTAATTATTCCTGTGACCTTTGCCCTTTATATAATGAGGTGTGTGTAACAGAATTTGTACAATAAGAATCCTAGCCCTACACGTGTTCTATACAAAGATATGCTAGCTGATACTTATTTACAATTTACTAATTGATTGCTAACTCTAACATTCCCCCTCAAACGAGAGGGTGTGGGATATACACCGAGTTTGCTTCTAAAATAAGTAAATTGAGTGTGTGATAAGGCTTTAGTAAAACAATCAGCAACTTGGTGAGAAGAGGGCACATATCTGACTTCAATAGAACCGGATAAGACTTGATCTCGAATAAAATGAACATCTATCTCAATGTGTTTGCTTCTAGCATGATGTACAGGATTAGAAGGAAGTGCTCGAGCACTCAAATTGTCACACCATATTCTTGAGGGTTGTCTAAGATGAAGACCAATTTCAGTCATTAATGATCTTAACCATTGAAGCTCCGCTGCTCCATCGGAAAGAGACCTATACTCTGATTCAGAACTTGATCTGGAAACCACCTTTTGTTTCTTAGAGCACCATGACACAAGTGTTCCTCCGAGGTATACACAATACCCACCCACAGACTTTCTATCATCAATGTCGGTTGCCCAATCAGCACTAGTAAAAGCTAGTAATTGGAAAAGACCGACTGGTTTGAGATGCAAACCATAGTTGAAGGTGCCTTTCAGATAGCGAATATTCTCTTGACCCCTTGGAAATGAATGTCAGTAGGTTTAGAAAGAAACTGACTAAGCTTGTTTACTGAGTAGGCAATATCTGGTCTGGTGGTTGTCAAATACTGTAATGATCCAATTGCCTTTCTGTATAATGACGGATCAGCCATAGCAGTCCCATCTTCAGCAGAAAATTGCCTACCAGTTACCATAGGTGTTGGGACAAGAGCACAATCATACATGTTGAATCTTTGCAACAATTCTAGAATATATTTAGACTGATTGACATAAATACCACAAACATCACATTGAACCTCTAAGCCCAAAAAATAATAAATAGGACCTAAGTCCTTGAGAGAAAACACAGTATTGAGCTTAAAGATGAACTTCTGAACAAAGTTTGAATTATTGCCAGTGATGAGAATGTCATCAACATAAATAAGGATAAATACCATGAGTTGTTTGGTCCTGAGAAAAAATAGTGAGATATCACTACAAGCATTCCGGAACCCCCAACTGAGCAAAGTGTGACGAAGACGCTCAAACCACGCCCGAGGAGCCTGTTTGAGGCCATAGATAGCTTTCAGAAGCCGACAGATGTGAGTTGGTCTTGCAGAGTCATGGAAACCAGGTGGTTGGCGCATGAATACCTCTTCTTGCAGATAGCCATTTAGGAAAGCATTATTCACATCCAGCTGTCGGACTGGCCAGCCATAGGTGACTGCGATGGTGAGGATGAGACGAATTGTGGTTGGTTTGACAACGGGACTGAATGTTTCACCATAGTCAATGCCAGCAGACTGTTGAAAACCTTTAGCCACTAATTTGGCCTTGTGCTTCAAAAGAGAGCCATCAGCTTTAAATTTGGTCTTGAAGACCCATTTACAATCCACAAGTTTTTGATCAACATAAGGAACAAGCACCCAGGTGTGATTCTTGCATAGAGCCTCATATTCGACTTTCATGGCCTGCAACCAAGGAGGAGAAGAGAGAGCAGCAGCCAAGGTTTGAGGTTCAGCCATTTGAGGAGACGGAGAAAGGTTGTGGCAAAGTCCAACAAAGGGGTAGCGAGGTTTGAATATACCTGCTTTGGCCCTAGTGGTCATCGGGTGATGATTGAGGGAGGACGAAGGAGGAGAAGAGAAAGAGGAAGATGAAGTAGAGGGAGATGAGGGTGAGGTGGGGGTTGAAGATCGAGAGACTAGAGGTGAGGAACCATCGGGATGGAGAGAGGGAAGAGGGCAAGAAGGGTTAGGTGATGAAGATGGTGGTGTGTTGGGCTCGGGTGGCAATGAAGGGGAAAGCTGAGGGGAATTAATGGATGGGTTTAGATGATTAGAAGTGGGAGAGGGAATTGGACGCGCAAGAAGTGGGCTGGAGTTGTGTGGAATGGAAAGTGGATTAAGTATTGGGCTAGGAGAAGTGATTGGGCTATGTGAGTGGGGGTGGATAGGAGTAGAAGAAGTGATTGGGCTTGGAGAAGTTACCTTGGACGTTGAACTTGAACCAAAAGATGGAAAGAAGATTGTGGGCTCAGCAACAGATAGGCTGGATGATTGAGCAGAACCTATATTAAGAGGAAAACTGTAAGGATCAAAAATAACATGCCTTGAGACATAGATACGACCAGACGGGCTTAAGCATCGGGATCCTTTTTGATTTAGAGCTGGGCCTAAATAGACACAACGTTGACTATGATACTCCAATTTGTGAGAGTTGTAAGGCTTCAAGCAAGGGTAGCAGGTGCACCCAAAAGGTTGCAAGGAGTGATAATCAGGCCCTTTGTTGAATAAACATTCAATTGGAGATTTACCTTGTAAAACCGGTGTAGGAAGGCGATTAATAAGATAAACTGCCATTTGAAAGGCTTCAGTCCAATAAGATTGAGGAACTTTGGATTGGGCTAAAAGTGTGAGGCCCATTTCTACAATGTGTCGATGTTTTCTTTCAGCTCTCCCATTTTGAGAAGAAGTGTATGGACAAGTAAAGCGCATAGTGATGCCAGAACTCTCTGCAATGGGAATAAAAGGTTTATATTCTGTACCATTGTCACACTGAATAGCTTTTATTTTAGACTGAAATTGAGTGTCAACCATGGTTTGAAAATGTTTAAAGGCTAGAACTGCATCGCCTTTGTTCTTGAGAGGATATAACCAAGTATACCGACTAAAATCGTCAACAAAATGAATATAATAGCGAAAACCATTTGCTGATTGAACTGGTGAAGGTCCCCATAAATCAGTATGAACAAGATCAAATGATGAAGAGGCATGAGATAAGGATTTAGAAAATGGTAGTCTCTTTGATTTACCACACTGACAAGCTTCACAAACAAAAGTATCATCAACTTTAAGTTTGATAATTATAAAGAACTTGCTGTAAAACTTTGTTGCTTGGGTGTCCAAGCTTGTAATGCCAAAATAGGAAATCATTCACAGATGAAGCGGCAGCAGCAACATTCGCTTGAGGAACAACCTTACTCATTGGATACAACCCGTGCCTTGGACTGCCTCTCATCAATAGACCCCCTGTTTTCATGTCCTTCACAACACAACCCTTATCAGTGAAAATGACAGCAACATGATTGTCAGTAACAAGCTTATTGACACTCAGCAGGTTCTTAGAAATATTAGGAACAATCAATATATCGTTAAGGAGAATATCAGAATCAGAACAAGAGATGGCAGTAGAACCAGTACTAGATATCTGAGCCTTAGAGCCAGTACAAGTAAATAAATGAGAGGCATTCTTACCAACTGATTTCACCAAATCAAGAATAGAAGAATCAGCGGTGACATGGTGACTAGCACCGCTATCCATGAACCAATCAGAGTCAGAAGTGTCTGGAGAATCAGTGTAGTAAGCCTGAGGAGTTGAGTGTGTGGGAGGTCGAAAGCTACGATCGAACCTCTTGTAACAATTGGAGACGCGATGGCCGGGTTTTTCTCACAAATCACAAAATGGTCTGCCAGAACTGCCATTATTAGAGCGGCTACGTGAACGCTGAGAACGTCCACCACGTCCACCACCACCACGCCATGAACCACGACCACCAGATGGTCGATCAGATTGACGAGAAGAGTCAGAAGAAGCAAAGTTCACTGAAGGTTGAATCGATAAGGATGAGAAGTGAGTTAGCTGATTCAACCGAGTTTCAAAGGAGAGAAGAGCTGACTGTGCTTCGACCCAACTGAGACCCACTTGGTCAATAAGCTTCACAACGATGGGATTATACTCACCATCTAAACCATTTAAGGTATGGAGAATCAGTTCGTCAGACGAAATTGGAGCACCAGCAAGAGCAAGTTGATCGGCGATGGTTTTCATCCGAGATAGATAATCAGACATAGAGAGGCCATTCTTCCGAGTATGGTGGAGCTCCGACCGATAGACCATAAGGCGAGACTTGGAGACTGCCGACGTCAGTGCCCGAGCCTCAATCCATAGCTCCAGGGCAGTACGGCAGTGTAAGAGTTGAGCTCCAACCTCCAACGTCATTGTGTTGCGGAGCCATCCGAGCAACATTCGATCTACAGCAAACCACTCTTCGAAATCAGGGTTGGAGATGGTTTCATTGGTGACCGAGGACACAGTCGAGATTGGAGGAATAGGAATGTCAGATCGAAGATGATTTTGAAGACGATTTCCTTCAATAAGGGGAAGAACCACAGACTCCCACACAAGATAATTCGTCCGATCCAACTTGATCGACGAGGTTTGACTAGACGATTGAAAGAGAGAATAGACCTTCGGAGTAGATGACGCCGCGACTGAAGTAGAGGAAGTCGTGTGTGCGGCGGAAGTAGAGGAAAAAGACGGAGACGAGGCCATTTGGAAAAATAGGTCAAGAAAGGTAGGTCACGTGACCCGTGCTCTGATACCAAGAAGGAAAAACACAGAAAAGACAAGAAATGACGAAATGGCCAAAAGGAATTAATTATTCCTGTGACCTTTGCCCTTTATATAATGAGGTGTGTGTAACAGAATTTGTACAATAAGAATCCTAGCCCTACACGTGTTCTATACAAAGATATGCTAGCTGATACTTATTTACAATTTACTAATTGATTGCTAACTCTAACATAATTATGTGTTTTTTTTTTTTTTGTTCAGTCGAATTTTTTTCCTATGAAGATACGTATGTCTCGTTAATTTTCAATTAAAGCTGACCCAGTAAGAATAGGGAGGCAGACATATAAAGACTGCTAAAATATATAATTCCAGAATAGTCTCTCAACAAAGGCTTTTCATTTCTACCAAAATCTTAATGTCTGTTCTGTTCTAAAATTTAGTTTTTTTTTTTTAATGTGAAATGTTCTAATTACTCCTATTGCAATTAGTTGCCATAGACTTAGTTATTGTTGTCATTTGATAAATAAAGAATGTTACTTGTTACGCTGTTGTCATTAATTTTCAGGGAGAAATTTCAATGAAATTAATTACCGCTATTTTTTTTTTTTTGGGTGTAAAAAAGTTTTGGAGGGGTTTGGCATCAGTCCCCCATGAAGGCCAGGGCACGGCCCCGGGCTCTATGAACACTTACTGGGGACTTACGAGATCGCCTACCAAAAGAGTCCCAGCGATGGCAGAGGGGATCGAACCCACGACCCAAAGTCCTAGTCCTTGATCCCTTACCATCTATGTCAACTCTCATTGGCAATTACCGCTATTTTAATTGTTGTCGTCGTTGGATAAAGTTAAAGTTGATGCTTATTAAATTATTGTCATCATTTTTTAAAAACAAAAAAAAAATTACGGCATTTTGTTTCATCAAAATCTTTTTAAGGCATTTTGGTAATTTTCCCCCAAAATTTAATCCTAAATTAATCCTTGGGGACTTCACAATGATTAGGTCATTTTGAGATCTCAAATTGAAGTTTGTATATTAAGGGGGCGCATTTGTGTATTTCTCCCATAAAAATATCTATAACAGGAACTCTAGTTTTTTTGTTTTTTTAGCTAGGCTATTACACGATTTGTATGGAGTTAAAATCATTCATATTAAATTTCTAAATAATAAGTCTCTTGTGGAAGAGGAATTAATTTCTTTCACCCTTTCTAGGAAAATGGGAAAAAAAAACTTAGAAAAAAATAAAGAGATGAATGGGTTTTCGCCTATTTGGATGGTGGAGGCAAATTAGGATGAAAGGAAAATTACGGATAACCCCATTTTCTCTCCAAAAAATTACGGATAACCCCATTTTCTATCCATCTCTCCACATATGGAGAGAAAATGAGGAGCTTTCTTATACGCCTTTCGTCATTGTTGTCAAATTTATTTATTTTATTATTTTTTTGGTAAGAAAACCAAGTGGGAAATTTGAACAATGAGATTGAAAAGTAACATAGTTTGATTGTATTTGGACACAAACTATCAGTGGTCATGAACTCGCTCAAAATCGTTGGCGACTCAGTCAAACTATGCAAACTCGTTGTTCTGAAACTAAGTTAGGCGAGTCAGAGAATTGGGTTGTAAAAAAAGATTGAAAACACAAGTTTACACGCTTGTGCCCTGCTGGTTTTGTCATCGTCAGACGAAGAAAGAAAGAAAGAAAAGGAGGAAGAGGAAGGAGAAGGAGAGAGAAAATAAAGTGAAGTTGTGATTGTGAAACGAAACCCGAGAAACTGTTAAACTATGAAACAATTCAGAGTTTAGTTACAGAGTTTTACTTTTCATAATAAAATGTTGCAGAAAAAAATTTCAAAAAATGAAAATGAAAATAAATAAATAACACTTCAACTTTAAAATCATGTTAATAATTATGGTATTAATAACAACGTTCAAACAATTGTCAATTCGTTTTATTGTGAGATTAGATATTTAAGATTTTAAAGTTTAAGTGATATTTTTTAAATTTTTTAATATTATATTATTGGGTTAAGGACCATTTTCGCCAACAAACTATTTGGCCAGGTGCACACAACACAATATACTTTTTGTTGGACCTTAAATGCAAATAAACCTTCCAAAACAGCAAATTGGCACAACCACGTTAACAGCGCCTAACGTCTGTGTACTGGAAATTGAATGAAGGGAATAAATGAATATTCACACAACACGTGGCCTCTTGAGTGAGCTAAAAAAAAACGTGGTAGGGAAAGTGCAGCTGGAGATCGAAAGAAGGAATTAGGGTTCAGCTATTTGGGGAAAAAAGGAGAGTCAGGGAGAAATTAGGGTTCAATCACTGCAAAAGCCATCATCCTCACTGCGGCGGTCTTCGCCGTGAGTGTATCTCCGAGCTCCAGATCCATCGCTGTAGAAGCGCCGGTTCTGTTTTTGGTTCTATTTCTGTTTTTGTCGCTGTTTATGGTTTTTGATACATCTCGATTGTTGCTGTTTTTGTTCTTGTCGCTGTTTCTGGGCTTTGTTAATGTTTCTGGTTTTTCCTTTTTGCTATTTCTCTTATCGCTGTTTCTGGTTTCTGGGTTTCGGTACTGGTTCTGGTTTTTCCTTTTTGCTGTTTCGTGTGTCGCTGTTTCTGGTTTCTGTTTTTGTTCCTGTTTCTATTTCTGGTTTGTTCCTTTTTGCTGTTTCTCTTGTCCCTGTTTCTGTTTGTTCCTTTTTGCTGTTTCTCTGGTCGCTGGTTCTAGTTTTTGGCTTTGTTTCTGTTTCTGAAAAAAAAAAAAGCAAAAGGAATGAAGAAGATGAAAGAGGGAGAGGGAATGAATGAGAGAGGGAGACAGACGTTACTCAGCTTTAACGGCATTGTGCAAATCTGCTGTTTTGAAAAGTTTATTTGCATTTAAGATCCAACAAAAAGTATATTGTGTTGTGTGCACCTGGCCCAATAGTTCGTTGGCAAAAATGGTCCTTCACCCTATATTATTTGACAAATAAAATCTAAACTCTCTAAAGGCTTGAATGGAAAGGTATGGGCGCGAAGAGAAATATGATATATTGAGGTGAAGTTGTCTTTAGAAAGACAATGTCGTTATTGACCCCATTCCATCAACTACCCTCGTCCTCCTCTTTAGTTATGTTTTGCTTTTATTCTTTCCTTTTTAGTCTTTAGAGGAAATCGTGATTAGCTTCCCCATCCCATTAAAGGCTTGTTTGGTACACTGATTTCACATGAGGGAATGGGAATGGGAACCTGACAGGGTTCCCATTTGGGGGGAAAAAAAACCGTTTGGCACCCAACTCCTGTCAAGTTCACTTCCCCTGGCACCATCTTCCCACAAAGGTGGCAAAATTGAATCCACCAAGAATTGGCAGGATAGTGGTAAAGTTCCCGGGAGAGTGAATTTTAGGAACAAAAAACCCCCTTGTAAACAGTGGAGCAGTTTATAAAAAAAGAGATTCGATGTAGGAGCTGAACGAAGAAGGACGTGAACCTAAAATATAGCAGAAGATGAAGCAGAAGTTCCGATGAAGATGCAACAGAAGTTCAACGCAGGGGCAAATACAGATGAGTTCCGATGGGTATGAGAGAATTCTTTGGTGGTTTATCTGTCATTGCCCGATGCCCTGTATTCATTCTTTGGTGTCATAATACATATATTTGTGGGTTAAGGTAAGTGAGGAAATGTTAATAAATGAGAGAGGCAGCTGGAATAAGGCATTAAGTAGGTTTTTCATTCCTCTACATGCATCTCTGTTATTGTGGACAATAAATGTGGTCAATAACGTTTTGTGTTATAAATGAAACTGAATTCTCAGAGGGTATGCGCATTTAATATGACAATTGGTTTGACATTATGTATAGCTAACAATTAAACCATATTGGCTAACCCCTGAATTACAAAGTTAACATAGTTGAATTATAGAATTAATGTGACGTTATTTTAGTTAGAGTGTGATGTCTATTTTTGGGTCATAAGTGTTGCTGTAAAATCACTGGGTTGGCTAAAAATGTGATATGTTTGAATGTAAATAGCGGTTGTTTGCTAAGAGAAGTAGTAGATTATAATGAAAAGCAAATGGGAGTGGAAAAAATAGTGTAGGTATAGAACCACAATTTCAGGAATTGGTTGCAAATTTGTAATGTTGGCAGGGTTCTTAGCTTTGTTTCTAGCAATAAGGGGGTTGATTGTGACTATAATAGTAGCAATGGAAGGAGGTGGACCCAGACACTTACCGAATATGTCATATTTAGATTAGATTCCTATGCCAAGAGAGCGAATTTGAGAGTAATAATATATAGTAGTGACACCACTTGCTTCAACCAAATTAGGATGTACTAGGCAACATTTGATAAATTATACTACATGTTAGACATAATTGGTGGATTGAAAACAACTAAACATATGCTAGGTGACGAACAAGTGACAATGTTCCTTCACATCTTGGGTAATCATGTGAAGAATGGAGTAATTCAGCTTGAGTTTAGAAGAGCGAAACCTAGTATATACTTTAAAATGGCGTTCAATGCTATGATTAGATTGCAATAATTGCTTCTAAAGAAACTGGAGCCCATTTTGGAGGATTCAAATGATCATCATTGGAAGTAGTTCAAGGTACGTAGAATGTGTTATTGTGTCACTCACTTACTTGATGATAATTTAACAAATTGTGGTTTAACCTTATGAGGGACAATGTGGTTGTATTTTCAGGGGTGCCTTGGTGCATTAGATAGTACGCACATGTGTGTACAATCCCTGCAACACGTAAGGGGAGATACCGAAATAGGAAAGGAGAGGTAACGACCAAATAAAATTTGTTTTTACCTTTATTAGTTAGTGCAATTTATATAAATTTTGAATTTGGTTAAGTAACTTCCTATTACTGTACGAACTTATATAAATGATAAATATTAATAAGTTTAATTTCAATAATTTTGATTTAAAAAATATTTAAACTTTTTTTAATTATTTAGTCATATACAATTATTAGTTATTTATTGATAAAAATACATTCTTATGAATTTATAATCAAAATCTATGATATGAGTTTGCATCTCTCTCATAAGTTCGCTTAAACTTTTGAGTTTAACAACTTTAGCCCTCGTGTTTGTCAACCTGCACCCTTCTTTAACCCTCTCAATTTCCCAAACTCTTATATTCAACTTTAACCCTTTCATTTTTATATATTTTTTGTAATTTTTTTAACAATGTTGGATGGTGTATTTTTATTTATTTCCTTTTCTATATTTAATTTCAAAACTATTGTCCACCTTTTTTACTTGGAAAAATAATATTTTTCTTTAAATTATTTGGATTTGAAATATAGTTACATGAAAATATATATTTACCTTATACTTCAATTTTAAAATATTTGATTATGTTAATGTTAATATGGTTTTTCCATTGTCATGTTAATTTAATTTTAGACATGATATATTTTGGAGTATAAGGATAAGCATATTTTAGTGTTTTAGATATTTATATATTTTCTTTTCTCATTGTTTTCTCTTGTCCATTCAAATAGAAGAGGTGATACCATTTTTACCACCAAAAAGAAAAAGAAAAGGCGATGCCATTTTCCCTTAAGTTCTCTCTTTTCTTCATTTTCTCTCCTCTCCTCTCATGTTTTTTCCGCCAACTTTTTCCCCATACAAACAGAGTGAGAGATGTCCTTGAATTTTAACTTCAATAAGATCAGCCTCGTCCATATCATGCACCCCAATACTTGGTGACAATATTTTCATCTAAAATTGAATATATGAACTACTCTCATTAATAATATGTCTCTCTTTAGTTGGAATTTATTTAGGATCTGTTTGGTTCAATTATTGGAAATTAAATAGGCTTAATTATATTATAAATGAGGATTACTAAATTTTTGTTAATTATCATTAACACAATAAAACCTATTATGCACTAGTGCAAAAAAGGCTTTTAAGACCGGACAAAAGAGGCACCGTAAGATCAGACTTGAGGCCGGTCTTGTTCCAAGCGGTATTAAAAGTCTAACATTTAAGACCGGACATGAACCAGTTTTAAAGAAAATATTTTAGACCGGACAATTAAAACATTAGGTCTTAAAAGTCGTAATAAATAAATTTGAAATATTTTTTCTTCAGTCCTAAAACCCAACTTTTAAGACTAGAAAAAAACTTGGCCGGTCTTAAAATGATGGAATTTTAAAACCGGACAAAAGTAAATCCAGTCTTAACAGTTGAACATTTAAGATCGGTATATTTATTCCGGTTTATATTTTCCCGAATTTTTCCCCTGTTCTTCCAGATCAATATATATATATACACACACACACAAATCCACCACCCAATGCAGCACATAAAAGTCGATACTTTAAGCTACAAGTTGTGAACAATTATGAATAAACTGAATTTGGATAAAGAATACAAATATTATTCACCATGAGTTATGTGGCCTCTTAATTAATGATTATACTATGACTACAACACCTAAATTAATTTATACAATAAGATAACTTACTTATAAATAGAATGAGCTGAGTTACAAATACAGCACGTAAATCAACATACATGCCCAATATAATTTATTCACCATGCCTTCATTTGATTCCCACCCAACAACGTAAACATCTTCTTTTATAACATGCCCCTTTGGATTGGATCCTACTACAAAAATAAAACAAGAACAAACTTCATAATTAGTGATGACATTGTTTAAGAACATATATAGAAGCAATATCATAGTACGTATATATATATCGATGCGGCAACACATTATCATCCGGAAGCATGCATGTCCTTAAAAGTCTCAAGCATTTCAGAAAAATTGTTGTCGCTATGTCTTCAAGCTTACCAATTTCAATACAGCGTTCAACAATTGATATTTTTTACACCCAGTGTATAGCAGGGTCTTTGCATCACTGCACACATTATCAATATTCGTGTCATTATCATCAAAGGCCACTTCCCCATGTTGAGACCCACTTGGGATTTTTTCACCATATCATACCCATACTGTATAGGTCTTACAAAATCCTTCACAAATTAAATGTGTGTGTATAACTTCAAGACTTAGTCACCTCTCATTCAAACATTTTATACAAGGGCAATAAAACTTCCCACTATCATCATGAGTATTTTGTTTAGCAAATTCTATAAATTCCCTCACCCCATTTTGTTTAACATACATAATCCGAAAAATTTGAAACTTGAATATAAAATAAGCCAACTTAAAATGCATATTTATGCTCAATGTCAATTAGGTCTTTTTTTTTTTAACAAAGAAACTTGCCTATTAAATGCATAACGAAGAATCACTTTTGGTCATAAATGTATCACAGTGAATCCAAGAAGCAAAATAAATGCATGACGAAGAAATTAAATGCATCGCATGTAGGTCTAGTTGACTCACCAGTAGCATATTAATTCAAATGCGTTTGCTGAGTCTTTCTTGTCCGGCCACGAACGTTCATGTTGCAGACAGCAAGAGTAACCTAAAAACACTTGTTGGTCAGTTGGGTTGGTCTAAAGTGCACATATAATCTTCAAAATACAATATTCATTAACAATAGAGGAACCCACATGAACATTTCATCGATTTCATTAAACCCATGAAAAACCTAGAATGATAAGCAAGAAAATCATAAAGTTATATAACCAAAACACCTCTTACAGCTTGGTCTATAGACGTTTAACTAAGGAACTAAAAAGTGATTGTCGAGAGAGTGATGCGAAGCAGCGATGAAGCAACACACAAACACTAGAGACAGAACCTGAGTAATCACTTTCGGCGCGACAAGAGAAGTTCAGAGAGGGAAATTTAATTTTACGCGTGATATAGACATCTTTTAGGATTTTGGATTTTATTAAGACCGATTAATTATAATGCATCCGGTCCTAAAGATTTTATTAATTTAATTTTTAAGCCCGGAGGTTTAGAAGACTCCGGTCCTAAATTTTTATTAATGTTTAGACCGGAGATTTAAACACCATCCGGTCCTCAAAGTCAAATATTTTTTAGACCAGTTACTTATAACGTATCCGGTCCTAACGGTCTATTTATTAAACAAACCGAAAAAAAGAGGATTGGCTTTGGCGAGCGTAGCAGCAACTAAATGAAATATAAAGGAAAACTAGAGAATTAATAAGCTTCTTTAATTACTGGTGAGGAATTAGGAGGCAGTGAGGAATTAATAAGGATAGAGAGTTTAAGAGCGCATTTTATAAATATCTGGTCCTAAATGTCTTTATTGAATTCAAATTACTTTTCAGATCTACCTTTTATACATATCTGGTCCTAAAATACTTTTAAGATCTACCTTTTATGTATATCTGGTCCTAAAAATCAATTCAATTACTTTTAAGACCGACCTTTTTTGTATCCGGTCCTAAAATTCTTTTATTTTTTAATCAATTAAAAATATTACTTTTAAGGATGGGTCTATTAAAATATCTGGTATTAAAAGTTGTATCTGTTCAATGAATAGATTTAGAGTCTCTTCGATCGGCTTCCAGATAAACTTCCCAACTAGGTGACTCCTCGTATTATGAGGAACTATGCGGCTCCTCGTTAAAGTTTCTAGCGTTTTGCATTGTTTAGGATAGGTCCTCTATTTAAACCCGTTGTTACTTTACTTTCTTCACATTCTTCTCCATCACTCCTACAACCTCCACCACCGTAATGGCTGCTCCACCACCACTAGGTCCTCTACCACCACCAGGTCCTCCTCATCCGCTCGGTCTTCACAATCTGTACCCTCCTCCGTTGCCTACAAACCCGTCATTCTACCAGATGATGCAGCAACTCCTGGCCCATGTCGATCATATAGACCGATGCATGGGCCAACTTTTTCAGGTCTATCCCGCCGTCAACAACAAGGTGATGGCGGTACTTGACGCCCAAGATGTTAAGTACTGTCTTTCTGATGACGATGTGTCCGACCTCTTCGACGACTCCCTCCCCTCCGACAATGATGGGGAGGATTAGATTTTATGTTTTTTTATGTAAATAAAAAATATTATTAAAAAAAATTATTTCAAATTATATACATGTTTATTTCTATTTCTATTTCTATTTCAACAACAAGCTGACCGCGGTACTCCGGTCTAAATGAGGCGGTCTTAAAACCCTTTTTTGCACTAGTATGATATTACCAGATTGGAGAGCAACCAAATATCCATCTTCATAGTAACTGAATCATGATTACTATTACAATCATGCAACGGGGTAAAGCCGAATGAGATGTTAGTTTTTGGGAAGGCTAACTTTTATCAAACAAAGCATCGCGATAATGCATAGGACCCACCTAGTTATTCGTACGTATTTGAAAGATGGATTATTGTAGAGTGTAAGGTGAGAAAATGCTGATGCAAAAGCTGGCTCAAGTGAGGCTTGGACTCGAAATGCTTTATTTGTGATGGCACACATTATTAGCTCAGTCTCGGATAAGCCTCCCATATTCTTTAATTCATTAATTCATGTCTCAAGTTGCTCTTTGGGCGTTTTTTATTCCCACAAAATGACAACAAAGCTCAACGAACAAAAGATATAAAGGTCCCTTTGAATGGGGCATCACGATTCCTTTTTGCAGGATTAACAATTTTGACCTTTTTTTTTTTTTTCCAAACTTTATTAGATTATAAACTTTATAAACCAATACAGATTAAATGCATTAGAATTGGAGTTCGAGTTGCGTGACTACCTCAATAATAAGCATACCTTTTTGTGGTTCTTTTTTTTTTTTGGGGGGGGGGGGGGGGAATAGTAGGCTATAGTTAATTCATACCCAAAAAAAAAAAACTAGTTAAGGGCATAAGGCTCTTAATATGTCCTAGTCTAGCATGCCAAATATTCATCTCAACGTTCATATTAGAGGAAATAGCAAAAAAGTCATGTGCATGAGAAACACCAATAATATCCATAACAAAAAAACTTCTTGGAAGGAAAAGCTGAACCATGAAAGGTTGAATTATTCAAAATGTCTACAACCATGTCATGAAAATTTAAATCAAACCCATAATTTAAAAGGCATAAAACATAAATTAAATGCAAGAGGAAGAAATAGTTTATGTTAGAAAGTGAATTCACATAATTCACTAGATCCTTTTCATGCCCATTTCGTTTGGTACAATCCTGTGCCAAATGATCCATGTTCTGGTAGCCAAAACACTTGACCTTATTTAGGTCAACGTTCCTCTTCTCGTCCTTTTTGCCTTTCACCTAAGCTACTTTATGCCCTTTTTAAATTTTGGGTCATCCTTCTTTCCCTTCTTTTGGAATTTCTTACCCTTTTGAAATCAGGATATTAGGATTAGAATGACCAACATTCTCAGTGCAATAAGCTTGTCCAGAGGATTTGTAAGCCTTTAAGTGTTCATCCTCAACCTTAAGGTGCTTAGCCCTATCGTAAAAAGTAATGATGTTATCATTATGGGTCAATTAACCTTCATATGTTCCCACATAGAAGGGAGTGATCTGATTATAGCTTGAACCTGTTGTTCATCAGACAAGGTATGTCCATCTTCATTAAGCTCTCTGATCATACTCACCATCTCTTTGAAAAGTTGTTTCATGGGAGTATTGTGCCTAAGCTTATAGGTATCGAACTTAATTATCAACCTTTTAAGCTTTACTAGTAGATTGTGGGAATCCGTACACGCAGCGGAAGGATTTCATCCTTTAAAATTTTACGAATCCTGATAAGAGGATCTATCAACGATGTTTAAATCGGGTAGTAAGAACTATACCTTTCGTATATTCATGTGCGTCTATTCGATCCGTTATAAGCCAACTCTACAAATCCACTCCCTCTACCGGTATCCACACCGAACAGCACTCTAACACGGACAGCAGCGTGCTAGCGCCTTCAAGCTTTGCATCTCATGTCTCTCCTCTAGGGTTTTCTTTTTGTAGCCTGTCTAATTTTAATATGACTAGATCTTAATTTAACAGAGTTTCTCAAACCCTAATTGGGCAGTATTAAAATATTCAAAATTAATTTTTAAATTTGAATTTGGATTAAAATAATATATTAATTAAATTTGTCCAACAGATCTAATCTAATCTATTTATTTAATCAAAATTAAAAGCCTATTGATTTAATTTATCTTTATAAATTAAATTTGAGATATTATATCTGTCTATTTAATTAAATCTAAGATATTATCTCTCAATTCAAATTAAATCTGAGATACGATATTTTTATTCGAAAATTAAATATGAAATACTATATCTCAATTTGTCTTAATTATTTAATTTATCAAAGAAACTAAATATAAAACAAATATTATATAATAATATTATTATCATTTAATTTCGAATTTATATTATACACACACACACACACACATATACATATATATATCCATCATAGATTAAACATTGTATTAATTAAATCTTAGACATATCTAAGATTCAATGAATCTGGATATTATTGCTTGTATTGGACTATTATTGTGTGCGACCCTGTAGGCCCACATGAGATTGGCAGTGGACCAATACTGTACCAGCCCACAAGTCGCAAGCAATCTCTAGCAAGACATTGCAACTACCCAATTCATATGGGGATCGATGATACGATACAACTTATCATACAACCATGCCACGTCCCTTTTGTCACGCAATAATTTGGTCAAGGATGAAGCTTGGATAATGTCAACCTCCTATTCTAAGATCACCAAGCCATTATGCGCACTGCTCGAACTTAATGCTCCATTTAATTTCGATGTAGCCTGTTTGGAAGCATTCCAAACCCTCAAAAAGAAGCTTACCACTTCCCCAATCATATCAACTGCTGACTGGAACTTACCTTTTGAACTCATGTGCGACGCCAGTGACTCAGCAGTTGGAGAAGTACTGGGTCAGCGACATGATAAAATGTTCCACTCCATCCACTATGCAAGCAAAATTCTGTCTAGCGCCCAAATGAATTACACCACAACAGAAAAAGAGCTATTGGCAGTGGTGTTTGCTTTTGAAAAATTTCGGTCCTACCTAATGGGCGCCAAGGTAATAGTCTTCACCGACCACTCCGCCATAAAATACTTAGTGGCGAAAAAGGACACCAAGCCACGACTAATTAGATGGCTCCTACTCCTACAAGAGTTTAACGTGGAAGTCCGTGACAAAAAGGGAACCAAAAACCAAGTGGCAGATCATCTATCGCGATTAGAAGGCCATACTTCAGATAAGTCAAACATCCCAATACAGGAATTCTTCCCAAATGAGCAACTCTACGCCATTTCATGCATCAGCACACCATGGTATGCAGAGATCGTGAACTTCTTAGTCACAGGAGAAGTCCTAATGGATTTAACATATCACCAAAAGAAAAAGTTCCTTTTATGACAGCCGAAAGTATTTCTGGGACAAACCATACCTGTTCAAACAATGCCCAGACCAGATGATTCGACGTTGCTATCTCCCTACGGTCTGGCAAACAACTGGATGAACCTACACCAGTTGCAGATGTGACTTCCACATAAGAAAAAGAGTCAGACAACGTGAAGATTGACTCTAAAAATAAAAAGGCAATGCACCAGGTTGAAGAGGACGACATCCCCATTCTTCTTCCTTTCCCTCAGAGAGCAGTTCAGTCCAAGAAGTTGGCAGAAAAAGCACAAGAGAAGGATATACTTGAGACATTCAGAAGAGTAGAGATCAACATCCCTCTCTTAGATGCAGTCAAACAAATTCCTAAATATGCCAAGTTTCTGAAGGAGTTGTGCACCAACAAGAGGTGATTGAAGGGGAGTGAACAAGTGAGTTTGAATCAAAATGTATCAGCACTCATCCAGCCTATAATGCCTCGCAAGTGCAAGGATCTAGGGATGTTTTCTATTCCTTGCTGTTTTGGTAGCTATAGATTTGATGATTGCATGCTAGATTTAGGTGCTTCTATTAATGTCATGCCTGCATCTATTTATAAATCTCTTGGGCTTGGTCCTTTACGTCCTACTAGTGTTGTTGTTCAACTAGCTAATAGGAGTAGTGTTCATCCTTCTGGTGTAGTTGAAGATGTATTAGTCAAAGTTAATAAAATGATATTCACTGCTGACTTTTACATCTTAGATATGGAGGATGAGTCTTCTAATAGTAGGTCACCAATCATTCTAGGGAGGCCTTTCATGAAAATAGCCAGGACTAAGATAGATGTGCATTCTGGTACTCTTTCCATGGAGTTTGGTGATATATCTATGAATTTCAATATTTTTGATGCCATGAAACATCCTAGGGAAGATCATTCTGTTTTCTGCATTGATGTGATTGATGATGTTGTGGATGATATTCTTGCTAATTGGTGTGCTGATTATCCTGATTTTGCATCTGAGAGTGATTCTCCCATTTGTGCATATGCTAATAATGAATGGTGCTCTGTTTGCACTGATTTGCTTAATGCTGCATTGCTTGGTGATTCTACATTACATGTGGATTCTGATATTGATTCTGAGTTTGAGCTTCATCCTGATCCTAATGTGCATCCTGATTCTAATTTTGATGAGCTTAGCTCTGATTTTGATGAGCTTGATTCTGATGTTAACATAGAGTTGTATAGACACAGTTCTTCTATTTCTTTGAATGTGGTTTCAGGCATTTCTAGTGTCATGACATCAGAGTTGTCGTAACAACCACCCAAACTTCTTCCCTCCACTGAGCAACCACCCAAGCTTGAGTTAAAATCCCTTCTAGATCACCTGAAGTATGCATTTCTGAAGGTGGATGAATAGTTGCTAGTCGTTGTGGCCAACAATCTTCTTCTTGACCATGAAGAGAAGCTGCTAAGCTTATTGAGGGCCAACAAGAAAGCCATTGGGTGGACATTAACTGAAATTGTTGGCATTAGCCCTTCCATGTGTATGCATCGAATTCTGTTGGGAGAAGACTCTAAGCCGGTGAGGCAACCCCAGAGACGCCTTAATCCTCTTATCCTTCATGTGGTGAAGAAGGAGGTCACCAAGCTTCTACAAGCTGGTATCATCTATCCCATATCTGATAGCCAGTGGGTTAGCCCGTTCCAGGTGGTTCCTAAGAAATCCGGAGTCACTGTGGTAGCCAATCAGAAGAATGAGCTCATTCCTACTCGAGTTTAGAATAGTTGGAGAGTTTGTATCGATTATAGGAGACTCAACCAAGCCACTCGCAAGGATCATTACCTTCTACCTTTCATTGATCAGATGTTAGAGCGATTGGCTGGCAAGTCTCATTACTGCTTCCTGGATGGCTACTCCGGATACTTCCAAATCCATATTGCTCCTGAGGACCAGGAGAAGACGACCTTCACATGCCCTGTTGGAACATATGCCTACCGAAGGATGCCTTTTGGCCTTTGCAATGCACCTGGCACCTTTCAGCGTTTATGGTAAGCATTTTCTCTGAGTTTCTAGAGGATTGCATGGAGGTTTTTATGGATGATTTCACTGTATATGAGTCTGATTTTGATGCATGCTTAGTTAATTTGTCTAGAGTTTTGCATAGGTGCATTGAGTCTAATCTTGTGCTAAATTATGAGAAGTGTCACTTTATGGTTGAGTCGGGTATAGTCTTGGGACACATAGTGTCTAGGAAAGGGATTGAGGTAGACCCTGCTAAGGTAGATGTCATTACTACTTTTCCTTACCCCGCATCGGTGCGGGAAGTTCGTTCTTTTCTTGGCCATGCAGGTTTTTATCGGCGTTTCATTTGAGATTTCAGCAAGATTGCATGACCCTTGTCCAACATTCTGCATAAGGACACTGACTTTGTATTTGATGATGAGTGCAAGGCGGCCTTCGATCACTTGAAGCGTTGCCTGACTACAGCTCCAGTAATCCAACCCCCTAATTGGTGCCTTCCCTTTGAGTTGATGTGTGATGCTTCCAACTATGCGGTTGGTGCTATGTTGGCACAACGGGTTGACTGAGCATCTCATGTGATTGCATATGCCTCTAAGACTTTGGATCCTGCCCAATCTAATTACACCACTACTGAAAAGGAGTTGTTGGCTATTGTATTTGCTTTTGATAAATTTAGGTCCTATCTGCTAGCAAGTAGGGTAGTGGTTTTCTTTGACCATGCAGCGTTGAAATTTCTTTTGAAAAAGGCAGATGCTAAGCCACGACTCATCCGGTGGATGCTCTTGCTCCAAGAGTTTGATGTTGAGATTCGAGACCAAAGTGAAGCACAAAACTGGGTAGCTAACCACTTGAGTTGCATCACCCATTCCCCCTCTCACCCCTCTTCTATTCGGGATGATTTCCCTGATGAGCAGCTTCTAAAGCTGCAAGGTAAGCTTCCATGGTATGCTGATCTGGTTAACTACTTGGTGGCTGGTGTTTTGCCTATAGATTCCACTAAGGCCAAAACACTTAAATTAAAGAGTGAATCTAAATATTATATTTGGGATGACCCTTATCTGTGGAAATTTTGTAGTGACCAAGTAGTTAGGAGATGTGTGCCTGATCATGAGTTTCACTCTATATTGCATTTTGCTCATGCTTCTGCCTGTGGTGGTCACTTTGGACCCCAAAGAACTGCTAGGAAAGTGTTAAACAGTGGATTATTTTGGCCTTCATTGTTTCATGATTCCCATCTATTTTGTAAGTCATGCGATAACTGTCAGAGAGTAGGGAGTATTTCCCGTAGGCATGAGATGCCCTAGAACCCTATATTATTTTGTGAGATCTTTGATGTTTGGGATATTGATTTTATGGGTCCATTTCCTGCTTCATATGGTTATACTTACATACTGCTAGCTGTTGATTATGTCTCGAAATGGGTTGAGGCGAAGGCCACCTAGACTAATGATTCTTTTGTGGTGGTGGATTTTGTTAGATCTAACATTTTCTGCAGGTTTGGTGTTCCTAGAGCCATTATCAGTGACCAGGGATCCCGTTTTTGCAACCAAAGCATAGGTGCCTTGTTACGCAAGTATAAAGTGCTCCACAAGGTCTCCACAGCATACCATCCTCAGACTAACGATCAAGCTGAAGTCTCGAATAGAGAAATTAAGCAAATCCTTCAGAAGACTGTTAACTCCACCCAGAAAGATTGGAGTAAGTGACTAGATGATGCTTTGTGGGCATATCGCACCGCCTATAAGACTCTGATTGGGATGTCTCCTTATCGGCTTGTCTTTGGTAAGGTATGTCATCTTTCAGTTGAGTTGGAGCATCAAGCCTATTGGGCTATTAAGCAGTGTAACATGGATTTGGCTAAGTCTGGGATGGAGAGGAAGCTACAGTTGCAAGAGTTAGATGAGCTGCGATTGGATGCCTATGAGAGTTCACGGCTGTACAAGGAAAAGACTAAGGCATTCCATGAGAAACATATCCTAAGGAAGGAATTTTCTGTGGGCCAAAAAGTTCTTCTGTTTAATTCTTGTTTGAAGTTTATGCCAGGTAAGCTTCGATCTAGATGGGATGGCCGTTTTGAGATCACTAACATCTTTCCATTTGGTGCTGTTTAGCTATGTGATCCAGCCACAGGACAGACCTTTAAGGTCAATGGGCATTGCCTCAAGCACTTTCATGAGGGATCCCAGTAGCAGCCTGAGGAAGCAGAGATTCTCCTCATTTATGCCACTTATCCTCCATAAACCCTTGGGGAGTATTCTTCTTTCTTCTCCCTCCTTCTCTTTTATTTGTTTTCCTTTTTCCTCTTTTGCTTTTTGAAATAAATACAATCTCTCTTTCTATGATTGCTACATATTATGAATTTGGACATGTTGGTTTTAATGGATCATTCTGTCTAGTCTACAATTCTTTACTCTTCGATTACATGTCTTGGTAGTTAATTTGATGTTGTTGGTTGCCTAAGTTGGTATTGACCTTGTGAGGTTTGGGGCCTGCATGAATAGAATTCATCTTTTGCCATTGTTTCTTTCATGTATACATCTGCTCATGATTTGCGTTCTCTAAAACTTGCTCCTTTTCTTTTTGAAACTACATTTTTCACTTACGTGCATAAGTATAATGGAAGCTTGTTTTCTTTCTTTTATTTTCCCCACTTTTGCCAAATAGTCTTTCCCATGCATTATTATTCCTTTGTTAACCCCTTTTTGCCCATTCTTTTCTAAGCCACATTACAAGCCTAAGCGTAAAACCATTTTATTCCGCACCTTGAAAATTTATTGAGCATTGGTTTACCTTAGTTTTGTGTTTAAGTGTGGGGGTTGCTCAGGAGTGCAACAGTTTAAGTGTGGGGGGGGATATTTGATTTTGTCATAGTGATCATGTATATAGTACCGTTTTTCAAAAAAAAAAAAAGAAGAAAAGAAAAAGAAAAAGAAGTGTTGAAAAAAAAAGAAAGAAAGGAAAAAACAAAAAACAAAAATAAAACAAAAACAAAAACAAAAAAACATCAAAAGAAAGGAAGTATATGAGTTAAATAAAAGTTTTCATACATAGAGAATGATTGTGTTAATCAGTGCTCTTTTCAATTTCTTTGGTGCTTAACCTCTCATTCCATACTTTTACCTACCTTCACCCTAACCCCATTACAACTTTTAATAACAAGCTCTCTTGATTTGTGCATGCATGTGTTATGAGTAGTGGAGACGTAGAAATTGAGCAAGCTTATGGTATAACAATTTTCTTGAGTAGAATTTGAGTGATACACTTATATACCTTAAACACTTAAGAGATACACTTGAGACGTTGATTGATTGAGCACATCATTTGAGAGACCATCTTTTGTGATTAGCATCATTGATGAGATTACCATGAATTGTGATTTGAGATGAAGGGATTGTGGTCTTGATTGATTGATCTTTTGGAGCGTTGTGTCTCTTGTTCAATTTTTGCATTGTTAGCAATTGTTAGAAAAGAAGAGTTTCTCCTTTAGGTCTTTTTCTTTGAATTTTGCTCAGGAGTGCAAAAACATAAGTGTGGGGGAGTTTAATACTTGAATATTTCATACACTACTTTTTGTCTCTTGATTAATAATTTAGGACTATTTAGCTAATAAATAATGGCTTTTATACTTATTTGGGCTTTGGGCCTTTGATTTTATTTTAGCCATTTTTAATAGTAAAATTCCAAATTTATATTGTTTCACTATTTTCACCATAACTCTTGAACCAGACATCGGATTTACCTCATTTTTGTTTCATATTTCAGATGATTCAGAGAGCTACAATTGTTATGAAGACATGAAGGGAGAATTCGGACAAGAGAGCAGTCGATTTTGGAGCCGAAGTCATATCTATATTTCTGGATTTTATTTGGGCTCGAATTTTGTAATTAAAGCCCACTTTTATTTAATTTTCATTTTGGGCTGAACCATTAAAACCCATTTCTATTTTAGGTTTAGGTTAGGTACGCAGCAGCCAAAAACACATGTCATTCACGTTTTTTAGATTTTTAGTGGATCAAACAGAAGTTTTGGAAATTCTCTCAACTGTTCTTCATCTGTTCTTCGTGTTCATGATGAACTTCTTCATTTCTGTTCGATTTTCGTTCTGCAAAACCATGATGGGCTAAGCTACTGTGATTGACCCATGGATTGAGGATTCTACTATCCAAAGGACTCGTTCTTAACGGTAACAAATTCGTTTCTGTTTTGTAATTTAGGATTCGATTTACTTTCGGGTTGGGCGTTAGATTTAATGCCCAGATTGAGATATCCCAAGGACCGAGTTCGAACTAGGTTAAAGTGCTTGCTGTGCGATCGCACAATGACACGCCACTGTTCAGATAAACACTCGGCGATCGTCTAGTTGAGGGATTTTCTGGACGAACGCAAAGACTTCAGTTCGTCCAGAATCAATCACGAGTTCGTTTCAAATCTGTTTTCGTCCAAGGAAGGAACGTGGTGGAATTCGAAATCCTGGGTTAATCTTCTGTTTATCTGTTTGATCTGTGTTTATTTCGCTTTGTTTATGTTATTTAGTTTTTATTCTATTTGAACCAAAACCCCCCATATTTACTATTCTGTTCGCTATTATTGCTCAAACCCGCTGCAAGTTCGTTGGGGAAACGACCCAGGTTCCCTATTTCTGCAAAAATCATTTTCAAACTTGGTTATTTTGGCAGATATGGCAAATCTCTGTCACTCTCATTAAGACCCATTAAAAATTGAAATAGCCGTTGTTCTTGAACAATTCTGGTATATTGCTGAGAAGTACGACACTCACATGAAGGCAGTGGGACAAGACTGTCAAACTCTTCCAAATGATCTTTCAATTTAGAGTAATAGGCAGCCACAGAAAGGTTACCTTGGGTCAGTGTGTTGACTGCACGATGAAGGCTAAACATTTTGGAACCATCAAACTTATCAAAACGTTCCTTCAAGTCATCCCACACAGATTTGGCAATCTCATAAAAAGAAATACCTCCACAGAGCAATTTATCAACGGAATTTATCAACCATGAGAGAACCACAGCATTGCACCTGTCCCATGTGCTCTTGAGATTATTGGGTTGATCCCCACGTGTACAGCTTCCATCAACAAATCCGTATTTGTTCCTCTCCAACAAAGCTATACGCATTGAACAACTCCAGATAGGATAGTTTTCTGACCCAGTGAGGATAGCAGAGACGAGCAACGTGGCTTGCGTGTCAGAAGGATGAAGGAACAAGGGGTGATTGAACCCAAGATGTACTGGATCAGTGACACGAGTCGAAGGTTGACTATCCCCGGTCATGCTTGTTGAAAGGGATAACAAAAAAAAAAACAAAAAACCAAGAACAGGACGGAGTTCTGAAAAAAATGCCAAGAATAGGGACAAAGTTTTGAAAATTACCAAGAACAGGGACCAAGTACTCATTGTGACCTCAAGCCTCTGACACAGAACCTCTGATTGATCAAGAACGCCACCTCCAATGCCAATTTCAGAGACAAAACCGAAATGAGAACCTCCAATGTCAGAAACAAAAACGGAGATGAGAACCTCTAATTTCAGAATCACGCGTCTTAATCTCTGATGCACAACAAGAATGGGATCTCCAATACCAAGACCAAAGACAAGAAAACAGGAATTCGACCTAAATCCACTAGCGAACCAACGTGACCTCCAATGTGAACAAACCTCCAGAATTACCAAGAATGGGAGAATCACAAAATAGGTCGAGAAGCACCGTCGACCTAAATGCTAGAACTACCGCAAGTCACCGTTGAACATCAAGGCAAGAATCGTGAACCAGGTCATGAACCACTGTGGATTTTCGCGAGTCACCATCAGAACACAAGAAGAGACCGAAATCCTTGATCTGTAGGGAAATCGCGAACCACCGCGAGCCACCAAGCACCGTAAACCACCGTCGGAACTCAACCAAGAAACCACGGGAAAGGCGAAGTAGGATCGTGCAAAGGGAACCTGTTGCTCGTGGTAACTGTCCAGCCCTTATCATGAAGCCAATAAGCAACCAGGTCGGAAAGAAAAAACCTGAATTATTGGACCAAAAATATTGGCTCTGGTACCATGTTAAAGTAAATGGATTTTATTATTTCATCAACTAAACCAATGTACAGTGACAGCCTCATATAGGCCCAGACCACACACACTCTTGTACATTCCTGTATGGGCCCAATACACAAAGATACAATACTACTCCACTAATACATCACTAACTATTAACTAACACTAATAATCAATACTTACACAAAAATAGATTTCCTCCCTACTCCATAATGCTTCAGTCAATGCAACAATAAAATTGAAAACCAACGCATTGAGGTTAATATTTCACTCAACGCATTGTATGTGTTTCCGCCATACTCGAACATGCGGAACTGATCGGAGGAGAAAGCATCGACGGGCATGTCGAAGTCTTGAGCGAGAGAGTGCAGTTCCAGGAGGGAACAATCATTGTAAAGAAGTGGGTGGTGGAGAAGGAGGACAGAGCAGTTGGGGCGCTGGAGTCGGTGCTGATTGGGACAGGGAATGAAGAGGGCGAAGGTGGGGCGGCTCCCAGGGAATTATATCAGAGAGCCAAGGAGGAATCTGAAGAAAATGACGTTGCTGTGTGTGTTAAACAGTGATGAAGAAGATGGAGATGGGGAGTCGGGAAGGTCGGAAGGGGAAGGTGGAGATGAAGACCACCATGGGCCCCACATCTCCCATGCATTTTTAATCAAATCATCCAACTTCACAGTCAAAGTTATCCATTTTAATGGCAGATGTGACTTTTGATCCTAAAATATAATTACATGTGTATTTTTGTTCCTAAAAAAAGCATATGGTGCTGAGCACTCCCAAAGATAAAACACATGTGTATTTTTGCTCCTTCACCCGTTGTATTAAACTTCACAGCTAAGCCAATTGGTAGGAAATGCCTCATTGACGCAATGTTGGTATAGTCCGCATGGGTTGTTTACCTCTTTTTGTTTCTTTCTTCTTCTTCTTTTTGCTCAGAGTTGTTTACTCTTTCTAATCATATGTATTTCACTCCTTGCATTCTTTTCTTTTTATTCCTTTTATAAACATATCATACAAAGTTTAAATCTCAAAATTTACTTTTCATAACTGGCCTATTAGCTCAGTTAGGGTCTCGTGCTACTAGACCTGTATGCCCTAATTATAATTTTTTTATTAATTTCTATTTTTTCATTCCACTTTGGTATTTTTATTTAACTGTTTATTTTTTATTTTCAATAAGAAATTTAATTATGGAAAAAAGATGAAAAAAATACCATTTGAACTTCAAAATCTCAAATTAGTGATTCCCTATCAAAATGAGCTGTGAATTGTTATACTCTAGTCAAGGCCTATATTCTTATCCACACGACTGCTTTATGATTTTAAAGTTTAAGTGGTATTTTATTATCTTTTTTCTTTATTTATTTTTATAATAATTTTGAAAAGTATTCTATTTATTGCGAGTATCATACATGCTTCTATTTAAATGAAAATAAAAAATAGGTAGAGATAGACAGGGCAAATAAAGGTAGGTTCATATATGATAAGATGACAAAGTAGTTGAGTTACTTTATTAAGAATTGTGACAGAAAGAAAGTGTTTTTTTTTAAAAAAAAAAAAAAGACAGGAAGAAAGTGTTTATTTTTTTTATACTAAAGAAAGTGTTTACTACAACATAATAATATTGATGTTACAATTTTACCCCAAAAAAAATATTGATGTTACAAGTGGCTAATTTAACTATTCTTTTAAGTTTTGGGCCAAGTTAGTATATGAGAATATATTGGCATAGGCAATGCTTGTAACTAATGAGATGAAGCAAGCATATTGACACATTAATGGGCCATTTGTAAACATTGATGGGACTAACAATTTCCATATTATCGTAGTTCTGCTACTTTCCCTTTTTCTCCCTTCATTTTAACTGAAAAAATATGTGATTAATAGTACATAACTTCTAAATCTCAAAATTAATTTTAATAATTAGCCTATTAGCTCAGTTGGGAAGCGTGTTGGGCTAATAACGTGAATGAGTTTTGAGAACAGCATGGGCCAATTATAAATTTTTGTTTATTTATTTATTTTATCAAGGCTTTATAATTTTGTAGGATAATATTGGGATAAGTACTCATATTCTGTTGATAAATTTAAAAAATGCTGAAACTTATTTCAAACCAAGCCTTCTTTTTATCGGTGGACTTGAAGTTGAACTCATCAATTCTTTCTTATGAATATAAATAGAGCTGGTGGACAAGAATGATAATTAGAAAATAGTTTCCAAAATATTACAAGTGGAATATCGAACTCTCTACATGTGAAAAATTATTAGTGTTACAAGAATTTGTTCTCCTATTCTAAATTATACCCTAGTTAACGGTTATAATTATAATATAAATATGAAAATAAAGTTACAACAAGTGTCACCGGATTTATTTAGGTATTTTGACTTTTATTCATTTCTATTTATTTCGTTCCACTCTACTTTTTTTTTTTGACATAACTATTTACGTTTTGTTTTAAATATTTAATATTTTTTAAAAATTTTTTTATAGATTTTAAAATATTCATACTCATTGTAAGTATCATACAGGTAACTATTTAAACAAAAAAAAATATGTAATTGAACAAATAACTTATAATCACCAAAGGTACAAGTATTCTCTCAGTATCTCTTCTCTTCTTTTCTTTTCAGTATCTGATTCCCACCCTCAGATTTAAAAAAATAGATGGTCCAGATTTAATATTTTATGTAAAACTATAATAATTTAAAATATTCTCGATGATAAGATTAGTAAGTGATCAAACTTTATATTAAAAATTTAAATTATAGCTAGGATAAGTTAATGATTAAACAAGATATTTCTTTATATGCTTCATAGGAGGACAAACATCTAAGAAGTACATAAGACAGAAGAACATAAGATTAGGTTATACATATACCCCATATGATTAGGTTGAAGAACATAACACAGAAGCACCGAATGAAATATTTATAAGCTATCAATCTAGGACTAGACACAAATCTAGAAGGAAAATTTTTAATCCAGTTTTTTTTTTTCCTCTCATGAATATTAAGCCATGTTTCAAATCATTACTTATAAAATAACTAGAGATGTATTCAATGGTAAGATATAAGACTGTTTGAAAGCTTGCAGCATCCATTGCTATGAATGTCTTCTAACAACTATAACAATAAAGTCTATTCAAATGGTAAAAGTTCTGTTGGCATAAGATTGGTTACCAAATCCCAGAAAGAAATGACATACTACGTACCTTGTAAAGCTCGAACGTTTATTCAGACAGGTTTAATTTTTTCAATTTTTTAAATGATGATTTTATATTTTTTGGTGTTTACAAAATTTGATTCATTTCACATTACTACCGGCGATTCAAAATATATGACATATTTTATAGTGCAATTTGCACTATAAACTATGTTTTATATTTAGGATTTGAATGTTTTGGGTAATTTAAGTTTTTTTTTCTCAATTTATCATTATTCTTGTTTTTTTATATCAAATATTTTTGCAACAGGAACTTTTTCATTTCATTTCTTTAATGCTTTCTATCGAACAGAAGGGGGTGACTTGGTATTTATAATTAGCATGGAAAGGAAAGAGTTTTTAAATACAAACGAAGTAGTCTTTCTTCTTCGAAATTCAAGCTGTAGTATTTGAATTTTTGTTAGGGGGAAGCTATGTTGTTTTTACCTATACATTCTCTTTAATTTTTTTTTTTTTTGCGCCAATTCTCTTTAAATTTTTAATTCAGTATCAATACTACTTTTTTCTCTCTTAATTAAATTATTGCTCCTCTGGTCTTTAATATAAGACATAGTTTTTTTTTTAGAGATATTAATGAAGTTAAATAAGTTAGTTAATCATAACATATATCTATGTCATTTGATCATATATCAGTTCATAAATCATACATATTAATAATTATTTAGAATAAAAATATGAATATCAATACTTTAAAGTAATTTATTTAGCTTCATTAATCTCTCTAAAAAAAATTAACTATGTCTTATATTAACTATGTCTTATATTAAAAATTAATTTATTTAGCTTCATTAATCTCTCTAAAAAAAAATTAACTATGTCTTATATTAAGAATAGAAAGAGTATAACTTTTCTCTTTAGCTTTACATGAGCTAACAGAGTAAAGTTAAAGGATTTAAAAAACAGAGAAAAAAGTACAAGTACCAAATTAATATTAAGTCAAAATATAGGTACCTCCAAAATGACTTTACCCCTTTTTCTACATATACTTGGAATTGCATCAGCTTCGTCCATCTATGGATGTAACACATCAGTGCCAAATAGCCAAATCCTTAATCAAAGTATAAAGATGTCTAACATTCAAATAATCAAAAAAACACAATTGTCCAAATAAAACCCATTTCATAGTATTGAAGTAAATCCTTAAAATACGTACTTTAGTAACAAAATAAAATACTAAAGTCTTAGGGTCATGGCAAATAAAAACAATATAATATATGTTCTTCGTTTTTCAAGTCTCACTCCATAAGTACCTTCCTTTACTTCCTCTTAGAACACTCACATGAAAAATGTTAATATAAAATGATGCAATTCAATATTGTTTCAGTCAAGGACGAAGCTTTATTAGGACTAGTGGGGGCCATGGCCCCTCAAAGAAAAAAGAAATTTGTTTATAATTTATTTTAGAGAAAGTTAATATAATGTAAATTTTAATTTTGGCCCCCCCAAATTTTTTAAAGACATTTTTCCCTCTCTTTTTCTTCCTGTCATTTGTATGCCAACCTTTTATATCTTTGATGCTTATAATTTAATCTTTGTTCCATGTGATATGTTAATTTTGTCATTTTTTTTCTATATTTCAATCTAATTGTTGAAAATTTTAACTTATCAATGAAATTTACTTTTGTGGTGTATTCTTTACTATACTTTTACTCATTCTACACTACACCTGTGGATGAAACTGTAAAAAATCCCCTATTAATTACCTTTCGTTATTAAAATTAAAAATATAAAAAAGTAAAAAAAAAATTATATATATTGGCTGATAAATAACCATCTGCAAACCGTCTCAGAATGACATTTTGAGGCTGTTTATATACCCCCTTTTAAAATCTTTAACCCCATGCAAAACCGCCTCAGAATGACATGTTGAGACACCTGCAAAACCGCCTCAAAATATCATTCAGAGGTGGTTTCCTTAACTGCCTCTGAATGATATTCTGAGGCGGTTTCAGAGGCGGTTAATATACCCGCCTCAAAATATCATTTAGAGGCGGTTAAAGAAACCGCCTCTAAATGAACAGTTGGCGGTTACACTAGCGACTCATTTAAACCACCTTAGTTTGACTCTCGACGATGGTAACTTCGACGCTTTTTCAACCACCTGACCAAACAAATAGAGGCGGTTTGAACCGCCTCTAAATGCTCAGAAAACCGCCTCTAAATGCAAGTTTTCTTGTAGTGCCCTCAAAAGTAGAAGTATATGCTGTAAATTTAATTGATCTGGGAAAAAGACATTGTCAGCAAATGATGTTGCTAAATCAGAGTGAAGTACAACAATTCTATTATAGAATTTTCTAGTTTCTTTACAGTGAAGCTGCTTTATCTTCGATGCATCATCATAGTTATAATACAGAAGGTAGAAAGTTTCTCTACATATGGCTTTTAATTTATAAAGTTTCTTTTCTTTGTGTTTTCTCTAATCCATCCAAATACAGGGAGTAATATTGTAATATTATTTCTTTGATTTTATCTTCTCCCTATTTTTTCACTTCCCAACTTTTATTATAAATCTGAATATTTCAAAAATGTTATATAATCATAAAATTTTTTTAATTAGTTAATGAGTATAGATTCCCCCCTCCCCCAAATTTTTATTCCAAGCTCCGCCACTGGTTTCAGTAACTACTAAAAATGTCTAACATACACTAGCAAACCACGTACGTTTGAATAAAGAACTGATTTTATATATATACGAAAAAAAAAAAAGAACTGATTATATATATATATATATATATATATATATATATATATATATATATATATATATATATATACATGTTTGCATATGTTCTGTCCTCATAGAAATCGATTTTAAATTAGATCAACTTTATCTCAATCCCTATTTTCACTCACAACATGCAATATATAATTTTACAATATGCAACTTACCTTATATCTCCATTTATCATTATTCCGTTGACTAAAGCCATAAACTAACACATAATTTAATAGAAGCTCATCCATTTTACTGGATGCTCCAAACTCACCAATTCTTGAGATTTACCCAGCCGAAAGTGTAGAGATTAAATCTGAACTATGTCTCTTCTATTTAAAAGAACAAAACTAAGGAAGTGTCATATGTCTTACAGCTTTAATGCAATCCACTTAAAGAAAAACATTAAGAAGGGGCCTTGACAATTGATGTCATCCAGGCTATGCATTGGGTAATGACATACCACATGATAAATGAATTTATCATACAAATTCCTCCTTTAATTTTGACTACAAACCATAACAAATGCAAGTGCCATGACATTTATATCCAATCACTAATAAATAAAACCCATTAAAAGTTAAAGTACAATAAACCAAGTATTCGATCATATTAAACGTCTTTACCTACTTGCTTTAAAGGAACCAATATTCTAACAAATTAGAGTTAAAAAGAAATTTGTTTGTAACATGATTTAATAGAGAATTTAGAATACATGCGTATATATACATAGAATCTAATCCTTACATAATTAAAGCAAAAGGTAGTTAACCACAATTATTTCATATTTGGTTTTGATTTACCCATTTGTTCTAGGCATTTTTATTTTTAGGAAAATTGGGATTAAGAACCAATTGGGAAATATAGTTGGAGGAAAGTACCTGTATTGCAAAATACAAAAGGAAAGATGTAGAATATAAAAGATAAACTATACATTTTGGAAAAAAATTCATTCTTTAAGGTACTGTTAGTCTCCTTTAATATCTAATTTTTATCTATGTATTTTTTTCTCCTAGCTAAATCTTTTAATAGTATTTCCTCTACTGGCATTGTAAACCTTTGCGCAAAAGTTAATTCTCCTCACAGAGCAAAATTAATGGATTTAATAAAAAAAAGTATCAAATTAAAATTAATTTGAAGGAAATTATAGGTGCATCAAGAATTATTTTCCCCTAAATTTTTAACCAGGTCATTTTATCTAAACATATTTGTCGATAGTTCCCAATTTTCCTTTTATCTTTATATACTCCTATGATGTAGATTTCTTTTTCTCTTTTGCTTTTGGTTGCTCTTGTGGCTTTTATATATAACTAAGAAAAACGTTCTGTTGATTTTTTTTTTAAATTAATATAAAGGCGAATAACCTATAAAACCCTATATTCTTTTCTCTATTTCCATTTGAATATTAGCTTGTGCCTCCTTTAAGTTCATAATGTCATTTGTCTTATATAAACTCCACATATCTATTCTCACAAGCCATACCTGTATTATATATTTGAATTAGATTTTGTATTGGAATATACTAGTGACAGAATATTAAAATTAAGGTGGATCCACCACCTTGAAGTATTTTCTTAAGGACATCAAGCACATTAAAGTATTTTGTATAGTGTCTAGCACTCTAAAGTATTTTTTTGTGACTTGGTGCTGGATGCACCAAAAAAATATTTTAAAGTGTTAATGCACTTAGAAAAAATTCATCAAGATGTTGGATGCCTTAAAAAAAAAAAAAAAAAACTTCATGATGTTAAATGTATCTAACAAAATACTTTAGGATGTTGGGTGCACCACAAAATATTTTTGGGTGTTGGATAATACTTAAGTTGATGTATATACCTTAACCCTATGACTTATTTTAAACAGATGTTCAAATAATTTATTATCAAAATTCATAAATAATTTTGCAATTCAGATGATCAAGAAAATAATACGAAGATTAGGAAAAGTAGATTATATTGTAGGCTTGATTATTAGCTCTTCACAAGTGAAGAATTAATATGATTACAAGCATTTTTGCTCTCCCTTTCTAAATTATCTAATTGCATTTCAGTTTGTTCCAACTATAATAAAAATATGAAAACAAATTTACAATAAGCGTGGAATATGATATATTTAGGTCTTTTGACTTTCATTTTTTTTTTAATTTGTTACATTCCACTCAGCTATATATTTGCTTAATTGTTTATTTTTATTTTAAATAATTTATTTTTTAATTTATTGTGATTTTTAAAATTCTTGTACTTTTATTGCAAGTATCATGCTGCTAACTATTTAAATGAAAATACAAATACATATAATTATGCTAATAACTTATATTCACCATACATAGGCACAGAAAAGGGCAAACAAAGGTAGGTTAAGATGGGTATGCTAGCCTTGTTTCACTGGCTATCTATATGCATGCATATTTCGATGCTTTTGATAAATTACACATATGCAGCTGAAAGTGGTATTATTACCGATGAGAATTGACATGATACCTTGTACAAGTAAAAGCTTGAACTTATATTTAGATAGTTTTTTTTTTTCCAATTTTTTAAATGACGAGTTTATATTTATTTGGGTTTAATTTGATTTTTCTCATGATTATGTATATATAAGTCTTTCCTCTAATATTTAGGTGATATCTACATAGATATAGCAATTTCGTCAAGGGTCAATAAATATGGCTTCCCTCAAAGTTACGTTCTCTTAGATATACATATAATATATATATATATATGGGGAAATGATTTGTGCAATAATTGCACTTAAGGTTTTTTCCAGTGAATACAAAACGACGCAGTTTAGTTTAATGAACATTGAAAAAAAAAAAAAAACTCATTCTCTCTCTCTCTCTCAGCTTCACCTCTCCTCGGCGTCGGATCCGTCATTGGCGCAGGAATATTCGTTCTTATTGGCCTTGAGGCCAGGGAGAGGGCCGGCCCGGCCGTGGTCATATCTTTTGTCATCTCCGGCGTCTCCACCTTGCTTGATAAAAAAGAAAAGACTTTTTCCCAAATTGAAATTAAAATAAATAAATAAATAAATAATATATATATATATGACTAAAATACATCAACCTCCCGTTTATTTACTCTAAATTACAGAGACATCCCTTATATTTTGAAAACCTATATGAACCTCCCTTAAAATAAAAATATATACTGTATAACCCTCCCTTCTAGTTTTGAGATTCAACTTCCATTTATCTAACCGTTAGTTGACAGTTAAATCATTGACTCATTATTTTTGACCAAAATGCCCCTCCTTAAAATAAATATTACCTAGTAATCATATAAACTTTGGCAAAAAAAAAAATCATTTAATCACATATAAAATTCAAATTTAATATATATATATATATATATATATAGGGAAAAATATTTCTCCTGTCACTAGAGATAGAATTATCTCCAGTGATCCTAAAACTACGTCGTTTTGAATTAATGAAGGGTGTTTCTGTATTTGCACTCTTCATTAATTCACCTGAAATTACAAATACACCCTTCATTAATTCACCTAAAATTACAAATACACCCTTCATTAATTCAAAACGACGTAGTTTTAGGGTTACTGGAGATAACTCTATCTCCAGTGACAGGAGAAATCATTTACCCATATATATATATATATATATATATATATATATATATAAAATTTTTGTCATACTTTTAAATTGATCATATTATAAAGTTAATTAATTTTATCATTACAAATTTTTATTTTTTTAATAAATAAATCTTTAATCTCTTTTGTTTTTTAAAAACTTATCATGTAAATTTTAAATACATATGATGATGTTTTGTAATAATACACACACTAATTAAGTTATATAATTATAAAATGATATTACTATGAGATTCACATATTAATATCTTATAATTTAAATTTTTTAACAATATTTCATTAAACATATATTATTAAGAATAATTACTAAAATTTTAAACAAGTTTTTAATATTTACCACATAAACAGATTATTAAAATTTATTCTAAATTAAATTTAGTAAGAATATCAAATAGATCATTAGTGAACATTAATATTATAAGATAAATTAGGGAATTGGTATAATGAGGGGTAAATTAGTAAACAACATTTATTTTAATATGGTTTTTAATTTAAAAATATACTTGAAGAATCTTTTTAGAATATTCTTCAAGAGTGTTAATAATTTAGACTAAAGTGTATGTTTTTAAAATAGAGAAGAGGTCTGTGTGATTAAGGCAAAACAGAAGGGTAGCTAGAATATTTCATTCTATAGTGTCCTGGCCCGTTAATTGTGATGATATTATGGACCGTTAATTTAATGAGCTGGATTTACTCTTTGGAAGCACAAATTAAATTTAGGGAGAATCCCATATAAAGACGGTTGAAATAGGAAAATTATATATAAGGTTGGTAAATTTAACAAATATTAAATTAGGTCAATGACCCAATCTAGAATATTTAAATGTTAGTTATTTTCCAATAATATCCCTATATCAAAAGAAATGAGGAAAGAAAAAAATAGGAAGTCGGATGTCTCTAGCACTCATCACCATTATCGTTCTCTCTTGTGTCCACAACTGTTCGATGAATTTACACAAAGATCGGGTGATAAATATATGGTTTGTGACTTGCCTTTGGAATTTTCAGGTGTCACAGTCGGTGTTGAAGATTCCGTTGCCGAGAAATTCAGTTAGGGTTTAATGGGAGGATTGTCCTTTTTGGTAAACTGGGAAATGGGTCTTGAGAATGTGTTAGACCAGCGAGATTGCGGCGAAGACAGTTCGGTGGCCAAGGAAGCAACGAAGGACAAAGTTATTGGTGTGTGAGATTAGGAGGATCAGAGAGCCACGGTGGTGAAGTGGGCTTTAATGTAAAAATAAGAACCAATAAGAAGGGTAGGATTTTTGGAGCGCTGTCCTGGGGTAGATAAATTAAATTCGTTCTTCTTCTTTTTGAAGTTTGCAGATGGAGTGTTGAAGAGGAAGAGGAAAATTGCAAGGGAGAGAGAAGAGGAAGAAGAAAGGTAAGAGTTGGATATAGGGGTAATTTGACCCAAATTCTAAATCCCTAATTGTGTCACATAATCTAATTAATAATTTGTTAAATTTAGTAACCCAAATTAAAATTTAGATAATTCAACCGTCTTTATATGAGATTCTTCCTTAAATTTATTGGATTATATTAGGTGTGCATGGTAACGCTCCCAGATTTTTTTTTTTTTAAAAAAAATTTCTATTCCGAAAACAAAAATGGATGAGAATCAAGTGTCCCGTTTGGTAAATGGGTTAAGATATTGTCACTACGAAGTCACTATTACTTTTTCATCGTTAGATCGAAATCTCAATAGGGGAGAGAAATGATAAAGGTATATGAGATTCTGATCTAACGATAAAAAAATGGTAGTGACATAAAAGTGGTAGTGATAATATCCTATCCCTTGATAAATTTGGTTTTTTTGTTCCCAGGATGAACCAGCTTATTTTTGTGGCTGGGGAATAGAAAAAAGAGCTTCTCTATTTCTAGGCACAAAACCGGAATCAATTTTTCTCGACTCGTTCCTCCATTGTTGAAGAAAAGTTTGGTAGTCCCGATCTTCGTTCTTCCTCACACCATCTCACCCCCGCGATCCTTTCGGAGCCGCCATTGTCGTGGCAAGTTCGTGAGGTCTTATACCAAGAAGCCATAGCCACTTCGACATTCTTTAGAGTTGATCTCTGTTCTTCATCATGAGGGACTAGAGGAATTTTTCCGATAGCTAGCTTTTGAATTGACAACGGCGAGGAGGGGCTCTGAGGACGATGGCATATGTAGAGTTCTCGATTTGTCCAATTTTGTTCACATTTGTTCATTCGATGGCATCCAGAGTATCTGTCTTGGTCTCTATCTCATGGCAATATCCAGAGAAGTTTTTGTTGGGATCCGTACATGCAGCGGAATTAAAAAAAAAAACTTTTACGAATCTCATCCGAGGATCCATCAACAGTGTTTAAATCAAGTTCGTAAGAAAGGAACCGTACCTATATTGAATGGTGTACGTCTCTTTCTATTTGAACTCGTGGGCTACCTACTCAATCACCGGAAGTCGACTCTATGAATTTCCTCCCTCTGCTGGTATCCACACAAATAGCCTGGACGATAGCGTGCTAGTGCTTTCAGTATTCTCGCGTCTCTCCTTTTCCTTCCAAGGTTTCTTGTGGCTTCTCTAATTCATCCATAAGCTCAATACGACTAGATCAATATCTATTTAAAAATTTTCTAAAACCCTAATGAGCCGGCGTATTAAAATATTAAAAATTAATCTAATTAATCTTGAAATTTGAATTTGAATTAAAATAATATATAAATTAAATCTATCCAACAAATCTAATCTAATATATTTATTTAATCCGAATTATAAGCCTACAAATTTAATTTATCTTTATAAATTAAATTTGAGATATGATATCTTTCTATTTAATTAAATTTGAGATACTATATCTTTATTCGAAAATTAAATTTGAAATACAATATCTCAATTTATTATAGTTATTTAATTTATCAAATAAATTAAATACTTTATATAATAATAATATTATCTATAAATAATATCATAATTATTTTTAAATTTATATTATATTATAATATGATATGATATGATTATATATATATATATATATATATATATATATATATATATATATATATATATATATAACCCTAGATTAACAGTATTCATTAAATCTGGATACTATTGCTAGTGTTGGACTATTCTTGTGTACGACCTTGCAGGCCCACATGAGATTGGCAGTGGGCCAATACTGTACCAGCCCACAAGTCGCAAGTGGCCTTTAGCAAGACATTGCGACTACGCAATTCAGATGGAGATCGATGATACGATACAACCTATCGTACAACCATGTCACGTCCCTTTTGTCACGCGATAGTTTGGTCAAGCATGAGGCATGGATAATGTCAACTTCCTGTTCTTGACCATTACTTTCTCGATTCTTGAGTAGTCTAATTGAAATGAAAACTCCTTTCCATCATAGTATGGACATACGTTTCTCAGACTCACTCATCAATGGGCCCAGTATTATATCTCTACAAATGTGAGGGACAAATTCCATCTAGACCATTCACATTCCTCTGCATGAAAACCACTAATCTCGATCATAGCCTTTATCATCACCCGATCAAAGGTGACTTTTGACTAGATCAAAGATCAGCAACTCATCATGTAGGAATCCATGATGATCTCATGTCAAAGGGCGTTGTGACGTGGTTATACATGAGATAAACTTATGACTAAATCCATGCAGCTTTCTTATAATGGGTCAGTCCAGCACCTTGTACTTTTACAAGTGCCTATGACTTTGATTCGCATCTCCATAACTCATCAAAGTCATACTAGCCTTATTTCATCTTCACTCTCGTGTAGATAACCAACCAGGGACATTTAGGATAATATATAAAATATATCCAAGGATACTGTTATCACTATAAACATGCAAATGAAATGATAACTAAAGGAGAATATTTTAAATAACATAAACGTTTAAAGTACAATGACTTGCCCCTAGGGCATAATTTCCAACAGTTTTAGCATGGGTTTCATAATTTGAGATTTAAGCCTCATCTATCAACGTTCACTTCGCGAACCTCAAATCGTCTGATGGCATTCCGGTGATTTTTATTTTTCTGCCATGATTCTCTGTTTGGGTGAAAGAGATTTGCCTTGTTTCTCAAAATAACCAGATTTAATAAAAGATTTACAGTAATAGGGAACCTAGATCGTTTTCCCAAAAAATTCGCAGCGGGTCTGATTAGAATAACAGTGAAACAGAAATAGTAAAAATGGGGGGTTTTGATTCAAGTAGCGTAAAACAAAATAAATAGAAACAGAACGAAATATTCAGAAGCAGATTAAAATCAGATCAACCCAAGGTTCAGATTCCAGGGACTTCCATCATTGAACGAAATATAAATAACCCACATTTGGTTCTAGACGAACCGAGATCTCTGCATTCACCCAGAAAATCTCTCGACTAGACGATCACCTAAAATATGTCCGAACAATGGCATCTCACTATGTGATCGCACCGTAAAACTTAAACCTAGTTCGAACTCACTCCTTAGGATAAACCAAACTGAATATTAAATCTAATATTCGAACTATTTCCAGAAATCGAATCCGATAAGATGAAAATAGAAATGAGTTAAATTACCGATAAAGCACAAGTTCTTTGGATAAATCATGAAATCCTCACATTGGGTTAACTACAGATGTTTAGCCGAGTATAGCTGGAGAAAAAAAAAAAAGGACGACGAACGCGAAGAACATTGTAGAGAAAATTAAACTTCTTTATTTCCAATCCAAAACTATCTAAAACGTGAATTGAGAATATGTTTGTAGCCATCATCTAATTTTCCTTATATAGGAAAGATGACTAAAAATAGGAAACCTCTAATAAATAGGAAATCTCTAAAAAAAAATGGGAAACCTCTAATAATAAATAGGAAACCCCTAATCAATAGAAAATTCCTATAAAGAAGGAAACTTTTAAAAATTGGTCTTTTATTACAAAATTCGAGTAAAATAAAAATCCAGAAAAATGCATCTGTCTTTAGCTCCAATGTTGTCCATCTTCTTGTCCGAATCAGCCTTCCAAGTCTTCATAACAATTGTAGCTTTTTGAATCATCTAAAAAAGGAAAGAAGAATTAGGCTAATCAGGTATCTAGATCAAAAATTATGGCGAAAATACTAAATCACTCTAAATCTGAAATTTAATTATAAAAAATGAATTAAATCTAATTAAAAGCTCAAAACCCAATTAAGTAATAAAATTCATTATTTATCGGTCAAACATTCTTAAATTTATGGGATTAAATACCTGCTTTTAAGGCAGATAATTTACACTACTTTAAATTAAAACGACGCAGTTTTTGATCAATTCTACAAAAAACGAATAGTAGAGGATGAACCTCCGATGATAGTCACAAACGCGGAAGCCAACGGACCTCAAAAGATAGGTCAGAGAAGCACAAAAAAAGAAGGCAAGAAGCACGGAGGATCGGCACCGGAAGCTTCTGTCGCCCGGATCTGGACGAACTGACCGCAAGATCACAAAGAAATTCGCCTATTTTTGCGTGATCTTCACTCATATGGTGGAAACACAACATGAGCAAGGTGGACCTTGGGCTGGTTAACTTGTCTCGAGGATAAAAGATTGTAGAAACGCGTGCCGTGTAAAGAGCAAAAAAGGAGAAATAGACGGTGGATCTTGAGAGTCTTGATAAGAAGCCTCGCCCACCATAGATCATCTTGAACAAACACCGTGCAAGACGCAAACAGAAATCCGAGTTCTGGCACAAGAACAAGAACCATCGCTCTTCGCGTGAGACGGTAAAACTGATTTTAAGGTGCTCATTAAATGTGTATCTTTTATAAAAAGAAGATCAAACTGTGTTTTAACTTAAAGCAGAGTAAATTATCTGTCTTAAAAGCAGATATGTTAATCCCTTAATTTATTCACTAAGAGATACAAATAAATGTAATAATATTCAATTATTATTGGGTTGCTATGACTGGTTAGGTATTGTTGAGGGCGAGCATGATTACCTAGAAATCGTGGTTCATCGACGATGACCTATACAATGCACGGATGGGTGCTTATTTTGTCCGACTCTTGCTACCATCAAACATGGCAATTTGCAGTTTTCGTTCTGATAAGTTGGCTATCTGGGAGGACCGATCGACCAAAGTGACAAAAACATTTGTATTGCTGTGTTTGTGTTTATCATCGGAGTTAGTTGAACATTTGCAGTAGATATGCTTATGAATGTTTGATCATTTGGCCTGATGTTGCTTTTCTACTGCTCCTGACATTGTGAAATTATGGCGCTTCACAATTCTCTCTTAAGTTCTATGCTTGTCATAATTTGCAGATTTAGTCATGCTGGTTCAAAACCTCAATGATGCTAGATCAACAATTTTGGGAGCATTTTTTAATGGACCCAGTACTTGCGGCAGTCCTATAAAGTCAGTGATTCATTCCCATTCAAGTGGATTAATAACAAAATGGGGACAGGGCTTTTACATGTCTTTGACTTTAGGCCTTCATTCCTATGGACCAGAAAATGAGAACACTAGCAACTCTTGTACAACTGTAATTGATCATGGAGGATCAAGTTCAACCATGCAAGAGCAAGGTTTGAATAGCAGCTCAAATGGAATGAGTTCCCCAACATTTCATCTCAAATAAAGACCGGGTTGGAGGCTAAATGGAAGTTCCATCTTAAGCTGTTCAATCTCACTACTAAAAAATGGAAGGAGTTCCCCAACATTTCATCTTCTCATGACTGCTGTGATGGTTTCAGTTATGGAGGTAGCCTTGTGTCTCTTTTCAACCCCCAGGTTCAATAGCTTTGTTCTGAAATATGATAATTCAGATTTCTTTTGTCTCTAATAGAGAAATTCTGTGCTAGTTGTTAACTATATCATCATAGTAGCCAACAATGTAGTTAGGTTAAGAAAAATGCTTCTCTTTTTGCCTGATATTTTTCCGCATATTTTTATTGTTTGCATTTTTATACAATTTTTTATTAGGAGTGAAAGATTTGCTGTTTGTAGGGGAACAGCAACAAATATGAGGACTATGCTGCTGAACCAGTTTTCAGGATTAGATGTTGCCCTTGCAAATTATCCCTTCTGTTTTTCAATCGTGAAAAATCTTCTTTTATCAAGAGTGATTTTCTAGTGGATTAGATCCTTCTGTTTAATGAATGCAACCTTTTATGAGTTGTGTCTTTATGTGAAAAGTGCCCCTGAAGTTCCTTCATCAGCTCGTTGACCGTGCCATGTAATCTTTTTTCAGTTAAAATTTACTAGAAACTTTCTAGCTACAATCATAAAGCTTCTATATCACTTCTGTTGCTAGTACAGCTGTTTGCTTCAAGGGAAATCTGTAGTTATGTGATTTTAACTCCAACGTGATGAAACTTGTTTGAGATTGAGTCATGGATGTTCTAACTCTCTGTAAGCATTTTTCAATTCAATATCAAACTCTTGACATCTTTTCTGCATATTCAACTAACCATTTCCTTGAAGGTAGATCTCTCTCTACAATCATTATTCATCTCGTTACTCTTTGGTTTTCCTTCTATTTGCTACTTAGGTCAAGTATTCAATTCGATAAGAATTCTTTTGCTCTGAATATCGAACTTACTATGAACCATTGTGACACCTTACACCTAGTAACCAATACAAATAAACCCCTTCTTAACATGTAAGTAGATACGTAGCGTTTTTATTCTTTATACTGAGATCTTGCTTATCTCTTGTTTGCACTTTGAAGGTGTTCTTTAAACTGAAAGAAGGAAGGTTCCCTGGAGAGATAGAGCTAAAAGAACTTGTCGGCATAAAGATGGCAATTGCAAGGCTTTCTGATGATGTGACTAATTTGTGGTCCTAGATTCTAGTGCCAATAGATGCCACTATATACCAATAGCCAAGAACTGTCATGCTGTAAGGCTTTCATCTTTGTAGTTAATGATACTGGAACCTAAATTTTCTGTGTAAAAAACCAATTTTAGTTCTTTCAGGCTTGTCTTGAGTCAGAAATTCTTGTTTACACCAGGATATGAATTTGGATATACCATTTTAGGTGAATTGAAAAGAATGAAAGAATAATTTTTGTTTAAATCTCAATAAAGTATATCAAAATTATAATCTCAAGAAATAGATTATTTTATTTAGTTGAGTCATGTGACTATATTTTAGTATTTGTTGTAAAAAAAAATTACACAATAAAATATTATACTTATTAGATATATTTTTTAAATATGAAATGTTAGCATTTTGGTTAAAATTTATTATTTTATACCGTTGATGAAATTTGTAAACAAAAAAAAATAAAGAAATAGATTTGTATTGTATTGGGTAATTCTAGTTCTGGGAATAAAAATAAAATGTGTTAACAAATGTAATTTTGATTTTCAGAATGAAAAACAATGTGTTAACAAACATAATTATGATTCTTAGAGTAAAATAAAATGAGTTAACAAACATAATTCTGATTTTCAGAACTCTTCCAAGGCACAGAATCAGGAAAAACTGTTTTATCTCAAAAACAATGCTTGGGAATAGAATGATTGCAATGCACACCCATCATGACCTCGCAGTTCCATGGATTGCCTTATGGTTAATATATTTCACATTTTTATCTGTTTTTTTCCCCCAAATTTCTGGAACCCTAAAAGAGATTATTGTATGAAGAAAGATAATTGGCAGTTGTCACACACAATTAGAGCTGTCAAAACGGGCTACCTCGGCCCGTTAGGCCCTATCCCGCACGGGTTAGGGCCAAAAAGCCCGCGTGTTAAATAGCCCACGCGGGCCAAAAAATTTATAACCCCAAGGGTTAGGGCTAGCCCACGGGCCAAAAATTATTTTATATCTACAACATATCCATTCAATAGAGATATCAAATAATTTGATATTGTTTTGAAGGAAGCAATAACAGGTATAGAAAAAAGAAAGAACGAAAGAATCAATACCAATATTATATATGGGGATAATAAAAATTTCAATACTGTGTATTTTTTAATTCTAAAAAACGTACTCTTTATCCACCAAACTACCAGCTCAAGCCTTAAAAGCATTAAATTCCTAATGGTATGGATCTCACCCCTGCAAAACAATGGTAACACCTAAAATGTCCAAAACATGCAAATACGAAATCTACATATCATGTCTTGAAACTCCATACAGCATGTAAGCAAAAGTAATAAATGCTTATTCAGTAGAGTCCACAAGCACCCAAGCCAGTGACGGACTTGGAAATTCTTTTCGCGCCTCTCTAGTCTTCAATTTGAAATTCTTTTCGTGCTGATAAAAATGAAAAAAAAAATGCAACAAACATATTGAATGAGATAACAATAATTGATTTCTGAGCAAAAAAAAGATAACAATCATTGATGAATTAATTAAAATATATTATATTATAAACCGAAGAAGGAAATATATATATATATATATATATATATATATATATATATATATAACATTGACTGGCAATGAATTTTTAAGCAGACCGGGTGTTTGACGGAAAAAATAAGCAATGGAAACATTTTTATCGTGATTATACAATATACAATACTAGTATAGTATTTTTTTTTCCCGGTATATTATATTTGTGATGAACGATTTTTTTAGTTGCAATATTTAAGATGAATTAATTACTAATACAAATAAAAATATGTATTAAAACACACTCGAACGGAAAGTCACTCGAAATACACAAGTCTTTACTAACTCTGCGTACAGCAAAAGTGATTGTTGTCCATTATTGTTGGTGCAAAAAAAAAAATATATAATTTGGATTGATATGAACGAACAGTTTGTAAATTAGATGAGAAAGAGGGAGTGAATCATTGAAGTGGACTAATTTGGAGCAGTTTTAATTAGACCCGCGGTTGGCCCCATCTTAGCCCCATAGAAGTGGGGGTTATTTTGGGCTAAGGCCAAAAATAACCCCATCCTATGGGGGCTAAAGATGGGGCTTAACGGGCTGGCCCGTGGGCCCCAGCCCGTTTTGACAGCTCTACACACAATGACACATGTTACTTTCTTGGTACTTTAATGAGCTGTGTTGAAGACGGACTAGACAGAGCAAGGAGACGCAATTTATGTCATGGTCTGTGCGTTTCAACCTTATAATTACCACATAAACTAGAGGAGTATGCTCCATCCCTGCCTATATATAAGAAATATTTTTTTTCCCTGAAAATATGTCTTCATTTATGAATGAATGACAGAGAGAGTAATAATGAGAAAATGATTAAAGAGGGTGCATTCGGGAAAGATAATGTGAGAGAATAAAGGGAATGCATCAACATTGTAATTAATGTAATATATGAAATTAATTGAGGGTAAAATAGTAAAAATGCTTTATTTAGACCAATTAAAATTGAAGTTTATAAAAAATAACAAGCTCATTTAAAAAATGAGACCTTTTATATAGGTGGGAGAATATTAAAGTTGTGGCCGGCTTGGTGGTGATTGCATCAGCTATTCAGCTTTCAATGATAAAGACCAGAAATATTATAGATGGGTGGTATTGCAAATTAGAAAAATTTTGAATTAAGGTGTAAAAACACATATGAGCTTTTGTCAAAAGTGCACCCAACATCTTTTTTTTTTTTTTAATTTTTGGGAAAAGGTGGCTGAGGTTACAAAAGTGGGGCAAACGTAACATATCCTGAGATTGGAGTGAAAAAGTTTCTGAAAACATTGTAGCCTTTCTTACTCGAAATTTGGACACCTTCGTTCATCGACCACGTCTGTAATAGAAAGCTTCTTTGTGGTTGTTGAACTCTACAGCTTATTGTGTGTTTCGTCATTGAGTTTTGATATCCTTAGGTAATAAGATTAACTACGTACTAACAAATGATGAAGAAATATCGATTATGCAGAGAGACTTTAGTATTGGCTTTGTTTTCCCAAGCTAATAATAAGATAACTTAGGATCTGTTTGGTATTGAGGAAAATGGTGGGGAGGGAAAATTTTAATGAGTTTGATTTAAAAAAAATTTGAGAAGTTGGGTTATAAAATTGTAATAATGAGAAGAGGTAAATAAAAGAGTACGAAAATTTTATTAAAAGCTTTTCTCCTCCCTTCCCCTCACCCTACTTTCTTCATACCAAACTAACCAAAGAGACATGTCCTTTACAATGTGACGACAAACTAAAGTTTGAATTCCACTAAGGGTAGTTGTCACATTTAGTGCTTAACAGTGCCTCAAAAAATCTTGAGAAAATGATAGAAAAAGAACCAAAACAATACAAAAGAATAGAATGGGAACCAGAATTTGCATAATCTCTATAACATCTGACATCCCAAATTAGAATTTTGACACATTAGAATTTGAAGGTGTGTAATAGGAAATATAAACCCTCTATCATATTTGTAATGGAAACCATATTGAAGAATGAGAAGTTGAGGAGAATTAAAAGGGTGTGTGGTATGAATAGAGAGCTATATGTATACCCAAGGGCAGGTTAGGTCAGTTAGATTTGTGGTGGAGTAATGGGTTGAGATTAGGGCTGAGCATGGATCCTATAACCCATAAACCTGCTTGCAAACCCAATGTAATTGACCTATTTTAAACCCTCCCAAAAAGACCCATTAACCCACACATATAAGACTTAAATGGGCGGGCTATGGACACACCTATGAGCTACCTGTACCCGCCTATTTTGTATTTTTTTATTTATTAATTACCTATCTCATTCCACATTTTGACAAAAGGTAAAGATGTTTCTTGATTCCCTATTCTGAATAAATTTATGTTATGATTGTATTTATGTGTTAGAATTATTATTATTATTGAATTTTGAAGATTTTGATTTCATAATTTAAAATGATGAATTTGGATGGATGTTTAATGCTTATATATATATATATATTCAAGAAAATAAATAAGTTAAATGTAAATGGGTCACCCAAAATCCAATTAGCTCGTTCATTTATGTGTTAGCCCGTTTACATGGATTTAGCTCATACCCGTTTAAAGTTCAATATGGTAGGCTATGGGTTTGACCTAAGATTGCCCAACCCACCACCCATTGCTCTGCCTTAGTTGAGATGGAATTTCTATTTCAATCAAGAAACCTTATTCATACTTTAAGGTGAAGTCTTCCGTAGAGAGTCTACCAGAGTATTACTTTTGTGTATGGTTCATGGCTGTGTTGGTGACTTCTATGAAGTGGGATCTCAGGCTGAGAAAGAGGGGGGCAAACCTGTGGCATTGAAAAGAGTATTAAACTTGCAATTGTTGCTTGATGATTGTGGTTTAATGGATTTGGAATATATTCAAAGGGTCAAGGTTTACGTGTAATAACAGAAGATTTGGAGATGCAAAGACCAAAGAAAGGATTGTTGTTACCGAGATGAAATAATTCCACAAAAGTGTTTAAATTCAATGCTGCTTGGGTCACTCATGAGCAATTTAATTGGGTGGTGGAAACTAGTTGAAATAATGATGACAGAATTATGGTTAATAAAGTAGATGATTTTGTTAAAAGGTTAAATAGCTACAGGAAAATATTAATAGAATGGAGTAAAAAAAGGAGGAGTTCCCGAATAACAGAAAGGTGATTGATGAGTTGCGTGGAAAATTGGAGGCTTGTTATGAGGGAACATGGACTAAGGCTAAAGTAGAAGAATCTGTAGCTATTGTGAAAGTGATTGAAGAGGCCTGGGATCGTGAAGTTGTTTTCTGGTGGCAGAAGTCTAGACTGATTTGGATTAAATTTGGAGATAGAAACACTACATAACATTGTGATCCGGAGAAGATTAAGAAATAAATGTTAAGATTGAAAAATGATGATGGTGTTTGGGTGGAAGATTATGTGAATATTAATGTGATGTTTGAGAAATTTTATAATGAGCTATTCTCTTCTAAGGTGCATGAACAACTGGAAGAGGTGCATAGTTATGTTCAAAGTGTACCACTCTGTTCTTATTTATAAGTCCCTTTTGACCAAAAAATTTGGTCATATTTATAACTCCATTTTGACCAAATAAATGAACTTGTGACAATTTTGCTCATATTTATACTAATAAAAATAGAGAGAGAAGAAAAAGTTAAAAGGTACCCAATCATAAATGAGGATAAAATTGAAAATTTACCCCATAATCATTGAAATACCTACCTCTCCTTGGTATGTATGATTTAGTCAAAAGAGACTTATAAATAGGACCAGAGTGGTAGTTATAGTCGAAGAAAATGAATTCTTAGTCAAACTAGTTTCTGCCTCTGAAATTGAAGCTGCTGTGTTTGATTGTGCATCGAACCAAGCACCTAGTTTTGATGGTTTTACAGCATTATTCTATCAGTGTTCTAGATGTGACTTGGCGCTAAAAATTGACTTAAGTAATGCTTATGATCAAGTGGACTGGATTTTTTTGACGGAAGTAACGCTGAAAATGGGTTTTTTACTTTTTACAGTAAACAGGAGAGGGTTTAGGTATTCACTACATTCCCTTTTGCAGTAAATGGGTAATGCTGAAAATGGGTTTTTGCAGTAAATGGTTGGCCACAAAAGTAGTGAATACCACTTTGCCAAAAAATTCTTCCCGTCGGCAGCCAGTTGCTATGCCCGTAAAGGGTTTAGGAATTTTTTTATAAAGGTAAGCTCGCTGTTATTAGATATTATCAACTTTCATTTATTTTACCAAGTGACAAAGTCACTGGAGGGTCAATGGCATGCATATATGTGGGGGGATTAAATCCCATCTCCGCCACAGCTGAAACCTTAGTGACGGCTACACCACCGGCCAGTGGTGGCTGGTCACCCGTAAGGAGTTGTTGAATTTTTGTTTAAACAAGGGAAATATTTTACTTTTTTTTGTTTGAATTTCAAAATCCCAATTTGCATTGTCATATGTTATAGGTAATTATGTGAATTCATTATGTACTTTTGCATTTTTGAGGTTCTTGTTTTGTCATTTTCTCTAAAATCTTCACTTGTAAAGAGTTAGTGGATCCACTTGTGGTTATGGAGGTAAAATATATACCCATCATTTCTCACCCTATATTCTATATAAGACAGCTCTCTTCGTCTATATCAATATGCGAAAAGAAGACTTTATTTGAAAGAATTTTTTCATTTATTAAATTTATGAATAAAAGATGATCTAGAACAAGCTAAAATTATAAATTTTAATAAATTTATGAATTTTTTTTCAATTATTAAATTTATGAATAGAAGGTGAGCCATATCGAAGTTATAAAATATAATACCTCTGTCATAAAACTATCATTGATGAATATCATATGAGTTTAATTAATATGTCACTCCTACGGAATATCACTCATCTTAACATTGGTGAGCTCTAGCTATGGGCTCTAGCTATTTGTGTGGGAACCAGTACCTCCTCCCGTAATGGCACAGTAGCCAAAATTCTTAACTTGTTTTTTTCCCTCATCTTTTAGGGTAAGAAAGAGCTCTTCCCTCTCACGAGCGACTTGGCAGGCAGCTCATTGGATAGCCTTTACTATTTTTTGCTCCAAACCTGACTTGAGCATCATACCCTTACAATGAAAAAATAATTTTGAATAATCAAAATCAACATGTACAACCAGGCCATGGGTGCAAGCCTGAGGAAAAAAACTGAGAAAATAAATGCGAAAGGAGTACAGCATATAAATGCAAAAAACGTGAAACTGAGGGACATGTTGAGCCATGTGAGTGATAATTACACGCTCTGCAAATGCATCTGGTTTGTGAAAGGTTTTATGTTGATAATATTAATAAATTATTGTAGGTTGAACTTGATTTTTGAATTGTATCTCAATTTTGGTTTGCATATATATTTCTGAATAACTAATGGTTACTGAGATTCTTGGATCTTATGATTACATTATTAACTTTTTTTTAGGTGATTATTGTAGAAGATAGTAAGGGAAGACACCTATAAAGTGAGTCTTAAACGTTCTTTTTACTCATGTTATGTCATTTGTATTTGTCCTTAACATAAGACTTCCCCAATTTTGTTAAGTCTGAAATAATTTTGGAAATTTATTTTGACACTGTTAATATGAGTTTTCGTTGAACAAATTTTGTATTTTGATGATTTGGATGATGAATATCCTTTTTGGCAATATTTCAAGGGTAAAGGATTTCTCCTGTCACTGAAGATAGATTTATCTCCAGTAACCCTAAAATTACGTCGTTTTGAATTAATGAAGGGTGTATTTGTAATTTCAGGTGAATTAATGAAGGGTGTATTTGTAATTTCAGGTGAATTAATGAAGTGTGCAAATACAGAAACACCCTTCATTAATTCACCTGAAATTACAAACACACCCTTCATTAATTCAAAACGACGTAATTTTAGGATCACTGGAGATAACTCTATCTCCAGTAACAGGAGAAATGTATTTTGTTGTTGGATTTGAGGTGTTACACCTACTGTAACATTCTAATTTTTACATTAGGATTTAATTATAATAAGGAAAAAAATAAAATAAAATAAATCAATCATGATATATGAATTTATTGTGTAATTATCAAAATAAATATTTATAAATATCATTTATAATAGTAAAATAAATGTAAAATAAAGGTGTGGAAATAATAATTAGTTGGAAAAAAAATATAGAAGAAGGCATAACGTACAGAAGAAGAAGAAAATAAAAGAAAAGTAATAATACAAATAATAATGATTAAATTAATAATAAATTATATTTTTTTTAAAAAAAAGTATAAAATGGTGGCAGTATACACATACGTAGGAGGGGGAATGATTACATAAAAATCCACCGCCTCTCCCGTGTAATAGTGTGTGTGTGAGACTGAGAGAGATTCGGGAGAGAGCAGAAGCAGCGTGAGAGGAAGAGTGAACGAGAAGAGAAAAGGAGAGAAAGAAAAGAAAAGAAGAGTCTTGGAGAAAAGGAGAGAAAGAAAAGAAAAGAAGAGTCTTGGAGGATATTTTGAGGTAAGTTATTTATTTTTTAAGATCATTTAGGTAGTTAAATTAAGTTCTTTTCACTATACTTTCTTCATAAAAGTTATTCTATGTATTTTTTTTCTTTCTAATGAGGATAATATAGTGTTGATTATCGAAAATTTTAGGATTTGAATATTAGTAAAATTTTAAGTTTTGACAATAAAAGACTGTATATGTATTAAGCATAATTAATAAATAGCTTTAATCGGTTTAAATTTGTTAGTTGGTTGTTGTGGAATTTAAAGTTATTTTCTGTTTAAAAGGATTTAGGATAGATGTCATATAGTATATTTTTACCGATTAAATGAATATTTAAACATTTAGTTGGATTATTAAAGGTATTACTAAGGGTTTAATCGGTTAGTTTTGTTAAATATTGAACTATATAAAATTATAGATTGGGAGTTGATATGATTTTGATTGTGTGGAGGTTTTGAGATTATTTAATAAATTGCGTTATACTTATAAAAGTTAGTATTAGGTTGAGAAATTGAGATTTGTAATATTAGATCTTTTATATCTGAATTTATAATTTATTAAAGGTTATGTTGAGGATTGGATTGATTGAATTTGAGGTTTATAATGAATATAAATATTTGGGTGAAAATTATATTGTAGGAAATTGGGTATTTTGGTTAAATTGATGATGTAGTGATATTTTGATGATCATAATTAGGGAGAAATAATTTATGAAGGAAGGAAATGAGATTTGTAATGATGATTTGAGGAACAAATAAAATTATCCAATCTTTTAAGAAAATTAAAAGAGACAAGTATTATAGTTTAATTAATTACTTATTATTGTATTTTTGTTAATTTTATTAACGTATAATTATTATATTTATTCTTAAAGTGGACTTAATACATCTCAAATTTTCTTGTATCAAGAATTTGATGTAACCACGTTCCACTTATTATATTTGCTTGTATGACGTTTGTGAGTGATTTTTAATATATGAAACTATGTTGGTAGTGAACTTGCATTGTGAGATTTACTTTAAAATGATTAGTGATATTACATGTTATGGATAATGTGTTTTTATGGTTTTTTGAACTGAAATAATATCGTTATCTTAATAATTATTGTGACGATGCATCATTTTTATAAATCATGTTTGGAATCTTATATATACATGTCAAGATTATGATGATGTGGACTAATGATGGATGTGGAGTGATGGTGAGAGTTGTTGTGTATATAATACCACGTGGTATGCCACCACTCGGTGCACAGTTGATGACTTTAATATTTTCGGGGCCCTTGGTAACACCCTTTTCCTTTGGCTGAGATAAGAGTCAGCCCTTGGGACAGTGACACCTTTCCATATTTGAAGGAAAGGGAACCCATGATCCGATATGAGTTCTATAGTCTTTGGCCGGACTGTACCTTATCATTGGAGAGCTTGGTGTTGTCTTGTCATAGATATTACACCTGTTACGTTACAACCCATGGATTCTGTCAACGGAATAAGGATGGGGGTGGTAAGGATTGTTAGGGTATCAATCTGTTGGTTGGCATGTTATATATGTGATTTATAATATGAAATCTGATATAGAAACTTTATTACGTAAATTGTGATTTGATAATCTTGTAAATTTGATATCTAGTGCTTGTTATTTTAAAATGTTCCACTTGGCTCCTCACGAGCACATATTAGCATTTACAATGAACTGGATTGATGGTTACAAATATTTTTCAGGTAATAGTTTTCATGTGAGTCAATCAAGGAAGACTTCTGAAGCTTAAGTTGCTTTTGCTAACGATAGTGCTTCCACCTTATTGGTACGTGTTGAATTATTGTATATTGCCACGTCATTAGGGCTCACTTGGCACATTTTAGTATATTTTGGATATTCTGACAAATTCTAAAGTAATATTTAGTCTGTAAAAATAGGCCTAGTAAAATTCAAAGCTTAACTGTACATAAAACATTTTTAATAGATACTAAATGATTTAATTAAATTAATAAATGATAAATTGTCCTTCAAATGGAGGATGTTACACGTACCAATAAATTAGGTTAACAACTATTTTTATTTCAGTATTTTTTTTATATATTAGAAATAAAAAAAGAAAAAGAAAAGAAAAGAGAGAACAGGTGATGTATAAGTGCTATACATGTTGTAATGTTGACCTACGTTCTTATTTTGTCTAAAAGATATGCCATTAAAATAATTATAACAATAAATAAAATAATTGATTTCTTAATTAAAAAATGAGTGGAAAATAATCATAAGTTATATATTTTTATTTTAATCAAATAGTTAGCCTTGATGATAGTTGCAATATGTACAACTGTACAAGAATTTTATAAAGCATAATAATTTTAAGAAATAAATTAATTATATAGAAAAATAAAAATATAAGCCAGAGATGCACACAAATATTTTAGAGGGAAAATGAACCCCATAAAATCCTAAACCATTCACACTTCCTTCCCAGTTTACCCATGTAGTTATAGATCATAAATTTTTAATTGGTCCATGCAGGTCCCAAGCTCATGATATTCGCGTTAATAGCACATTCATGTTTATTGCTAAATTGAAGAAAGAAATAGATCAAAGAATTCAAAAGGGATCAAAATTAATATGTGTTATTAGAAAGACTAAACACCCCTACAAACTATACTTGAGCTACACAACATGGAGAAAATTCCTACCATCTGGATTAATAATGAAGTTCTTTATACAAATCTAAAATTAAGGGATACTACTATAAAAAATAGATCTAATAACACCAATTAACGTCCATTTTTAGAAAACAGAAGTTAAAAAGAAGGCAGTGGCATTTTTGAAATTTTTTCTTAACATTCAACGCCTATTTCAAGAAAAACAATCATTGAAACTTCAGCTTTCAACAACTGTTCTTAAAAACAGTCATTAAAAGCCACTTTCAACGACTGTTATTAAAAAAAAAAAAATCATTAAAAATAAAGCCCAAAAATAAATAAATTAATTAATATTTGTAAGGTTCAATAACTGTTTTCAAAAAAACAGTCATTAAATCTTGACCTAGTGGAGTTGGTGGCACAATTGATTAGAATGTTATCCTGAGATTAAGAGTTGGAACCCTCGTTGTCTAATTTCAATTTTTTTGTTTGTTTAGATACAATATTAACAAGTATGGTGGCGACGCAATTTGTTAGAGTGTTTGGAAAGTTACCCTGAGGTTGAAAGTTCGAACCTCCATCACACCCATTGTTCTAAAAACATTAGAAAGGGTAGAAACATCCGTTTTCACTTTTCTTTTTTTTTTAAAAATGTACTCATTACAAGCCGTATTCTTACCATCCATACCCATTTTGTTTTTAGTTTCACTCTTTTTCGTGCCTGCCCCTCCTCCTCCAAATTCTGAAACACAGACGTCCCAGCCCTAGTTATTTTTTTGTAACTCTCTGTCGCGCCTCCCTCTTCTTCTGGCTCCCTTCATCTCTGAACCATTCTGTCTAATCGCCGTTTGCTTCAGGCATAGTCATTGTCTTCTCCTCCTTGAAGGCCGCCCCTTTCTTCACTTTGTTGAATTCATGCCGTATCTCTGCTCATATTCTCCTTAAGGTTTGTGCTCTGTCTTCAGGTTTGGGTAATGTGTTGCAACCATTCCGCGACTTTTCTCTTGCCTTTTTTGTCGGCTCCAATAAAGCATACTTGATAGCTTTCGTTCCATTTTGTTCTGATTTGCAGTAGACACATGGTCTATTTTGATGGTGTTGAGCATATATGTAAATGCATAAGTAGAATGCTTAGGGTTATGTTCTGTTTCTTAGTATGATTCATTTTTTCATTTATTAGTTCTATGCTTGGTGCTGTTATAATGGAATGAGTGAATTCTCAAACTTGCTTTTATCTCAAATGCATGGGTAGAATGTGTCTGGGTTCAGACTATTCTCTTTTAATGTTTCATACTTATGGGTCCAGAGTATAGTATCACTAATAATTCCTCCAAGTCTCCAGTGGGTTAATACCGTGAATTTGATGCAGAGGAAATCTTAACTCATCAAGTCAGTAGCTATTTGATGTAATGTAGGTAATGGGTGGAGGAAGCATATTCAAATGTTTTTACTGGACAGAGTCTGGAATACAGGACTCTTGTAATGGGCTTTCCTCAGGTTGAAGTCAACACGATCGAGTTCTTGATAGCAAAATCTTGTAATCTTTTGAAGCTCAACATTGTAATTTTAACTTCACAATAACATAACAACAATCATTATAACATACATAAGTTGACAACGTTCATAGCTAGAAACTTAAATTTCATCCTCCATTGCATGCCTTTACATAAAGCTAATACGAAGAAGTATTAACTAAATGCAAAATGATTGGCTTGCTCCTACTTTTAGGATACCATGCCCCCCGCCCATGCTTTAGCATAATGTCTTCTGCCTATGTAGTTTTGAATTCAATCTATAATAGATCATTAATCTTATCAGCTACAACACAGGAAAATTAAGTATGTAACTAAAAGGATTGTGTTTATATCATAAAATGCAGAAAAAAATGTGAAAAGGATATAACTTATTTTATTGATCAAAATGAAAGAATATATATAAGTTGAACTCTTGAGATCTATGTGAATGCAACACTTAATAAAGATTAAAGATATCATCAAACTAATAAAGGCTGGAAAGTTTTTTTCTAAAGTGTGAATTCTGTCCATGAAATTAAATACTTGGCTATACATTTTTATTAATTAAGATTCCTATTAAAATAGTCTTAGGAAAATAGCAAATAAAGCTAATCAAGGGTTATAACAGGTAATGCAAGTTTCAAGCAATTGCCATCCATATGGTCTGAAGAGAAAACCAATAATCCTAATGCCTAGTGATATGCAAGACAAACAATCTGTCAATCCAAACTACAAGTCTACAACCAATAACCATTGGCAGCACACTTTATATAAATTTTAAACTTTGAACCTCAACTTACGCACAACTTCATACTGCAAATGCCCCAAGCTTCTGATACAATTCTATCCGAATGCCATAAGAAAATTAGCCGCAGATTGTGCTCCCTTCTCAATTTGGGGGAAGTTCCAATTATGTCTGTTTTTTCTCTATGTTTTATTAAGGGTAGATGGGTCTTTTCACAATTAAACTATATTATCCTAAAGTCTTATGGGACTTCACAGCAAAATAGAGATTCCAAGGGTTCTTAGAATAATATTTTCTCTTATTTGGGACCTCAGTGTAATTTTTCCAAGATACTTCTGGATGAAATATTAACCTTATTTACATTACATGTAGGGGTGAGGTTTCTTTCATTGTCATTTTTCTTATCATCCTTCATTATCTTTAAATAAGGTCCGTCCAAAATTAATATGAAATGTTACAATATTACTTTAACTTTTCTCTCTTCTTCTTAATCAACGGCTCAAATCGGCTCATGAGAGATAATGAGAAAAATGAATCATGAGAGGATCTTCTTCCAAATTGTAGGGCCTTAAAAATAATAATGAGATGAGCAATGTACTTTCACCAATCTTGTGCCTTTTTTTAAAAAAAAAATTTATTCAAAAACAAAATTATTTAGAAAACTGAAAAAATTGCTAAGAAAATTTGTTCAAGCACTCAGGCATAACCTATCTTCAGTAGTGGACAATCTATTATATCCTAACATTAACATACAAACCCAACCAACCATTTTTCCAAAGTTTCAAAGCTTCAAATTGATTGTGGCCGGATAAGAGTATAAGATAAGGAAAAAAGAGAGGATGTGGAACTAATTTTGAGAATCATTAAGCGAAAAATGCTGTAATTAAGGACAGATGCTTGGCAGTTTTTGAAACTTCGTAATTAAGCTTTTCTTCTTTTGAGAAAAGAAAAAGAATAATATATGATTTAGATAAAAAGATTAAAGGGTTAATACCATTTTTTTTGGGGAGAATATCATTTAGGTTCTAACTAAAGGAAAAAATATATTAACAAATCTCATGATTTGTCAATGATAACTCTTCACTGGTCAATGGGCACTTTCTTTATATTATTTTTGTTGGTTGAGACCTTAATGATATTTTCTTTTCTTTTCTTTTTTTTTTTGCAACAAGGTTAATAACATGGCTAATCCTTATAGTTTGATTGAATTTTAATTTTGATTCTGGTATGTTTAAGTCGTTGGTTTGTCCATATAGTTTTATAGGATTTAGTTTGAATTTAAGAACTAGTCCCTTTTTTTTTTTTAAAAAAAAAAAAGAGGTTGGTTTTTTAATCCATATTCTTAAACTCATACCCAATGCAATTAAATTCGGACTGGACTGGCTAAATCAACTCGGAACCTGATGACCCCGCCATGTAACTAGTTCGGGAAAGTTCCCAATTCTATGTTGGGGTTGGGGGTGACCCGCGCTTAACCCAGTCAACCTACGAGTTGCTGGGCTAACTTGGATTGCCTTTTAAAAAACATGATCATGTTTTTTTTGAGGGCATAAATTGGATACAATAATATTGGTTGAAATTTATGATAATTTTGGTGTTAATGACTATGACTTTAGTTATTAAATGATTGTATGTAGTAATATTTTGATATTTTACTAGGAAGAATGTTTAGTGATTACTTATTCTTATGTCATTGGATGGTTGATTGATAGTTTGATACTATGATGTCAATAAGTCAAAGAAATTGGAAAGAATGTTGGATGATTATATGATTATTTTGTTAGTGATTCAAGATATTAAATTGATATTTAGTATTTGGATTATATGATAAGAATTTAAATTATTTTTTATTCCACACCAGTCTAATCCCAAGGTTGAATTCAACTTTGACTCATTACTTCGACCGGTTCAGAAACTAGTCCGAGTTTAATAACCTTACTCATACTAAATCATTATAAATCTATATGGAACAAAATTAAAATTATATCAAATTGTAAAGATAAAGAATATTATCAATAAAGTTTTTACTATATATTAGGGTGAGAAACCTACAAACGATAAGATAGGAAAATCATGAGAAACAAATATATATATTGTTACGGACCGGCCCAACAGGCCCAGGTCCGGACCTCGACCCAATCACGCTAGGGATAGAATCCACGCCAGGAAAGGAATATTATTGGAGATCCTACAAATATAGGATCTCATTAATAGCGATTCCCCTACAATCATGGCACCAGCCAATTAGCCCTTGACGGCTCAATCTAAGATATTGCTCATTAAGGCAGAGATACGCGCACCAGACTCCTCTATAAATAGAAGGAAACCCTAAACAGGTGCACACGTTCTATCTTATGCTCTCTTTACATTCTGCCACACAGAGCACACATCCCACTCCCCTGGCCATGTGCCTTCCAGTTTGTTGCGAACTACGTGGACTTTGATCCCTTCAGAGGGTACGTAGGCTCTAGGCTTGACAACCTAGTCAAGTCCAACATCTGTGTTCTTCATACAGAACATTGGCGCCGATCGTGGGGACTGTAAACTTCAATCCTCGTGACTACTGATGGTGAGCACGAGAAGCCACAGCAGAAACCCTCAGCCGGTGGGAGGAGACCCGCAAGCTAGCCATCCACCACCGGATCAGCCGCCGCAACCACCGCGGCAAGAAAACACCCCCGAAGGGCATGTCACCGACACGGCAACAACCCCTTCAGCGGAGGACCAGCAACCACTAGGAGCGCTCACACTGACTCCAACACGCGACGTCCAGGCAGTCGATGCCGATGTCCGCATGATGCGAAGGACGCAGGAATCGTTCCTGCGACGACTGGAGAACAAGGAAAAACGAGACGACCTGCAGAAACGGGTTGACTTTGAAGCTTTCGGAAAAATGATCCAAGAAGCACTCGAGAAGGACCGCCGCGAGAGGGGCCGCCGCAGGAATCATAGGCGGGGAAGGAGAGCCCCAGTGGATGACAGTAGTTCCTCGAGCAACTCTGAGCCGAGGGACACGCGCCGAGACAACGGCGAGCCGGGGCGGAGGGCGAGTGCAGAACGAGGCAGACCACGGTCCCCAGAAAACAGAGAGAACCATGGTGTTGGTCTTAACCGCACTGATCGATTAGCAAGAGAGGACCGAGACCGTGAAGAAACCCGCGTGGAGGATAAAACTCCCTGGGCCCACAGATCGCCTCGCCATGGATCTCCTCGGGAATACCGAGTGACATATCTATCGGAAACCGGAAGATCCCCATTCTCAAGGGAGGCGGCAACAGCCCGTTACCCAAAGCACTTTGACCTGGCCGACCTGCCGAAGTACGACGGGACCCAAGATCCGCGCAACCACTTGGTCACGTTTGAAAAGCTCATGTGGGTCCGACAGATCACCGGTCCGGTCATCCAGCGTCTCTTTTCAGCCACTCTGGACAGGCCGGCACACCGATGGCTAACTTCTCTCCCGGACAACTCTATCCGGAGCTATGAAGACCTTGGACGAAAGTTCGAGCTGCACTTCGCCACCAGCAAAAAGCAGCCAAAGACCACGTTCACCTTGAGCAAAGTGCGTCAGAAGAAAAGGGAGGCCTTGCAGAAGTACTTGGATCGTTTCCACGACGTGGACATGCAAGTACGGTCATTGCCCGAGGATGTCCACGTGCACTGCCTAGTCAATGGACTGGACCCATCATCCCGGCTGGCTCGTCACCTGTGCAAGAACCCAGCGTACACCTTGACCGAATTCTATACCGAGGCAAAGAAGTACCTGGAAATGGAGCAGATGGAGGCGGCCAATGCCGACGAGCCCGAACGGACTAGGAAGAGTCTGCCTAGTGACGAGGAACGCCCAAGAAGGACGAAGACCGACCCCAGACGACGGAGCCGAGAGAGCCGAGCCAAGTCTGACCGGGCCGACCAGAAGGGCAAATACGACAGCTACACCCCGTTGAATGTCACTCGGTCCCAGGTTTGGAAGGAGGTAGCCCAGACCGAAATGAAGCGGGTGGACAGGCCGAGGCCTATCCGTGGATGCTCCAACGCGGACCGTTCAAAATTCTGCAAGTTCCACGACTGCAACGGCCACACGACCGACGAGTGCTATGACCTCCGCGACGTCATCGAGAAGTTCGTGAGGGATGGAAAACTGCGTCAGTACGTGATCAAGACTCAGGGAAGGACGAGCGGGAAGCGTAATGACCGCGCCCGCTCCAGAAGTCCGCCCAAGGAAGCCCAAAATCCGGGAAAAAAGCAGAAGGCAGCCTCGGATGACGAATTTCCCAACATCGATTTCCAGTGCAACGTCGTCAGCGGAGGATTCGGTGGAGGAGGAGACACCGTAAGCCAGCGGAAGAAATATCTCCACGAGGTACTGACCGTCCGAGACCCCCCTAAGTTCAAGGAAGACTCAAAGAAGCCTCGGCTGCCTATCCTGACCTTCACCGATGAAGAGCTGGAAGACGTCATACCCGGACACCTGGACGGACTGGTAATTACCAGAACTCTGGTAAATTGTCGAGTTAAAAGGATTTTTGTGGATGCAGGGAGTTCGGCCGACATTATAAGCTGGGACCCCTACAAGAGGATGCACCTCGACAAAGAGGACCTCAAGCCATGTAAGACCACCCTGGTCGGCTTCAATGGCGAACAGTCTTTCCTAAAAGGCTACATCAACCTCCGGTTAACTCTTGGCACCAAAGAAGCCTTCAAATCGGAACGGGTACGATTCGTAGTCGCCGACTTCCGGTCCCCTTACAACATCATTCTGGGCCGACCAACGATCCACAACTGGGATATACTAGTATCCACTAAGCATCAGAAGCTAAAGATGGTCAATAGTAAGAACCAGATAGTCGTGGTATCCGGAGACCAGAAAGAGTCGAGGCAGTGCTACTTCGAAGCTCTCCGTGTCGAGGAAGGAGAACCCTCGTCTCCACCCCGGCTCGGATCCAATGAGCAAGTAGCCGGAGCCGGCTCTGACGAGCGCCCGCGGCACCAAGTCAACATGGTAGAGCTCGACCTTCGAGAACAGGATAACCCGAGGCCCGAGCCAGAAGGAGAGCTGGAGGAGATAGTGCTAGACGAGGACCCGTCCAAAAATGCCAAAATCGGCCAAGATATGGACAATGGCCTGAAGGCCCTCATGATACACTTCTTAAGACAGAACCAAGACGTCTTCGCATGGACCTCGGCCGAAGTACCCGGCATCGACCCCCACTTCTACTGCCACAAGCTCGGCATATGACCGGGTTCAAGGCCCGTGGCACAGAAGAAGAGGAACATCGCGGACAACAGGCAGAAGGCCCTGGAAGACCACATAGAAGAGCTCCTTGCGGCCGGTTTCATCCGAGAGGTGCAGTACACTACCTGGCTCTCCAACGTAGTCATGGTCCTCAAACCCAGCGGCAAATGGAGAGTATGTGTCGACTACACCAACCTCAACAAGGCCTGCCTAAAGGACTCCTACCCAATGCCAAACATCGATAAGCTTGTGGACAACTCGGCCGGGTACCAGCTCCTCTCCTTCATGGATGCCTACTCCGGTTACAACCAGATTGCCATGCATCCAGATGACCAAGAAAAGACCGCCTTTATGACTGATAAGGCGAATTACTGCTACAACGTCATGCCTTTCGGACTCAAGAATGCCGGGGCCACCTACCAAAGGATGATGAACCGGGTTTTCGAGGATCAGATCGGGCGCAACATAGAGGTCTACATAGACGACATGATCGTCAAGTCGAAACTACCAGAAGACCACATCCGGGACCTAGAACAAACGTTTGAAAAGTTAAGAAGACATCGAATCAGGTTGAACCCGGCCAAATGTGCCTTTGGAGTTCCGGATGGGAAATTCCTAGGCTTCATGCTGACCAACAGAGGGATAGAAGCCAGCCCGGACAAGTGTAAGGCCGTGCTCGACATGCAGCGCCCGAGGACCAAGAAGGAGGTACAGCAGCTAACAGGCCGACTAGCCGCCTTGACGCGTTTTCTACCAAAGTCGGCAGAGAAAGCCCTACCTCTCTTCAAGTTGCTGAAGAAGGAAACCCGAGGCGGCTGGAACCCAGATTGTGACGCATCCTTCTCAGAAATCAAGAGATGCTTGCAACCTCGCCGGTTCTTACCAAGCCGGACACCGGGGAGACCTTATTCCTCTACCTGTCAATCGGCAACGAAGCCGTAAGCGCTGCCCTAGTGAAGGAGTCCGAAGCCGGGCAGACACCCATATACTTCATCAGCAAGGCCTTACAAAGCTCTGAACTCCGGTACCAGAAACTGGAGAAAGTAGCTTTTGCCTTACTCACCGCGGCACGAAGACTCCGGCCTTATTTCCAGGGGCATCGGATCGTGGTACGAACTAGTCAGCCGATCCGACAGATTCTCTATAAGCCCGATTTGGCCAGAAGAATGACCAATTGGGCCATAGAACTGTCCGAGTTCAACATCACATTCGAAGCCCGACAGGCGATTAAGTCCCAGGCACTCGCGGATTTCATCAGGGAACTCACCCCGGCCACCTCCAATGACGGGATTTGGAAGGTCTACGTGGATGGTTCATCCAACGCAAAGGGCAGCGGTGCAGGAGTCATCGTGGAAAGCCCACAAGGGGTAGCCACCGAGCACTCTCTTCAGTTAAAGTTTCAGACCTCCAACAACAAGCCGAGTACGAGGCCCTAATGGTCGGACTGCTTCAGGCAAAGGACAATGGCTCCCAATGGGTAAAGGTTTTAACCGACTCGCAGCTCGTCGCAGCTCAGATTGATGGTACCTATCAGGCAAAAGGCCCACTCATGGCCAAACACCTGAACCGGGCCAAAGAACTCATGGCCGAATTCGAGGAGGTGACGGTTTCCCACATCCCACGAGAGGAGAACGCCCGGGCCGACATCCTCTCTAAGCTGGCAAGTACAAAGGGGCCGGATAACCACAGGACCGTGATCCAGCAAAATCTGACTGAGCCGAGCTGCATCATGGCCATCTCAGCAGGCCTCGACTGGAGGAAGCCGATAGAAGACTACCTCGAGAGGGGAATCATCCCTACCGACACCACCGAGGCCAAGAAGCTGATCAGAGAGGCTGCCCTCTACGCCATGGTTGATGACCAACTATACAGAAAGGGGCTCCATTGCCTGATGATGAGGTGTCTCGGCGATTCTGAAGCAAAATATGTGTTGGCCGAACTCCACGAAGGCAGCAACGGCCACCACATGGGGGCAAGGCACTCGCCCGAAAGGCGCTACACGCCGGCTACTACTGGCCCACTATGAAGCATGACGCCATGGAAAACTACTGGCCCACTATGAAGCATGACGCCATGGAAAAGGCTAAGACGTGCGACAACTGCCAGAAACACGCCAGGATCATATGGCCGCCGCCCTCCGAACTGAAAGGAATGCCAGCCCCCTGGCCCTTCTACAAGTGGGGCATGGACATCCTCGGACCCTTCCGACTGGTGTAGGGACAATGCAGATGGCTCATAGTCGCTGTAGACTACTTCACCAAGTGGATCGAGGCAGAGCCCCTTGCCACAATTACCTCGGCCAGGGTTATGAAGTTCTTCCGGCACAACATCGTCTCCCGCTTCGGGATACCAGCCGAGGTCATCACGGACAATGGCACCCAATTCATGGACCATCGTTTCCAAGCGCTGATGTCCAACCTGGACATCAAGCAGCACTTCTCATCCGTGGAACATCCCCAGACAAATGGCCAGGCCGAAGCCGCCAACAAAGTCGTCCTGGACGGACTCAAAAGGTGAATGTTACAGGCCGAGACCAACTGGACCGAGCAGCTCCACAGCGTCCTGTGGGGTATCGCACGAGCGTACAGTCTTCGACCCAAGAAACCCCGTACAGGCTAACCTATGGATGTGAGGCAATGATCCCGGTTGAAATCGGACAGCCTTCCTGGAGAAAGGTCAGAGCCAGACAGGAGGGGCAGGAATCGAATGACGACGCCTTGAAGACTGACTTGGACCTCATTGATGAAATCCAGGTTACGGCGCACTGCCGGGAACTAGCCGCCAAGCAACTACTCGCGGCTAAGTACAATAGAAAGGTCCGACCCCGGTCTTTCAACGACGGGCCGACATAGGCAACAAGAATGCCAAGGACGGGAAGCTGGCGGCAAACTGGGAAGGGCCCTACCGGATTAAGGAAAAGCTCGACGGAGGAGCTTATACCCTCGAGACTTTGGCGCGAAAACCCATCAAAAGGACATGGAATGCCGACAAGCTGAAGATCTACTATAGCTAGACTCTTTTTCGGCAGTGTTTGTTTGCTTTTACGATTGTTCCTTTCCTCGCATTTGTTTTCCTTTCGTTTTGAGTCCAAGTTATGTCATTTCTGATTATGATGCTTTGTAAAGCCCCGTAGGGCTATTTCTTTCTATCAATAAAGGATCCTGTTGAGCAAACTATGAATGTGCACAATACTCGCTTAAGAGTGAAGCCGAAGCCATGAAGCTCGGCCAAAAACCACAAGACCGAGGCAATAGAGCCTGGACAGGAAGCCGAAAGCCGAGGTCATAAAGCCCGACACCGGCCACAGGCACTCCGACAACGAAGCCCGGCCAAAGAACCAAAAGCCGAGATATATAAACCCGGCTCCAAAAAATGGCCCCGAGGTTGTGAACCCGGCCAGAGAATCAAAGAAAAACATCTAGATGTACGAAAACCGGCCGTTGTATTCCGACAGGCATTGGTTAGAGCTCGGCGAGGGCGCCACACATGGCCCCTCGTGAAATTGACGCGTCAACGCTCGCTCGGCTAAGCAAGCAGCCTACCATGCCGACCCTGATCAGGTCAAAATGTCCGACCCTAGGCAGACGAAGCCTCGGTTAGACACGTGATAGCCCTGCCCTTACGCCGGTTAAACTTAATCCGACTACGCGAAAGTTGGAGCTTGACTATTGGAAAGCCGAGCCGAGGTAGTACGGTTAGTCATGCCTGACGAGGCTGGAACAAGACAACCTTGCCCCAACCTCCCACACGCTAAGTGTGGTAGAACAACAACGGCCTGTACATATGCAGCCTACAGACACTCAAACTTAGGCAAAAGTGTTAGTTCTTAATGTGTTTTGATGATTAACAACAAGTGTAAAACATGTTTTGAAGTTTCCAAGAACCTTTGAAAATCATCTGTTAGTTGCTTACCGCAGTATGGGTTTGCATACTGCAGTATAGAGTCTTCCAGAAAGGCAATATTCTTTCGGGATTAATCAATACTGCAGTATAGGTTTCTTTACCGCAGTATTGGACCTACAGAAGGTCATCAAATTTTTGATGTTAAGTCAATACTGCAGTATAGGATGACATACCGCAGTATTGGACTTCCAGAGAACAATCCATTTTTTGAAGTAAAGTCAATACTGCAATATAGGTTTCTTTACTGCAGTATTGGACTTACAGAAGATCATCAAATTGATGATGTAAAGTCAATACTGCAGTATGTTAGTCACATACCGCGGTATTGGACTTCCAGAGAGCAACCGTGTTTTTCAAATCATGGCAATACCGCAGTATAGCTTTGTATACTGCAGTATAGGGGCATCCAGAGAGCAACTAAATCTCTAAGCCAAGCCCATACCGCAGTATAGCTTTGTATACTGCAGTATAGGACCATCCAGAGAGCAACTAAATCTCTTGGTCAAGCCAATACCGCAGTATAGGTATGTATACTGCAGTATAGGGCCAACCCGAGAGCAATCAAGTTTTCTCACTTAAGTAAATACCGCAGTATGGAGTTGCATACTTCAGTAAAGGCTCTCACAGAAGGCTCTCAAATTTCATAACCATTGCATACTGCAGTATAGGTCTTTCATACTGCAGTATTGGGCAATCACGGGGTCTCTTCTCTTTGACAAAAACTCGCATACTGCAGTATGTTATTTGCATACCGCAGTATAGAGCATTTCTTTCAAAATCATTTCACGAGGTTTTTGTCTCTGGAAGTTGCTTACTGCAGTAAGCCTTTGGATACTGCAGTATGCACAGTGGCATACTCCAGTATAGAGGAACATACCGCAGTATACAAGGTCAAAACTGATTTTTGAATTACACGAATTTGCAAATCATTATTGTTTGATCTTATTGCTTCCATAATTCATTCAATCATATTCCTAGCTATGTTTAACAAGTTTGTTGAGTGAATTTCAGAAATCACAGATGAAGATCAATGAAGGTCAAAGCCATAAAGCAAAAAGTGTATAGTGCATTAAATGCACTTCTGCAAATAAACCTATTCTCAGCTAATCCATCTGAGCACGCCTTCTAAACGTTAAAGTATACTTACTACAACAAGTAAAGTTATCTCCAACGGGCAAATCCTCAGAGAGCCACATCAGACTTCATCAAAGTCTTGGATTAGTAGAAGTTTAGAGAGAGAAGATGACCAGAACCCAAGCTAATCACTTCCAACGGTTGGAATCATCCTACAACGGTCATTTAATGTTCTCTACCTATAAATAGAGAGCATTAACTTCTTCACAAGCTGATACACCAACTGAGAGCGAAAATTTATTAAGTGTCATTTATTGTGTTCAGCTTTCATCTGTAATAGTATCAATTTGATACTTTGTACTTCAGTGCTTATTCTATCTACTCTTTGAGAGAGTTTTCACTTGTGAAATCATTTATTGATTGTGATAACTACAAGTCAGGGGACTTGGTAGTTGGGGTGTATTGATTACAACTTGTAAGGGGGAGTGTGTTCTAGTGAGAGAACAACTCTTAGTACAGAGTGTGTAATCAATATTGTTGAGTTAGTAGATTGAAAATCCCAAGTGAGGCTTGGGGACTGGATGTAGGTCAGGAAAGGACCAAACCAGTATAAATTGCGTTGTGTTTATCTTCTTCTCCTTATCCTCTCTATTGTGCCCTGTTCTGAGTGACCAAAAACAGAACAAGTTTCGAAAATTTTTAAATATACCCAATTCACCCCCCCTCTTGGGTATAAAGCTCCTCTTTCAAAAAGAATGATAAAATTATCCATTGCCTAGGTTATCTAAACGGCCCGTACTCACACGTCCGACCAACGCTTAAGCTCGGGCAAGAGGATGATAGAATCCATTGGCTAGAGCATCTAGACGGCTCCCACCCATGCAGCCGACGAACATCCAAACTTAGACAAAAGAGAGATAAGCTCACCCATTGTCTAAGTTATCTAAACGCTCACAAGCCGGCGGCTATGCAAACCAAGGCGAAAGAATGAAGACGGAACGTGAACCATTCATCGCCTAAGGTAGCTAAACGAGCTCGGAAAGTGCCGAAAAGGGATGGTACAAATTAAGATCATTCGACAGTTAAAAGAAGTGCAGGCTAAGATAAGAGAAATATTATAATTGTCATAAAATCTGTACAAAGGGCGCAAAGGCCAGAATCATCCTTACAAAATACAAGGGCACCAACGCCCCAAAACTTACAGCAAGGAAAAAACAAAGCTAAGACTGGGAGCCGGACCCGACATCAGCTTTCTCACCCTCGGCATCCTCGGCATCGGCAGCTTCCTCCTCCGTGTCCTCGGCAGGATCCTCAGCGGCTGGCGGCTCGTAAGGAAGGAAGGTCCCATCATCTCCAACAAAGGCACGATGGTCATACCCCTCCACCTTAAGTTCGGCCCCAGGGTTCAAGTGCCGGATTTGGAGCAAGGCTTGCTTAAAGCACACCTCGGCCGTCTACACCAAGGCCTCACCAAGTTCCTGGGAAACCGCCTTCTCTGCGGAGAGGGCCTTCTCGAGCTCCTCTTTCTCGGTAGCCAGAGTAGCCCGCTTTTCTTCCAGAGCCTTGGCCATAGCTAAGCTCTCGAACATCTCTTTTTGAATCTGGGCATACTCCTCGGCCACTTCATTAGCCTGCTCCCGAGACTACTGGAGTTCTTGGTCAGCCTTCACCACCGCGACCTTGGCGGCGTCCCACTCCATCCGAGTCGTATCCTGCTCAGCCTGAGCCTCGCCCAACTTGGTCTTCGCCGCCCCCAACTCCGCCTTGGCCCCGTCCCGCTCCGCCCAGGCCGCTAGGAGCTCATCCTCGGAGGAACTGGCCCTCTCTCTGGCTTCGGCCAGCTCTTTCCTCAGTTGCTCAGCAGCCTCCGCCTTGGGCCTCAACTCGGCCTCCATCTTCCTCAGCCTCATACACTCGGCGTCAGACCGAGCATAGAGGTTCCAGACCATCCTCAAAGCTTGAAGATAGCCCACCGACTCGATAAGCTCCTTCTGGGCCACCTGCAGACGGTCCTCTGCAACAGGGGATAAAGGGCGGGCGCCCTCCAGGAAGTGCCGGGGCGGGAGGAAAGCCACGTCGACCTTTGGGACCACCCCGTTGTCCCACAAAAAGCTGCTGGGGAAAACCGAGGAAGGCCCTGTTGGCGGAGGCGGAGGAGGGGGAAGGTGCACCGGAGAAGACGATGGTGACAGTGAGCCAGCAGGAGAAAATAGCCGATCAATCTCCTCATCAGTTATGACAAGGTCCTTCCCCCTGGGACCCGGAGAAACGACGACAACGTCTCCCTGCTCAGAAGCTGGGGGCTCAACGGCCGGGAGGGGACCAGCAGCAGCAACCTCCCGACTCCCCAGAGCCGAAATCTCCACCACAGGGGCCAACTTGGGAGCCGTGGCCGAAGAAGGACCCTCGGCAGCAGGACCCTTCGTTTTCTTCGAAGCCGGCGCAGCAGAAGTACCAGCATTAGCAGCAGCCGCCCGCTTCTTGTGGCGACCGGCCGGCGCAGTAGCCCTCACCAAACGAGCATACAGCGGCAGTGCATCCATAGTCCTAGCTGCAATCCAAAAAAAGAAAACACAAGTAAGTAAATCGGAAAGAAGAAGTCGAAAGCAAATGCACAAATACTAAGACCTACAAGTAGGAGGCAAAGGCTCAGAGGCATCCCCCGAGATAAAACTGGCAGCGCTATGGACCCCATACTTCTCTACAAAGGCGGCCAGCCTAGGGATATGGGAGACTGTCTCAGGCAGCAAATGGTCATCATCTACCAAGTAGGACGTTGGCGATTTCTTATAATGCCCTTTGTCCTAGTAAAGGGGGAACCGCCACGTCACATTCGGGCCCTCAGCCCCGTCCAAGAACCATGGCTGCTGGCCGGGTACGGCCACCACCTTGAAGAAAGCACTCTTGAACCGCTTGAAGGAGTCCGAGAAGGCCCCATCAACTTCCTGTCCGACACGTTCCTGAGCGAGACCAGCCCTTTGAGCTTATCGCCCTCCCTGGTCAGGCCGGGGGTGAAGGGGCAGAAGTAGTAGAAGAAGAGGTTGGCGGTACAGGGGATAGGAACGGGATAGGAGCCGCATAGCTTCTCAAAGGCCATTAAGTAAGCCCATCCATTCGGGTGAAGCTGCGACGGCGCGAGGCTGAGGTAGGCCAGAACCGACATCTGGAACTCGGTAAAAGGAAAGCGGACCTTGATCCGTGTATACACGTCCCGATAAAAGGTGAAGAAGTTCGGCCTCCCCTCCTCGCGGGCCGAGCACACCGGCTCCCCCGCCCCCATTGGAGCATGCACACAACCCTCTAACCTGGGAAGCTGGAGCCGGGTCACATCCACCTCGGACATTAAGGACAACGCCACCAGCGTCTCAAAAGAAACCCAGTCGAAGCGTCGGCGGAGGGCCTCCGGAGGGCTAGAAGAGCCCGAACCCTCTGGCTCAGAGCGCGACTTAAGAGTTCGGGATTTGGGAGCCATAAATAAGCCTATACGGAAATAAACAAAGCTGGTATTAGCAGAGAAGCAGAAATACCTGGCATAGACATAGTAGCAGGCAAGAAAGGCCGCGGACTCAAATGAACGGGGGCAGGAGAAGGAGCGACCGGGGCCGACCATTGACGGCATGAGCCAAGCATGGCGGAAGCCTCAGCATCTCCACCACGGGCCATCAGCGCGAATGCCTCCGCCAGGCAGTCCCAGCAGGGACCGAGATACCCCTCCGGGGCAGACGCCGGGCGGATGGTAGAAGGGTCCTCATAGAAGTTGAGGGGTTGGGCCATCACCACCGGGGACCTAAAGCCGGAAGAGGCGCCTACCCCGACCCCACCGGGCGACCCAAGAGGAATGGCACGCACTAGCGGCCGGAATGGACGGTGAGGGATTGGAACCGAGACCCTGGCCGAATATGGACGAGCCCCAGCACGCCCCGGACGAACAACGCCGCCCTGGCGCAGGGGATCCAAAACCCCCGAAGCAGGTGGTTCTCCCCCAAAAATCCAGTAAGTAGCCCTGGGGAGACGGGCACGGAGGAACATTTCTTCCTCAGGCATCAATGACGCCCTTGGCCTAGGAACACTTCCATCTCTCGCCATACCCAAATGCCTACGGTGCTAGAAACCGGTGTTCGAAGGAGTTTTGGGGTGAATTTCGGGGGTGGTAATACTAACAAAAACCCAGAAAAGCCCAGAATCCTCGAAGAACAGTAATACAGGCAACACTTCCAGAAATAAACGGCAAAACAAAGACAAGTACCAGCCAATGATGGTAGAAGGTAAACGGAATACCTGTGTAAAGGAAATGGAAGAGACTGGAACGCTGGAAGACGGCGAAGGTCCTAGACAAAGAAGAATCCCCTCTTAAGCTCTAGTGAAGTCAGAGAAAAATCTGGGCAAGAGAGTGAAGTAGCGGGAAAAAGTGAAAGAGAAAAGAAAGAGGGCTATTTAGAAGCCAACGCAAGGGTGCAATGGTCTATTCCCGTGCAAGACGTGACGGGATTGGCGCAGCATGACACCAGCGTAATAAATGCGTACTAGCCTCAAAAGGCAAAAAGACGCGGCGGTTGCAGACTTCCTCCACTAAGGATTTGACAGCTGTGAAACCGCAATAATGACACGCGCGGGGGAGACCCAAGGCGCCCGGAGAATCCCAAAAGGCAATAGGTCAGAATGAACCCGGCGTTCTTGGCAGGGCAAGAGAAGGGTAAGCCGACCAGTTCGCCGGACCGGACTGACAGGCGCAACACCCTTAAGCCGACTCAGTCTAGGCAAATGGCCTCGGCCACTTCGAGGACTGGGGGCAATAAGCACCTCGGACGTCCAGAAGCCTGAACGACCAAGCTGGGGGGCAACTGTTACGGACCGGCCCAACAGGCCCAGGTCCGGACCTCGACCCAATCACGCTAAGGATAGAATCCACGCCAGGAAAGGAATATTATCGGAGATCCCACAAATATAGGATCTCATTAATAGCGATTCCCCTACAATCATGGCACCAGCCAATCAGCCCTTAACGGCTCAATCTAAGATATTGCTCATTAAGGCAGAGATACGCGCACCAGACTCCTCTATAAATAGAAGGAAACCCTAAACAGGTACACACGTTCTATCTTATGCTCTCTTTACATTCTGCCACACAGAGCACACACCCCACTCCCCTGGCCACGTGCCTTCCAATTTGCTGCGAACTACGTGGACTTTGATCCCTTCAGAGGGTACGTAGGCTCTAGGCTTGACAACCTAGTCAAGTCCAACATCTGTGTTCTTCATACAGAACATATATATATATATATATATATATATATATATATATATATATAAAAGGAGGAAAATTTAGAGATTATTTGAGCTAATGTTGTTATAAGATGAAGTAGAATACGCTTATTGACTTCAAATAAGGAGGCATCATTATTGTTATTGTTCACATTAGCTTGAGACTTGGTACATCTTTGAGTCAGCGTTTCAAAATTATGTTAACGTAAATCAAGATAAAACTTATTTCATATGCTTATCATGTATACTATAAATCACGTTAGAAAATTAGCTTCTGCCACTAATTCAAATAGGCATTTACTATTATATTGATTGCTTATTCGAACTTGATTTCATTTGTCTGAATTTTCAGTAACTGCATATTATGTCATTCAGGATAGCATATAAACTTGATCTTTATAGCTCCTCAAAGATTATGCTTTTAATTGAAAAAATAATAATTATTGAATACCTAAAGTTTTACACTATTGTAACTCAATCATCTAAGTCTAAATTATTTCAACTCTCAACGTCAATGTCGTTCAAACCCATGACCATATAGGTAAAGATTCTGTTCCTTTCAACCAATATGACACTTAAACATTAACCAAATTCAACTCTTAAAATTATTATTAGATTTTTGGCAGCCAAAAAATTTCTTTTCTTCTTTCTTTTGTTTTTTTTTTGTTTTGTTTTGTTTTGTTTTTTTGTTTGGTAGTGAAAAGCTAATTTGATAATTTTTATGTTTAACTGGTTATAACTCGACCAATCAATGAAACTTTCTTGCTTACTTTCAGGTGGCAAATTAAAGCTTGGATTTGTTCTTTTAATTTGCTTCATTTCGTAGTATAATGTGGTGCTGACAAGAATGACATATAAATGAAAGAAAAAACTATGTGCTCTGCCTCAGCAAAGTTATCCTATCTAAGCACAAAACTTACATTTCAGTGATGGGACATTACAGTACATACAGTTCTGTCCAACAAATAAAACTAACCAAATCATGCAATAAATTTAGAATACAATTGGTTGTCTGCTTGGCCATGATTCTATCTTCTCAAAATACTTAACTGGCACAACCCCATCAAAACCTTCTGTCAATATCACCTTGTTTTCAGAAATGTAAAGCTTCATATCTTCTGAAATAAATATCAAAACATAATATAAGCATTCAATAATCAATAATCAATACTCAATAGCCTTCAATAGTACTCATCCGGTCCTCAATGTGGGACCTAATCGAGGAATTGATTTTGGTCCTAAATGTAAGTCTTAATTCTTGTATTTATTAGCTTCCCCAATTTACCCCCTATTGATTGATGCTCCCTCAAATTTGAAGAGAATTATGGAAAATGGTTAAGATGTTTTAAGAAGAGCATTTATATTTGTCATGATTAACTAATTTACCTAACTTCCTTAATTTAACCAAATTAGTTAAATAGGTTTAATTAAAGACTAGAGGAGTATCTTAGAAACAAGGGGAAAAAATAGAACTTGATCTAATTTATAACACAGCTAAGGAAATGAGACAAGTCCATCATACCCTCCAAAGCTTTTCTAACATCTAGAAAGATCAAGACATTGACATCCCGTCTCATACCTGGAAGAGCAAAACAAGAGAAAGATTAGAATTTATGTACAAGGATAGATAAAATCCAGCCAATCCAATTCAATATCTAAGTCTCTAGTAAAACCCGAAAATTGTTGACGAGACAGTAGTTCAGTTCTTTATAAGCAAAGATCTCATTCAACAATCGAGCAAACGGTTTACCCATTCTGATCCTCCAAAATTATGCTTTGCATTTGTTGAAGATAGTCAATTCATATTTGAAGAGAGAAAGGCAAAAAGCTTGGGACCTACCACTCAATTAGTAGACCATACTTGTTTAAAAATTGAGTTCCATAAACATGACGATTTTGACACTCCCAAATTCTTTAGGAACATAGAATATCCAAATCCACAATTTTCATTTAACAAAGTAACTCACAATCCGCCAAAAGAAGACTCCCAAATCATTGAATGAGTTGGAAATATCTATAATATTGCACACTGAAGTACGAAAATGAAAAAGGTAAAGGCAGGTGACCGAATTCCTCATGAGCTCCACATCCAGCCTAAATCTTATGGGACACAAATGGAAAAAATAAAGGCCAGCTTTCTTACAGCGCAAAACAAATACACAGGAAAAACATCTCAATGAAATATAAAAAGAAATTTTCAAGAAACAAGGTATTACCACTTATTACTTCTCCGTCTGTTGGCAAACCACATGAAAAGTGAACATGTAATCTCTTCATGCGCTTCAGACCAGATTCCAAAATTGAATTCAAGTTTCTTCTGTAGGTCCCATGCACACAAACTGCATATAGTGGCAAATCCAAACAATGGAACATGCTAATTTGAAATAAAAACTATGACAAAATAAAAATTGGGAGCATGTGACATAAATTACTGGAGAAAAAAAAAAAATCAGACAATTTACCAGGAATTTCTTCAGCTGAAAGGATTGGTTTCAATAAGCTTTCAGTTTCAACAGCCTGTAGATTAAATGTCACTAATCTTAGTGTAGAACAGACAAAGTAAATTAAATGAATTCTCAATGCGACAATCTGCTCTAAAAATAAGTCAGCATTTGATAGAAGAAACATGATATGGGATACCCAGTTCCATATTGGTTAGTTTGGGCTGCCTTGTGCTTACTTAAGTGGGTTAATTCTCCCGCCATAATACTGTTTTGATGGGGGTAAACGGTTTTTCAACTTCAGAGTTCATTAATTGGTGTTGGATCCAGTGATTAGCAACAGGCTACTTTAATAAAAAAATAATTTCTAACCAACAAAGAACCCAAATGAAGTGTTTCTAGCCCCAACTTGTGTTTGAAGCATAGCACTGATATAACAACTCCGCTGCTTGAAAGAAACTCAAATCAAATTATATTACCAGCAGTATTAAATGGAAGATTGAAAATGATTGCGGTGATGTTATAGAGAAATTATAGAAATAAGGGAGAGAGACGAGAGAGACACATGATAGAGGGACTGAGAAGAGAAATCTGTGATACTCATTCATTTATCATAACAAGCATGAGATACAATGGATAGTCATATGCCTTATATAGGCAATACTAGACCTACTAATCCCAACTAACTACTACTAGTTACTAACAACTAACAAACTAGCTAATTCCTTCCTAACTAACTAACCTAATTAGTTATTTATTGTTTACATATCAATACCCCTCCCCCAAAACATCCTTGCCCTCAAGGATGATTGACAACAAAAAACACAAACCTAAAGAACACAAAATATAAAACTCAAAAATACAAATCTGAATCAATCAAGACATCCCCTTCGAGATCAGAACCCTTCGTAGGTAGCCCTCTTCGGATAGTCGTTTCTCAAAGAAAACACCATTGATGGAGTCTTTCTTGGTTTCCCTTCAGCCGTTGTCCCATACCAACAAGAAGAGATTTTTTTTTTTTTCCTGGTTTCCCTTCAGCCGTTGTCCCATACCAACAAGAAGAGAATTTTGTTTTTCCTTTTCTTTTTTTTTTCCACCTCAGATCGCAAATCCCATTGTTCTCTAAAGCCAAGAAACGTGTTGGTGCTGTCTTGATGAGTTCTTGATGGTTTCTTGCTGTTTTAATGGCCAGCAGAACCAGAAACCACCCCAGAAACAGAATCAGGAACCAGAAAAACAGAACCTGTCTAGAAAACATAACTGAAACAGAACCAGTCTTGAAAACAGAAGAGAAGAGGAACAGAATCAGAAATGCAGAAGCAGAACAGAACCAAAATGTGGTTGTTTGTTCCCTTCTTGATGTGTTCTTGAGAGGCTCTTGATGATGTCTTTCTTCTTGATGATATCTTGATCAAGACAGTCAGCCCAAGATTCAACAACACAGGCACCAGCACCAAAAAAGTTGAGACAAAACAGAACCAAGATGAAGTTACAGTACCAGAAACCAAAACAGAACCAGAATGACTTCGGCGTTACTTCTGGTTTGACAAGAATGCTGGGTCGATTAAAATTTGGATCCTGGGTTGTCAAGACTAAATCTTGAGGTATCTTTTTGGAGTTTTCTATTGACTCAGATGTCAAACTGAACCATTAGGGTCATGACTCCACCCAGTTCACGTTGCACTGGGTCAAAATTCTTGTTTTTTTTTTTTTTCCTGATCAGAACTAAACCGTGAGGTGAGAAGAAAACTCAGGTCTGATTCAAGATTAACAGATCGTTCAGAAGCATGCCAAGGACTGAACAGCTCTGATACCACTGTTATAGAGAAATTATAGAAATAAGGGAGAGAGATGAGAGAGACACATGATAGAGGAACTGAGAAGAGAAATCTGTGATGCTCATTCATTTATCATAACAAGCATGAGATACAATGGATAGTCATATGCCTTATATAGGCAATACTAGATCTACTAATCCCAACCAACTACTATTAGTTATTAACAACTAACAAACTAATTAATTCCTTCCTAACTAACTAACCTAATTAGTTATTTATTGTTTACATATCAGGTGACTCCTTGAATACTAAGTTTTGGCGGAGACAGAAACAGAACAATTCACATCAGATTCAGGTACTAAAGAATCTATTTCATGACAATCAAACTTCAACCAGATCAGTAGATTTTGACAGCTAATACTATAAGAAAGTGAAGCAAATCCTTTATCAAGAGGACATAAGATCTGATAATAGGTCTCGTGAGACTGCAAGTTTTGGTACCAACATTGCATGGAAAGTTAAGAGGCCTTATTCAGTCCCAAGGTGCTAAAAATTGGCGGTTCCAACATACTTGAATTGGCAATGAATGTAATCAAGGTCATCTAGATCAAGTAACTAAGGGTCATCCATTTTTCTCATGTTACTTTGCTAGACTATGTTGTCTGGCAGAAAAATTTGATATTGTGCAAAAGAAAACTATTATAATGTCTCATTCTTTATAAAATGTGGCTTTTGTGAATCAAGCAAGGATTAAAACAAGTATAGTTCTCATCCGTATTTACTTCACATAAGATTTTCCTGTAATGGAATCAGCACTGCCAGACTTGGGGTGATAAGTCACAGCTAGGACAAATGTGAGAAATTATTTATGAAGCTTTGAGAGAGAAGTTGGTAGTACTAGCTAGACATAGCCTGCAATTCTTTAAGAGTAACCATATCAATTGAATAAACAGTTTTATTAGCAGTATCTGTAAAGATGATATCTCGTCAGAGTACTGGGATTATTACAAACATTCTGTGATGGAATCAGGAATGTTTTAAGATGCTGCATTATAATCATTAGCAATCACATTCAACAAAATCATGCACGGGATTGTGCTAAATGTATTCAATTATAAATGAAAATTTTTGCACACAAATGAAATATTCACCACTATTTATCAGCCTAAGGCTAAAGTGAATTTACAATTGTACCCCTAACAGTGATGTCATTTACAATAAGTTCAAAAAGAAAAAAGAAGAAAAAGAATCAAGATTTCCACAAATAATAATATCCAAAAAGCTAAAGGAATTAACAAGCAGATTTCTGTTTTATTATATTCAGCAAAGTAGCAATTTACATTTAGATGAACAAGAAAAATAGACCGAAGAAAACTAGACAACAAGTACAACATTTACTTTTCCTACAATGACATACATCTTAACAGAAATCAAGCAAATGCAATTTCAAGAGGGAATTAGAATCATCACTCAGCATGAATAGTTAAAAAATGGAGGATAGCAATCAAATGAAGTTCAATATTCTTCAAAACGTTAATAAATAATAACATGAAAGATGAGATGATGTCCATGCAAAGAAATGCTTACCGTAATTGTGTGGCCTTGGTTAGCTCGTATTAACAACTCCCCATTCTCTTCTATAAGGCTAAACCGCTGCTTGTTATCCTTTAGGACAGCCTGAGGATATCCATTAGATAATGAAGAATATAAGTTTTTAAGGAAGTTCACAAGAAATAGACATTTACTAATAAAAAGACTCACAAGTCATCGGTCATTAAATTTTTGGCAAACAGAAATAGCTATAAGTTTCAATTAACAGATCAGAGAAAAAGAGCTGAGTAATAAACATCATTGGCACCATAAACCAAACAGCTATTGGGCACTGCTAATTAAATCACTAAGCATACTCTAATCTTATCCAGTATCTCCAATATCTAATGTACTATGGCCTTCCTCTTCAAGCCAAAACAAAATGAGCAAATAGAGAATAAATCAGAAAATTCTTAATTTGGAACCTAACTACTACTATAAAAGAGACAGGTGTTGTCTCAGGGTAAACTTTAATGCAGTAGAGCAAGAAAATCTTATGAATGACATTTATGATAAAAGTTACAAGGTGAAAGAGACAAGTGATGTCTCAGAGATATATCCAAAGACCAAAATACATACCAAGTACCATGACAAGTTCCATATTTGATTTGCATCTTTACAACAATGGTCCTGATGGTTTTATTAACTTCATATGGGGAAATTAGGTTACCAGTTTGGAAAGGAATGTTAAACTAAAGGGGGAAGAAAGAAAATTGGGATAACACCGAACCCAAACCCAAAAAAGGTCCTGTCTTCCAATTGTCCTAATTTTGTTTCCTCACTGTATTTTAAAATATGAAATGCCCACCATAATTAAGAGTTTTAATGACTTAAACATTAAAAACATGACTTAAATACTAATCCAGATTGTATTTCTCTTGATGCAACCACAAATTTGACTTCTCAAGAAATGCCTCTGTGCAATGAGAATAAAGATAAATTAGTTAAGAGTGAAAACAAACAAGAACTCAAGGAGAAAAGAACTAACCTCCCTGATGTCATCGATGGTGTGAGATTTTAACGGAATATTGGCAAATGTCTTCATATTCAACTTCAATAGATCATTAACCTTCACAAAACCATCGCTCTGCATATTCAAATTCAATTCAGATGCCATATGACGTAAAATTCTTGTCCTGCAAATTTTACAGCAGAAATAATTACCATAATAATTCAGCAGAATTTGGAGGTTATGAAAAAAATACAATTTTTTTTTTTTTTGGGGGGGGGGGGGGGGGGGACAAAGTATAATTGAATTTCTTTCGGTAATCAAAGGGGAAAGATTCATTTTACAAGTAATTACCATGGCAGTTAAGAACAAAAGAAAATAATTAGAGTGATATGATACAAGTGCTTACAAAAGCCTCCCAAGGGCGTCAATTTTATCTTTTCCAGAGCCACTTCCTCCACCGTCACGCCGTCTTGTTCTATCTCTTTCATTTCTCATCTCGGAGGCCCTTCCCCTACCACCACTGCCAAAAAACACAAATATTAGATTATATTCGACAGGGAATTTCAGAGATAAATCTAAGTAGTAGATTATATTCGAAGGTCTTCCTCAAGTTTCCCAGAAAAATTTTCCCCTTTTTCTTAATCACGAAAATAACGCCGGGTAGAGAAAACAGAAAAATCAGTTTACATGGCCATTTCAAGTGTTGGACAAGATCTCCCAAAAGAAAGAAAGAGATATTTAAATATTTTCCTGGATGAAGGTGAAGATAATTTGAAGAAAGAGAACAAACAACCTTGAACTAGCATGAGCGTGAGACAAGAATGAAGAGCTCCTGAAATTGGTGTTCTTATTATCGGCATGAGTCTCCATTGGAGCTAAAGCAGAGGAACTGAGAATAAGAGTCGGAGAAATGGAAGAGATACGCGAAAGCAAAAGACAACGGTACCGTGAGATCAGAACGCTGTTGGTGCGTAGAGCCAACATGGAGGGCAGCCCTGTTGAACGCAAATCAGCCGAACAATAATAATAATTAAACTTTTTTATTAAGAAAAAAAAAAGAAAAAGAATAATGATCTGGCAGGTTTGGGCTGGACCGATGCTGGATCAAGCTTCTAACTTTGGTACCGGATAGCATTAGCCCAAATCAGACTGAAGAAAAGAAGAGGGAGTTTTTCTTTCATACCCAAAAAAAAAAAAGAGGGAGTTTCTCCTCTGTCTCTTCAAGAAATATGGAAGAAATTCATATTTTTAAAAAAAAAATATGGAAGAAATTCATAATTACCATAGTCTATAAAGTATGTTGTAAAAACATGTTTTGGAATTGTCAAGCACTATAAAGTATTTATAAGTTATTACTATGCAATTGCTGAGATTACACACTAGAAGTTTTATCCGCCTATTAACCTCATCAAGCTTGGAACAACAAAGAAATCAGTTGAAGGAAAACCAGAACTCAAGGAAGAAATAGAATATGAACAAGAATGCTAGCGTCTTAGTAGCACAGTGCCATGGGAGCTTGGCTCCCCTCCCCCATGTCCTGGGTTCAAACCCTGCCTCCTCCCCTATTGTGTATCAAAAATATATATATATAAAAAAAACAAGAATTGTAGAATAAAATGTCAAATATACAAGAGCCCAATATTATCATATTATATTTCAAGAGATAAACTGAACTCTAGTCTCAGATGAACAGCAATGGGTTTTTTCTATGGTTTAACATCTTCAATAGCTTCAATTGGAACTACGCCAAAGAATAAGAAGATGTTTAATCAATGGTATGATAGACTAAGAACTAATAACATGGACAATTTTGAAGAAACCAAGAAAAAGATTTGTAATCATCTATCAGGATATACAAATCACATATGTAAATATTGCGAAGAAAGAGAAACGTTTCTAAATGATGCTGAAGAACCAAAGCTGAGCTGGATATGAGTATTCTTTGAAGAATAATTCTAAGAAGAAGAAGACAAAAGAGACTGCTAACACAACATGTCAAAGGTTGTTGCTAACAGAAGAAAAGTATGTGAAAGACAGATGGAATGTTAAAGGAAAAAGAAAAAGGAGATCCTCTCCAAAAAAAAAAAAAAACAAGAAGACAAGCTAAGAACAGTAAGATCCCTGGAGATAAAAAGTAATTAGAGTTTGTAAAAGTAACTTGAGTTTGTAATCTTGGGCTGGAATGCCAACTCTATATAAAGTCCTGTAATTGCTCATATATAGTTGACACACTGATTTTGAGTCTTCACTCATTTCTCTTCTCTACTCTTGCATCCAAAATTTAATGAGGAATAAAACTCTGAGTTATAATCATTTTATTTGTTGAAGAATATTTTGAATTGATTGGGGTGAAATATACTGTATAAGTTTTTAAATTTTTAAGGGGTCAAATTAGGGAGTAGTATTATCATAAATTCAATAGTTATGGTCCTATGATATTTAGACAAGGTTAAGATTAAGTTATGATCATATGATAAACCAAAAGGATAGGAGTCTGGTTACGCCTCCTGCAGGAAATGAGGTAAGTTGTGCTAATATGATCTGAAGGGGGAGGTCTTAAGAGCTAAGACTCTCTGCAAAAGTATTATTGTATCAAAGAAGACATGTATCCTTCCATGGCCCAAATCATATTTGGTCAAATCTTGAATCCTATTTGTGGTGATTCATATTATTATACCTGAATCTTCTCTAAGCTTGAGCATATAACCTGGCTATTCTAAAAATTTTCCAATTGCATATCTTGTTACAACCTCTTCTCCTTTTTTTATTTTCATGATATAAGGCTGTACCCCGATATTGGTGTGATGTATCAGTATAAATTATCCCTTTTATAACTTTCTTTGAAGTTAAGGGTCACTTTTGGTAAGTTTTGACAAATCTTCTTTAGGTATTCTATTATTTTAATAGTTTCATTATTCCATTTCCATTCAGTTTGTTCTCCTACTAATTTAGATTTTTTTTAAATGTTAATTTTGCTAAATTTGGTACATAATTCCTTACTTGATTCATTAATCCTAAAAAAATTCTTGTAAATCCTTTTTCTTTTTTATCCTTTCGAATTCTAAAACCTTTTTTTTTAAAAAAATACCTATATGGTCTTGCAATTCTATTCTATTTGGTGTTAATATTTGTCCTAAAAATAGTATTTCTTGCTTTCTTAATATAGACATTTTTGGCAAAATATTTAAACCTTTTTCGTCTATTAACCTTACAAATTTATTCAGATGTTCTTCATATTCTTTTTCATTATTTGAAAATATTAATATATCATCTATATATATTACAACAAAATCTCTTATGGAAGAAATTCACTCTATCAAAGAAATTTGCCGAGGTTCATTCTATTTGTAGTCTCGTGAGCTTTCATAATATGATTTTATAAAGAGTTCAAGTGAGTAGTCTCATAGCTTTCCTAAAATATATTCACTGATGATCGTTTTTGAATGAGCAAATCGTTTTTAATATCATAACTTTTAACAACCCATCTCTACACATTGCGATCTTTTTGCATTCGTATTTTTTCTATTTTGTTTAAATGCCAGAAATTAGCCTTTGAATTATGTTGAAGGAAGAGATTTTTTAAATTTTTGTGAAGGTTGAAGTAAGAGATTTCATAGCCAATAACAAAATCTAGTGCCTGTTGCTACTGGGCCTCAACCACCTTTTATCCACCCTAGAGTGCAAACAAGGAGAGGGCAAGCCACTGATCCCCATAGTATTGCCGAACAGGTAAGGTAAGTTTTAGAACTTAAGCTTTCTGTGTTGAAAAGTTTCCTCATTACACGCATAGTTCCCTGTTGTTGAATATGAGACTCAATGTGTAACTGAAATGATTAAGAAAATCAATAGCCAAGAGGAATTCATATTGCTATGTGTGTGACTGAAATGGGTAAAAAAATGAATTGCCAAACGGAAATAATATCAAATGAGAAGAAAAATAATAAAGACAACCTTAGTTCAGCAAGATGAAAGTGGAAGAGTCCAGATTGCTGTGTATGTGTGGGACTGAAATGATATTTATATCCTAATGTTTTTCGCCTCGTAATTATATGGTTATAACATTCTAGATAATAAATTTCTAGATACAGTTCTCGCGCCCCTTTTTTCAATCCAATGCAAGTTGTCCGTTTCCCTCCCAGATGAGAAATTCTAGAGTAAATCTCCCGTCACCTCTCTCCTCTCTAACCTTTGTTTGATTTCTCCATCACCCATAGTCAAATGGTGCTCTTCTCTTAGCTTCATATCATTTTCAGTCTTTGTCTGGTGCTTCGCATGCTTGGTGCCTATGGATCAAAGAAAAAGGAAAAAATTCACTATGTCAAAGAAATTTGCCCAGGTTCGTTATATTTGTAGTCTCATGAGCTTTCATGAAGAGTTGAAGTGAGTAGTCTCATAGCTTTTCTAAAATATATTCACTGGTGACCATATTTGACTTAGCAAATCATTTTTAATATCAGAATTTTTAACAACCTACACTTACACATTAGGACCTTTTTGCATTTGGATTTTTTATATCTTGTTTATTAGCCAGAAAGCAGCTGTTGAATTATGCTGAAGGAAGAGGTTTCTTTAATTTTTGTGAAGGTTTGAGTAAGAGATTTCATAGCCAATAACAAAATCTGGGGTCTGTTGCTTGATAATTGAATATTCTATATACTTCTTTAATACTTTTAATTAATAATTTAGGACTCTTTAATTGATAAATAATGACTTTTATGTTTATTTGGGCTTTGGTCCTTTCAATACATTTTAGTCATTTTAATGATAAAATTCCAGTTTTACATTGTTTCACTATTTTTAGCATAACTCTTGAACCAGACATAAGATTTGCCTCATTTTTGTTTCATATTTCAGATGATTTAAAGAGCTACAATTGTTATGAAGACATGAAAGGCAAATTCAGATAAGGGGGCGGTCGATTTTAGAGCCGAAGTTAGATGTATATTTTTGGATTTTTATTTGGGCTCAAATTTTGTAATTAAAGCCCATTTTATATTTTATTTATGTTTTGGGCTGAAACATTGGAGCCCAGTTTGTTTTGTAATTAGGTTTTACCTAGGTCAATCACCAATACTAGGTCATTCACGTTTTTTACACATTTTCGGATTAAACATAGAAGTTTCATTTTCTCTACAATGTTCTTCGTGTTCTTCGTCTATTCTTCATTTTTTTCAGTCATGCTTGGTTGAGTTTCTGTGATTCACCCGACATTGAAGATTCCATGATTCGTCCAGAGAGCTTGTGCTTAATCGGTAATTTTACTCATTTTGTTTTCATCTTATTGGATTTGATTTCTCAAAATAGTTCAAATATTAGATTTAATATTCGGTTTGGTTCATCCTAAGGACTGAGTTCGAACTAGGTTCTAGTATTACTGTGCGATCCCATAGTGAGACGCCACTGTTCAGACAGATGCTAGCGATCGTCTAGTCGAGGGATTTTCTGGACGAACGCAGAGATTTGGTTCGTCTAGGACCAATCGTGAGTTTGTTCATATTTCTTTCAATGATGGAGGACTATGGAATCCGGATGTTCAATCGATTTTAATCTGATTATTTTCATTTCGTTCTGTTTCTATTTATTTCATTTTTATTCTGTTTGAACCAAAAACCCCTTATTTTTACTATTTTTGTTTTTTTTTGTTACTGTCCAATTAGACCCCCTGCGAATTCGTTAGGAAAATGATCCAAATTCCCTATTACTGCAAATCTTTTTTTCAATCTGATTATTTTGAGAGACATGGAAAATCTTTGTCATTGCTATTGGGCCTTAACCACCTGCCATCTACCCTTGAGCGCGAACAAGGAGAGTACAAGCCATTGATCCCCATAGTATTGTTGAACAAGTAAAGCACATATATAATTTTCAACCCTCTACGTTTTGGAACTTCATGCTTTCTTTGTTGAAAGGTTTCCTCATTAAACGCATAATTCCCTGTTGCTAAATATGAGACTCTGTGTGTGACTCAAATGAGTAAGAAAATCAATAGCCAAGAGGAATCCATATTACTGTGTGTCTGACTGAAATGAGTATGAAAATCAAGTGCCAAAGGGAAATAATATCAAATAAGAGGAAAAATCAGAAAGACAGCCTTAGTTTAGCAAGATGAAAGTGGAAGAGTCTAGATTACTGTGTGTGTGACTGAAATGATTTTTAGATCCTTATGTTTCCCGTCCTTGTAATTACGTGATTATAATATTCCAGATAATAAATTTCTGGGTAACGTTCCAATGCCCTTTTTCTAGTCCACCACAATTTTTCCATTTCCCTCCTATGTGAAAAATTTTACAGTATATCTCCCTAAAACCTCTCTCTCCTCTCTAACATTTGTTTGATTTCTCCATCACCCATAGTCCAAAGGTTCTGCTCTCTTAGCTCAAATTGTTTTCAGTCTTTGTTTGGTGCGTCAAATGCTTGGTGCCTAAAGATTAAAAACAAAGGAAGAAAGTCACTCTGTCAAAGAAATTTTCTGCAGTTCGTTATATTTGTAGTCTCGTAAGTTTTCTTAATATGATTTCATAAAGAGTTCAAGTGTGTAGCCTCATAGCTTTTCCAAAATATATCCACTGATGATCGTTTTTGAATGAGCAAATCATTTTTAATATCAGAATTTTTAACAACCCACCCCTACACATTGGGACCTTTTTGCGTTTAGATTTTTTCTATCCCACTTAAATGCCAGAAATCAACCGTTGTATTATGCTTAAGGAAGAGATTTCTTTGATTTTGATTAAGGTTTGAGTAAGAGATTTAATAGCCAATCACAAAATCTGGGGCCTGTTGCTACTCGGCATCAACTACCAGCCATCCGCCTTAGAGTGTGAACAAGGAAAGGGCAAGCTAGTGATCCCCATAGCATTGCAGAACATGTAAGGCATATATATAATTATCAGCCCTCTAAGTTTTAGAACTTGATGCTCTCTGTGTTGAAAAGTTTCCTCATTAAACTCACAGTTCCCTATTGCTGAATATGAGACTCAATGTGTGACTAAAATAAGTAAGAAAATCAATAGCCAAGAGGAATTCATATTACTATCTGTCAGTTCTAAGGGAGGTACTATCCAATCTAATCAGGATGAACTTAATTTGCGGTTAGAGGTTACTGGTGGTAAGAACAAGAAAGGCTGAATCTATGGGTTTGGATCTGAAAATGAATATATTGGTTCTTCTACCTCAGCTTCTTTCATCAACTCTACGACAGATTCTAACATTCAAGAATTGTAAATGGAGATAACTCAAATCAGAAAAGATTATGCAAGCCTGAAACAACAGAACAAAATGATTATGCCTTCAGAGTAAATACTAGGGATTCACTTACCTAATCTCTCTAACCCTACCGCTAATGATGAGGCTTCCTCTGCTACCAATGCAAATGAAGATGCTAGTTGACAATGTTCACTGCTTTTGTATAAACTAACTTGTGACTGTTTACATCTATTTGCCCTTTTTAGTCTTTTAGTGACCTTTTTTTTTTTATACACATAGTAGGGGAGGGGGCAAAGTTCGAACCCTGGACATGGGGCAGGGGAGCCAAGCTCCCATGCCATTGCGCTACTAAGGCGCTGGCAGTCTTTTAGTGACTTTTAAATTGTAACATTTATGTATGAACATGTGCTTTGAACTTGTTTAGTTTTCTACTTATATGAACATGCTTATTTCTCATTTTAGTGTGTTCAATTATTTAAAGAAAACTACTTAAAAATGTAGATGAGACTGTACATAATCTGTTTAAAAATTTCCCACGATTTTACCCATGGAATTCCGAGAGATCATCCACGGAATTCAGAGACAGAATTCTATGGGTCATTACCCATGGAATTCAAGGATGAAATTAGGTGGGAGATTACCCATGGAATTATTCCGTTGGTAATTACCTTTTTACAAAAACAGAGAGGCAATAGATTTGGCTAAAAAAGAGATGTCATACCCATAAAATGGGCTGATTTACTAAACCAATCGACCACAACAAAAATACATTCCAAATTGTGAGAAGATGGTAAACCAGTAATAAAATCCAACGAGATACCTTCCCATATATAAGTTGGAATTTGTAATGGCTGTAAAAGACCACCTGAAGCTTGTGGAATATATTTGCCACGTTGACAAGCCACACAATTCTTGATAAAGACAGTAATATCATCCTTCATATGCTACAAAAATAGAACTACTATAACCTTTTTAGTGTTGTCAGAACTCCTCAATCACCACCAATAGGAGTAGAATGAAATTTAGTAATCAATTTAGATGTGAGAGAACAAGTAGAAGGCAAAACCAAACGATCCTTATACTATAAATACCCATCAGTAAGAGCAAAATGAGGTACTGAATGAGGATCATCTTGTAAGGATGCTATGAGCAAAGAAATATAAGGATCTTGATCCAATAAAGCAAGGAGATCATCAAATAATGAAGCATGATGAATAAACAAAGAGAAGAATTCACCTAAATGTGGTATGAAGGATAAAGCATCAACCACTTCATTAGAAGAACCAGCCTTATAAGTAACTTGAAAGTCAAACGGAAGGAGTTTCAGGATCAACCATTGCTGGACATGAGTAGTGTAATGCCCATCCTAAATACGCCTATATTTATCAAAGTTGTAGTGCACATGTATCGAAATAATTTGAACAACTTAATTGTGGAATAAAACTTTCATAAAATAACTTAGTTTGAAAATATGAGGATAAATTTTTCACGATTTGAATTCATCCCATAATGGGATGTTAATATAGTAATCCCAAATAGATGGATGATAAATGATAAAGTACAATCTAACTACTAATATTTTTCCAAAAAGTTTCATCTGCTGTAACCCTTACAGTTAGTTGCGTCTTTCCTCTTGATCTCAATCCACTACCTGTTTCTTTCATACGATTTGGAGTTCAAATAAATGAACTCCAGGGGAACAGTTAATCTCATGTGTAGGTATGAAATATAAATCATAGTATAACACATGTATAAGCATAGAATAATTCACAGTAAACAAGTCGCATCGTAACCGCAGTTATCAGTCAAGGACTGCAACCTTTTAGGACACGCAACCCCAAATCCATAGCTAAGAAATAAACATGTAAATCATCTAGCAAACATGATCAGTCATACATGGATACATACATATAGGCTAACAAGATAACAGTTATTCACCTCAAGCTTGAATTCTTAATTCCATCCGAAGGTGTTGGGATTAGTAGAGGTGTCAAATTATGCCTGTAAACGTTTATTATTGTCATTAGTCATTTCTTGCGTCGTAAAGTAACTAACTAAGAATTATTTTTAGAGGATTAAAAATGAACTAACCCCTAAAAATTCGCTTAACAATAATATCTTTTTTAATAAATAATAATATTATTTTTAATATTTTATTACTTATTTTCTTTCCTAATAATAATAGTAATACTTATTTATTTTATTGTTATCATCATCATCATCATTATTATTAGGGTTAAGGTGTAGATTTGCCAACAAACTATTACCCGAGAAGCATCTGGCACAAAAAATAATTGAGGGTACCAAATTGGCCGACGAACTATTAAAAAGTGAAAAAAAAAACCACACACACACACACACAATTTGATGTAGATTTACCAACAAACTATTACCCTGTCACTATCTTGGTGTCTCCGTCTTCTATTGACTGTCATAGTGTTAGCAACGTCGGCGTCTCCAAAGCTTCCATCATTGCTGGGTGTTCCACTCACCTTCTTGAACTCATCCAACAGCCCATAGCTTTCGACTGGCACGTTTTTTGCACCCTGGTTGCATCCCTCCGATGCCATAAGCAGCAACCACTACTGTCACAGCGCCTGCTCGCATGGGTCCCATCTTTGTTGGTATTTGCCTTATCCAACAAGAAGGCTTAACCGCTCTTTTTTCTAGCGTCTCCGCCACCGTCCTACACCAATGCCTCATATTTTAACGTAATTGTTATAGTTGTTTACTTAATAGTTATTTGATACCTTTTTTTTCACATTTTAGTAGTTCGTTGGCCAATTTGGTACCCCCAATTGTTTTTTGTGCCATGCTCCTCGGATAATAGTTCGTTGGTAAATCTGCACCTTAACCGTTATTATTATTAATTTACTAATTAATTATTATTTTTCTATAATTATTTTAAACTCTAAGAGACTGTCCTAATACTTTAAATTAGGAGTTTAATAAAATGCTAACACCTAGTAAAATATGCTTCTTTATATATATATATATACACACACAACATGGAAGTCAAAACTTACATTTAGCCTTCATTTAGAAAAGTCCAGCTTTTTCCTTCTCCTACATATTCATCAGTGCCATATAAGTACATATTAACACAAGTTAAAAAAATGACTTATATATAATAGTGAAGCCTTCCTATTTTTCTTACATGCATCGATACATTAGTAAGCTACTTATTTTAATATATGACAATAAGAACAACTATATATACATAAGCTTTTGGTAATTATTTTCACTCCCACGTACTGATATATATATCCCAGCAAAAGCACAACAAACTAAACTCTTTTATTTTCTTCCAAGCTCCACGATACACACATAACTACTTATTTCCTTTCTCTTTTATATATGTACACTGCTAAGTATATAAGTTATATATATGTAAATAATATGAGAGCAAGTTTCCTTTGAAGCTAATGTTTCCTTTTGCTTCTACAACCAACGACTTATATGTATATATATCTAAGACCTCGTTTCTTTTCCTTATGCAGAGACCACATATATATTTATGCAGCAAGAAATGTTCTTTATATATCATCAGCAAACTCCCTTTCATATAGATACTCACAGCGATTACATATATCTATATAACAGTAAATTTTCTTCTCTTTCAGGTGCAGCAACTCACACTCATACATTTATGCAGCAAGAAATGTACAATATATATATATATATATATATGTATATATATATATATATATATATATATATATATATATATATATATATAACTCTTCAACATAGCAGTATTTTTCTTTCTTCTCTTATCAGTTTCTAAACCAACAAACCACGAGACTCATGTGTGTGTGTGTGTTGTACAGAAAAACAAACTCAAACAGTCCCTATTTTTAGTTTCTTCACAGAGAATCATTCCTTCATTTCCTAAGGCTTACTACTTAGTATCTAGTGCTGGGAAAATCATAGAACTAAGAGAAAAAGAGACTCGATGCTTACCCACAGATTTAGCTTGCACGATGAGTTCATCGATATCACAACAACTCTCTTGTTCTTTGGTAAAGATGCAGAGGAAGAAGACTCTAGTGAACTCTCTTCCTCACCCTCTCGTTGCTCTTAGTATGTCTCTTGGTTTCAGCTTAATGGATGTGAATGATGAAAAGAAGAGCAAAGAGTGTGGTTTTATAAAGCATGAAGGGTTTGGATCGAGGAAGGAAAAGGGAGATATGCTGAGGTTTCTATCTTCTTTCTTTTTTCGCTTTGTTTCTTGCTTTGGTCGAATGAATAAGATAAAGTTGATGTTTTACTGTTGCTATGTTTTTTTTTTTAAAAAAAAATAGTTGATAGTGAACTATGCATATGGATTAAATGGTGTGGGTTTTTTGGGTAGGTATTAGGTTGGTTATTGTTGGGCCAAGAATGGAATTGGAGAAGTATGGGCATAGGTTATATTGAAATCAAATGGTTCTACATGAATGAATTGGAGCACGTGGGTGGAAGTGTGTTGGGCTAATAGATACAGATTATTTTGCCCATTATATAAGTCTCCAATCTCTTCACCACCATTAACCCTATAGTACGCCCCTTTACTCACTAAATTGGGCTTTTACTTTGCCCAAATATAAAAATATCATAATAAATTCTTAATCCCATATAAGGATCCTTTTGTTTGTTTTTTTGTTTGTTTGTTTTTTGCTTTATCAATTAACTTCTCTAGGCCATAAAATATCTCTTACAAATATTCCTTGAACTTACTATTTTCCTAAAATAAATTTAAGGAAAAATAGACCTTAATTTCCAATAATTAACTTCATAATTATTTTTGACCAAATTTTTGTCATAAATTTTCATACAATATTTCTAATTCCAAATCCCAAAATTTGGGATGATACATTTCTCCCCCCGTTAATTTAAATTTTGACCCTGAAATTTGCTACACATTTTGTAAACTTTGGGCCATAAATTCCAAGTACTTCTCCATCATGCTTTCCTCTGTTTCCTATGTTGCCTCTCCAAAAGATAAACCCTTCTAAACTACTTTCACAAATGGGATATTCTTGCACCTGAGCTACTTTTTTTGATGATCAATGATCTGTATCGGCTTGACCACAAAAGTATTATCGTATCGGAGTTCAACATCTTCATACTCTATAACATGCTCAGGATCTGGTTGATACTTTTTCAGCTGAGAAACATGGAATATGTTATGAAGTTTACCGATGTTTGGAGGTAGGGCTAGCTGGTAGGCTATTGGTCCACGTTTTTTTGATACTTTTAATGGACCAACGTACTGAGGACTTAACTTTTTCCTCTTTAATGTTCTACCAACTCCTATAACTGGAGATATCTTCAGAAAAATGTGATCTCCTACTCCAAACTCCAGAGGTCTTCTCCTTGTATCTGCATAGCTTTTTTGCCTGATTTGTGCTGCTAGGAGCTTCTTCTTGATTAGATCAATACGTTTGAAGGTTTTGTCAACTATATCTGGCCTAATTAACCTCCTCTCGAACAACTCTGTCCAGCAAATAGGTGACTGACATTTTCTGCCATATAACGCTTCAAATGGAGCCATCTGGATGCTCAAATGATAACTAGTGTTATTTGCAAACTCTGGCAGTGGGAGATATTGATCCCAATTTCCTTTGAAGTCTAGTACACACACTTTCAACATATCTTCTAGCATCTATATGGTCTATTCAGATTAACTGTCGAGCTAGGGTTGATAAGCTGTGCTAAATTTTAACTTTGACCCCAGAGCTTCTTGTAAGGGTTGCCAGAATTGGGACGTAAATCGAGGATCTTTGTCGAAAATGATACTCTTCGATATACCATGAAGTCTCACTATCTCCTTGATATAGACCTCAGCCAATCTCTTAGAAGAATAACTAGTAGTAATGGGAATAAAGTATGTCGTCTTAGTAAAATAATCAACAATTACCCAGATTGCATCAAAATGCCTGATCTTGGGCAATCCCACTACTAGGTCCATGGTAACATCCTTCTACATCCATTCTGGAATTTCAATTCTCTGGAGTGGTTTTGGCAGCCATTGATGTTCAAGTTTCACCTTCTGAAAAGTTAAGCATTTGGCCACGTATTAGGTTACTTCTTTCTTCAACCTTGTCCATCAGACCTCAGATTTCAGATTCTGGTACATTTTGACCATGCTTGGATGTAAGGTGTATTTGCTCTTATGAGCTTCATCCAGTATTTTCTTCCTCAACTCAGTATTTGGCAGTATATAAATTCTCTTCTTGTACCTGATAATTGAATATTATTACACTTATTTGTATCTCTTGGTGAATAAATTTAGGATTGTTTAGTTAATAAATAATCGATTTTATTACTTAATCGAGCTTTGAGTTTTTAATTGGATTTAATTCATTTTTATGATTAAATTCCAGATTTACAGTGATTTAGTATTTTCGTCATAACTTTTGATCTAGATATCCGATTAGCCTTATCCTTCTTTCTTTATTTTAGATTATTCAGAGAGCTACAATTGTTACAAAGACTCGGAAGGCTGATTCGGACAAAAAGATGGACGAAATTGGAGCTAAAGATAGACGCATTTTTCTAGATTTTTATTTTGCTCGAATTTTATAATAAAAGACCAATTTTTAAAGGTTTCCTTTTTTATAAGGATTTCCTATTGATTAGGGGTTTCCTATTTTTTAGAGGTTTCCTATTTTTTAGAGATTTTCTATTTATTAGAGGTTTCCTATTTTTAGTCATCTTTCCTATAAAAGGAAAATTAGATGGTGGCTACAAACATATTCTCAATTACGTTGTAGGAGATTTTCGGATTAAATTAGAAGCTTTTTATTTTCTCTTAGTTGTTTTTCATGTTCTTCTTCATCTTTTCTTCTGCGTTTTTCCTAGCCATGCTTGGTTAAGCTTCTTTGATTGACCCAACGTTGAGGATTCCATGATTCATCCAGAGAACTTGTGCTTTATAGGTAATTTAACTCGTTTTTATTTTCATCTTATCGGATCTGATTCCTGTAAATAGTTCAAATATTAGATTTAATATTTGGTTTGGTTCATCCCAAGGACTGAGTTCGAACTAGGTTTTAAGTTTTGCTGTGCGATCGCACAGTGGCATGCCGCTGTTCGGACATATTCTAGGCGATCGTCTAGTCGAGGGATTTTCTGGGCGGATGCAGAGATCTCGGTTCGTCCAGAGCCAAACATGGGTTATTTATATTTCGTTCAATGATGGAAGTCTTTGGAATCTGAACGTTGGGTTGATCGTTTTTAATCTGTTTCTGCTTAATCCATTCTGTTTTTGCATTTCGTTCTGTTTCTTTTAAATTTCATTTTTAATCTATTTGAATCAAAACCCCCCATTTTTACTGTTTCTGTTTTGCTGTTGCTTTCAATCAAACCCGCTGCAAGTTCGTTGGGGAAACAACCTAGGTTCCCTATTTCTGCAAAAAAAAAAAATCATTTTCGAACTTGGTTATTCTGGGAGACACAGAAAATCTCTGTCAAAATTTGGCGCCGCTGTCGGGGAATTTGCATCGGTTTGATTAGTAACATTTTTATTATTATTATTATTTTATTTTATTTTTTGGTCTCGTTGGGACGTAACGGGTATTTCAGAATTGTTTGACCTACTCTAATTGGGCTGATTTTTGGTGGGCTGAAGGAAAACCATATTTTAAGACGAACACAGTACCATAAGTACTGTGTGGTAGTGTGGGTCCTAAGATTTTAGCCAAATTCCATCGTTTAGACCACTTTTTCAATTTTTGAAGTTTTTTTTATTCCATTTTTGGGTTCCCCAATGGTCTAGGAATTGTCCTGTCCAAGTCCCATAAATTTTAAAAATCATTTGATAGTGTTTCTAGACTTGTTTTGGTCAATTTCTACCATAGGTTCTTGTTTTCCTTGTGTTTGCTCATGTGTCTTAGTGTTTCTCTACTTTTTACCACTTTTAGTGTGGCATTTTCATAATTTTGATTATCTGCAAATTCTATCTTGCTATTATGCTGCATGAGTACTAGGAGCATTATCAACCCAGAAGACTTGTTGCCATTCGATCCTGAAATAGAAAGAACAATTCTCACTGCTAGAAGAGTAAATCATGGGATTAATACTAAATTGGAAATTGAACTTGAGTCTGATTGTGACCATTCTGATTGTGTCCATTCTGTTGATCTTTCTTATTGTGCTTCTGATAGTACTCCTGATAGCCTTGTTGTTTTCACTTATTCTAGCAGCGTTGCTAACTCATAAATTATGGTAGAACAAGCAGGTCATCATACTTTGAAAGAATTAGCTACCCCTGATGTGGGCAATCAAAATCTGTGTATTCAATATCCTGAACTTGCTGCTAACTTTGAACTAAAATCTGGTCTTATCCATCTGTTGCCCAAGTTTCATGGTCTTGCAGGTGAATGTCCTCACAGGCATCTAAAGGAGATCCATGTGGTATGCAGCACAATGAAACCTCAAGCAATTGATGAGGACCACATTAAACTGAGAGCTTTTCCATTTTCCCTAGATGGTGTGGCTAAGGATTGGCTATATAATTTGCAACCAACATCTATTGGGAGTTGGGATGATATGCAAAAGTTATTCCTAGTGAGGTTCTTTCCGTCCTCAAAAGCCATTGCTATTTAGAAGGAGATCACTAGTGTTAAACAAATCGATGGAGAGACCATGTATGAGTATTAGGAGAGGTTCAAGCGATTGTGTGCTAGCTGTCCACATCACCAGATTTCAGACTAGCTCTTAATTACATATTTCTATTCTGGTTTGTTACCGTTGGATAGAAGTTTCGTGGATGCATCCAGTGGTGGGGCCTTATATAGCAAGGCACCTAAAGAGGCCCGAGAGTTGATATCTACTATGGCTGCTAATTCTCAGCAATTTGGCACCAGGGCCAATAGTACTCTTGTTTACCAAATCCAAACACCTCCAGTCCAATATGATTCTCAGAGATTAGAGACTAGACTTGATGATCTGACCTCCCTTGTGAGGCAGTTGGCAGTAACACAGACAGTACAGCCTTCTCCTCCTCCTCAGATTGGGTACTCATGTGGGTTTTGTTCTGACCCTTATCATTCTACTGACTCTTGTCCTACCTTGCATGATCCTACTTACCAAGACCAGTCAGTAGCTGCAGTGGGTGTTTTTCCAGGAAAGTCACAATACCAGCAGAATAATGCTTTTTCCAATACCTACAATCCTGGTTGGAGAAATAACCCCAATTTTTGTTGGAACCAGAATCAAAACCATAGTAACCAATATCAAGAAAATTCTGGGAATTACTAGCAGAGACAGTACAGACCACAGAATTTCCAACAGTAGTCTGCACCTCCTTTGCCAGCACCACCTCCTCGCCCAGCCATATGTGCATCTCCACAGGCGGTACAACAGCAGGCCAGTGCTAGGCAATTCCAACAGAACAGTAGGCAATTCCAACAGCACACTGATGCTTCCATTCAGAGTCTGCAAACTCAGATTGGTCAGTTGGCAACATGACTGAATCAACTTCAACCTCAGGGATCCAACACTCTTCCTTCACAGACAATTCCCAATCCTAAGGGAAATGTAAGTGCTATCTCACTACAGTCTGACACACAATTGGAGGAACCTAAAAAAGCTGCAGATGTGACTTCCACATCAGAAAAAGAGTCAGACAATGTGACGATTGACTCTAAAAGTAAAACGGCAATGAAGCAAGGTGAAGAGGAAGACATCCCCATTCCTCTTCCTTTCCCTCAGAGAGCAGTTTAGTCCAAGAAGTTGGCGAAAAAAGCACACGAGAAGGATATACTTGAGACATTCCGAAGAGTAGAGATCAACATTTCTCTCTTAGATGCAGTCAAACAAATTCCTAAATATGCCAAGTTTCTGAAGGAGTTGTGCACCAACAAGAGGCGACTGAAGGGGGTGAAAGAGTGAGTTTGAACCAGAATGTATCAGCACTCATCTGGCCTACCATGTCTCACAAGTGCAAGGGTCCAGGGACGTTTTCTATCTCTTGCATTATTGGTAACTATAGATTTGATGATTGCATGCTAGATTTAGGTGCTTCTATTAATGTCATGCCTGCATCTATTTATAAATCTCTTGGTCTTGGTCCTTTACTCCATACTGGTGTGGTTGTTCAGTTAGCTAATCGGATTAATGCTCATCCTTCTGGTGTAGTTGAAGATGTCTTAGTCAAAGTTAATGAATTGATATTCCCTGCTGATTTTTACATCTTAGATATGGAGGATGAGTCTTCTAGCAGTAGGTCACCAATCATCTTAGGGAGACCTTTCATGAAAATAGCTAGGACTAAGATAGATGTGCATTCTGGTACTCTTTCCATGGAGTTTGGTGATATATCTGTGAATTTCAATATCTTTGATGCCATGAAACATCCTAGGGAAGAGCATTTTGTTTTCTGCATTGATGTTATTGATGATGCTGTGGATGATATTCTTGCTGATTGGTGTTCTGATTATCCTGATTTTTCATCTGAGAGTGATTCTGCCAATTGTGCATGTTCTGATAATGAATGGTGCCCTATTTGCATTGAGATTAATGCTGCATTATTTGGTGATTCTGACTTGCTTAGTGATTCTACATTACTTGTGGATTCTGTTGTTGATGTGAGTGAGAAAAATCATAGCCTAGAATACCAAATGCATAAAATTCCCATTTGGTTACCTCCTTGTAGTCTTGTTGGTGACAAAGATTCTGAAATTTTGATTGATACAATCTTGCATATTAATGAATCTTTTCAACAAGTACTTTCTTGTGATTTGCCACCTGATTTAGAAAAACAAGATAATTGTTTTGAATCTTTAAATATTCCAAATGGTGATGATTTGAAAAATTCTCTTCATTCTTCCACTCTTTTCCCTTCCATCTCTTGTGATTGCAACGATGATGTGGTGTACTCCAACACTAAGTTGAATTCCACACCTTCCATTTTGCAAACACAAGAGAATGTTCACAATATGATTGGTTGCTTTACTCCTACTGATGGGAGTATCATGATTTCCTTGGATGTGATAAATACTTGGTGAGTTTGGAACTTAACATGTCTTTCATTCACTCAAAATCTCTCCATGTCTCTATTTTTGGATGGGATACTGCTATTTGCCTGTGTTATTTGCAGACACATTCTTGGAAAGGTTGTCGATGGAACCAACATCCACCGTACATTCTTGGACCTCTTCCAATAGATCCTGAGCCACCTCCACCAAGGAAATTCAATGCGGGAGAAGATGTTTCAAGGGAAAAATTCATGATTCTCATCAAAGATGAGAACTTCTCCTTCAAGTGACTCAAGATACTCTAACAAAGGTTGTCTCTTTCCTTACTTATGTTCTTCCTAATTCATATGATTACTTGGGTTTAATTGTTGTATGAGGAAGATAAGTGTGGGGGAGGGACACAATTCAGTAGAAAAGTAGAAATAATGTAGTTTAATAGGTTAAAAAAAAAGTTTTTATGAATAACACGCTCTCTTTCTATGATTGCTCTACCTCTTGTGAACCTTGACATCTTGGTTTTGATGGATCCTTCTTTTTTAGGCTGAATTTCTGGACTCTTGGATTATATTTTTTGGTAGCTAATTTTGGGATGCTGGTTGCATGATTTGGTATTGACCTTTGTGAGATTTTGGGCCTGCATGAATGGAATTCATCTTTTACCATTCTTTCTTTCATGTGTGCATCTGCTCATGATTTGTGTTCTCTAGAACTTGCTCCTTTTCTTTCTTAAGCTAATTTTTCACTTACGTGCATAAGTATGATGGAAGCTTGTTTTCTTTCTTTCATTTTCCCACTTTGGCCAAATAGCCTTTCCCTTATATTATATTTCCTTTGCTAGCCCCTTTGTGCCTTCTTGACTCATTCTTTTCTAAGCCACATTACAAGCCTAAGCGTAAAACCATTTTATCCCGCACCTTGGAAATTTATTGAGCATTGGTTTCACCTTAGTTTTGTGCTTAAGTGTAGGGGTTGCCCAGGTGTGCGACATTTTAAGTGTGGGGGGAGTATTTGATTGTGTATCATTCATCATTTGGCATTGATTTTGTCATTGTTATTCTTTTAAAAAAAAAGGCAAAAAAAAAGTACAAAAAAGAAAAAGAAAAAAAAACATTGATTTTGGTCATTTTTTATTCTTTAAAAAAAAGCAAAAAAAAGTACAAAAAGAAAAAAAAAGCATTGATTTTGGTCATTGTTATTCTAAAAAGAAAAAGCAAAAAAGAAAAAAAAATACAAAAGAAAGAGAGAGAAAAAAAAGAAAGAAAGAAAGAGAGAGAGAGAGGAAGCAATGTAAAGAAGGAGAAATAAAAAGAAATGTTATTGAAGTGATTTGCTATTATTAACTGATGTTCTTTGAATTTCTTGGATGCTTAGCCTATCATATCCATACTTATTCACACCTATACCCTAGCCCCATTAGAGCCTTCAATAACAAGCTCTCTTGATTTTTGCATGCATGTGTCATAAGTGGTAGAGAAGTAAAAATTGAGCAAACCTATGGTAGGACTATTTTCTTGAGTAGAATTTGAGCAATACACTTATTTATCCTATACACTTGAGAAATTGATTGAGGGCATACTCGAGAGACTATCTTGTGTGATTAGCATCATTGATTGATATTGCCAGGATTTGTAATTTGAGATAAAAGGATTTTGATCTTGATTGATTGGTCTTTTGAAGCTTTGTGTCCTTTGTTAAATTTTTCCATTGTTAGCAATTATTAGAAAGGAAGAATTTTCATTTTTAGTCTTTTTCTTTGAATTTTGCTCAGGAGTGCAAAAAGATAAGTGTAGGGGAATTTGATAATTGAATATTATTACACTTATTTGTATCTCTTAGTGAATAAATTTAGAATTGTTTAGTTAATAAATAATGGATTTTATTACTTAATCGAGCTTTGAGCTTTTAATTGGATTTAATTCATTTTTATGATTAAATTCTAGATTTACAGTGATTTAGTATTTTCGTCATAACTTTTGATCTAGATATCCGATTAGCCTGATTCTTCTTTCTTTTTTTTAGATGATTCAGAGAGCTACAATTGTTACGAAGACTCGGAAGGCTGATTCGGACAAAAAGATGGACGAAATTGGAGCTAAAGATAGACACATTTTTCTAGATTTTTATTTTACTCGAATTTTGTAATAAAAGACCAATTTTTAAAGGTTTCCTTTTTTATAAGGATTTCCTATTGATTAGGGGTTTCCTATTTATTAGAGGTTTTCTATTTTTTAGAGATTTTCTATTTATTAGAGGTTTCCTATTTTTAGTCATCTTTCCTATAAAAGGAAAATTAGATTGTGGCTACAAACATATTCTCAATTACGTTGTAGGAGATTTTCGGATTAAATTAGAAGCTTTTTATTTTCTCTTAGTTGTTTTTCATGTTCTTCTTCATCTTTTCTTCTACGTTTTTCCTAGCCATGCTTGGCTAAGCTTCTTTGGTTGACCCAACGTTGAGGATTCCATGATTCGTCCAGAGAACTTGTGCTTTTTCGGTAATTTAACTCGTTTCTATTTTCATCTTATCAGATCTGATTTCTGGAAATAGTTTGAATATTATATTTAATATTCGGTTTGGTTCATCCCAAGGACTGAGTTCGAACTAGGTTTTAAGTTTTGCTGTGCGATCGCACAGTGGCACGCCGCTGTTCGGACATATTCTAGGCGATCGTCTAGTCGAGGGATTTTTTGGGCGGATGCAGAGATCTCAGTTCGTCCAGAGCCAAACGTGGGTTATTTATATTTTGTTCAATGATGGAAGTCTTTGGAATCTGAACGTTGGGTTGATCGTTTTTAATCTGTTTCTGCTTAATCCATTCTGTTTTTGCATTTCGTTCTGTTTCTTTTAAATTTCAGTTTTAATCTATTTGAATCAAAACCCCCCCATTTTTACTATTTCTGTTTCGCTGTTGCTTTCAATCAAACTCGCTGCAAGTTCGTTGGGGAAACGACCCAGGTTCCCTATTTCTTCAAAAAAAAAACATTTTCGAACTTGGTTATTTTGGGAGACACGGCAAATTTCTGCCAGTACCTCACCAATCCACTAAATGACAAATCGTAATCTTAAGTCTCATTCCGATAGATCATCTCTCCTATAGCATTTGCTTGTTCATCTTGCCTCTGAGCTTCTTCAATTTCATCCCTCAGGTCATACTCTCCTTGGCTAACAAGAAGACTTGCAAGATAAGCCTCATGGGGGCTCTTTTGGTTCCATAGCAATTTGGTTGGATAGATTCAGATCCCTGAAATCTTCTTGTAATTTCTATTCGTGGATCATCATGAATGTTGTCTATACCACCTTTCTACTCAAAGCATCTATGACAACATTGGCTTTCCCTTGTTGGTATTTAATCTCCAGGTCATAATCTTTCAGCAACTCCATTTATCTGTGTTGTCTCATATTTAGCTCTCTTTGGTCAAAGAGGTATTTGAGACTCTTGTGGTCACAGTATAGTTTCATGGCAGTACCTCGAGGTTTCTAGCCAAACCTCGAGTTTTCTCAAAACTTGTGAGGAATGAAGTTTTATGTCAGAACCTCAAAACTTGAGGTCTTATTTGAAAACTTGAGGTTTTGAAATGTTCAAAATTTGAGAGATTCTCTGTATGACAAAACCTCGAGGTTCTTCTAGAAACCTCGAGTTTTGCATTTTCACAGAGAAACCTGAGAAGCCTCTATGTTTGGAAACCTCGAGTTTTCTCTGCAAACCTCGAGTTTCCTTTTATCTCAGAAAGCTTGAGTTCCTCTCTGTAAGGCCAAAACTCGAGGTTTCTCTACAAACCTCGAGTTTTGCTCTCACAGTGAAATTTACACACTTGACAGCAAAACTTCAATTTTCATTTACAATTATTGGCAATCATCAAAACCTTTAGAGAACTAACACAGTGCCCAAATTTGGTCCTGAAGGTTGTCTTCGAAACATCCTCAGTTCTTACACATAACTAATGGTATCTTGAGCGTAAAACAATCTTCTAGAAAACACAGGAACTAGATAATTGGTGTAATAGATCATCAATTCTAGGGAGTAGGTATTTGTTTTCTATTTTCACCTTGTTCAACTCCCTATAATCAATGCAGAGTTGAAGATTCCTATCCTTCTTTTTCACAAACTGTACCGGAGCTCCCTAGGGTGACACACTGGATCACATGAATTCTTTCTCCAGCAACTCTTCAATTTGCTTTTTCAATTCTTCCATCTCACTAGGTGCCATTCTATCGGGTGCTTTATATATGGGTCCAATGCCAGGCATCAGCTCAATAGTAAACTCAACTTCCCTCACCGGTGGCAACTCGCTAATGTCTTCTAGGAATACTTCAGGGAACTCGTTCACTTCTAGTATATCTGACAATGATGGTTCAGCCTCTACCTGCACTGAGAAGAACACCATGTACCCTAGGCAACCTTGATTTAGACATTTCTTTGCTTCTTGAGTGGTGAGAAGGTTCAAACTATTTACCGTAGTATCTTTTGTTAATTGTGAGTACAGGATTTGCTTGTTACCACAGTCAATCAGAGCATTGTTAGCCGTTAGCCAGTTTAATCCCAGTATGATATCAATATTAACCAACAATAGAAAAATTAAATCTAATGTGGACTCATGTCCATTTTCAATCAATACACAATTCAAGCATGCATTAGATGCTACAGACTTAACACCAAGAAGTGTATTTACAATCAGATTATATGGTAATCTATGGGTGTTCATCCTAGCCTTTTAGCACAATCACAAGCAATAAAAGAATGGCTAGCACCTGAATCGAATAATGCTGGCAAAGAATTACCATTTAATGAGATCGTACCTTGGATCATGTCGGGAGACTTTCTGGCCTCTTCACAGGTTAAAGCAAAGACCTTTCCATGATTTTCAAGCCTCTTCTCCCTGGTATTTTGCGAGCTGTTAAAGCTAAAGTGTCCTGACTGGTTACACTTAAAGCAGATCAGCTTCCCATCACACCTTGTCCCCGGGTAGCTCTTCCTACACTTCTCATAAGGTTGGGGCATTGGTGGTCTTGAGTGGTTCTACCTAAAGTGATTGGGCTTCTTGTTCCTGCCCTTGTAACCAGACCAGTTCCCTTTCCCCTTCTGATTGCTTGTGAGATTCCCAAGGCCATTCCTATTGTGAGTCATCTCCATCCTGCTCGCATGAAGCTTTTTTAGGTTGCGTTCAATTTTTTTACATTCTTCTTCAGTTTGGTGGAATGCACGGAGATTAGCCTATCCCTAATCTCAAATTCCAGTCCTTTGATAAGAATGTCTACCTTCCATTCCTTATCTTTATTCTCCTTTAAGTAGGAGGAGTAGTATGACAAATTGACTAACCTTGCTAGATACTTGTCAAAAGATTCTCTCGGTTTCTATTTGATGGTTATGAACTCATACTCCATCTCTACTTGGACTGAGTAGGGAAAGTACTTCTCTTGGAACAGCTCCCAAGTAATTGGTCTGTATTGGCTACGCAGAGCCTTGGCCACACTCTTCCACCACTGGTCTGCATCACCTTCCAACTTATATATGACGAATTGTGCCTTTCTTTCCCCAGGGCGCTCCATGACTTTGAAGATTTTCTCCAGTCTAAGTAGCCAATTCTCAGCAGCTTCCGCGTTAATTTCACCAGTAAATGATAGCGGTCTGTGCTTGCAAAACTGGACAATCCAAAACTGGGATTCTCCAACAGCACTCTGTCGTTGCAGTCGGGCAGGAGGTAGAACCTCTAACTATGGAGGGTTAACCTCTTGTTCTTGTTCTTCTTCTGTCTCTGTAGCCTGAGCTAGCTGTGCTTCTGCAGCTTCAGCACATTACCTTTCTTCGTTTCGTTCTGTCCTCAATAGGAATACCTCTTCTCGAAGCTCCCTTAACGACTCTCAATGTTCATCCAAAATCCCAAGTACTTGTTGCATGGGGTCATGGAGCCTCTACCCCTTCCACGTGCAGGTGGATTTGCTTCTTGTTGGGGCGCCTACTCAGGAATTGGACTTCGTCTGACTCTTGTGTTGGTCATTGTACTGCTTTAGTACTTCATATGAAAAAGAAACTTGTTGTTAATAAAAAAGGTATAATAATCATTCCTGATATTCATATGCATTTAAACATACATCATACTTGTTACTAACATTCCATAATCTTGTCAAAATATGAAGTACTTGCTATTACAAGATGTCATTCTTTAATATACTTCCCTAGGACTTTAGGGATAGTTGATACATGCCTACTACACTTAGTCTAGTACTACATTGGGTTTCCTTCTTCTCCTAACCCTTAGCTACATGTGATTAGCTACAAAGGTTTTCATGAAATTTAAAAAGATCTCAAAATCATTAAAAGCATACTCCTTAAAAATATCTTCTATCTTATCACAGCAAGCTTCGGTGTGGGGAAAGAAGAGTAAGGTTGTCCGTATCCATGTGTTAAGATCATTACTCTCATAATCATGCCGTTTCTTGGTGGCATTTAGGTTGTTGACCTTCTCTAAATACCACTCATATAGATCAGCTTGGATGGTTATTTCACAATAGGGCTACATAAAAAGCTTATCAATGTGACCCCAAAAATTAGTGTCTACGATCTCAAAAAGTGTAGGCTTGAGAGGTTTAGCTTCTAGGTTCCCTATGGATGGATGATCCGCAAGTACGTCAGCCTTATGCTTTTGGTATAGGTTTATGAGTTTGGGTACGAGTGGTACTCTTTTCCTAGCAATTCGCGCTCTCAACGATCCTTTACGCGTACAGTAGAACCCGTAAGGTACGTTGGGGGGTAAGCCTCCCTCGAAAATCCTTATCTTGTTTTGAAAATAACTAAGTTTTGTTAAATCCTTTTTCAAACCCTTTGTCGAAATCGATGTTCTGATACCAAACTGTAATGTTCGTCCTGAATACGCCTATATTTATCAAAGTTGTAGCGCACAGGCATCAAAATAATTTGGACAACTTAATTGTGGAATAAAACTCTCATAAAATAACTTAGTTTGAAAATATGAGGATAAATTTTTTACGATTCGAATCCATTCCATAATGGGATGTTAATACAGTAATCCAAAATAGATAGATGATAAACGATAAAGTACAGTCTAACTACTTATATTTTTCCAAAAAGTTCCATCTGTTGTAGCCCTTACAACTGCGTCTTTCCTCTTGATCCTGATCCACTACTTGTTTCTCTCATGTGATCTAAAGTTCAATTAAATGAACCCTAAGAGAACAGTCAATCTTATGTGCAGGTATAAAATATAAATCACAGTATAACACATGTATAAGCATAGAATAATTCACTGTAAATAAGTCGCACCATAACCGTAGTTATCGGCCAAGGACCACAGCCCTTTAGGACATGCAGCCCTATGGGACACGCAGCCCCAAATCCATAGCTAGGAAATAAACATGTAAATCATCTAGCAAACATGACCAATCATACATGGATACATACATATAGGTTAACAAGATAATACTTACACACCTTAAACTTGAATCCTTAATTCTGTTCGAAGGTGTTGGGATCAGTAGAGGTGTCAAAGTATGCCTATAAATGTTTATCATTGTCATTAGTCACTTCTTGCATTGTAAAGTAACTAACTATGCAAATAATTTTAAGAGGATTAAAAATGAACTAACCCCTAAAAATTCCCAAGCAATAATACCCTTTTTAATAAATAATATTATTATTTATTTATATTTTATTACTTATTTCCTTTCCTAATAATAATAATAATACTTATTTATTTTATTGTTATCTTCATTATTATTATTTTACTAATTAATTATCATTTTTCTATAATTGTTTTAAACTCTAAGAGGTTGTCCTAATACTTTAAGTTAGGAGTTTAATAAAATACTAACACCAAGTAAAATATGCTTCTTTATATATATATATATATATATATATATATGTATTTGATATACACACAACATGGAAGTCAAAACTTACATTTAGCCTTCATTTAGAAAAATCCAGCGTTTTCCTTCTCCTACATATTCAGTGCCATATATGTACATATTAACACAAGTTTAAAAAAAAGTGACATATATAACAGTGAAACCTTCCTATTTTTCTCATATGCATCGATACATCAGTAAGTTACTTATTTTAATATATGACAGTAAGCACAACTATATATACATAAGCTTATGGTAACCATTTTCACTCCCACGTGCTTATATATGTATGTATGTATGTATGTATCCTAGCAAAAGCACAGCAAACTAAACTCTTTATTATCTCCCAAGCTCCACGACACACACATAACTACTTATTTCCTTATTTCCTTTCTCTTTTATATGTACAATGCTAAGTACATAAGTTATATATATGTAACTAATATGAGAGCAAATTTCCTTTTGCTTCCACATGCAACAACTTATATGCATATATATATCTAAGACCTTTTTCTTTTCCTTATGCAAAGACTATATATATATTTATGCAGCAAGAAATGTTCTTCATATATATCAGCAAACTCTCTTTCATATATATACTCACAACGATTACATATATCTATACAACAATAAATTTTCTTCTCTTTCAAGTGTAGGAACTCACAATCATATGTATACATATATGTGTGTATATATATATAACTAGGGTTTATTGTTTGTCATGTCACTTGACATAAGGTCATGTCAAGTCACCCTAAAACTACGTCATTTTTAGAGTTAGGAGAATTAATAAAGTAATAAAGGGTGTTTTTGTACTTTTGTTTTTGCATGTATTATATGAATTTTACCAAAATATCTTTTATTAATTCCCCTAACCCTAAAACTATGTCGTTTTGAGAGTTTATTAATTCTTTTAACCCCAAAATGACGTAGTTTTGGGGTGACTTGACATAACTTTATGTCAAGTGACATGACTAACGATAAACCCATATAACTATTCAACATAGTAGCGTTTTTCTTTCTTCTCTTATCAGTTTCCAAACCAACAAACCACAAGACTCATGTATATATCTGTGTGTGTGTGTGTGTGTGTGTGTGTGTGTGTGTGTTGTACATAAAAACAAACTCAAACAGTCCCTATTTTCTATTTCTTCACAGAGAATCATTACTTAGTATCTAGAGTTGGGAAAATCATAGAACTAAGAGGAAAAGAGACTCAATGCTTACCCACAGATTTAGCTTGCACGACGAGGTCACCGATATCACCACAACTCCCCTATTCTTTGGTAAAGACTCAGAGGAAGAAGACTCTAGTGAACTCTCTTCCTCACTCTCTCATTGCTCTCAATCTGTCTCTTGGTTTTAGCTTAATAGACGTGAATGATAAAAAGAAGAGCAAAGAGTGTGGTTTTATAATGCATGAAGGGTCTGGACCAAGGAAGGAAAAGCCAACGGTCAAACACTGGGTGACGCTCAAGATGTGGAGGTCCATTGTTGCGTGTTTAGTCTATCGCCGAAGGGAAGATACGCTGAGGTTTTGTCTTCTTTCTTTTTTTCGCTGTGTTTCATGCTTTGGCAGCATGAATAAGAGAAAGCTTATATGTTTTACTACTGCTATGTTTTTTTTAATCAGTTGACAATGAATGATGCATTTGGATTAAATGGTTATTGTTGGGCCAGGAATGGAATTGGAGAAGTATGGGCATAGGTTATATTGAAATCAAATGGTTCTGCATAAATGAATAGGAGCACGTGGGTGGAAGTGTGTTGGGCTAATGGATACAAATTATTTTGCCCATTATATAAGTTTCCAATTTCTTCTCCACCACTGACCCTATAGTACACCCCTTTACTCACTAAATTGGGCATTTACTTTGCCCAAATATAAAATTATCATAATAAATTCTCAATATAAATTCTTAATCCCATATAAGGATCTTTTTTTTTTTTAATTTCTCAATTAACTTCTTTAGGCCATAAAATATCTCTTACAAATATTCCTTAAACTTACTCTTTTCCTGAAATAAATTTAAGGAAAAATAGGCCCTTGATTTCCAATAATTAACTTCATAATTATTTTTGACCAAAGTTTCATCATAAATTTCCATACAATATTTCTAATTCCAAATCCTAAAATTTGGGATATTACAAGTAGTGATACGTTGTTGGATAAGATATTTGAGGCTTAAATGATTCGTATGAATCTCAAACTTGCGTTCTAAAAGATAATGATGCCACTTTTGCAAAGACGAGACTAGTGCCAACAAATCCTGGTTGTAAACTAATGATTTTATTTTTGATTGGGATAAACCTTTTTTGTAAAAAGCAATTGGCTGACCCTCTTGATGTAAACCAGCCCAATGCCTATAGAAGAAGCATCACATTCCACAATAAAGGGCTTTGAAAAATTTGGTAACGATAAAACTAGAGCATTAACCAATGCTTTTTGAAGATCTTGGAAGGTTGTTAAAGATGTCATATCCAAAATGAAGGCATTTCTCTTAGTCATATCAATAAGAGGTTTTGCAATCTGACTGTAATGTCGAATGCATTTACGGTAATAACCTGAGAGACCCAGAAAACCACGAAGTTCTATAATATTATTTGGAAGAGGCCATTTGTCAATTGCAACAATTTTGTCAAGATCAACCTTTACCCCCTTTGTTGAAATAATATGGCCTAAAAATGAGATCTCAAGTTGAAGGAAATCACATTTGTCTAAATTCGCATAAGACTCATTCAAACACAAGAGTTAAAAGACAATATTCAAATGAGTGATATGATCCTCAAAGGACTTGCTATAAACCAAAATATCATCAAAGAACAGCAAGATAAACTTTATGAGATATGGTCAAAATAAGAAATTCATCAATGGCATAATAGGGAACTCATAATGACCTGAGTGTGTATGGAATGTAGTCTTGGCTATGTCCACAGGATGAACTCGGATTTGATGATATCTCGAAAGCAGGTCAATCTTAGAAAAGTTAACCATACCAAAGTTCATCAATAACTCCATAAATAGTAGGAATATGATACTTATCTGGAATTGTTATTTTATTCAACTCTCTATAATCGACGCAAAGACGCCAAGAAAAGTCTTTATTTGGAACTAGCACAATCGAACTGGCAAATGGACTTACACTTGGTTGAATAAAGCCCTTGTGCAATAATGTTGTAATTTGTTTTTAAATCTCATCTTTTTTAGAAGGAGGATAATGATATGGTCGAATATTAGGAGGTTTAGCACCCGGATGTAGATGAATAGTGTGACATTTTTCCCAAACAAGAGGTTAACATGGTGGCTTAAGAAAAATATCAGCAAATTGTTGAAGCATATCTTGTAGAATTTCAAATCTACGTACGATCTCCATGCCTTCATAACTTATGTTAGTGGGAGTTTGAGAAATTCCTTGAAGTTTATAACACTGCCCATTCAATTGAAAAATCATAAATAACTACTGCCTATTGGCTTCTACTTTGTTCAAAGAAGCGAGCCATTTTATACCCGAAACCATATCCACATTGCCAAGATGCAAAGGAAATAAGTCATCTATAATTTTCAAACTTTGAACTGTAATTTCTAGACTTTTGCATATAGTATTACAACTAATCATAGAGCCATCACCTATTTACACTCCAAACGGGGGAAGAATATCTATCTTAATATTAAGTTTGGCCAGTAGGTGATTGTCGATGAAGTTATGGGTAGAAGAGTTATCAATTAGGATCAAAATGGCTCTGGATTTTAGAACACCTTTCACACGCGTGGTAGATCCTGTGTTTCGGCCAAGAATGGTTTGCAATGATATCTCAATTAGAGGAGAGTCGTCGTGGGTGTCGTCAGAATTTTCTTCGGGTTGCTAAATCTGATTCTCATTATGATTATTGATAATTTCCATCAACTTGAGAGTTGTCAATTTACAACGGTGTCCCAGCAAAACTTTCTCACTGCAACGATAGCATAGGTTGTTCTCTCTCCTTGATTGGCGATTGGCGTCCCTTAATGAGGGATACGGCAAGATATTTGAATAATTGAAATTATTTGAATGTCCCAGCATATTCGGTTGCTTAGCAATGTCTACAATACTATAATTGGGCTTATTCGTTGATATCTCTTGCTAATGTGGCACTAAATATTTATTATTTTTGTAATTAATTCCAAAATCAAATCCACAATAACCTAACAAATTGCTGAGGAGGCCGTTGCCAAGGCTGACTCTAAATTTTGGATTCAAATTCTAGGGCTAGACTCGAGGCTTTATATACGGTCCTAGGTTTTGAATGTTGCGTTGGCTTTCAATTCCTTTTTCAACCTGTGAATAAATATCGCCAGTAAACAATGTTTAGGCTAGTCGTGAACCCTAAATGAACGCTTGATGAATTCCTTTCTATATTCCTCCATCATCCTAGATTGAATGATGTCACACAAAAAAAAATATAAGAATCTGGAATTCAGTTGGACCAAAATTATCTTGAAATATTTGAATTAATTCATCCCAGAAGCGTATCATAAGACTTGAAGAAACCCAAGTAAAGACATCCGAAGTATCACCGTCCAAAGTCATCGTTGCAACTTCGACTTTGATATCCTCCGATGTTTGGTAATAATGAAAATACTTTTCATCCTTCATAATCTATCCTCTCAAATCTCCTCCCTTAAACTTGGGAAATTCTACCTTTGTATAAGGTCTTCTATGCGTTGGTTTATTCCACCATGGATTGTCTGCCTCAAATTCTTCATAATCATTAGTATGTCTTCTTATTACTCTATCTTTTTGTTCTTCAATTGGTCTCTTTTGGTGCTTCATCTTTTTCTTCTCAGCATCAATACTTTGAATTTTATTGACCAAAAACGCCATTTACTGAGCCAAATCATCAATTGGTGGAAAATTCTCCTGTTCGTTTGAAGATTCTGCTTCATGCATGTCCTACATTTGGATGATCCGTGAATTGCTGCTTCTTCCGGTTGTTTCCCATAATGCACAAAATGGCCCAAAGAACGAAAGGCTCTAATACCAAATTGATATCCTGACAATTAGGATCTAAGATAATTATTCAAGAACCAGAATTTGAAGTTCTTGACCAAGTAAGACAATATATTTTGTATATAATTTCTGCATATTTCTATTTACAACATAAAGGGATATCTATAAAGATACATAACTGATACAAACTCCCTAAATAACTAACTTATAACAAAACACACATAAAAACATAACTGCTAAACTTCCCCTAATAAGCATGACTTCCAAACTCCCCCTAGTTTGCCTTATCCAACCGCCTCGTCCTTGAATAAACAAGAAGAGGGCAGTTTGGTATCCTATCAGTTTTGCTCTTCCACTACATATGTAATATCCTGAATTTTGGGCATGGAGACTTGAGCCTAAGTTAGGCAGATGACTAAGCCCGGTTTGGGTAAAGCCCCAAGAATGATGAGAGGTAAGAAGCCACTCAAGGCCTAATGACTCGATTATACAGGTCAATGGATCTAGTATGTATAAGCCGTGAAATTAAAAGCCATTTAGCTATGTCCTAAGATATAGGACAATTAGCTAAGTAAAAATGTGCTAAAATAAATGTGTCCATGACATTTCCTGAACTAGTAAGGGATTCCTGTGTTTTTTTAGGAAATGGAAGAGGAAGAGACACTACAAAATCCCATGATATGAAAGAAAAGTCAAATGTAATAATAACCAGAGTACACATGTCACCACGGGGTGAAACTGACTTTTTGAAAAAGTAAGTAATGATTACAGGGGTAGAAGAGTCAATTCCTTACCCCATAAGGATCCATTTTCCTCCACATGGGAAAGAGAAGGAAATCAAATGATTTTATCCATACTCAGGCCCAAATACATGTTAGTTCCGGCTGAACCCAAGAGGGGGGGTGAATTGGGTGAAGTATAAAAAACTTTAGTTAACTTGAAATTCTTTTCGTAACTCCAAGAAATCAGTTTAGAAAGCAATAACCATACATTTATATATGTAAACACATTCAAACATATATGCTAGAAATGTAAGAGATAAGGGAAGAGAATGTGCAAACAGATTTATACTGGTTCGGCCCTCCTTGACCTACGTCCAGTCCCCAGGCACCTCCTGAGATTTCAATCCACTATTTCCCTCAAGCTTTAATCGGGTACTTGAGAACCGCTACAATCTCACAAGTTTAGCCGGGCACTTGTGCAGCCTTTTACAAATCTCTTACAGAGATACTCCCCCTTACACACCGTAAGGATACACCGCTTGATCACACACTCTGTACTTGAAGTAATCCTCTCACTAGGATTCACTCCCCCTTACAAGTTGTAATCAACACAATGTATAACCCACTCAAGATTACCCAATCTTGAGTTGCTCTCAGAAAGATAATGTGTTTACAATAAATTTCCTCTCAAAGGAATGGATAGATAATCACTGAAGTACAATCACAATTCATTTCACTCTCAAAGCTATCTAGACAAGTAAAACAGAGTGAAAAGGATGTAGAAGCAGAGTATCAGCATTTTGGCATTGTAGACTTGTATCTCCACGTTTTTCTGCTTGAGTCCATGTCTTTTATAGGTAGAGAGAGGTATGTGACCGTTTATGACTGTTGTAGGATGAAATATAGCCGTTAGAAACTAGCCGTTGGAGCTTTTGCACGGTTTTTGATGTTCTGACATCACTTTTGCTTTTGTCTTAAACCTTCAATAAACTTTCTTTGATCTGTCTAAAACTCACCAAGAAAATGGTTAAACATGTCTAGGAACACTAGAGATTAATCATGGGAAGTATTAAGATCAAACAAGAAGGCATTGCAAATTCGTTAGATTTGAAATTCTGAATCAGCGTCGCGAACTCGAGTTCAGTTCTTGCAGGATCGAGTTCGAGGCTTCATTGTTCAAAAATAAGTAAGTTCAAAAAGTGTGAACCTGAGGTTTGTTTTCTAAACCTGAGGTTCTCAAGTGTTTGAAAAGCCAAATTGCTCTCGGGATAAAATGAACCTGAGGTTCATAATCTAAACCTGAGGTTCGCAACTCATTGAAAAGTTACATTGCTCTCTGTCTGAGATGAACTCGAGTTCGTTCACTTATAGGCTCGAGTTTGGCTTTTCCCAAATGCTCATTTCTTCTCTGGAACTCTCGAGCTCGAGTTTGTGACTGATGAACTCGAGTTTGTAAGTTAATTTGTGACTTGGTTGATTCTGACTTGGCCTGGTTCGAGTTTGCAACTTCGTCAACTTTCAAAGATCATATCTCCCTGGTCTGAACTCCGTTTTGGTCCGTTCAAAGCTTGATTAAAAGCCCTTTGAGTCTATTTTCATATGCCACTGATTTCAGCTCAATCGGATTTGTCGTTTGTGAGATATACTCAAAATACTGAAGCTTGGTCTGGTCTGTGACGTTGATTCTTGTTCCAAATTGTAAAATTCATAAATAATTTATGTAAACTCCTTTGGGCATGAAATTTTGTCACCAATACGTGTTGGGAGTCTAGTTTCCAATGCTTTTGGTTTCGTCTCAATCCGATCTCTGGTTTGGGAGATATTGTCGAATTACCAGACCTCGCCCGAGTTGAACGTGAAACAGAGTGGAGCTGAAGTGCTGATGACCACTGTGAACTCGAGTTTGCCTAGTCCAGAGACACCAGAAATGCTGAAGACACTTATAGGCTCGAGTTTGCACTTGTAGGCTCGAGTTTGCTTAGTCCAGAGACACCAGAAATGCTGAAGACACTTATAGGCTCGAGTTTGTGATTCTAAACTCGAGTTTGAGGTCCTAAACTCGAGTTTGGGGTCCTGAACTCGAGTTTGCTCATCCAGAAGCTAATTTTTGTGGACTTGAACTCTGAATTGAGTTATTCCAACTTCCATATGATCTTGGAGGCTTCTAGCTTCAGCATAAGAACTTGAATACTTATATTCTCATCCCATTCATCAAGTTCTTCCTTCTTTCATCTCCCAAATTGATCATTCTTCTTCATAACTCAACTCTTTCTTCTCTTTTCTTCTCTTCTCTTGATTTAACTTCACATCTTCTTCGATTCAATTTCTTTTTCTAATTCAATACTTCTTTATTGATCTTCTTGTTCATCGTTCTCCATTATTCAACTTGAATTCATCATTCTCTGCTAGTTCTACCTTCTTCAATATTTCCTCTTCTTTTCGACTATTCCCAAAATCCTTTGATAACTTCTTGCTTCCTTGACATTCTGATATTCCCATTATATTGTGTGCAAGAACTTCTTTCTTCAATCTACTTTCTTGATTAATCTCTATAATTCAACTTGGATTAATCTACATTAAATACAACAATTAGTCAATGTCGGAGATAACTATATTACTCAATCTTTTTGCTTATAACAATGGCAATGACATTTATATAAGACATCATCAAAACTAATCATAACCAACAATATAGAATACGGGTACCACGGGATGCTAACCGATGGAAAGGGGACCAATAGAGACCAGTTAGGGGCTTCTTTTGGACTGAATGAGACAAATGTGGGGCCATATTAGAAATTATAAAGGCGCTACATATGTATGTCCAATCAGGGGAGAATATCTAGAAAAGTTGAAGAAAAGTGCAAAAAGAAGTACCTTTATAACCAGTGGGGCTCGATAAGGACTGGTAGAGCAAAAATTGGACAGATAAAGTGGAAAAAGGGAATTAAATGCAAGGGATCAGATTTGTTGGCCCCAAGATTTATGGAAGATTGATGAAGGTATACGACGGTTTCAAAGAGAAAGGAAGAGAGAAAGTCGTGACTCTTAGGGTTTACTGGAGTAAAGACGCGAGTATTAAAGAACACAATTGTTCAGTATATATAGACCTAAGCCTATACTCGAGTAAAGCTCTCACATACTCGAGTATAACATACTTTCATTTACATACTCGAGTAAAGGTGGAAGTATACTGACCTGGACTTCAAAAATGTAAGGTGAACTTTTGAATCCCCGATGGCCATACTCGAGTAAGCAGCTAACATACTCGAGTATGCCTCTGGTATACCTTCAACTTTGGCCTCTGTCTGGTCCATACTCAAGTACAGCACTCCATACTCGAGTATACAGTCACTTTTCTCAGCAATGTGCTCTCTGTCTCCTGGATACTCGAGTAACCATTCCCTTACTCGAGTATAGCCCTTTTGATCATCAGTTTTGGCTTTCTGCAACTTCCATACTCGAGTACCATAGCCTTTATTGGAGTATTCAACCTCTGAAACCTCAAAACATCAATTCATTGGGATTTACCATTCTCAATTCTCTCCTTATGAAAGTGAATTGTTCCTTGGCTAGAGGCTTGGTGAATATGTCAGCTAGTTGAAGATGGGTCGGGATGAACATCACTTTCACATCTCGCTTTTGAACATGATCCTGAATGAAGTGATGCCTTACATCAATATGCTTGGTTCTTGTATGTTACACCGGATTCTTGGCCAAGCTTATTGTGCTTGTGTTGTCACACAATATTGGAATCTCCTTCAAGTGCACTCCCAAATCAGCAAGTTGTTGCTTCAACCATAGTACTTGAGCACAGCAACTTGAGGCAGCAACATATTCAGCTTCAGTTGATGACACGGCCACAGTTGTTTGCTTCTTGCTAAACCATGACACAAGTGAGTTGCCAAAGAATTCGCATTGGCCACTTGTGCTCTTTCTATCCGTCTTGTAGCCAGCATGGTCCGAATCAGAATAGGCTACCAAATGCTCTAGTTGACCTTTGGGAAACCACAATCCAAGAGTCTTTGCGTCTGAGAGGTATCTGAATATCCTCTTCACGTGCTCAGCATGAGACTCTTTAGGGGCGGATTGAAATCTAGCACACATCCCCACACTGAATTGGATGTTCGGGCGGCTTGCAGTGAGATAGAGCAATGATCCAATCATTCCTCTATACTTGGTGATGTTGAAATCCTTGCCCTCTTCATCAGCATCCAAAGAAGTGGTTGTGCTCATTGGTGTGTCAGCCCCATTACACTTGTCCATCCCAAACTTCTTCAGCAAATCATTCAAATACTTGGTTTGAGATATGAATATCCCATCTTTTCGTTGCTTGATTTGCAGCCCAAGGAAGTAGTTGAGCTCTCCCATCATTGACATCTCAAATTCACCCTGCATCGTCTTGGAAAATTCCTCACACAAGGAGTCATTAGTAGCTCTGAATATAATATCATCAACATAAATCTGAACAATTAAAATTTCATTCAATTTATTTTTCTTAATAAACAATGTTGTGTCAGCCTTTCCTCTAATAAATCCTTGATTGAGTAAAAATTGACTCAACCTTTTATACCAAGCTCTAGGAGCTTGCTTAAGACCATACAATACTTTCTTTAGCTTAAACACATGATCCGGAAATTGATCACTTTCAAAACCTGGAGGTTGTTCAACATACACCTCCTCTTGAATGAAACCATTTAAAAAAGCACTTTTTACATCCATTTGGAAAAGTTTAAAACCTTTAGTGCATGCAAAGGCTAGTAAGACTCTTATGGCCTCCAATCTTGCTACTGGGGCATAAGTTTCCTCATAGTCTATGCCTTCCTCTTGGTTGTAACCTTTGGCAACCAATCTTGCCTTGTTACGGACAATGATTGCCGATTCATCACATTTGTTCTTGAATACCCATTTTGTCCCAATAACCGGATGGTCTTTGGGTCTAGGCACCAAGTCCCAAACTTGATTTCTGTCAAATTGATGCAACTCCTCTTGCATAGCTATCACCCAATCATTGTCTGAAAGGGCTTCCTCTATTTTAGAGGGTTCAATATGAGATATGAATGCAGAAAAGGTTACTTCATTCAAAGTTCTATTTCTTGTTCTTACTCCTTGGTTCACATCACCTATAACTTGGTCTAAAGGATGATTCCTTATATATTTCCAAGCTCTAGGTTGAGACTGATCAGGATTTTCCAAATCATTTTCAGGATCAGCCTCAAAAACAATTTCATAATTTTCAGAAGGAGTAGTTTTCGAAAAGAATTGATTTTTGAAAATAGTCTCTTCCTTATCATCCAAAGATTTATTGGAGTCATTTTCACTAAACACAACATGTATAGATTCTTCAACAATCTTAGTTCTAGTGTTAAAGACCCTATATGCTTTACTTCTATTAGAATAACCAATAAAAATGGCTAAATCAGCTTTAGGATCGAATTTACCAAGGTTGTCTTTACCGTTATTGTGCACATAGCACTTACAACCGAAGACATGTAGGTGGCTAAGGTTTGGCTTCCTCTCTTTGTAGAGCTCGTAAGGAGTCTTATTCAGCTTCTTTCTCAGGTATGCTCTGTTGGAGATGTAGCAAGCCGTACTCATGGCATCAGCCCAAAACACTTGCGAAGTGTTGTACTCGTTCAACATTGCTCTTGCCATCTCAGTGAGTACTCTATTCTTTCTCTCCACAACACCATTTTGTTATGGTGTTCTTGGTGTTGAGAAATTGTGGTCGATCCCCATACTGTCACAGAACTCAGCAAAGGCGTTGTTTTCAAACTCACCACCATGATCAGTCCTTATTCCTAAAATTGAGAAACCTTCCTCGTTTTGGACCTTCTTGGCAAAGGCAACAAACTGATCAAACGTTTCATCTTTAGATGATAGAAATATAGTCCAAGTAAATCGAGAATAATCATCAACTATGACCAAATTATAAAGATTTCCACGAAGACTTTTTACTCTAGCTGGTCCAACTAGATCCATATGAAGCAATTGAAGAGGTCTTTTAGTTGAAATCTCATTTTTCGCTTTAAAAGAGGATTTGGTTTGTTTTCCTTTTTGACAAGCATCACAAATCATATCATTTTTTAAATTCAACTTGGGAACACCAATTACCAAATCCTTTTTCAGCAACTTGTCAAGTTGAAACATATTTACATGAGCTAATCGCTTATGTCATAGCCAACTCTCATTCAAGTCACTTACAAAACAACAGAAGCATTACTAGAGAGGTTGAGGGTATAACAATTATCATCTCTAGGTGCTCTAAATAAGGCTTTATTTTTCAAATCATTTATGGAGACCAAATCCTTTTTAACTATAAAGCATTCATCAGAATCAAAGATAACTAAGTTACCCTTGTCGGTGCTTTGGCTCACACTTAGGAGGTTGTGACACAATCCTTCTACCAAGTAGACATCTTTGATGAGAGGACCTTCATTGTTGCCTATCTCACCAATCCCAGCAATTTTTCCCGATTGGTCTCCTCCAAATGTGACTCTACCACCATCTTTTGGCTTGATTGAGAGGAATTTGGATTTGTCTCCAGTCATATGCCTTGAGCATCCACTATCAATATACCACTTGTTGGGTCTTGATGCTCTAAGACAAACCTGCAATTTACAAAAGATCAAGTTTTAGGTACCCATCTTTTCTTGGGTCCTTTGGGGTTAGCTTGCACCTTGGGAACATAAGTTCCTTTTTGAAAGTGCAGCTAAATCACTAAGAGGGGGGGTGAATTGGGGATTTTAAATGTCTTTTCGAGTATACTCTGTTTTTGGCAAAAACACGATGAAACAGAATTGAAAAGAGTATGAAGAGAAGAGGAGCAGGACACAAAGAAATTATCCTGGTTCGGTCCAATCTGATGACCTACGTCCAGTCCCCAGTCACTCTGGGATTTTTACTAACTCTCTTGACGATTACAGACTCAGTAAACGAAGGATGTTTCTCAAACTTTGAACACACTCCCCCTTACAAGTTGTAATCGAATAACCCAATCTCAAAGTCCCACAACTTTGAGATCCCTACAGAAAAGAAATTACAGAGAAGAAACTCTCTTTTAAGAGTGAATAATGATGATCACTGAAGCACAATGTAAACAGATGCAAAGAACAGTTCTTGACTGATATTTTCGAGTAGAATTGTTGTAGCTCAGTTCTGTGTTATTCCAGGTTGAATTCTTCAGCTATTTATACTGGTTTGAGGCTTGTGAACGTTATAGATCCGTTGGGCCTTCTTCCAATTCAAAATTATAGCTGTTACTGGAGTTATAGCATGGATTAAGCTGCTGAAATTGCTTCCTATTTGAAATATAGCTATTGCTGATCTGAATGCTTGATTCTTGTTTCCTTTTAATGAATTCATCCGTTGAAGATGTTTCATAACGGACAAATGATCTTGTATAACGGCTAGATGATTTTGTACAGCGGCTAGTGATTCTGTATAACGTTTCTCCATGATTTCAGCAAGTTTCCTAAAGTGGCTCTTTACTTGAATTTCATCCAAATTCAAGAATCTTCTGTAATCTCAGGAATAAACACATTAGAACAGCTCAGATATAGTCATAAATGGTTTATGTGACGTAAACAATCGATGGATATCTCAAATAATGAAGATCAAGTCAGATTTGGCAATTTTTACCAAAACAGCGTTTTCTGTCAAAAGGGCCAAAACTCGAGTTTTGATCGTCAAAACTCGAGTTATGAACTGTGCAAAGTTCATAACTAGCGGTGCTCAAAGCAACACTGGCAGTGTTGATGATTTAAAAACATTAATCCTCTCGGGTTGCCCAAAACTCGAGTTTTGCTTCTCAAAACTCGAGTTTTGAACTTTTCATGTGAAACATGATTTAAGTTCAAAACATGAAAATTGGAGGTGTTGGTTCATAACTGGCGGTTTTCAATTTTGAAAAGATTGAATGTTCTCTGCCTTGGCAAAACTCGAGTTTTGGTATTCAAAACTCGAGTTTTCATATTTTATGAAAACTTTGATAATACATGTACAGTTGAAAACTGGCGGTGATGAACTGGAGAAAACTCAGTTGCTCTCTGTCTCTCCAAAACTCGAGTTTTGTTTCTCAAAACTCGAGTTTTGAACTTTCATGAAAAACATAGCAAGTTCAAAACTGGCGGTGATCATGGAAAACTGGAGGTTTCGAAACTTGAAAAACTTAGAAAACTTTGAAACCTCTCTGCCAGGCCAAAACTCGAGTTTTGGATCCCAAAACTCGAGTTTTGAACTTTTCACAAGTTCAAAACTGGCAGTGATTACGAAAACTGGTGGTGATGGCTTTGAGCAGTTTTGCCATAGACCAAAACTCGAGTTTTGGATCCCAAAACTCGAGTTTTCCTCTGACGGCAAGGAAAACTGATTTTATTGCATCATGAACCTTATCTTTTTGGTTTTCAGGACTTTCCAATTGTTTAATCATCATCAAAACATATTGAGAACTAACATTCTCCCCCTTTTTGATGATGACAACACTTGAAAACCATTCTTTTAAGAATTTGAGAAAATTTGGATTTTGAACACTTGAAATCCATTTGGCTTTTAAACTGATATGTATTAAAGACTTGATAGACATCAAGGATATTTCAAAAATTATATGGCAGAAGTAATTAACAGAAGTAGACATTATCAGAGCAAATAACTTAAGCAACTCAAGCAAATTCATCATTTTTAATGTCAATACAAGGCAATGAAAACACTACAAAACAGAGATCAAAACAACAATCAAGATCAAAAGATTTCAAATTCTTCCTTTAGCTCTGATCTTCTCCCCCTTTGTCATCTTCAAAATCTGGGTCAAGAACAAAGATAGGAGGAATATAGGGTACAATGGCTAGAGGGTTAGGATCAATAGGCTCTGCAACTGGTGTGGCTAGAGGGTCATGGAGTTCTGAAACATGTGGATCAGGGAGCTCTGGATCAGGAGAATGTGCAAGTGGTGTGGAGGCTGAAGGCATAGGAGGAGTAGAAGCTTCAGGTACAGAGCCAGTCCCAAAGTTTGAAGAAAGACTGATGTTGAAATGTTTCAACAACAGATCAACCTTGTCAAGCAGACTTGAATTAGATATACTCAGTGAGGTGAGTAAAATGTCATGGTTGTTCACCAAGTCTGCAAGCTTGGCGTTCTGATTAGTAAGCTCTTCCAACTCATTCTTCATACCTACCAAATCCTGCTTCATGTCATCTTGGACATCAACCAATTGCCTTGTTTCCTTGACATATTCTCCTCTTAATTTCCCAATTTCATAACCAATTTGCATACCCATGTCTCTAACTGCTGTATCAATGATCTCTTTTACCCGAGCTTCAAATTCTGTGGAAGGTGGAGGCGGTGCAGATTGGACTTCTTGGTTTTGAGAGTGAGACTGAGAAGCTTTGGATCTAGCTGGAGCCTTAGACCTAGTAGGTGCTTTAGATTGGCCTGAGCCTGCACCCTCAAAGGTCAAATTCATCAAATTCAATTGTCCCTTGCCAAAGTAGGGAGGAAATTTTAAAGCATCAACTGTCCCAACATGCCATATTTTGAAGTAAAACAGAATGACAGATATCAGAGATGGAAATGGCATGTGAGATAGCTTTCTGGTAAGGAATTTGAACTTGATCATCTCTTTCAGGATGTGGTGACCGAGGTTGAAAGGGGTCTTGTTTACAAAGGAAGTGAACAAAGGATAGTCTCTCTGGGCAAAATGGGTGAAGTTACCACCCTTCTGGATGAAATTTCTTGAAAAAATATACCATAAGACCCTGTTCCTAGGAGGCATGGAACTAGGACTGAGAGTGAGGGTCTGTGATTGGTCTTCAGAGAAAGACTTATGTGGCATGAGAACAGACCATATTGCCCTATTACCATACTCAGATTTGTGTACAGGAAATTGGTTTAATTTCAGAATTGTATTCAAGATAGAGGCTGAGAGGGTGAACTTAGTATGTCTAACTTTCGTAGTTATCCTCTCCTCTATCAATTCGCCCTCTGGACCCAATACATTATCATAAACCATATTTGAATAAAATTGCCGGACAAGAGTAGGGGAGTATGGACAAGCAATTGAGACAAAGTTCTCATAGAAATTGAGCCAAGGTCGCAGATTCAGATTGTTTTCTTTTTCAAATTCCTCTAAGTCCAAGGCAACTACTGAACAGAATTCCCTAGAAGCAAACTTTTCTTTAAAAATGTTGTCTTGGTCTTTTAAAATCACAGTAGAAAAATCAAAGGATAGAGGAGGAGACTGTATACGATAAATGTCTTCAATGGCATTTTCCATGATTGGTGAAGATTGAGATGAGGATGCTCCAGGTTGTTGAGTTGTTTCTGCTCTGGAAGTTGTTTGAGGAACTGAGGTGGAAGATTTCTTCTTCTTTGTTGTTTTTGTTTCATAATTCGAAGCTCTCTTCATTCTGGCCTTCTTCTTGCTCTTAGCCGTTGCTGCAACCTCTGGTTCCTTTCTTTTTCGTAGTGATGTAGCAATAGGCTCTTGAAATGACACACTTCTGGACCGAGTGGGAGTTGCTGGAGTGTCCTTCTTGCTAGACTGAGGAATTTCACCACTTACGCCAGGGATTGCATGATCAATGCCATCATGGAGTCTATTGGGTACTATTTTCGTTCGCGGTGGTCTCTGAGGAGGAGGAGATGATTGAGAATGAGACTCAGATTGAGTGGGTTTAGACGATTGAGAGGCCATTTGGTGAAATGTGAGTGATTTTCGAGAGTTTCTGGGTGGATTCGTGAAGAACAGAGTGAGAGAAGATAGCAGAACTTTAGGGCATAACCGGAGTTTTGGGGATGGTTTCGAAGAACACAGACATACACATATATATAGGGTTTCCAAAACTCGAGTTTTCAACATCAAAACTTGAGTTTTGATGAAATTCAGTTACTTACTTGGACGCCAATGGTGTATTGAGAACCTTTGGCATTCTGAATCCAAAACTCGAGTTTTTCACCCCAAAACTCGAGTTTTCAACTGTCGTGAAAACTTCTGCCCATTCTCTGACCCCGATACTGGATCTTTCAAAAACTCAAGTTTTGATTATCACTTGAGTTTTCAGTTTTGCAGAAACTTCTGGTCTTGATATTGAGCCACCAAAACTCGAGTTTTGAATTCCAAAACTCGAGTTTTCATCTTTGGACAGCAGAAATTGATTTTTAATCATCCTGCAAAAGAGAAAACTAGATACTCCGATGCTTAAGTTAGTAACTTATAATCTTCAAAACCATAACTAACATTGAATTAAGTGAGAGATACTTACAGCTCATTGGGATTTACCATTCCCAATTCTCTTCTTATGAAATTAAATTGTTCTTTAGCTAGTGGTTTTGTGAAGATATCTGCCAATTGGAGATCAGTCGGGATAAACATGACTTTGACTTCCTTTTTCTGAACATAATCTCTTATGAAATGATGCCTCACATCAATGTGCTTGGTCCTAGTATGTTGAACTGGATTTTTTGCCAAGCTTATTGTGCTTGTATTGTCACACAATATTGGAACTTCTTTGAGGTTGATTCCCAAATCTGAGAGTTGTTGTTTCAGCCACAAAACTTGTGCACAACAACTTGAAGCAGCTACATATTCAGCTTCAGTAGTTGATACAGCTACCGTTGTTTGTTTCTTGCTAAACCATGACACAAGTGACCCACCAAAGAATTCACATTGTCCACTTGTGCTTTTCCTATCGGTTTTGTATCCAGCATGATCTGAATCTGAATATGCTAACAAATGTTCAGGTTGACCTTTGGGAAACCACAATCCTAGAGTCTTAGTGTCAGCAAGGTATCTAAAAATTCTTTTCACATGTTCAGCATGTGACTTTTTTGGGGCTGATTGAAACCTTGCACACATTCCAACACTGAATTGGATGTCCGGGCGGCTTGCTGTTAGGTAGAGCAATGATCCAATCATTCCTCTATATTTTGTAATGTTGAAATCCTTGCCCTCTTCATCAGCATCCAGTGAAGTAGTTGTACTCATAGGAGTGTCAGCACCATTACATTGATCCATTCCAAATTTCTTTAAGAGATCATTTAGATACTTGGTTTGTGATATGAAGATCCCATCCTTCTTTTGCTTAATTTGTAAACCAAGAAAGTAATTAAGTTCTCCCATCATAGACATTTCAAATTCTCCCTGCATTTTCTTTGCAAAATCTTCACATAAACCATCATTAGAAGCACCAAATATTATATCATCCACATATATCTGAACAACTAAAATTTCATTTAACTTATTAGTTCTAATGAAAAGAGTTGTGTCAGCTTTTCCTCTAACAAAACCTTGATCAAGAAGAAATTTGCTTAAACGTTCATACCAAGCTCTAGGAGCTTGTTTAAGACCATACAATGCTTTCTTGAGATGATAAACATGATCTGGAAATTTTTCATTTTGAAATCCTGGAGGTTGTTCAACATAAACTTCCTCTTGTATAAAACCGTTTAAAAATGCACTTTTTACATCCATTTGAAAAAGCTTTATTTTTTTAACACAAGCAAAGACTAGAAGAACTCTTATGGCTTCCAATCTTGCCACTGGAGCATAAGTTTCTTCATAATCAATTCCTTCTTCTTGATTATAGCTTTTGGCAACCAATCTTGCCTTGTTGCGGACAATGATTGCAGATTCATCTCGTTTGTTTTTGAATACCCATTTAGTGCCAATGACCGGATGGTCTTTAGGCCTAGGTACCAAATCCCAAACTTGATTTCTGTCAAATTGATGTAACTCCTTTTGCATTGCTATCACCCAATCATTGTCTGAGAGGGCTTCATCAATTTTAGAGGGTTCAATGTGAGATATGAATGCAGAAAATGTTACTTCATTCAAAGTGCTTTTTCTGATTCTTACTCCTTGATTGACATCACCTATTACTTGATCTAAAGGATGATTCCTATTGTATTTCCAAGCTTTAGGCTAAGATGGTTCAGGATTTTCAAAATGGTTTTGAGGATCAGTTTCAAAAACATCTAGTTCATTTGAAACAGAAGAAGTTTTTATATGAAGTTGATTTTTCAAAATTGGTTCTTCTTCATCATTATCCAAGTACTTGTTAGAAGAAGAGTCACAAAATACTACATGTACAGATTCTTCTACACAACGTGTTCGAGTGTTAAATACTCTATATGCTTTACTTCTATTAGAGTATCCCAGAAAAATACCTTCATCTGATTTAGCATCAAACTTACCCAAGTTATCCTTACCATTGTTGTGGATGAAGCACTTACATCCAAACACATGTAGATGTGTCAAGTTTGGCTTCCTTCCTTTGTACAGCTCATAGGGAATTTTGTTCAATTTCTTTCGTACATATGCTCTGTTTGAGATGTAGCATGCCGTAGACATTGCATCTGCCCAGAATACTTGAGATGTGTTATTTTCATTTAATATTGCTCTTGCCATCTCAGTAAGGACTCTGTTCTTTCTTTTAGCTACTCCATTTTGTTGAGGAGTCCTTGGAGCTGAAAAGTTGTGATCAATTCCCATACTTTCACATAATTAAGCAAAAGCTTGATTATCAAATTCACCTCCATGATCAGTTCTAATTCCTGTAATAGAAAGACCTTTCTCGTTCTGGACCTTTTTGGCAAAGGCAACAAATTGATCAAATGTTTCATCTTTAGAACATAAAAATATGGTCCATGTGAATCTGGAATAATCATCAACTATTACTAGAGTATACAAATTGCCACCTAGACTTCTAACTCTAGCAGGACCTACCAAATCCATGTGAAGTAATTGAAGAGCTTTGTGAGTTGAAATTTCATTTTTAGCTTTGAACGAAGACTTGGTCTGTTTTCCCTTTTGACAAGAGTCACAAATCATGTCATTTTTGAAAACAAGTTTAGGAATGCCAATAACTAGGTCTTTCTTGACTAGTTTGTTAAGTTGGGACATGTTAACATGTGCCAATTTTTTGTGCCAAAACCAAGTTTCATCTGTATTACTTACAAAACATTTTTCAGAAACTTCATCATTTTTGAAAGATTAAGTGTATAGCAATTACCTTCTCTAGGTGCTCTAAACAATGCTTTAGACTTAATATCTTCTAGGGGTAGCATATCTTTGCTAACAATCAAACATTCTTCTGAATTAAAGATAACTAAGTTACCTTTATCTGTGCTTTGACTTACGCTAAGGAGATTATGGCATAATCCTTCAACAAGATATACATCTTTAATCTTTGGTCCATTGGTGTTTCCAATATCTCCAATTCCAGCAATCTTGCCTGTTTGATTTCTACCAAATGTTACTTTGCCTCCATCTTTAGATTTGATTGTTGCAAACTTTGATTGATCCCCTGTCATGTGTCTTGAGCATCCACTATCAATGAACCATTTATTGGTTTTTGATGCTCTAAGACAAATCTGCAAAACATAAGATATCAAGTCTTAGGTACCCACTTTTTCTTGGGTCCTTTTGGGTTAGTTTGTGTCTTAGGAACCTTATAGGATCCTTTTGGCACCCATTGATAATTACCTATAGGTTTGCTTTTACCTTCTCTTCTATGAAAACAGGATGAAGTGGTATGACCTTTTCGATTGCAATAGTTGCAGTGAGCAAAAGGATTAGATGAATGAACTGATTTTCGAAAATGACTTATATATGATTTTTGTCCAAACTTCTTCTTTCCTTTTTGTTTATCAAAATCAGGTTGATAACCAATTCCTGATTTATCATTTGTGAATCTTTGCTGTTTTAAAATAACATTCAGCATTTCGCTTCCGTTGGTGAATTTTTCAAGAGTTTTAGTAAGAAGTAAATTCTTCTTTTCTAAAATACAGCAATTTTCACAATTCTTTTCTGGACTTTTCTCAAAATTCTTTTTGGAAATATTTTCAGAAGTAGAAGAAGTATCTTGAACTTGTTTTTCTAGAAGTTTGATTTTCTTCTTTGCAGATGAAAGTTCTTTGGCTATTTTTCTAAATTCAATAAAGAGCAGATTGTACTCAGAAGATAATTCATCATAAGATGAGTCAGAAACATTTACCTCTTCATTATCAGATTCTTCTTGAGCTACAAGACAGATGTTGGTTCTTTCTTCTTCTTTAGCTTCATCTTCATCAGATGAGCTATCTCCCCATATGCCTGAGACATAGGCTCTTCTCTTGAATTTGTTTGATTTCTTTTCTTTATTCTTGAGCTGTGGGCAATCAGATTTGAAGTGACCGGGTTGTCCACATTCGTAGCATGTGATGGATTTCTTTGTCTCTGTGTTTGAACTACCCTTGAAAAACTTTCTGTTGGCCTGATCCTTTTTGAAGAATTTCTTGAATTTTCTGACCATCAGGATTATTTCTTCATCATCATCCTCATCTTCTTCGTTATCAGATTTAGGTTCTTTAGAGGTTTTGAGAGCTATGCTCTTACTCTTCCCGTGCACTTCGTCAAGACCTTTCTTGAATTTCAGTTTAGCTTCATATTCAGAAAGACTTCCGAAGAGGGCTGCTACAGATGTCATTGATTCTCCGCGTGCTTCTTCAATGGCAGTGACTTTTGCCTCCCATTCTTTGTTGAGGACATTTAGGATCTTCCTCACTTGAACAGATTGCTCATACACTTTTCCTAAGGAGGCAAGTTGGTTAATCAAGTGAGTAAATCTTAACTGGAACTCACCAATGGTTTCTCCTTGTTTCATGCGAAGGAGATCATATTCTGTCATAAGGGTGTTGACTCTATTCTGCTTGACTCCAGTTGTCCCTTCATGTGCTATTTCCAAAGCATCCCACATGGCTTTTGCTGAGCTTAGAGTGCATACGCGGAAGTATTCTTGTTGGCTCAAGGCACTCTGTAGCATGAGTATGGCTTTGCTATTGAGAGTGATGTTTCTTCTGTCATTCTCATCATAGTTTTCTTCAGGTTTTGGAATCCTGATTCCTTCTCTCTCAATTGTTGGAGCATAGTCTCCTTTTTCAAAAACTCTCCACAGGCCATATTCTGTAGCCAAAACAAAAACTTTGAATTTAGCTTTCCAGAAAGAATAATGCTCACCATTAAAACCTGGTGGACGATTGATAGAGGCTCCATCGGGCAAAATTCCTTCCATTGTGATTCTTCTCGAGATGTTAAGCTCTTCTGAGAAGCCTGGCTCTGATACCAAATGAAAGTGCAGCTAAATCACCAAGAGGGGGGTGAATTGGGGATTTTAAATGTCTTTTCAAGTATACTCTGTTTTTGGCAAAAACATTATGAAACAGAATTGAAAAGAGTATGAAGAGAAGAGGAGCAGGACACAGAGAAATTATCCTGGTTTGGTCCAATCTGATGACCTGCGTCCAGTCCCCAGTCACTCTGGGATTTTTACTAACTCTCTTGACGATTACAGACTCAGTAAACGAAGGATGTTTCTCAAACTTTGAACACACTCCCCCTTACAAGTTGTAATCGAATAACCCAATCTCAAAGTCCCACAACTTTGAGATCCCTACAGAAAAGAAATTACAGAGAAGAAACTCTCTTTTAAGAGTGAATAATGATGATCACTGAAGCACAATGTAAACAGATGCAAAGAACAGTTCTTGACTGATATTTTCGAGTAGAATTGTTGTAGCTCAGTTCTGTGTTATTCCAGGTTGAATTCTTCAGCTATTTATACTGGTTTGAGGCTTGTGAACGTTATAGATCCGTTGGGCCTTCTTCCAATTCAAAATTATAGCTGTTACTGGAGTTATAGCATGGATTAAGCTGCTGAAATTGCTTCCTATTTGAAATATAGCTATTGCTGATCTGAATGCTTGATTCTTGTTTCCTTTTAATGAATTCATCCGTTGAAGATGTTTCATAACGGACAAATGATCTTGTATAACGGCTAGATGATTTTGTACAGCGGCTAGTGATTCTGTATAACGTTTCTCCATGATTTCAGCAAGTTTCCTAAAGTGGCTCTTTACTTGAATTTCATCCAAATTCAAGAATCTTCTGTAATCTCAGGAATAAACACATTAGAACAGCTCAGATATAGTCATAAATGGTTTATGTGACGTAAACAATCGATGGATATCTCAAATAATGAAGATCAAGTCAGATTTGGCAATTTTTACCAAAACAGCGTTTTCTGTCAAAAGGGCCAAAACTCGAGTTTTGATCGTCAAAACTCGAGTTATGAACTGTGCAAAGTTCATAACTGGCGGTGTTCAAAGCAACACTGGCAGTGTTGATGATTTAAAAACATTAATCCTCTCGGGTTGCCCAAAACTCGAGTTTTGCTTCTCAAAACTCGAGTTTTGAACTTTTCATGTGAAACATGATTTAAGTTCAAAACATGAAAACTGGAGGTGTTGGTTCATAACTGGCGGTTTTCAATTTTGAAAAGATTGAATGTTCTCTGCCTTGGCAAAACTCGAGTTTTGGTATTCAAAACTCGAGTTTTCATATTTTATGAAAACTTTGATAATACATGTACAGTTGAAAACTGGCGGTGATGAACTGGAGAAAACTCAGTTGCTCTCTGTCTCTCCAAAACTCGAGTTTTGTTTCTCAAAACTCGAGTTTTGAACTTTCATGAAAAACATAGCAAGTTCAAAACTGGCGGTGATCATGGAAAACTGGAGGTTTCGAAACTTGAAAAACTTAGAAAACTTTGAAACCTCTCTGCCAGGCCAAAACTCGAGTTTTGGATCCCAAAACTCGAGTTTTGGATCCCAAAACTCGAGTTTTGAACTTTTCACAAGTTCAAAACTGGCAGTGATTACGAAAACTGGCGGTGATGGCTTTGAGCAGTTTTGCCATAGACCAAAACTCGAGTTTTGGATCCCAAAACTCGAGTTTTCCTCTGACGGCAAGGAAAACTGATTTTATTGCATCATGAACCTTATCTTTTTGGTTTTCAGGACTTTCCAATTGTTTAATCATCATCAAAACATATTGAGAACTAACACTTTTGGTACCCATTTATAGTTCCCTACAGGCTTAATTTTTCTTTCCTTCTTATGAAAGCAAGATGAAGTAGAATGACCCTTCCTATTGCAATAATTACAATGTGCAAAAGGATTTGAGGTGTGAACTGATTTTGTAAAATAATTCATATATGACTTTTGACCATTCTTTTTCTTGCCTTTCTTCTTATCAAAATCTGGTTTGTAACCAATGCCCGATCGATCATTTATAAATCGTTGTTGTTTAAGGATCACATTGAGCATTTCACTTCCCTTAGTGAATTTCTCAAGTGCTTTTGTTAATTGTAAATTCTTTTTCTCCAAAATAGGGCATTCATCACAGACTAGAGATTCAGGAGAAGAGAGATTTTCAATTCGCAATTCAAGAAACGAGTTTTTCCTTTTCAAAGTCATATATTTGTCTGCAAGTTTTTCAAATTCCTTTTGAACAACATTGTACTCAACAAATAATTCATCATAGGAGGGCAGAGATTCGTATACCTTATTGCTTTCATTATGTTGCTCTTCTTCCTCAGCAACCAGGCATATATTTGCTTTTTCTCCTTCATCTTCTTCAGCTTCATCTTCATCAGATGAACTATCTCCCCATATGGTTGAAACATATGCCTTCTTTTTGAGCTTCTTGAATTTCTTCTTTTCTTTCTCTTGGTTCTTCAGCTGAGGACACTCTGATTTGATGTGTCTGGGCTTCTCGAATTCGTAGCATATAATAGGCTTCTTTGATTCGTAGCTGGAGCTACCCTTTTGAAATTTCTTAAAACCTTGATCCTTTTTGTAGAATTTCTTGAATCGCCGGACCATCATGCCTATCTCTTCATCCTCATCTTCATCTTCCTCATCCTTTATCGTGTTAAGAGCAATTCCCTTGTTGCGATTGTTGCCGCTGTTGGCATCATCTAAATCCTTTTTGAACTTCAATTTACTCTCGTACTCAGATAGACTACCAAACAGGGCAGCAACTGAAGTCATTGATTCTCCACGAGCCTCCTCGATAGCAGTAACTTTCGCTTCCCAATCTTTTGTCAAAACATTGAGAATTTTTCTCACTTGAGACCCTTGATCATATATCTTTCCTAAAGCTGCTAGTTGATTTGTCAGATGAGTGTATCTAAGCTGAAATTCACTGATGCTCTCTCCTTGCTTCATCCGTAGCAGATCATACTCAGTGGTTAAAATGTTAATGCGGTTCTCTTTGATTCCAGAGGTTCTTTCATACGCTATCTCTAGAGCCTTCCACATCTCTTTTGCAGTTGACAGGTTACAGATTCGAAAGTACTCCTTTTGACTAAGAGCACTTTGAAGCATCAAAATAGCCTTACTGTTGAGAGTGATGTTTTTCTTATCATCATCGTCGAATTCAGCTTCAGTCTTCGGAACAGAAATGCCTCCTTCAGTTTTAACCGGTACATAGTCTCCAGTCTCAAAAACTCTCCACAATCCGTATTCAGTAGCCATCACGAACACACGAAATTTTGCTTTCCAAAAAGAATAGTGCTCGCCGTTGAAGCCAGGAGGTCTGTTGATAGACGCTCCATCGGGAAGAATTCCTTCCATAATGATCCTTCTCAAGTGGTTAGACTCTTCTAAGAAGACCTTGCTTTGATACCAAATGAAAATTGGAGCTTGATACCCAAGAGGGGGGTGAATTGGGTATCTTTAAAAATTTAAAGATCTAACTCTGTTTTGCACAACTAAGAACAGGGTATAACAGAGATGGAGAGAAGAGAAGCTTTGCACAATACGATTTATACTGGTTCGGTCCTTTCCCTGACCTACATCCAGTCCCCAAGCCTCACTTGGGATTTTCAATCCACTAACTTCACAAAATTGATTACAATCTCTGTACTCAGAGTAGTTCTCTCTCTAGAACTCACTCCCCCTTACAAGATGTAATCAATACACCCAACCACCAAGTCCCCTGACTTGTGGTTATCACAATCAATAAATGATTTACAGAAATGACTCTCTTACAGAGCAGATAAAATGAACACTGAAGCACAAGTATCAAATTGATACAATACAGATGAAAGCTGAACACAATAAATGACACTTAATAAATTTTCGCTCTAAGTTGGTGTATCAGCTTGAGAAAAAGTTAATGTACTCTTTTTATAGGTAGAGGGCATTAATTGACCGTTGCTTGATGTATCCAACCGTTGTAGATGATTAGCACTAAGTCTGGTCATCTTCTCTCTCTTATCTTCAACTAATCCAAGTGTTAATGTGATCTGATGTGTCTTTCTGAGAATTTGCCCGTTGGAGATGACTTTGCTTGATGTAGTAAGCATTCTTTAACGTTTAGAAGGCGTGCTCAGATGGATTAGCTGAAAGTAGGTTGATTTGCAGAAGTGCATTAAATGCACTGTACACTTTTTGCTTTATGGCTTTGACCTTCAATAATCTTCATCTGTGCTAATTGTAATTCACTCAACAAACTTGTTAAACATAGTAGAAAACATAATTGAATGATATATGAAAGCAATTAGGTCAAACAATAAGGATTTGCAAATTCGTGTAATTCAAAAATCAGTTTTTACCGTTGCATACTCGAGTATGTTAATCCTTACTCGAGTATGGCACTGTGTGTAAGTGTCCTTACTGGAGTATTCAAAGTGATACTAGAGTATGCAGCTTCCAGAGGCAAACCATCGTGAGTTGAGTTTGAAAATCAAGACCTATACTCAAGTATGTTAGTGGCTTACTCGAGTATGACACTGTTTGTTTGAAAAATTTAAGTTCACAATGCCTTTATACTGGAGTATTCATTTGTATACTGGAGTAAGCAAGTCTTTGACAAAATGAGTGACCTCTCTGTATGGTCCCATACTCGAGTATGCAATGCCTTACTCAAGTATGTAACTCAATTTTAAAAAGTGTGAAGTCTTTCATTGTCAATACTGGAGTATACAAAACCATACTTGAGTATATAAGAACAGGTACCAAGTTGAAAATCAGTTTAAGAGCCCAATACTCGAGTATGCAAACCCTTACTCGAGTATGCATCAGTTATAAAATGTTTGGAGCTCTCTGTAAGGCTCTATACTCGAGTATGCATACCTATACTACAGTATGCACTAAAGATAAAAACTTGTTTGCTCTCTGTAAGTGCCTATACTCGAGTATGCATACCTAAACTGCAGTATGCACTGAAGATCAAAACTTGTTTGCTCTCTGTAAGTGCCTATACTCGAGTATGCATACCTATACTGCAGTATTAACTTATCTTGTAAGTTTGGTTGCTCTCTGGATGGCCTGTACTCGAGTATGCATACCTATACTCGAGTATACAACTATTTTCAAAAAACTTGATTGCTCTCTGTGACTTCAATACTCGAGTATGGCTACCCATACTGCAGTATTGACTAGTAAAATACAATTGAGCAATCCTTTAACAGTCCTATACTCGAGTATACATACCTATACTCGAGTATGCAACTGTCAAATGGTTTTTAACTGATTTTGGAAGCTTCAAAACATATTTACAATTGTTGTTAATCATCAAAACACATTGAGAACTAACAAAGGTAACAGATTAAAAGAAATCTCTTTAACCCGCCACCCGAAAGGGTGAGGCCGGTAGGGGTGTAACAACATGTATAATTTTCACCATTAAAACCTAGGAGTTTGCTAACAGAGGCTTCCTTTGGCAAGATACCTACACAAAATCTAACAATGAATCATCTTAATGAAGACTGTTAATAGTCCGAATATTAAGAGAATTATTGTAATACTAAATGTTGGGCATAAGATTGATACTCAAAAGAGGTGGTGAATTGGGTAAATTTTAACAAATTTGTTCCAACTGAACACAATGAACAGAACAACAAAATAGTGGGTAAACATAGCAATAGAAGAAATGATGAGCTATTAAAATAGGATTAAGCATAGGGTTAAAAAAGATTGACTCAAAATGTTTATATTGGTTCAACCTAACCACTTGACCTACGTTTAGTCCCAAGCAAATCATTGGAGATTTTCACTAAACTTGAAAGCTTTAAAAATTGGGCACTTGCAGACACTGTACATAACCACAAGGCATACTAATTAGTCTTAATCACACTTCTCAATCATTTACACTTAGCAAGCTCAGCTAACCAACTAAAGGATATCACACCTTCGTCAATACTCCAAATTAAATAGAAGAAGAAAAGAAATAAATGCTTAGAAACTTAAATGTGTAGATACAAACTTAATTTGAAGTTTAAAATAGAGATCAATATACCACTTTGGTCCTATTTATAAGTCCATTTTGTCCAAAAAATTTGGTTCTATTTATAAGTCCAATTTCATGTAATAAATGAGATTGTGAACAATTGTAACCATATTAATTGTATCCATGAAGATAGAGAGAGAAGAAGCAGTTGAAAAATACTCAATCATAAATGAGGGTAAAGTTAACAATTTATCCCATAATCATTGACTTAACTACCTCTCCTTGATGTGTAAAATTTGGTTAAAATGGACTTATAAATAGGATCATATAGTAGTAGATAGCTCTTAATACTAGAAATAAATGTTTTGGCAAAAAACTAGAAATAATTAATGCAACAATAAATGCTCATATGTTCCTCACTTAATTCTTGCACAGCCAACTTAAATGTGATAATATTAAGAGATTTTAGAATAAAATACTCGAACAACCATTCTATTTTGTTATAATTACACGAATCTTCTTTTTATTTTAAAAATATACACTTAGGTCCAAACCGTTGACTCCATTAAGAATATTCTAAAAATATTCTAAAAGTATTTTTAATTAAAATTTATTAAAATAAATTTTTTATTTACTAATTTGCCCTTCATCATATCAAATTCCTAATTTATTTTTGAATGTTTGCAAAATTTAGGGGAAAAATATTTTTTTTATTAAAATTTATATTAAAACAAGCACTTGTGGGTGCCACGTGACATTTTTATTTCTAAAAATTAAATTATTTACGGAATTTTTGTCGCTGGTGAGGTGGCCTGCTAGTGGTGATGTGTCCACCGGCTATTGGCCGTTAGTGATGGACACGTGACCCCTTTGAGAGGTACCGCATAGCATTTTTTTTTATTTACAAAAAAAAATAAATAAATTTCCAATGGATTAGCAACTGAATTGAAATTTCATTTGCAAACCAATTTGCTACGTAAAATGTAGCCATGGAATGGACTTTGTCGATAATTCTATTTCTGTTGTTAATCCGTTAGTAAATTGAAATTCTGCTAATAATTCCATTGGTAATAAAAATCATGTTGAGAGAGATATTTCTTTTTTGGTATACGTTGAGAGAGATCCTTAATTAAGCTCAACAATGTTTAGATTTGGCTTGATATATAGTAGCTGTTATCAAATGAAGGGGATTCTAAAATAATTTTTTTAAATGATAGAAGAATAATAAAAGGGAAAAAAATACAATTATTAAAGGATGAAATCTAAACAAAAAATGTTACAGGGACACAAATTTAACTTTTGCTATATTGATTATTGCATATAAATGTTATTTATTATGTTTGTTTAGTTCGAATGAGTTGAAATAAACACATTACTCAGGTAAAAAATAAAATAAATAAATTAACACATTACACACAAATATAGGAACATACGACAACAATGATAACACACATGCGCATGCACGTGCCCACTCCCTCCGAGTTATACGACTACATTGAAAAGGCTTTCAAATAATGTTGCAACTGAATTCATTTTGAAGCTCTTCAAGATCCTATGATGTGAGTGACTGAATATTACTTTCTCTGATCATTAATTTAAGACGTTTTTTTGCTCAAAATATAAGACATATTAACTTAATATGATTATATTAATGTAGCTAGTTAAGGTAGCTAATATGTATGTTTTTTCTAAAATGCCCTAATCATATTCCTTAATTCCTTCTACATTTCTTTTATCTGATTATAGTCGAGAAAGCATCAATATGAGTAAATTTACAAAAAGTTGACAAATATGATATACGTTTTATACTTAAAACTAAAAACAATTTCACAATTATGTTCTATGTTAGGGACTAGAGGAAGTATCTCATTTATAATATAAATTGCATTCTAAACGAGATATATTATATTATGAATCGGATGGAATATATCTTATTTGTATATATGAGCAGCTCATCTTGAGCTACAATGGTGTTCATCTTATTCTCCTCTACTCACTTTGTGCCTTGATCATTACAACCTATAGAGCATCTCGTATTTTTTTAGCCGTCTCATAGTTAGAGACTCAATAATACTCATTTAATTTAGACTCAATGCACTCATCACTAGCCATTATCATCTGGCGTTTGACAAGATTTTCTTTTCTTCTCTATCTATTCACTCATCTCTTTCGTTTGGGAACTTGCCCAAGATTAATCTCATGCACGAGCGAGAATGAACGGACCATTTCTCAATAGCCCAAATATCCAAATCAATAATGAGGGAATTTTCACTTCCAAAACATGCACTACTACAGATTTATCTATATTTGATGCTCCATACTTAATAATTTTAAAGAAACCATTAAATATGCTGAGGCAGAGTTTCAAGAATGACTTAATGCTTTTTTAAAACAGCCGTAATTGAGAAAATATTTAATTGTTATACACTTATACTCCAACCGTTATATATTAGATTGGATTTTTTTTTCCAAAAAAAAAAAAAATATATATATATATATATACACACACACACATATACACACACATATCTTTTATTTGATGGTTGTTTGTGAGAAACCATCAAATATAGGTGATGCATATTTGATGATTGTTAAAAAAAAAAAAAAAAAGGACCGTCAAATATAATATATTTAATGGTTCTTTAGTAATATCTATTAGCTATACTCTTTTAAAGACACCTCCCAAGTCCATTTTTGTTTGACATTTGAAACTTACAAAATTATAAAGAGCTGACTTCTACACCTCCAACTCCAACGACTCCATTCTGACTCCTCTACCATCATTTTACTCTCCTCCATCGATCCCTTAGTGGTTTAGCTCCCTCTCGTCCTCTGTTGCTCTGCTTTGTCATCACCGTGCATGGATTCATGGGTTCTAGAGGTTTTTTTTTTTTTTTTTTTGTTCATGGGTGCTCCCACAAGTGATGTCTGGGCTAGTTTCTTCTTCTAGGATTCGTGGATTCAGTGTGTGAACTCCTTTTTTTTTTTTTTTTGCTAAAGGTGAGTTTATTTGAGTTTCTCCTACTAGTAGTTTTTCTGCTCCTTTTTTTATTTTTATTGATTTGGGTAAAGAGTATGTAAAGATTGTTTTTATTTGAGTGATTTTGTATATATATAGGGTTTTGTCACTGATTTTAAGTGTTTGCTGTTACTAAAATTGTTATTTGTTAATATTGATTTAGGTAAAGAATATATAAAGATTGTGTTTTGAGTGATTTTGTATGCGCATATGGTTTTTCTATTGATTTTAAGTATTTGTTATTACTAAAGTTGTTATTTTTTAGTATTGATTTGGGTAAAGAGAATGTAAGGATATGTTTTTTTGAGTGATTTTGTATGTGCATAGAGTTTTGCCACTTATTTTAAGTGTTTGTTGTTACTAAAGTTGTTATTTGTTAGTATTGATTTGGGTAGAGTAAATAAAGATTGTTTTTGTATATGCTCTAAATAGAGATTGCAAATAATTAAACAATGGATTACTTAGATAGGGTGGTGGATTTCATAAGGTTTGCGATTCATAATTAATGATGACACTCGTAGTTTCATTATTTATTATCCGTTGTGTCTAGTGTGGCGTTGTGAAGTGTGTTGATCCAGACAATTGTGAATCACACTTAATTAATGTATAGAATTGATCAAACTTGTACCTTTTGGACAAATCATGGGGAGAAAAATGATAGTGGGTCGAATTTGGAAAGGTATGAATCACTTAACTTCAACACAAGTGCATTTAAAGCCAATCGTCTTCAAGATATATATTGTCGATGTAAGTGAAGCAAATCGAATTCAGTGAATGCCTAGAAAAGTTTGAGAGGATGAAGAAAAATGTAGAGAAGCCTTTATATGAGAATTGTATTGAATTCATATTATTATCTGCCATGTTGAATTGCCTTATACATACATAACGGTTGTATTTGAAAAAACCATATAGTGCCTTAGATTTTAATGTTTAAAAATTGTTATATATAAATATTTAGCGCTTGAATATTTAATGGTTGAAAACTGTTAAATATTGGTAAAAAAAAACCCGTTAAATTTAGACAAATCTATAGTAGTAATGTGTAATTTTCACCATTGAACCCAGAGAGTTCACTAATTGAGGCTCCCTTGGGCAAGACACTCACACTGAATCTGACCATGGACCAGTTTAAGACTTTTAATTTCATTTCTCAATCATTTACGCTTAGCAAATTGATCAGCTAACCCACTCAAGGATGTCTACACCTTTAGTACTCCTCAGAAGAAGAAAAGAAACAGATGCTTATAAACTTAAATGAGTAGGCTCAAACTTTGAAGTTTAAAATAGAGTATATAGACAGCTTTTAAAACTAGAAAGAATGCAACAAGAAATGCTCATATGTCCCTCACTTAATTCTTGCACAACTAACTTAAATGTGGTCATATTAATTGATTTTATGAAGAACTAGTAATTAGAAACAAGATTATGGCAGTTGAAAATCCTAAAGAGATGTAATCAAAGAAAGTGTTTTACACCAATTACATTAAACGAATGCCAGAAGGCTCATTAATGTGTTAACAAGTGCAGAGTGTAAAACAAAACTTTGGCTGGTTAGTGTCTCGTGCTAGTGTTAAGTATGGAAATTAACGTCAATTGAGAAAATGTGAAAGCAACCTCTTTAAAAACAAAGACCATTAACTCGTTAAATATTGAAATACTGAAAGTGAAATATACACGTTAAGTAGAGTAATAAATTCATTCAGTGCATGCAATGCAAAGTTTGAAAGACAAGTGTTTCAAGAAGCTAGTTAACAAATCAGGCAAAAAAGATTAACACATTAAGTAGAAGCTTGCGCAAGATAAGATTGACTAGTGAAGTTCATTAACATGTTAGAAAACAAAGATTAACATGTTAATAAGTATTTTCTAGAGACAAACTTAAAACATGAAAGTTTTGTTAACGTGTTTCAAGTAGCTAACACGTTATGCATGTAAAATCCAAAGAGTAATGTTTGTTTTAAAATGATGGAGAGAGCGCATTAAGTAGAAGACTAAACAGTATGTTAGCTCAAAGTTGAAAAACAAGCAACAAAAGAAGTTGTTATTAATGCAAAGGTGATATAATTAACACGATAATATATTTTTTTCAAAGAATTAAAGGACTTGAAGTATGGAAAACATACACATTAATGACAAGAATAATTAAGAGTAGAAACATGTGTTCAACAAGCCAATTATATTAACGCATATTAGGCAAATATGTATGCATTAAGTACGAATATGTATGGAGTTAAAAAGCATTTGTTATTTTTTTCTTATTTTTGCAAAACCAAAGTTACGTACCTTTTACATTAACTTCATTTCTATAAAACTAGGGAAAAACTAATTTTTTATGAAAAAAGAAATCTGTCTAATTAAGATATCTTTTATTAGAGAGATACTAAAATAATTAGTATTTGTGTGTATATCTACACATATGCAAGACCGATTTTATTATTATGTGCATTGTGTGTATGCTTCCTTTAGTCCTATTTATAAAAAGCTTAGTAACTGAATTTACGCGGTTTAAAAATGGTTAAAGTTAGTTAAAAATAATAAGTATGTCTAAAATAAACTTTCTTTTCCCTCTTATTCATGAGGTGCAAGTAAGGGAGAGAAATAAAGTAAATATGAATATCATCTATTTTTTAATTAATGCGATACATATAATTAATGAGGGGTAAAAATGAAAACAGCCTATTAAATATTCATACAACTCTTGGTGCACGCTTATAAAAAGGATCAATGCAATTCAAATTTTGAACTCTTTTAAAAAGGACTGGAGGAAGTAGGGGTGGAAACAAGCCAAACTAAGCCAGGCCTATTTGACTACAAAGTGGCTTGAGTCTGGCCTGTGACCTGTTACAGACTCTTTTTTGGATCTAAGTCTGGCCTGTATATAAGCCAAGCAAGGCCACAGACCTGTTAAGGAGGCCTTTTTTAAATTTAAAAAAAAAAGGAAAAAAAAAACACTTTTTAAGTAGGCTGACAAGCCATAGGCCTCACCACAAAACAGGTCTACTTCAAACAAACTAAAAACAGAGTTACTTTAAATAGGCCAAATTACATCAACATGTCAAAATCTTAAAGGAGGAAAGAGAGAGTAATTACAAATTTACCATTTTATTTTTATAACAGGCCTAAAGAGCTTATTAGTAGGCTTAAACCTGACCTATTAAAAAAAAAAACAGGTCTTGAAATAGGCCTTGACCTGGCCTTTTAGCCTAACAGGCCAAGCTTCAAACAGGCCAGGCCGTAGGCCCGTGACAGACTGCTTGGCCTATTTCCACCCCTAAGAGGAAGTATAAACATGGTTTTTCACCAAAATAGCCGAAACAATTGGCTTAAAGAAGACCATGGTTTTAGCCTTGAAACCATGGTTTTGACATAATTAATCAATTATTACATTTTTTGAGGTAGTTGGATGTTTTTTTTCTCAAAACCATGGTTTTAAGAATTATCCAAAATCTCACATCTATATAATATGATTTACAATAAGTAAACGTACAAAATAATTTTCTATTAGTTTCATTATCATCAAAACAAGGTGATTCTACTCTTATATATATACTCTTTTAATCTCATTTATAATTCACTTCACACAGAGGGGGGGAAAACCTTTTAAACTTCACTAAATCTACCTTAAAAGTTAACAATTTCAACTTTATCGCTATTTAGTATACATAATATACTATAAGAGCAAATTAAAAATAATAAGAAATAAAATTATACGTTCATATGAAAAAAATTTTCCTCTATTTTATAAATAGAACCAAATTTTTTTATCTCTCTACTTTATAATTTGGAAAAGAGGAGTATAAATTATGATAACATACATTAATATGAATCATTAATACTGTTCATAACCCCTTTTGCGTACATAGAAAAGGGGGATGTATATAGTTAGTCCCACTTGTTAAGCTGTGGCTTCTTCTACAAGTAACTGGTGTAACCATAAAAATGAAATCCTCATGAGCCAGGGGCAATTCTGTCTTTTAAATGAATTTTGTTGTGAAAAGAAGAAACAAACAAAGAAAGGCATTGAGGAGAATGTGAGGGTGCTGACCTGTCAAACTGCATGAGATGCCTTTACCTGATACTTGTGCAGTACTCGTTTTGCCTTTCCTCACATTTTCTGTTTTGCCTTTTTACAATCCCACAGCAGAGAGAGAGAGAGTAAAAAATATGTGACATTTATGGAAGAAGAAAAAAAAAATTATTCATTTTTCAATATTTCTTATTTTCTTTTTTCCAATTAATGAAATATTACAATGCATTTAATCCATTTATTGGTTTAACTACCCTTATTTTTCCTCCAAAATGCCCAAGTCGATTTTATTTATTAGAGAGCTTTATTTTAAAACAACTAAATTATAAATAAATGTAAATAAATACTCAACCTAAAATATTTTCAACCAATCCACATATTTCTTAAAATTATACTAGCTTTTTAATTAAATAAGGATATTGTCCAACATTAAATATGGACAAATCTTACAACAAATATGTAAATTCAACACATCCTACTATAATCAACCTTAATCAGGGTTATTTATGTAATATTTTTATATTTTTACAAAATTTGAATATTGTTAAATTTGACTAAATAAAAATGGATAGAGGATTGCTACAAGTACAATTACAAGCCTACAAGCAATAATTTACATTTAATATTATTATTCAATTATTTTGATTTCTTTCACTATATAAGCTGACGAGTGCCCTTCTCTCACTACGTACTATCTCTCATAAGTCATAAATTTACTCCTTCTGCTCCTTCCTTCTCCTCTGAGTCTGTCACTCAGGCTGAGAATAGCGCAAGACAGGTGTCCACCAAAGTCCAAAAAACTCTCTCTCTCTCTATCCCCAACTAAAAAAAAATCTCTGTAAAATCCCAAACAGATTCAAAACTGTATCTTTTCTCTGTCCCCTCAATGGAACAATCAGAACACACAACCAGTGATCCCAGCCACAACTACCAACAACAACATCGTCAGCTTCAGCATTATCATCAAAATCATCAGTTCCAGTTAGATACGTCGCAGGCTGTGGTCCCTTTCAATGGAGGAGGAGCTCCCTCATGTTTCATCAATGTGGGCCCCACTTCCATCCAAGCTGGCCTCTATGGTCGCGGTGTTGTAACTGCAACTCCTTCCTTGTCACCATCATCATATTCTTGGGCTCCAGTTCCTCTCGTAGCGCCGCTTACCATCGTCGTTCCTGGATCTGATCAGCCACACTCATCTGCACGATCGGGCGGAAATGTGCTCCATCCGATCAGGACACAACAACAAGGTCATCAGCAGCAACAATGGTCGATTTCTGCAGCAACGGCGGGGAGGGATGTTGTAGCTGCATCAACGAACCCCCCACCGCCGAGAACCAGAGATAGACACGTCAAGGTGGATGGTCGTGGCCGGAGAATCCGAATACCAGCAGCTTGTGCGGCTATGATTTTTGAATTAACCAGAGAGCTAGGCCATAGGTCCGACGGAGAGACCATCGAGTGGCTTCTGCGACAGGCGGAGCCGTCAATCATCGCCACCATCGGCACCGGCGTGAGGCCCTCAAACTCCTCAACAACAATCAACCTGCCGTCGCAATGGAACAGTGGTTCTTCCACCGTCTTGGCTCCGCCGTCGATGTCCGCTCCTCATACATCCCATGGAGTTCTACCTGCTCATCAGCATCATCAACTTTATGAGGATCCGTTTCTGCATTCTACCTTGGTAGGGCTGCAGCAGCCTCAGCCTCATCAGCAACAAGAGTATCAACAGCTTCATTTATTGACTTCCGGTCAAATTTCAGAAGCGCTTCCCAATGCTACCGGTGTAGAAGAAGACAACGGAGAACCGACTGACAATTATATGAGAAAACGTTACCGAGAAGATTTATTCAAAGAAGACGCTAACCAACAAGAACAAAGCCAATTTGTAGGTAATGATGATCAGGATTCTTCCATAACTTTCTTACGTGACGTGCAATTGCAGAAAGCTGGATCTTCGAGTTCGAACGTCCTTCGTCGTCCGGCTACCAATCTTCTCCCCACCACCCCTATGTGGGTGGTGCCCAGTGGCATTGATGGCGGCGGCGGAGCCGTGAGTAGCGCATTTTGGATGCTGACCTCCGGGAGTGGAGATGCAGGTGTGGCCTCCGCAGCAGACAGTGGCGGTTCTGTGTTATTTCCGACCGCGCAGACGGGTGGCAGTGATGGAAGCGTGAATCATCACTTTCAAGCAGGCTCGCTGCAATTCATGCCGAGTTCGAATTTGGACCATGGAAGTGTGGAATTTCAAGGTCCGCAACAGGCACCAACGATGTCGTTTGTTGTTCCTAATCATCATCAGATGTTGGATGATCTGTCCAACATGGTGGCTACTGCATTGAATGCGTTTCCTGGTGGTGTTGAAGATGTGAATCTAGTAGACCTTCATCACCATGAAGCTGGTGATAATGGCGACGAAAGTGGTTAAAGTTCTGAATGAATATCATCAGTTACTCATCTCAGGAGATTCAGAAAGTTGTTTCTTTTCATGGCCATTTTCTGTTTTAGTTGCTTTCTTTATCTTTTCTGTATATACCCAGATATGTCAATTCCTTGGGATTTCCTTCTTCTTTTTTGGATTTTTTTAAAATTAAATTTTTCATGCTTGGGAATTGAATTTGGGTGATCTGGTTTAGAGTCTAGTGTCTCTATCTCTCTCTCTCTCTGTTTTTTTATTTCCCGTTTTTTATGTTTAACTTGATCGTCATTTCTGCAATTTGGTTTGGAGGAGATTATATATGCTCTGTGATTTCTGTGTTTGATTTAGGTCAAAGCAGGACTACTATGGCAAGCTGGCTTGGAGTTTTTTTTTATTTTTATTTTATAGGAGCAAATTAATTTCTGTTGTTTTATATGTCAACTTATGGGTTTTCTTTTTTCTTTTTTTTTGTTTTAAGTGAATAGCTTCTTTGAGTGTCTATTTATATATATAAATCGTAGTTCGTTCATTAATTTGATATGTTAATCTTATATATATTTTTTCCCTCTTAAGAATATAAATTTTTTGGTGGTGGCCATTGGAGAATCGATTAGGGAAGAATTAAAAAGTTTTTCTCTGCTCATTTCTTAATTAATTTTACATTAAAAAGGAATTTGGCAAGGATTATATTGGATAAAAAACAAGCTGGTGCTTTGATTTTTCTGTTTGATGGATTGCTGAAATTTAGTGGAGTAACATATTTTATTTGAATTTTAGATATTTAAACATAAACAAGTTAGACTTTTTATATGTGTGTGTGTATTTATTATGTATGTAGTAAACTAAACCTGACAAAATAAGAGTAATTTCTGGTCACTTTCAATGCTATATTGTTGTTTCACAATTACTACCACTGGTCTTAATTATAAGATCTGGTTGATTTTTGTTGGAGAGATTAAAAAAGTTATATAAATTACTTAATCATTTCATATGCTGTATATTCTTAGATTATATATTAGTTTATTAGTCAAACTCAAGGTTATCAAACTCGTGAATTTAAACAAACTCGTATCAATGATGTAAACTCGTATCGTGAACTTGAGTCGTAAATTTGTAAGAGTTTATTTTTATTATTAAATAGGTATTACCAATGCATAATTAAATAATTAAAATATAAAAATGACAATAATTTGCTTTAAATATATTTTAAATTCAAATAATTGAAATTAAATCCATCAACATTCATCATTTATCATAATTAATAAAGAAAATTCTACAAAATTTCTCTATATAGCCGTTGAACATGATCAAATTAAAAAATTTAATATAAATCTAAGAGTAAGTTAACATGGTTTTGTAAGCTAGAAACGTAATAACAATAAACTCGGTGCATAAACTCGTGAGTTTAAACGAGTTTATGACTAACACAAGTTTATTACTAATTCGACTCGTTTTTATAAAGTAGAAACTTAAAAACGGTAAACTTGGAGAGTCAAGTCGCGAGTTTGACAACAATGGTCAAACTAAATAGATTGAAAGAAAAAATAAAAATAACAATACTCTAAAATAATTTAATTAGCTTCCTTAATCTTTCTAAAAAAGTCAACTAGCTAGCTCTTATAATAAGGACCGGAGGGAGTATATAATTCCGAAGATAAGTTTATCCCCAAAATCTAGCTGGCCTCTTCCCTTCATTTTATTGGATATGCAATTTTAGGAATTTTTTTTAATGAAGCGATCTCATTTTATAACGTTATTTATTTTCTTGGCCATTATTGGCCAAAAAACAATCCCAGTACATAACCAGGCAAAACTGAACTTTCAGAAACTTCACAAGGAAAAACACTTTATTTTATCGGAAAAAAAATTGTACTGGTTAAAAAAATGGGAAATTCAAAAATAATATTTATTAAGAAGGATCATAAAAATGATAATTATTTTGAAGGACCAAAAATTAAACATTAAGCTAGAAAGATTAAATTTTCTGTAGCCAGATTTCTTATATTCTCTCTAATTAAATTAGAATCTAGAGTAACTGATGGATACTAATAAATAGAGATCGAATTAGGATCTGCTAAGTTGATTTGGGTTAAGTTCATTTGGGAAAAATACAAGCTGTTGTACCAAAGATTGATTGTAGAAGAGCTTGGTCTAAAGCTTGGCAGAGAATTAAAAACTCATGGGAAAATACAAAAAATGGGTTGTCATGGAAAGTAAACGGTGGGACAAACGTAAAGTTCTGGAAAGATAATTGGATTCCAAACCATGAACCCCTCGAGTGATATGCTAATGGCAAAATCCTAGAAGGCAAGTCCAAGTGTCGGGTTGTAGAATATATTTCTCTGTCGGATGGGTGAAGTTGACATCATACTTCCAGAATTTGTGGCTCATGAATTGAATCAGATTGGAAGGAATTTGATGCGAGTAAGAGAGGATCAGCCCATAGAAGAAATTTGACTAAGGATAATTTAGTCTTTCTATTTTAATGTTTTAATTTCTGGTTCTTTAAAATAATTACTATTTTTATAGTCCTTCTTAATAAATATTATTTTTCTTAGGTCCTTTATTATAATTTTCCCTACAAAAAAAATTCAAATTACATTCACATACTTTTCCATTAACTATTATTTAATATATCTAATGCTCCAATTTGTTTTCTGGAAAAAAAAAATATATGTTGACTTTTTTTTCATTTAAAAGAAACACTAATTGGGATATTTATTTCTTAAGGTTACATTTTCTTTGTATGGTTCTCGAAAGATGAGTTTTCCAATTGCAATTAAAGTAATAGTAATTGTTTTTCCATATTGCTATCTCCAGCTACAATTATAAGATATCTTAAGTAACAAATTAAATGCATTGTTAACTTTAATTATGAGAGTTCTTAGTGTTTTAAGTAAAATATATATCGTCTCTGGCCAAAAAAGTAAACTATGATGAATTTTTATTAATTCCCTTAAATTATCAAACGTGGTTGTCATATTAGATAAACTTTTAATTACACAAAGTAGATGTAAATAAAAACATTGTACCATATTAGGATTGTTTGATAACAAGACTCTGATTAAAAACTTGGAATAAACTCGTTCAATATAGCGTTTTTTCAAAAATAAAATAAAATTATTTATATGTTAATCAATTTTTTTTAAAAAATATTATTCTAATTACCAAATAGTTGTTATTGCTTATTAAATAAATGATAAATATTTTTCTTTAATAATTCAAGTAGCCTTTTTGTTTTTCTAACCTTAAGAAACTCGTATGAATGGTGAGGAACTGACAATAATATAACCATGAGTCCATGAATGGTTAAACTGCGAACAGAGTTAGATTACGTGAATTTAAAAATGTTTATGTGAAATCCTTGCATATAATTAATAAGTAAGAAAATAAAAAGAGAATATCATGAGCTAGTGAAGAAAGGCACCATGGGTAGGGGTAGAAATAGACCAGACCGGGTCAGGCCTCACCCTTCACAGGCCAGGCCTATTATGTAAGGCTGTGGCCTGAGGCCTGTTACAGGCTAAAATTTTGGCCTGAGTCTGGCCTGTTAAAGGCCTGGCCTGCTCTGTGGCCTGTTAAGAGGTCTGTATTTTTTACAGGCCGAAAACAAGCTAAATGCAAATAGGCCTAAAACAGACTGAATGTAAACAGGCCTACAATATACAAACCAAAAACATGCCTTGTATAAACAGGCCTAATGCAAACAGGCCAAAAGCAGGCCTGAGTGAGAGAGGGGAAAGGATATTAATTAATCTTTTTTATAAAAGAAAAAAATAATAATTATTCTTAACAGGCCGGCCTGACAAGCTTAATAGGCCTATTTGGAGGCCTGGCCTGTTAAGACAAACAGGCCTTAAAATAGGTCTTGGCCTAACCTTTTAGCCCGATCAAGCTTTTAACAGGCCAGGGCACAGGCCCCTGACCTATTTCCATCTCTAACGATGGGCCATATATGTATATGTACACACCTCCCTGTAATCTTTCTGTTTTTCCAAAAAAAAAAAAATCAATTCAAAATCCAAGTCCAAATTAGATCTTTAAGATTTACTATGTTTTATAGTACATCAATTTATGAGATTGCTTACATGGAATGAAGATTTAAAATGAAAAAAGAACGAAACAACAAATCACACCTTGATCACGTACTACATGATCATATATATGTGTTCTTTTTTTTCCTTTGTTTTTTTGGTGTGTGTATGTATGTTGGTTGAGTATTTTCACCAATGCTGATCATTAGAGTCATTACACACTACTACAAAAAATACTAATGACATCGCCTATCTACATTGACAATCAAGAAAACAACCATAAAAAACACACTGGTGGCATTTGTATAACAATATGGTACTCCCTCTGATACTAAATAAGCCTACGGGTTAGAGGCGGATTTAGGAGGCTAAGGGTGGCTTGCACCCCCTCAAAATTATAAAATATAACATAAATTTTGAAGAAATTACATTTCAGTCTTATAAAATTTTAATATTTTCATTTAAGTCTTCAATAAAAGTTTTATAGAGGGATTAAAATAAAATAATAAAAATTTATGGGGCTTAAATGTACTTTCATAAACATAGGGGTTAGTGTTCTGTAATTGTCACCCCTTTAATTAGATTTCTGATTCCACCCCTGCCACGAGTACCCTTCTCTCACTCCTCTCTCTCATAAGTCATAAATTTACTCCACCTTCTCCTTCCTTCTCCTCTGAGTCTGTCACTCAGGCTGAGAATAGCGCAAGACAGGTCCACCAAAGTCCTAAAAAACTCTCTCTCCCTCTATCCCAACTAAAAAGATATCTCTAAAATCCCAAACAGATTCAGAATTGTATCTTTTCTCTGCCCCCTCAATGGAAAAATCAGAACACACAACCAGTGATCCCAGCGACAACTACCAACAACAACATCGTCAACTTCAGCATTATCATCAAAATCAGTTACAGTTACCTACGTCGCAGGCTGTGGTCCCTTTCAATGGAGGAGGAGCTCCCTCATGTTTCATCAATGTGGGCCCCACTTCCATCCAAGCTGGCCTCTCTGGTCGCGGTGTTGTAACTACAACTCCTTCCTTGTCACCATCATCATCTTCTTGGGCTCCAGTTCCTCTCGTAGCAGCGCCGCCTACCATCGTCGTTCCTGGATCTGATCGGCCACACTCATCTGCACGATCGGGCGTAAATGTGCTCGATCCGATCAGGACACAACAACAAGGTCATCAGCAGCAACAATGGTCGATTTCTGCAGCAACGGCGGCGAGGGATGTTGTAGCTGCATCGACAAACCCCCCACCGCCGAGAACCAGGGACAGACACAACAAGGTGGATGGTCATGGCCGGAGAATCCGAATACCAGCAGCTTGTGCGGCTATGGTTTTTCAATTAACCAAAGAGCTGGGCCATAGGTCCGACGGAGAGACCATCCAGTGGCTTCTGCGACAGGCGGAGCCGTCAATCATCGCCACCATCGGCACCGGCGTGAGGCCCTCAAACTTCTCAACAACAATCAACCTGCCGTCGCAATGGAACAGTGGTTCTTCCACCGTCTTGGCTCCGCCGTCGATGTCCGCTCCTCATACATTCCATGGAGTTCCACCTGCTCATGAGCATCATCAACCTTACGAAGATCCGTTTCTGCATTCTACCTTGGTAGGGTTGCAGCAGCCTCAGCCTCAGCCTCGTCAGCAACAAGAGTATCAACAGATTCATTTATTGACTTCCGGTCAAATTTCAGAAGCGTTTCCCAATGCCACTGGTGTAGAAGAAGACAACGGAGAACTGACTGAGAATTATATGAGAAAACGTTACCGAGAAGATTTCTTCAAAGAAGACGCTAACCAACAAGAACAAAGCCAACGTGTAGGTAATGATGATCAGGATTCTTCCATATCTTTCTTACCTGACGTGCAATTGCAGAAAGGTGGATCTTCGAGTTCGAACGTCCTTCGTCCGGCTACCAATCTTCTCCCCACCACCCCTATGTGGGTGGTGCCCAGCGGCATTGATGGCGGCGGCGGAGCCGTGAGTAGCGCATTTTGGATGCTGACCTCCGAGAGTGGGGATGCAGGCGTGGCCGCCGCAGCAGACAGTGGCGGTTCGGTGTTATATTCGACAGCACTGACCGGTGGCGGTGATGGAAGCATGAATCATCACTTTCAAGCAGGCTCACTGCAATTCATGCCGAGTTCGAGTTTGGGCCATGGAAGTGTGGAATTTCAAGGTCTGCAACTGCCACCAACGACTTCGTTTTTTGTGCCTAGTCATCATCAGATGCTGGATGATCAGTCCAACATGGTGGCTACTGCATTGAATGCGTTTCCTGGTGGTGTTGAACGTGTGAATCCAGAGGACCTTCTTCATCATGAAGCTGGTTATAATGGCGACGAAAGGGGTTAAAGTTCTGAATGAATATCATCAGTTACTCATCCCAGGAGGTTCAGAAAGTTGTTTCTTTTTCATGGCCTTTTTCTGTTTTAGTTGCTTTTTTATCCTTTCTGTATATACCCAGATATGTCAATTCCTTGGGATTTTCTTCTTCTTCTTCTTCTTCTTTTTTGGTTTTTTTTTCCTTGAATTAAATTTTTGATGCTTGGGAATTGAATTTGGGTGATCTGGTTTAGTATCTAGTGTCTCTCTCTCTCTGTTTTTTCATTTCCCCTTTTTTGTGTTGAACTTGATCGTCGACATGCATTTCTGCAATTTAGTTCAGGTAAAAGGAAAAACAATATGTACTTTGGTTTGGAGGAGATTATATATGCTCTGTGATTTCTGTGTTTGATTTATGTCAAAGCAGGAGTACTATGGCAAGCTGGCATAGATTTTTCTATTTTTATTTTATAGGAGCAAATTAATTTCTGTTGTTTTATATGTCAACTAATGGGATTTTTGTTTTTTGGTTCCTTTCTTTTGGGGAAAAAGTGAATAGCTTCTTTAATTTGAGTGTCTATTTATATATATAGTAGTTCATTCATTTGATATGTTAATCTTATATTTATTTTTTCCCTGTTAAGAGTATAACTTTTTTGGTGGTGGCCACTGGGGAATCGATCAGGGAAGAATTAAAAAGTTTTTGCTAATTTCTTAATTAATTTTAGATTAAAAATGAATTTGGCAAGGATTACACTGGACAAAAAAACAAGGTGGTGCTTTGATGATTTTTCTGTTTGATGGATTGCTGAAATTCTATTAACATATTTTATTTGAATATTTGATATTTAAACATAAACAAGTTAGACTTTTTATATGTATATAGTAAACTAAATCTGACAAAAATATGAGTAATTATTTCTGGTCACTTTCAATGCTATATTTTCGTGGGAAAAACATTTTTCATGTTGTAGGAGAAATGTTTTCTCATGTTACACACACATAAAATGGTGAGACCCGCATATATATATAATTAGTATTATATATATGTGTACGTGGGTCCTACTATTTTATGTGTGTGTATGAATCTTCTTTTTCTCATAGAACATGAGAAAAGTAAACCCCTATATAATAATTAACAACATAAGTTTCTCCCCCAAAATCTAAGGCCTCTTCCCTTCATTATATTGGATATGCAATTTTAGGAATCTTTTTGAGTGAAGCGATGTCGAGTACATATTTTTATTTTTATTTTTACATTTTATAACGTTATTTATTTTCTTGATGTGACTCTATGTAGTGTATTATGACAAGTAAATCCACACAAAAAATTGTACTAGTTAAAAAAGAATTTCAAATTACATTCACATACTTTTCCTTTCACCATTATTTAATAATATCTAATGCTTCAATTTGTTTTGTTAAAAAAGAATATATGTTGACTTTTTTGCATTTAAAAGAAACACTAATTGTGATGTTTATTTCTCAAGGTTACATTTTCTTTGTATGATTCTTGAAATATGTATTTTCCATAAATTGAATTAAAGTAATAGTAATTGTCTTTCCATATTGCTATCTCCAGCTACTATTATAAGATAGCTTAAGTAACAAATGCATTGTTAACTTTAATTATGAAAGTTCTTAGTGTTTTAAGTAAAATATCTTCTCTGGCCAAACAAAGTAAAATATCATGAATTTTTATTAATTCGCTTAAATTATCAAACATGGTCACATTAGATAAAATTTAAATTAAACATAGTAGATGTAAATAAATACATTTTACTATATTAGGATTGTTTGATAACAAAACTCTGATTAAAAACTTGGAATAAACTCGTTCAATATAGCCTTTTTTTTTAAAAAAAAAAAGTCATTTCAATGTTAATCAAATTTTTTTTTAAAAAAAATTTATTCTAATTACCATATAGTTGTTCTTGCTAATTAAATAAATGATAAATATGTTTCTTTAATAATTCAAGTAGCCTTTTTGTCTTTCTAACCTTAAAAAACTCGTATGAATGGTGACGAACTGACGATAATATAACCATGAACGGTTAAACTGTGAACAGAGTTAGATTACGTGAATTTAAAAATGTTTATGAAATCCTTGTATATAATAAGTAAGAGAATATCATGAGCTAGTGAAGAAAGACACGATGGGCCATATATGTACACAACTCCCTAAAATCTTTCCTTTTTTTCCCCAAAAAAAAAAAAACTCAATTCAGAATCCAAATTAGATCTTGAAGATATATATTTTACAGTCCATCAACTTACGAGATTGCTTGTATGGAATGAAAAACTAAAATAAAAAATAAAGAAGAACGAAACAACAAATCACCCCTTGATCACGTACTACATTATCATATATGTGTGTGTGTTGAGTATTTTCACCTATCGTTGTATAAGACACTTTAAACTTTCAGATCATTACAGTCATTGACACTAACACTATTACGAAAAGTAGTGACTTCCGGTCCTAATTATAAAAACATTTTTGTAGTGTAAAAGGTGTTCCTATAATTAGGATCGGAGGGAATATATATTAACATCGCCTATCTACGTCAGCAATCAAGAGAACTACCGTGAAAAAAATGGTGGTGGAATTTGTATAATAATATGGTACTCCGTCTAGTCCTAAATATAACATAAAGTTAATATTTTTTGTGAGATTAAGAAAGCTAATTAAATTACTTTAGAGTATCTTTTTTTTTCCAAACTAATTAGTTTGACTAATAAATTAATGTATATTATAAGGATATACAACATATGATATGATTAAATAACTTATTTAACTTCCTTAACCTCTCCAAAAAAAAGTCAATTATATCTTATATTTAGGACATTGAGTATTATACTTGATGGGGTTGTATATGTTGCGGAGGGAACAATTGCTGGGGTCCAATAATGAGAGAATTCCTTAACTTGCCACTAAGGGAAATGATTTTTTATGAGTGTGTGTACAAGAGAGAAGAAGAGAGTGAGAGTAATGTTAAAGATTGCTCTTGAGTTCAAATTCTAAAAATAGTCTCTCTGTTTGTGGGAGTAAGGCTACCTACATATGACTTTTTTTAGAACTCACTTGGTGGGACCTTTGTGCATTGAACCGTGGAAAAAATGTCACCCTTGTCCTTATTATTAGTCAAATTTGACCAAATATACTATATCAAGAAAAGGAAGTTAAGATATTTAATGTCTTAAATCGATTAACTTTTTTAAATTTATGCTTATGTAATAATGAGTATTAAAAAAATATTATTGATACATTTTTTCTCACCTATTTAATAGGAGTAAAATTGAAAAACGTAACAGTCATTAATGACTTTTAAAGTAGACATTTATCAAGGACAACATTTTTTTGACCAACTAGACTTAAAAAGAGGAGAGAGTGGTAAATATCCAAAAGAGAGAACACCTAAAAAGGTTACTGCCATATGATTTAAGTCAAGGATATTTATAGAATTTGATGATTTTGTTGTAAAATAGATTGTCACTAATTGATTAGCGACAGAACTATTTCAAAATTACGTCGCTGCTTCCAATGGCAAACACAGGTTAGAGAGAAGGGGGCAAATGCCCACCCTTGAATTTTATTTTCCCATGATATGAAAATGCCTTATATTGAAAAAGATGTATTTAATAGTATTAATAATAAGACAATTATGATGGAAATCCGAAAAAAGCCTAAAAGGATGACATTGTAATTATTTTTATTGTAATATAGATACTTTTGTTATTAAAATATATGTATTTAAATTTATTGAGTGCCTACTCTTCATTAATTTATGTATTTGAACTTATTGAGTGCCCACCCTTCATTAATTTCTTGGATCCGCCACTGGCTACTTTGCCCTGTTTTTGTAGTGACGCTTGCAATATATGGATGTAGCTCAACCCTTTCTATTGCATAAGGCTTTATTGTCATTGTTGTTGTTCTTCTTCTTCTGTATATGCAAGAGAGACCCCCAAAAAAAAAAAATCTTTGAGAACTAGATACTTTTGATGTCTGTGGAATAGGAGAATTGTCTGATGTTTGATGATAATATAATGATAGTTCGCCTATCAATTCCGTTAATCCATAAACGTTAATATATGAGAATTGATAATTGATTTTTGATTAGAAGGTTTGTGTTATGGGTTTCTTTGTGCCTTGCTTTTTGATTTTGATTTCTTCAATTCATGGCTGGCCGGTTTCAATTTCTGGGTTTCTTTGTATTTTGACTTTGATGCTTTCAATTTTTGTCGGTGACGATGACGCATGACGGGCTGGTGAAGTGTTCAGCGGTGATGGAGCACAATGAATCATCAATGAAAGAAGATGAACAGTGCGTGTTGTCCAGAGAATGAGGTGAAGGTTTGGTGTATTACATGGCAAACTTTGGAACCAGCTGGGCATGAAGAGACAAAAAAACTAACGGAAGTTTACTATTATTAATGCCAGTGTCATTTTTGCTTTCATTTTAAAAACTTATAGGTATTTTTGCACCTCCTAAAAGCATATGGTACTAGATGCACCTTGGGTAAAAACTCAGGAGTATTTTTACACCTTAACCCTTTCTAAAATAAACAAAATTTTTAATTAAAAATATAATTATGTGATTTAAATAAAACTCAAGGTGTTTTATAGTTTATTATATATGTTAAACAAAAAAATTATATGATTTATTTTTATTTTAGAAGAAATTTATGTGATTTAAAAAATTTATTTAATGTTAATAAAATTTCCGTATGCCAAGTTGCTCCTTAAACTATTATTAAATTGTTCTTCATCAAGCCTCTTAAGTTATCTTTTTTTTATTTTTACCCCAACAAGTCACAAATAATCAATAGATCATTTAATTAACAAATATATCATCAAGTTGCCGGATTTATATTATTAAGTATCAGTATTGATATCCATTAAAAATAAATCATATATATATATTTGTTTAACATATAAATTAAACTATAAAACACCTTGAGTTTTATTTAAATCATATAATTAAATTTTTTAATTAAAAATTTTGTTTAGTTTAGCAAATTATAATTTTGACAAAATTGAAGAATGAGTAATTTTTGTCCGTAGATATCTATATAAGTAGTTTTGAATAATGACAATTGAGAAAAAAAATATTTAATTTAGTAAAATTTAGAATTTTGTGCCGGGCGCTCTTGGGGTAAAAATTCATTGGCTAATTTGCACTTTAGATAACGAATGTTAACTTTTGTCTAACGGCGTTGTGCACGCTCCTGAATAAAACTTTTTTTTGGTATTTTTGGTCCACTTAATAGTTAATTATGTTGGACGCTCCTAGACCAATAGTTCATTGGTAAAATTGCAACTTAACCCTATAATATTTCACTGTGACAACTCTTTTCACGAAAGTCTAATACTTTTTTATCTCCTTTATAGTCAAAGAATATTCTTATTATCATGCACTAAACCACCTTGTGGATTGGGATTCCAGGACCAATAATATATATATATATATATATATATATATATATATATATATATATATATATATATATATATATATATATATATATATATATTTGCCAAAAAGGACCAATAATATTGAATAGCTGAATATTGAGTTGCATAATAGGAAGGTGGCGTGATGACCCTTCTCTATTTGCGCTTGAACCGTTCGTCCCATATGCCATCGAAACTAATTTAGGCGTCTGGTGCTAGAGTTGGCAATCAGGGTCAGTCTGGTCTTTTAGGGTTGGCCCGTGAAGGGCTCGAAGTAAGAAAAACACTTATTTTTTAAAGTCCAGTCCGAGAGCACTAAGGCCAAGGCCGGCCCGCAGGGTTAAGGAATTACTATTCCAAATTTTAATTATTTTTCCTCTGTTTTTTTTTCCCAAAGAAATATAATTAGTAAATTACAATATAAATCATATAACAAATAAACACAATCACTAATTCATAATCAAAAGCAAACTATGTTCACAAATAACTCATATAAAACATAAGAAGCATACTACTAACTAATAAGCGACATTAGTATAATGACTATTATTGTCGTCATCTTCGCCACTATTATCAATTTCAACGATATTTGATTGTTATTTACTTTGAGGAGTAAGTTTTGATTCATAAGTAAGAATATCATGAATTTTTTCTCCGGTTTCATAAACACATTTATAATCTTTATCTACAACAAATAATAAATCAAATCATAAAATTAAAGTATAGTTATTATGTATTTGTACTTAAATGGATAAATAACTCTATAACAAAGAAAAAATACATATAAATTATTGAAAGAACCAATTTCAAAAAGTGTTCAACTTTAAAAAATAAATAATAAAAAAATTTAAGGGCTCGATGGGCCGGCTTATAGCCCTCCAAGGCCGAACATCACCTCACTCCTCCAATTTCCAAACCCAGTCTTTAAAGGGCCAAGGCTTAAACCGGCCAGCCCGATGGGTCCGGCCCGTTTTACCAACTCTAATGGTGCTCATGGTTGCAGTGAGATTTGCATTGTTTAAATATGCTTTTACGATAAAGAAGATAAGGTTGCAAATTTAAAATTTTCAGCTAATAATTCTTAAAGAAAGAAATCATGTCTTTTTTTAAAAAAAAAATAATAATAACAGTTAAAATATTATCTTTATTTTAAATTTTATACACATTAAAAGAATTTCTTAAGAAAATATCAAAGTAAACAAATCTTATATGAACAATGCAAATTAGATTTGGACTATGCGCAATGGTGATCAACACTCTTGATATCATCACTGGACTTGACATTATTGAAATTCGTTTTTATGTTAACATGTTGTGTGGGCTCTTTGGTGCCACACTACTTTATAATATTTAACATTAAACAACAGCTGAATAAATAAATTTATGCTTTAAAATTTGATGTGAATATAGTTTACCATTATGACCTAAAGGATTAAGTATCATTTTTATCTTGGAAGTTTTCGCTGAAGAACAATGGGTATCTGGAAGTTTTTTTAGAAGCAATTTGTCTCAGAAGTTTATAAAACGTAGCAATTTTACCCCTTTGTTAATATTGATCGTGAAGTTTAACTGATATGTATATGTGGCATCCAATGTTTGCCACCTCATCAATCAAATTAGGGTTATGTATCATTTTTGTGCCTTAAAAATTTTTTTAGGAGCAATTTTACTCCGAAAGTTTGCAAAATGAATCAATTTTGCCCTACCGTCATGCTACATCATCATCTACATCACTGAGCCTAAATATGACTGTGGTGTTTCATTTGGGAACTATGTATAGGAAAAAGATTTATCCCAATTGAAACCAGTCTTTCCAACCATTTCCTTAAGAAGAAACCACCTACTATCATCATGGTTTGCAATAAAAAGGGTGACGTAAATCAATTATATATTATCATTTTGCATGTCTTACTAGATCAAAGTTTGGGACAATTCATATATATTTTGCAACTACTACTACCAAAAAAAAAAAAAAGGGCCATGTCTATGTCCCTTTTTAGGGAGGCGCCTATGTGAGCAATATAATAAAGTCTCCAAATAACATCGGTTAAAAAGAGTGTCCCTTTTTTAAAAGGGACGCCATAAGTTTTTTTTTTTCAAAAAAAAAAAAAGCTTCATGCACCTTGGTGAAGGACAAAAGAGTGGTAAAGAAACTTCTGGCAATGGTGAAGCACAACGTCAACGGTGGTGGTGGGAATGTAGGGGAAGAAGTGGTGGCTACGCACAATGATGGTGTGGATAAGGTTCACAAGAGCTATCAAAGACAAAGGCAACATTTGGGTCACCAAGTTCACTCTGCCCACCTTCATCCCTAACCATGTTCTCGAGATGGCCATCATCAATGCCGTCAAAAATTGAACAATTACCTTTCGATCTCTCTGATTTCACCGACCGCCATTCTAGATTTGATAAGTTTTGGGGTTTCAATGCCTTCATTCATTCCTATTTTACCTATTTGGATCAGAGATCGACGTTTATGTCATCTGAGGAGTGCCAAAAGAGGATAACCAAACAGAGGAAGGAAGTCGAGGACAGGTTGATGCAGAAGTTGGAGAAATTGCAGAAGATGCAATCCCTCCACCACTATCAACTAACGAAGTCTTTTTAGGCGAGGTGGGTCAGGTCGTCCTCCCAATAGCTTAGATGGCCGAAGAGAATGGTGATAAACTGAAAAACGTCCAAAGAGGAGAACTTCCAGCGAAAAGATGATACTTAATCATATTTTGATTGATGAGGTGGCAAGCATTTGATGTCACATATGCATATCAGTTAAACTTAACGGTTAAAATTAATACAGGGGAAAAATTGCTTCAGTTTTTAAACTTAAGGAGCAAAATTGCTCCTAAAAAAACTTCGAAATACCCACTGCTCCTCAACGAAAACTTCCGAAGTAAAAATGATATGTAACCCTTACTTAAATGATAAACCATTCAAAATAATATTAGAATAATTTAAAAAAAATTCATGCAGTTTTTTTTAAAAAAAATATGCAACATTTAGTTGCAGTTGCTCAACTATTACATCAATCACTACAAAGTTAATTTTAAATTTAGTTTTTGGAGCAACAATTCAAAATTTCATTAAATATTAGTAGCAGTTATCCAACCGCTACAAATGTTTGGTGCTATATTTTAAAATTTCTAAAATTAACCAACTCCTAAAATACGTCATTTTAACCATTACAAATGAGCAATTTTTTTATAGATGCACATAATTAGCTGTTATTTTAAACGTTATATATATCATTGTGTGACCTCTACCTCGACATACATGACGTTTATTAGTTGTAACTTGTAACTGTTATGTATTAGGCGTTATAAATACTCAAATCTGTAGTAGTGCTTCTTTGTGTTGTTCATTGTATAAATTCCATACATGTTACCCTATCTTCAAATAATGGAATATTGGGGTAATTAATTTGGTTGTAAATATCGTGAACACTTTCTTTTGATCTAATGTTTATGCTCAACTTTGAAAATTGTGCTTGCTGTTACAATATCGTGAACACTTTCCTCTCCTTTGCTGGTCGTGAGGTAATGATAAAAGCAGTGATCCAAGCTATCTCTATATATCCGATGAACTGTTTTAAATTTCCTCTTAAGACCTATAAAGAAATTCATAGTCTTATTGCTCATTTTGGTGGGAAGGAAATGCATTTGGTTCCAAGACTCATTGGAAGGCTTGGAATTCTCTAACAATAAGGAAGACTCAGGGCGGTATGGGATTCAGGGATTTGATTATCATGAATGATGCATTATTAGCTAAGACGGCTTGGCGGCTTATATTGAGGCCTTCGGATTTATGGGCTCAAGTTTTGAAAAGTGTATACTTTTCTCAGAGTGAATTTCTTGAAGTGGGGAAAGGCTATAAATTAAAGCTTCCTGGTATTGGTCTAGTATTGTGGATGGGAGAGAATTCCTTAGGGTAGATTTGAGATGGGATTTGGGTTCTAGAAGGAATATTAGAATATGGGGGGATAATTGAGTTCCAAGAGTCACTTTCCCTGAGAAACCCCTTGATTGTGATGATCCATCGGTGACTGATGGTAAAGTTAGTGTTTTAATTGTTAATGGCCTTTGGAATCTTATCCCTATCTCTCATTTTCTCTCGGATGAAGTTAAGTGTGCTATTCGTTCTATTCCTATTCTGAATAATGGGCTTGAGTATAAATTGGTATGGACTTTTGCAAAGAAGGGCGAATACTTGGTGAAATTGGGATATCATAGTAAAAAAGAAAAAGCTCTTATGGATGTCAATAGGGCTAGTTCTCCAATGGTTATACCGCCCTCCTGTTGGAACTTTGTATGGAAGGTAAAGGTTACTCCTCGGGTTCAGCAGTTCATTTGGCACATTCTAAATAGTGCTCTTGCCACTAATGTTGCATTGTTCAAAAGGAAACGCTCTCAAAGGCCTTCTTGTCCGATTTGTGAGGAAGCTGAAGAGAATATTGAGCACCTCTTTTTTCATTGTGCATGGACCCGTTGTGCATGGTTTGGTAGTAGCTTAGGGGGTTATTTTGACTTCTCTACTATTTCGCACTTAGGGGGTTATTTTGACTTCTCTACTATTTTTGGTGGCTACATATTTCAAGCCCAAATGCTCTCAGCTGTTATGATCTTTCGTTAGTCTGCTGGCTATTATGGGTTATATGAAAGCAAAGAAATGACTGTGTTTAACCATCTTGCTCCTAATCCACTTGCTGTTGTGGAAGAATTTGCTAAATGTAATAATATTGAATTCTGGGGTAACTTCGAATGCATTGGGGTTGAGAGGGAGAGTTTGGATAGGGTTCCTTCACCATGTGCTTGCTGGTCCCCCCTTGATCCTAGAGTGGTTAAAATTAATACCGATGGAGCCTTTTCTTCCAAAAGGGTTTCAATTGCTATTGATATTGTGTGTCGCGATTACTATGGTTCCTTCTAGTAGGGGTATGTTGATAAGGTGAAGTCTATCTTAGCCTTTATGACTGAGGCTTTAGCACTGAAAAGGACCTTGTTGATAGCCATGGAGCTAGGTCTTGACAAAGCTATTTTTGAATCTGATTGCCTACTATTGATTTCTTGTATTGATGTTAAATCTTCTGATTTATGTGAGCGGAGGAGTAGGAGTGTAATTCATGATATTATTAGTCTTTTATCTGACAAGGTTGGGTTTTTCTTATCTTTTATTTCTCATTGGGGTAATAGAGTTACTGATTTAATTGCAGCAAATGCTTTTAAGGAGGTGTACCCGATCGGGTGGGTTTTGCGGCCAACACCTTCTTTGTCGTCTCTTCTAACCTTGGATGCTCAAGAGCCTGATATCGTTGTGGAGGATGGTCCTTTTGCTTGTTCTGTAAATGAGGGGATGTAAATTATTTTGATAGACTATGTTCCTTTCTAGAGTTCTATTCCTTTCTCTGTTAAGAGTTGCTTTGTTGTTTTAATTTCCTATCTGTCAATACTGTTGTATTCCTTTCTTCTCTGTTGCGCTTCGCAATTTGTACTATTGTTGATTTGGTAATATATGCAGTTCCATTTGAGGGGGGGGGGGGGGGGGGGGGAAGGTTTACACCTATTGGCAGAGTAGGCTGTTCATGTTGGTATAGTGTCTAAAATGTTCTTATGATGTGGCTATTTTCACAATTGAAAACCAATTACGTAAATAGTATATAGATAAAGCTGACATATTTTTTTTACTGTCAATAAATTATAACAAAGAGGAACTATTTTTGGAAATTTATAAATTTGACCACATAAATTTGTCATATTTAAGAATTGGGGTAGTACAATGCATCTTGGAGTCGGGAAGACGGGCCTAGCCCATTTAAGCCCTGGCCCTTTAAGGGCCTTTGGCCCTGAAGGGCTTGGGCTTATACGGGCTGGCCCTAGAAGGCTACGGGCCGGCCCATTGGGCCCTAGAAGACTTGTTGAAATTAGGCTCTTTAATAATTTATATGTATTTTTTATTTGTTATAGAGTTATTTATTCATTTGAGTACAAATACATAATACTATACTCTAATTTTATGATTTGATTTATTATTTATTGTAGATAAAGATTATATATGTGTTCATGAAGCGGGAGAAGAAATTCATGATATTCTATACTCATAAATCAGAGCCTACTACTTAAAGTAAATAACAATCAAATGTTGTTGAAATCATTATTAGTAGCGAAGATGGCGACAATAATAATCATTGTACTAATGTCATTTAGTAGTATGCTTTTAATGTTCTATATAAGTTATTTATGAACATAGTTTGCTTTTAATTATGAATCAGTGACTATGTTTATTTATTAGATGACTTATGTTATAATCTACTAATTATATTTCTTTGAAAAAATCGGAGAAAAAGTAGTTAAAATTTGGAATAGTAACTTTCGAGCCCTGAAGAGCCGGCCCAAGCCTTGATGCCCTCAAGCCGAGCTTTAAAAAACAAATGTTTTTTTTTTTACCTCGGGCCCTAAAGGGTTGGCCCTTTCCCGGCTCTACATCTAACCAGTTTTAAATGCCACCCCTAATTCTCGACTCTACATCTAGCCAATTTTAAATGGTACAAATTAAACTTCTTTCTTACAAAAACACGAACAGTCTAAACCATATGCCATTTAATACCATCCATGCATGTCCACCCAGTCTAAGCCATACGCCATTTAATACCATCCATGCATGTCCACCCAGAAAACAACAAACGACATGAGATGAATATAGATAGATAGTCACACTACAACATGTAATATTATCATCCATCTTTACAGTAGACCCTGCAAACGGCCTTTATAATTCTGATTTGGATGTCGAAGCACAAAAGGGCCCAGCAATGGAAAGAAGCGGGTCATTTTGAAACAATAAAACTTGTGTATTTGCCATCAGCTGTTAGATCGTTTAATTAAATTGTGTATAGATTAGCCTTTTCACACCAAAAAAGTGGTACTCTTATCAGAGAAAATCTTGTTTGAGGCACTATCAAGCACTAAATGTGGACACCTCTCCTAGTAGAGATTTGAACCTTAGTAACTCACATTATGAGGGACTATTGTAACACCCCAATTTTCAAAAGCGGAATAATTTTTTTTTTCTTCAGAGTAGTGGAACATCCCAAATTTTGGGATTTAAAATTTGGATATTTTATGTAAATTAATTATGTAATTTTGAGCTATAAAATTATGAAGTTAATTATTGGAAAATTTAGGAATTATTTTTCCTTGAGAAATTTACCGGAAAAGAATAAAGGAATATTCGTAAAAGATAATTTTAGGCTTAAAAATCATGGAATGAATATTTTTAGCCCAAAAAAATTTAATTGAGAAAGAAAATCCTTAAATTGAACTAAGGATTTAATTTTTATAATTCTCCAATAATTGCAATTATATAAGAATGACCTTAATTACAAATAAAAGCCTTTGTGGAGAATTAAGTGGGATAATTTTTACAATCTCATGCCAAACACTTAATTTATTCATTAAATCACTTAATCCATTTGGGCCAAACCCACTTCAATAATCTCCAATCAGCCCACATACCTATATAATCATTTTGATCTTCTCTTATTTCTTTTTTTTCACCGAAACACCACGGCCCACGACCTCCTCAGCCCACAACAAAACATTACCCAACCCATTGGATTTCACTCAGCCAACACGTATCAGCAATAAGAATCAGCACCTACACAATGCCTATTTCCTTATTTCATATCAGCTGCTACACGAAAAGAAAAAGGCAGAGACAAGTCAAACACGCAAGAAATGATATCACAGTTTCGGCGCAACAGAGATAGTGAACCATAAACCTCGAGCCCAACGTTGGAAAATCTCTCGGACCATTTGTTTTTCCTCAGACCAGACTTTTGGTCCTTATATATATATCTCTGCTCATCTACACACAAAGAGCAGCAGAGGGTGGGAGATAGAAGCTGAATCCGAGAAGGAACGAGAAAGAGAGAGGAAGAGAGATAGAGAAAGAGAGGAGCGGTGCTGTGTGCTCTGTTTTAATCCCCAAAGAACAGAGAAAGAAAATAGAATCACGATGAGAATGAGAGCAAGAAACAGAGAACGTGGAGGAAACTGAGCGTCACGTTAGTTGCAAGGAAAGGAGTATGGGACGTGCATGCAAGCTTTAGAGTCAAACAAGTGCTATGGTTCATTTCTGCATAGAAACGAAATGAAAGCAGCTGGAGTCGAATGTGAGGAACAAGGAAACATTGAAAAGTCAGAAACTAAGGTAAGTTCTTTGAGTTCCCTTCCTCTAAGTTCCTGCAAGTATTCTCTGTTTATGAGAGCTGAAACAAAGAAAGTTTCAGCATGTTTCTCACGTCTGGGAATTTTATATTGTGTCTTAAAGCCACACGAACCATTAAAGAATAAAGAGGATGCTTAAATGGTGTACATGCATGTGGTATAAGTCCTGGATGGTCCCTGCTGAACCATGGGTTGCTGTTTTGGTGAATAATATGCTACTGTCACGTTTTTGGAAAATGACCTTGCTGCTGGAACAGAGATTTTCAAGCAAGGTAAAACCATGACAAACGAACTCATTTGATCCTGAAATTTTGCAGAGAGTTAGTACACATAATAATCTTTAAAACGAGCTTTGGATCACCTTAAACGGAGGTCTATAGCTCAAGATATGATTTTTCGAAGTTGAGCTAAAAATCTGTAAAATTTTCGGTATAGTTCTGGAGCAGCAAACTGACATTGCATTTCGGACCCAGTAAAGCTTTTATTTTTTACATGAAATTTTTCAGTTAAATAGTAGACAAATAGAGGTTTAGTTTGATAGGTAATTCGTCGAATTCCGATAAGTATTAAGGGAGATATGATTTTCCAAAGTTTAGCCAAAATCTGGAACGTTTTTTGTACTTCCGGTGAACAGTAATTTTTGGGCTTGATTTTGAAATGGAAAAAATTTTTGTTTCTCCTTGAAATTTTTACAGTAAATATTAGGCATCTCAAACTTTCCAACAAGCCAAAGAACAGATAAAAAGGATTTGTAGAAAGGGAGATATGATTTTCCGAAGTTTAATAAAAAATCTGGACGAATTTTGTGATCCAGGAATAGTGATCATCTTATGGCATGGTTTTGGAATATGAAACCTTTAATTTATTTCATGAAACTTTTTATGTTGATAGTACACATATTAATCTTTAGAAAGAGCTTTGGATCACCTTGAACGGAGGTCTGTAACTTGAGATATGATTTTTGGAAGTTGAGTCACAATTTTGGAAAGTTTTCTGAACAATGTTTGCATTTTAAAAACCTGGGAATAATATAATATTTTATGGCTATTGGTATTATTTTTCTGTGAAAGTAGACATACTAAGGAACACATAGCTTTTGGAAGCACCTCATTTAGATTTTTGTAAAATTAATTACAAATTTTCAAAGTTTAATCAGAAAATTCTGGAAAAAAAAATCCTATGTAAAGAGTCAAGATACATATATACATGTTAGAATTTTTAGAAACATCATATGTAATGCAATAAATCATAATTTATAGGATAGTTGGTACTAATTAAACTTCTAATTTAAGTATTGATCACGTATTGGAATAGCTTCTAGTTTAATAAAGATGTTGTTGAAATTTTAATTAATTTTGTTTTGAAATTTGAAGGACTGTTATGTCAGTTCTGAAATCCATGGGACTAGGCGATCATTTAAAAGAAAAAAAAATGTATACACCAAACTATTATTTTCAGTTTTTATTTTAATACTATTCATTATTAAATTTTGTATATTTTTATGAAATTATGAATTACAATGTTAAGTTTGAAAAAGTTATTAATGGTTAGTAAATTGGGTGTGATAGATTGATTTTTGGTGCGTGTTTGAGCTCTTGGATTAGAAGCAGTGTAATAATAGTTAGCTTCGGCGAAAGGTAACCATTTTCCACTTATTATGTGTATTAGTATGTTGTTTGTGAGTATTTTGTGAAATAGTTATGAATATCTTATTAGAAATTGCCTTGTGGAATCTTATTATTTGAATTGTGAAATATTTGCATATGTTTATTTATGTATAAGAATTGAGAATTTTAATATTATGATATTTATTATGATAATTATGGGAATGGTTGAATTGGGAGGAAATGAAGTAATATATTCCACCACGTGGTGAGGCCACCATTAATGCATGATGGTTGGCTTTCTATTGTCCCACCTGTTTAATAAGAGACGGGCACACTAATTCAATAAGGGCATACGACACCCCACATGTTCAATGAGGGGAAAAGGCCCATGGTCTGGGACATGTGCTCTGAGGATTTTGGCCGGTCCTTATCACATGACCAGAGAGCTTTTTGAATCACCAGTAACATGGATGTAACTTAGCCCATGGGTCTAGTCGGAGGAAATAAGGCAGTTCGGTTGGATTGGTGGGAGGCACTTTGGGAATTGTTTTAATGAAAAATTATAATATCTAATTTGTGATATGAAATTTTGTGATGTGGATATTGGTGAATTATATTTTAATATTTTGTTATATAAATTGTTCCGCTTGGCACCTCACTAGCACATATTAGTATTCGTAATAAGTTGGATTGATAGTTACCCACATTTTTCCAGGGGATAATTCCCGTTCGAGTCCATCAGGGAAAACTTCGGAAGCTTAGGCTACTCCTTCTGGCAGTAGTGCTTCCATCTTCTGGTATACGTTGGATGATTGTATATTGTCACATTAGGGCTCATTTTACATACTCTGATTTATTTTGTATATTTTGGCAAGCAATGAAGCATTACTTAGTCATTGATCAACCATTAATTTGTAATTTCGTTAAGTAAAATGGAGGACGTTACAAGTAGAGCATTGGAGCAAGTAAAAGAGTGAATAACTGATATATCATTAATTGTGGCGTATTTGTTTGTTCATGAAGAACAGTACATTTATCCGAGTGTTGTCATTGTAAAGGTACATATCCCAAAATAAAAATCACCAGCCGAGTCTCACGCGTGTTGCTTACTCTTGCCGTCGGTCCTCGGTTCTCCGGACCCTGAAGCTATGGTAAAAGCTGAGGTCCAATATCCATCGGACTCCAGGTAACGGTTAACCTCATGCTTATGTATGACAAAGTATGTATGACAGATATTCATGACATTACAACATTATCAATAGTACATATCACATGTAAAGTCATCTATGTTAACAGTACACATCACATATACAATCATCTATCATATATGCATACAATAAGCATCAAAGTTAGTGTTACAGTACGCGTCCGTACCTTAATCCGTTTGGATAGCGGTACGCTTGCCTGGTCGGTACGTCTCCGTTTTTCCCCGAATATCCTATAATAGTATTATCGCATTATTACCTCGTAAATAATATCTTGGGAGATATTTTAACCACTACCGACGTTTTTATCCCTAGTGGATTTATTATTACAACTTTGCCCTCACTTTTTCTAAAAAACGCTATGCTGAATTTCTGGGCAGAATTTTCGCTAACTTTGAAAATTCATAATTAATTCTACAAAAATTGAAACGAGGATCCGTAAAATTCCCCGGACTCCTTAGGATGTTTATTTTTTATAAAAGAAATACTAAGGTTTGATCAGAACTTAAGAACAATTCCTAGTTTTCACGTGTTCATATCTTACCCATAAAAATTCCAGAATTTCGTAGCCTATTTTCTACAATTTTTGTCTCACTTTACAGAGCTCATTTTAACATGTTCTTGGCATATTTGAAAAGCCTATGGCACTATGGTAAATATTTCAAACCTAACTCTCCTTGTGTATGGACCCTTGGATCTAAACTTGGTAAAGAAGTTTTAATCTCATCTATCTATGTGATTAGAAAACCCTAACTTAATCTCTAAATTTTGCTTTTTGAAATTCAATTTATTATTTAGTTTTTATTTAATAAAATAAGCTCTTTCTCTCTCCTTATCTCCAAGCCAACAATTTCCCCCTTCATCTATTCTTTGTTTTGCATTTCACTAGATGAAAATATATTTAAGGATCGTCATGAAGTTTTATTCAAGTCTTCTCATTGGTTTTGTAATTTTGGAACTTATGGCTTTAATTAGAAACCTCTAATTCCCTTTTTATCATTTGGAAACAATCTTCACAAATTGAGGAAAAGACTTTGGTTATAACCTATCTCAAGCTTAGATTATGCTTGTTAATAATAACTCCTTATATTTAATCTATGATTAACGTATCTTAAGATACAATTTATTTTGTATAGATTCTCATTTACTTATGCCTTGAATTAAGGGTTAATGAGCAAATTTACCAATGAACTATTGTCCTAGGAGCGCCCAACATAATAAACTCTTAATTGGACCTTAAATACCAACAAACTATTTAAAATGTAAAATATGCACAAATCCGTTAGAGCAATTTAACATCCGTTAGTTCCCTATTCATCTCCTGCTTCCATCTTCAGCAAAATGGTTCCTATTCATCTCCTTGTTTGCTATTCATCTCCTGCTTCCATCTTTATCACCATAGTCAACCACCATCTCCGTCTCTTTCTCACTCCCTCTCTGTCCGTCGACCCTCTCGCCGTCCAGCTTCTTCATTTCCACCACAGCAGCAAGTATGCCTAGGTGAAAATTGAAACATCTGTCCACACCAAGCCTGAAAAATATTATTCAAGATCGCAGAAAAATTGCAAAGCCAGGCAAGAAATCAAATCCATCACTATTAATAACATGAATGTGCTCGACTTGCAGAAACCCAATCGCATCCAAATCTGGAAATTTCAGTTAATAAATGAGAACCCAATAGCAAAGCTAAATCACACAATGAAAGGACCAAATCTGATGGCTTCCTTCCTTTCTAGCGGATTAGCTACCAGGAATCAAGAATGAAGCATAATGCATGGATGATCTGTAGCAATCACATCTTTTTCATTCCAATTTCTTTACTCTTTCCACAATACCGACAGCAACTCCCTCAAATTCTCATCAGATTCGACACTTTACCACCTCTCATGTAATTTGTTAAAACTTAAATGATGAAATTCTTAACTAAACTCTGGATAGAGCTCTCTGTTCCCCACCCCAACAGGTTTTAACAATTTTTTTGCTGGAAAATACTATTGAGCCAGATCGATGAAACTTACCAGATTTGCCTTCACCCGCGCAAATGGACCAAAACCAGAGGAAAGAGAAGTCGATCGGCCGTCTCGTGTTCGAGTTTCATCGGAGTAGATCGAGCTTCACCGGTGCTTCAGCGGCGCTCCACCGTTGTTTGGCCCTCACCTCCATTACCAGATTCAACAGTGGGTGGGATAGACCGAAAACTACTATCAGATTTGAGAGTCTTCTCGTCGGCAGAGTACCGCTTCCTCCTCCGCTGACAATACACAAGAAGCTGAAGAAGAAGGCGTTTCCGGTGAAGAGGAAGGAGGATCTGGAAGAAAAGGAAGAAGCAGAACGAAGAAGAAGAATGTGACTAAATGAGAGAGGGAGAGAGATGAAGTGAAACCGACAGACGTTAGGTTCTGTTAACGTTATTGTGTTGAATTAGGGTTTTAAATAGTTTGTTGGTATTTAAGGTCCAATTAAGAGTTTATTGTGTTGGGCGCTCCTGGGACAATAGTTCATTGGTAAATTCGCTCTTTAACCCTTGAATTAATTCCATTGATTAATTTAATTGATTTATGCCCAATTTTTCCTATTGGTGGATGTTTTGACTTTTCTCTCTCTCTCTCTCTCACACTAGACTCACAACCCTCACAACATTTGCACACACACACACACACACACACTCACAACCATTTTCTCTCATTGGTCAAAACCTTTTCTCATGGATTAAGCTTTATGTAGTTACTTTAAACCATTAGATTTTAGCTTTATTAAATCTAATATTGACCTTCCATTTATGCTAATCTCTCATTGGTCCAATCAATTTCATGAGAATTAAGAATATTTTCTTGATTTATCATTGGCCAATTCAATTTCACAAGCATTAAGGTTAATTATTGGTTTAATCACAACCATTGGACTCAATTGTGTTTGTTTAAATCCAATCTTCACCCTCAATTGTATTTGCTATTAGCTAATTGACTTATTAACTAATCATGAAAATTAGTGTTTAATTAGGCAAGTATTATTTTACCTTCATTGGCTTAATTATGTTCAAGTATAATTAGCCCTCTTTTGATGATTCTAATTTGCCTTTAATCATTTTGAAGCATTTTGCAACTAATCTCAATTAGTGCAAGTTAAATTGTTCATTCATTGTTGCTAATTTCCATTAATTTGTTTAAGTGTTTTCATAGCATTTTAGATGTTGTTAAGTGTATTTGTCAAAGTGTGGTTGGCTCTTAGACTTAATCATGACAATTAGCAACTTAATCTAATGCTAATCTCAAACTCTTATTGATCCTTTATTTTTAATTAAGTCCAAATATCCTTAATTGATGATTTTTATTTGCTACTAGTTTAATTATGAAAACTAATGCAATTGTTTCAATTATTGTAGATTTAATTGTTTATTAGTTGTTGGTAATTTCCCCTAACTGGTATAAGTATTTCCAAGCCACTTAATTGTCTCTTATGATTAAATTAGGATTATACTTAGTTTTGGAGACTTTAAGGTATTTTATAACATTTTATTGCCCTTTATGATTAACTATGAACTATGTTGTATTTATGATAATTTTATGATGTTTTATGATCCATAATATAAATTAGAAAATTGGGTTTTGCCCTATTTAAATTCTAGAGAAAATTTGCTCAAGAAATAAAATAAACTACAAAATTGGAGACAAGATATTCTCCTATTTTTAATAGGTATTATTTACCAAAATATATTATTTATAATAAATATAATTTTAGGGTATTACAACTAGGCCCTTTTGTTAGACTCAATCCCATTGGCAAAAAAAAGGTGGTATTGATTCGCCAAAGGACAAGACAATACTAGAAGGGAAGAGCTTCCGAAATTTTTGAGAGTGAAGATTTTAGCCCACCCATGAAAAAGGCGATGAGAAAATGATTAATCTAACCTAAGGTGGGACAAACAATTTTCTTAGTTACTTTCATAGACCCAAAACAAGAAATATTTAATAGCTATATAGTGCTTGTTTGGGAAACCAAAAAAACACTTTTCTGTAAATTAAAACAAAATTTATTTCACATATTTATTTCCTAAATCGTAAAAATACTTCTAAAAAACTAAAATAAGTATGCATTAATTTAGACCAAATTTCTTGGTAAGGCCATTGTATTTATAACCAAATGCAAGAGATTCAAAGTTCCTCGCAGTCCCAGGGACGGAACCAGGAATTAAAATTAGGAGGGGCGAAATTTATAAAATTGAACCCAGGTGTTTATAAAATTATACTTCAACCCTATAATAATTTCAATATTTTCCTTTTAGTCCTTTTATCAAACACTCAATGAGGACTAAAGTGAAAAGGCTAAAAATTTTATAAGGCTGAAGTACAATTTCCAAAAAATTTGGGTTGAACTCTATAATTTTAGGGGAGGCGGACCAACCCCCCCCCCCCCCCCCAAAAAAAGGTCCGTCCTTGCGCAGTCCCCACGACATTGATTCAATTAAGCTCTGGAGGGATCGTAAAATTGAATTCTCAAGGAATAACCAACAGGAGTGGAACTCTTTGAATGATTTGAGTATGAAAAAGATAGGTACTTCCTATTTGATCTAGGGCTGAGCAAGGTGCCCATATTCCAGTGGGCCTGCTTGCAGTGACAGGAAATTGGCCTATTTTGAGCCCACCCAATAAGGACCCATAATGGAACGGATTAAAACTCGTTCATTTTAGAATTAAATAGGCAAGCTATGAGCATATATTTAAGCTACCCATGATGGCCCGTTTAGTTGAATTATTAATTTTTTTTCCCACTATTCTCACTCTCACTCTACCACTCAGTTCCTATTCCCTAGTATGCCTAAAGAATTCAACAACATTTTTTTATTATTATTATTTTAACTTTTTTATTCCTTATCATAACTTATGTTATATTCCTTGGTTTGTCTCGTTGTATGAGACTAACCCTTTTTATTAGAACTAACAGCCGTTGGGCTTATATTATCAAATGAAAGAGATAATATTACTCCAAATATGAGTCAGATTAATTTTATGAATAGACACTTCCCATCAATCCATTATAAATAGTACTACCAATAGTGCAGTGGTATTGGGATTCATTTTCCCCCTCCTGGTCCTAGGTTCGATCCCCCCTCCCCCATCGCCTTGTATCAAAAAAAGAAAATAGACACTTCCCATCAATCCATGTTAAATAGCATTTATGTCTTTAGTCTCTTCTTTAAATTAATAGATCTTTATACTACTAGTAGTGTAGTGCAGTAGTATTGGGATTAATTTCCCTTCTCCCAGTCTTAGGTTCGATCCCCCCCTCCCTTATCGCCTTGTATCCAAAAAAAAAAAAATTAATAGATCTTTATAAGATCAAGGACTTAGCTAAACACGCCCAGGTAGATTTTTGAGTCTTTCAAAACTTTTCTGAGCTTTCTTATTACGGAATAATTTTAATGAAATATTCGTTTAATTAGGTTATGAACCATTGTTTCTTAATGCTATAAATTTTAATGCTACAAATTAAACATTGAGGTTGTGAATAATGTTGTCCAGGAAGCTTGTCCAATTCTTGATTGAATGAGGTTAGTAGAGATAGAGATAAAATAATGACATGAAAGGGTTTAAGTAAGGTTTGAAAGGGTTTATTTTTTTCATCGTTTAAATGTGTGTTATCAATTTATCATATAATTTTACTTTTTATTTTAAAATTTAATTTTATTCAAGATAATATAAATTTCACACGCAGACATTCACACACACGCACGCACCCCACAGAAGCAGGGAAAAAAATGACTAACAGAGACAAAAATGTTATAGTACCTTTCAGATTATTATGTAAAAATTATATCAAACAAATTTATATAATTTTTTTGATTTGATCAAGTGTTTTTCCTTTTGAAACTTAAATCGTAAAGGGTTTTCATATCTTTCAATAAGTACATCTGGGATTCGAACTTGTGTTCTCTTCCTTATGGGATGAAGCTTCTTACCACCTTTACCAACATAATTTTAAGTATGACTATTTTAGAATTTTTTAAAAACTTTTTTATTGTTAAAGAATCTTAAAAGTATGTTGCTTTTTCTGTAAATTAAAGATTCAGATTGTGAACAATATTATACCAGAAACTTGCCAATTTCTTGATTTAATCTGGTTTTTGACCCCAAAAACAAAAACAAAAACAAAAACAAAAAAAAAAAACCCAACATCCACATATAGCTTATCTCCATAGTCCAGGTAACCTAATCTAGTAAGAGATCCAACCAATACATAATTAGTCTAGCAGTGTAAGGCTCCACTAAAACCCTACAAGTCTAAAGTTCAAGCCTCAGAGAGGGGAAAAAAGTTGTGTCATGTACCCTTTCTGGTCCTTATCATAAGGCAACAACTAACTATTCTCAAAAACCAATAAAACAAGTTAAAATCAATAAAATTGTCCTAAAACATAAGTAGTTTCCAATATTATCCCTACTAATTACAAAAAAAATTGTAATATCATATTAATTATTACTCTCACCCATTATCATTATTAATGGTGAGCATACATGGAAAAAAAAGTAATTAATACTCCTTAAGAACAAACAAGTGCCTTCTAAAAAAGAACAAATAAACTTGTTAGTCGGTGCCTTATTATGAGGATAAAAGAGAGTAAAACAAAAAATTGAAAGTAATTAAAAAAGTGCTTCAGGTGTACCCAAACAGGCTACCACCTTACAGAGAGCAAGTTCTCTCCTCCCATACTTTTATGGTCTGTTTTGTGCAAGGGATTTGGACTGGAAAGGGGAAGAAAAATTTTTAGGAATTGAATTTAAAAAAGATCTAAAAGTGAGGTTACAAAATTTTAATAAAAAGATGTAAGATAGAAGAGAAATAAAACTTAATCAAAAAAATAATAATAACCCCAAAACAAAAATTAAACTAAAAAAAAAAAAAAAATCTTCGCGTCCCTTTTCCTCCCCTCTCATACCAAGAATGGAACACTAGATGAGATCCTAGATGTACAAGGGTAAACTAAATGTTCAAGCCAAGCTTGTTATATCAATTGGTAATTTTTAAGGAAATAAGGGTGTGGCTGCAGATGTAGAAGAAGTTATTTAAGAACCAATCAAATAACTTTTCTCCTTTAGTTTCCACCAAAAACATGTAATTGACACTGCACAGGTGAAATCTCCTGGCCCCAAAAGAAGAAACTTAAATACAAGAATATGCACAGAGAAGGGTAGGTCTTCTCATTAAAGAGAAAAGAGGATGAATCTTAGTGAAGCTGCATTCTAACAGAGTGTCCCTCCTCCTTCCCACCTATCCACTTGCCATAAAGCATTTTATCTGCTGCATTAAAACAGGTAAGAGTGTATCACTAAAAAATGAATATAGTGAGAAGTATTTTTATCTTGCTGAATTAGAAAATTTGTTCATCAAAACTATGAAAAGGTGAAATTTCCATGAAATCATACTTTCAGAAAACACAAGAATTGAGTTAATCTTGATTATCTCGCCATTTTTTAAGGACCAAAACAATTTTTTTTTTTTGGGTCTTGTAACAAAAAATAAGCATACAATATATTGCAATATTGCACACAATGTAACAATTAACAATTAAGAAGCGTAGCACAGAATCAAATTAAAATAAGTTTTTTTTGGATAAAATCACTGCATTATTTCTTACCTATCATCGAGCTTTGTTGTTTTTTGTCTGGTCATTATTCTCCGGATCAGAGATAAAATCCACATCCTACAGAAGCACCATCATCGAGGCATGCATAAAAATCAAGTTAACATGACATTCCTCCAGTCCTAAATATAGGATCTAGTTTATATTGCAATTTGCACTACAAATCACATCCCACATTTATTACCGGAGGCGGTAATAATAAAAGTCATATAACAATAATCATCTCAATTTCATCAAACACCAACAAGCATAAAACTCACAAGGGCTTTTTCTAATCTAAACAATTTTTTTTTTTTTTTAACTTCTTTGGGATAGGAAATGATCAGATATAGACATAGCAGGGGTCATAACATTTAAAGGTTCAGAGTTAGATCTGGCCCCAAAAAAGGGCCAACGACTACGGGCATGTTGGGTTTCATGTTTTGGTGGTTTGCAACAACAAAAAAAGGAACACGCTAAGGCATAGGCCTAAGATAGATTTCATATATCTATCTCAGCCTAAGAAAGCTACATTACATTAGATGACCCAGCAGAATGAACAGAGCACAACAATTCTTCCTTATGACAATACGAACATAACTCTTAAAATATAGCTCACAAGGAAAAACCGTGATCTTTTTCAGCTGATTCATGAATATTACTCTTACTAACTGACCTTTCAGTTGAAAGTAAGCATTAGAGTATGGTAGTAATTCACAAACACTTTAGCGAAGAGCGGCCTGAACTAAAGAGATCAGTAAACAGCTAGGTTTGTATGGTGAGAAACTAAAGAGATCCTAGGGCATGAACAAATGTCTATATCGAAGAACGGCTTATATAAAGGTAATAGTTTCAACAAAAAATTACTTTACCTTAATGAGCTTTTAAATTTTCATGCAAGGCTCAACAAGAATAGGCAACTTCTCAATGAGTTTTGATGTTACAAACTAGGATCTCTACCCTTTTAGCTTGAAAAAAAATGATGAAAATGCGAAAGCACTTGTAAGAAAACAAGCTCCCAATAATTCCAAATTGCTCTTATAGTTGGCATAACAAATGTAAAACTTTTAAAACAAAAGGATTGCATCTTAACTATACCAAACTAACCTAGAAACAATTTGCCGGAAAGTCAGTAATTTACTAGAAAGATTGCATCATAATTATAGCAGACTGTTAATTAATGATATGAGGACCCGAAATTTATGAATAATCATTGCTTCAATGCATTTTAAATCATTATTTCATTAACTCATAATTATTATTGTGGTGATTGAACTTCATTAATCACCAGATTGATGCCTTTTAAGTCATTAGTCAAGTAGTTAAGCTTGAAAGTGCCATGTTTCTAGAGCAAAGAGATAAGGGTTGCAGAGCTTACGACACTTTATCTGCAATATAAAATATTGGAAGCCGTCCCATTTTGACACCTCTCCATTTGCTTTTTTCCAAAGATATTTCTTGATCACCCTTGCACCCAATTGCAGTTAAAACAAACTGGGAAAAAAAAGTTAATATCGTTGATTCATGATAATATAAAATCAAGGAAGGAAAATTGAAAGGGCCTTAAAAATTCAATGTAGGAAGAAAATACTTTTTTTTTTTTTTGGGAGGAAGGGAGTCGAACGTACCAGCGGAAAAAGAATAGCCATAATGCCATAACCCACAAGACGCGAGAACAAAAATAAAGACAGAACACAGGGGCTTCCTGTAGGGCCAAAGAAGAAAGGGGGGGGGGGGGGGGGGGACTCAATATAAATGAAATGAAATAGATATAAATTTTGCACCGAATTCTAATTCTATGCACAAGAAAGCAGAAAAAATTGTTAGTATAATGTGGAAAGTTTTAAACTTGGGAAAATTATTCTAATGATCCTTATTGTTTGCATTAGTAAGTAGGTTGGTAGGCCCCTATAGCTTAAAAACTTTTAAACATGCCCCTATCTTAAAAAATACTTAGAGCCAATCCCTAAATTCTGAACAGTTAGCAATGGAACCCTAAGACAATGGCATGCCATGACAATGTTAATAAATTAGTGATGTGAACTGTTAAAAGCAGACATAATATATATATAAGCAAGTGAGGTCAATAAGGAAGATGAAACACAACATAAGTAGGCAGTGAATGATTAGGAGGACACACACACCATTTGTTTAATCCTTCTTTTTGTCTACCTATCATACATGAAGTTCATTGGTTTACTGTCTAATTCATTTCATAGCTGTTCCTTACCCTTTCGAGAATATTAACTATTTAATGCACAGGTTGCACAAAAGGTAAACACTCACAAACTAACAATAACTCAAAGGGATTTCCACAAGTGACACGGTGATAGAAGTGGAAACATGTGGCAACTGACGTCAACATCTTTATGCTGTCACTAACACTATTAGCATGTTACAAAGGCAGACTCCAGTTTTACTTGTTAGTAGTGAATATATGACCAATTTGAGAATCACTTTGATAACCCATAATCATGAGTTAATCCATTGAATCTATTGATTTTTCCCTAGCTATACAACGAGGTATACCCAATAAAGTGAAAATGTAAATAAGTTGAAGATGATTCCAAATGAATATATATATATATATATATATTACCAAAACCAGAGAAGAATGCCCATGAGGACTGAAAGTAGTCCAGCCTTTTGTCCAAAGCAACTTCATTAAAATTCCATTTGTACCTAATTCAAAAGAAAAATTTATTTATAATAAGATTTTAAAAAAACATTTCAAATCATAACCACAACACACAGAAGACACCAAGCAAAGGTGTTTATAAAGGACATACTCGAAGCAGTAATATGCATACATCCAAGAATGAAGAACAAAACTGAGCACCTTCCCTATGAAAGGCACGAAGCCTGTAGCATAGACCTGCATATAACATTAGAAATTGCTAATTATCTCAACAGAAAAAAAATATAATAAGTTGACACTACGTTGATTGCACACCAATCATATAACTTTCTTAATATAGAAACAAGAATTACACAATCAACTAATTTGAATATACTCAACATACTCGCAAAATCAAATACAAAAATTTGTGTGCGTGTGTGTGTGAGAGAGAGTGTGAGAAAGACAGATTATCACCTTGAGAAAGAAAACATTCAAAAGGATTAACGAGTAAACCTGCTCTCCAATCCCAATCATGATCCTAGATTAAGAAAGTACAGTAGAGCTCAACCATTCAATTCATGATTTACTCAATAAGAATCAACGGCAATTATAAATGAAAAGTAAAATGAGGGCTAAATACAGTATTGCCATTAAGTTTCCAGGACTTTATACTTACCCTCCTAAGCCAGAAAGCCTTTTTGTGTTAGAAGCATTTGCTTTCTCCAATGATTTAGTTTGGCTTGAACTTTCTTCTACAGTAGACTTGGATCTACCCATCGCATCATACCCATGCTTGGCTATGTCATTGTACCTGAAAGCAAAACATTCTTTAAGTATCAGGGTTGACTTGATCAACTCTTGAATTTGCTAATCTGAATGTAGCAGAATTTGAGCTTTTGTTCTTGCCATCATTCTGGCACAGAAATTTACAGTAGCTATTCAAATTTTTCCAAGCACCTGGCAGATCTCTGACAGAAGATCTACTTCTCAAGTTCTAATTTCTGACAGAAGCATAGTAAGGTATAAGGCATTTTAATTAAAGTTGCACTAGGTCACAGAAGTTAGAGAAGAAAGTATCATGGGAATGGAAATCTGTGCTGTTTAGCTGCAGTTTGATGTCCATGCCTGAAGTCAGGAGGGTTTCCTTGGATTACTTCAGTCCACAACAATCATTGAGGGTTAGAGGTTGGACATATTAATGTAAAAGGGTATAGGAGAGTTTTAATTGATTAATAGTACTCTTCTTCCTAATTTCACTTTTCTGCCCAAATTATTAAAGTTCCATTCCTTATTTCAGAAGAAACACACAAATACCAAATAATTTGACAACTAGCGTCTAGCAACACCAAATCCAAATGAAAGACGTAACAATAACCAAGTTTTAAAGGATCATATTACCAGATGACACATAAAACCATGCTGAAGACATATAAAGGGTAAACCCAAAAGACCTGCAGGGAACAATCACATGCAGGTTAACATGAGAGATATAATAATCAGGAAAACACAGCATCTAACAGATATAGGCAGGCATCTTTGAATATTTCATCAATAACGCTCAAGAAGCCTCTTGGTGAGTACACGGCTAGCTTGATATGATCAATAAAATAGCTTTTGAATATATAAACACGTAGTAATAGATAACAAAAAAATCCTGTCAAGATACAAGGCTTGTATTCTCTCTCTCTCTCTCTCTCTCTCTCTTGAAAAAAAAAACAGTGAACATCAGTATCAGATGATTGTAACTACATACTTACATAAAAGAAATCAATGAGCCCAAGACGCAAGAAAGAATAAAATTTCAAAATGCCACCAAAGTCGCAGAATTTATGAGAACCCAATTGTGAGCATTGATCAGGTAATATCCGCTGCAATGTCGGGATGACAACTGAGTTCAGGATGAATAAACTGTACAGAGATTTGAAGATGTTCAAATTATTCAATAGAATATATATACAAGACTGTATAATCCATTGACCTCTAACATAAGTAGGCATTAACCAACAAGTGATAACCAGGAAACAAAGGATTGTATGACAGAACATCATTAATAGTAAAAATTGGACTTCATCAATTTAACAGTCCTACATGCCTCATGTTAATAAAAATAAAATAAATAAAAACCACCTATCATGATTTTTTATTCATAGAATTTGAAACTTCAATATTCCCACAATTATCAGTCATACCTGCCTCATGACTACTGTTCACTTATTAGAAGTGGGAAAAAGAAAATATCAAAAAGGAACTACACCAAATGTTTCATGGAGACCAGCTAGGTGGGTAGCAAGTTCTTCCAAATGCAGGAATCTAACTGCTCCTTACAAAAAACACACTTGAAATCACAAGGCAGAAATAAACAGAAGACACGAGAATTCCTATTGCAGTCACTTGGTGTTCTCAACAACAGTTAGTTGATGACCATACTCACCCAGTTATCCAATTAATACAATTATGTAAATGTAGACTGATTCCTTTGAAGTTCCAGCCATCTTCAAACTATTTTAATATAAAGTTTATACATATTTAGTAGCTAGAAATATATGAGTTATCATGTAAATTAAGCTTTCATCTAATTTATGGAAGCCAGACCCTCCACGTTATTTTAACATAGAACAGAGGAGGAACATCACCATCCTAAGTCAAATGGACTCGACCTTTGTCCCTTACAAATGCTTAGAACCTCAATTACTCTAATTTAATAAACATGGGTCAAGGTGCAGATTTGCCAACTAACTATTACCCGAGGAGCGTCTGTGCCAAATAACTATTGAGAGGGCCAAAATTGCCAATCAACAATTAAAAAATGAAAAAAAAAAAACACAATTTGGAGCAAATTCGCCAACGAACTATTACCCCGTTACTATCTTGGTGTCTCCGTCTTCCATTGACTGTCAAAGTGTCAGCAACGTCGGCATTTCCAAAGCTTCTATTGTTGCTGGGTGTTTCACTCACCCGTTTAAACTCATCCAGTAGTCCACAGCGTTCGACTGGCACGCACCTTGCACCATGGTTCCATCCCTCCAATGCCATAAGCAGCAACTGCTGCTGCTGCAATGCCTGCTCCCATGGGTCCCATCTCTGTTGGTGTTTTCCTTTTCCAACAAGAAGGCTTAACCACTCTTTTCTCCAGCGTTTCCGCCATCGTCCTACGCCAATGCCTCGTATTTTAACTTAATTGTGATAGTTGTTTTTTTGTTTAATAGTTATTTGGTGTTTTTTTTTTCACTTTTAATAGTTATTTGGTGTTTTTTCTTTCACTTTTTAATTGTTGATTGACAATTTTGGTCCCCTCAATAGTTATTTGGCCCAGACGCTCCTCGGGTAATAGTTTGTTGGCAAATCTGCACCTTTACCCATTAGCATTGCAAAAAGGTAAAATGCGACTTGCAGCTTGAATGACAGTAGATTTTCACTTAGAATGTAAAAGCTCAACTCTATATAGTTAAATTACTAAGTCTTTCCAGAATCACCCAAATAATTAGCAAGATTGGAATAAGCTCATCAGGCATATCACTAACAGGTTTACTAGAACTAAATTTGGATATACATTGTGAAAACAGAAATATGCTTTTACACAGAGAAATTACCTTCCTAAGAAAATAAAACCATTAAAGAGAAAGCACTGTCCGGTCCGAACCAAGAGCTTTCGAGACCTATGCCAGAAATTTAGAAGCAAAAGAAGAAAAGAGATCAACATTATCCGATCAGAGCTCTGTTTGACTATATAGAAAGCAAAGACAGGAAATAACCCAATTTGAGAACCCCAATATCATATTTGTATCCTCAATTTTATAATGACATGGATTTTGCAGCATAAATCAAATTGAAAATATCACAGAAACTCACAACAGAGAACAAATTAGCCAACATAGCTGTTTGCCATCGGTTTCTGGGAAACTAAACAGAACGTAGATGAATACAAAAGAGAAAGGATGAGGAAGAGAAGGACCTTAAGCAGAGAATTACAGCGCGATGAAGACAACAACCCTCTTTGAAACCCTCGAGCCACAGAAGAGCCGCTAACTTAAGTTTCGGGGTCGTCGTCTTTACTAGCTGCTTTGCGACTTCCATGGATGATGACGAGAGAGAGCTTCTTCGCAAAGATTCTTACTTCTGATTATTCATCAAAGTTGCGACCTCATGAACAAGTTTCCCGGAAAAAGATAAAAAAAAGTTACAGACTGATAAAATCATTAGTCATTCCTCATAAGAGATGTTATGAGACAACCTTTGACTTCACGAATGGGAGTTAAGGTTAAAAAAAAAATTTAAAAAAAAATTAAGAAAGAATAATTAAATATTAAAAGCTTAATATTCAAGTCCTGAAATTTTATCTCATTTTTAGTTAAGTTCTAATAAATTCTTTTAATCGAATCTTTATAGCTTCATCAATTATGAATATTGATTTTTATGCCCATAATTTATTAATTTATAAGAGCAGTGATTAGTAGATAATTACGGAGTCAATATACACCAAAATTATTTTCCCACACGCATCTAAATAAAATCTATCCTATTGCACATACATTATATATAGATGCAAAGATATGATTATAGGGATATGATATTCTTGCTACCATTTTTTGTTACTACCAATCTTACTACCATTTTTCCACTGATAGATCAGAATCTCATCTACCTTTATAATTTCTCTCTCATATTAAAATTCTAATCTAACGGTGGAAAAGTGGTAGTAAGATTGGTAGTAACAAAAAAATGGTAGTAAGAATATCCTATCCCATGATTATATATGATAACAATATTTTTATTATATTAATAATAAATAAATTTTATTCCAACATTTTATTTTTTAAAAAAAAACATTTAAGGACTATTGGCTATAAAAATGGGGAAAAAATAAAAACTTATTAAAAATCAAGTGAAAGTATAAGAAATGATAAATGAATATTTCTTTAAAATATTTGGGAAAATCCTTCTGGAGGCCCATATTAGCAAGAAAATCCTAAAAAAGGCTCTAACATTCTGCAAATCCTTAAAAAGGTCCTAGGGCCTTTCTAGGTATTAAGTTCAAAACACAATTTACAATGTTACCCCAAGAATCAAAGAATGAAGAAGGCTTAGTATTTCCCTCATATTCTCATCCTCTCCCGATAACTCTGCTATTCCAGGGCATTCGTCTTCGTTCAGCCAAACCCGACGAAGTGGAGGTGGATCCCATGTCGTCGCCGGCTCTTGAGTTTAACGCGGAGTTTCCGCCTCCGCCGCTGCCGGACTTCCCTAAGGCTTGTTGTGCGAGAGTCTTTTGGCGTTGATCTCGGAGAGCAATTACTCGCCGCGCCCTCTCTCTACATTCTCTAATCTCCGGCGTCATTCGGTTGTCCGTCATCATTCTCTTCCTCTGTGCCTTCGTCCTCGTTGCTCTACGGCTGTTTCAGAGAGAAAGGGTAAGTGTTGATTAAACCCTAATGTCGATCTCCCTGATCTCCGGCAGGTTTATTCTTAGGCTATAAATTCTTTGTATTCTTTGGCTTGCGAAATTTCAGGTTCCAACGTTTGTATATTTGAATGTTGAATTGAATTTCCTGAAAACAACTTGCGTTAAAGAGAAGAAATATTCACGAAAGAGCAAAGCAGGCGTTGATGAAAACGTACCCTTGTTACCTAAAACTGATAAGGATGTTGAAGTTGGATTTGATGATTTTAATGGAGCTTTGTAACATCCTGAATTTTGAATCTAATATCTTGAACATAAACCTATTTTGGAAAGACTAGTAGGCTCTATTTTCAGAAAGTGATAAATTTGAAATCAGTATTTTGCGGGACCCACAACCAAAATAATTCTTCCTCCCAACACAATTCTCGTGAACTTTGAAAAAAATGGCCGCGGGACCCACTCAATAATAATTTATTATTTAAATAATATTATATTTTAATATATATTATATTATTAAAATATTATTAAAAATTTTCAAAAAATTTTCACGAGGCGGCTGAGAGGTTCACGGGTTCTTCTTTTCATATTTTTGTTAAAATTACGTAAAACGACCCAGAGACGAAAATTACACTTAAAGACCCATTTTCCAACTATAAATAGACCTTCCATTTCATTTCATTCTTCACAACTTCTAAGAGCCATAGAGAGAGGTAGAGAGAGAGAGAGAGTAGAGATATTTGCTTGAGAGTTATAATAGCTAGTTGGTGATTCGGGTATTAGCAAGTAACAGGTAACTTTGAATATTCTTCCTTATACTTGTGAATTATGTATGATTATAAATTTGTTTGTTTACTATTTTGACAAGAATATTTAGAAAATATTTATGGTTTTAAGATCTGGTGTGGGAACTTTGACTTGCAAATCTGTAGAGGTACTATTTATACCGTATTTACTATTCACATATACCATATTTACTATTCATTTTACTATTCATATACCGTATTTACTATTCACATATACCGTATTTACTATTCACGTATACCGTATTTACTATTCATGTTACTATTCATGTATACCGTATTTACTATTCATGTTACTATTCACGTATACCGTATTTACTACTCATTTTACTATTCATGTATATACCGTATTTTACTATTCACAGATACGCATAGTATTTTACTATTCACAGATACGCATAGTATTTTACTATTCATAAATACGCATATCAATGTATATAATGGTATAATAATGCATTATTTTTGAGTAAATACATTCATCATGGCGGTTGTATTGTGATGGGTGGAGTAAGGAGGGAATTGAATGATAAGAATTGTTTATGCCACCACTCGGTGCACAGTGGATGGTACTTTTCAGGGCCCCATCTTCCATGTTTTTCTCTGGCCGGGATTTCATTGGAGATGTGGGACATGTGACACCTCCTTAGTTGTTATTTTAAAGGAGGGGAGCCATAGTCCAGATTTAAGCTCTATACCTTTGGCCGGGTGTATCTTAAGTTTTGGTGAGCTTGAAACCATCCAGTCAAATGAATGAGTTTCTATTGGACTATATGTTAGCCTATGGTTCCAGTCAGCGGTATACGGTTGGAAGGGGATATAAGGGAGGCTGCATACTGCATAGTGCATTCTGAATTATTCAATAAAGAATGATGAGTATTTTATAAAGATATTTGATGTGAACTACTGTATATCTATAAAAATATCTGTGTATATTATATTCATTTTTTTTTACTATCTACTATTTATGTCATATGTAATTTGCTCGGGTAAGGTAGAAGTATTCAGTAGTTACTGAGACGTGGAATCTCATCCCATATTAACATTTTTCAGGTGATTATTCTAGTAGAGAGCAAGGGAAGGCACCTATGGAGTGAGCTCTGGAAGCTCTTTTGATCTCCAATAGATTATGTTATGTCATTTTATTTGCCATGAACCTAAGACTTCTGTTTTGTATTAAACTCTGAAATATTTTCTGGAATTTATTTTGATTATGTATTACGAGTTTTATTCGAAATGGTAACATTGTAAAAGGATTTGGATATTGTTGAACTCTTTTGAAGGTATTTTCAATATTTTGACTGAGTTTTTGGATATTAAAATTGTGGTGTTACATTTTTGGTATCAGAGCTAAAGGTTCCATGGCAATTTTGTTTATTTTCTAAAGTGATTTCTTAAAATTTTTTTTAAAAGTTCGTGGCAAATTAAATATCATAACATGAGCACTTCCCTTTGTTAGATTTAGAATTTATTTAGCTATTTTTATTTGTTTAGTGTCCTTATAGTATTAATCATAGGAGGAGATAATGGCAAGAACCCGAAGAACTAATTCAACCTCTGCCTCATCCCAAAGAGATCTCCCTCCGCATCAAGATGGTCCCTATCCTCAGGATAACAATGCCCTTTTGGCAGAGTTACGAGACGTCATCTTGGAGATGAGAGAGAAAGTGAATAGACACGAAGATGAACTAGCAAAAGGAAGAGGCCAAGGTGGTAAGGAAGGAAAGGAGAAGGCTCTGGAAGTCACACCTTCTGACCATCAATCTAGGGGAGGAAGTCGTTCTCGCACTGAAGATGGAGGTAGTAGCGGTTCTCATTCTCAATACCATCCCTTACCTATTACTGAGGTTTGGGAAAAATTTCGGAAGTTTACTCCACCGATGTTCGAGGGGAAGCTAGATCCGATTGCAGCACTGGAGTGGCTGAAGCGTGTAGAAAAGATTTTCAGAGTTATCGAGATTAGCTCACAACAAAAGGTGATGGTTGCTGAACAATTGTTGCAGAAAGCAGCTGAAGAATGGTGGGAAAGCACCAAAACAAAAGGAAATGTTGAGATGACGTGGGAAGAGTTTAAGGAAAAGTTCGAAAATTATTACTTTTCCCCTTCAATCAGAATAGAGAAAGAAACTGAATTCCTCACATTCAGGCAAGGGGAATTACATGAAGACGAATTTATTACTCGCTTTTTAGAGTTGTCTAAATTCTGCGGATATTCACAGAACAACTCTAAATGGTTGAGTGCTCGATTGGTTGAAAAAGCTAGACCAGACCTAAAAACAGCTCTATCACCGTTCCTTGATGAAACAAGGGATTTTGAAGAAATATGTGACAAACTGCGCACGATAGCAAGGAACAAACGAGAAGAGGAAGCTGAGAAGATGAAGGGTTTTCAGGCCAGATCTACACACCTCATGAGACCAACGGGAGGAGTTACTAAGAAGCAGAGTCACAACTTCAGTAATGTGAATACGCGGTTTAGCCAACCATCCAGAAATCACTTTGGTGGACCATCGAGGAGTTATTTTACTGGACCCCAAAGAAGTCATTTCAGCAGACCACCGAGGAGTCAATTCAAAGGACCTCAAAGGAGTCACTTCAGTGGAGGTCAGAGTTCATATAGGGGATCCACAGCTCCTACTGCAAGCACCGCCAACAATCAGATGTGTGCCAAGTGTGGAAGAATACACCAAGGACCATGTGTGACGTGTTTCAACTGTGGAAAGCCAGGACACATTTCCAGATTTTGTGAGGAGGAGCCTCGAGGAGCCAAGGATGCTAGAACTGCAGTGCCAGGGAAAGTGTTTGCACTATCACATCAGGAGGCAAGTGCTTCACCAAATCTGATTAAAGGTATCCTCAAACTCCAAGGTCTTGAAGTAGAAGCCTTATTTGATTCTGGTGCCACACACTCTTTTATATCATACGACTGTGTGCCTCGATTGAATTTAAAAGTGAGTGAATTGCCTTATTATATGATTATTTCTACACCGGCGGGAGCTTCAGTAAAAACTTCTAGGGCTTGCTTAAATTGTACGATTGAGATTGATAATAGGATCTCAAATATAGACCTTGTTTGTTTACCCACGAAGGGTATCGATGTAATAATAGGAATGGATTGGTTGTCAGCTAATGACATCATCCTTGACTGCAAGAGGAAGACTATCTCTCTTGCGGATGACTCTATGAGTCATAGTAGACCACAATTATTGTCTATAGTACAAGATGAAAAGCCTGTTCATCATGGTTGTCTTGCGTACATGGTGTTTTTCTCCATTCAAGCAGAAGTAGAGGAAGGGATAGAAGATATCAAAGTGGTAAACGAGTTTCCGGAGGTATTCCCGAAAGAAATGACAGGTTTACCCCCAGAGAGAGAAGTAGAATTTTCTATTGATCTCGTACCTGGAACAGAACCTATATCTAAAGCTCCTTACCGAATGTCTCCATCGGAACTAGCAGAATTGAAGAGGCAGATCGAGGAATTGTTAGAAAAGGGTTTTATCAGACCCAGTGTATCTCCTTGGGGATCGCCCGTACTCTTTGTGAAGAAGAAAGATGGGAGCCTGAGACTATGCATTGACTATCGCCAGTTGAATAAAGTGACTATAAAGAATAAATATCCTTTACCCAGGATCGACGATCTACTTGATCAGTTGAAGGGAGCATCCATATTCTCCAAGATCGACCTCAGATCAGGTTATCACCAACTGAGAGTCAAAGCTGAAGATGTCTCAAAAACTGCATTCAGAACTAGATATGGCCATTATGAATTTCTTGTTATGCCATTTGGGCTAACAAATGCTCCAGCAGTATTCATGGATTACATGAATAGAATTTTCCGACCATATCTAGATAAATTTGTAGTGGTTTTCATTGACGACATCCTTATCTACTCTAAGGATGAAGAAGAGCATAAAGAGCACCTTAGAATCGTGCTACAAGTGTTGAAGGAGCACAAGCTCTATGCGAAACTGTCTAAGTGCGAATTTTGGTTGAAGGAAGTAAAATTCCTAGGCCATGTCGTATCGGCTGAAGGTGTTGCAGTGGACCATACTAAAGTTGAAGCAGTTCTCCAATGGGAACGACCAAAGTCCGTGACTGAGATCAGGAGTTTTCTAGGTCTAGCTGGCTATTATAGGAGATTTATCAAGGGCTTTTCGCAGATAGCTATGCCCTTGACAAAGTTAACTAGGAAGGGTCAACCATATGTATGGGACGAAAAGTGTGAAGCAGCTTTTCAAAATTTGAAGACTAAGTTGACTATGGCACCAGTACTTATAATTCCAGATCCTGCTCAGACCTTTACTTTGTATACAGATGCTTCCAAGAAAGGTCTTGGGTGTGTATTAATGCAAAATGGTAGGGTAGTAGCTTATGCTTCTCGACAGTTAAGGCCACATGAAGGGAATTATCCTACTCACGACTTAGAACTGGCAGCAGTAGTGTTTGCTCTGAAGATTTGGAGGCATCACCTCTACGGTTCAAAGTTCGAGGTTTATAGTGACCACAAAAGTCTGAAGTACCTGTTCGACCAAAAGGAGCTCAACATGCGACAGAGGAGATGGATGGAGTTTATCAAGGACTACGACTTCGAATTGAAGTATCATCCAGGAAAGGCGAACGTTGTAGCAGATGCCTTAAGTAGAAAGACAATCCATGTAGCCCAGATGATGATCAGAGAACATAAATTGCTCGAGGAGATACCAAGTACATCTATTGATGTAATGTCAGGTTTGGTCGCTACCATGGAAGCATTAACTATTGAAAGCACAATTTGGAAAGAGATTAAAATCGCTCAGCTCGAAGATGAGTATCTATTAAACGTGAGGGAAGATATTGAAGAAGGAAAAGAATCGAAATTTGGGATCGATAGAGATGGGATATTAAGGTATAAAGGAAAAGTGTGCATACCTAATGATGGAGAAATAAAAAGGCTCATACTAGAGGAGGCTCATCGGAGTAAATACACTATCCATCCCGGAGCAACCAAGATGTATCATGATCTCAAGCGGAATTGGTGGTGGCGGGGCATGAAGAAAGATGTGACTGACTTTGTCACTTGTTGTTTGACTTGTCAGAAAGTCAAGATTGAACATCGGAAACCTCCTGGATTATTAAAGAATTTGGATATCCCAGAGTGGAAATGGGACAGCATCTCTATGGATTTCATCATGGGACTTCCTTTAACAACCTATGGACATAATGCCATTTGGGTAATTGTCGATAGGTTAACTAAGTCAGCTCATTTTCTAGCAATTGCAGCAGAATACTCATTGGAGAGACTAGCAAAGATCTACATGAAGGAGATTGTTAGATTGCATGGGATACCGAATAGCATCGTATCTGATCGTGATCCACGATTCACTTCACGATTTTGGAAAGCATTGCAGAATGCTATGGGAACTCGGATGAGTTATAGTACCGCTTATCATCCTCAAACTGACGGGCAGACTGAAAGGACTATTCAAACTCTGGAAGACATGTTGCGGGCTTGTGCAATCGAACTAAAAGGAAGTTGGGACGATCATCTTCATCTTGCGGAGTTTGCATATAACAATAGTTATCACTCCAGCATTGAGATGGCACCTTATGAGGCTTTGTATGGAAGAAAATGTAGATCTCCTATTTGCTGGACGGAATTAAATGAGCGAATTTTAATAGGTCCAGAACTTGTGGACGAGACGACTCAAAAGATTAAGGTGATTCAACAGAAACTTCTCACTGCTCAGAGTCGACAGAAGAGTTATGCTGACAAGAGAAGACGACCGTTGGAGTTCATGGTGGGCGAACATGTATTCTTAAGAGTCACACCAATGACTGGCATTGGTAGAGCAATACGAGCAAAGAAGCTTTCACCTCGTTTTATGGGTCCTTATGAGATTTTGGAGAAAATTGGACCGGTAGCTTACAGAATTGCATTACCTCCACAGCTTGCGAATCTTCACGATGTCTTTCATGTATCACAACTGAAGAAATACCAACCGGATCCTTCCCACATTATAGAAGTAGAAGAGGTAGAACTCAAGGATAACATGACGTATAAAGCCGAGCCGGAGCGGATTGTTGATGCAAGGGACAAGAAATTAAGAAACAAGACCATTAGACTTGTAAAGGTCGAGTGGAAAGGAATGGTTCCCGGAGATGCTACTTGGGAAACGGAGGAGAGCATGCGACAAACCTATCCTCATTTATTTAAATAGGTTAGAATTCTTATTATAGCGAAATTTTGAGGACAAAATTTTCTTTTAGGGGGGGAGAAATGTAACATCCTGAATTTTGAATCTAATATCTTGAACATAAACCTATTTTGGAAAGACTAGTAGGCTCTATTTTCAGAAAGTGATAAATTTGAAATCAGTATTTTGCGGGACCCACAACCAAAATAATTCTTCCTCCCAACACAATTCTCGTGAACTTTGAAAAAAATGGCCGCGGGACCCACTCAATAATAATTTATTATTTAAATAATATTATATTTTAATATATATTATATTATTAAAATATTATTAAAAATTTTCAAAAAATTTTCACGAGGCGGCTGAGAGGTTCACGGGTTCTTCTTTTCATATTTTTGTTAAAATTACGTAAAACGACCCAGAGACGAAAATTACACTTAAAGACCCATTTTCCAACTATAAATAGACCTTCCATTTCATTTCATTCTTCACAACTTCTAAGAGCCATAGAGAGAGGTAGAGAGAGAGAGAGAGTAGAGATATTTGCTTGAGAGTTATAATAGCTAGTTGGTGATTCGGGTATTAGCAAGTAACAGGTAACTTTGAATATTCTTCCTTATACTTGTGAATTATGTATGATTATAAATTTGTTTGTTTACTATTTTGGCAAGAATATTTAGAAAATATTTATGGTTTTAAGATCTGGTGTGGGAACTTTGACTTGCAAATCTGTAGAGGTACTATTTATACCGTATTTACTATTCACATATACCATATTTACTATTCATTTTACTATTCATATACCGTATTTACTATTCACATATACCGTATTTACTATTCACGTATACCGTATTTACTATTCATGTTACTATTCATGTATACCGTATTTACTATTCATGTTACTATTCACGTATACCGTATTTACTACTCATTTTACTATTCATGTATATACCGTATTTTACTATTCACAGATACGCATAGTATTTTACTATTCACAGATACGCATAGTATTTTACTATTCATAAATACGCATATCAATGTATATAATGGTATAATAATGCATTATTTTTGAGTAAATACATTCATCATGGCGGTTGTATTGTGATGGGTGGAGTAAGGAGGGAATTGAATGATAAGAATTGTTTATGCCACCACTCGGTGCACAGTGGATGGTACTTTTCAGGGCCCCATCTTCCATGTTTTTCTCTGGCCGGGATTTCATTGGAGATGTGGGACATGTGACACCTCCTTAGTTGTTATTTTAAAGGAGGGGAGCCATAGTCCAGATTTAAGCTCTATACCTTTGGCCGGGTGTATCTTAAGTTTTGGTGAGCTTGAAACCATCCAGTCAAATGAATGAGTTTCTATTGGACTATATGTTAGCCTATGGTTCCAGTCAGCGGTATACGGTTGGAAGGGGATATAAGGGAGGCTGCATACTGCATAGTGCATTCTGAATTATTCAATAAAGAATGATGAGTATTTTATAAAGATAAACTACTGTATATCTATAAAAATATCTGTGTATATTATATTCATTTTTTTTTTACTATCTACTATTTATGTCATATGTAATTTGCTCGGGTAAGGTAGAAGTATTCAGTAGTTACTGAGACGTGGAATCTCATCCCATATTAACATTTTTCAGGTGATTATTCTAGTAGAGAGCAAGGGAAGGCACCTATGGAGTGAGCTCTGGAAGCTCTTTTGATCTCCAATAGATTATGTTATGTCATTTTATTTGCCATGAACCTAAGACTTCTGTTTTGTATTAAACTCTGAAATATTTTCTGGAATTTATTTTGATTATGTATTACGAGTTTTATTCGAAATGGTAACATTGTAAAAGGATTTGGATATTGTTGAACTCTTTTGAAGGTATTTTCAATATTTTGACTGAGTTTTTGGATATTAAAATTGTGGTGTTACAAGCTTCATTTTCTGGTGCTGTCTTTAACTTGTCCACCACAATTATTGGTGCTGGGATCATGGCTTTGCCTACTACTTTGAGAGAGTTGGGATTGGTGCCTGGGATTCTTATGGAGGCCTAATTGGGGATTCCTTCGGCAATTTTGGAAAGAATGAGGAAGCCATTATGAATTTTGAGAAGGTTTGTGAAGTTGTTCATGATGTTGTTAAAACATCATTTTTTATCCTTCTCTTACCAACATATGCTATATGCACATTCAATGCTTATATAATTTGGTGATAACAGGCTCGGTCAATTGATCCATACATTATAACATACTTGGATGAGTGTGCAATGCTTTTAAAGTTAAAGTCTGATCATTCAAAGCTGAACAAGTTAGTGCATGATTTATTAAATATTGATCCTGCAAGGCCAGAGGTTTTTGTAGCTCTATCTGTTCTATGGGAAAGGAAAGACGAGAGAAGAGCACTGTCTTATGCTAAGCAAGTTATAATTTTTTTTAAAAAAAAAAAAAGTAGGGTGGACTGAATTCCATTATTATACTGTTGATATTGATTACAATATGAGTGATTATTTTGCAAAGTATTCGAATCAATGAAAGGCACATACCAGGATATATAATGAAGGTATAAATATAACCATTGTATTGGATGAAATGTGGGTCTATCTTATTAATGTGTTTATAGCAGCCCTTTACATTATTCTGACCTTGATCTGATGTGTTCAATTTATTCAGGGAAATTTATTATTGACAAGATCATGATATGTGCATTGTTGTGAGACCATGATATGTGCATTGTTGTGATAATAATTTAGGTTACATGAAGCATGTTGTTAACACCTCTGTATAATTCTTGTTTTCAAGGACTCGTATGGTGTTCATGTTATTTTGTGGTTGCAAATGTGGGACGGCAAGGAGCAAGAGGATGGATACACAATGCCTTACTAATGGGGGGCTGATGTAGTTGTCAAGGAGGCTTTTCTTCCCCATCCCTGACAGTTTTCCCTAGCTGAAACCAAGGAGAGGAAAAGGAGGACAAGACTGAACTTCTCCCAAACTTTCTCTCTAGCTACAATCTAAAGTGTTGTTTTTGATTAAGGACTACCGCAAGTAGAAGAAGAGACATTAGGGGGCATACTTGTTAGGACACGTTAATCACAAATATGTATTTATCACAAATTTGTATTCCTGAGAATGACATTCACCATTTGTTCTTTTGTAAATTGTCTACTGATGGTAACTTTGCAATTTTTATTCAATGACAATAGCAGATTTTTGCTTATTTTTTATTTGTTTATGGAATGAGAACAACAAAAGAATGGAGGCTGTTTTAGTTGTTAGAGGGGGGCTGATGTAATTGTTAATGGGGGTTGTTTTAGTTGTTATTTTTTTTTTTTTTTGCTGATATTGATGTTAAAGTGGTCTCATTTAGTTGTTATTTTTTGCTGGTAAGTTGTTAAAAAGGATTGATGTAGTTGTTAATGGGGGTTGTTTTAGTTGTTAGAGGGGGCTGATGTAATTATTAATGAGAGCTGTTTTAGTTGTTAATGGGGGCTGTTGTGGTTGTTAATGGGGGCTGTTTTAGTTGTTAGAGGGGGCTAATGTGGTTGTTAATGGGGGTTATTTTCGTTGTTAGAGGGGGCTAATGAAGTTGTTAATAGGGGCTGATATAGTTGTTAAAATTTTACTGATATAAGGGGTTGTTTTAGTTGTTAGAGGGGGCTGACGTAGTTGTTGGGGAGAGGGCTGATGTAGTTGTTAGTGGGGGTTGTTTTAGTTGTTATAGGAGGCTGACGTAGTTGTTGGGGAGAGAGCTGTTTTAGTTGTTAGAGGGGTTGTTTTCATTGTTAATGGGGGGGCTGATATAGTTGTTAATAGGAGCTAAAATAGTTGTTAGGGAGGGCTGATGTAGTTGTTAATGGGGGCTGATGTAGTTGTTAATGGGGGGCTGTTTTAGTTGTTAATGAGGGTTGATGTGGTTGTTAATTGGGGCTGTTTTAGTTGTAAAGAGGCTGATATAGTTGTTAATGGAGGCTGATATAGTTGTTAATGGGGGCTGTTTTAGTTGTTAGTGGGGCTAATATGGTTGTTAGTGGGGGCTGATGTTGTTGTTATTTTTTTACTGATGTAGTTGTCAGATTTTACTGATATGGTTGTTAGTGGGGGCTGATGTTGTTAGTAGGGGCTGACATAGTTGTTAATGAGGCTTGATAAAGTTGTTAAAGAGGGCTGATGTAGTTATTAATGGGGACTGAGGTTGTTAGTAGTTACTAATATTGTTGTTAAAGAGGGCTGATATAGTTGTTAGTGGTTAGTGATAATGTTGTTAATGGGGGCTGATGTAGTTGTTAATTGAGGCTAATAATGTTGATAAACGAGTACCTTATTATATCCCATTTTCCTGTTTCTACACACACAACTAATAATGACCAGCGATGCAAGCAACAATTGTCGTTCTCATTCATATTAAAATGTCATGTCACTTACATCATAAAATTTACAAAACTTTGTCCTAAATATGAACTTAAGTGTTCTGCACAATTGCTGTAATATAATTTATCATACAACCACTGAAATTTAGATACACTTAAAAACAAGTCAACCTATGTACACAAAAAGATTGCTTCCTAAAGGCGCATCTTTACAAAATCACAAATCAGTTAACAACTGTGGCATCAATGAACATTGACATTTACAAAAAATCTGATGGACAAAACATGTGTCCTAAATATAATCAGTACGTTGGTAGACATAACAAGTCATCCTATTAACTCGTTGGCTCGTTGCAATTTTTCAGCCTGAGATCTTATAATGTCATCAACCATTTCTATGTATCTAGAGAGTGATTTTGTGCTGCTGCTAGGAACAAGACTTGCAAACATTTTCTCTTTACTTGCATCCAACACTTTACTCAATGAAATTGGCTTCACCACAGACCCCAAAAGCATTTTATAATGTCAATGCAGCTAAAGGCTCCTTATAGTATATAGCCTTACCTACAATATCAAATGTCTTTGTTAGTTCTTAGACCCCAAATAAAGGAAAGGCCCAATAAAATAGTACTTACAAAAAGCATATTCAGCGGGCAAAACTATCAAACAATTATTTCAAAGTAACATTTGCATGAATCATGAGCATTACAATGGAATAGCATCAACGTTAACACATTGAGAACCATCTATAAAATTATTTAAAGAAAAAAGAAACCCAAAGCAAGTATAGCAATCATTGAAATAAAAAGTTTCTGCCATGTTCTTTAACATTCCTCTCAGATTCAAAGAAAACCATAATAACAATCATAATAAACAAGTTCTACCTATAAAAAAGTCCAACAACAATTAGGGACAGAGTTCCATCAAAATCCAGGAACATTACAGTTTTCTTTTTAGTCAACAACTTTTCATGAAGTTCAAAATAGAAACAAGAAGCACTGTATGATATAGTGCAGCCACATTGGATTCATGATTGGCCGCAATTACTGTATAACGTCAGCAACAAATTATTACCTGACAAAAAATTCAACTTTCAGCTCCAATTTTCACTGCCAAAAAAGAACTTCAACAGCCAATAACTTAAATGTAATGACAACTGACATGAAATCTGTAATGACAGGGAAGAGTCTGGGCATCCCTATGCCTCCTTTTATAATCTTAACAATTGAAATTCCCATGGCAATGACAAGAAAAAGAACTGCCAGTGCAACTGATAGTGCAGATGTGAATCTTAATGAATCTGCAACCAGTAAAATCAAGATAAAGTTATTGAATTCCAATTTAACACTACTTTTTCCTCGTGGTGCAAAATCAAGATCAAGCTTCCATTGTCTACCACCTCTCTTCAAATGATTCATGTATAGCCAAAGCTTGACCTATAGCTACCCCAAGAACGTTCCATTTTGTTAACTAAAGTTTGGTAGCTAAAGAAAAACTACACACACAAACAACTACAGCCCCTTTTCTTACGTTCATTTATTTATAGTATTCTGAAAACCGAGTTTTATAAACTCCTAGAAAAGTTCTTCTTGCAATTTTAGAGATTGAATTAAAAAGGTGTGTATTTTGTCTTTATTTCATGTCTTTATCCCTTTACTTCTCTATTTATCTCTAACTTGTCCTCTTCCTCATTCTCTTTACATCCCTATTTTTTCTTCATTCAACATCAGCTCCAAATTCTACTTGTATCTATTGCACTTCCATAGAAAGAAGTGCACTCTCCAACTCTTCCATCATTTTAGTTTTAGCTTTCATTTTCTTGGAAACCACAAAGTAAGCAATAGACTTCTAAGGCAGTGGGAACCTTAAAAGACCTGAAGAAAAGCTACTTAGCCTTCCACATAGCATTATTTTTTTCAATGGCTTAGGTTAATGTGGGGAACAGGTCCCTCAAGACTATTAACAACAACAAAAAATGTTTATGGTAACAGAGTTATTGATCCTTACTACTGTAAACTTAGACTTACTAAATAACATCAAAGCATTGTGTCAACAGCAGCATACACAAGTTTTAATCTTAATTTTTCCTTTAATTCATGAAGGGGATCGCATTGGCATAACTCAATTCAGAGATGTTTCCTTTTTATTGAAAACAGGAAGGACAAGAACAGTTATTACATTATCTCTCACAATGGCTATCTACTGCTTAATTCATTAAATACAACTTCTTTAAATAGTTAACTTACCTACACATAATTTGGCCCCCTAATATAAAATTAACCAAACGGGAAAGGGAGAGAAAAGAGAACCTGGTAAGTGCCCTCATGATTAGCAAAATGAAAAATGCTCCCTGATGCCTTGTGATCTTTGATTCCGTAACCCTCCAGGGATAGCTCAAAAGAGTCCTCCCTGAAACAAAAATTAAAACCCTCTGATTCACTTGAAATAGATAAAATTTGACATAATTGATGTAATCAAATATTAATAACAAAAATGTGAGAGATAAACACAGAAAGACAGCTCACAGGCAGCGCAAAGACAGGGAAGGGTTTGAGCGGACAGCATCGGAGATGGCAGAGGCAAGTCCTTTTGCGTCTTTGAACAGAAAGTTGACCTTGGAGGCTACCTTCATTTTTGTTCCATCTCTAATTTTTTCGTTCGAACAAAATCTATCCGCGACGACGATGCATGTGATGTGTAACTTTGAAGGACGAAGGTCCAATCGCATGAAAACCAACCTACGAGCACAGAGACGGAGGCGCGGAGACGAACGAGGATGGAGGCTCAGAGGCGGACACCGACGAGCAAGGATGCGCAAAGGCGGAGACCCACGAGCACTGAGGCGCAGAGGCAGAAACCCACGAGCACAGACACGCAGAGGTGGAGATCGAGACTGAGAAGGCCAGAGATCGGAGGAGGGAGCGACGGAGAAGGAGATTTCCAATTTAGATATGAGAGAGGAGCTCGAATATGCCAGTCAAATTCATTTTGTATTTCAGACTTCCACACAGGGCATCAATGTCATTTCATTTTGTAACTTAATACCTATAAAGGTCCTAGGGCCTTTTCTAGGATTTGATTAATGTTTGGGCCTTTTCTAGGTTTTTTTTTGGTAATATGGCCCTCCAGAAAGATATTCCCAAAATATTTTCACTGAGTTTTGTTTAATTTAATTTTCTGTTTTTTAAGTCGGCATTACCCGGTGATTTCCTATAGTTATTTTTATTTATTTAAAGTACAAAATAATAAAAATTAGAATTGTGTGTGTGTGTGTGTTTAATTAGAAAATCATGAAGAATGTTAAAAGAATTCATTAAAAAAGAACGTTAAAGTAAAATTATCTTTTTATTATAGAATATTAGTATTTATAAGGTAATAATTAACAATATTATACATAATAATACTATATTTTATATTTATAAAATAATATTGTTAGAATTTATTGAATAAATAATAAGAAACTACAAGGGCCCAATTAAAAATCTTGTAATTCTCTAAGGAGCTCATAAAAAAGAAAAAAAGAAAGAAAAATCTAGAAAATGCTACTTGAATTTTAAAATCTTAAATAATTTATTTTTCACAAAAACAAGTTGTTAATCTCATTACTCTTATGAGTAACAACATTTTATTCTAGTAAGTAATAGAATTTTGAAATTCAAGTGATATTTTTATGTCATTTTTTTAATATATATATATATATATATATATATATATATATATATATATAAATAAAAGAATCTAATATTAAGCAAATGAAAGTATAAGGACACAATAAAAAATAAAGAAAAAATGTAAATTCCTTATTAAAAATTTTAAAATCCAAATAAGTTTAATTCCAAAGCCTGTCTATCCTTTTCATTTCTCATTCCAATTGTTTAAACAATTTTCTTCCGGTATCAAATTAAGGAAGATTGGTTTGAAAAAATAAATATCAATATATAATAGGGGTTTACGTCCATTTTTGGCTTCTCATCCCCTTTACTTACCTTATATTATTCCATTATAGGAAAAAAGTGAATAGTAATTATTTTTTTATTTAAATTTCAAATATCTTGACTATTTTACTAAAACGAGGGCGGTGACTTAGATAAACAATGGATATTTGGATAATTTGAAAAAGAAAATACCAATGTATTAACAAATTTGGTTGTGTGTATATAGTTATATTGTTAGGCACAGATATCCTTCCAATAGAAATAATCATACTACCTCCTGTTTTAATTTACTCTTTGAAATATTTGACACTCTATTGATGTAAATCTAAAAATATATCTAAATCTAAGATTTAGATAATTAATAATCCTAACCACTATATCTTATCTAGTAAGATACTCTCTTATTTCCTAATTCCTAAAGATGATAATAAAAACAGACTCAATAATAATAAAAATAGACTCAATTAAATATTATTTCCTAAAATCTCTAACTTTCCGCAACTTCCATTATCTCCCGCTAATCTAGTACTCTATCACACAGATATCCTTCTATTAGAAATAATCATATTTAAGAAATTATCGCTCATTAAATGTTCACACTTCCTCAGTAGAAATTTGAACCTTAGTTTGCTTATTTATGTGTATTCTTTGTGGCCAAGAGCATTCGGCTTGAGTGCCGCACACCCTCCTTTAAAAAGGAGAGGTTGTGGGATCAAACCCTCAAGTGAGGGATTGATCGTATAACCTCTCTTATCAAGGAGACTTGAGCCAAAGCTTCTGGCCAAATAAAATCTTTAGATCATTTTGTATTCGGACCTACACTCTCTATCTTTGAAACAAACCCATAAGTTAATGCCATCTACAAACTCCTCCAGCAAAAAGGGACATACAGGAAGGTATGAATGGGAGTACCATTACATTCTATATCATCTTCACAAGAGTCTGAGTGAAATATTTGTCGCTTACAAATAAGCAAAGAACTCTAATGAAAAGAACAAATCTATCACATTTGAAGCCGGGGTGGAGATATTTGGGTACAAAAAATCTCAAGCACAATAATCTATCCGATGGTCCCCGCCCCTATACCATTCTCCTAAGTTGTAACTCAATTATGAGATGTTAGCAAGGCATGTCTGCACAAAATATCCAGTTCAAGTAATTCTCAAAGTGAACTTCAAAAATCATACTTGGTTCGTCCACTTGCCAGAATGAGGCATAACATGTCTTCAATGATGGGAGAGGATTTATAGAAGTTCCAAGACTCGAGCATTAGGCGTTTTCTTGATCCTTTAAAGTGTACAACCTGCATTATAAAAATAAATCCAATACAAGAATTTTAGTTAAATAAGGCTTACTTGTACTTTAGTCCCCTTGGTTTCAGTAAAAATGCTCCAATTCAATCCTTGCAGTTTTGAGCAGCGAATTTATGTACAGGTTTGATCAAAGATGCAAAATTGTTCAAAACATAAACAATCCGAAATCAGTGTCCTCTGACGGGACACTTCAGATAACTTTAGGAAAACTTTACATCTTGCATAAAACCAAAGGATGTAAATGTACCACTTGAAACAAAGGGAGTAATTGCAACTCTTATTTTCAATTCAAACTAAATAGCACCTTTAGTACAAGGGAGAATTATTGTGCAGTCCCACAAGAACAATCAAAGCACTAAAAAGTCTCAACAAGGTAGCAGCATAACAAGATCCAGTGTAAGAAATAATAACAAATTGCATACAACTCATTTATTGTGGGACTTTTTAGTAATTAGATTGCTTATGTGAGATTGCACAATAATTCTCCCGACTAATAATGCAATTTTTGAGGGGGGAGAAAAATCAGGCATCCACTAAAAGATCTACTGCAGGCAGCAAGTTATACCTTAACATCCAATGGCATGCCATGAAATTGACCAGCACCCTCAGGTGGTGTCCAATTGTACGTGACACAAGGTAAGAACAGTACTGAAGTACCACCAATGTCTTCAGTGAAAGGCCGCGCCTTCGAAAATCTGCTGGCATCAAAAGATGGATGGGACTTCACCACCCAAGCAAGAGCTAATTGATCACCAAGCATCCGAGAAGCATTCATGTATTTTGAGCTGTAAATTTTCAAAACCTCTTGTAGGAAAAGCTTTGCCCTGCTATCCACAAAATTGTTGAATTCAAGGAATATATAAAAATAAGGGCAAAAAAGAGAGAGAAAGAAATGATATCTAATTATCAAATGATTTTTGAGAAAAACTTCATTAAGAAATAGAATCATATCCCCACAGGTAATAACCAAGTGCAAATTGGAATATAATATAAGGGCAAAAAGAGAGAAAAAGAAATGATATCTAATTATCAAATGATTTTTGAGGAAAACTTCATTAAGAAATAGAATCATATCCCTAAAGGTAATAACCAAGTGCAAATCGAAATATAACAATGCTAATTGCAGGTAATGTACGGGACATGCAATTCGCAGTAGTTACACCTGATATCATGGCTGCTCACTATTTCCCAGAGGTTGTAATCATATCATTTTCGTTTAGCAACAATATAAAAATGGTGACACACACACACACACAGATATATATATATATATATTATTCTGGGCTTCATCCCATACTGATACTGTAAGTTGTTTCTGATAAATAAGCCAGGAACGTAGTTGTATAGAAGACAAATGTTCATGTGAAGGATGACAATAGACAAAGTAAAGATACAAGCCCAGCAATTACTAAGACTGCAAAACCATTTATTTCTCTCCCACTATTTCAGGCCAATATGAAATATATTCACTCAAAATAAAAATCAACGCAGATCAACTTATGCACCTCAAAATTGCATCAGCAGTACCCCTCACTGCAATGAATCCTGAATTCAAAGGTTGAGCCTTATTGTTCCTGAAGGTCAAAACCAGATGAAAATTTTGGTGGTCTCGGAAAATATGTCCTAAATCATCAACCACTGCTATATCAGAATCAGTGAAAATATAGTGTGTGATATTCCCTGGCCCCTGAGAATGCTCCTGAAGCTTTGTTTCTAAAAAGCTCTGCCGGAAAAAAACAAAAAACAAAAAATGATCTTCATTTTAAAAAGATGATATATGCATTCTCCTAATAGTTACATAAAAGTATGATACAAGAGCACAACCCTAAATAAGGAGATCAAATATATAATGAAACTGACTCTGTTTTTATCATTTAATGACAAATAAGCTGAATTCCCCTGTCAGGAGAAGTATGTACAGAAAAGAAGTACACAGATATTAATTTCTCTTCAATTTCAAAACCTTCCCACAGCTTCTCTCACATTCTATCTCCTCACCTCTCAGTCCCAACTGGACTTAGTTATGCTACCCATTAATTCTGTTTGTCCTGGAGGATTGACCTCACTAAATTTATTATTCTGTTCCCATCAATATCAAAGTGAGAAAATGGAAAACTATCATAACCAACGAAATACTTCAACCAGTTGAACCACTAAAATTATAATCATGACACTGTTGATTGTGCCATTAGAATTATCATAAACTGGTAACAAATGAAGGAAAGATATTAAACGGTATGAAAAGCAACAATTTAAACCTCCAGAAATGCTCAATCTACCATGAATGCAACATGATCTTACAATGTAAGACCTGATCCTTTGAAGCATCAACTTGTCGCGTGAATATTCACCTTGAATCGGATAAAGAAAAACCCTATTTTTGTGCAATGAAAAGTCAGATGCTGGGTCAGTAAGAATGATCACGCTGCTCTGGGGCATTGCCACCTGCAGATTTCACACATATCAAACACCAAATGAGGTCTACTAGGTATCAACAATGTTAATCAAACCTCAACCAAATTATCAAAGGAAAATGACTTGCTACAGAATGTATAGACAATATATTTAGTCCAGTTAGATAATTTAACATATAATTTGATTAGATAACAGAAAAATTGGTAATCATGCCCAAAATGAAGTTATTTAATTGATACAAAGACAATTGAATTTGAAGGATCTTGCATGTATCATTTATTCAAGATCATGATAGATACTTCTGAAGACAATAATAAGAATGCACAAGGCATAACAAGCAAGGCTTGTGAAGGCAGTACTTTCAAAGACAATAACATCTTACTATTTCCAGTTAGCAAAAATTGAAATCCTCGTCATTAACTGGTCCAGAAAGCATTAAAGCCGCCACATAACTCATTACAGAAACAACATGGGAATGATAAGGGAACAAACTTCTGGCAATATAGCAGTAACTTTCACAAGTTGAACTTGATAACTACCTGAATGAAATTAATGAAGACATTTAACACAGCCATTGACCTCTGCACCTTATTATATGAAGAATCCCCAATAACTGTATTTGATGATCTATCATCTACGTTTCTTACAGAAGAATTGTAAATGGTAAAGACCGTAACAAATGCAATGTCCTCAACAAGTGACACATTACGAGAAGAATGAGTCTTGTTGAGAGACTTTGTTCCTGTGCATTGTTTTAAAAAGGATTAAAAAAGAAAAAGCAAAGAGTCAGCGTTAAAAAAGGTTAAATACATTATAAGAATCATCATCAATCAACAATTATGTATAAAATTGAACTGGAATGCAAGTTGCGCTATTACATGGGGTTGCATGCAATTTTTCAATAATTTAGCATTTAATGCAGTATTGCACAGGCCAATACTAGTTTATTTAAATAAAGAAGAGATTATACAAATGTCAAATGAAAAACATCATGAAAATATAATTGTGATATTGTATCATAGGACCTTTCATTTAAAATAGAACACAAAATATTGGATAAAATCATAAAAATGAAATCTCTTAAATTATAAACATTAAGGGTAATAGTGAAATTTCAGGTTTAATAATCCTCCAAAATAATTGGATACCAAAGACCGCCACCTTGTATCCTTGCCAACAAGCAATGTCTACAAGTCATTGAAACTGGTCTTTGTCCTACCATGCCATCAGGGGGGAAAATAGGGTTAGGAATCAACAGCAAAGGCTACTTTGTGCACAATAAGACCCCTGAAAGGCTCCCTAGTAACTTCTATGAGGCAGTACTGAAACCCAATATCAAAGTAGCCATCAATGAGAAAGTAAAAGCCCTTGATAAAAATAGTGATAAGGATATGATGGGCCCAGGGCAAATGGTATAGAAATACTGAAAATGCATAATAAGAAATAATAGGTATAATTGGGGAGGGTTCAACGCTGCTATAATGGTTTATGAGGTATCTGGAAGGGTAAAACAAGGAAATAACAGCGTCAACCAACTCATATGGTTTGAGAGGTGAGCGAGAGTTTTTAAGTGTGGGAGGGTTTAAGGAAGAATTAACTTTTGGTGCATAGTCTTACACATCTCACTATCTCAGAAGCTAGAGAGTGTCTATTTCATTTCTTTCTGCATTTATTTTTCATCATGTAAACCTATAATCAGTCAATTCTATCTTGGAACTACAGATTCATATACATAAAAGTAACATTTACTATGAATGACATCCCTGCACTGATCATTCCAGCTGCACACAGTTCTTTGAGTTCACTAACTTCTAATGATTAGCTACCATGGGATTTAGTCCCTCCACCTCTCGTACCATAAGCTTCGATTTCATAACTATTTTAGCATCTAAGAAATTATGCAAGCTCACTTTATCTAATAGAATATGCACTAGCTGTTTCATAACTTCTCCAAGCTCCCTCGTACTAAAAATAGCATAATTAACCAATTGACAAAAGTTATATAGATTTTTCATTCTAGATAATTCAGTTGTTAGTATTCCAAAAATCAGAAAGAAATTCTGAAATTTGTCATGCGTATTAGAAACAATAAACAAAAACATAATTGTACAAAATGCTATGAAATTCAACTTATTTATTAAAAGAATCAACTTATTAATGATAACACAAGAACTAATGCTGCTTTCAGAAACAAAACAACTTAAACAACCAGTCAATAAGTTTCAGTTAAACAAGCAGTCAATAAGTTTCAGTGTCTTTTAATAATATTTGCAAACTGATGCTGAAGTATGTAAACGGAATTGAGTGAGATGATTTCAAGATGTCATGAGTACACTTACGTTGAATAAGTGTGCAAAAGTTACAATCATTATGGAGTATCAGGGAAAGAAGCCTTATTCAATAGGATATAATGTTCCTCGGTAACTCAATAACATTATGGCTTTGATTAGGAGGGACCAAAACACAAGGTCCTATGTTCAAATTACTACTATATTTTGTGACTAGTTAACAACTGAAAATAGGTTAAAATCTTTTCTTCACCATATCTAAAAATTTACTACTTCATCAAGAGAATTAAAGAACCTTGGCATTGCAAACGATTAGGCAGGCCTTGACCAGCAGCAGAACCAAGAACCAGATGATCAAATTTATTTTGAAGTTTCTTCTGGGGTTCCTGCACACTTGAATTCTGGTGCAACTCCAAGACTGATACAATGGGAATGAAGCTTGCTAATAAGGCCCCCTCTATACATCAAATGACAAGATGTTTTGGACAAAATATAAGTGAACGAATTACCCACCAGATAACAGATGGGGAAGAAAGAAAATAAGAGGAAAACCAAACAGAAAACGGCGCCATCCACTGCAAATTTTCATTTTCATGCCTGCTATGTTCTCATCTGCATCCGAATGACAAAAAAAATAAGCAGAAACAACAAATAATTGGACCTTGCACTTTGGCTCAATTGAAATAAAAGAGATGAACTTGAAAAAAATTAATTTACAGGAAACTTTGATATCATACCAAGTCGAAGAAAAAGTGAATGGAAGGGAGCTTATTTCTCAAACATCACAAGGTTTTTCTGCAAGCCTCAAACTGTCACATTATAGAAACATTCATCAATAAATAAAAGTAATTAACAAATTTAAATTTAAAATATTTTCTCCAAATATGTGCAAACACTGAAAGTTAGACCTATACAAATAGACTAGGGCTGCACAACAGACAGACCAAACCAGGTTTCTGAAATCCCTTCGGATTTGACATATTAGTCTCTGGTCTGCTCCAACCCAGAACAAACCTGGAGTCAAACTAAACCAAGCTTGGTCTCCCAGGCTACAAGACAAGTCAGCCAAACCAACAATTTTTTAAATATTATTCCTTGAAATTCACTTGAACAATAAAAATTTAAAAAAAAAAAAAATCCAGAACCCAAATTTTAGCGTGGAGAAGAAAGATGAAATCTGACAATTCAAACCTCACCAACAAACAAATTTGCACCAAAAGAATACAGAAATATCATCTTTCATCAATGAATGAAAAATATCAAATCTGATCTACAAAATAAAAAATCAGATCATTGAAGCACAGAAATCTACATATACACAAACTTGAAACACGTAGTTGAAGGGGGACTTGCAACAATGAAGCGGAGACGAAGAAGGAACAAAAACGGTAAAGGTCAAAGCAAACGAAGGAGGACATGGTGGCAACGGAGGAGAGAAGAGGAGGAACTTGCAGATCTAGGTGACAGAGGATTCCCTACCTGCAAATCCTTGGAGCTATGATGGTAAGAGTGCAGAGGGAGAGTCGAAGACAGCCACAAGTCACAACCATGGAGAACGCCTACTAGACAAGAAAGAAGGCAAAGATACAGAATGCAAGGAGGCACACCGCTAAACTCAGATGATCAAGGTGAAGATGAGATGGAGGGGAGGAGGACAGAATGGGGAGGAAGGAGGGGCAGACAGTGAATTGAAAGGGCCAAGGAATATGTGTAGAACCCATAGAAGAATACCTCTCAAAGAATTTTTCTTTATATCATTTGTGCTAGGGAGATAATTAGTTAATTGCTCTTCTTAAACATTCTGAAAAGGACTTCCATTAATTTGTTGTTTTATCATCTATATCGCATATTAACAATAGAAGAAAACAATTATTTAGTTTTTTATGACTATAAAAAAGATAGAAATGCATTGTGCAAATATAAGGAAAATAATAGTATACAAAACATGAATTCATAATCATGTAAGTTCCATAATAACAATTCAAATTGTAATATCTCAAACAGAAGCCAGAACCATCATAATTACATTCCAAACGGCTCTTAATAAAGCAGAAAGAAGAAATGGTGCTTTTGCATGACCTATCTGAATGGTGCTTTCGGAATAGGTCATAAACAATCCGAAGTAAATTAATAAATCATCCTATAAGATGGCCCTGCCCCTGCTATACCACAAGAGAAGCACTGGCATCCATTTCCCTACACTCACATTGCAAACTCCTAACATAGCATGTAGCAAGTTCCCATAGAATATCGTGTGGAAGTCTTCATCAAATGCACTTTTCTGAAGGATCAAGAAATCAGTTGTAAATGAAGATGCCACACCAATAGGTAATACAAGTGCTGAAAATTTTCTCTTATAAAGTGAAGTGGTATCTAAGTCAGCTTACACACGTTTCAATTAATCCACTGCCTTGGCTCATTCAAAGGCAAGCTATCCACAATGATGATAAAGGGATTTGCAAGGAAATTCATTGTGGCATGGTCTCAAGAAATTCGCAAAGCTAGAATTCAAACCTATAGCAATCCACCTCACCATATGTTACATGCCAAAACAAAGTCAACCACTTCGGAGCATGGAATTGCAAAGAAACTTGAAGGGAGTGACCCTCCAGTTCTAACAGTAGGAAATTACTACATTGTTAACTTCCATAAACATCTCAGTAATATCATAAGAGGTCCGTATCTTTAGTTTTAAAATCATACCCAATTGTGAGTTAAACTAATTGAACTAGAAATTTGTCCAGGTTCCATCCCTAAGCTTTAACTTCTTGACTATCTTTCTTCTTAATAGGTTTCATGTGATTCTCAACTTTTGCCATGAGGTGAATGTACCAATATCTCGTACTCATTAATGGATGCTTTTCAACCAAAAAGTCCTTTCTATAAGCCTCCCTAAGAATGACAGTCTGAGTCTTAATCTTATTAGAAATATAAAATATTCCTGGGTGATGAACCAAAGCCTTCCTAAACCTTGTCTCCAGCCCCAAACACCCTCCTAAGGACAGCAAATTTTTTCTCTCTGTCTTCTTAGAGACAAGAAGGCAAAGTAATTCATGCAAAATCGCCACTACCCACTTCTCAGCCTGGTCACTATTTGGCTCAAGATGAAATGAATTTTCATATGGAGAAATGTAAGGCAGTGATTGCCACTCCTCAACCCAAGTCTTCACCTTCTTCTCCAAATCAAAACCTTTTGGCAAACACATTGGGAATGCAATATCATGCCTTCTTCCTCCACCATAATATGAGTTGATTGCCCGCTTCTCCAACTGAGACACAGCAAGCTCCTTTCTCCATGAAACAATCTCTAAAGCAAGCACCTCTTTCCCTGTCAATGGATCTTCCACTTCACAAATGTCAAAGTAATCAGGGTAATCAGCTAAAAGCACTGTTATGTAATCATGAGGAAGACCTAGATCCCACTTGAACTTGTCAATTATATAAACGGGCAATCTTGAAACGCCAGCAAGCATTAGAAACCTTGTGAGCCTCATAACAATATCTTGGCGGATGGTTATTGAGCTATGAATAGCCAATTCTTCTTTGTGGAGGGCTAACGCCGGATGAGTAAGCTTGACATGAAGAGGTAGTCCAGGTCTAGGTTGGAATTGCATGAAGATTGAATGATATGTATCAATAAATTTGGCTGTTGTGGTGGGAAGGTTGAGAGGGGACTTGAGCAGAGAAATAGTGGAGAGGGGGAGAGATTCGGAAGGAGATGAAATAATATGACTCATGAGGAAAATTGCCTGTTTGAGATTCTTCTCTTTCTCCACCACAGAATCAAGATATGGGTCTCGGACCCATTTGACTTTTGCATTCAAAAAAGTTCGGAAGAGGTTGAGCTGGTATGGAGTTTTGGAGGGCAAAGCCATGAACCATCAGCTCACTGCCACGGAGCACAATGAAAATTAACATATTTAATAAGTAATTTCTCCCCCTTTACCAAAATAACACTTTTGAACACAAAATAAGATTGTAGAAAGTATCACATTACACTATCCCATTGTCAACCTGTTCCTTGCCATGGAGGACAATGTCACTTTGTCCCTCCACACAATGACGAGGGAATCAAATGCAAAGCAATATAATTATACAGATGAAGTAAATTTTTGTACAATTAGACAAACAAGGTGATAAAGCTAAAATACCAATTCAAGAACAAAATTTTTTGTTTAGAATATAAAATTAAAAACATCCATAAATTTCCTAAATAAACAATACAAACAAAAGATCAAAGTTAAGGCAGCAACAAATTCCTACTACAAAGCAATGTAAATAACCCGACCTAAATAATAGAGAATATTGAGAGTGAGGAAAACATATGAATCTTAGTAAGGGCTATCTGGATCCCATTTACAGTTTTCGAAATAGCATATACAGAATGCTAAAGACTGGCAACTCAGCAAACTAAGTAAAATGATATAACTTAGTCCTGCGCGCGGATGAGTGTGTTGCGTATGAAGAAATCCCTTCTCAGTTGATGTAAAACGTTACATGGTGTTCAAATTCAACTGATTTATTTGACAGAATCGTCGGCAATCAATTTCAGAAGGACATCACAGCAAAGTTCATTTCATAACATCCAATCGAATTATAATTTGTTTATTTTCAGAATATAGATATGAGAATTTAAATAATTATACTTTCCTAACTTAAACCGACCAGTCAGAGCTAGAAATTACCAGTAAAATCAATTTCTTCAACAGATCACCACAGAAAGAAATCACCGAATAAAAACCGACAGTGAAGCAAAACTCAACTATGGAGATTAAAGTGCTGATATAGATATTCACGGAACGGAAGTTTAGAGATTTTATTCTTCCCCAGCAAAATGCAAGCGGAGGCCCTCTTCTTAAGCACCAGCGAATGGACGAAGGAGAGAAGCGGCGGAAGAAGGCAGAATGAAGAGATTTTTCTTTTCGATTTAAATTAAATTAATTAGTTAAATATTTATATATATATATATATATATATATATATATATATATATATATATGAATCCTAAAACATTTAGGATTTACAAGTTAAAAATGATTTTTTTCAAAATATTTTTTTTTTCAGAATAAATTATTAGAAAAGGTGATTTTGATAAAATGATATGCTTGGATACTGTTATTAGAATAACTTCCTCAAGGTTAAATTTATTAAAAATGACATTAGCTTTTAGCTTTTAATATAAGGGTAAAGGATTTCTCCTGTCACTGGAGATAGAGTTATCTCCAGTAACCCTAAAACTACGTCGTTTTGAATTAATGAAGGGTGTATTTGTAATTTCAGGTGAATTAATGAAGGGTGTATTTGTAATTTCAGGTGAATTAATGAAGAGTGCAAATACAGAAACACCCTTCATTAATTCACCTGAAATTACAAATACATCCTTTATTAATTCAAAATGACGTAGTTTTAGGGTTACTGGAGATAACTCTATCTCCAGTGACAGGAGAAATCCTTTACCCTTAATATAATTGGATATAAAAAATAGAGTTGTATTTTAAATATTTTTAACATTAAATTTCATATAATTATAACAAAAATTACATAAATTTGTGTACAAAATTAAAATATTTCAGGATAAAATTGGTACTAAAAAATATTTCATGATCTTAAAAATTTATTTCAGGGTACTAACAGATATTAAAAAATACTTAAAGACACTAACTAGTATTAAAAAATACTTTTCATGATCTTAAAATTTTACTTTAGGATCTTGAAAAAATATTTAAAGGTACTAACTACTCTTGAAAAGAAATTTCAGAATATAGGTATTAAAAAATACTTAATAATACTAACTATTATTGAAAAAATGATTACAGAAGACAGAGAAAATCTGGAGAGAGAAAAAAAGTTTTTTCCCAAACCTAGGTTTTAGATCCAGAATTAATTCTAACTTTTTTATTACTATTTGTCAAAATTTTGACTAAATCTAAGTTTTGTTTTCATTCAAAGCATGGCATAAAATTTGTTTAGAAATAGATAAAAGAAACTAATACACAAACTTCAAAATTTCATGTTAGTCTTATTATCTGTATAGCACATGATAGACAACTCGTCTTAATAAAAAATTATTAATTTGAGATTTTAAAGTTAAGTGATTTTTTTCCTTTTTATTTACCTTCCATGGAAAATTTGTTTAAGTGCAACTTATCTTTTATTTTTCCTTTTACATGAGGAGTAAGCAAGTGTAACTTATCTTTTTTAATTTTGGTGTAATATTCACATAGCAATCACAATTTTGGACCAATTTTGTTTAAGTGCAACTTATCTTTTTGTAAAAATCCATGTGGAGGCCCTTTAAAAAAAAAAAACTAAAAAGGGCCCAAAGATTCTATAAATCCCAGAAAAAACGGCAGGACCCTTTTTGACATCTGAATGTTAAGTAAAATAACAAAAACGCCATCAATTTTAGTATTACTTTCCTCTTTCCTCTCTCCTCTGTATCAATATTCTATCTCTTCTCTTGCTCTGTTTTCTGACAATGGAGGAGGAATCTATTTTCTGGCGAAGGAGGAAGAAGTAAAAGAGTGAAAAGAATAAATATTTCTGCTTGTTCTTTCATCCGACATCCAAGGGGGCTGTTTCGTTTTTAATCACCAAGCTACTTCGTTTTTAATCATTATAGGGTTGGGTTAGTAAAATCTTGCTTTATTTTTAGGCATGGAAACAGACGGAAAGGTTTGTATTTGAGTGGGAATGATTGAAAGTGATCAAGGAATGAAGGCTAAAAAAATGCTGAAATTTTATGGTTGTTAATACCTACAATTTTAGTTGTTAACAAGACCTTAGACCTGTGTCGTTGCACGGAGTGTGTTGTTTTATTCGGTTTTTAAATCGGACAACTAAAGTATTAATGTAATAACAATGTAGTTTTATTAGTAAATAGATTAATTGTAGACGTAACAATAAACTCAAATAAAAGTACGATAAAGCTGAAATCATATAACCATTACATTGAAAGCATAACAATAACAAATTGGAAGAAATTTTCACTTGACAACTATTAATGTGGTAAAATGTTTTGGAAAACCTCTTTGTATACCACATTAATTGTGTTATCGATACACTTATTAAACTCATCCAAAATTAGTATTTTTAGACCCTTGGAACTCTTTACCCTAATGCATCATTTTTAAACCCTAATGCAACCTAGACAAACCCTAATGCAACTTATCTTTATGGCCATTTCACAATGAAATCTGTCATTTTATTTGCAGCTGATTGGATATGTCAAGTTTTCTTGTGAAAATGGAACTCCCTAATTACGCATGCTTAGGCAGCAGTTGCGAAGGGTGACTCTCTTGTTATATTAATACAATAAACATAGAAAGGAAAAACATTTTAAAGAAGAACAATGACCATAAAACTAAGAGTTTGTTATATTTGTTCATAGTCAGAAATATGAATGTTTAAAGAAATAGAAAAACAAACAACTAAAAAAGGGAAAACAATTTGAGGATGAATTTAAAATATACCGGAGTTTTCTCATCCATTTACATCCTTGGCACTTCCTCAAAGCTGTTAAACAGAAGTGTTAGAATCCCGAGCTCATGCAGCTAACTCAAGGTGACAATAATGCTGACAGGAAAGTAAGCGTGATAATGAATAGTTAGTAGGAGATCTAACTCTTTGTTGAAAAGCAAGATGGAAAAGGCACAGTATGTGTAATGTGTAAATATAGACAAAACCTGAAAGTCAAAGGTTAGGCAGAATGGATAGTATATATTGTTTGAACTGATATTAACATCTGTACTGTGTACAAAGTGATATGCATATCTGTAGATTTTTCTGAATTTCAATTTTGAAAGATTAAAACTCTGGGTAATATTGTTTTTTTTTAAAAAAAACTCTGGGTAATAATAAATAGGGCATTAATTAAGAGTCTTAAAAATAATTAATCAATATATTTTTTTTTTGGAATGAACCCTAAAACTTGGAAAAAAATTTCCAAAGTCGACAAAGAAAACCACTTCATTCCAAACGATATGACGGTAAAATTAACAATATCATCACTATCAAATCAATTTAGATTGATGAGTCATGAGCAAGTATTACCGTGGATTGAAGAAATTTTATAAAGGAAATTTTATAATTTGAATTCAAAAAAATTTTACTGTTTAGGAAAAATGTTGGCTTCTTATGGAGAAAAAAAACTGTATTGACTTACATTTGTAAATGACTCTGGCCAATGACTGTTTAGAAATCATATATGATAAATAGGACTTGAGCTGATCCATTAGGTATTTTATAAAGGAAATTTTATAATTTGAATTCAAAAAAATTTTACTGTTTAGGAAAAATGTTGGCTTCTTATGAAAAAAAAAACTGTATTGACTTACGTTTGTAAATGACCCTGGCCAATTACTATTTAGGAATCATATATGATAAATAGAACTTAAGCTGATCCATTAGGTATTTTATATCGGAAATTTTATAATTTGAATTCAAAAAAATTTTACTGTTTAGGAAAAATGTTGGTTTCTTATGGGAAAAAAAATTGTATTGACTTACGTTTGTAAATAACTCTAGCCAATTACTGCTTAGGAATAATATAAGATAAATAAGACTTGAGCTGATCCATTAGATATTTTATAAAGGAAATTTTATAATTTGAATTCAAAAAAATGGAGGGAGGGAATGATTTTATAAAGAAAAATTTAAATCCGTGGATTGAGGTAAAATTGACAATATCATCACTATCAAATCAATTTAGATTGATGAGTCATGAGCAAGTATTACCGTGGATTGAGGAAATTTTATAATTTGAATTAAAAAAAAATTTACTGTTTAGGAAAAATGTTGGCTTCTTATGGAAAAAAAAAACTGTATTAACTTACGTTTGTAAATAACTCTGGCCAATTACTGTTTAGGAATCATATACAATAAATAGATTCAACATCAGTGTATATGAAAATGAGTGATTAATGCTATTGGTGATGCACTCCAAAAGTTAATTGGAAATGAAATTTCAAACTTAAAATAGTTCATCTTGACCAACAAAAAATTAGGATTGATTTCCTTATGAGCAAAAAATTAGGGATGAGTTTGAGGCATAATGGATAGCATATAGATATAGGTTGAACTGATGTTAATATCTGTAATATGTACTTAATTGAATGTAGTAATATTTTTTTTTATATTAAGATGTAGTCGTGCCTAATATTCCAATTTCCCTGAATTTGGTAATTGGAGAATGGGTTGTCCGGCAGAAAAAGTTAAATGGCCTTAAAATGCTATATTATAAAATTCAATTGCTCATATCATTGCATATAATTTGATGGTGGGGCAAATAATTTTATACAATTAAACATGATGTACAATGTATATTTCTTTCAAAAACTCAAAAATTTTATTTACAAACCTGGAGGGCGGTCCCCTATGAACAGTCATTATGTCATTGACTTTACTTTTCAAAGTGAAAAAAAGGTAAAAATTCAATTATCCCTTCATGAACAATGAACAATTCTCGAAATATGTTAATTATCAGTTAACATTGATGAAAAGTTTCACTTATTGACTTACCTATCCCAGATTAGGTTTTGAAAATCTCATCATCTACAATAAAAAATTCAAAAATTCTTTTTCTTAAAATTAAAATTTTTTGAAAATTTTGCAGATGAGGAATTGAGGATGAAATTTTTTAAAGTTGGAAGAACATTTGATTTTAATAATTGTTTTGGGTCGGAAGCACATTTGAATTATAGTAACTTTTTTCTTTGGGTCAGAGAAATAGAGTAACTTAAAGAAGAATTTCAAATTTCAAAATATTTGGGAAGGAGAAGTTCAGATTTCGTAGAATTACAAAAAATATTTTTAGCGACCTATTGAAATAATTTTATAAAAAATTTAAAATAAAGTAGAATATATTACTTGATGAAATACAATAGTGTTGTTAAATAAATTATTGTAGAAAAAGTATTAGTAGGGGTGATATGAAAAAAATATGAAAAATTTTTCTCAACATTATTTAATAAAAAAAATGTATAGTTGAGGTGTATATGATACAATGAGTTGCAAACATTATTTACTATATAGAATTAATAGGTGTATTATTAAATTTTTGGAAAAATTATAATGAAGGACCTAAGAAAAATCATATTTATTAAGAAGGACCATAAAAAGAAGTAATTATTTTAAAGGACCAAAAATTAAAATATTAAAATAAAAGGACTAAATTACCCTTAAATAGATTTCCTATCTTCTTATTAACTAAATCTGTAATGATTTTTTCTTACATGAGAATCTAAAGTAATTGATGGATAATAATAAATAGATATCAATTCAAATAATTCTTTTTCTATTGTAGAATCACTCAAGATTATTATGTTAGAGAAAATATAGGAAAGATGGAGCTTCTTATGGTTATAGCGAAAGGAAAGAGGGATTTGGTTTCTTTAACACGTTCTTCTCTTTTGATGGGGTTTTTCTGAGTTAAGAGTCTTTTACTTTATTTTCTGTTTATCTGGGAATGGAACAACGGGTAATATTGAATGAATATCAGGTACTTTTGGTTGCCTCAACACAAAAAATCTCAGGTCTAACACTACAGACGGTTGCACAACGCACGAGGCTTCTTCTGCCACAACCATAAAAAGCTCCATCTTTCCTATCTTTTCTCTAGCATAATAATCTAGAGTGATTCTGCGATATGAAAAGAATTATTTGAATTAATATCTATTTATTATTATATATTAATTACTTTAGATTCTCATGTAAGAAAAAATCATTCCATATTCAGTTAATAAGAAGATAAGAAGAAAAAATCATTCCAGATTTAGTTAATAAGAAGATAGGAAATCTGATTAAGGGTAATTTAGTCCTTTTCTTTTAATATTTTAATTTTTAGTCCTTTAAAATAATTACCACTTTTTATGGTCTTTTTTAATAATTATTATTTTTCTTAGGTCCTTCATTATAATTTTCCCTAAATTTTTCTTGTCGTTAATTATTATTGAGAAAGTATAAAAATGTGTATTATAGGAAAAAATTGACAAAACTTAAAATTTATCAAAACCAACTCCAAAATATGTTTTATAGGACCGGACATAATAGGAAATTATCGAGAATCCAATAATGTTGGAAATAAAAATATTAGAGACCTATACCTACTACTTTGGACACATAGGAAAAAAATTATATTATTGTATTATAATAATTTTATATTGTATTATATTATAAAAATATAACATTATTATTTAAATAAATTTAAATAGGGGTGAATTTATAAAAAATTTAAATAGGACCGAGCTTTATTATCTACTCAATAATATTAACATCTTTATCACGGTTGATTTTAGGTATCCTCATGCACCAAAAATATTGTCTTTTCCTTAATTTGGACAAGTTTATTACCTTAAATAGTTAAAAACGGATCCGTGTTGATAGTGATGTCTCATGAGTTTTGTCTACATAATGACTTTGCTTCTCTGACGTAATATACAAATCTTCTTTTCTTTTCTTTTCTTTTTTAACCAGTTTATGACACGTAATTATAAGGGATAAAATAATTATGAGAGAAAGAGTGAGAAAAGGTAGCTGGGTAGGTAAAAAGTGGCCGAACAAATGAAAGAGTGATTTCTATTTTTTGTCCTCTCCCAATTATTCATATTTCAGAGCATTGTATGCCTGGTCCTTATATATTACGCAATAAATAATATTCTATAATACTGGTCATATTTCAACGACTGTGCATTCATGTTGTCCGTTTGAAAATTGGTTTCAAGAAAATTACATCCAATGGCCAGGGTTATGATAAAACTCAAGTTGATAAAATGTTGAAGAGAATGTTTATAACGTACAACATCATTACAACCGAAATTTGAGAAAGATAAACTTCATATCATAGAGTAGTAAATCATATGCATAAGATATCAATTTATTTTCCCCTTCTTGATGTTTTTAAGAGGTTTGGTAGTGCTCAGTTGTGGTGTGCACATATCTGCAAGACGAAGGTCATCACACACAAGTGGAACGTCAATTGCAATAGTCTTTCTTTTTGTGTTAGAGTCAGGTGGGGTTGTAAGTTGGGAGATGGTGTTAATGTCATCTTCAATGACATTAATTTGTGAAGATGTATGACTAGTTTCCCTTGAAGCAGTTGATTCCTACAGATAGGTAAGATAAGTTAATAAATAGAGTAACTCTATAATCTTACCAAAAAACTACAATAACAAAGGATGAAGATGACAAAATACCATATCTGTCATGGACGTTGTGTGTTGCTGCAAGTAAAACATGTAAATAAAGTAAGTTTAACAAATTTACTGTTAAACTATTTTAAAAAATTCAGATGCAAAATTTAAAGAAATTGAACCTCGTCATTTGAATATTGGAATTGTTGTACCAAGTGTGTATCTGCACACAACTGACTGACTCCAATGCTACTCATCCTATGCTTGATATTATTGCTCCTAATCCGTAGCTTGACAAGTATTACCTTTCCGTCTATTTTATCCAACTCTTTTGGAACTGTAGTATTCTCACCATTCTATGGGAATTTAAAACATATAGACATGCATAAGAATTTATAAAATAGAGCATGTAATGCACAAGAATTTACAAAATAGAGCATGTAATATGTAACTCAATATATAACATAATGAATACCTCTTGCATGTCCTCTTTCATCGTTGATGTAGATTTACCCAACAATTCAGTTGCATGACGATCAAACAGCATGATTGAACATTTTCCAGTTTTGTCAAATACTTTGTGTCATGGAAATTTTGGAATGACATTTTTTTGTGTCACGGAAACTTCCATTCTTGTCTCTTGGCACAAAAACCAAAAACGAAAAACAAATTGGTTGACAGTACAAAATTTCAGTTGTAAGGAAATAACTATTAAAAAAAGATTATAGAAAATGGGTACTATGTAGATCTATAAATCTTTATAACAACTAACTATTTCATCAACCAGTATCATCCCTATCTTCCATATCGGGTCTGGTGCAGCCTTTTTCTTGACAACCCACTTCCAGAGAACTTTTGCAACAATCAACCACGTGTCCTTGCTATAATCGACTTCAGATAAGTACGTCTCGGTCATTGCCTATTTGTTGTTGTAAAACAAAGGAAAGCTTGTTTAGAGTACGGCGAGCATGAGCTGATTCATTAGGTGATTTTATAAAAGAAAATTTAAAATTTGAATTCACGAAATTGGAGGGAGGGAAAGATTTCATAAAGGAAAATCTTAAGTTTGAATTCAGAAAAATGGAAGGAGGGAAGACGTATGATTGAGAGATCAGAAAATTATGTGGACATGGCATCTAATTTAGCTAATGGAAATTTTATGAAGGAAATTTTATAATTTGAATTCAAAAAAATGGAAAAAGTTATACTATAATGGATTAGGAATGATTTTATAAAGAAAATGAGGGATAATGAATTAGGAATTTCATAATGGATTTGGAATGATTTTATAAAGAAAAATTTAAATCCGTCCCACTACAATGGGGGAGGGAAGATGATTGAGAGATCAGAAAAGTGTGTGGACGTGACACTAATCATAGTGTAACATGTGGACCAATGAATGAAGGAGTTAGACGTTTAGAAGGATATATTGATGATACCTTCAGTTTTAGTTGTTAATATGGCTGTTTAACTTGTTAATATGAGATGAAAGTAAAAAGTACTATTTTTTATGATTTTTTTTTTAAGAATAGTCGTTAAAAGTGCTATTTTTTTATGACTGTTTTCTCTCATTTACTAAAGTACTTTTAACGAATGTTCTTGAAAAAACAGTCATAAAAAGTAGCACTTGTAACAACTATTCTTGAAAAAACAATCATAAAAAATAGACTTTTAACGACTGTTTTTGAAAAAACAGTCATAAAAAATAACACTTTTAACAATTGTTCTTGAAAAAACAATCATAAAAAATATCACTTTTAACGACTTTTCTTGAAAATAGTCATAAAAAATAGCACTTTTAACGACTGTTCTTAAAAACAGTCATTAAAAATAGCACTTTTTGGGGGAAAAAAACAGTCATAACAAATAGTATTTTTCACTTCCATCTCATATTAACAAGTTAAACATCCATATTAACAACTAAAACTGAAGGTATTAAAAACTAAAACTGTAGGTATTAAAAACTAAAACTTTTCACTTTCATCTCATATTAACAAGTTAAACAACCATATTAACAACTAAAACTGAAGGTATTAACAACTAAAATTGAAGGTATTAACAACTAAAACTTTTCACTTTCATCTCGTATTAACAAGTTAAACAGTCATATTAACAACTAAAACTGAAAGTATTAACAAATAAAACTGTAGGTATTAAAAACTATTAAATTTCAGCGTTTTTCCAGCTTTCATTCCTTGATCACTTTCAACCATTCCCACTTAAATACGGACCTTTCCCTCTGTTTCCATGCCCAAAAACAGAGCAAGATTTTACTAACCCAACCCTACAATGATTAAAAACGAAGTAGCATGGTGATTAAAAATGAAACAGTCTCCTTGGACGTTGGATGGAAGAATAAGCAGAGATATTTCTTCCTTTCACTGTTCTACTTCTTCCTCCTTCGCCGGAAAACATATTCCTCCTCCATTGCTGGAAACGAAGCAAGAGAAAAGAGAGAATATTGATACAGAACAGAGGAGAGAGGAAAGTGATATTAAAACTGATGGCGTTTTTGTCATTTTATTTAGGCTAAAGTATACTTTTAGTCCTTTAAGTTTTATATAAGGTATACTATTGGTCCCTTAACTTCATAAAGCATACTTTTGGTCCTAAAATTCTAACACCGTTAATGTTGCTAACGGAAAACACTGATACAGCGAACTCAAGTGATTATTAATAGCACTTAATTACACAAATTTTACATATTCTTCAATTTACCCATATTTTAAATTTAAGCCTAATAGTATTTAATTACAAAATCATCACTTAAATTTACATCGTTATCACTTGAGTTTGCATTTTCCGTTAGCAAAACTAACGGTGTTAAAATCTTAGGACTAAAAGTATACTTTATGAAGTCAAAGGATCAAAAGTATACTTCATGTAAACTTAAAGGACTAAAAGTATACTTTAGCCTTTTATTTAACATTCAGATGTCAAAAAGGACCCTGGAGCCTTTTCTGAAATTTACAGAATCTTTGGGCCTTTTTTAGGTTTTTTTTTTTGTTAAAAGGGCCCCCATATGAATTTTCCCTATTTTTTCCCCTGCAAACAATTAATATGTGAAGCTCGGTATAAGGAAGAACTCATGCAGAGGAAACGAGATTTTAGCTTGTCAAAAGAAAAAAAAAACTCTGTCAATTAAATTCCCACTTAATATGCATTCTATTCAAAATTATGACCTTTTTCTTAGCAGAAAAATAAAAATGCTATCTCCTTGATAAAAGAAATTAGCAATTAATGGTGGGGATTTATATATTAAAAAAAAAAAGTAATTAGTGGTGGGGGAAATGACATTTGAGGGCATCGGAAAGAAAGAAAAGTACATTAATGGCTTCAATTTTTTCCAAAATACGAGATGAAGGACTAGTATCCTTATTTGGAAGAAAAAACACAAAAAGGTTCTTGTAAATTTATGATGATTACTTCTTAATAATTTGAGAGAAGTTATAGATTTCTTTCTGTTTTCATTAGAAAAACTATTAAAATATACAACATATTAATTATTAATGATAAAGCAGTGAAAAAAGAAGCCTATCGCATATGGTGATTAAACAAACTACAACTAAAATTATCAAAAAGTTCTAGCATCTCTGTAAGGTCCCCTTGTGGATGATGTTAGAAGATGTATGAAGAGCTTAATAAGAAATAAATCACCCCTGAGTCTTCATCCAGTAATGTTTTAGTGACTCTGAAACCGTGATTTCAAAAATCCTTTTCCAGATGTCAAACAAAACTAACTTTTTGACATGTTTATTTCATAAATTTTAAAAGATATTCTTAAAAAACTAATCCAAACACGTACACACAAAGTGGTGAAGAAATTGGCCTTGATAGCAAATCCAAGCATAACAAAAAGAGGCAGATATTGGCTTGTGCCGGACAACAACCCAATCATGCTGTGATATGTGAAATCGATGAGACGATTGTGTTTAAGGAGGAAGTTGGCTTACTAATGTTCTCATCAGTTGAGAATGTCATTTGACAGTAGGTAATTTAGTTAGTGTTGATTTGGTCTTGGCAGAAATCATACAAGGATCATGCCTTTTTCCTTCATGTAGTGTAGAATTCATCTTCATCCATATAATGTTAATCAAGATATAATGATTGCCTTAACCATTTGATTGTTGGAGTCATGATGTGATTGGATTAATGAGTTCCGCAACTACTCTTGAAATCTAGGAAGATCATACTCCTTCAGGTCCTAATTATAAGATCAAGTTGATTTTTTTTTGAAGAGATTAAAGAAGCTAATTATATTATTATAGAATATTTTTTTTTTATTTTTTTTCTCTAAACTAATTAATTTAACTAATAAACTAATATATAACTAAGGATATACAACATATGATCTGATTCAGTAACTTATTTAACATTCTTAATCTCTCCAAAAAAAGTCAACCTAGTCTTATAATTAGGACCGGAGGTAGTGATACTCCACCCAAATGAATAGGCAATCAAACCAAATTGCCTGAGAAAATGGGCAAGAGCAAAAAATGGTGTAATAAAGTTTCTTCCTCATTACAACTAAATACACACTAATCAAATATGTTGAGATGGAGATGACGAAGGATATCATAAGCTAGAAGGGATTTATTCAATAATTTCTTAGACTTATAAATTGAGATTTGGGATATGATCCTGAACTAATAACCCCATTTTTAGGATCTTTTAGTAGTCATTTGAGATTAGTTGCAAATTTCTTAATGTCACTTGTCAATTGAGATAATCCCATATTTGTAGTCCCTCTACACTACTACAAGAATATTTATTTCATTCTTTAATATAAAACATATTTATCGGATTTGATTAAATTAAATAAGTTAGTTAAATTGGTTAATTCATATAACACATTTTCTGAGCCAAAAAAAAAAACACATTTGTCTAAAATACCCTAATCATATTCCTTTATTTTCTATATTTCTTTCTTACTTGATTATTGTTAAAGGAGTATCACTATGATATATTAGGAAAAGATTAATAAATATGGTAAATAGGGATTAAATTTAGGACTACCATCAACTCCCTAATTTAATTTTACATTAAAGATCAGAGTAGTAAGTTTTATCATTAATGCATAGTTTGTAATGCCTTTTGATGAAGCATGTATAAATGTATAATGCCCCTAGAAAAAGTAATTCCAATAAGAAACTGTAGTTAGGAAAAATTACTTTATAAATCTCTATAATCTATGAACTGATTTTAAATTAAGTTTCTATAATTTTTTTAATTATATTTTTGAGGTACTTCATGATTTTTAATCAAGTCTCTATTTTTTTTCCCTTTTATCAATCACATGAAACTACAAAGGCCTGATTAAAAATCAGATGAAATCATAAGGATGTGATTAAAAAAATCAAGTACAACTATATGAATTTGATTTAAAAAATATATAATGACTTGGTTAAAATATAGTAAAATTTTAAAAATTTGTGGAGCAATTTTTTCAAAATAGTTTTACAGAGCATTCAAGTCTGTCACAATTAGGTAGACGAATACACCACAAAGCTTGTTTCCACCTTTCTCCAAATACAAATGATACTAGTACATATGTTTTGTGAATATGGAGGATCCATACGATATCTTAGACTTCAATATAAATTTAACAAGAAACTAAATTCCACTCAACAAGTACAACTCATAAGTAATTAAATACCCTTCTAACTAAGATCAACTTTTTTTTCTAAGTATTTGTGAAAATTTTCTATTAGAGGTAATCCTATACGAGACGGTGAGTATGGTGTCCAATACACCCCCCAGCCCGCGGAAGTCTAGCAAAAATTGCCCAATCCAACCTTGAAAAAGTGGCCCAAAAAATTTTGGGCAGTTTTGAGCCAGGCTAATAACTGAGTAAGGCCGGGCATCGGGTAGGGTGTCCTACGGTCCTACCCTATCCGTTTGGGCCTACCCAGAAAATTATTTTGATGTCTTTAGATATAAAATTTTATACTACCTCTGGTCCAATTATAAACCAGGTTTTTTTTTTTATAGAAAATTGAGGAAACTAAATAAATTATTTAATCATATTATATGTTATATGTCTTTAGATCATACATTAGTTTATTAATCAAATTAATTAGTTTGGATAAAAAAATATATAAATACTCTAAAGTAATTTAGATAGTTTCCTTAATTTCTTCAAAAAAAGTCAACTTGATCCTATAATTAGGATGGGAGGAAATATCAAAAAAGAATTATTCTATTTTATTTAAAATATATATCTTCTAATACTCAAATCAGCCTAATGCTCTTCGCCTCTTCCGATTTCCGACTTTCAGTGGTCTTTGCTCTAAGTCTGTTTATGGCGTCATGTAAGTTTTGTACTTCTTGATAGAAAGTCATGATGATTTTAACAATATTGGTTGAACACACACATATATATTGTGTCCTGGATTTTCAGCAAAGGTTTCGGAATATTTTTTTGTACTTCAGAATTTCAAAAATGCAATTATGCCATGGATAAATTGGAACTCAAAAGAAATTCCTCACTTAATTGCATTTTGTATTTGAATTAAAATCTAATATCTTGGTGTTTATATATATATATATATAAATTTACGAAAGGGTTGGGTTCACCCACGATCCAAGAGCAGGGCGAAATCTCACTTCTTTCTAGGTTATACTGATATTGAGCATGGCGAGTCGTCTATTACCTTCAGGTATTTACTTAGACACCGAGCTAAGATGTCTCCCTCAATACCTTGACCAACTCCAAAATCGAACCCCCTCCTTTTAGTGAGAGTGTTCAACCTCTTTACCAGTTGAGCCCAAAGATAAGGGGTTAGGAAGGTTTCGCAAAAACTTGTTCGAATTATTTTGATTCATTACTTTCAATACCACATAGAACCATAATTGATCTATGGGAACAAAAGTTTTCAACAAAGCCAATACGAACATGAAGCAGTCCTTCTTGGAAGAGAAATCTATAAATGTGTGTAATAAGGTTTCCATTTTCAGTTCTTCAATTTTTAGATCATTTTAAACATAATATTAGTCTTTATACCACATATATAGAACCATAATTGATTTATGGGAACAAAAGGCTCGCAATCTCCAATCTTCCCATTCATAGAGTTCCACGTCGTAGCATTCGTCAATAACGAATTGTGGAATTTCTTGCCCACGGAATAGCCACAAACCTCTTCACCTTAAAACGGTGGCTCAGATCCAATCACAAGCATTTTCCCAAAGGCATATTTGCGAGCAATTCGAGATCCATTCTCTGAAGGAATCCACCAACCTTGTTCATAGTCACAAAGGAAACAGTGTTCTCATAGTTGTACTTGTAATCACAGAACCAGAGAGAGTATCTGATAATCATTGAATTCATATTATTTTAAATGCAAAAAGAAGCTATAAACTCTGTCATTATCATGCTTTAATGGAACAATTAGTCAAATATGTGATTTCATCTTCATAAGGAGTTTTTAGATTTTATTTGCATTAATCTTGGTCACATCTTGAGTTTGGACTCAAAATTGGACTTTTGTCACATTCTTACTGCAGTTGGGTCATGAACACTGTTCGGTATTTTGGGAATAACTTGAGTTATGTAAACCCAATTGATCCCCAATTTGCATTTCCAGAAAGCTAAGAGGAAGCCCTACAACTCCTATGAAGAGCCCAAAAGCTAAAACAGACGTTTAGAGGGCCAAAATTGGACTGGAAACCGAAACAGGCTGCTTTCACTGGACTCTGGAATGACGTTCGGTATTTGGCCCATATCTGGAGCTACAGACCTCCAAATGGGGCACCGTTTGAACGACTGGAAAGCTGACATACGGGGCTACATTTCATATTAAGATCACATGGCCAGATTCGGATGATTTCGTGGCCTAACATGGGCAGGAAAAGAAGACACGGTTTTGGAGCTGTAAAGTGATTCAAAGATGCTTCCAAGTTGGCCACTAACTAAAGTGACGAATTTGAGTTGTAAAGTGCATGGATGAGATGCTCCTAGCTGCCTATAAATAGAAGAGTGTTGTGAAGAGCAAGACACACCTTGTAGAGACCAAGATCTCTCCCATTCTTTCCTTCTTCTACTTCTTGCCTCCTACATGGAAGGCTTAGTTTTTCTTTATTAGTTTCATGTATTGTCTTTAATTCTTGTCTTTAATTTCTTGCCTCCTACATGGAAGGCTTAGGTTTTAATCTTTCCTTTTAATTATTTTATTTTGATTTTATGTTCTTCTTCTTTTTCTATATGGATTCATTATGTTGTTGAGATTTATTTTTGAATAGAAGCTTTCATTTTCTTTAATTGTTCTTTGTGTTCTTCGTGTTCATGATGAACTTGTTCATGTTCTTCATGGTCATGATGAACATTTCTACATTTTCATTTCACAAAGCCATGCTTGGCTAAGTTTCTGTGATCGACCCATGAGTTGAGGATTCCATGGTGTCATCCGGAGGACTTGCGCTTTAATCAGTAACTGACTTGTTTCTATTAATTTTAATCGGATCCGATTATAATTATGGATTGGGTATTAGATTTAATATCCAGATTGAAATCCCAAGGACTTAGGTCGAACCGGGTTGCAGAGAACGTTGTGCGATCGTACAACGAGCTCACCACGTGTTCGATCAAATGCTAGGCGATCGTCTAGTCGAGGGAGTTTCTGGACAAATGCAGAGATCTCGGTTTGTCTAGAATCAATCACAAGTTCAGTTATCCTATTTTTGTTCGATGATGGAAGGTCTTGGAATCCCAATTCTGGGTTGATCCATTTCAATTTGATTAATCTCAATTTTCTTCATTCTGTCTTTAATTCCTGTTTTAATTTCAACAAAAACCAATCCCCCCTTGTTTTCATTTCATTTGCATGACATCTAGATTACTTAGGATCCAATAAAAGGCTCCTCGAGAAGAGAGAACGATCCTTGGTTTGCCTATATGCAATCCTTGGTTAATTGTTGATTGTGGACTCCAAGGCTAATGACAAAAGGTCCTCATCAAATGGCGCCGTTGCCGGGGAGCTAAGTAATTGGCTCCCTAGGTAATCTAATTGTCAAATTTACTTTTGACAAGGGGTTTCTCGTGTGAAGCTTGTTAGTTTTGCATTTTTGATTTTTCATTGCATATAGTTTAGGATTTTTGCATTTAGGTAGCTTGCATAGCATTCATTGCATTATTGCACCGTCTTGACTTGGTAGCTTCTGTGTGGTGTGTTAAAATTAGATTCGATATAATTTTGAGCTCATTTGTTTGAATTCACCATGTCTCCAAGTTAATTCATAACATACTCGTATTTTTTTTTAAAAAAAAAAAATTCTTCTTTTCTTTTTCACTTGCATTGGTATTTTCTTAAATTCCTTTTCTTAGTTTTATAATTTATAGTTAGATAGTCATCTTGTAATTCCTTGGGAATTAATTGTAGTGAAATTTCATGGCTTGGTTTTATGATAATCATAATCTACCTTTCAATTCTCACTCTTTTGTAGGCAATCAAGAATGTGATGGCTTATTCCACCAATACCATGAACCATACCAACAACCTCCATTCCAACAATATCATCAATCCTCTCCATTCCAACAATATCATCAACCCTCCTCATTCCAACAATATCATCAACCCTCTCACCTACCTTACCATCCTCCATTCCATCCCACTTCTATACCATGCCATCCATCTCATGAATCCCTATACCCATTTGAGCCACCTTACGAACCTTATTCTCAACCATGTCTACCCGACCAAGATCCTTCATTTTGTGAAGTCATTGGAGATTTCCAAAATCAACCAGCTTGGGCTGTAAATGAGGAGTGGTCACATAAGGACAACCTTTATCAACAGATGGACTCTATGCTTAAAATGATGGAACAACAAGTGAAATCATCTGAGAGATTAGCAAAGGAAATTGAGCAGCAAGCACAAGTTTTAAAAATGAAATTTCCTTCTATCATGGGCACACATGCACAAGAAGTGAGACAAGTACAAGAGCACATTGAAGAGTCCTCTCTCCCATTTGGTAATGATCATATCCCTATAGAAGTAGACTCTCCTACTACTTTGATTAATAAAGCAATTCATAATTTGAGTGATAATGAGGTGTACGAGGAAATCATTATTGAATCCCCTCAATTGTTTGGACATGTAATTGCTCAACCAATTGGCTTTAGTAGTAGTGATTCGATTGTACTTGTTGATGAGTGTGTTCCTATTCTTTCATGTGATGCTTTAACTGATGAAAATGCTTCTCTTCATAGTACTATGGATGAATTCGATAAATTGAATGACATATTTTCATGCTCTTGTGAGGAATATCAAATGTGTGTGGATTGTTATCATGAAAAATGTCATTTACATGTTGAGCTTCAAAAGAAAGCATTTAGTGAAGTGGTTGATTCTACCATTGATCAAAATGCACTGTCTTGTACTATTGAAGATAGTAAGCATGTCAATTCTGAAACAGTTGAATCAAGCATGGATGCCAATGTTGGTGATGATGTTCTTGCTGAATGGTATGCTGATTATCCCGATTTTGCATCTATGAGTAACACTGTCAATTGTGCCTGTTCTAATAATGAACGATGTCCTATTTGCACTGAAATTAATGATGCATTATTCGGTGATTTTGGTAGCAATTCTGCATTGATTGTGGATTCTGTTGTTGATATGAGTGAGAACAATCATAGCCTAGAATGTCAAATGCATAAAATTCCCATTGAGTTACATTCTTGTAGTCTGGTTGGTGACAAAGATTCTGAAATTTTGATTGATAAAATCCTGCATGTCAATGAATCTTTCCAACAAGTACTTTCTTGTGATTTGCCACCTGATTTAGAAAAACAAGATAATTGTTTTGAATCTTTACACATTCCAGGTGGTGATGATTTGAAAAATTCTTTTCCTTTTTCCACTCTTTTCCCTTCCATCTCTTGTGATTGTGACAATGATGAGGTATACTCCAACACTAAGTTGGATTCCATACCTTCCATCTTGCAACCACAAGAGAATTTTCACAATATAATTGGTACCTTGACTCCTACTGATGGGAGTATCATTGATTTCCTTGGATGTGATAGTTACTTGGAGAGTTTGGAACTTAACATGCCTTTAATTCACTTGAAACTCCTCCATGTTTCTATTTTTGGATGGGATACTGCTGGTTGCTTGTCTTCTTTGCAGGCACATTCCTGGAAAGGTTCTTTGTGGATCCAACATCCTTCGTACATTCTTGGACCTCTTCCAATTGATCCTGAACCACCTCCACCAAGGAAAATCAATGTGGGAGAAGATGTTTTCACAGACAAATGCATGATTCTCATTCGAGATGAGAACTTCTCCTTTAAGCGACTCAAGATCTTCTAACCCAGGTTGTCTCTTTCCTCACTTATTTTCTTCCTAATTTCTACAAATTTTTGGGCAAAATTGTTGTGCGAGGAAGATAAGTGTGGGGGAGGGACACAATCCAGTAGAAAAAGTAGAAATAATGTAGTTTATTAAATAGAATAAGAACAATGCATTTTCTCATTCTATGATTGCAACATATTATGCACTTGGGCACTTTGGTTTTGATGGATCATTCTGTTTTGATTGATATTTTGAACTCTTGGATTATAATATCTTGGTAGTTGATTCTATGATGCTGATTGCAACCTTTGTGAGATATTGAGCCTATATGAATGGAATTCATCTTTTGCCATTCTTTCTTTCATGTGTGCATCTACTCATGATTTGCGTTCTCTAGAACTTGCTCCTTTTCTTTTTGAAACTACATTTTCACTTATGTGCATAGGTATGATGGAAGCTTGTTTTTGTTTCCTTTTGTTTTGCCCACTTTGGCCAAATAGCCTTTCCCATGCATTATTATTCCTTTGATAACCCCTTTGTGCCTTTTTGTCCATTTTATTCTAAGCCACATTACAAGCCTAAGCATAAAACCATTTTATTCCGCACCATGAAAAATTATTGAGCATTGGTTTACCTTGGTTTTGTGTTTAAGTGTGGGGGTTGCTCAGGAGCGCAACAGTTTAAGTGTAGGGGGGAGATATTTGATTTTTCCATTGTGATCATATATATATAGTACAGTTCAAAAAAAATAAAAAAAAAAAAAGAAAAAAAAGAAAAAAAAAGGAAAGGAAAAGAAAAAAAAAAGATAAAGAACAAAAGAAAAAAAAAGGTGTAAAAAAAAAAAAAAATTAGAAAGAAAGGAAGTATTTGAGTTAAATAAAAATTTTCATACATAGAGAATGATTGTGTTAATCAGTGCTCAATTTAATTTCTTTGATGCTTAACCTCTCATTCCATACTTTTACCTACCTTCACCCTAACCCCATTACAACCTGTAATAACAAGCTCTCTTGATTTGTGCAAGCATGTGTTATCAGTAGTGGAGAAGTAGAACTTGAGCAAGCTTATGGTAGAACAATTTCATTGAGCAGAATTTGAGTGATACACTGATTAACCATATACACTTGAGAGATTGATTGAGGGCATCATTTGAGAGACTATTTTGTGTGATCAGCATCATTGAATGATACTGCCATGATTAGTAATTTGAGATGAAGAGATTTCTGTCTTGAATGGTTGATCTTTTGAAGCTTTTGTGATCCTTGTTGAGCTTTGAAATTTCAGCAATTGTTAGAAAAGAGAAATTTCTCTTGTTCCTTACTTTTTAATTTTGCTCAGGAGTGCAAAAGGATAAGTGTGGGGGAGTTTGATAATCATTGAATTCATATTATTTTAAATGCAAAAAGAAGCTATAAACTCTGTCATTATCATGCTTTAATGGAACAATTAGTCAAATATGTGATTTCATCTTCATAAGGAGTTTTTAGATTTTATTTGCATTAATCTTGGTCACATCTTGAGTTTGGACTCAAAATTGGACTTTTGTCACATTCTTACTGCAGTTGGGTCATGAACACTGTTCGGTATTTTGGGAATAACTTGAGTTATGTAAACCCAATTGATCCCCAATTTGCATTTCCAGAAAGCTAAGAGGAAGCCCTACAACTCCTATGAAGAGCCCAAAAGCTAAAACAGACGTTTAGAGGGCCAAAATTGGACTGGAAACCGAAACAGGCTGCTTTCACTGGACTCTGGAATGACGTTCGGTATTTGGCCCATATCTGGAGCTACAGACCTCCAAATGGGGCACCGTTTGAACGACTGGAAAGCTGACATACGGGGCTACATTTCATATTAAGATCACATGGCCAGATTCGGATGATTTCGTGGCCTAACATGGGCAGGAAAAGAAGACACGGTTTTGGAGCTGTAAAGTGATTCAAAGATGCTTCCAAGTTGGCCACTAACTAAAGTGACGAATTTGAGTTGTAAAGTGCATGGATGAGATGCTCCTAGCTGCCTATAAATAGAAGAGTGTTGTGAAGAGCAAGACACACCTTGTAGAGACCAAGATCTCTCCCATTCTTTCCTTCTTCTACTTCTTGCCTCCTACATGGAAGGCTTAGTTTTTCTTTATTAGTTTCATGTATTGTCTTTAATTCTTGTCTTTAATTTCTTGCCTCCTACATGGAAGGCTTAGGTTTTAATCTTTCCTTTTAATTATTTTATTTTGATTTTATGTTCTTCTTCTTTTTCTATATGGATTCATTATGTTGTTGAGATTTATTTTTGAATAGAAGCTTTCATTTTCTTTAATTGTTCTTTGTGTTCTTCGTGTTCATGATGAACTTGTTCATGTTCTTCATGGTCATGATGAACATTTCTACATTTTCATTTCACAAAGCCATGCTTGGCTAAGTTTCTGTGATCGACCCATGAGTTGAGGATTCCATGGTGTCATCCGGAGGACTTGCGCTTTAATCAGTAACTGACTTGTTTCTATTAATTTTAATCGGATCCGATTATAATTATGGATTGGGTATTAGATTTAATATCCAGATTGAAATCCCAAGGACTTAGGTCGAACCGGGTTGCAGAGAACGTTGTGCGATCGTACAACGAGCTCACCACGTGTTCGATCAAATGCTAGGCGATCGTCTAGTCGAGGGAGTTTCTGGACAAATGCAGAGATCTCGGTTTGTCTAGAATCAATCACAAGTTCAGTTATCCTATTTTTGTTCGATGATGGAAGGTCTTGGAATCCCAATTCTGGGTTGATCCATTTCAATTTGATTAATCTCAATTTTCTTCATTCTGTCTTTAATTCCTGTTTTAATTTCAACAAAAACCAATCCCCCCTTGTTTTCATTTCATTTGCATGACATCTAGATTACTTAGGATCCAATAAAAGGCTCCTCGAGAAGAGAGAACGATCCTTGGTTTGCCTATATGCAATCCTTGGTTAATTGTTGATTGTGGACTCCAAGGCTAATGACAAAAGGTCCTCATCAGTATCCCTCAGGGCCATACATGTCCCAGAATCCTGCAAGAAACAAAAGAGAATAAAACATTGTAAAAATTGTGAATAATCTGACTCTCTTAACAAAAATGTTCTCTATAAAATAAATACTACCTCTAGTCCTAATTATAAGATATAGTTGACTTTGTTTGGAGAGATTAAGGAAGCTAAACAAGTTACTTAATCATTTAATATGTTGTGTATTTTTAGATTATATATTAGTTTATTAATCAAACTAATTACTTTATAGAAAAAAATAGAAAGAAAAATACTCTAAGGTAATTTAATTAACTTCTTTAACTTCACCAAAAAAATCAACTATGTCTTATAATTAGGACCAGAGGGAGTATATATAAGCTTGGTTTATGCAAAGGGTTGAGGTGCAAACTCATGAAGCATTTCGCAAAACACCATAGATGTTTTTTTTTTTTTTTTTGTGTGTAAAAGTATATATGAAGTTTTCAAAATGATGCAAGAATACAAGTTATTAACAAACATGTAGGTTAAGAGAATCAAGCAGAAATACACATGTAATTTTTAAAATGGTGCAAAAATGTCAAAGCCATGGAAAATTTTATGTGTATCTTTGCACTATTTTGGATGCTTTATGCATATTTTTGCACATTTTTTTTATTTGATATGTTTGTTAAACAGTCAATGTTAGTTAACTTAATGGAGGAGGCATTTTTACACTATTTTAAAAATTTTATGGGTACTTTTTTACCTAAGAAAAATTTATGGTGCTTGGTGCCCTGATAAAATACTTCATAGATAAATTTGCACCTTAATAATTAAATAGATAATATTTCAGTCAAATGGAAACAGAATACCTTTGGTGGCAACCTCACGGAAGTTAGTCTTGGTGTTTGAGTAGAGCCTTTTCCACTCATCCAATATCATACTCGGAGGACGAAATTGCAGCTTCTTCAACCTTCCTTCAGACAAAATTTACATATCAAACTATAGAAATGTCAATCACAGGAATCTAAAACAACAACAAAGTGGAATAGGATAGATAGATTGCATCATGCATGGTATGAAGTCTCATGTCGGCTAAGAAGGGAAACAAAAGTTGTCTTTTAAGGTTTCTAAATATAGAGATAGTTAGAAAATACTTTAATTGCAAAAAATAAAAAATAAATAAATAATCAATAGATACAATCACCCCATGTAACACACTAGAGCACAATCTCGTTGTCCCCAGTTAAAGGATAGGGAAAATTTCATTTAAATACTATATAAAATTTTAAAACCCTAAAAAGTCGGTTAATATTTGTAATGGTTTTCACAAGAGCATTTTATGATTGAAAAAAAAATGTTAGACTTGATTCACCAACCATTATGGGCCTTAACAAAATTTGTATGGGATTGATGAATAATGAGATTCACAAGATTCGTAGTGGTTTTCACAAAAGCGTTTCCTAATGAAAAAAACGTTAGACAAGATTCACCAACATTTGTGGCTTTGACAAAATTCGTAGTGGGATTGACAAGAGTAATAGTTTGTTTAATAAGATTCGTAATGATTTTCACAAGAGCGTTTCCTGGTAGAAAAAACGTTAAACAGGATTCACCAACATTTGTAGGCTTTGACAAAATTCGTCATGGGATTGACAAAAGCAATAATGAGTTTCACAAGATTCGTAATTGTTTTCATAAGAGTGTTTATTGATGGAAAAAGTGTTAGACATGATTTACTAACATTTGTGGGCTTTGACAAAATTCATGATGGGATTGACAAGAACAATAATGAGATTTATAATGATTTTCACAAGAGCATGTCGTGATGAAAAAATGTTAGATATGATTCACCAACATTTATGGGCTTTGACAAAATTCATAATAGAATTTACAAGAGCAATAATGAATTTGACAAGATTAATAATGATTTTTACAAGAGTGTCTCATGATTAAAAAAAATGTTAAACGCACGCACCCATGAAAGGAGCTGTTGTGGCCCAATGGCCACCTAGCTCCTTCACTATAAAAGTGAGGTGGTTCAAATCTCACCCCTTACCTTGATTCAATGTTTTTAAAAAAAAAAAAAAAAAAAAACCTACCCCCCCCCCCCCAAAAAAAAAAACGTTGCGTCAGATCTCTACCATTGGCCAGAGTTCAAGTAGCTAGCGGTCGCAAATCGACAAGAGCTGGAGCTCTAACGACCAACTTGTGGTGGTGCTTTGGCAAGACTCATTTTTCTTTTTTTCTTTTAAATTTAAAAACTAGGGGCATAATGGTAAATTCATTAACATTTTAAAATCTCAATTTGATTCATATCACTTTTGTGACAGACCTTTTTAGGGTTTTGAAATTTATATAAACAGACCATTTGAGGTTTTGAAATTTCATATGATCTTTTAATGGAATTCTACTTCAATGATGTCTATACTTAATTAGCAAAAAAAAAAAAAAAGAAGGATGAGTCTACTTTACCTCATTTATAATGCTATGGGATTTGGGCCCGGGTTCATAAGTACTTCCTCCGGTCCTAAGTATAGAAGCACTTTTGTAATACAAATTACACTACAAAAGTGTTCATATAATTAGAACCGGAGATAACATTTTTCAACATGATACTTGCATACAAATTGCTCGTCTTGTGAGCTAGAGTCATAGAACACCCAACCAGTTGTATATCAGAAACAGGGTAAGTGTTCCGTGCACCATTGCTCTTATCAATGCTGATTTTTCCCCCCTGCAGGCATATTGCTTGATACAGATATTAAACCCCAAACCTAGTGGCACAAAAGGCGATCTTATACCACTAGACCAAAGAGTCTTTGGTTCAATGCTGAAATTTTAGCTTCCTTAACATTCATTAACACAGAAATTATAGACTAATGATTGAAAAAATTTGAAGGCATGATGATATATTGATGGAAATCACTCCTAAAAAAAATACATCAAGAGTTTTTTTTTTTAAAAAAAAAAATCCAGATATTATTTTAAGAACAAATAAATCACAAATACTTTAAAGTATTGAACGCAATTTGAAAAATATTTCTGGATATTAGATTAACCTAGCTTTTGAAACCAATATTTTTATGCTAGATGCAAAACTCTTTAATACTCATTTAGATGAGATGCTAACAGAAAAGATTTAAACTCTCAAATCATAAGTAGTCTTTTGTATCTCGCACAGTCGCACTTGATTGTTTGTTCACCATTTGTTCATTAAGCCTTGTAAAATAACTTTTTTATTTTTAATTTTTTTATCATCAAAATATATGTATTTTTGACTTAAAAATATGAGTATTGAAAGAGGGAAAAGTGTGAACAAAGTCAACACCATGTCAACATCAAGTCTACGAGTATCTTCAACCGATGGATCATTATTTATTTATTTATTTTAGAACATATATTAATTTTAAATAAGAACATGTCTGTTCTCTCTCTATGTTTTTAAAATAAATAATAGAGGTTTTTCAAATTTAATTGAAAATAGTGGTTTTAGATCGAATTACTCTTACTCTTTATGGAAGAAAAGAAATCTCAGTCATTGACGTATTTATAAGTCTAATTTGGTAATTTACTTTTCAGAACAATCAAACAATCATATAACAATCAAACAATCATATAACAATCAAACAATCATATACTATCGCAAGAAGTATCATAAGAGTCATAAATGATAGTATCACAAAAAAATGTTGGTGTCATATAAAAGTCTTGTAACTTGCATTTTGTAACTTTCGTGTTAGTATGTGTCGATTATGATAATTGAAAAACATCTTGTCATGATGCTACCACAGTTAGGCTCTGCAAGTGTACAGGACGCAAACTAGTATTTGACAAATCTAGGCCGATCCCACAAACAGCTCAAAATAATTGATAACTAAGCAATAAATTTCCCACATTTATTTGAGTAAATCAAAGGTAGTGTGATTAAAGAGAATAAGTTTTAGAACATGTAACCATCCAAATAAATGCACTTAATATCAGTTCGTTTAGGAATTAGGAAGAAACACATACAGCGAATTTAACTGCTATATATAGGCAGAAAAACAAAACTACAGGAACTCAACTTATACCCAACTTCTAACCCCAGAAAACAATGACAGTTTCATACAAATTTATGTCCAAAATGAGATCAACATCATACTTGCATAAATAGTCTTGCCATGCTCAAAATTAGGGATGTCCAAAAAACCCGAGGTCCGGTCTGACCTGTCCTGACCCGGTCTGACCCGACCCGGTCTGACTTCAAAAAAATCAGTCCAAGACACTTTAAACAGACCAGACCAGACCAATATCCTCGGGCTGGACCGGACTTCGGGCCAAGGGCTCAAACCCCTCGGTCTGGTCTAGTCTGACCCGATATATATATATATATATATTTTTTAAATTTTTTTTTACAACACACACGGGCATTGAGGCACACACCTTTTTTTTTTTTTTTGCCCCAAAACACACCAACAGCGGCAACCTTTGGAAGAATGGAAGCGAAAAATTATACAAAGATACAAAAAAAAGTAATCTTCCATACAGATCAAACCTCAAAACACAGATGGAGAGTTTTACAACTTTAATTGCAGCCAACTTACTTCAGATCTGGGGATGTGGTTGACGGTGGGGCAAAGAGGAAGATGGTGGAGAAGTGAGATCGAGGCATCGAGGAAGACGGAGACTCAGAGCAATTGCTGTTGGTTGCACACGGTTGCACCACCATCTGCGTCGGCCAAGGCACCAGGGGCGACGGCAACGGCAACGGGGCAAAGGCGGTAGCAAAAACGCCGAGTTTGTCTTGGAGGCAGTCAACGAGGATTTTGGCCTCTTCCAGGGTGAGGTTGGAGATATCGGCGCCGAGCTTCTCGATCTTCTCTGGGGCGGCAACGGTGAGGCATCGAGGAGTGAGATCAGAGAGCAAGGGAAGAGAGAAACTGAGAGATGAGGGCGGCTGAGGAAAGAGAGAGAGAGGGATGAGAGAGATGACATTTGAGAAGGATGGGGCGTTGCTTTTTACATTATTGATGATGGCGTTGCTTTTTCTGAGGGAGCCACGTGATTTGCAATTTGGCAGGACTATCAATTTTTTTTTTAAAAAAGTAAAGGACCTGGATTGCCTGGACCAGTCCAGGCAGTCTACTAGATTGGTCTGGTCCAGCCCGAGCTCGGGCTGATGCTGGACCAGACCAGACCTCGAGCTGGATTATCCAGTCTGAGGTTCTACCTGGACCAGACCTCGGGTTGGGGTCAAACCCGGTCCAGTCTGGTCCATGGACAACCCTACTCAAAATGAAGATGGCAAAATCAACAACTCTATGGTTTTAATGTTTCTCAAATCACATACAGCTAAAGACTTCACTATAAATTAGACAAGTAACAAAATTCTACTAAAAAAAAGGGACGTGACCCAAACAAAAGCCCTCCAACAAAGGACTACTTATTCACTTGAAACATTTGGCATCCAAGAGAGGCTCACCCTCAAAAGGCTCGCAATCTTCAATCATCTGACTGATAAGCTCCTTCTGAGCTTCATCTGAGATATCAACCTTTTTCCATTCATAGAGTTCCATGTCGTAGCATTCGTCAATAACGAATTGTGGAATTTCTTGCCCACGGAATAGCCACAACCCCTTCACCTTAAACGGTGACTCAGATCCGATCACAAGCATTTTCCCAAAGCCATATTTGCGAGCAAGATCCATCCTCTGAAGGAATCCACCAACCTTGTTCATAGTCACAAAGGAAACATTGTTCTCATCATTGTATTTGTAATCACAGAACCAGAGAGAGTATCCCTCAGGGTCATACATGTCCCAGAATCCTGCAAGAAAGCAAAGAGAGAATAAAACATGTAAAAGTGTCATCTCCGAAATAAAATATACTAGCTTTATTCTGGTTTATACAAATAATATTTCAGTCAAATCTAAATAGAATACCTTCGATTGCAACCTCACGGAAGATAGTCTTGGGGTTTGAGTAAAGCCGAGGGAAGATAATCTTGGTGTTTGAGTAAAGCCTTTTCCACTCATCCAATATCATCTTACTTGGAGGAAGAAGATCAAGAGGATTCTTGGGTTTGGGCTTGGGTGCCTCCTCCTCTTCAGCCTCTTTGGGCTTTTCTTCCACAACAGTTTCAGCCTGCTTAACCTCACCTAAAATCTTACGGAATTTGGGTTGATGGACCAAGGACCAGAAGTATCTCTCAACATGAGGAAACTTCGAGGTGAAGCTCTTAGTCATGAGCTGAGTGAAACCCATAAGTAAATTGCATGTCATAATAATGTCTGCTAGGGTAAAAAAAGGTTCAACCAAATACTTGTTAGAAGCAAGGTGAGTGTTCAATGCACCCAAAGCTCTCTTCAGCGAAGAAATTGCAGCTTCCTCAGCCTTCATTACCTCAGCCTTCATTAAGACAAAATTTAATGATCAAACTATAAAAATGTCAAGAAATCAGAATATTAATGGATATTAGGCCAATTACAAGATGATATGTAAGGTGTAGAAAAAGAGTTAAAAAGAGTTGGCTAGTTAGTAGTTAGGAGTTAGGTGGTTAGTTAGGCATGGCTGTTAGTGCGGCTTATATCTGTTATATGTGTCTAAGGCTATATATATATGGGCCTAGGCAAATTGTAAATCAGTTTTGTGCATAGTGAATGAAATAACAGGACAGCAGTCTGTCTCTGTCTTCTCCCTCTTGTTTCTCTTCTCACTCCCTCTGATTTCTGCCACTTAACCCTCTGAATTCGTAGTTTCTCTACAACCTACCTATCGCAAGAATCTTAAAACAACAGCAACAAAAGCCTTATTAAGTGCTTGTTTGGAATAACAATTTCAAAAGCAACTTTCCAATCGTAATTTACGGTATATGAGATAAATATGTGAGAATTTATCTCGATTTATATGAATAAGCACTTTTAGGGTCCTAACGTGATTCCAAACAAGCACTAAAAGAAATGTCAAAGACCAATTCTTTCAAGTTTCAATAAGCCATTAATAGAGAGAACCCAACAGTTGTAGTTTTTAAAAGAGTATCTTTAAAACTAAAACATTAAGTCTAACAACACTTTCATTACCCATAATGTGTTCCCATGATATATATATATATATATATATATATAACTAAAGAAATGTTGCATACGAATTGACAGCATCACGTCTCCATAATGCAAACATCACAGCAATTTCACAGGCAAAGACAGGAAAAATCTTCCAACTTAAAAGTTCTCTATAATGCAAATATCACAGCAATTTCACAAGCAGAAAAAGGAAAATTCTTCTAATTAAAGGTTCTCCATAATGCAAATATCACAGCACTTTCACAGGCAGGAAAAAGAAAAATTCTTCTAACTTACAGAAGGAAGGTAAGTGGTTTGTCCCATTCTTAGTCTGTACCAGCTGAGAATATTCGCATCAATCTCTAATGATGAAAAATCAATCCACTGTTCGACGTGAGCCTGACACATCAAAAAGTAGATGAGGTTAAGGGGGGAAAACGAATTAGCAAACTCGACTAGAAATTTACAAGATTAGATAAATGTAAGAAAACATAGATACTGCATGAGAACAAGAAATGATCACGCATGAAAAAAAAAAAAAAACTTACATAGTCCATTAAAGAAGATCCATACAATGCATTGTCACCATTCAATCGAACAACTGCACCAGCACAACAAAACACTTAAAACATACTCGCTTAAATTATGGATACTAACATCATTGTATAAAATAATCATACCATAGCGGGCAATGGCATTACTCTCAAAAATTGGACCATCTGGTGTCTCCAGCACAGGATCCTGAAAGGAATATGTATCACTATAAGTTCACAAAAAAAAATCATCTTTGAAATATTGAATAAGAATATTGTATACCTTGCCAATAGGGTTAATCTAGAGATATTCAGGAGTTTTATTAGAAACACCCACCTCAAAATTTGGGGCCAATTCAACATCCACAACACTGTACTCAGCGGCAATGAGAGCCTTGTAGGCATTTTTATTTTTTTCCCCTGCATGAAGGATCTGGACACATAAAAGGAAAGCATGTCAATGATAGAACTGGCAGCTAAATGAGAAACTGATGACCAAATCAAATAAAACGCAAATTAGTACAAGAATTGTGCTGATGTAATAGAAATCCTCTATAAATAAAGTAGAACAAAGGTTATTCAACAGCGTACTGTTCATTAAAATAGGAAACATTAACTTTATAATCAGACACTGAGACATAAGAGCAAAAGGCAATTGTAAAGAGAAACATGTTTAAACACAGATGTAGATCCTAGGTTCCACGTAGCGATCTGTAGAAAACTCGGATATAATTTATCAGATGATGGAATAAATGTCTTTAATGAATATATGAGGACAGGCATCCTCCCACTACAACCTCCAGTTTCGGAATCAATGATCTGAATACAACAAATATATATGGATGTTCAACTTCTATAACTCAGCATCACACCATAACCTTTTTTCAGACTAAACATCTCACACTTAGCCAAACTTCGGGGAAGAAAAACAAGCAAAGGAATAAGGATAAACCAATTCGCCATACGTTCACAATTGTGCTATAATGAATATCAAGGAACCCAATCAGCACCAATTCAATCAAGGAAAATAAGGATTTCATACTTAAGTTGTTTGACAAAATTACTGAGAACCCCCATAAAACTCACCAGCGCCATGGCTACACGAAAAAAAAAAATGCGCCGCCCTTATTCAAGATCTGATAAAAGAAAACAAAGAGCAACGAATAAGCCAATACCCAGAATTAAAACAACATTGGATCCAAAAGAAAAGATAGACGTATAAGGAAATTCAGCTCATGCATGAGAAGAGGCAAATTCTCAAAAAAATGGAAACGAGTAGAAAGAGAGATACAGATTGGAGAACGGGACAGGTCTTACAGTGCTGGCGTTCTTCCGAAGTTCAAGTGCTGCGGTTGGGAAAGTAGAGGAGTGGGACCTGAAAGTGAAGCAGGCTTTCGTTTTATAGTGTTCGTGTCCGAATCGAAGGTGCGAATCTTAAACCGCACTGCCCAGCGGGTCGGATCCATGGTTATCAGAACTGGTCCAGACCGGCCGGTACTGACCGGGAACCGTCCAACCGGTCCTGGAATCGGTCTGATATTGATCAAAAACCGGGGTTAAGCCCGGTGGAACCGGTTTGAACCGGGTAAACCGGTCCTAACCCAAATCGAGCAAACCGGTTAATATTTTCTTTTGTTCCCTCAAAATGATGAAACGGCCTCGTGTGGGGGGGGGGGGGGGGGGGTGCATTTAAAAAAAAAAAAGGCTGAATCAGCCAAAAAGGCAAAAAGCCAAAAACAAAAGGCAATCAAATCGGTTTTGGTTTTCTACTTCTCTCCAACTGAAAAAATCAAATCCCGTGCTCTGCTCTTCTCCCTACTTCACGACACAGGTGATCGGTTCAGGCGAAATCGCCGTCAGAACCTTTTGACCTCTCGTTGCCTTTTGTTGCTGCTACAGTCATTTTCGTCGCCGTTCGTCGTGGGTGGTTGGGGCCTTTGGTTCTTCTTCACCTGTCGTCACCTTTTGTTAAAGGTCGGACCTTTTTTATTCTTCTTCACCTTTGTTATGATTTGATCATTGTCGAACCTCACCTCTGTTCTGATTTGAGCATTGTCGAACCTTTTTGGTTCTTCTTCACAACTCGTGATTTTAGTATGACTTTATCAATTTATTGTGCAGGTCTCATCTGATTTGAGCATTGTTGAACTTCATTGTGCAGCTCTCATCTGATTTAAGCATTGTCTGCAGGTAATATACCTATTATTCTCAAGTGTTTCTATTTTATTTTATCATACTTCATTGTGTGTTTGGCATATGAATATGCCATGTGCAGAAGAGTTGATGCGATTTTGCTGTTGCCATGTGTATATAAAAAAAGATACTTTCTTTATATAGAGATACTATTTTGCCTTTGCAAAAGAGTTGATGCGATTAAATGCCTCACACACATATAAATGGCTCTGCAAAAGAGGTTAAATTAATGCCTCTGCAAAAGAGTTGATTTTATCGATTTCAATGCCTCACACACATATAAATGCCTCTGCAAAAGAGTTGATTTAATCTATTTCAATGCCTCACACACATATATATTTAATCGATTAAATGCCTCTGCAAAAGATGCTTTGACAGTATGTTGTTGCTGTTATTTATTTATTTGGGCTGTTTTGCTGTTTTTTGACATTTGGATATTAAACTTTTATTGTTTATTGTTGCTTTTGTCTGAATCTAGCAGTTTGTTTTGTCCTCATTCTTTCCAAGAGATAAAGCCATTATTTATTTATACAAATGGTTCTAAGTAGCATGTCATGAGGTTGTTGCAATATTTAAATTACAATGTGTCATTGTCTTAGGCTTGATTGCTCACACACACATATATATATTTAAATTACAATGTGTCATTGTCTTAGGCTATTTTTCTGTTTTTTGATTTTTGGATGTTATTGATTTCTGTTTCATTGTAGCTCTGATTAAGTGATTATTAAAGCTCATCGGGCCGATTCAGTTAAAAGCTCAGTGACAATGTCTCGTTATTTCGTCAAATTCCTCATCGGAGAGTGGAAGACTACACTGGTAATCTTCTTTGCTTTTCTGTTTTCCTTTTCCTTTTCAGTTTGAGGTTCGGTTCATTTGGTTTGCTTGTGCCTTTTCCTTTTGTTATCGTCATGGATCTGTCTTTGTGACTTTGTGTATGTTTTTGCTGTGTGCTCAAGAACAATGGAGGAGGAGGACAAGGGGTAAAGAATGGTTAAGGATAAATCTGCCATCTCCCCAAATACAGAATTTGAAACTTCTATGTTGTCTTTTATTTTTCCCCCTCTGATTCTTTGGTTAGCTGTTTTCTTTATTATTCTTAAACAAGTATATATAACTCACACTTCTCTTTAATTATTCTTAAAATTTTCTTCATACATTTTTTTTCCTTATTTGTTGCAGCGAATTCCTCAGCTGTTTGTCTTCAGTTTTAGCCTCACACCTAAGGCAGTAACACTCATCAATGCTTCTTCAAAAAATCTATGGACGGTTGATATGGAGCAAGTAGAAGAAGATCCCACAGAATTATACTTCAAAAAGGGCTGGTCTAAATTTGTAAAAGACAACGCTTTAATGGCTGATGATTGCCTCATTTTCAAGTTTGATGGGGATTCAACTTTCAAAGTTGTTATCTGTGGCAAATCTTCCTGTGATAAAATGCTTGAGAGCCGGGTAAGAACACAAGTGAATCAGAAAAAATACCACAAACAAGGCCATAATAATAATGAAAAGAGAGCATCATCAACTCAAGATTGTGGAGAGAATCAGAAAGGAAAAGATCTTATTCATGAGATATCAGACAAAACGTGGGATGAGAAAGAAGAAGGAGAAGAAGTAAATGATGAGTTTGGTGATATTAATTCTGAACCTCATGATGCTATCATGAATATTGGTAAGCTAATTCAAAAGCTAGGATTTTCCCTTGATAGATAATTCTGCTCAAACTCATACTTCAATTTCTCTGAACTTATAAAGTTTAATTACAAAATTGTGGCTCAATGTTAAACTTGAAAAAAGTGTATGTTTTGTCATGTTTTAAAGTTTGTACACCAATTATAATTCAGTTAGGCTTTTGAAGTTACAGTCCATGTAATTTAATATTTAGTGTGTAAGATTGAGCTCACATTTCGCTTAATAATTAGGGGAAGGAAGCAGCTTGGCCATTATTCCTTCATTCAGAATAAAGCTCAATGCCGTCTCAAAAAATGGAAAGGGTGCCGTGGTGAGTTCTCTTGAGAGTTGAGATCACTTGAATATTTGATTCCTTAAAATGCCTATGAAAACAACCGAGTTAATCATCTGATAGCTTTCTATTGAAGCAGAAATTTTTCTCTGCATCATATTTCATTGAATAGCAAAAAACAAATTAATTTCTACTCCTCCTTCCTTACGTCATTAATTGTTTCCATTGTTTGAGCCATTTGAGGGAATCATGATAGTGATGTTTCGTTTAGTGCCAAAATTAATACAGTTAAGATCTTGTTAGGACGAGACTAGTGGACCTCTGAACTGCACAATTTGTAATTCTTTTAAATCACTGTCATGTGTCCCACATCCAGTAGATTTCCTTGAAAGAGGGGTCTTATAAGGAGTGTGGTTCGTCCGAGGACTTGTGCTATGAATACTTATCAAAATTTGAATATGATAATAGAGTGGCAAGAAAGAAAAAGTGATGTTAGGAGAATTATATTATACAATGAGGTTTCTATAGGAGGGAGAACACTGATGTTTTGCAAGTTGTTTCATTTTTGTAACGTGTTAACGTGTTTGAGTAATTCTGGTGCAGTGCATTCCAACAGATTTCTTCAGGAAGTACATGAGAAAGGAGAAACATGAGGTGGAGATGGAGACTGTGGAAGGAGTATGGAAAGTGGCATCACTTCCCCACCTGAAAAGAAGCCGAATGTTTGCAAGGTTCACCAGGGGTTGGTCAGAATTCGCTCGGCAGAATCGGTTGCAAGCCGGAGAGACTCTCCGTTTTAGAATGATTCGGAGAGGTCATTGTCCCAAGTTCACTGTTTCTAAGGAACAATAATAATAATTAAAAAGAAAAAGACATGACAAGTCATGTAAAACTGGGACGTGAAATTGGTATGATGAAGCAATTTTATGTTTGTGTGTATGATAGGAACTAAGGCCCTTTATTTGTTTTCGGGAAAATTACGTATAGGTCCCAAGGAAGACAATTAATCACAATAAAGTTCCTTGAAATCATGAAATTACTCTGAAGTTTCAAGGGATTTTTGTGTAATTATTTGTGAATATACAATTACCAATCTGACCTTCCCTCTCTCCTTCCTTCTCCTCTCTCTCTCTCCTCTCTCTCTCTCCTCTCTCCCTTTTTCTTCTCTCTTTCAAAAATGATTCAACCCACAGCCCAATGAATCCAAGAGTGGTTAGATCTACGATTTTGCTATAACCCTGCGACTTGAACACCTCAGAGCCTTCGGTAAGAACAAGTAAGGGTCTATATTAGAGCATGGTGACTAGATCTTCAAGCTGAAACTAGAAATCTCCCGCTAAAGGTTCGGGATCTGACTTTTTGGTGGATCGGAAGGCTTTTCCACGGAATGCTCTAATATCACTCCATGAATCTTCGACGAGTCTCCACCTATGCTTGACTCACGGCTGTAAACCTGGATATTTTTATTTCTTACGTCCAGAGACTATGTACAACAACAAATACTATATTTACAATATAAAAAGGATATATTCACAACATCTACTGAGAATTTTGACAGCTATATAGGGCTAGCTTAAAAAGTAAATATCATTTCAAAATATTAAGTTTTATGAGTAAATGACTATTTGCACCTACTCATTGAACTTAATATCTGGACTTGAGAATAATTTAACATATTGTTGTCAATATATGCTTTTTCTATTGTAAATATAGCATTTGTTGTTGTAAATAGTTTCTAGATGTGAGAAATGAAAAAAATCCAAGTTTTCAAAGGTTGTTGTAAATATATGCTTTTTCTGTTGTAAATATAGTATTTGTTGTTGTAAATAGCCTATGGATGTGAGAAATTTAAAAAAAAAATTGAGGTTTTCAAATGTTGTTGTAAATATATGTTTTTTCTATTGTAAATATATCATTTGTTGTTGTAAATAGCTTTTGGATGTGAGACATGAAAAAAATCGAGGTTTTCAAATGTTGTTGTAAATATATGTTTTTTCAGTTGTAAATATAGCATTTGTTGTTGTAAATAACTTTTGGATGTGAGACATGAATAAAATTGAGGTTTTCAAAGGTTGTTGTAAATATATGTTTTTTTTTGTTGTAAATATAGTATTTGTTGTTGTAAATAGCCTATGGATGTGTGAAATAAAAAAAATCGAGGTTTTTAAATGTTGTTGTAAATATATGTTTTTTTTTATTTATTGTAAATATAGCATTTGTTGTTGTAAATAGCTTTTGGATGTGAGACATGAAAAAAAATTGAGGTTTTCAAATGTTGTTGTAAATATATGCTTTTTCTGTTGTAAATATAGCATTTGTTGTTGTAAATAGCCTTTGGACGTGAGAAATGAAAAAAATTCAGGTTTTCAAAGGTAATTTAAGTTTGAACGGGTAATTTAAGTTCGAACGGGTAGGAAAAGCATATATTTACAACAACCTTCGAAAACCTCGATTTTTTTTCATTTCTCACGTTTAGAGGCTATTTACAACAGAAAAAACATATATTTACAATAACCTTTAAAAACGTGGATTTTTTTTTTTTTATTTCTCACGTCCAGAGGCCATTTACAACAACAAATGCTATATTTACAACAGAAAAAGCATATATTAACAACAACCTTCGAAAACCTGGATTTTTTTCATTTCTCGCGTCCAGAGGCTATTTACAACAACAAATGCTATATTTACAACAGAAAAAGCATATATTCACAACATCTTTTGAGAATTTTGACAGCTATATAAGGTTAGCTTAAGAAGCGAATATCTTTTCTAAAATGCTATATTACTTGTTCATTACAATTTACAACAACCTGTCGTCCATCAACACAAAAAAGCCAGAGAAAAATCACAATCGAAGGAAAAATAATCAAGATCGACGCTGCCGTGAGGGAAAGGGAGGGAGATGAAGATGAGGGCGCCAATGCTTCTCATCTTCGAAGCCAGCGTCTCTTGCTCTTAGATGAACAAGAACCAGATAGAAATCAGAATCAAAGAAAAAAATAATTGGAAGGAAGATTGAACTTCTTGTTGTTGCCTGTTGGTCGTTATAGATCTGGGAAGATGGAGGTTCGAACTCGATGTTGCAGATCTGCCTACTTCTCCATCGCCTGTTCTCCATCTTCATTCAAACAAGGTAGGGTGATGGCGACAGAGGTTGAAGAAAAATGGAGAGAGAAGAGAGAGAGGAGAGAATTAAATAAAAAAAGTATTGTACAAACGCCCACTTTTGTGTAAGAGACGGTCAGAATGGTAATTTAAATTTCACAAATAATTACACAGAAGTCCCTTGGGACTTCAAAGTAATTTCATGATTTCAAGGAACTTTATTGTGATTAATTGTCTTCCTTAGGACCTGTGCGTAATTTTCCCTTTGTTTTATTCCAGGAAAAGGCGCCTTGCGCGCTTGTGTGCGCACATATATATATAACAGTCCTATTTTCGAGCCCGTTTGGTCTAACTTATTTTCAGCTGTTAAGCTACTTTTAAGCAAAAGCTAAAAAAAAAAAAGAGTTTTTTTAAAAAAGCTAAAAGCTGTTTGGTGCTTATATAAATTTTTTAGCTCAAAAGTTACATAAAAGTCGAAATTAAAAATAAGCCGTTTAGTTAAATTTTTACCATAAACACTTTTTCTAATAAAAATTAACTTAAAATGTATATTATAAAATAACCTTTAAACTATCAATATATTTACAAAATAAAAACGCTGATATAATTAATTAATTAGATACCACACGCCAACCAAGAATAAGAATTAGTGTTCAAAAAAACCAAGAATAAGAATTTGCTTAAAATATCAAAAGAATTCAATTGATTATTAGACCAATTAATTATTCAGAATCTAATTAAAAGAAATTATTTTTATTAAACATAAAAAGAGTGGTAAACTGATATCTAACCTGGGATCCGCGTTTAATCATCAAATATTCTGCATCATTTGAAATTTGATATTAAAATTCTGTTAAAAAAAAGGAAATTTGATATTAAAATGGGCGAGTAGGGGAATTTTGTTTAGATGTTTCAAAACTTTCAATACATAACATAAATAATAATTTTAAAAAAAAAACCAAAAAGAACAAAAAAACTATCTATTTCGTAATCTCGTTTTCTTGGATATAGATCGCAGCTCCACCAAATTTCCTTTGCCTATTGAAGCCAGCCGTCAATCTGAGCAAAGGCTGTCGCCGTCTCTGTGAGGGATCGAGTTCTAGTCAGAAGGCACCCGTCGATCTGAACACTCTCTTTTTCCTATTTCGATTTCTTCACTCATCGCAGCTCCAGGGTTCGGAAACCCCCTTCTCCACCAGTTTCTCTTGCGCTGCATCCTGCCCTCAACAATGGAGAACCCACCATCGGTCTGAGCGCCGCCGATTCTAAGGTTTCAATCTTTCTACCCTTATCCAATCCTGTCGATGCTGAGATTCAATGTATCATTACTCGTCTTAGATACTCGTCCACCTTCTTCTTTGAACATAGTGCTCACAGAGGCCAGACGCCGAGATTGGAGAGTCGAGAGTCGAGAGTCGAGATTGGAGAGTCCAGACAGTCGCGATAGAGACGGTAGGGCTGTCTTAAAAAAATACAGCTTTAAAAAAAGAACTCCTCATAAGCTAAGCTGTTTTTTAAGAGTTTTTTTTTTTAATCGTAAAATAAACTCTTATAATATAATATAAGGGTTTATTTTAAATTCTGTTTGGCCTAACTTTTACTTATAAGTATAAGATAACCTAAAAATAAACTAGGCTAAACGAGTAGGAAGACTAATTTTAGAAATAGATATTGTGATATTTACGTTTTATGTTTTATATCTACATGTGAGCTGTGTTTTGTATCTTGTGATGGTTTATTACTATATACACACCGTCACTTTTTATAAGATAGAATTAATTCAATTACATAGTTGCAAAAGTTTGTTGAAATAAGTTAGGTGCAATAAACATGTAAAAAATAAATTTTGTTTTGAAAGGCTAACTTTTAGTTCTTTTAGTCAAGGCATCTTTATTTTCTCTTACGTCCCGTTTGGTTTAGGGAATTTTTAAGGAGGGAAAGGAACTTAAAAGGAGGGAAAGGAATTGAAGGGAAGATTGAAAGGAATTTTAAAAAATTTGGTTGTTTGGTAGACATGGGAACTTAATTAAGTTGAGGGAAGATAATTTGTTTGGTTTGAAGAATTGAGTGTTGGTTAAGTGGGAACTTTAAGTAAAATTCCCAAAATGCCCTCCCACAAAAAAAGCCAGAAAACATTTTTTTTTTTTTTTGGTTTTGCGAATTGGACAGAGAGCCAAACTAAATCGCGTCTTGGTGGAGAAAGAAAATTGCAACCAGCATTGAAGGGATCTGCAACTGCAACAAGCATAATGGCTACGGAAGGTGAGAAGGACACTGGACATGGAAAGAAATAGAGGGGGACAACACGAAATGAAGCAAATCGAAGTGGACATGAATATTGCAAGAGGATTAGGGATCTATGAACAATGAACCCAGTTGCTGCTTTAACGGGAAAAATCAAAAATTGGAATTACTCAGTGTGAAAATCTTGAAATTGTGAAGTGGATGAAATAAATTACTACGTTGGTAAGAAAAAACAGTTACTTAAAAGAAAACTTCAGCATAAAAACCAATGCTCCTGATGTTACAGGGCAACATGAAGAAGTTCAAACGTAAGCATAAAGTTCGAACGTAAGCGTAAAGTTCGAACTTACAAACTTTACGAGCACACATGTTCGAACGCGTTATTTGACAGCAGGACATATCAGCAGAGCAAATATGAAAATAATTACAAGCAAGACCAAAATCATTTAAAAGAATTTGCCAACCATTCATGGACAACAGTCAAGTTTGAACTCACAACACAAAATGTCAACCAGTACAGTAAAATTAAGGAGGTAAGTGAAAAATAAACATGTACACAATCTCTCAAATTTTTGCAAGAACCTTGCTCCATGAGTCTCCCCTGTTGCAGAGTCTTAAAGCGCCGACAGCAAGTTACATTGAAAAGCTATCTACCACCACACCCACCCACATATATTGAGCCGAGGAGCAAAAGCAAATGAAAAATGCTCCTGAATCACACACATCAGCGAAATATGGGAAGGAAAACGCAGCTCCACAAACCCACAACATCTAGCAGAAACGATGAAGAAGAAAGACAAAACTAGCCAAAACCCATGCCACAATCACGCACATAGATGCGACTAGAAGGAAGAGGAAACACAAAGAAGTACTCGATCTCTCATGCCTACAAGGCAGCGTCGATTGTGGTGGTTGAAGGAAGAAAAGAAGAATGGTGAAGCTGAATCTGGGAAAGAAGGCGAGAAGCATGCGATTTATAATTTCAGAGGGGCTTTTTTGTCTCAAAATTCAGTTTCCCGGGAATGTTTTCAAGATCCCGCCATTTTTAAAGGGATCTAAACTTCCCTCGGTTGTGGGAGCTTCATCGATGGCGGCAAATTCACTTCCCAGGAACAGAGTGAACCAAACACGTTGCCAACAAGGGAACTGTGTTACATGGCTCAATTCTCTCAACCAAACGGGCCCTTAAGTATACTATTGTTCCTAGAGTTCTAACTGAGAATGAGAATAATATTCAATCAAACAAATTTTATATATTCTTTAGTTTATTCATATTTTAAATTTAAGTTTAATACTACCTCCGGTCCTAATTATAAGAGCTAGTTGACTTTCTTTGGAGAAGTTAAGGAAGCTAAATAAGTTACTTAATCATTTCATATGTTGTATATCCTTACATTATATATTAGTTTATTATTTAAACTAATTAGTTTAAAGAAAAAAAATAAAAATACTCTAAAGTAATTTAATTAGCTTCCTTAATCTCTCCAAAAATGTTAACTAGCTCTTATAATTAAGATCGGAGGGAGTAACATTTAATTCCATAGTAATCACTAAAATTTATATCACTTGGGTTTGTATTTAGAATTATAAGACTAAAAATATACTTTATAAAATTAAGGAATCAAAAATATATTTAAAGGACTAAAAAACTAAAAGTATACTCTAGCCTTTTTTAAAAAAAAAAGGTCTTCATTTATGTGAAAAAGAGAGAATACATTAAATTAAGTGCTTTGAAATATGAAAATTAAATAGAATAGCAACATCAGTAACTTTTGTAATTAAGTGAAGGTAAAATGGGAAGTTAAAAAAAAAAAAAAAAACACTTTTGAGACTGCCGCTAAATCTATCTTATAAAAAGGAATATGACATACCTGATAATATTTCGTTTCTTTCCCAAAATATACTCCTTTGCCCCGTTGGTGAACGCAGAGAATATCACGGTATTTCATGTTATAATATTGTGATAATATTATGATTTATTAGTAAGTGTTTCATTTACTAGTAAAAACTGTTTTTCCAATGTGATTTACTGACTAGAAGTCATAGTAAAAGTCAAAAAGTCTTAAGTTTATTATATATGAGGAAAAACTTAAGATTATTTTTGGACAGTGGAAAAAAAAATTAGGGGAAAAATTATGAAATATTATCTTGAGAACATAGAACAGATAGAATTATTATGAAGGAATTAGTTATGAAAAATTTGGCCTAGATATAGTTTTAAAGCTATTATTTGGAATTTAAGGCTGTTTTCTAGAAAATTTAAGGAAAAATAGTTAGGATAATTTTTGGCCTATAAAATTTAGAGTTGATATTTTATGGCCTAGAGAAGTTAATCGAGGAAGAAAAATCCTTTTATATGAAATTAAGGATTAATTTCTAACACTTATCCAATATTTACAAGTAAATGAGTAAAGGACCAAGTTACAAATTAAAGTCGTAGAAGAACAAATGAGATTATTTTGTTGTGGAGTAAACCCCACAAATATACACCCACTACAGAAAACAAGACTTTCAGAGCCGACAACACTAAAGGGTTTTCAATGTTGCCACCTATACTAGCTAATACTTTTAACGGTGACATTTTGTCGTTGCTGAAAGTACAAATGTCACCCCTGAAAATAGAGTATTAGCGGCGACTACTTTGTCGCCATGGAAACATATATCAATCCACAGAAAATTGTAAAATTGTATAAGCGACAACATTTGTTGCCACTGAAAAGTAACAATTTTTTTTTTAAAAAAATTAAATTGTTAATTAAAACCAATACCGTGTTAATAAAGATCAAAGTAATTTTAAATGAACAATATATTAATTATCAATGATACTAAATCCACCAGTTTCTCTTGCGCTGCATCCTGCCCTCAACAATGGAGAACCCACCATCGGTCTGAGCGCCGCCGATTCTAAGGTTTCAATCTTTCTACCCTTATCCAATCCTGTTGATGCTGAGATTCAATGTATCATTACTCGTCTTAGATACTCGTCCACCTTCTTCTTTGAACATAGTGCTCACAGAGGCCAGACGCCGATATTGGAGAGTCGAGAGTCGAGATTGGAGAGTCCAGACAGTCGCGATAGAGACGGTAGGGCTGTCTTAAAAAAAAGAACTCCTCATAAGCTGTTTTTTAAGAGTTTTTTTTTATTATTATTGTAAAATAAACTCTTATAATATAATATAAGGGTTTATTTTAAATTCTGTTTGGCCTAGCTTTTACTTATAAGTATAAGATAACCTAAAAATAAACTAGGCTAAACGAGTAGGAAGACTAATTTTAGAAATAGATATTGTGATATTTACGTTTTATGTTTTATATCTACATGTGAGCTGTGTTTTGTATATTGTGATGGTTTATTACTATATACACACCGTCACTTTTTATAAGATAGAATTAATTCAATTACATAGTTGCAAAAGTTTGTTGAAATAAGTTAGGTGCCATGTAAAAAATAAATTTTGTTTTTGAAAGGCTAACTTTTAGTTCTTTTAGTCAAGGCATCTTTATTTTTTCTTAAGAATCTGTTTGGCCTAGCTTATTTTCAGTTTTTAAGCTATTTTTAAGCAAAAGCTAAAAAAAAGAGCTTTTTTAAAAAAGCCAAAAGCTGTTTGGTGCTTGTATAAATTTTTCAACTTAAAAGCTGAAATTAAAAATAAGCTGTTTGACAAAACTTTTGTCATAAGCACTTTTTCTAATAAAAATTAACTTAAAAAGTATATTATAAAATAACCTTTAAACTATCAATGTATTTTCAAAATAAAAATACTATGAGAATAGACATTCCAACCGTACAATCAAAAAATTATCAGTGATCTTACAAATTGTCAACCAGTATTTCATTCACCTAAAATCACCTATTTCTATTTTCCATTAATGTTAATGCTATTTGATTTCAAACTCTATTCATATAACCATTATCTTCAGTTCTTCTATGACTATGGATACTCATCTCTTCATCAATGTCACATTCTTCTTGACCCTCAGGAATATAATCAGGATTACGATCACACTTGTCAAACTCTTCATCATCAACACCAGACTTTCTAATGAAGTTATGAAGGGCTGTTGTTGCAACAATAATTTTCTCCTGCTTGATTAATGGAAATGGCTTCATATCACGTAAGATGTGCTATTTGTTCTTCCAAACTCCAATCATTCTCTCAATGACATTTCTCAGTGAAGAATGTGCATGATTGAAAACTTCTTGTAATCCTTGTGGTTGACTGCATCCTCTAAAATCAGGAATGTGATACCTTTCTCCTTTAAATGGTGCTAGATACCCTTTCATATTAGAATATCCAGCATCTACTACATAATACTTCCCTAAAAAATTAAAAGATTTATTATTAGTTCATATAAAATCTCAATTAAATAAATATAAAACTAAAATAGTTTATATAAAAAAACAATAAATTGTACCTTCAGGAGGATGAGGGAACACACTTTTTATTTCCTGAAGCACAGATGAAAGAATACGTGTGTCATGTGCTGAACCAAGCCAACCAACAACAACAAAAGTGAATATCATGTCAAAGTTGCAAACTAACATGACATTATGTGTTGGGTATCCTTTTCTGCCTATAAAACGAATTTGACCATTAGTAGGAGGAATGGCAGGAATATGTGATCCATCTATAGCACCTATGCTGAACCAAGCCAACCAACAACAACAAAAGTGAATATCATGTCAAAGTTGCAAACTAACATGACATTATGTGTTGGGTATCCTTTTCTGCCTATAAAACGAACTTGACCATTAGTAGGAGGAATGGCAGGAATATGTGATCCATCTATAGCATCTATGCATCTTTCAAAATAAGGCCAATATCTACTATCACCTCTAATTTGTGATGGAACTTCTTCAAACTGAAAATCTAGAGGCCTCACAATTTCCTTTGCCAATAAACATAAACTGTCTAGTACTTCACTAAACTTCCTATTTACCGTCTCTCCTGATTTTCCAAATCTATTTTGGACATTTCTATTTGTCTCACTATGTGCACATGTCCAAAGAAACATAGAAAGTGCCTCCAATGATGTCAATTCCCTAGATGGATGTAACCAATCCTTACTCACCAATATGTTTTCAAGTTCTAATACAACATTTGATTCCATCCTAAACATTCTATAACTTTCACCTGGAGTGTTTAAGGTTTCTCGAACCCAGTTCCATCCATCAGAATAATTAAACCGGTTACCTTGCTACATTAAATGTTTCATGTAATGTAAATATGCAATTGTTGCTGCTCCATTCATTTCTCGATAAAACTTTGCACATTTTCTTCTCTTAACAATTCTTGATGATGATTCCGTTTGTCTAGATGCCATGTATTATCTTCTAATAACTTCTTACCTAAAAAATGATAGAGACCATAAACATAAGTAAACAATAGTCCAAAAGCATAAATATAATGTCATTCAAATCGAACCTAGTGCATCAAGATTCCCAAACACCAACGTTTAGAGGATGTGTGTTCACATTATGACATAGCAATTATTATATATATAGAGATCAGAGGGTAGAAACGCAGATGCAAGTATGACCCCAAAAGCTGGAATGAAATAAGCTAGAATCTATTAAAAATAAATGGCTCAAATATGCCCCTAAATTGATAAAACACTATATTTTTAGGGTATTAATAGAAGGCATTGAGGAAGGACAAAATAGGAATTGGAGTAACTGATATTGTCCATATGTGCATGATTAGGGAGAGAAAGAATGCAAGTGCGTCGGATGAGTTATGTCAAGCAAAAACACTAGTGTTTGAAGAACCAGACTGAACTGGTTGGTGAAGGAGGAGGAATGGTCTGAGGGAGAATGAAAAGTGAGAGAGATTGAGAAGAAAAATAGGAGTTGTTCTAAGAAGAAGACGAAGAGGAGGGGGAGTTCGGTTAGGGAGGCGATAAATCAGTGAGATGAAAAATAGAGAGAAAAGCAATTAGACAAATGCAAGAGGGAATATTTGGAATAATGGGATTTGAAAAGGAAAATAAAACTTAGCCTACTTTTATGCATTTGAGGGAGGGAAGAAGGGAGAAAGAAAGGTAACAAAGATACTCAAAACATACAATAGTTGTCAAAATAGATAAATTCTCAGCAAGAAAAAAGCCATCACAATTGATTTTAAGCAAACGAAGTACATAAAACAAATAAAAACAAACAGCTAAAGTATCTAGCTCAATGCATAAAAGCATACAGTTCAGTAATAAAAGCTGAAGTAAGCATTTGAATGAACCAGAACTATCTCAAAACAGATAAATTCTCAGCAAGAAAAAAGCCATCACAATTATCCAGATTAAGTGATGCAGATGACAAGCAGAAATGATTCGGGGAAATTATTAATTAGATGGATTTCATCTGCTGCTTTCAAACTTTACATATAAGATTTCACTTGCAACATCAGTCACAGATAAAGCAATGTTCCTTTTCTGTTGTTGCTTTCTCAAGTTCAAAATCCTAATGAGCTATAATTAACATAGTTAAAGTGCTGTATATTGCAAGTGGCTCTAAAACTAGTGCCAGATAGCAAAACTTTTGTAGATCAACTCAAGTCAAAAGATGAAGACTGTGATTCCCTAAAGGAGGCAATGCAGGGCTCTAGTTGTATGAATATGTGAGAGCGTTAAATTCTTATGTTGGCACAGAGGAGTGCGTGGCTCTGGTTTGTGTTGTATTCATTCATTTGAGGATTGAATAGGAAAATATTGTGAGTTTTTAATGTGATTAATAAGAGTCACTATTTGCATTTTTTTTCTTGGTGTTTATTTGTTTCGAATAATTTTGTAGATGATTTCTTAATGAGATGGTAACATCAAGTTTACCAAATAGTACAAACTGATCATTTCTAGTGGCTGTTAAGAATAACGAGAAGCATAACCCATTTGATTATAATCCCCTCCAAATCCCCCATAGTCCAGGGTCCACACCATACACATCACTCATAACTTCTACAAGGCCAAGAGCTGTAAAGAAAAGAAGGGAAAAACTCACAAATAACATGCCTAACAAACATTCATCCCTGACACTGAAATCAAACTCTCGACATAAGATCCAGAAAGTGAAATCAAACATTCATCGCTCATAACATTCATTGTAGTAAGTATGAAGCACACAAAGTGAAGTCCTATTATTGAACAACGCTGTCACACCTAGAAAGCACAGAAATATAGTAACAAAACACAAAAATCCAGAGGAGGAAGAAGAAAACCAGCGACCCATAAATTACCCAGGAGAAATCAATCCGATATAAAATCTTAGGGCGACGTTAACACTGAAATCAATTAGCAATATGAGATAAATTGTGGCAAAAAGTGCAGAAAGCAATCTCTAAGAAATCTAGAGGAAGTAGAAGAAAAAGAAGCAGAGTCAAGGCAAGAAACTAACCGATCCACCTTCGATGCTTCGTCCGATCCACCTTCGATGCTTCCTCCGATCCACCTTCGAGTGCTCACAGAGGCGAGAGAGTGAGAGTCGAGAACGATCGTGAGTGAGAGTCGAGAGTGAGAGTCGAGATTGGAGAGCAAATAGTAGGTAGAGCTATCTTAAAAAAAAAGAGCTTAAAAAAAAAAGAGGTAATTAAGCTTCTCGAGCTTTTTTTTAAGAGCTTTTTTCTTCATGGTAAAATAAGCACTTATAATATAAGAGCTTATTTAAAATTTTGTTTGGCCTAGCTTTTACTTATAAGTATAAGATAAGCTGAAAATAAGTTAGGCCAAATGAGCACTAAGTATACTATTGTTCCTAAAGTTCTAACTGAGAATGAGAATAATATTTAATCAAACAAATTTTATATATTCTTTAGTTTATTCATATTTTAAATTTAAATTTAATAGCATTTAATTACATAGTAATCACTAAAATTTATATCACTTGGGTTTGTATTTAGAATTATAGGACTAAAAGTATACTTTATAAAATTAAGGAATCAAAAGTATATTTAAAGAACTAAAAAACTAAAAGTATACTCTAGCCTTTTTTTAAAAAAGGTCTTCATTTATGTGAAAAAAAAGAGAGAATATGTTAAATTAAGTGCTTTGAAATATGAAAATTAAATACAATAGCAACATCAGTAACTTTTGTAATTAAGTGAAGGTAAAAAAAAAAAAAACTAAACTTTTGAGACTGCCGCTAATTCTATCTTATAAAAAGGAATATGACATACCTGATAATATTTCGATTCTCTCCCAAAATATACTCCTTTGCCCCGTTGGTGAACGCAGAGAATATCATGGTATTTCATGTTATAATATTGTGATAATATTATGATTTATTAGTAAGTGTTTGATTTAGTAGTAAAAACTGTTTTTCCAATGTGATTTACTGACTAGAAGTCATAGTAAAAGTCAAAAAGTCTTAAGTTTATTATATATGAGGAAAAACTTAAGATTATTATGAAAGATTATTTTTGGACAGTGGAAAAAAAAATTAGGGGAAAAATTATGAAATATTATCTTGAGAACATAGAACAGATAGAATTATTATGAAGGAATTAGTTATGAAAAATTTGGCCTAGATATAGTTTTAAAGCTATTATTTGGAATTTAATGCTGTTTTCTAGAAAATTTAACGAAAAATAGTTAGGATAATTTTTGGCTATAAAATTTAGAGTTGATATTTTATGACCTAGAGAAGTTAATCGAGGAAGAAAAATCCTTTTATATGAAATTAAAGATTAATTTCTAATATTTACGAGTAAATAAGTAAAGGACCAAGTTACAAATAAAAGTCGTAGAAGAACAAATGAGATTATTTTGTTGTGGAGTAAACCCCACAAACACACACCCACTACAGAAAACAAGGCTTTCAGAGCCGACAACACGAAAGGGTTTTCAATGTTGCCACCTATACTAGCTAATACTTTTAACGGTGACATTTTGTCGTTGCTGAAAGTACAAATGTCACCCCTGAAAATAGGGTATTAGCGGCGATTATTTTGTCGCCATGGAAATATATATCAATCCACAGAAAATTGTAAAATTGTATAAGCGACAACATTTGTTGCCACTGAAAAGTAACAATTTTTTTTTAAAAAAAAATTAAATTGTTAATTAAAACCAATACCGTGTTAATAAAGATCAAAGTAATTTTAAATGAACAATATATTAATTATCAATGATACTAACACAATTCTTCAAAATGAACCTCAAATATTTAAATTTTCTAAATAAGGTTTAAAGATTGTCCATTAAAACCTATAATGTGATTTAAAACATCAAGGTAAAATATGAAATAACTAAAATTGAAACATATAGCATATATAGAACTATAATGTATTAAACAAAAATATTTACACAATTCTTTACAATTATCAAAGTAATTCAATCTCCTTAGAGAGCACAAAAATTATCCACTTGAAAGATGAATATATTTTTAAGAAAATTGCTACAGCAAATCTCGTAAATTGCTTAAACTATCTTGAACTAATGTCTTGCGATAGCTCATGTGAAGGCATTAATTTATGCATCATTGTCACTGTGAAGGAATAAATTAATGTACAAGTTAGTTAATTAATTAAAAAAAAATCACTAACATTATAACATATGAAACAATAATTAATGTTCAAATCAACATGAATAATAAGTCTATAGACAGTTTGTACAATCTTCTATGCTGAAAGAGTCATTGCTCAAAAAAGGTCACAAATATAAAAATTAATCTAAGATAAATATTATAAGAACTGGTAAATGACTAAAGCTAAAATGTTAACCACAGTTAATGCATCTAACAAGTAAAATTGATAATAAGAACAAACCATGAAAAGATTGCCGACATGCTCCTCAGATTTGATCCAAGGTTGGATGGCAAAAGGTCTGTCAGCTTTACACTCTTAGGTGGAAAAATGCATAACAAATCTACAGTAAACAAGTAAGCATTAGTATTGGGACCTCATTCCCTTTCTTCATCCCAAACCAAACTAGTCTGAACATGTTAGGGACTTAATAGATAATACAATAGTTTGATATGTTAAGTAAAAATCCTTTACCTTTATGTTCTGTAACGTTATTCCAATTGTTGTTGTCTTTTCTATCAACTGAATAGCTTCTCTTTGGAAACTGATTTGAAGCTACCAGATCTTTTCTAGAACTGGATTACCTGCTCGTCCTTTGGACGAGCTCTCAGCCATCAGATCTCAGATCTGATGGCTCAGATCTTTTTTTTTTTTTTTCATTTTTTTCTATATGAAAAAAATCATTTTTTGAAAAAGTGTTAGTTGAGATATTATCTTTATTTTAGGTCCTCTACCCATTAAAATTATTTTTTATAAAAAATAAAAAAGTAAAAAAAAAAATCAGATCTGGACGATTCAGAGCTCGTCCGTACAGGCACAATAACCAGTTCCGATCTTTTCTAGCTTTTGCTTCTTTTGATGCTTCCTTCCCCTTTTCTTAATGCTTTTTTCCATTAATTTTTTCTAGACTGGAAACAGTTTGTGCATTATGTTGTTCCCAACTTCCGGCACTTCTTTTTCTTCAGCATTTTCATTCGGTACCTTTGAGTGAATTTCATCTACCACCAACAGTAGATTCAAGAATTTTAATGATGGGAGGCGAAAATAAAATGTTTTAAATTAATTTGTGGTTCATCTACCGCCACCCCTAGCCCCCTACCATCCTAAAGTATTATTTTATGTGTATCTATCACTTTAAAATATTTTTTTTTGTGCAATTTAGCACTTAACAATTTAGATAATCTAGGGTACTAGACACTTTTAAAAAAAATACTTTAAAATGTTGGATGCTCCAAAAGAATAGTTTATGGTACTAAGAGCACTTGAAAAAAAAAAAAAAAACTTAAATGTGTTGAGTACACCACAAAATGCTTTAGAATACTAGACTCAACTGAAAAAATATTTTTGAGTTGTTAGTTACACTTTAACTCTTTATTTAATAATGATAATAATAACATAATCAGTACTTTTTTATATCTTTTAAACTATTAATTTTGTTTTTAGATAGAGACTTCTAATTCTAGAAAAGATAAGAAACATCTAACCCGGTTAAACTAATCCAATAAACACTCTTAAGATTATGTTATTTAAAAGTGATAGTTGATTATGCAACTTAAAGAAAGTGGTAATTACTAATTAGTTCATTTCAATTATTTAAACTAACATTTTAATAGAAGTTTCAACTAAAAATTGAAAATAATCACATTTAGAATCACAGTACTTTTCAATATAAATATAAATGTCATGTCATCATGTGTATAATTATGACCTAGTCTATATAATATAATTATGAAGATTATTTTCTATTTAATATTTTTTTTTTCATATTCCAATACATTTTTCAAAATTATATGGGCCTCAATTAACATAGTATTCCCTTTAATCCTTAATATTAGATATATTTATCTAATTTGAGTTGATTAAAGAAGTTAGTTAAATCAGTTAATATAACATATATTTTTTAAAATATTATAATAATCTCCTTAATTACCCCATTCCATTTCCTCCTTGATTATTGTTGAGAAAATATCAATAAAGGTAAATTAGTAAAAAAAAAACTGACAAATATAAAAATATATGTTATATTTAGAATAAAAAAAAACACTAAAATATGTCCTATATTAAGAACAAGAGAAAATATCTTTTTTAAGACTCTTTGGTTCAATGCTGAAATTTTAGCTTCCTTAACATTCATTAACACAGAAATTATAGACTAATGATTGAACAAATTTGAAGGCATGGTGATATTGATGGAAATCACTCCTAAAAAAAAAACATCAAGAGTAAAAAAAAAAAATCCAAATATTATTTTAAGAGCAAATAAATCACAAATACTTTAAAGTATTGAACGCAATTTGAAAATATTTCAGGATATTAGATTAACCGAACTCTAGAAACCAAAATTTTTATGCTAGATGAAAAACTCTTTAATACTCATTTATATCAGATGCTAACAGAAAATATTTAAACTCCCAAAGCCTAAGTAGTCTTTTGTATCTCGCACAGTCGCGCTTGATTGTTTTGTAACCATTTGTTCATTAAGCCTTGTCAAATAACTTTTATTTTTATTTTTTTTATCATCAAAATATATGTATTTTTGACTTAAAAACATGAGTATTGAAAGAGGGAAAAGAGTGAACAAACTCAACACAATAAGAAGTAATCTCTCAGAATCGCGTATCGCTCTCTCTCTCCCGTGCCAAACCCTAGATCTCTTCCGCCTGGGCTTCTGCCTCGCCGGCGGCGTCTATGCCGCCGGTGAGCCTCCTCCTGAGCCACAATAGCAGCCGACGTACAGATTGGCCTGCTTTGAGTCAAGTGCAGGCGGGTTTTAGGCCGGAACAGAGATATAGAGGGGTGGCCGTCCTTCTTGTTCGGCACCGGTTCTCCTCTGGTCTCCGGCTTCACCGCCTTCCTAGCTCCGGTGGCCCTCTGTTCTGTGGTTGCGTTGATGGTCCTCCCTTGTCTTTAGCGGTGGGAGTTTTTGCTCTGATGCCCTCTCTGACGGTGGTTCTTGGTTCGTCGGTGGCCTCTTGTTCGACGGTGGCTTCTTCCTTGGCAGTGGTCGCCTGCGCGCCGGTGGTCTCTGGCTTGTCGGCGGGTTCCGGTGGTGGGGGTGCCTCGGTTTTCACGTTCTGTTCGTTTTTCTTGTTTTTCTTTCTTTTCTTGCTTTATATTTATTTATGTTTCTGGATTTGGTCAATTGTTGTCTGTGTTTGTCCCCTGATGGTGTGGTTACGGGTTATTATGGTGGTGTTCCTTTTTGTGGATTGGATTCGTGTTTTTGGGGTAAGGGTTTTATTGATGGTTGCTATTATTTTGTGCATTATCTGGGAGAAAACCATAGATAGGATTGATAGATGGGGGTGAATCCATATCACTTATGTTAGCCAATATCTATTGGGTGGGTGGTTGATGTCACCAAGGTTGTTTCATTGGATGAGCAAGAGCTCTCTTCAGGATTTCTCTTGTCTTGTTTCGTCTGAGATTGGGTGTTCTCTGTACTGTTCCCCAAGTTGGGATATTTGTGTAGTTGACCTATGTGCAGCTTTTTCTTATAAGGAGGTGTGCCCAATCAGGTGGGTTTTGGAACCAGCACTTTCTTCCATATCCTTTCTAACCTCGGATGGCAAGGAAGCCTATAAAGTCTTTGAAGCTGCTCTTATTCCTATTTGTTTTGTGGTGACTAGCTTTCCTTTCAATTGATTTGGCGTTGTTGTACTTGTTAGCCTTCTTATTCTGATTTGTTTTCTTTCAGTTTGTTGTCATAGTGTAATCGTTTATGTTTGTTGTCACAGTGTAATCGTTGTATGTAACTTTTATTACTAGTATCAATATATGTTACTATTCTGACCAAAAAAACAAACAAACAAACTCAACACAAAGTCAACATCAAGGCTAGGAGTATCTTCACCCAATGGGTCATTATTTATTTATTTTAGCACATATATTAATTTTAAATAAGAACTTGTCTTTTCTCTCTCTATGTTATAAAAATAAATAATAGAGGTTTTTCAAATTTAATTAAAAGTGGTGGTTTTATATCGACTTACTCTTACTCTTTAGGGAAGAAAAGAAACCTCAGTAATTGACATTTTTATAAATCTAATTCGTAATTTACCTTTCAGAACAATAAAACAATCATATAGATCGCAAGAAGTATCATAAGAGTCATAAATGTTGGTGTCATCATGTAAAATATGATAAACATCTTGTAACTTTTGTGTTAGTATGTGTCGATTATGATAATTGATAAATTTCCCACATTTATTTTAGTTGAGTAAATCAAAGGTAGTGTGATTAAAGAGAACAAGTTTTAGAACATGTAATCACCCAAATAAATGCACTTAATATATTAGTTCGTTAATCTAGAATACTAGTAAAAACTAAATCGACCAAACGAAACCTCAACCACTCCAGCCCATAGGAATCAGGAAGAACCACATAAAGCTAATTTAACTGCCATATATAGGCAGAAAAACAAAACCACTTATACCCAACTTCTAACCCCAGAAAACAAGGGCAGTTTCATACAAAATTAATACCCAAAATGAGATCAACATCATACTTGCATAAATAGTCTTGCCATGCTCAAAATGAACATGACAAAATCAACAACTCTATGGTTTTAATGTTTCTCAAATCACATACAACTAAAGACTTCACTATAAATTAGACAAGTAACAAAATTCTACTCGAAAAAAGGACGTGACCCAAACAAAAGCCCTTCCAACAAAGGACTACCTTTTCACTTGAAACACTTAGCATCCAAGAGAGGCTCACCCTCAAAAGGCTCGCAATCTTCAATCATCTGACTGACACGCTCCTTCTGAGCTTCATCTGAGATATCGACCTTTTTCCATTCATAGAGTTCCATGTCGTAGCATTCGTCAATAACGAATTGTGGAATTTCTTGCCCACGGAATAGCCACAACCCCTTCACCTTAAACGGTGGCTCAGATCCAATCACAAGCATTTTCCCAAAGGCATATTTGCGAGCAAGATCCATCCTCTGAAGGAATCCTCCAACTTTGTTCATAGTCACAAAGGAAACAGTGTTCTCATCATTGTATTTGTAATCACAGAACCAGAGAGAGTATCCCTCAGGGTCATACATATCCCAGAATCCTGCAAGAAAGCAAAGAGAAAATAAAACATGAAAAGTGTCATCTCCGAAATAAAATATAGAAGTTTTTTTTCTGGTTGATACAAATAATATTTCAGTCAAATCTAAACAGAATACCTTTGATTGCAACCTCACGGAAGTTAGTCTTGGTGTTTGAGTAGAGTCTTTTCCACTCATCCAATATCATCTTACTTGGAGGAAGAAGATCAAGAGGATTCTTGGGTTTGGGCTTGGGTGCCTCCTCCTCTTCAGCCTCTTTGGGCTTTTCTTCCACTTTGGGGGCCTCTTTCTTTGGTTGAGCTTCTTTCTTAGGCTTAGCAGCTTCTTTGGGCTTCTGTGCAGATTGTATGGGCAAAACAGTTTCAGCCTGCTTAACCTCACCTAAAATCTTATGGAATTTGGGTTGATTGACCAAGGTCCAGAAGTATCTCTCAACATGAGGAAACTCCGAGGTGAAGCTCTTAGTCATGAGCTGAGTGAAACCCATAAACAAATTGCATGTCATAATAATGTCTGCTAGGGTCACAAAATGGCCAACCAAATACGTGTTAGAAGCAAGGTGAGTGTTCAATGCACCCAACGCTCTCTTCAGTGCAGAAATTGCAGCTTCCTCAGCCTTCATTAAGACAAAATTTAATGATCAAACTATATAAATGTCAAGAAATCAGAATATTAATGAATATTAGGCAAATGACAAGAATCTTAAAACAACAACAACAAAAGCCTTATCGTGCTTGTTTGGAATAGCGATTGGAGCAATCGTGATTTATAGTATACGAAGTAAGTATGTGAGATTGTCTCAATTATGTGAATAGGCACTTACAGGGATCCAAACATGATCCCACACAAGCACTAAAAGAAATGTCAAAGACCAATTCTTGCAAGTTTCAATAAGCCATTAATAGAGAGAACCCAACACTTGTAGTTATTAAAACAGTATTTTTAAACCTAAAACTTTAAGTCTAACAACACTTTCATCATTACCCATAACGTGTTCCCATGATATATATAACTAAAGAAATGTTGCATACGAATTGACAGCATCAGGTCTCCATAATGCAAATACCACAGCAATTTCACAGGCAAAGACAGGAAAAATCTTCCAACTTAAAAGTCCTCTATAATGCAAATATCACAGCAATTTCACAAGCAGATAAAGGAAAATTCTTCTAAATTAAAAGTTCTCCATAATGCAAGTATCACAGCACTTTCACAGGCAGGAAAAAGAAAAAATCTTCTAACTTACAGGAGGAAGGTAAGTGGTTCGTCCCATTCTTGGTCTGTACCAGTTGAGAATATTTGCATCAATCTCTAATGTCGAAAAATCAATCCACTGTTCAACGTGAGCCTGACACATCAAAAAGTAGATGAGGTTAAGGGAGGCAAAGAATTAGCAAACTCAAATAGAATTTACAAGCTTAGATAAATGTAAGAAAACATAGATACTGCATGAGTGAGAACAAGAAATGATCACGCATAAAAAAAACTTACATAGTCCATTAGAGAAGATCCATACAATGCATTGTCACCATTCAATCGAACAACTGCACCAACACAACAAAACACTTAAAACATACTCGCTTAAATTAAGGATACTAACATTATTGTAGAAATAATCATACCATAGCGGGCAATGGCATTACTCTCAAAAATTGGACCATCTGGTGTTTCCAGCACAGGAACCTGAAAGGAATATGTATCCCTATAATTTCACAAAAAAAAATCACCTTTGAAATATAGAATAAGAATATTGCATACCTTGCCAATAGGGTTAAACCTGAGAAATTCAGGAGTTTTATTAGAAACACCCATCTCAAAATTTGGGGCCAATTTAACATCCACCCCACTGTACTCAGCGGCAATGAGAGTCTTGTAGGCATTTTTATTATTTTTCCCTGCATGAAGTATCTGGACACACAAAAGGAAAGGATGTCAACGATAGAAATAACTGGCAGCTAAATGTGAAACTGATGATAAAATTAAACGCAAATTAGTACAAGAATTGTGCTGATATAACAGACATCCTCTATAAATGAAGTAGAATAAAGGTTACTTAATAGCGTACTGTTCATTAAAATAGGAAATATTAATTTTGTAACCAGATACTGAGACATAAGAGCAAAAGGAAATTGTAAAGAGAAACATGTTTAAACACAGATCTAGATCCTAGGTTCCGCGTAGCCGTCTGTAGAAAACTCAGATGTAATTGATCAGATGAAGGAAAAAATATCTTTAATGAACACATCAGGACAGGCATCCTCCCACTACAACCTCCAGTTTCGGAATCAACGATCTGAATACGACAAATAATATATGGATGTTCAACTTCTATAACTCAGCATCACACCAACTTTTTTTCAGACTAAACATCTCACACTTAGCCAAACTTCGGGGAAGAAAAACAAGCACAAGAATAAGGATAAACCATTTTGCCATACGTTCACAATTGTGCTATAATGAATATCAGGGAACCAGATCAGCACCAATTCAATCAAGGGAAATAAGGTTTTTATACGTAAGATTTTTGACAAAATTACTGAGAACTCCGATAAAACTCACCAGCGCCATGGCTACAGGAAAAACAAATGCGCCGCCTTATTCAAGATCTGATAAAAGAAAACAAAGAGCAACAAATAAGCCAATACCCAGAAATAAAACAATATTGAATCCAAAAGAAAAGATAGATGTATAAGGAAATTCAGCTCGTGAAAGGAGGCAAATTCTCATCAAAATGCAAACGAGTAGAAAGAGAGATACAGATTGGAGAATGGGACAGGTCTTACAGTGCCGGCGTTCTTCCGAAGCTCAAGTGCTGCGCTTGGGATAGTAGAGAAGTGAGACCTGAAAGTGAAGCAGGCTAGGGTTTTGTTGTGTTCGAATCGAAGGTGCGAATCTTAAGCCGCACCCCCAGCGGGTCGGATCTGTTCCCCCGGCATCACTGCTTTTGGTAAAAGGAAAATAAAAAAGGGAAAATTACACGTAGGTCCCAAGAAACAAAGATATTACATTTAGGTCCCTTGAATTCATGAAATTACACAGAAGGGACTTCTGTGTAATTATTTGTGGAAGCAAAATTACTTTTTTGCCCAAAGGAAAAATAGCCTCTGGACCTCATAATTAAAAAATCCAGGTTTTCAAAAATTGTTGTTAAAATAGGAATTTGCTGTTGTAAATATAGAATTTCTTGTTGCAAATGGCCTCTGGACCTCAGAATTAAAAAGTCCAAGTTTTTAAAAGTTGTTGTTAAAATAGGAATTTTGTGTTGTAAATATAGAATTTTTTGTTGTAAATGGCCTCTGGACCTCAGAATTGAAAAAATCCAGGTTTTCAAAAGTTTTTGTTAAAATAGAAATTTGCTGTTGTAAATATAGAATTTCTTGTTGCAAATGGCCTCTAGATCTCAGAATTGAAAAAATCCAGGTTTTCAAAAGTTGTTGTTAAAATAGGAATTGGCTGTTGTAAATATAGAATTTCTTGTTACAAATGGCTCTGGACCTCAGAATTGAAAAAATACAGGCTTTCAAAACTTGTTGTTAAAATAGGAATTTGCTGTTGTAAATATAGAATTTCTTGTTGCAAACCTGGATTTTTTCAATTCTGATGTTTAGAGGCGTTTTCTCCTTTGGGCAAAAAAGTAATTTTGCTTCCACAAATAATTACACAGAAGTCCCTAGGGACTTCTGTGTAATTTCATGAATTCAAGGGACTTAAATGTAAATATCTCTGTTCCTTGAGACCTGTGTGTAATTCTCTCAATAAAAAATGAAACGAAAAGTAGTGTGAGGTAAAAAGCGATAGTAATTGTTTCTCCTTATTTACAGTGAAGGATAGGATATTATCACTACCATTTTTTCACCGTTAGATTAGAGTACCTTTATTATTTCTCTCCTATTGAGACTTTGATCTAACGGTGAAAAAGTGGTAATGACATAAAATTGATAGTGACAATATACTATCCAATAAAAAAAAAAATTGTATTTAAGCGCATGCCTTATCTAAAGTAATTCAGGTGTATCTTCAATGCTCTAAAGTAATTTGCAACCTAAAGTATTATTTTAGGTGTATCTATCACTTTAAAGTACTTTTTATGCAATTCTATACATATCAATTTAAATAATTTAGGATTCTAATACCCATAAAAAAATACTTTAAGGTATTGGATGCTCTTAAAAATTAATTTATGGTACTAAACACACTTGAAAAAAGATACTTCAATGTATTCGGTACACTATAAAATACTTTAGAATACTAGATGTAACTGAAAAAAATACTTTGAGTTGCTGCACGGGCCTTAACTGTTTATTTAATAAAATAATAATAACATAATTAGTACTTTTTTATATCTTTTAGGGAAAATCTCATATAAAGCTGCTTGAAATAGAAAAATTTTAAATTAGGTTAGTAAATTCAATAAATCCTTAATTAAGTTATCGACCCAATTTAGAATTTCAAAATTTAGATTAAATGACGTTATTGCCCTCTCATAGTTTCATCTCTCATCTTAAAAGGATTTCAATACTTTTTAACTTATTTTACAATAAGTGTAAATATATATAAACATTAATATATAATAAAATAAAATATGATTAACTTAGATCAAATAATTTTTTGTATATGGAAAAATGATCAGGAATAATTCAAAAAAAAAAGTATCATCTCCAATATTAATTAAATGTTTTCTAGTTGAACATTAGAATAAAAAAATTATTTTTTACTTGATATTTTGTGCATTGAGAAAAAATGTTAATATAAAAATAAATTGTTTGATATAGCAAACTACATATCAAAGATTTTCATTAATGATTTTTTAAAAGAAAAGATATTTGTTAACATACAAAAACAAGGAAAAATCTCATATAAAGTTACTTAAAATGAAGAAATTCTAAATTAAGTTGTTAAACTCAACAACTCCCTAGTTAAGCTATAGACTCAATTTAGGATTTTAAAATAGAGGTAAATTAACTTTTTTTTTTGATACATCATGGTAGGGGAGGAGAGCAGGATTTGAACCCTGGACATAGGGGAGGGAGGCCAGTTAATGCTGGCTCCTATGCCACTGTGCTACTAAGGCGCTGGCAAGGTAAATTAACTTTAATACAGTCTCCTAATATTTTTTATCATCTTTTCTCTTTAAGGAATTTAATTGCTCTTTAACTCTGTCTTTTAATAAGTGTGCATATATATTATCATTAATACATAATAAAATAAAATATGATTCATTTAAATTAAAGGAGTTTTTGTATTCAAAAAGAATGATTTATTGGTTTGAGTGAAAAAAATGCATAACACTGTTATCAATTAAATGTTTTTATTAAATATTTTGAATAAAATTTTATTTTTGAAAGAACTCAAATTAGTTTTTTTGTTAATAAAAAAATAAATCATGCAATTTTACTTATGTAATATATATGTTGTGTTTTTTTTATGTCAATAAATATCTTTTATTTGAAAAAATCATTAATGAAAATCTTTGATATACAGTTTGCTATATCAAACAACTTTTTTTTATATTAACATTTTTTCTCAATGAACAAAAATCAAGTAAAAAATAATTTTTTATTCTAATGTTCAATTAGAAAACATTTAATTAATAGTAGGGTTGATACCTTTTTTTTTTGGGAATTATTCCTTATTATTCTTACACACACAAAAAATTATTTGATCTAAGTTAATCATATTTTATTTTATTATATATTAATGTTTATATATATCTACACTTATTATAAAAATAAATTAAAAAGTATTGAAACCTTTTTAAAATAAGAGAGGAGACTATGAAAGGGTAATAACGTCATTAAATCTAAATTTTGAAATTCTTAATTGGGTCGATAACTTAATTAAGGATTTATTGAATTTACCAACCCAATTTAGAATTTTCCTATTTCAAGCAGCTTTATATAGGATTTTCCCTATCTTTTAAACTATGAGTATTAATTTTGTTTTTAGATAGAGACTCTTCTAATTAGAAAAGGTAAGAAAAATTTAACCCCGTTAATCTAATTCAATAAACACTCTTAAGATGATGTTATTTAAAAGTGATAGTTGATTATGTAACTTAAAGAAAGTGGTAATTAAATTCATTTCAGTTATTTAAACCAACATTTTAATAGAAGTTTAAACTAAAAATAGAAAATAATCACATTTAGAATCACAGTGCTCTATTAATATAAATGTCATGTCATCATACGTATATGGCCATAAGTCAACCTCCGCACAAGTTCCTTTCTAAAAATAATTTCTTATACTACCGAATCTCTGGTCATAAATATATGACATAATATTAATAATGGTATTAAATAATTTGAAAATTATACTACACACTATATCCTATATTTATGATCAGATTATTTAATATCAATAATGACCTAATCCAAGTAATATGATTATGAAGATTATTTTTTATTTAATATCTTTTTTCATAGGGAAAATCTCATATAAAGCTGCTTGAAATAGGGAAATTCTAAATTAGGTTAGTAAATTCAATAAATCCATAATCAAGTTATTGACCCAATTTAGAATTTCAAAATTTAGATTAAATGACGTTACTGTCTCTCATAGTCTCCTCTCTTATCTTAAAAGGTTTTCAATACTTTTTAACTTATTTTTACAATAAGTGTAAATATATATAAACATTAATATATAATAAAATAAAATATGATTAACTTATATCAAAGAAATTTTATGTTTTGTGAAAGAATGATCAGGAATAATTCCAAAAAAAAAAAATCAGCCCCAATATTAATTAAATGATTTCTAGTTGAACATTGAGAATTAAAAAAAAAAAAATCTTTTTTACTTGATTTTTTGTTCATTGAGAAAAAATGTTAATATAAAATATAACTTATTTGATATAGCAAATTGCGTATCAAAGATTTCTTAAAAGAAAATATATTTATTAATGTGAAAAAAACAATCTATATAGGGAAAATCCTTCTAGAGGCCCATATTGGCCAAATAATCCAAAAAAAGGCCCAAACAATATGCAAATACATGAAAAGGCCCCAGGGCCCTTATAGGTATTAACTTACAATGCAAAAATACATTCATGCCCCTTTGAGTTAAAAAGAAAATACAATCTATTTTGGCGCTGAAACGAGTCGGACAGATTGGATGAAATACCATCTGTTTTGGCGCTGAAACAAGACAGACAGAACACGTGGGTTTCCTCTGAAATGCTCGTCACCTCCTTGATCCTTCTCTTCCCTCTTCCCTCGTTTATCCTTGGTGTATTCTGATCATCCATTGCATTACAGTCTAAACTCAGCAATTTGTATTTGCTGTTCCTCATCATTTTTTTTCAGTCAGAAGGTTGGGTGACTGAAAGGTTGGAGGTTCACCTCATTTATGTTATTATCAGGTAGAAGATAGGTAAGAAATGCTAAGATTTTGATTAAGATATCATAATCACAATGCTACTTTGTTTTTAATCACTGTAGGGTTGGGTTAGTAAAATGTTGCTCTGTTTTTGTGCCTGAAAACAGAGGAAAATGTCTGTATTTGAGTGAGAATGGTGAAAGTGATCAAGGAATGAAGGCTGAAAAAACGCTGAAATTTGATAGTTGTTAATACCTACAGTTTTAGTTGTTAATACCCTCAGTTTTAGTTGTTAATATAGCTGTTAAACTTGTTAATACGAGATGAAAGTGAAAACGCTGTAGGGTAGGTTGCTCTGTTTTTTGGGCATAGAAACAGAGGGAGGTTTGTTTGTTAGAGGGAATGATTGAATGTGAAAACGCTGATATGTGCTAGTTGTTAATACCTACAGTTTTAGTTGTTAATACCTTCAATTTTAGTTGTTAATATGACTGTTAAATTTGTTAATACTAACTTTATGTTGCAGATCATAGTTAAAGATGGCTAGTACTTCAGGGAAGAACCTATTATGTTTCTTCCATGTAAGGGGTAACTTTTTTTTTTTTTTGAGAATTACAGGCAAGCTAAAGCTTGAGTGATGGAAGAAGGACTAGACTTTGGACATCAAGTCCTTAATACATCAAGGAAGAACAAACTAACAAAAACAGACCAACCGGTCTCTAGTAAGCATTTGAAGACATCCTGCCGGAACAGATGGGAACAGGCTGATATCAGCATCAACAGGAGCGTCATGTCCTTGCTTGGCCATGTAGTCAGCGCAAGAGATGTTGCCTCTTGGGGTATGGTGGAGCTTCGCATCCCAATCTCTGAACAGTAAGTCTCTAGCCTCCCCTATAATTTCTTTCAGAGGGTGGTCCGCCTGATAATCCCTCATAAGGACGTTAATTGCATCCAGAGAATCTGAGTAGACAATGACTTTTTGAAAACCCATCTGAAAACCCAGCTTTAAACCTAGCAGGATAGCGTAAAGCTCAGCTTCAATCATAGTGCGAAAGCCAAGAGCTTTATGGAATCCCATCAGCCAATCTCCATGAGAATCCCTCATCACTCCTCCACAAGCTGCATCATGTTGGGAGGGCACCGAGCCATAAACGTCGATACGGGTCACGTCTGCTAGAGGTGGAGTCCAAGCTTTTTCCACATTCCTGTCAATATTAAAAACCATGTGCCTTAGAGTTTGATTAGATATATTCTCCATAAGAAGGTAATTACAAGTGTGAAGCATCTCCCTGGTGTCTACATTTTCGTGTTGGAAGAGAAATTTGCATCTTGTTGTCCAGAGGATCCAGCATGCTAAGCTAAAAATTCTCTGCCAAGAGAATTTTTGAAAGCGTCCTTTTCCCGGATGGTGAGTAGTATTCCAGCTGAGCCACTCCTGCAAGTTTCCTGTGAAAAACTGAGACAAATAGTTAGGTAGTAAAAGTTCTTTCCACAACTTCTTTGCTCTTCCACAATCCCTTATAATATGAATCACATTTTCCTCCTTGTTGCACTGGAAAGGGCAAAGATTCTCATTTGATAGGCCCATTCTGGTTCTTAAAGAATTAGTAGCAAGCCTTTCATGGCCGACCAGCCACATAAATGTTTTAATTTTTTCAGGAAGTTGCCATTTCCACATTGTGGACCAGAAAGTTTGAGTTGCCATTTGTTCATGCCGAGAGAGATACGCATACGCGGATTTAATAGAGAAGCGTCCATCTTTAGCAGCTCGCCAGGTGAAATAGTCAGGGAGCTCATTTGAAGGGGGATGCGCTTTGGAGATAGTATTTATGATTATAGGAGGCAGGATACCTCGCCATCTGATAGTGTCCCATCTTCCATTACTCAAGATGCGATCTCTGAATGTATCGTCAACATTAACCAAGGATGGGTCATGAACAAAGGCTATGAGAGGCCGCTGGAGAGGGAGCCAAAGGTCCTGCCAGAATTTGGTTTCCCTACCATTATTAGCCTTCTTTCCAATACCTGTCCAAAATTTATCCCAAACTTCAACCATCGCCTTCCAGACAGAAGAGGAGTTCCTCTTTTTAGTTACCTTAGGCACCGCTGAGCGACCACAATTATATTTGGACCAGAGGCATTTGGCTCATAGTGAATCTTTTTTCGTTAGGAGATTCCAACAAATCTTCATGATAAATGCTTTGTTTTGTCGCCGAAGATTTGTGAATCCGAGGCCCCCCTGCTTCTTAGCTTTAGTTACCTTGTCCCAAGCAATAAGGTGAATCTTTTTGACATCAACATCCTGAGACCAGAGGAAATTTCTTGAGATCTTATCAAGTTCATTAATAGTACAAATAGGAAGGAGGGTTGATTGCATTTGGTAGCTGGGGAGAGCAGATAGCACAGATTTAATCAAGACAGTGCGACCCGCCATAGTTAAGAGTTTGCTCTTCCATGAGGACAGCTTATCTCTGGTTTTCTGTACAATGTGATGATATGTGGTCTTGGTCGTCCTCCCGTGAATGATTGGAACTCCCTGATATTTGCCAAGATCAGCTGCAATGCCTATTCCCAGAAGCTGGCTTAGCTCAATGGCCCTATTGAAGCTGACATTGCTGGAGCAAAACATTCGAGATTTTGCTAGGTTGATTCTGTGCCCAGAGACCTCACAAAAACTATGCATGACATTGCGAACCTCATCCATTTGTTGAGTTGAGGCTTCAACGAAAAGAAAGAGATCGTCAGCAAAGAACAAATGAGAGATAGCGGGGCTTCCTCTTTTGAAGGTGAATGGCTTCCAACGCCTGGCCTCGCACTCAGCTTTGATATAGTGCCCCAGCCTCTCCATGCAAAGGATAAAGATATACGGACTTAGCGGGTCCCCTTGTCTAATGCCTCTGGAAGGGGTAAAATTCGAGGTTTCATCACCATTCCAGAGAACTGACATCGAAGAGGTGGAGAGGCAGGCCATGATGAGGTCAATGAGATTATTGTTGAGCGATAAGCATGAAAGAGTATTTCTAATGAAACCCCAGTCAAGTCTGTCAAAAGCCTTCTCCATATCAACCTTAATAGCGACAAAACCTTTCTTCCTGCCTTTCATTCTCATAGAATGGATAATTTCCTAGGCTATGATGATGTTGTCACAACTGGATCTGTTAGCAGTGAAACTGCACTGTTCAGGACTTACAACCTGGTCCATAATGGCTTTGAATCTGTTTGCCAAAACCTTAGTGATGATTTTGAAACTGACGTTGCATAAAGATATTGGCCGGAAATCCTTCAAAGTGGTGGGATGCTCAATTTTGGGAATGAGCACAATCTTTGATTTATTGATACTGGACATAACAGAAGGATTACCAAAGCATTCCTCAATAAATGAGCAGATTTTATCTCCAACGACATTCCATTGCGTCTGGAAGAAATGAGCCTGAAGGCCATCAGGACCTGGGGCCTTAAAATCACCCATTGCAAAAGTTGCATTTTTAATCTCGATCCTGGTAACCTTTTGTGAAATCATATGCAACTGGCGAGCGTCGATGATGGGAAAATTTGAGTACCAACCAGTCGGATCCTTTACATCTGGGTCGCAAGAGTAGAGTTTGGAGAAAAAATCAAGAGCCATATTTTTAGCAAGGTTATGATCTTCGATCCATTCTCCTGCATCATTTTGAATGCCTCCAATACGCTGCCTTTTCCTTTTAATCACAGTTGAGGCATGGAAAAACCTTGTATTTCTATCTCCGTCCTGGATCCATTTACCTCTCGATTTTTGGAACCAATAAATCTCCTCCTAAGTAGCCAATTTATGATACTCCTCCCAGAGTTGTTTTTCCAATTTAAACAGACCAGTTCGCAAATTCATTCTTCGGCATCTATCAATACCCTCCAAACGACGAACCAGTTGTTTTTTCCTTCTAGAGAAATTACCCAGGCGGTTTTCATTCCACTCCGTAGCATTTGCTTGGAAGTTTTGGAGGCCTTGGAGCCAGTTCCTGCCCTGCCAGGCATCTTTTGAAATGTCATTGAAATCATGTTCTAGGGTCCAAGCAGCCTGATAAGAGAAGATCCTCTGAGGGCGCTGGGTTGGGGTCGAAGGTTTAGAATTCACCACCACAATCCTATGATCAGATTTGAATTTAAGCTCATGACGGATAGTGAAGGTGGGAAGGCTATTAATCCAACTGAAGTTTGAGAAAACCCAATCCAGCCTCTCTTTTAAACCACACCTTTCCCAAGTGAATTTTTCACCAAGGATCTCAGCCTCAATAAGCCTAGAGTCATCAATACAGTCACGAAATTGTTGCATGGATGCCCAAGGAGGATCAGCTCCCCCCAATTTATCAGTAGGGGATAAATATGTATTAAAGTCACCCAGAACTAACCAAGGAGATGCGGAGTTTGAAGCAAGCAATCGAAGGGAGTTCCAGAGAGCAGTTCTGCCAACTAAAGAAGTTTCCCCGTAGACAACGGTTAGCAAGGATGAAAAGTTGCAAACAGTGTCTCTAACATGACAGTGAAGGAATTGGGTGGAGGAAGAAAGATAGGTAACATCGAAATTATCAAAATTCCATAAGATCCAAATGCCCCCCGAAAAACCGGTAGCTTCCACCTGCATCCAATGATCAAAACCAAGTTTATAACAAACCTTATCAACCTTATTACCACTAACACGAGGCTCCATAAGACAAAGAATATCAATGCAATATTTATGAACAATATCTTTAATAGTTAGGGGGAAATTCCGTCTACCGGCTCCCCTACAATTCCATGATGCAATTATCATTAAAAAAATAATAATAATGGAAACAAAGGTGAGGAAGGAATACTTACCTGTGCCCTCCAGACCCGCCTTCATGTTGCTTCTCAATTTGAGTGTCATTCATATAGGAGTTATTGGTCTCTAAAAACTCAGGGGCAACATCATCATTGGGATCCCAATGTTCGGGTGGCATTAGATCATCAAGATGAGAAGTATCCTGTAGAAGACCCACAGTTGGGTTGCTAAGTTGGTCATTGGAAGAGCTAGCACCATTTCCATTTAAGACTTCAGATCCCTGATGAGGCTTGTTATTAATATTCCCTTGAACAATGATGTGAGTTCTCTGCCCCTTAGGCAACTTGCTATGCGGCTTTTTATTGGTCACAAGCTTTGACGTGTCATTGAGAACAGTTTGAGGAATTGAATTGCTTTGGGCGAGTGTCACCAGTGCATCATCTGAACTATGATTACTTAGCTGCATTTGACCCAAACCATCCTGGCCCAAGATAGGCGATTTTGAATTGTCTTCAACACTTGGCATACTAGGCACCAGCCCATTATCCAAACCAGAATGGCCCAACGTTATTTTCTTCAAAGAGCTTCGGCCCAAAGAAAGCAGCGGCTTGGATGGCCCAGCTGGATCATTTGAAGGGATCTGCCCATCAGTGGGGCCCACTGGTCTAGTTTCTTTTAATTTGTACGCCACTTTTGTCTTTTGCACCGGTTCCTTCCTTCTTCCAGGTGGCGTTGGGTTTTTATTTTTTATATGCATCACGGACTTCGCCCTGTCATTTCCAATTAATGCATCGCCGAATTGAGGATCCTGGCCACCATCATGCAAATCTTCTAGCGTTGCATATCGCGATACCGTCAAGGACGCTTGCGTCATCTTAGGTGCGCTCTTCAAGGATTGTCGCTTGTCCCTGTGATCTTGCCGTTGGGGAAGGTGGGTTCGGTTTGGCCGGCGGCTGACCAACATCCAAGGTCCGAAAGTCTCCTCCGCCGTTGATTCCATCGGATTCCTACCTGGTAGCGCTACGTTGGGCTGTTGAGTGGATTGGCTCGGCGTATTGACCTCTTCACGCGTATCTGATGATGAACATTTAAAGGGACAGCTTTCTTGTCTATGGCCTGCTCTTCCACAGCTGAAACATATTGTGGTAAGCCCTTTGTATTCTACGTTAAAAATCGATCCCGCTATAATCACTTTAGGAACTAATTTCTTCTGAAGATTGAGCTCTACACAAATCCTGACAAATCTCCCCCTCTGAATTTTTGGTGATGATTCATGGAGGTTGTGAAGAGTGTTCATGTCCACCTTCAAGGTACGTCCGATTTGGTCACCAATCCTTGAAATGCAGTGTTTGTTGTAACAATGAAGTGGAACATCAGGGATGCGGACCCAGGTTGCCACACGTCCCAACTGATTGTGATACGGGTTGAAATAAGGTGACCATCTTTGGATCAAGACACAATGGCCCATGATCACCCAAGGGCCTTCATACATGACTTTCTTGTAGTGTGACCTCCAGAGCTCCTGATCATGGAATCTTACAACAAAATAGTTGTTTGGGACATCAATAAGCTCGAAGCTAGAGAATCCCCACAGTTTTGTGAGAAGGTCTTTTAGTAGAAACAGATTAAATCTTCTCCCAAGGACAGTGAGAATGAGAGCATAATTCCAAGGTTCGCACCACTCGTTGTATTAATCTTCAGAGCATGGTGCAACCAGGTATACTTCCATAAGTTTCTTCATTTCTGCTGAATCCTCAGGGACTTTCCAGCATATTTCCTTGTCATTAGTGAATAAGTCATCTTCCTCCATGACCTGATTGCTGTGTGCTACACCATTGAACCCCATTAATGAAGCACGATAGGAGGGAAATTTCTTTTCCATGCACTCTGTTTTTTCCGTTGGCTCAACTTGCTGATCTGCTTCTTTATCTGTCATTCTATCATCCATGATTGCTTGTGGGGTTTCCTCCCATTTGGTCTTTTTTTTTTCCGGTCATCTTGCCCCTCAGCAGGTGGACGATCAGGCGGAAGTTTGCGTTGCCCGGCTTCAGTTGGCGAGAGGCTTCTGGTGGATTCCGACATCAGATTCCCGTTCGCTTAGTGATATTTATCTCTGAACACTTTTTTTTTGGTCGAAAGCGAATGAACACTTAACTCACTGATGAGCTTAGTACTTTCTCTGATTTAAAATATAAAAGCTATGTAAGGGGTAACTTTGTACATGGGGGAGGACAAGAAAGTGATTATGTTGGTGGAATGGTAAGAACAAGAGGCATCAAAGAAGGAACAATGTATGAGGAGTTGCAAAGAATCATAGTGTCTTTAATTGGGCAAGAAAATACTGAAATATGCGTTAAGTTCAAACTTAGCATGGATACATCTACATTTGTTGATCTTGTAGATGATGAAGGGGTAGAATATTTGATAAGGTATAATGAAGAATATTGTCATGTGTATGTTGAAGAAAGTGAGAATAATGACAATAGAGCACAACAAATGAATGTTCAAATGGAAGAACAACAAGTGTAAGTCTTGTTGTGTTAAGAAATGTAATTAGTTCATACATAAATTGTCATTACTTGGTTCTCATTACTTGCACTAATAATTGTTGTTTGTCGCAGGAGGGATCAAGTATTTGGAGGTTCAAATACAGTGTCTATGTCGCCCCCTCAAATGTTCAATGAAACGTGAGATTTGGTATCATTACCTTGTAGTTCACAAAGTGTGCCATTCAGCAGGCCTCAAATGAATCATTCTAAATGGAGGGATTTGATAATGGGAAAAGGACAAATTTTTGTGAATGTTGTGACCCTCCGTGAGACGTTGTACAAATATAGCATCGTACACAAGTTTTCCTACACATTTGTGAAGAACAAGCCAAACAAGATAATAGTGAAGTGCAAGGTTGATGATTGTCCCTGGTACATGGGTGCATATTCAATGGGACAACGTCAAGATACCGAGTTCCTCATCATTAAAACATACAGAAGTGAACACATACACCATGCACAAGATAGCCTTATCGTATCTCATCCACCCAAGTGTAGCTTAACATCATCAATTGTAATTGATGGTTTGAGAAATAATATTGACAAGACACCTAATGAAATTCGAATTGAATTGTATAGCGAGTACAGGGTACGGCTAAACTATCGGCAAGCATACGGTGCGAAAGAAAGAGCAATTAGGCAATTACACGGACGAGTAGAGGACTCTTACAAGGTTATTCCTTGGATGTGTGCCAGACTCATAGAGAGTGATCCCGATACAGTTACAAAATGGGAAGGGTCATATGATAACAGATTTAAGAGGCTATTTATTGCCTATGGCTGCTCTATTAAAGGTTTTGCAGATGGTTGTCGGTCAATACTCTATATAGATGGATGTCATCTTAGTGGCCCTTATAGGGGAACAATGTTGTCAGCTTGTGCGTATGATGCAGACAACCAAATGTTTCCCTTAGCATATGGCATTGTCAATGGTGAGACATATGATGATTGGGCTTGGTTTCTAAATAATGTAAAATAGATTACAAGATCGATGATGATAACAATTGTGTCTGATCGGAATAATTCCATTATTGGGGCTGTAGCAGATATATTTGGCAGGGACAGACATGCATTTTGTTACAGGCATGTGAAGGAAAATTATAGTGCAGAGTTCCTCAAAGTCATGAGAGGGATGCCACGTACCTCTGCGAATAGCAAGGATACTGCATTGCACCTCCTCGATTCAATTGCATATGTAAGACTGGGTGAAGAATTCACTGTTGCGATGGGAACATTAAAAATGTTCAATCCACTATTGGCACAATGGGTTGAGACCCATGGGGACATTGATCGATGGGCTTTAAGCAAGTTTCCTTTCAAAAGGTGGGATAACATAACCACTAACATTGCTGAATCGTTCAATGCATGGATGGTGAAAGAGAGGACGCACACTGTGTCAAGGTTAATACATGAGCATAGGAAGAAGTTGGCTGCGAAGTTGCTTGCAAGCAAGATGGCTTTGCTGAATTGGAAAAATGGTGTAGGACCTAACATAGAAAAAAAATTGCTGCAACATGTGAACTTTGCAGAAAATATGCATGCTACATTTTATGGGGATAACCAGTTTTTGGTTGATACTAGACGCGGTGATGCCTTAATTTATGTGAAAGTTGATGTGGTTGCAAAAGAATGCTCTTGTTTAGCATGGCAAATGAGTGGACTACCTTGCCTACACGCATATGCAACAATTAAGTTACTTAATGGTAATGTCTACACATTCGTAGATGATTGCTTTACACTTTCAGCACAGGAGAAAATTTATGCACATAGCATGCGGCCAGTTGCAACACATGATTGTCTATGTGTAGATGCGCCGACGGTGACACAAATGCTAACAGAGACTTTCTTGGAGCCTCCAATTACTACAAGGCCACCAGGTAGACAGAAAAGAAAAAGAGTGGAATCTCAGTTTCAAAACAAGATGATTTATCATTGTGGTAGATACCATGAGCCAGGACACTCCGTCAAGACTTGCAAGAATCTAAATCCGACCTGATCATTGATGGTGCCTTGTGTTTTTCTTTTTTGGGCATTGCGTCTCACACTCTTTTGTTGTATATGGCTTTACATAGAAATCCACACCATATCATTTTTTTGGCGATGGTGTGTGATGTTGTTATTATGAATTTGTAGATGCATTTGGTGTTGTAAATGAACGTTGCATATTGTTGTCACAATTGTATCCAAGTCTCATTTATGTACACATATTCATGTTGTGTTACAAATGTAAATGACGTTGACAAATATATGTTCAAGGGGCCTGATGTAGTTGTGATTGTTTTCCTGATCTTGATGTTGATGTCAATGGGGGCTGATGTAGTTGTCAGATTTTATTGATGTGGTTGTTAGTGGGGGCTGATGTTGTTGTCAGCGGGGGCTGATATAGTTGTGAGATTTTTGCTCATATGGTTGTTAGTTTTTTGCTGATATGGTTGTCATTTTTTTGCTGATGTAGTTGTCAGATTTTCCAGATATGGTTGTCAGTGGGGACTGATTTAGTTGTCAGTGGGGGCTGATGTTGTTGTCAGTAGGGGCTGATGTACTTGTCAGTGGGGGCTGATGTTGTTGTCAGTAGGGGCTGATGTTGTTGTTAGTTGTTTGCTAATGTAGTTGTCATTTTTTTGCTGATGTAGTTGTCTGAATTCACTGATATGGTTGTTAGATTTTTGCTGATATGGTTGTTAGTAGGTGCTGATATAGTTGTTAGTGGGGGCTGATGTAGTTGTCAGTGGGGGCTGATTTAGTTGTCAGTGGGGGCTGATTTAGTTGTCAGTGGGGGCTGATGTAGTTGTTAGTGGGTGCTGATATAGTTGTCAGTGGGGGCTGATGTTGTTGTTAGTTGTTTGCTGATGTAGTTGTCATTTTTTTTGCTGATGTAGTTATCTAAATTTACTGATATGGTTGTTAGATTTTTGCTGATATGGTTGTTAGTGGGTGCTGATATAGTTGTTAGTGAGGGCTGATGTAGTTGTTGGTGGGGGCTGATGTAGTTGTTGGTGGGGGCTGATGTAGTTGTCAGTGGGGGCTGATGTAGTTGTTAGTTGTTTGCTGATGTAGTTGTCATTTTTTTGCTGATGTAGTTGTCTGAATTCACTAATATGGTTGTTAGATTTTTGCTGATATGGTTGTTAGATTTTTGCTGATATGGTTGTTAGTGGGTGCTGATATAGTTGTTAGTGGGGACTGATGTAGTTGTTGGTGGGGGCTGATGTAGTTGTCAGTGGGGGCTGATGTAGTTGTTAGTTGTTTGCTGATGTAGTTGTCATTTTTTTGCTGATGTAGTTGTCTGAATTCACTGATATGGTTGTTAGATTTTTGCTGATCTAGTTGTTAGTGGGTGCTGATATAGTTGTTAGTGGGGGCTGATGTTGTTGTTGGTGGGGGCTGATGTAGTTGTCAGTGGGGGCTGATCTGGTTGTCAGTGGGGGCTGATCTAGTTGTTAGTGGGGGCTGATGTAGTTGTTAGTGAGGTTTGATGTAGTTGTTAGTAGGGCCTGATGTAGTTGTGATTGAGTCCTGATGTTGTTGATATGGGTACCTTATTGTATCCCATTTTCCACCTTCTGCACATACCACTAACAATGACAGAGATGTAGGAAACAATTGCCATTCTCATTCATATTAAAATGTCATGTCACCTACATCATCAAATTTACAAAACTTTCTCCTAAATATGAACTCGAGTTCGGAACAATTGCCTTAATAAAATCTGTCATACAATCATTAAGATTTATATACACTTAAAAACAAGTCAGCCTATGTAAATTATATGATTGCTTCCTAATGGCTCATCTTCCGCTTTTGCGAGTCCTCAATCATGGACAACACTTTGTCTCGCTGCGTGTTCTTTTGATGATTGACCAACCACCACAACAAGCCAATCTTTAGTTCCTGGATTTCATCCTCGGAGTAGTAAGGCATTGTGTGTCCATCCTCTTGCTCCTTGCCGTCCCACATTTGCATCCACGAAACAACATGAACACCACACAAGTCCCTAAAACAAGAATTATATAGAGGCGTTAACAAAATTGATCATGTAACCTGCATATTATATATATGAATGTTAAACAACTTAATAGACACTTACAAATCTGTTTGGACATGGACTTTAGACCATGTGACCCCCTTGGGAATTCTATCCTCGTGGTCAAACAATTGTGGCTTAACCCTTCGGAGTATGGCCATGAAAAGATTTCGCTGATATTAAAGTTGACACAATTAGATGACAATTATGGTGACTGTTTTGTAACATAAGTACACATTGAAATTCAGTTCAGCTTACCACACGAGTTGCCAACTGTTCCTTTTCCTTAAAGGATTGAGGTTTTTTTTGCCTTCTTTTTTGACTTCGTTGGCAATATCTTTGCATCTTCCATTTGGGACTGTCTGCGTGAATATGTCCATGTGTCGACTAACGAATCTAGGGCGTAGAAGGTCATCGTTGTCGTGTCTACAACATAGCAGAACCAGTGAAATTGTCTTAGCAACGGTCCAAAAATGAAACGACAATCCCCGATGTTATATCTTATACGCTTGGGCAAGATTTCCGCTTCGTTGACTTCCAATGACCAATTCAGCGGGGATCTCATCATTTTGTCCATGAAATGCGTAGTGAAAATGTGTCGGGTGACTGTCCCTCCGTTCTCCAGTTGATCAGCAACCAAAGTCTTGGCTACCATACTCATGACCTGAATATGCACAAAATGCTACTACGTGAGTACTGTATAACACATTTATTCAAGCGAAAGCAAATATTGAAAAATTACTAATGCACATCCATTTGTACTAATGCCTTACAGCAGTTATCAAGTGCACAGTCTATACTGTATCACTTATCCAAGCACGTGGTTTCAGACAATGTAGCTCTCCCCTTGTGAGGTGCCAGCCATGCATGTCAACAAATTCCCTAAATGCCAACAAATGACAATATTAAACATCGTATGCATTTGTTATAATATGCGTAAGTCCATGTGCACAAGTTAAATATACTTACTCCTCAGCCTTATCTTGACTTGGATGAGTAATACACAACTGGTACAGCTGTTCCTTCTCATCATAGGGCCTCTTTCCTTTTCCCTTGCGGTTTGGATCAATCCAAGGAGTTTTTAACACACTGCTCCGGGTTATCAGCATCTTGGATCTTCTAATTTGTTCGTCACTTCGTTCTCCCTCTTCTGCTTCAGGTTTGGCCACTTCTTCTTCAGTGGGTTCCACGTGAAGACCATCTTCAACAATAGCTGTGTCGTGACGATGGTCATCCTCATCATCAATGTCTTCATTATTTTCAGCCCCATCTTCCTCATCACTCTCTTTCTCAGAGTCCCCGGAACTTGAGGGCTGGTTGTTGGGTGATTCAGTTTCATGCAAGCCTTATTGAGGCCCTTCATCTTCCTTGGTGTCTGATGTTAATCTATCTTGAAGGGCCAACATCTCCTGTCCCAATATGGACACAAGCCTGAAATATGCGCTACGAACTTCCTGGAAAATCAAAAATCAGTTGTTAAATCATCAATCATGGACAACAACTCGAGTAAAGGACAATGCAAGAAGTCATCGACATAGTATGAGCCGGGAACATGTTATATGAAGTAATTGTAAGAAACATTCTAACAAACATAACCCACAAAGAACCCAGCAAAAGTAGATAATGTAAAAGAAATTAAATTCCCATGACAATTGTTGTCACACATTACCGGGTGAGTGAGCATCGTGTCAGGGTCAAATGAGGCCGACGGAGTCACCGATGGCTGAGGACGAGAGGCGTGAGCCAGCAGGCCTCTTTGGTTTTTTTTCTCGAGCACCACTCTGCTTTTAATCTTGTCATTAGTCCAATAAGCCATGGTCAACTCATGCTCAGCGGCTATCACATCACCCAAAGGAAAATTTTGCAAACAAAACAGTTGAAAAAAAAACATTTCAATGCATTAATAACAGCACTAAGCAATTGATGTATAACGTTTACATACAATCTTACTTAAAGACAACTTACCATGAGGAAGTATACACATCCTCCAACAGTTTTGCTCTTGTTACCCTTGGACTTGTGGGAGTCTTTCTTGAACTCATGGATCTGTTGGGTGAGTTCTTCAAGAATAAAGGAGGACCAATCAAAATGACCAAGTGCATCCTTAGTCAATGTTATCACCTTCAACATACGGTCACTTATATAGATGGATGCTCTTGGAGCCAAAAGTATACCTAGGCTGAATAACACAAAAAGATACTCAAAGTTTTCATCTAATTTTTCTAACAACGTGTCACTGAGTGCTTTATACCTTACATTCTTGTACGCACGCCTAAAGTCTCTAAACACTGTGTTATGCACACTAACTTTAACTTCTATGCCCTTACCCCCCACAGGTAGACCCATAAGTTGATGCACATGTTCATGTTGGAAATTATGCCCTAGGGGCAATTCATTGTACTTTGGATATTTAAGTTATTTAAAGTATTCTCTTTTGTTATCATTTTCGTTTGCATGTTCGTATTGATAACTGCATCCCTGGATAATCTTATAGATTATCCTAAATGTCCCTGGTCGGTCATCTACATGGGAGTGAAGATGAAATAAGATCAGTATGACTTTGGTGAGGTATGGAGATACGAATCAAAGTCATGGGCACTTGTATGAGTACAAGGTGCTGGACCGACCCACTATGAGAAAGCTGCATGGATTAAGTCATAAGTTTATCTCATGTATAACCGCGTCACGACGCCCTATGACCTGAGACCATCATAGATTCCTACATGATGAGTCACTGGTCTTTGACCTAGTCAAAAGTCACCTTTGACCGGGTGATGATAAAGGCTAGGATCAGGATCAGTGGTTTTCATGCGGAGGAATGTGAGTGGTTAAGATGGGATTTGTCCCTCACATATGTAGAGAGATAATGCTGGGCCCCTCGATGAGTGAGTCTAAGAAATGTATGGCCATACTGTGATGGAAAGGAGTTTCCATTTCACTTATTAGACTACTCGAGAATCGAGAAAGCATTGGTCAAGAAAAGGAAGTTGACATTATCTGTAACACACCTACCGGTCTCCCCCTTTCGGGTGACGGGTAGTGTGTTACAATTTTTGGTATCAGAGCCAGGTTTGGACAATACTGATAAATAAAGAAACTGATATTATACATTGGTTAATGGAATAGGAATTATTAGCTAGGTTAATTATCATTCCATGGTTATATAAGTTGAGATAATAGTTTGTGGGAATAATATATTCTTTCGTTGTATGAAGCTTAATAATGGCAAGAGGGAGAAGACCTGGAAGGCCTAGGCGAGAGCCAGAGGCAGCAATACCTAACCCTCAAAACAATAATAATTTGTTGCAAGAGTTAATAGGGTTGGTCCGAGAGCAAGGGAACCGGATGCAAGAGATGCAAACAGAGATAAATGAGATCAGGGCTCGTCAAAACCAGAGTTCAGAGGAACGTGAGACTGAGGTGGAGAATGGTAACAACACTAACAATAGTAATGATCAGGAAGGGTCTCAGATGGGACAGCAGAATAATGAGGCAACAGTCTACTGGGTATCTGAATTTTGTAAACAACAGCCACCAATTTTTCGGGGCAGACAAGATGCAGCAGAAGATTGGATTCTCCGTCTCGAGAAAATTTTTCAAGTACTAGGGTGCCCAGAAGAAAGGAAGGCAGAATTGGCTATCTATAAGCTTGAAGGAGACGCTGATCGATGGTGGCGCAATATGGAGCTAACTCTACGTGCTCAAAATGTTCCTATTACTTGGGAGCTATTCCAAAGGAAGTTTAATGACCAGTACCATCCTCCTTCCATCCGTATCATTAAGGAATCAGAATTTTTGACTATCAAGCAAGGAGATGGCGAATCTTTTGAAGATTATTATGCTAGATTTACTCGTCTGTCTCGCTACTCCACCTATCATAAGGACCCTAGGGCTGAAAGTAGTTTAGCAGATGTCTTGGTTCGTGGTCTAAAATTTGAGATCAGAGAAAGGCTTATAGCCAGGCAATTTCATGAATTGAGCCAAGCTGCAGAAGAATGCAGGATTGTGGAGCGAAATCTGAGGGAATTATATGCTACCAGGGGACCTACTCCTAACAGTGACACTAATCGTGGAAGCTCTTCCCAGAAAAGGAAAGGGCCATGGAATAAAAACCGTGGCAATGGCAAGAAACCTTCTCGACCTGGTCATCAGAATTATAGGAGACCTGCAGAGCCTCAGTTATGTAATAAGTGTGGTAAGACCCACCTTGGTACTAGTTGCAGTGGGCAGGTAATCTGTTATGCTTGTCATAAGCCTGGACATTATAGTCGTGAGTGCCCCCAGCGAGCTGTTGAGAAGAGGCCCCAGAATCAGGGCCGTGTATTTGCTATGACACGTGATGATGCCCGCAGATCACCTGAGTTAGTTCAAGGTACCATCTTACTCCGTGGTATTATGTTACATGCATTATTTGATTCTGGTGCCAGTCACTCATTTATTGCATATGATTGTGCTAAGCGTATGAACTTGAGCATTTATAAATTACCGTATGATTTGATTGTGTCGACCCCACTCGGAGTCAAATCTAGGACTGCAGACGTATGTTTAAATTGTGTTGTGGTGGTTGATGGATTCGAGTCAACTGTGGACTTGATCTGTCTGCCATTACGGGGTATTGATGTGATTTTGGGATTAAATTGGCTAATAGCCAATAATATTGTATTGGACTTCGGCAATAGAAGGATTATACGTCCTGATCAACAGCAGAGTCACGATGCCAAAACAAGTCTTAGTTTTCTTTCAGCTACGAAGGCGGCGCAATACATTAAACAAGGATGCCAAGGGTATATAGTGTTCTTTTCAGTACAGGCAGAATCAGAACCTTCTCTGGAGGGCATACCAGTGGTGAACGAATTCCCAGACGTGTTCCCTGATGATATCATGGGTTTGCCACCACAGAGAGAAGTAGAGTTTACAATTGAAGTCATGCCCGGTACAGGTCCGATTTCTAAACCACCTTACCGTATGGCACCCAATGAGATGGTTGAATTGAAGAAGCAGATCGAGGAATTGCTGGAAAAGGGATTCATTCGCCCCAGTGTTTCACCTTGGGGAGCTCCAGTCTTATTCGTGAAAAAGAAGGATGGCAGTTTAAGACTCTGTATTGACTACAGGGAATTGAATAAGGTGACAGTGAAGAATAAGTATCCTCTTCCCAGGATCGATGATTTGTTAGATCAACTATCTGGTTCTAGTATATTTTCAAAAATTGATTTACGTTCGGGCTACCATCAACTGCGAGTTAAAGCTGAGGATATTCCGAAGACAGCTTTTAGAACCAGGTATGGGCATTACGAGTTTCTGGTGATGCCGTTTGGCTTGACCAATGCTCCTGCTATCTTTATGGATTATATGAACAGAATCTTTCGGCCATATCTGGATCAATTCGTTGTCGTGTTCATTGATGACATATTGATATATTCCAAAAACCGGGAGGAACATGAAAGACATTTGCGACTCGTTTTAAGCATTTTAAGAGAGAAGAAACTCTATGCAAAGCTTAGTAAATGTGAATTTTGGCTAGAAGAGATTAAATTTTTGGGTCATGTGGTTTCAAAATACGGTGTTTCAGTAGACCCTAGTAAAGTGGAAGCAGTACTGAGCTGGAAAAGACCTGAAACTGTCACTGAGATTCGCAGTTTCTTGGGATTAGCCGGGTATTATCGTCGGTTCATACAGAATTTTTCTCGGATAGCATCGCCATTGACGAAGCTCCTGAGAAAGAACCAGTCTTTTGTGTGGGACGATCGTTGTGAGGAGAGCTTCCGGATACTGAAGGAGAGGTTGACGACGGCACCTGTATTGATTATCCCAGATCCGAGTCAGACCTATGTGGTCTACACTGATGCGAGTTTACAGGGATTGGGATGTGTCCTGATGCAGCAGGGCAGAGTTGTAGCGTATGCCTCTCGTCAGTTGAAGCCTCACGAGATGAACTATCCTACACATGATCTGGAGCTTGCGGCGATTGTGTTTGCTTTGAAAATGTGGCGACACTATCTGTACGGTACCATTGTTGAGCTGTACTGCGACCACAAGAGCCTCAAGTATCTGTTTGATCAGAAAGAGCTCAATATGAGGCAACGAAGATGGATTGAGTTGTTAAAAGACTATGACTTGAAGATCAATTACCATCCAGGTAAAGCTAATGTTGTCGCGGATGCGTTAAGCCGAAAGACTGTGCAGGTAGCATCTATGATGATACAAGAGTATAAATTGTTAGAGGATTTCAGAGATTTGAACGTGTCAGGCCAAACCCTTGTAAATAGGAATGCGGATTACAGAGTTCATTTGGCTAATCTTCTTGTTAGTCAAGAGGAGAATAATCTGAGCGCAGAAATAGAAGAAGCACAAAGGCAGGATAAACTAGCAACATCCATTCGAGAGAAAATTACTCGAGGGGAAGCAATAGATTACGATATCTCATCGAACGGTTTGATTCGATTCAAGAAACGAATTTATGTACCGTCTAGTGGTGATTTGAGACAGAAGATTCTAGACGAAGCTCACAAGAGCAGGTACACAATTCATCCAGGCGCAGTCAAGATGTATCATAATTTGAAGTCACAATTTTGGTGGCCTAGAATGAAGAATGAAATATCAGAGTATGTGGCTAGATGTTTGACTTGCCAGAAGGTCAAGATTGAGCATAAACGTCCTCCTGGACTTTTGCAGGGATTAGAAATTCCTGAATGGAAATGGGAGCATATAACTATGGATCTAGTAGTAGGCTTACCCAGGATCAGGCATTTGGATGCAATATGGGTAATAGTTGATCGACTCACTAAGTCCGCACATTTTCTTCCCATCAGTGTCAATTATTCCTCTGAAAAGCTAGCAGACATTTATATTCGGGAAATAATTAGACTTCATGGTACACCTAAGAGTATTATCTCTGACAGAGATCCTCGGTTTACTTCCCGATTCTGGCAAGCGTTACAAGAAGCAATGGGGACAAGGTTAAAACCTAGTACGGCTTATCACCCCCAAACTGATGGACAGTCAGAAAGAACTATCCAAACATTGGAAGATATGTTGAGAGCCTGTGCCTTAGATTTCAAGGGCAGTTGGGATCAACATTTGCATTTAGTCGAGTTTGCCTACAACAACAGTTATCATTCCAGCATACAGATGGCTCCATACGAGGCACTATATGGGAGAAAATGCAGATCACCTATTTGCTGGACAGAGTTGTCGGAGAGGAAGCTGTTCGGACCAGAGCTAGTGAATGAGACGTCTGAGAAGATCAATTTAATCCGAAAAAGACTCCTTGCAGCCCAAAGTAGACAAAAGAGTTATGCAGATAAGAGAAGAAGATCTCTCGAGTTTGAGGTAGGTGATCATGTGTTCTTGAAGATATCTCCTGTTACAGGAGCAGGAAGAGCTATCAAACGCAAAAAGTTAAGTCCTCGTTACATTGGACCTTTTCAGATTTTGGCCAAACGAGGACCAGTAGCTTATCAGTTAGCATTGCCACCTAATTTGAGTAGGTTGCATGATGTTTTCCATGTCTCTCAACTGAAGAAATATCAACCAGATCCGGAGCATGTCCTTGAGTATGAGAATATTGAGGTACAGGATAATCATACATTCGTAGTAGAGCCTAAAGAGATTATCGATTATCAGGAGAAGCAGCTCAGGCATAAAAAGATTCCTTCTGTGAAAGTAGTTTGGAAGGGACTAACTCCCAGAGAAGCAACGTGGGAGACAGTTAGAGATATGAAAGAGCAATACCCAGAGTTTATGTCTAGGAATATGATAAATGTATGAGCAAATTTTGAGGGCGAAATTTCTTTTACAGGGGGAGAATTGTAACACCCTACTAATTGAGCAAGCATGTACCGTGACTCTTCTTAAATAGAGATTAGAATTTGTATTTGGAATTAAAAGCTTATTTTGTTTCATAAATTAGGGGCAAACAACTAGGAAATAGTGGACCTATGTTTTGGGCTTAATGAACGTTAGACACCCACATCCTCACTTCAACAAAAACCATAATTGGATATATCCTATGCAGCCCAAACACCAACCAATATCAGTTTCTATTTTTAATAATCTGTTGGTTTATACACGTAGGCTTACCTCTCCTATTCAGTTAACACAAGCCCACACACCACGTGTTCATCTCCTCAGCTGATCCCATTTCGCAGAGGCATATACCCACACATTCATCCCTCACATTTAATTGCTTCCTTGTGGCCAGACATCAGCAGATCCCTCCATGCTCCCAGTACATTTTCATTTGCAGCCATACTCCACTTTCATTCTTTTACCCGACAGCTTCTCTATTATTCTTGTTGGCAGCTCATTGCAGCAAACTTCCATTTTTCTGCCATCTCACTCCTCACATGCAGCAGCCCATATTCATCTATCAATAACTCATGCGCTCACTCATTTATTGACCATACGGCCAACATACTCCCTTATATTTTCTTTTGCTCTTCTGCACACAAAAGAAACAGACCGAGAGAGAGAGAGAGACAGAGAGCTAGGAATCTGAGAGTGAGTTGCATCGAGAGGTTGAGAGGAAGCTTCAGCTATTCTGTTCCTCTGCATAACACGTTGGAAAACAGGGGGGTTTGGATTGTAGCGAAGATCATCACGTGAAAATTAGCAACCTGAGGTAAGGCATCAAAATCTCTTCCTCCTAGCTTTCGTCACTTTCCCAACATAAGGTCTAAGTATTAAGCTTTGGGAGCGATGATATTTGTTGAATTTCAAGTTGCATGCACGTTGAATGTTCTGTTTTCGAAGTGCAGAAACAGAGTCAAGACGTTAGCTACAGTGATTTCGTAGAGGAACAGTGCACTCGTTACTGTAGCATCATCTGGAAACTGATCTTTCAGCTGAGCAAGTGACCTTCGAGCAAGGTAAAACCAGAACAAACGAACTCTTTTGACCATGAAATTTTGTGGGTAATTAGTACACTCCTTAAGCTTTAAAACAAGCTTTGGTTCATCTAAATCGAAGGTCTACAAATCAAGTTATGATTTTTCAAAGTTGAAGCAAAATCTGGGAAAAATTTCTGGTTTGTCTCTGGAACAGTCAGATGGCATGGCATTTCGGATCACCTTAAAAAAATCATAAAATTGTGAAATTTTTCAGTTAAATATTAGACACATAGAGGTTTATTTTGATAGGTAATTCGTCAAATTCCGATAAGAATCGAAGGAGATACGAATTTTTGAAGTTGACCTATTAAACTGGAGTGTATTTCTGGACAGCGAAGAAAGAAGAAAAATCTGGAAGTGATACAGCAAGAAATAAGTCTAGTGATTATTTGTATATGAAACTAGACTTAATTAATGACACATAGAATTTTGAACCACCCCAATCGGAGTTCTGTAAAATTATTGGTGATTTTTCGAAGTTGGGCCTTATTTGCTGCAAGTTTCAGATTTTTGGACAAAAATGGGAGGTATTTAAGCCCATGATTAATTCCTTATCAAGAAAAGGGATTTAAATAAATATGGACTCCTAAAGTATTATTTTATTGCAGAAACAGAAAATATTTTGGAGAGGGAAATTAATTATATTTTTACTATTATTTTAGGGATATTTGGAAATTTGTGCATCGAAAAGGAAAGTATTATTTTTAAGAGTGGTCAACCAACAGGTAGTAACCTTAATCTTCATATGCCTTGTGTTACTTTGTATGTTTGATTTTTCCATGATTGTGGACCCGTGTCTCCTGAAAAGGGACATGCGTTTGGGTGCATTCAGAGTGGTCTGGGTTCAGAGCCCAGCTACTGTATCTTTCCTGGCGCCGTGGATCCGGGGCTTGCTTTGTCGAGCAGTCCTGCGTTTGTTTTTAGGACATTTAGTCCTTCCGCAATTAACACTCTACATATGGTATGTTTATTTGTGTTATTGCGCGTTTGATATTGAATGCTGTATGATTTATATTTTTCCATGTTATGGTGACATACATGCATTGCATACACTTGTTATATGAGATTAATGGTTACTCTGGGATTCAAATGTGAATCCCAGACTTTTGTAAGGAATTTGGGAGTGCTTCTGAGCTGGTGCTAGGTGACAAGGGTAAGCGTGCGGAGCAGAATTGAGCTGGAAGTAATTTTAAAATTGGAACTTTATTTTGGACTGCTCGGATGACTGTATTACTAATATTTTGGCCATTGAGTAATTTATCTGGGATGACTGTATGCTAATACCTTGATGATAACCTCCATCTACTGCACTTTAATTTATTAGTATGTTTGTCCAAACGAGAATGTGCTCTGTTGCTTACGCTCTGATACAAGACGTAAATAACCTGGGATTGAACTTTAAGGTAAAAGATTATAAAAAGAAAAAGAGGTTTAAGTTAAGGGCCCACACTACCCGTCACCCGAAAGGGGGAGACCGGTAGGTGTGTTACATTATCCATGCCTCATCCTTGACCAAATTATCGCGTGACAAAAGGGACGTGACATGGTTGTACGATAGGTAGTATCGTGTCATCGATCCCCATGTGAATTGGGTAGTTGCAATGTCTTGCTAGAGGCCGCTTGCGACTTGTGGGCTGATATAGTGTTGGCCCACTGCCAATCTCATATGGGCCTGTAGGGTCGCACACAAGAATAATCCAACACGGGTGAAAGTGTCCAGGTTCATTGAATCTCAGATTAATCTGAGATTAAATGAATACTAAATTTGATCTAGGATATATATATATATATATATATATAATTCGAAATTAATATATATATATATATATATTATAAATTGAGATTATAATATTATATATGATATTTGTTTAGTATTTAATTTATTTGATAAATTAAATATCTGAAACAAATAGAGATATTGTATCTCATTTAATTTCGAATAAAGATATCGTATATCTGTTTAATATTAAATTGAGATATGGTATCTCAGATTTAATTAAATAGATAGATATCATATCTCGGATTTAATTTATGATGATAAATTAAATCAAAAGGCTTTAAATTTAGATTTGATTTAAATTCAAAACTCGGATTTCCAAATCTGGCTTTTAATATATTCAATTACATTTATGAGATAGATGTGATTGATATGTTGACCAGATTCAAAAATCTGAATTTCCAAAATTAATAAAGGATTAATTTTGGTTATATAATACGCCTATCGGGTTTAGAAAAACCTACGGGATTCTCAGCTGAGCGTATTCAGAAAAGTCGCGAGAAACCCTAGAGCAACTTGAGAGAGAGAGACGCACAAGAAGCGCTAGCACGCTGCTGCAACCGTGTTTTAGGGATTGTTCGTGTGGATACCAGTAGAGGAAGCCGATCCAAGAGTCGACTTCTGCTGATCGAAAGAACAAGACGCGGACGTGTTGATCGCCCACCTGATCAAAGAAACGAGACGTGGACGTGTTGTTCGAGAAGGTAGCCCACCTGATCAAAGGAACGGAACGCGGAATAGTTCAACACAAGGTATGATTCAGTTTCCTTAACTCTGATTTAAACGTCGTTGAGTGATCCTTCGGAAGGATTCGTAAGAAATTTTTTAATCCGCTGCGTGTACGAATTCCAACAGTTCAGGCCTTATGACTCGGGTCTCCCCTCTAATGGACACTTGCTTTGTTGGGGGGTCAAAACATGCCATATATTGTGCAATTAAGGAACGGTTTATTTGTCGGCAACTAATTTCCACCAACCTATCAAACCTAATCGCTTTCAGCCTTGCCATGGCCTCGGGTCGTTCCTTTAACTTATGGCATACATGAATGAAAGTGTTCGGTGCGCACCTCGTTAGGAATGGCACTATATACTTCTCTACTTTACCAGGGCCCCTTAGTTTTTGAGCCCTCTTGGTGTATTCGCCTTTTTCGGTTGAACTCAACTTTTTCCATGGTTCTCTCATTTGTAGACTTAAGTCATCATAGGTTCTTTGGTCAGCTCCTATAGCTTTCTTCCCCTTCCCCTTGCCCTTTGCCTTTTGTTTTTGTACATGTTTCTTGAAGAATTCTTCTGTGTACAAGTTATAGCCGGAGAACCTTGGGTCCCTTTGAGAATGTTTCATTGTAAAGCGTTGATTTCAGCACTACAATATGAAAATTAATATGCGTTAACGCGCAACACATGCAAGTTGTGTTCAGGAAATTCAATTCAACATTCAGGTTCATTAACAAGAGTAAAAACAACAAGTTTTTCCTTGAAGTTTTGAATCCAACATCATAATGGTAGACAGAAATTCTGCACAAAAGTATATGAGTAGCAGTGCCATAAAGTGAATTTCCAGAAATTCAAACAAATTGTACAACAAAAATAATTATGAAATAAAGAGCATAATCAATCAGTGACAATAAGTGACTGAACCGACCCTCAATAATTTGTTCACTATGAAAGTAAAATGAATCTCACACCATGCAATTCACATACAACCAGAATTGAATCTACTTAGCATTTTGTAAGCAAAGTTTTCAAAATTTCAGTATGCATGAGATTGTGCCAAAACTTCATACTCAACAATTTTCCATAATGGAATCGTCACTATTGAATAGGACAAGTATAGTGAAAGTTCCAGTAGCTTACTAAGTTAGCACTAAAGCCAATTAAGTCACAAAACCATGTCAAGGTTCTGTAGGGTTATGTGGTGCAAGTTCAGGAGTTCATTTCCATTACATGAGGCATGTAGCAACGAAAAACAAGGCAATAACACCAAAGCAATCTAATTTGATTAATCACCTCTTTATTGTTATTTTAGGACATTTGAGTTTAATTATAGGCATGGATATCAGCTCTTAAGAATAGCCAGCCAAATATATGGGCCCATATATGTATTCCTCTTGTTTGGCTCCCCAATTTCTTCAAAGTTACACTATCTTGCCAAGGCTAATGGATCATGCTTAATCTAGGGAAACAGGCATGTCAAATTTTGAAACAATGCACAATTTAGGGTGTATCACGATGAAGCATAAGTAAACACTACCATACAAAGAAACTGAAGATAGACTCATATGCACTTTGTCATAAATGAGGAGGCAACAAATTTAAATAGTATATCAATCATCCTTGATGAGAAAGATCTCCAGCCATGAGGACATCAGTAATCTTTCCTCCCCTCAAGTAAAATAAATTTCAATTTTCATCCCAAATAAATACATTCCACAACAATAAGATACAGATAACTATAATAGAGTAATAAAATAAATTAATGAACACTTTTTCGTCTTATAACAAATTTCTTCTATAATTCTCTTTTAGCGAACGCTGCTGGAAAAAAAAAACTCAAGTTCTATATCAATTTCACTGGGCCTAACAGAAACAGATTGGAAGTCAAATCTAAAACATTCATTGCATTAGACCCTTGTTGGTCCTGACCAAACGAAAGCATAAAAGAAGAAGAAGAACCAACCACAGATGCCTCATTTGGAAATAAGACACAGACCCAACAAGACAACAACAAACGATGGAACCTGGTATTTCGCAAGCCAAAGAATACAAAGAATTTATAGCCAAAGAAAAAAACCGCCAGAGATCAGGGAGATCGACATTAGGGTTTAATCAACACTTACCCTTTCTCTATGAAACAGCCGTAGATCGACGAGGACGGAGGCGCAGAGGCAGAGAATGACGACGAACAACCGAATGAGGCTGGAGATCAGAGAATGCAGAGAGTGGGCGCGACGGAGAAGGCGATTTGACAACCGAATGAGGCCGGAGGTTAGAGAACGTAGAGAGTGGGCGCACGGAGAAGGCGATTTGGAATGATTTAGAGAGGAGAGAGGAATACGGGGAATGATTTTCAATTGGGTTCAACGTCAAACCTTCACTGAGGGCATGAATGTATTTTTGCATTGTAAGTTAATACATATAAGGGCCCTGGGGCCTTTTCTTGTATTTGCAGATTCCTTGGGCCTTTTTTGGGTTTAAGTTATTAATATGGGCCTCCAGATGAATTCTCCCATCTATATATCACATAAGTAAAATTACGTGAGTAATGAAGATTGATTTTTCTTTTTAATTGACAAAAAACTAATTTAAGTTCTTTCAAAAATAAAATTTTATTCAAAATATTTTGTAAAAACATTTAATTGATAACAGTGTTATGTGTTTTTTTTTTAACTCAAATCATTTCTTCTGAACACAACTCCTTTAATTTAAATGAATCATATTTTATTTTATTATATATTAATGTTAATATATATGCACACTTATTAAAAGACTAAATTAAAGAGTAATTAAATTCTTTCAAGAGGGAAGATGATAGAGAAGATTATGAAAGTGTAATAAAGTCAATTTACTTATATTTTAAAATTCCAAATTGAGTCTATAACTTAATTAGGGATTTGTTGGGTTTAACAACTAAATTTAGAATTTCCCTATTTTAAACAACTTTATATGAGATTTTCTCTTTTTCATATTCCAATACATTTTTCAAATTTATATAGGTCTCAATTCACATAGTATTCTCTTTGATCCTTAATATTATACATATTTACCATATTTTAATAAAATTAAATAAGTTGGTTAAATACGTTAATATGATATGTATTTTTTAAAATATTCTAATAATCTCTTTAATTACTTCCTTCTTTTTTTCATTGATTATTGTTAAAAGAGTATCAATAAAGACAAATTAGTAAAGAATTGACAAATATAAAAAAATATATATTATATTTAAAATTAAAATAAACACAAAAATATATTATATATTAAGGATTAGAGAGAATATCTTTTTTAATATTCCAACCCATTCAATAAATGGTTCTTGTCATTTGTGAAGCGAACGTTGTTGTTCACTTGGATGCTCTAGTGAGCATATGTAGGCCCCTATTTGAATTTAGATAAACTATTATTGCGCTTTGTTAAGTGAAAGTTCTTATTCGCTTGGTCCTGTTTGAAATAGCAGTGATAGAAGTAGTTTTTTTTCTACTGGATTTTTCCTGATGAGTTTTTTTTCCTGCTGATTTTTTTTATGTGATTTGTGCTTGGGCTAGCGGTGGTAGAAGTGGCCTTTTTCCTAATTGGCACTTATTTGGCATAACTTTTAAAAAGATAGATGAAACGAAAAATGACTGAAAATGGTATGAATAGTATATATATGTAATACATACATACATGTGTGTTGTATAAAATGTGATAATTTGAGATAAAAAAATTAAAAATAAATATAAATTTGTTAAATAAAATAGTAAAATTACCATTAAAAAAATACAACATAATAAAATGCTTAAATAAACCTATCCCTAAAAGTTACTTTTTGATTTTATCACAAACACGATTCATTTTTGTTGAAGATAAATAATGAAGATGCTTCATTATAAGAAGCAACTTCAGAAGTCACTTTGGGCCCGTTTGGGGTAACGGTGGTAAAAGTGACCTTTGTTTTTTATGAGCTTTTCTTGATGATTTTTTCGAATGTGATTTGTGTTTAGGATAACGTTGACAGAAGTAGCTTCAAGGTCTGAAGCAAAGAGATGTGGCTTCACCAAAAAAAAAAAGGGGCTTATTTGAGCTTTTCAAGCTATCCCAACTAGGCCATTTGATGAGATCAGAAGCTCCGCCTATTAGCTTCAGTCAAGAAGTAATTTCACAACCAAAAAGCCCATCAGATGTTGAAGCCATACCAAACACATAAAAATCAGGTTTTTTACTTCTGTTAGGCTTTTTTCAGCATCTGATTGACTTTTTTTAACATCTGATGCCATCCCAAACAGGTCCTAAAATCCCTTCTTAAACGTGCCAATGCACAACATAAATGATTTGTCAATGGTTATGATGTTCTTATAATTTTTTTAGTGAACTATTATAGTTATTTCATGTCTCAAAACTTGATAGTTATCTTATATATTAGTTTATACTATATTATTAACAGGTTTTAGTGGTACAATGAGTACCAAAAGATGGTGAGATCAAACCCCACTTTGATCAACGTTCGCCAAAAATTATTCAGTTGACGAAGGTGAAAATTATATTATATTATTTTATACTATAGTATTAACAAGTTTTAGTGGTATAATGATTACCAAAAGATGATGAGTCAAATCCCACTTTGATCAACCTTCGCCCAAAATTCTTCAGTTAACGAAGGTGAAAATTATATTATATATTAATATTATTGTATACTATATTATTAGGGGTTTAATTTTCTCATGTTGCATGAGAAGAAGAAGATTCCTACACACACATGAAAAAGTAGGACCTACATATACATATAATACTAATTATATATATATGTGGGTTCTACCATTTTATGTGTGTGTAACATGAGATAACATTTCTCCTACAACATGAGAAATATTTTTCCCATATTATTAACTAGTTTTAGTGGTTCAATTGTATCCAAAATGTGGTGAGATCAAATCACACTTTAACCAATCTTTGCCAAAAATTCTAGAGCTAGCTGATGTGGGAACAACATTACTAGAAAAAATGCCTATAAAATTGCCACATTTAGATCTCTTTAGGTGGAAACAGTCTAAAAGATGTAACCCACAGTATTTTTGTAAATAAATGCAAAATTTTAGATTGATTTCACTTACAACCGATCTAAAATATACTTGATGAGTATATATTTTATGATTAAATAGGTGTATATTTTATGAGATTTTATTGGAATTATTGATATTATATACCTATTTAATTATCTTTTAAGAACGTTTCCATAATTGAATCAAACTTGGGATCAAAGAATAAATCGACATAAAATCTACTCATATCCTATTTTTATTGTGTAGGAAATATTAGCTGATTTGGAATGAAGTAAAAAAGGCAATAAGAGGATATGCAATCAGTCAAATTCAGTGGTCTCATGCAAGAAAAATAGAAACAAAATCAATTGTGTGATCTGATGGAGTAAATTACAAGATATGAGATATCTTTGCAATAAGTAAAAGAGAATCAATGACCCAAGATCTAAATTATTATAAATAAGGAAGCAGAGACAAGCAAAAGGAAGACGGGAGCAGATCAGAGAGACGCAGAACGAGAAGGAAGGGACGAAGAAGCATAGGAGTAGAGGCTGAGCGTTTCGATTCTCTTCATCATTTTCACGGAAGGACTGTAGAGGCGACGGAGAAATGTTCTTTCCTCTCTCTTCTTCTTCTTTGAACCTAAATTCTTTTCTTTTTGTTTATGAATTTGAATAAAGCCATGTGTGGCTAGTTTGTTTTGCAACCTAGAGAATCTATGAACTTGTTTGGGTTTTAGAGATTATTCCCACTTGTTATTTTTGCTTAATTTTATTTCAGTTTATTTAATCATGTGTTTATTGTTATTATTTATTGACTGATCACCATTGAGCATGTTTTGGGGATTTAGGGTTGGACTTGAAAGAGGGAATCCTACATTGACCTTGGGATTAAATAATATGGAATTAGGTTTAAATCTAATAGAGAAATTAGGTTTTAATCTAATTTGCGTCTAGGATAGACATATACCTAGAAGCTCTGCATAGTCAAATTAGAGTGAGCCCGATTTGAATTGCATCTTAATTAATTGTGTGAGACATTACATAATTATTTGAGGTAGGTGTATAAGTGGACCGACAGACACTTATAAACATTAATACTCTAGATTAGCTGATTAAATTTAGTCAAAGTTGAAAGAGGAGCTTTATACCCAAGAGGGGGGGTGAATTGGGTATATTAAAAATTTTCGCAAACTGGTTCTGTTTTTACACTCTCAGAACAGGGCAGAACAGAGGAGATAGAGTGAAGAGCTTTGCACACAACGATTTATACTGGTTCGGTCCTTTCTCTGACCTACATCCAGTCCCCAAGCCTCACCTGGGATTTTCAATCCACTATAATCAAATATTGATTACACCCTCTGTACTAAGAGTTGTTCTCTCACTAGAACACACTCCCCCTTACAAGTTGTAATCAATACACCCCAACTACCAAGTCCCCTGACTTGTAGTTATCTCAATCAATAAATGATTTACAAGTATTTGACTCTCTTACAGAGCAGATAAGATAAACACTGAAGAACTAAGTATCAAAATGATACAATACAGATGTAAGCTAATACACAATAAATGAACTTAGTAGATTTTTCGCTCAGAGTTGGTGTATCAGCTGGAGATGAAGTTAATGCTCTCTATTTATAGGTAGAGAACATTAAATGACCGTTGTGAGATGATTCCAACCGTTGGAAGTGATTTGCTTAAGTTCTGGTCATCTTCTCTCTCTAAACTTCTGCTAATCCAAGTCTTAATGAAGTCTGATGTGGATCTCTGAGTTTCTGCCCGTTGGAATTAACTTTACTTGATATAGTAAGCATTCTTTAACGTTAACAAGGCGTGCTCAGATGGATTAGCCGAAAGTAGATGAGATTGTGCAGGTGCATTAAATGCACTGTTCACCTTTTTGCTTTTTCTCACAAATCTTCAATAATCTTGATCTGTGCTAACTGAAAAACACTCAACAAACTTGTTAAACATATCTGGGATCATGAGTGAATGATTTATGAAAGCAATTAGATCAAACAACAAGATATAGCAGATTTCACAAATTTGAAAAAGCTTCAACGGTCACTAACCTCGAGGTTAGTTCATCCAACCTCGAGGTTGGCCTGAAATCTTCAGGCAAACCTTCGTTTTAAAATCATTCAACCTCGAGGTTGCAAAGTGAACCTCGAGGTTTCTCTTGAGAAGAAACCTTCTGATAAATCTCATTAACTTGCAAACCTTGAGGTTCCAAAGGTAACCTCGAGGTCTGAAGTTTGTTTCAAACCTTCAGTTTTCACGGGAGCCCGACAACCTCGAGGTTGTACTTCTGTACTCGAGGTTGGCTCTTGAAAGAACAAAGTTCAAAGTTAAACATAAAGCCCAGCCTCGAGGTTACAATGTTAACCTCGAGGTTTTCAATACTTTGAAAACCAGTGTGCTCTCTGTAAGTGATAAAACTCGAGGTTGCAACATCATACTCGAGGTCAAAGGTGTTTTCATCGGGCTTAAGTTTCAAAGCAAAGTGTCCAACCTCGAGGTTGGAATATGGACCTCGGGGTTCATGTGCTTGATGAACAACATGACCTTTCTGTATGAGTTGAACCTTGAGGTTAGCTTTGCATACTCGAGGTTACAAGTGATAATGAAGAAACTTGGGTTCTCCAACTGAACCAGAACCTCGAGGTTGACTTCTCAACCTCGAGGTTTCACATATAACTTGTGAAACCAAGTTTTGCAACATTCGAACACTTGATTTTTAAAGCTTCTGTAAGGTCAAACCTCGAGGTTACAAGCCCAACCTCGAGGTTTGCTCTTAACAAGAGTTTTGACACTTAAGAGCAAAACCTCTTCAATTGTCTGTAGTTGTTGACAATCATCAAAACCATCAGAGAACTAACATTCTCCCCCTTTTTGATGATGACAACATCTACAAGCAATACCTCTTTAAACATTTAAAAGATCATCAGTGAGATTATCAGAGTGTTTGAAAAACTGATTTTTTGCACAAGTAGAGTTCTTAGATAAAAAGTCATATATTCTCAGAGATAAGCAGAAGCATGAAAACGAGGCTGATATTTCAATTGACATTCCATTTCAATAAATTTATACAAGATATAATGGAATTCAATGAAAACAAAATACAGACAGTACTACAAAAAAAAATACATGAAAATACACATGCTGCTGCAAAAAACTAGATCCCTAGACTCTAGTCCTCACTCATTGCTTGTCTCTCCCCCTTTGTCATCGTCATCAACATACTCTGGGTCGAGAATAACAAGAGGAGGCTGGTAAAGCACCATAGCAGTGGTAGGATCAAAGGAGGGATCAAGAAGGGAAGGATAGGTATAGGGAGAAGGTGTGGGAAAGATCTCAGTGGCAGGAGTGGATGGAGATGGAAGTGGGTTAGGAAGAACTTCTGTGGTAGGGGTGACTGGGGAAGGTTGAGACTGAGCAACAGGAGTGGTATGAGGTGGAGAAGAGTGTGGAGGGCTAGGGAATGAGAAAGAGTGAGAGGGAGGTGAGTGAGGGGGTGAGTGAGCAGGAGAATCAGCAGGAGAGGGAGGTGAAGATGGGTCAGGTATAGGGAGTGATGAACTAGGGCCATCAGCTGTAGCAGGGATAGGATCAGAATCCATCTCAGGAGCAGGAATAGCAGTGGAAGCTTGTACTGGAACTGAGGATGAACCAGGAGTGGATGAGGAAGCCCCGAGACCAAAATGTCTAAGTAGCATGTCAGCTCTGTCTCTGGCATCAGATGCAGCTGAGAGTGTGACAGCTAAAGAGGAGTCCAATTCAGTAAACTTGTGATCCACTTCCTCCTTTAGCTTATTCAAGTGGGACATCACCTCAGTCTGAGCCACAATGACATCCATAAGTCCCAACTTGATGTCAGCCCGTAAAATGTCGACCTCAGTCTTCATGAGAGCACGATGGGAGATGAGGGCTTGATCCACAATCTGTCTGATTTGTCCCATCAGATCATCTGGTAGAGGGGCCTGAGAAGGTGGAGGAGCTGACTGTGCTTCCTCAGGAGCTTGAGATGCCTGAGACTGTGCTGTACCTTCTGTATCAAGCTTGATCTTCATGAGGTTGATCTGATGTTTGCCAAAATAGAGAGGGTATTCAAGCGTATCAGTTGACCCTACATACCAGATTTTGTGATAGAAAAGTATCACAGAGATTAGAGAAGGATAAGGTATGTGTGTCAATTCCTTCTTGGCAAATCTGAAACTCTTCATCCCTTGGAGCAGCCAATCCCCAATGTTGAAAGGAACTTTCTTCACAAATGCAGTGAAGGGTCTGTAGTCTAGTGATGTGAAGTGAGTGTAGTTCCCAGCCTTAGGAATGAAATTCCTAGAATATATGTACCAAAGGATTCTATGCACAGGAGGCATGTCACTTGGTTTGAATGAAAGCTTAATGGCTTGGTCACGAGGGAAGGGTTTGCCTGGGATGAGAGTTTCATACACCTCTTGATTGGTATATGAAAACTCAGGAACAGGAGGTGGGTTTTTGATTTTTAAAATTTTATTGATCTTCTCAGCAGTCAATGAGAATTCAACACCTCTGACTACAGTGGATACTGACTCTTCTAGCAGATCACCATCATCATCCAATGTACTACTATCCCTCATCTTGAAGTAAAACATCCTAACCAAACTAGGGGTATAGGGACAGTATATGGAAACAAAAGGTTCATATTGTTTTATCCAAGGTGAAAGATCTAAGTTGCACTCTTTATAGAAACTTTCAAGGTTTATTGCAACTGAAGCACAAAAGACTTTTGGGAGATAAATTTCTCTATACTTATCATTTTCCTCCTTGGTTGAGAAGGATGAGGCAGCAATGATGAATCCTTCTGGAGGTGATCTGATATGCCGGATGTCCTCAATAGCATTGACAGCAAACTTCTCCAACTTCTTTTGTTGAGAGGCCTGAGAGGGTGATTGAACTTGAGGCCTTGAGGGATTCTTGGTCCTTGCCTTCTTGGCCTTTTCTCTTACTTTCTCCTTCCCTTTACCGGTTGTTTCAGGCACTTTCCTCTTTTTAGACTCAACTTGACTGGGCTCTTTGATGGAAATGCCCTTCGGTTTGCTCTTCGGAGGAGGAGATGGAGGAGGATCAATGGGCATCCCTGGGATGTGCTTATCAACCCCAGAGCGCAAGCGAATAGACCGAGTCTTCTTCCTCACTGGCTTGCTTGGTCGAGGTTCAGGTGAAGGTTGACGTTTTGGAGGTGGAGATGGAGACCAAGATTCTGTCTCATCGTTCGAATGGGAGGTAGATTTTGACTGTGAAGGAGATTTCGAAGCCATTTGTGGACAGAGAGTGGAGGAAATGTGCAGAAAGATGAAGATTGGAAGAGGAAGTGACGAGAGAGAAGGAGTGAACTCGAGGTTAGGGTTCAGTAAAAATGAAATTTCACAGCAGCATATATATAGACACGCGCTCAACCTCGAGGTTGACTTCTCAGCCTCGAGGTTAGATGAACAAAAGTTCACTAATCTCTGCGATCAACCTCGAGGTTGATATCTCAGCCTCGAGGTTAGATGAAAAAAAAAATTCACTAACCATTGAAATTCTTACCTCCAACCTCGAGGTTGCCTCCAGAACCTCGAGGTTCTACTGTCTGATAGATGAGATGTCTCTTCTGTTTGCCACCAACCTCGAGGTTCTAATCCCATACTCGAGGTTCCATCCATCAGATACCTTGAACCTTTTGACACTCTTCCAACCTCGAGGTTGGCTACTGAACCTCGAGGTTTGCCCCTTTGACAGCAAACCTAAGTCCTGCATAAGATTGTCTATGTACTCCGATGCTAAAGTTAGTGATCTATAATCATCAAAACCACAATTTAATATAAAAGTAGACAGGAATTACTTACAACTCATTGGGATTTACCATTCCCAATTCTCTTCTTATGAATGTGAATGGGTCCTTGGCTAATGGTTTGGTGAAAATGTCTGCCAATTGAAGATGAGTTGGAATGAACATCACTTTCACATCTCTCTTCTGGACATGATCCCGGATGAAATGATGTCTCACATCAATATGCTTGGTTCTTGTATGTTGCACGGGATTCTTGGCCAAGCTTATTGTGCTAGTGTTATCACACAGTATTGGGATCTCCTTTAAGTGCACTCCTAAATCAGCAAGTTGTTGCTTCAGCCACAACACTTGAGCACAGCAACTTGAGGCAGCCACATATTCAGCTTCTGTTGAGGACACCGCCACGGTAGTTTGCTTCTTGCTAAACCAAGAGACAAGTGAGTTGCCAAAGAATTCGCATTGCCCACTTGTACTCTTTCTATCCGTCTTATAGCCAGCATGATCCGAATCTGAATATGCCACAAGATGCTCCGGCTAACCTTTAGGAAACCATAGCCCAAGAGTCTTTGTATCAGATAGATATCTGAATATTCTCTTCACGTGTTCAGCATGAGACTCTTTGGGTGCGGATTGGAACCGAGCACACATTCCAACACTGAATTGAATGTCCGGGCGACTTGCAGTGAGATAGAGCAATGATCCAATCATTCCTCTATACTTGGTGATGTTGAAGTCCTTGCCCTCTTCATCAGCATCCAAAGAAGTAGTTGTGCTCATTGGTGTGTCAGCCCCATTGCACTTGTCCAATCCAAACTTCTTCAGCAAATCATTCAGATACTTTGTTTGAGATATGAATATCCCATCTTTATGTTGCTTGATTTGCAGCCCAAGGAAGTAATTAAGCTCTCCCATCATTGACATCTCAAATTCACCTTGCATAGACTTGGAAAATTCCTCACACAAAGAATCATTAGTAGCACCGAAAATAATATCATCAACATATATCTGTACAATTAAAATCTCATTTAATTTATTTTTCTTGATAAACAATGTTGTATCAGCCTTTCCTCTAATGAATCCTTGATTGAGTAAGAATTGACTCAATCTTTCATACCAAGCTCTAGGAGCTTGCTTAAGACCATACAAGGCTTTCTTAAGTCTAAAAACATGATCCGGAAATTGATCATTTTCAAAACCTGGAGGTTGTTCAACATACACCTCCTCTTGAATGAAGCCATTTAGAAAAGCACTTTTGACATCCATTTGATAGAGTTTAAAGCCTTTTGTGCATGCAAATGCTAGAAGAACTCTTATTGCTTCCAATCTAGCTACTAGAGCATAAGTTTCTTCATAGTCTATTCCTTCTTCTTGATTGTAACCTTTGGCCACTAATCTAGCCTTGTTACGCACAATGATGGCTGACTCATCACGTTTGTTCTTGAATACCCATTTTGTCCCAATTACCGGATGGTCTTTGGGTCTAGGCACCAAGTCCCAAACTTGATTTCTATCAAATTGATGTAGCTCCTCTTGCATAGCAATCACCCAATCATTGTCTGAAAGAGCTTCTTCTATTTTAGAGGGCTCTATATGAGAAATAAATGCAGAAAATGTAACTTCATTCAAGGTACTTTTTCTGGTCCTAACTCCTTGATTTACATCACCTATAACTTGGTCTAAAGGATGATTCCTTATAAATCTCCAAGCTCTAGGTTGGGACTGATCAGTATTTTCAAGATTATTTTCTGGATCAGCCTCAAAAATATTTTCAGAATTTTCAGAAGGAGTAGGAGCATTTTTCGAAAAGAATTTGTTTTTGAAAATAGTCTCTTCTTAATCATCAAGGGATTTATCAGATTCAGACTCACAAAATACAACATGTACAGATTCTTCAACAATTTTAGTTCTAGTATTAAAGACTCTATATGCTTTGCTCCTATTAGAATAACCAATAAAGATAGCTAAATCAGCTTTAGGATCGAATTTACCAAGACTGTCTTTACCATTATTGTGCACATAGCACTTACAGCCGAAGATACGAAGGTGGCTTAGGTTTGGCTTTCTTTCCTTGTAGAGTTCGTATGGAGTCTTATTCAGCTTCTTTCTCAAGTATGCTCTGTTGGAGACGTAGCAAGCCGTACTCATGGCATCAGCCCAAAATACTTGAGAAGTGTTGTACTCGTTCAACATTGCTCTAGCCATTTCAGTGAGTACTCTATTCTTTCTCTCCACAACACCATTTTGTTGTGGTGTTCTTGGTGCTGAAAAATTGTGATCAATCCCCATACTGTCACAGAACTCAGCAAAGGCTTGATTCTCGAACTCTCCACCATGATCAGTCCGTATTCCTGAAATTGATAACCCTTTCTCGTTTTGGACCTTCTTGGCAAATGAAACAAACTGATCAAAGGTTTCATCTTTAGAAGATAAAAATATTGTCCAAGTAAATCTAGAGAAATCATCAACAATGACCAAAGTGTATAAGTTTCCACCAAGACTTTTCACTCTAGCTGGTCCAACTAGATCCATGTGAAGAAGTTGAAGTGGTCTAGTGGTTGAAATCTCATTTTTGGTTTTAAAAGATGATTTGGTTTGTTTTCCCTTTTGACATGCATCACAAATCATATCATTTTTGAAATTCAATTTGGGAATACCAATGACCAAATCCTTTTTCAACAATTTGTCAAGTTGATACATATTGACATGAGCTAATCGCTTGTGCCAAAGCCAACTCTCATTCAAATTGCTCACAAAACAATTTTCAGAAACAGAAGCATTACTAGAGAGGTTCAAGGTATAACAATTTCCATCTCTAGGTGCTCTAAATAAAGCTTTATTTTTCAAATCATTTATGGAGATCAAATCCTTTTTAACAATAAAGCATTCATCAGAGTCAAATATTACCAAATTACCCTTATCGGTGCTTTGGCTCACACTTAGGAGATTGTGACACAATCCTTCTACAAAGTAGACGTCTTGGATGAGTGGGCCTTCATTGTTGCCTATCTCACCAATGCCAGCGATTTTCCCGGATTGATCACCTCCAAATGTGACTCTACCTCCATCTTTTGGCTTTATTGATAAAAACTTTGATTTGTCTCCAGTCATGTGTCTTGAGCATCCACTATCAATGTACCACTTGTTCGGCCTTGATGCTCTAAGACATACCTGCAGATCACCAGAGGTCAAGTTTTAGGTACCCATCTCTTCTTGGGTCCTTTGGGGTTAGCATGCACCTTGGGAACATATGTTCCTTTTGGTACCCAGACATAATTTCCTACAGGTTTAGCTTTTCTTTCTTTTCGATGAAAACAAGATGAAGTAGAATGACCCTTCCTATTGCAATATGTACAATGTGCAAAAGGGTTTGAGGAATGAACAGATTTAGTGAAATAATTCATATAGGATTTTTGTCCATTCTTTTTCTTTCCTTTCTTCTTATCAAAGTCTGGTCTATAACCAATGCCCGATCTATCGTTTGTAAAACGTTGTTGTTTCAAAATCACATTGAGCATTTCACTTCCCTTAGTGAATTTCTCAAGTGCTTTTGTAAGTTGTGAATTCTTTTTCTCTAGGATAGAACATTCATCACAAATCAGAGATTGAGGAGAAGAGAGGTTTTCAATTTGCAGTTCAAGAAAAGAATTTTTTCTTTTCAAAGACATATACTTGTCTGCAAGTTTTTCAAACTCCTTTTGAACAACATTGTATTCAGCAAACAATTCATCATAGGAAGGAAGAGATTCATATACCTCATTTATTTCACTAGGTTGTTCTTCTTCCTCAGCAACCAGGCATATGTTGGCTTTTTCACTTTCATCCTCTTCAGCTTCATCCTCATCCGATGAGCTATCTCCCCATATAGCTGACACATATGCCTTCTTTTTGTATTTCTTGAATTTCTTCTTTTCTTTCTCTTGGTTTTTCAGCTGAGGGCATTCTGCCTTGATGTGTCCGGGCTTCTCGCATTCATAGCAGATGATAGGCTTCTTTGATTCATAGCTCGAACTTCCTTTCTGAAATTTCTTGAAGCCTTGATCTCTTTTATAAAACTTCTTGAATCTCCGGACCATCATGCCAATCTCTTCATCCTCGTCCTCATCTTCCTCATCCTTTTCCACATTGAGAGCCACTCCCTTGTTGCGATTGTTGCCACCATTGACATCTTCTAATTCCTTCTTGAACCTCAGTTTGCTCTCGTATTCAGATAAGCTACCAAACAATGCGGCAACTGAAGTCATTGACTCTCCACGAGCTTCTTCAATGGCGGTAACTTTTGCTTCCCAATCCTTTGTCAGAATATTGAGGATTTTCCTCACTTGAGCTCCTTGATCAAAAAGCTTTCCCAAGGCCGCTAGCTGATTGGTCAAATGAGTGTATCTCAACTGAAATTCTCCAATACTCTCGCCTTGCTTCATTCGCAACAAGTCATACTCAGTGGTTAAAATGTTGACACGATTTTCCTTGATTCCAGATGTTCCTTCATAAGCTATTTCCAGCGCCTTCCACATCTCTTTAGCTGTTGACAAATTACAGATACGAAAGTACTCCTTTTGACTAAGAGCACTCTGAAGCATCAGGATAGCCTTGCTATTGAGAGTGATGTTCTTCTTATCATCATCATTGAACTCGGCTTCTGTCTTGGGAACAGTGATGCCTCCTTCTACCTTGACTGGAACATAGTCTCCAGTCTCAAAGACCCTCCATAGACCATATTCTGTAGCCATCACGAACACACGAAATTTTGCTTTCCAGAAAGAGTAGTGTTCGCCGTCGAAACCGGGAGGTCTGTTGATTGAAGCTCCATCTGGAAGAATTCCTTCCATAGTGATCCTTCTCGAGTGGTAAAACTCTTCTGAGAAGACCTTGCTCTGATACCAAATGAAAGAGGAGCTTTATACCCAAGAGGGGGGGGGGGTGAATTGGGTATATTAAAAATTTTCGCAAACTGGTTCTGTTTTTACACTCTCAGAACAGGGCAGAACAGAGGAGATAGAGTGAAGAGCTTTGCACACAACGATTTATACTGGTTCGGTCCTTTCTCTGACCTACATCCAGTCCCCAAGCCTCACCTGGGATTTTCAATCCACTATAATCAAATATTGATTACACCCTCTGTACTAAGAGTTGTTCTCTCACTAGAACACACTCCCCCTTACAAGTTGTAATCAATACACCCCAACTACCAAGTCCCCTGACTTGTAGTTATCTCAATCAATAAATGATTTACAAGTATTTGACTCTCTTACAGAGCAGATAAGATAAACACTGAAGAACTAAGTATCAAAATGATACAATACAGATGTAAGCTAATACACAATAAATGAACTTAGTAGATTTTTCGCTCAGAGTTGGTGTATCAGCTGGAGATGAAGTTAATGCTCTCTATTTATAGGTAGAGAACATTAAATGACCGTTGTGAGATGATTCCAACCGTTGGAAGTGATTTGCTTAAGTTCTGGTCATCTTCTCTCTCTAAACTTCTGCTAATCCAAGTCTTAATGAAGTCTGATGTGGATCTCTGAGTTTCTGCCCGTTGGAATTAACTTTACTTGATATAGTAAGCATTCTTTAACGTTAACAAGGCGTGCTCAGATGGATTAGCCGAAAGTAGATGAGATTGTGCAGGTGCATTAAATGCACTGTTCACCTTTTTGCTTTTTCTCACAAATCTTCAATAATCTTGATCTGTGCTAACTGAAAAACACTCAACAAACTTGTTAAACATATCTGGGATCATGAGTGAATGATTTATGAAAGCAATTAGATCAAACAACAAGATATAGCAGATTTCACAAATTTGAAAAAGCTTCAACGGTCACTAACCTCGAGGTTAGTTCATCCAACCTCGAGGTTGGCCTGAAATCTTCAGGCAAACCTTCGTTTAAAATCATTCAACCTCGAGGTTGCAAAGTGAACCTCGAGGTTTCTCTTGAGAAGAAACCTTCTGATAAATCTCATTAACTTGCAAACCTTGAGGTTCCAAAGGTAACCTCGAGGTCTGAAGTTTGTTTCAAACCTTCAGTTTTCACGGGAGCCCGACAACCTCGAGGTTGTACTTCTGTACTCGAGGTTGGCTCTTGAAAGAACAAAGTTCAAAGTTAAACATAAAGCCCAGCCTCGAGGTTACAATGTTAACCTCGAGGTTTTCAATACTTTGAAAACCAGTGTGCTCTCTGTAAGTGATAAAACTCGAGGTTGCAACATCATACTCGAGGTCAAAGGTGTTTTCATCGGGCTTAAGTTTCAAAGCAAAGTGTCCAACCTCGAGGTTGGAATATGGACCTTGGGGTTCATGTGCTTGATGAACAACATGACCTTTCTGTATGAGTTGAACCTTGAGGTTAGCTTTGCATACTCGAGGTTACAAGTGATAATGAAGAAACTTGGGTTCTCCAACTGAACCAGAACCTCGAGGTTGACTTCTCAACCTCGAGGTTTCACATATAACTTGTGAAACCAAGTTTTGCAACATTCGAACACTTGATTTTTAAAGCTTCTGTAAGGTCAAACCTCGAGGTTACAAGCCCAACCTCGAGGTTTGCTCTTAACCAGAGTTTTGACACTTAAGAGCAAAACCTCTTCAATTGTCTGTAGTTGTTGACAATCATCAAAACCATCAGAGAACTAACAAAAGTTAATTTAGTGGGGATAAAATCTAAGAATCAAATAAGGGATTAGTGACTCTAGGTTGCTCATTTGATTATTGTGGTAGTTTTCTTATTTTTATTTTAGTTTTGATTTGTTTTTCTTTATCTTAATTAAATTCAATTTGGTTTTCTCAACTTAAATGAAATTGTGAAATCAATGCTTAACTAAAGTTTGTGATACCAAGTCCTCGTGGGAACGATACTTTTCTTATCACTTTATTACTTGATACGGCCCGTGCACTTGCGGAGTTTTTTTAGGCTTAAAGTTTTGCCCTATCAAGTTTTTGGCGCCGTTGCCGGGGACTTGTGTGTCACAACTTTCTTGGTTGGAATTGATTGAGCATTAGTAGTTTAAGTTTGAGGTTGTAAATATTTTATTTTTTTAAAGAAAAAAAATAAAAAAAATGGATTTCAATTGGCAATCAATTGGTCTTAATATTGAAAAGGAGATGAATTCTTTGTCTTCTACACAAGATGAATTGATTGCTACTTTAAAGTCTTTAAATGAATATTGGCAACATAAAATGAGCATAAATGATAGTTGTAGTCCATATGTTGATTCTTCTCAATATATTTGCATGTCTTGTGTTTATTGTGGAGGGAATCATTTATTAGAGCATTGTCCATATAGTACAACTAGTCATTTTGTGAGAAATGATTTCACTAGGAACCAAGCTTGTTTTGATAACTCATTTTGTCCTAGTGAAGGTTTTGAGCAACAAAATTTTAGGGATTCACATGTCTATTGTTCTTATGAAAATACCCCTCCTTATTACTTTTATCCGTATGTTACAGAACACACCATTGAGTACAGGGAAAAATCTAATTTGGAAAGAGTAGTTGAGGAGTGTGGGGAAGTATTAGAGAAATCTAGGGAGATTCTCGCTAGCATTGACTTAAGTGTTCAAGATATGAAGGTAAATGAGAGTCAAATTTTTTCAACCCTTGAGACTATAATGCAAAATAATTCCTTAATTCTGATGACTACTTCCTATGCTGATAATGATTATTGTGAGGAAGTTGAAGGTATGGAATTACACGAGACTATGGACAATATAGAAAGTGACTGTGAGCTTGACAATGACTTAGATGAATATATTGAATGTTTAGAAGAGGTTCCAGCTATGGAGCCTAAGGATTGTGATGTTTGTGATCTAATTGATGTAGATGTCCCAATTGTTGTTGTTCATGACCCTCCTCTTGAAGTGTTGACTCTTACTGATGAGAGTCAAGTTGATTTTATTGGATGCTCTAAATTCTTGGATGTGCCTATATTTATTTTCAAAGATATGCACGTTGTGCTTAATTTGAATTCAATGATTGCTTGTAATCCAAGATTGTTTATGATTAAGGAAATACAAGTAATTAACTTGAATGATCAATTTTTGTGTGGGATACCTTGTTGTGTGAAAAGGAATGAAGACAAGGTAATTATGGTGTTTGATACTTATGATGAGTGGTTTGTTTTGAGAAGTCTGGCTGAAGACTATAAATTTAGCGCTTTTTGGGAGGCAACCCAAGGGTTTTATTTGCATATTTATTATTATTAATTTTCCTTTCCTTCTTTCAGTTTTATTCAGGTTTGAAGAAGATCACTCCTATTGTTGCTGCAATGTCTTGCTTTAGCACTCCACATCAGAGTTAGAGGCCTAAACCAAGGGAGTACTAGTTCCTTTCCCTCTTTATTTTTTGCAACATTGAGGACAATGTTTGATTTAAGTGTGGGGGAGGGATATAATTTCTTTGGTTATGATATAATTTCTTTGAAGTATGTTTGTCCTTATGCAATGGAAAAGATTTTTGTTAATTTGAGATTTTTGCATTGTTGAGGATTGACCTTAATTTTGAGCTTTCCCCATCTTAGAGAATATTATCAAGTCAAAAATTAAAATAGAAAAAAAAATGTTTTAACCAAGTCTCTAAGCCTTGAGTTTTTTTTTTTTTTGCAATCTTGAGATGGACTATGAGAATAAGGATTAGTTTGTAATGTGATCAACAAATTATTAGTTCAAGAATATTTTGCTATATGATTTCTTTAGAAAATTAGATGATGATCTGTGCTAACCAATAAAACTTTTGTGTAGGGAAATAACTCAGAAAAAAAAGAACAAGATTGAAGGGGTTGAAAAAAAAAAAACACATGCACACACGCACACAAACTCCAATGACTTCTCTAGACCTTACTTAGTAACCGGGGGCACTTCATCACCAATGTTGGCACTCGCGTCAAACGGTAAAGTCAAAGAGGGTTATGAGTTGGGCTAAAAGCCTCTTGAGGTGCCTGTTGGAGTAACTGAGTAACCGGTGCTGCATCACCCATGTGCAGGGTCGCGTCAAAAGGGGACCTACAACGGCTCAAGAATCAAAAAAAGAAAAAAAGAAAAGAAAAAAAAAGGAAAAAAAAGAGGGCAAAATGAGTTATTTCCTACCTGAGAATTCTTAATAAATTAAATGAAAAGCTTGGTTTGGTGGGGACATTTGATTTTTTCTGGAGAAATTGAGTAGCGTAATATTCTTTTATTAATCTTATGGTTGAACTTATTGCTTGCCGATCTTTTGATCATGGGATGTTAATAGATTGTTACACTCAATTGGCTTAGTGACTTATTTTTATAAAACATTAACTTAAATAAGATTTGGTGATATGATCCAAGTGTAGTGATTTATTGCTCTCTATTTAGGAATTTCATAAGCAATGTTCTTTTCAGATAATAAATTCTTTTTCTTTTGCTTGAGGACAAGCAAATGTTTAAGTGTGGGGGTGTTTGATGAGTATATATTTTATGATTAAATAGGTGTCTATTTTATGAGATTTTATTGGAATTATTGATATTATATACCTATTTAATTATCTTTTAAGAACGTTTCCATAATTGAATCAAACTTGGGATCAAAGAATAAATCGACATAAAATCTACTCATATCCTATTTTTATTGTGTAGGAAATATTAGCTGATTTGGAATGAAGTAAAAAAGGCAATAAGAGGATATGCAATCAGTCAAATTCAGTGGTCTCATGCAAGAAAAATAGAAACAAAATCAATTGTGTGATCTGATGGAGTAAATTACAAGATATGAGATATCTTTGCAATAAGTAAAAGAGAATCAATAATCCAAGATCTAAATTATTATAAATAAGGAAGCAGAGACAAGCAAAAGGAAGACGGGAGCAGATCAGAGAGACGCAGAACGAGAAGGAAGGGACGAAGAAGCATAGGAGTAGAGGTTGAGCGTTTCGATTCTCTTCATCATTTTCACGGAAGGACTGTGGAGGCGACGGAGAAATTTTCTTTCCTCTCTCTTCTTCTTCTTTGAACCTAAATTCTTTTCTTTTTGTTTATGAATTTGAATAAAGCCATGTGTGGCTAGTTTGTTTTGCAACCTAGAGAATCTATGAACTTGTTTGTGTTTTAGAGATTATTCCCACTTGTTATTTTTGCTTAATTTTATTTCAGTTTATTTAATCCTATGTTTATTGTTATTGTTTATTGACTGATCACCATTGAGCATGTTTTGGGGATTTAGGGTTGGACTTGAAAGAGGGAATCCTACATTGACCTTGGGATTAAATAATATGGAATTAGGTTTAAATCTAATAGAGAAATTAGGTTTTAATCTAATTTGCGTCTAGGATAGACATATACCTAGAAGCTCCGCATAGTCAAATTAGAGTGAGCCCGATTTGAATTGCATCTTAATTAATTGTGTGAGACATTACATAATTATTTGAGGTAGGTGTATAAGTGGACCGACAGGCACTTATAAACATTAATACTCTAGATTAGCTGATTAAATTTAGTCAAAGTTAATTTAGTGGGGATAAAATCTAAGAATCAAATAAGGGATTAGTGACTCTAGGTTGCTCATTTGATTATTGTGGTAGTTTTCTTATTTTTATTTTAGTTTTGATTTGTTTTTCTTTATCTTAATTAAATTCAATTTGGTTTTCTCAACTTAAATGAAATTGTGAAATCAATGCTTAACTAAAGTTTGTGATACCAAGTCCTCGTGGGAACGATACTTTTCTTATCACTTTATTACTTGATACGGCCCGTACACTTGCGGAGTTTTTTTAGGCTTAAAGTTTTGCCCTATCAATACTTTTTAAACTTATTGTTCTTTTACAACTTGTTTTAAAAGTACATAAATATAAATTTAAAACAACATTTGTAACGCCTCATTTTCAATACCAAAATCTTGGCCAAAATATTAGTAACACCTCCAAATATAGGATATTCAACACTCAAACACATATTTACAATATGGCCAAAGGTAGAAATCCATTTATACAGGGCCAAAATAAATCCAATAAATAAGAGTTATTTTAAAATGCGGAAGTCTTTTAGGTTCATGGCAAATAAAATAACACAACATAAACTAAAGGAGTACAGAAGAGCCTACAAAGCTCACTCCATGGGTGCATTCCCTTGATCTCTACTAAGTTATTCACCTGAAAAATGATAATATGGGGTGAGATTACACATCTCAGTAACTACTAAATATTTCCACCGCATACAAGTAAATAATGTATGATAAAAAGGCATAAACTTATTTCATAAATATAAATATATACCATACTTTCTCTTACAAAGATTATTTGTAAAAGTAGTTATCAATGTAAAATATGACTTTATATATATAAATATATTTTTTCAGAAGTTCTCATCATATGTCTTTACAAATCATTCATCAGTCTATCAAATCCTTGATCTGTTCAGAAATGCATTATGCAGTATGCAGCCTCCCTTATACCACCTCCATCCGTATACCGCTGACTGGAGCCATAGGCTAACACATAGTCCAATAGAAACTTATTCATTTGACTGAATTGTTCCAAGCTCACCAAATCTTAAGATACACCCGGCCAAAGGTATAGAGCTTAAATCTGGACTATGGCTCCCCTCCTTTAAAATAACTAAGGAGGTGTCACATGTCCCACAACTCCAATGAAATCCCGGCCAGAGGAAAACATGGAAGATGGGGCCCTGAAACAAGTACCATCCACTGTGCACCGAGTGGTGGCATAAATCATTCTTATCATTCAAATCCCTCCTTACTCCACCCATCATAATACAACCGCCATGATGAATATGTTCACTCAAAATAACGCATTATTATACCATAAAGTTTTATACATCAATATGCGTATTTATGAATAGTAAATACTATGCGTATCTGTGAATAGTAAAATACGGTATATATATACATGAATAGTAAAAATGAAGAGTACATACGGTATGTATACGTGAATAGTAAATACGGTATGTATACATGAATAGTATTATGAATAGTAAATACGGTATACGTGAATAGTAAATGTGAATAGTAAATACGGTATACGTGAATAGTAAATGTACGTATAAATAGTACCTCTGCAGATTTGCAAATCAAAGTTTCCACACCAGATCTTAAAACCATAAACATTTTCTAAATATTCTTGCCAAAATAGTAAACAAACAAATTTATAATCATACATAATTCACAAGTATAAAGAAGAATATTCAGAGTTACCTGTTACTTGCTAATACCCGAATCACCAACCAGCTATTATAAGACTCTCAAGCTAATATCTCTATACTCTCTCTCTCTCTCTCTTCCTCTCTCTATGGCTCTTAGAAGTTGTGAAGAATGAAATGAAATGGAAGGTCTATTTATAGTTGGAAAATGGGTCTTTAAGTGTAATTTTCGTCTCTGGGTCATTTTACGTAATTTTTCTCGAAAATCAAAAAGTTGCACCCCGTGAACCTCTCAGCCGCCTCGTGAAAAATTTTGAAAATTTTTAATAATATTTTAATATTTTAAATAATAAAATAAAATAATAATAATATAATATTATTATAATTAATATTAAGTGGGTCCCGCGGCCAAATTTTTCAAAGTCACAAGAAAGTTTGTCACTCACGGGAAAGTTTGCAGAGAATTATTTTGGCCGTGGGTCCCGCATGAATAGTAAATACGTATTTAGGAATAGTAAATACCGTATTTTTAAATAGTAAATACGTATTTGTGAATAGTGAACACTATTCATATTTCACAAATTTCAAGTGTTAAATACGTATTTGCGAATAACATATATATATATATTTTAAATACGTATTTGTAAATAGTAAAAACGTATACATGAATAGTAAATACTATTCACGGGTCCCACAAAATACTGATTTCAAATTTATCACTTTCCGAAAATAGAGCCTAGTAGTCTTCCCAAAATAGGTTTATGTTCAAGATATTAGATTCAAAATTCAGGATGTTACATTTCTCCCCTCCTAAAAGAAAATTTTGTCCTCAAAATTTCGCTATAATAAGAATTCTAACCTATTTAAATAAATGAGGATAGGTTTGTCGCATGCTCTCCTCCGTTTCCCAAGTAGCATCTCCGGGAGCCATTCCTTTACACACAACCTTTACAAGCTAATAGCCTTGTTCCTCAATTACTTATCCCCCGCATCAACAATCCGCTCCGACTCAGCTTTATATATCATATTATCCCTAAGTCCTATCTCTTTCCCAAACATGCTCACCAAGCACACAACACAATTTTCGTTCATCCTGTACCCAAAGTAATATTCAGACACAGGATCCACTAGTTCCTTATTTGAGCGCTTGGTTACACTGGCCTCACAGGCCAGTTCATTCTTCCTTTCTGCTTATTTCATTGTATTACCACGACACTGGATATTCAGATCTTACAGCTTAAGAAGCTACCCTCAGGCCATAATAACCACAACATGATATAATCTGATTATTCTGCCAACCTTAAGATAAACTTTAGACATACAGGTCTAATGTTACCATGATAGGCAACAAACACAATACTAGGCACATAAGTCTTATAGCCTAGAGATACCACCATATGCAAACTAGCTCAACGGGTCTTACCGCTTCAAGCCTCTGCTCGTCTATCCTATACCCGTGCTTCCTCAATTCAAGTTTAAGAAAACACTCACTTACTAAATCTAGCTTTCACCAATGGCAAATAATTCAAAAACAAGTACATTTGGCAAGATTCCGCAAACTAAGTATATCCACAACAGTTTCCAACCTCTTCTAGCTTGTACACCTTCCACCACAATCATAATTTAAAAGTCAATTCTTGTTCTAATTTCGCAAGGATTCATTCCATGAGACATCATAGTTTATAAATGTCGATTACAAACTGGTCTTAAATCCTGTTGTAAATATTGCGTAAAAATTTCCAAACACAGCAAGTGCATTGGTAAGTTCAAAATTCAAATACTCAGGGACCTAGCAACTATTTTAAATAGTCACCAACTCCGAATACATTCCAGGTTCCAACTTATTCTACTCAACTCATCCATGAAACACTCAATTCATTATTTCTAAAGAAAGATTCTATTATCAAGATCATTTCCTATGCTAGCTAAACAGTTGGCAATCTCTGAACACCTTACACATGTTGGTATCACATTTTGTTCCCTATTTCTCTCAAATCAATTAATACCATATTCTAATATCTCAATTTATTCAATCAATTCAGTCTCCTAAAGAATCAATACAACTGTTAAGTTAAACTGTTATATTACATTTCTTCTAGTAGCAACCCTCTAGATCCCCTACCAACTTTCAGATTCATCATCCTATTTCTAAAACCCCGATTATTCATACTAGATTCATCATACTCCATAGCTTATATCATTTAAGAACTATCCTCAAACTTTCCCCAAAAATGATAATTGTCAAATTACAAATCAACTCTTAGAACTTCAATATCAGCAAAACAGAGATATCATGTGTCCTCAATAATATCCATAGAACATTCATGTTTCACAATTCCTAGACTAAGATCTAAAACATTCAAATATTATTCTCACAATCTCAGCATTGTTCACATGATTCGAATTCAATCCTTAGTATCTCAAAGACATATACTAAATATCATCTGTTCCTCTCATAGTTATCTATTAATCACACCCAAATAACATACTAATATTGTAACATAAATCACCGGATTTCATACTTTCATAATTAGACATACTATCTTAACTCAGATTGAATTCAAGTCTATTCTCAAATATTCCCAGACATTAATAGTCAAGTTTACAATTTGATTCTTATAACCTCAACATCAACTGATAATTCATGTTTCCCCAAAAATACCCATTATACATACTAAGATCATGATTCACAATTCCTAATCTAATTCTTGGATTATACGAAGACTATCTACAACCTCAGCAGCATTCACAAGGTTCTAATTCTACCTCAACCTGCAATATCACAAAGGCTCATTTCGTTCTTAAGTTCTATTTCAGCTTAGATTAAATTAAAGTCTATCCTCAATATTTACTATATTCATTCTAACATCTTTCTGGCATTCCTAAGGATCACCATTTCATACCTTTCCATCGATCTTCCAACATGTTTATCCAAAAACCTTAGTCTTTGAATTATCTGTGACAAATTCATAGAGTTCTTCGGATACTCAGAGAGTGAAGAATGCTCTCGGGTTAATTGGCACAACTCATCATCATTTCAAATCTTCGGATTCTCTCCGGTTCATCTAATATTATTAGAAAGTCACCCTTCCCAAGATTACTATCACCTTAGCACGCTTACGCTTAAAATCCTATTTTCAAATGTCTGTCCCGACATCTCAAAACAGCTGCATACCTAAATCGGATTTCCTGGAGATTTGGTCATTAAGTAATCACCATGTGACTTATAAACGTCCAAACTTAATTTCCTTGAGACATGACTAACAATAAATGTTGTGTCGATTACCGCCTGCACCAAAATTCAAAAAGGTTTCGACCTATAAGGGCGGTTAGGGTGCATTAGGTTGTATTAGGGTGTGGTGCCATAAAATTTCCGCATAACAACAAAGTCTGCATAATTATGAGCCAGCGACAAATGAGAATCCAATGCTGCTTAACAAAATCTAGACGTTACTAGCCCAGCTATAAACCGAGTAAAGCATGAGTAATTGTTTCACATTCTCTCAGGCTTCACATCCTCTCAAGCTTCACATCAACATACATATTTCCTCTCCGATCGTAACTTTCCCTATATTCTTCCATATTATCTTTATACATGGCCGGTTCAAGCAACTTCATTCCAGTTTCCGATTCATACAACCCTTTCTTTCTTGAAACTTTACTTCATGACTATCAGACTAACATGTTGTCTGACTTGTCAAACAATGCATCATACCCTTATTCTTCTTTACTTCCCCAAAATCCCGTAAGTATGAATGTTCATTCATCTGCCTCAACGATTAACATTCCTACTCCTCCTCCAAGGATACAAGATTCTATTTTTACAACTACTAACAGAAAGGAATCTGAAGCAGGTCCATCAAGGCGACCTGTCCAAAGATGTCGTAATATGGCAGATCTTATGGAGTCCACGGTACCTTCTCAACCAAGGAATCCTGGTTCTAGCTTGACGGAGACTACTAATCCATTCTCATGTGGTTGCTGCCATGTTCTACGAGAGATCATTCATACCAATGGACTTCAATACCATAAACTTGAAGTTCATGGGAGGATTGGTATGATATGCCACGCTGTCTTTCACCAGGACGTACAAGGAGGTTCTTCCAATCCTCAAGTATTTGACTTTGGTAAGAAAAATTTAGAAGATGTCAAACATTTTCTAGAAAACTATTGTTTGAATCAAAATTCTTTAGGGTATGTCCTGGTGTCAGATCCCCTATCAGCCTACTATGAGGCCCTTTGTGTTGGTTTGGAATGGACTAAAAATCAAAATGAACTCCCTAATAGTTCATTTCCAACCAATACAACAAATATATCCAATAAAGGAAAAGAGCTCGTGGTTGTAAATAATAATCCTCCAGTCCCCATACCTAGTGATCCATACCGATCAAGAGCTGAACAAAATATTAGGGGTGCATCAATGTCAATAGATGATCTTAGAGACTTCTTCCATTTACCTCAACAAGAAGCGGCTCAACAAGTTCGTCTATGCAAAAATGTTCTAATGAAAATATGCCATAGGGGAGGAATAAAGCATTGGCCTTATGTAAAAATTCGAAGCACTATGAAGCAAATAGCTAGATTGAGAAGAACAATGTCTCCTGATGGTCCTCTCTCAAGAGCAGCCGCTCAGGAAGAAATTAATAGACTTAAACTTGAGATAGTCGAAGCTTGCGGTGGGATTGTACCAACTGTTGTTCTTGATGCTTGAATTAATATAGTCTACTCTTCTTAGCCTTCTTGCTAATGTTTGTAATCTCTATTCTAGGATTCATAAGGATTTTCGAGTTTTCCTGCCAAACTCAACTTTATCTTATTAAATTCAAACTTAAGCCAGTTATTCTGTATAATCAAGACTATGCCTGTATTCTGTTATGGTATTGTCATCTGTTACTCATATAAATTAGCTAGGTAAGTGAAAATCTAGCGAAAATCTCTTCATACTTTTTACAACGGCAACTAATTGAATAAACATCAAATAGGGGCTTAGTCTTTCAATCACTTTCTTAGACACCAATAAAAATATTCATCCTAGAAAAGTAATTTTGGGCCTACAGAATCCAATATTCAATAAATTTTCTACTTACCAACTTCCGCTACACAGCTCTGAAATTTAATCTCAATCACATCCTCAAATCATAAATCCTCATTATCAATCACTTGAATATTTTGATTAACCCATTCTTCTCCTATCATGAATGTCACAAGAAAATTGGTAAAAAGAATCCAAAGCTATAAAGGAAAATGCACATGTTATGATATTTAATTTGCCATGACCTCAAAATTTTTATTTAGAAAACTGATAGGAAATTTACAGATTGGCCAGAACCTTTGCTCTGATACCAAAAATGTAACGCCTCATTTTCAATACCAAAATCTTGGCCAAAATATTAGTAACACCTCCAAATATAGGATATTCAACACTCAAACACATATTTACAATATGGCCAAAGGTAGAAATCCATTTATACAGGGCCAAAATAAATCCAATAAATAAGAGTTATTTTAAAATGCGGAAGTCTTTTAGGTTCATGGCAAATAAAATAACACAACATAAACTAAAGGAGTACAGAAGAGCCTACAAAGCTCACTCCATGGGTGCATTCCCTTGATCTCTACTAAGTTATTCACCTGAAAAATGATAATATGGGGTGAGATTACACATCTCAGTAACTACTAAATATTTCCACCGCATACAAGTAAATAATGTATGATAAAAAGGCATAAACTTATTTCATAAATATAAATATATACCATACTTTCTCTTACAAAGATTATTTGTAAAAGTAGTTATCAATGTAAAATATGACTTTATATATATAAATATATTTTTTCAGAAGTTCTCATCATATGTCTTTACAAATCATTCATCAGTCTATCAAATCCTTGATCTGTTCAGAAATGCATTATGCAGTATGCAGCCTCCCTTATACCACCTCCATCCGTATACCGCTGACTGGAGCCATAGGCTAACACATAGTCCAATAGAAACTTATTCATTTGACTGAATTGTTCCAAGCTCACCAAATCTTAAGATACACCCGGCCAAAGGTATAGAGCTTAAATCTGGACTATGGCTCCCCTCCTTTAAAATAACTAAGGAGGTGTCACATGTCCCACAACTCCAATGAAATCCCGGCCAGAGGAAAACATGGAAGATGGGGCCCTGAAACAAGTACCATCCACTGTGCACCGAGTGGTGGCATAAATCATTCTTATCATTCAAATCCCTCCTTACTCCACCCATCATAATACAACCGCCATGATGAATATGTTCACTCAAAATAACGCATTATTATACCATAAAGTTTTATACATCAATATGCGTATTTATGAATAGTAAATACTATGCGTATCTGTGAATAGTAAAATACGGTATATATATACATGAATAGTAAAAATGAAGAGTACATACGGTATGTATACGTGAATAGTAAATACGGTATGTATACATGAATAGTATTATGAATAGTAAATACGGTATACGTGAATAGTAAATGTGAATAGTAAATACGGTATACGTGAATAGTAAATGTACGTATAAATAGTACCTCTGCAGATTTGCAAATCAAAGTTTCCACACCAGATCTTAAAACCATAAACATTTTCTAAATATTCTTGCCAAAATAGTAAACAAACAAATTTATAATCATACATAATTCACAAGTATAAAGAAGAATATTCAGAGTTACCTGTTACTTGCTAATACCCGAATCACCAACCAGCTATTATAAGACTCTCAAGCTAATATCTCTATACTCTCTCTCTCTCTCTCTTCCTCTCTCTATGGCTCTTAGAAGTTGTGAAGAATGAAATGAAATGGAAGGTCTATTTATAGTTGGAAAATGGGTCTTTAAGTGTAATTTTCGTCTCTGGGTCATTTTACGTAATTTTTCTCGAAAATCAAAAAGTTGCACCCCGTGAACCTCTCAGCCGCCTCGTGAAAAATTTTGAAAATTTTTAATAATATTTTAATATTTTAAATAATAAAATAAAATAATAATAATATAATATTATTATAATTAATATTAAGTGGGTCCCACGGCCAAATTTTTCAAAGTCACAAGAAAGTTTGTCACTCACGGGAAAGTTTGCAGAGAATTATTTTGGCCGTGGGTCCCGCATGAATAGTAAATACGTATTTAGGAATAGTAAATACCGTATTTTTAAATAGTAAATACGTATTTGTGAATAGTGAACACTATTCATATTTCACAAATTTCAAGTGTTAAATACGTATTTGCGAATAACATATATATATATATTTTAAATACGTATTTGTAAATAGTAAAAACGTATACATGAATAGTAAATACTATTCACGGGTCCCACAAAATACTGATTTCAAATTTATCACTTTCCGAAAATAGAGCCTAGTAGTCTTCCCAAAAAAGGTTTATGTTCAAGATATTAGATTCAAAATTCAGGATGTTACAACATTATTTTAGATTGGATGTATTTTCACCCCTGCTTTAAAAAAGTTAATATCTTTTATTTTAAATAAAAAATAATTTCCTGCTAACCTTAGAATCTCTATAATCTTTGTTCTTTCAGCCTCTCAACTCTTGCTCTTAGTTTAGTGGGACATCGTTGACTCGCTCTCCGCCAACTCCTCTTCTTCCTCACCTGTACTGGAATCTGGAATTGAAGACTCACCTGTACAAGAATCGAAGACTCATACTGATGAATCATCGCCAATTTCTCTCACACACGATCCCTTTGAAAAAAAATCTAATAGAGCAATCCTCGCGATTTCAATACTTCCCACAGACTCTGACGAAGATAAGGCAACTTTTTGTTTCTTTTCCCTTTTTCACTTTTCCTTTAGTGTTTGGTTAAATCTAGTTCTACTTTTCTTTTTCCTCATGTCATATCCTAGGTCAGATTATACAGCCATAGCCATATGAGCAAAAAGAAAAGAGAAAGTAAAAATGCAGCTTTACAAAGGAAGTCTTGGTAAATTGTCGTTTGTGCACTCATTAACCATTGGATCATGATGAAATTTGGTCATCTAGTTCGATGCATATGGTTCCTTATTTTCAACAGTGGGATTGTCGTTTTGGAGGTCTATTGTGAGAGAAATCGTGTTTGTGGTGAGGGACTTGTTTTTGGTATTTTCAACTTCTTTGTTCTTTATTGTAAGTTTGTAGCTTTGGTTGATGCAGCCTAAAAATTTCAAACATTCTTGAGAGAATATACTACAAGAGAATGAATGTTCTGATGCAATTGGCACCCCAAACTTTAATAAGATTCTCTCATTGCAATGTTCGTTTCTCTTCTTTATTTTATCTTTCTATAATCCTTTGAAGATTCATGCAGTTAAATTTTTTCATTTGTAGGGATCCTTAGATGTAAATGTTAAGCAAAAACAGTTTGAGGATGCATTAATGAGTTTCTTTATCAATAATTTTCTCTATTTAAAATGCTTTATGAACATTACAATTATTTATTGGGTGAAGGGCAGTTTTAACGTTTTATAACAGGGACATATGGCACCATTAAGTTTTTAAGGGTGCTAAAATACACACAAACCTTACAAAATGAGGGCAATTTTACCATAGCAGTTAACTTGAGGGAAACAGACGTTACTTTTTGTGTGTAGGTTCCAGGCATTGTACACCTGCAATTTGTTTCTCCCTTTGACTGTTTGAAGACCCTCCTCCTCTTCAGCTCCTCCACTGTCCTCCATTCTAGCTTTGTCGACCATCTTCCCCTTCATCTTTTCTTCCTCTTCTTTGCCATCATCACCTCCTTCTCCATTATCAGTTTCAAATACCACCAGATCTACTTCATCTTTCACAGAACTACATCCACTCACCATCATCGATGTCAAAGAAGGAAGTTAGAACCTGATTTCATGAAGAAAAACAAAAATCCAAATCTGGAAACTGAAGGGGGAAAAAACATAGAACCAAAAACAATATGCAATAATAATGTAATAATCCAACTTATTTTTTACTAGCCTATGTTCTTGGACGCTTCACAGACATCGCACTCCGCTAGAGGTTTCAACCTATGTTCACCAAACTCTGACCAACCCATGTTGCCAGGGGAACACATCGAAAAATCATGAAGCGAAAAAAAGAGTTTGAAGGAGGTCTCAATCGCCCAAGAAGATGAGTCGTTGCTGGAACTATTCTGCTCTTGAGCTTCAAACTTCAGATCCTCCTTCTACGGCCACATCGCCTCCAGTTGGTGGTCGACGTCTTTGTTGTTGGGTTGATGCACGATAGTCTGGTAGTGGTAAGTGGTCGTAATGAAGTGTTTCATTTTTTTAATCGAAGAGATGAATCGACAAAGGTATAATGGAGAACGATGTTGGAGCAGAAGAGAGGAGGAGGGTCTTCAAACGGTCGAAGGGAGAAACAAATTTAAAGGTGTACAATGCCTGGGACCCACACACAATAAAAGTAGCATCTATTTCCCTCGAGTTAACTGATATGTTAGGAGGGAGAATGACTTTTGGTCTCAATCAAAAGAAATAATATCATAAAAGTTCTTATTAACAAGTAAATAAGGAGATCGACAAGTGAATTAGTTACCCTTAATAACTTATGGGACTCATCAATATATTATTTTTTATAGCTTGTTGAAATTGAAATTATTTACATGGAGCTTTTCAAAGAAATAAAGGAGTCTTGAGATTTGTTGCCCCTTTTGCAGTTATAATGTTATAAGTTTATATATATATTCCATCTTCATTTTGCTTTATATCTTTAGCCGAGAATGATGATCATTTGTGAAACTGAATTTTTCAGTATGAACTATAATTCTTAGCTTAAAATCTTTAGGGTACGTATGTTTTAGAACATGAGACTATTATCTATAATTTTCTTTAAAAGATATCATTTTAAAAAGATGAATACTATGACTATTCTAACTTTGTAATCATCCTTTTGCAGTCTCAAAACCCTCGCTACACTCTATACCATCCTTGTAAAATTTGGGTTGCGACAAACTCATCTATAAGTCTTTGCATTTTGTGTGTGTATACACACACGCGTGCACGCGAGCGCGCGCGCACACATATATAAATTATTATTATGTATTTTATTATCTTATATAAACAACAATCATAACTCATAAGTCCTACCCTCATCTGTGCTTAAGTTATTCTCTAATTAATTTGTTAATAGTTTCTTATTTCGTTAGTGTTTTTTATTGATAGAAACTGCAAGGGAGATGTAATCATATGTGTTGGCAATGCAATACTTCTCATGTATTGCTTTCATTGGTAAGATCTCCTCTTATGAGTTTAAGTTAATCTAGTGTATTAATTGGAATATGATGTGCCTCAAATTATGCCATTTTTAAAGTTTGGAAGATGAAAATATATTGTCTTGTTTTTTGTCTCCTAAATCTATATTGTGCAGCATGCAAAGTGTGAAAATTGGAGTTCTTTACAATTTCCATTTCTTTAGTTTGCTTGGCCCTCATAAAGTTAAAGTTTTTTTGTTTTCCTTTTGAGTATTCCCAGAATTATCGGCTTAATTGATTATTACTTGTTTTTATAATATTCATTTCTTTTATAAGCTATTGAAAATAAAATGCAATGTCTTAGAATGTGAATAACTTATTTTATCATCGTTTTGTTTCTGAACAACTTATTATATATATTACTCTAGGTGTGAAATAAATACAACCTGAAACCTATAAGATAAATTTATTTTAGAAGGATATATTATAAGATAAGTTATTCATGTTGTTACCCCCAATTAAGCTTTGTGGAATTGTATGGAAAATTTAAATCTTCTATGTTTGTTTTGATATTAGTTGTGACGAAGATGCTGTGATATATATATATATTTATGAAAAGCCATGTAAGGGTCAATAAAGTGAATTCACCAAATTCTAAATCTCAAATGATGGCCTTTGGACTTGTCAGACATTTTGTAAATCTGGGGTTTTTTACCAATATACTCTAAAATGAAAAAGAAAGTACCAGATTGCTTCGTGTCAGAAAGTTTTTTCCAAAGTACTACAGTCAAAGGCGTCCTCCACCGCGCGCCACTGAGTTCGCCAAATTCTGCGCGCCACGTGGACGTGGCGCGAGCTTTTACACGCCACCTCTAAAGGTGGCGTGCCTATCTGCACGCCACATTCAACGTGGCGTGCTCCAATGCACGCCACCAACGTGGCGTGCTGAGTTGGCTGTGAATAAGCACGCCACAGCCAACTTGTGGCGTGCTACCAAGCACGCCACACCCCATCCCACCCACACCCAACCCTGCAGCCCTGTCCCCTGTCCACACTGTCCCCTGTCCACACTGTCCCCTGTCCACACTGCTCCCTCCAGCCGACACTGCCCCCTCCCTTCAAACACCCGTGACCCCCACCCGTGAACCCCCAGCCTGCTTTATTCTCCTATTTATCTCTCTCTCACGATTCCTTCTTCTTTGCCTACCACATTCCGTCATTCACTCCTTCTTATCATTCACGCATTCCCTTATCTGCAGAACTCCCTCTATTGTTCATCTCCCTTACTCTGTCTCTTCATTTCTTTTTTTGTGGAAAATGAACCAACTTCGTTCATTTATATATTATAATGGTTATAAAAATATTGTTGCAGACGGATTGAGCTTTGAAGGTGAAAAAAAAGCAATGTATATCATTCAAGGCATGTCCGCAGAAGAATTATATCAAAAGATCTGTCAAAAGTTAAAGCTGCAACAAAATCAGGCAATATCAAAGGTAACGGGTAGGGTGCCTTATGGAGACCACTATGTGGGTTTTGAGATATCCAATGATGAGGATGTAGATGTTTTTTTCCAAACATTCAAGGAAAGCTCAGGGAGGCAATTTGCTGAGTTGTATGTGGATATTGAGACGTTAGAGGAGGAGGGTGTACCAACACAATCAACCGTTGTGCATGGAGAGGAAAATGACTATATGCTAGATGAAGAACCTGAAAATGAGGAAGAGGAAGAGGAAGAGGAAGAAGATGAAGACACATTATTGTCTAGTAACCCTGATCAGAATGATAGTGATACAGACGACGAAGATCATCATAATCCCTTGTCACAACAGACTGGTATGTTATCATTAGGCTGGTTACGAAGTTGTATTATTACTTTAAATTATTTTTCATTAGTTACCATGTTTTTGCATAAACTGTATTATGTGGGAATGTACAGATGTTACACCGTTTTGGAACGACATTCCGCATTATGAGGCTGTTCATGAAGATTACCCGCATGAGGATATACTGGATGTAGAAGGCTTGGGCCGACGTCCGTGGGCAAGAGGAGATCCACTATATCCCAAACAAGAGTTTGCGACCAAGAATGATGTCCAAGCCGCAATAAAACATTATTGCATGAAGGAACATCATGAAGCTCAAGTAGTTGAGAGTAGTACAGTCCTGTACATAATGAGATGTCGGAATCATGTACAAGGTTGTGATTGGAGAGTAAGAGCAATTAAACCAAAACATGGCAACACTTGGGTGGTAACTAAATGGGTTGGAAATCGTAGTTGTGTGAGCCAGGTTCTCTCCCAGGATCACAAACAACTTGATTCGGATTTTATTTCTGACACCATATTAGGTATGATACACAATACCTAGTCGTTATTGTGAATTTATTTGTGTGTGTCATCGAACATAGATAACATTCCTAATGTGTAATTTTGGTGAATCGTCTTGCAGACATGGTCAAGCAAACACCTTCTGTCCCTGTGGCCCTGATACAAGAAAGGGTAACTAGAACCTATGGTTATAATGTTTCTTATAGGAAGGCATGGAAGGCAAAACAAAAGGCAATTGCTAAGATTTACGGTGATTGGGATGAGTCATATGCGTTCCTGCCGATGTGGTTCGAGCACATGTTGAAATTTTCCCCGGGATCTGTTTATCATATTCAACATGGACCATATACTGTTGATCGACAGGTTGTTGATGGGATTCGTGTTTTTCAACGTACGTTTTGGACATTTAGTCAATGTCGGGAGGCGTTTCAATGGTGCAAACCAGTCATACAGGTAGACGGTACGCACCTATACGGTAAGTATAAGGGGACGTTATTGATTGCAACCGCCCAAGATGGAAACAATGAGATCCTTCCGATAGGATTTGCAATTGTGGAAGGTGAAACCAAGGAAGCATGGGAGTATTTTTTGTATTTCATACGAATGCATGTTACAAACAAGACTGGTCTATGTCTTATTTCTGATCGTCATACGAGCATAATATCAGCTGTCGACAATGAGATGATTGGTTGGCAGCCTCCTAACGCGTACCATGTATTTTGCATTCGTCACGTTGCGAGCAATTTTAATGCTCGCTTCAAGGACAAGGAGTTGAAGAAAAGGTTAATGAGATTAGGTAATATACTCCAACTGATGTGCCATGACGTTCATTATTTTGATTCCACACACCTTATAATGCTGTGTACTTATGTCTTTTTTACAGGATACGAACCAAACAAAATAACCTTCGATGCTTTGTACGTCGAATTCTGTAGTTACGGCCGTGAAGCGGCAGCATGGCTTGAAAGAATTCCAAAAGAGAAATGGTGTAGGAGTTATGACGAAGATGGACGAAGATACGGTCACATGACAACCAATTTGTCTGAATCAATCAATAAGGTTTTTAGAGGGGCGAGGAACATGCCTATAGCTGCGTTAGTGAAATGCACCTACAGTCGGCTTGTTCGTTATTGGGTAAAAAGGGGTCAGAAAGCACAAAATGATGCCATGGAAGGAAAGTATTTTACGAGTGTTATTGGAGAGGCAATGGCAAAGAATGCAGAGCGTGCTACATCGATGCGTGTTCGGGAGTTTGATGTGGCAAGTACAACGTTTGAAGTTGACGATCATGAGGATACATACTCGGTGAACTTGACCCAGGGGAAATGCCAGTGTGGCAAGTTTCAGGCATTCAAATTCCCTTGTAGACATGTATTTGCTGCATGTGCGGCGGTATCCCATAATGTGTACCAGTACGTGGATCCAGTATTCTCCACCTACAATATTATGCATGTTTACTCCACACCATTTCAGCCGATCGGTAGCGAACAAGGAATACCGTCCTTGTCCGTACCAAAGATTGTCCCCGACGTCTCAAAATTGCGTGGTAAGGGTCGCCCTAAATCTACACGCATTCGTAATGAAATGGATGAGGAGGAGGTCCAACCTAGCTCCAGTCGAATTAGATGTAGGATATGTAAACAATTCGGACATAATAGGCGCTCATGTCCTACCACACGTCATGCCAATTAACCTTTATGTTGTCATATATATATATTTTTTAATGTATACTACAATTATGTGTTTCTGTTGTGTACATCGTTTTCAATTAGATTTTTCTCAGTGAGGTTCACGAACATCATCTGCTTGTATCTTAGGTAATATAACATAGTTAGGGAATATGACCTAATATAGTAGTAATCCATGCAAGTATGCCATAATACAGTAATCCAGGTAAATATTACATAATTCAGTAATCCAAGTACATATGACATAGTACAGTACAAATCCATGCAAATACGACATAATACATAACAATGAACACCATCATGGAGGAGTAAATTCAGGCCATGGCCTCAAACGCGCACCCCACTGAGGGTTCCTACGGATGACATCAGGTGGGCGATCATAATTGAAACCATCTACTGCTGCACGTAAAAAGTCATCAGACTGGTCATGTCCGTCGTCGCCCGTGTGCTCTCCTGTCTGGTATGCCCCACTGCTAGATCCGGCCTCAGTACAACCCTGTCCACGGTTGGACGAACGGAAGGCAGCAAATCCACCCTGTGCTGACTGAAACAAACTGAATGAGGGAAGGCCAGGAACGCCATATGCAGGCTGAGATGCACAAAAACCCTGTCGCATGTGGCGGGATCGGTAGAGCAGGATCTGGTAAACTTACTAATAGCCCAATCGGTGAGCTCGGCCCAGGCTCAGCAACTCGGTTAAACTCTTGTAGTGACATGAGTAACTGGTCACAGACCTTCTGCACCTCCCTATAGTTGTATTGGGCACTAAACTGTGGAGAAATCATCCACCATATCCACTCTACACCATCTACCTGCATTTATCCAGTTGTATAAATAAGCTCATTTAATCTAAGTTACGGATAGTAAATGGACGTATTAGGAGAGAAAACAATATGAAGACTAATACGTACCACGTGGCCAATCTGGGCGACCTGCCTCGTCATGTACCGTCTGGTGTGGGTAAAATACCACATCATGTACTCAGAGTTTGGGGAAATCGGACCCGCCGATGGATCTGTTGTCTCAATATGCTCCTGTCGCGTGTTCCATAACTGAATAAATGGATCCATCTTCAGCTCCCAATCCTCCGTCATCTTACCGCGTAAGGTAAGATCGTGGGCCCCATGAAGCTGTGGTGCTGGGTTGGGGATGTGTTGCTGCATGCCAAATTGTCGCATGCAGCGATCGGGCTGGTGCATCTCGACGACGTGGAAAGCAATAATGGGTGTGACCGCCCTCCACAAGTCATGCATATGAACATCTGCCCTAAAAAACTCATAGCCGACAGCCGTATACGGTTCCCAAATCACCTATACATGTAAACAAATGCGAATTAGTTTACTTTTATATTTCTTTAATATCAAATTTATCATACATACATTGTCTCGACCCATCTGGTCAAGCTCCACCCGATATGTTTTTAGATCCCGTCGCAATAACCGCACGTTGACTTTATTGAACTTGCAATATGTAACTCCATAACATTAGTGAACTCCAAGCAGATCAAAATAGTAAATTATATCAAACTTCTTTCATACTTGAGTCCGTAATGATCACCATGGTCAATGGGCAGTGGAATGGGAGGTGATATGGCAGGAAATCTGGACCATGCCCATATCTGCAATAATATCAAACAACCACCAATGTCTTTAGCTGAAGCCGACATGGCCTAACATAGCTCGCGAAACAGTATAGCCAGTACAGCAGACCCCCAACTGTATGTAGCAGCCTCCGCAAGGTCACCATCCAGTAAATTTATATATCGGCAAGGGACCTCTGCACCGGACTTATCACACAGCAAAAATCCACCGAATAGGCGCATCAGGTAAGCACGTGTGTAGCAGAGTTGACCCTCAATAGTAGCTGAGTGCTCGTCCCAGTGGGCCCAATGAGTTTCAAACCAGGACAACCTGATGTTTCCGCCAATGATATGAGTTGGGAGTGGACTCCGACCCATGTACTGTTGAATAACTGCAGTCCAGGTGGCGTGCGTCCGACCGGAAACTACTCGACCCTCAGTGGACAAACCTAAAATGGCCTCTACATCCTGTAGAGTAATAGTCATCTCACCAACCGGCATATGGAAGGTATGAGTCTCAGGCCTCCACCTCTCAACCAACGCAGAAATAAGCTGTTTGTCAATCTGCACCCATGTACTGAGTAAATTAGAAAATGTACGGGTTTTATATTATTAATATCATGTTCAAAGAACTAAATTCGTATAATTAATTATAGAAAATATCTTAAGACATACCGGGAGTCTCTTCATGCGAGACACGTGCCAGAAACCTGAACGCATAAGGTGTTGCTGCAACTCCATAGGGATGAGATTTGGGTCCTCCATATCTCCCACAGACCTGTATGTAGCTCGCCTCACCCTCAAACAATGACAATCTCCTGTGTTCCACACAACTTGGGATCGGTGTGACTGCTGCACCTCTTCATTAAGAACTCCCCACTCTTTGGGGCCAGGCTCAATAATGCGACCGCGTTGGTCATCCATTTGCCTACAACAAATTTACAACAACACATCATGATTAGGTCAGTTTTCATTATTCAGTAAATCATTAATTACTGAATTAATTATTTTACAATTTTTTTCCTGTTTAAACTTACATTATCTATGTTAGGGTACTATAAATAATAATATAAAATATATTTCACAGTATCTTTTTCCAAACATAGATTTAATATTTAGTAATTATTGGAAATTACTGATATTTGTTCAAAAAAAAATATACATGTTTTGAAACTCTTTTGTAAGTATTTTAAAAGATTCTATGTAAAAATCATCTTAACACGTGTTATTATAAGTGCTTGTTTGAAAGTAACTAAAATAAGCATTTGTATGCTTTTTAAGACACTGTCTCTTTTATGTATTTATTTTCTAATATAGTATAAAATCAATTAAAATAATTACATCCAAAAAATACTTAGTACCAAAGTTTCAATTTCAAAATTATTCCCTTGTAAAAAAACATAAAATCACAATTATTCAGGCCAGAAAATCTAATTAAATTATAGTTATGACTAGAAGTGTTGAAAATAAATGACCATGAATTCTTCAATTTATAAATGTCATAAATGATAATGAATGCTAAAAACCATAAATCTCTTAAGCTCACAGTAATATTTAAATATAATTATTTTTTTCATTTGACAATAAACAATTTCATTATTTTTATAATTTGAGTTGGCAAAAAAATGTCCGTACTTTATAATTGAAAAAATAATTTTTTGATTAAGCAATATACCTTCAAGGTCCCAAAAAAACAAACTTTAAATATTCTAATTACCTATAGCAATAATTACGATAAATATTTATTTTTTTAATTATTTTTACTTATTAGTAATTTGTATGTACTTCCATCCTACCGTTATACATTTATTCATTCAGCAACTATCATAAATAAATGTATACAATTAAAAGTTAAATCATATTAAGAAACAATATATATAGGAAATAAATACAATTAAAACTTAAATCAGATAGATGTTACTTGTGTAGGGTTGAAGAGATGATTGGTTGCCTCCTCCTCCTTCTAGTGATTCTCCTTTTTTTTTTTTTTGTTTCCCTCAGAATTTCACCAGGAGAGTTTTTAGGATTCGGAAAAATTGAACGAAGGAAATTTGTTGATGAATGGAGGATAATGGAAAAGGGAAGGGAAGTGTGTGTATGTTCGAGGGGGGGGGGGGGAAGAAAGGAAGAGGAAGTGAGGTAATAGATAATGGAAAGAGAAAGGAAGAGACAAGACGCCGGAGAAGAAAGACGCCGGAGAATGGGGGTGGTGACCGGTAAAAAAAAAAAGATAACGGAATGGGGGTGAGGGGCAAAAAAACAAAGAGGAAGGGGGTGGGGACCGAACAAAAAACAAAGAGGAAGGGGGTGGGGACTCGAGGAAGAGGAAGGGAGTGGGGTGCTGAGCTCTGAAAAAAAAAAAAAGAACGGACTGGAATGGAATGGGGGTGGTGGGGTTGGGAAGGAAGAAGAGAGGGGAGGGTGGGGTCCGCGGGAAAACATTTGGGGGGAGGGGGGGCGTGCTTGGTCAGGAATCCTGCTGGATTCCTGACCGGTCAAGAATCCTGCAGGATTCCTGACCGTGGCCAGCTGTGGCGTGCTTAGGAGCACGCCACAGCCAAGTCAGCACGGTGGCGTGCATTGGAGCACGCCACGTTGAATGTGGCGTGCAGATAGGCACGCCACCTTTAGAGGTGGCGTGCAAAAGCTCGCGCCACGTCCACGTGGCGCGCAGAATTTGACGAACTCAGTGGCGCGCGGTGGAGGACGCCTTTGACCGTAGTACTTTGGAAAAAATTTTCTGACACGAAGCAATCTAGTATTTTCTTTTTCATTTTAGAGTATATTGGTAAAAAACCCGTAAATCTGGCTACTCATTCGGTTTTTCAAATTTTAAGAGTATTAGACTGTTTAGCTGTCTTTTTCCCTATTTTACAGACATACATCTGCATGTATGTAGCACCAGTCGATCACTATAAACTGGAAAACACTATTATAAAAAGATAAATATTTATTACGAATACTTATTTTGACAAAAAAAAATTACAAATAATTATTATGTATGGATTTTGTCCCTTTTAAAAAAAATTATATTTATTTAAAGACAACACATCAATTATTATAAAAATTAGGCTTCAGCAACAAGCAAGACGGACTAGCTTAGAGTTTAATCATGTTAGTGCGAAGAGCATTATAACCTATTTAGCCTGTTTGGGTTCCGTGTAACGCAGTGGTGGATTGCTTTTGAAGAGGAAAAAATATTTCAATGAGAAAAAACCTCAGGGAGAGGTAGGGGTGGGAATAGGTCAGATCTTTATTAAGCGGCCTACAGTTTGGCCTATTTAGGGTTTGATCAGGCCTAGCCTGTTTGTTAAAAAGGCCAGGCAAGGCCTATTTAAAGGTCCATATGTGTAAATAGGCTAGGCCTATTTTGTTAAGGCCTGACCTGTAAGCCTTCAGGCATGACCTAGTTACACATTAAATAAATATATTTATATTTATATTATATAATAACACAATATTTATTTTTTCCATTCTTATATTTATATAGATTTTGATAGGCTTAAAGTGCATGAAGCCTACTTATGGCCTTCAAGGTCTGCAATATGAGGCCTTTTAAAAGCCTACATTGTAAGTAGACCTGCAATATGAAGCCTTTTTAAAGACCTACATTGTAAGTAGGCCTTTAAAAATGCTTCAAGCCTAATCAAAGCCTTATGAAGGCTTAGACCCGAGCCTAAAAAAAAGTCTGCATTCAGGCTCAGGCTCATGCTCAGGCCTTTTAATCCCATTATAGGCTTAGGCCTGTTTAATTAAAGCCAGACCTAATCTGACCTATTTCCGTCCGGGTTTGAATTGACTTATTTTCTTTTGGATTTATACCTAAAAAAGTAACTTTTCCATTTATAGTGGGCATGAGAGCGTTGGGCGTGTTTTGGGCTGAGCTTTTCTACTTTGCTGTAGTGCATGGGAGAGAGAAAATGAGAGAGAAGGAAGGGACAAAAAAGAGAGAGAGAGTGAAGTGAGGACTTTTGTTTAGAATTTTAATTAATAAGAGTTTTGTTAAACAAAAGTTTTAGGGACAAGTTTTTTCCTTTTTTTGGGTTAGAAATATCTTCCTTTTGTTAACTAAGGACTTTTATTATTTATTGATTTTTTAATAATAATTTAATCATTTTAAAAAATTTAAATTTTTATCTTCAATTACCACAATATATATAACTAATATTAATACACATGATATTCAATAAAAGTCATGTTTTTCTTCAGTTATTTTTCATCTTAACACACTTTTTAAATAATAATAAAAAACTTTCTTCAATTTGAAAAAAAGTCAATTCTACCACCACAATCCAAATACAAATCACATTTATACCCTATTTTTTTTTTCTATCGAACTTCCACAAAATCATATAAAAAATAAGGGATTTACTTTTCTCATGTTGCATGAGAGAAACAAGATTTCTACACACATAAAATAGTGAGACCCGCATATATATACTATATATATGCGGGTCCCACCATTTTGTATATACTATATATATGTGGGTCCCACCATTTTATGTGTGTGTGGCATGAGAAAACATTTCTCCTACAACATGAGAAATATTTTTTCCAAAAAATAAATCACCACTTTCATCGCTTACTCAAACAGTGTAAATCAATATGAAATAGCCTTTTAAGGATTTAAATGGATGCTGGTCAGTCAGTTTTTTCTTTTTTTTGTAAAGAATTAATTAATGTGAATGTATCAACGATATGCGTTCTTTTGTAAAGAAAACAAAAATTCTTAAATTCAATTCTTGCAATTTTTTTCTTTATTGTCTGAATTGATTTTTGTATTTTCTTAGTCTTTTTTTTTAACTAATCACATGTAACATCATATTAGAGACAATCATGTTTGAGTTCGAGTACTATCAGGACACTAAATGTGGGCCCATCTTCCAATATAAATTCAAATATTAGTTCATTATATTATAGGGAGAATGAACAAAAATACACATGACCTTTTTCCCAGGAGCGGCCAACACCACGACCTTTCAACTGGAACAAAAATACACACGACGTTACGTTTTGGAAGCGCCCAGCACTACGGGCGTTAGTTGACTATTAACTTGGATGGAACGCTGACGTGGTGCTGACTTGGACTGTCACGCTGACGTGGAATAAAATAATTAGAAAAAATAAAATAATTAGAAAAAAAATTTCAAAAAATTAAAATAAGTAGAAAAAAGATTCAAAAAATGAGGAAAAAACTAAAATAATTAAAAAAAATTAAAATGATTAGAAAAGTAATTAAAATAATTATTAAAAAAATTAGAAAAAAATTTAAAAATATTAGGAAAAAATTCAAAATATTAGGAAAAATTAAAATAATCAGAAAAAATTCAAAAAATTAGGAAAAAAATAAAAATAATTAAAATAATTAAAAAGAAATTATAAGACAACATTTGAGACACTATTTGAGAGTCTGTTTTGGTCCTAATTATAATACAACATTCTAATTTTTGTTAATTTCTTCCTAAAAGATGCCTATCGATATAAATGAGGGATTATATGAAATCAATAAGGTAGTTGAGGTACAAAATTTATATAAGGGCATTTTAGAAAAATAAATAAAATCAACTAAATCAACCGCCGCCGAGTATATAATAAAAGGCAACAGATCGCCGCCGACTGTAGGGTGGTCAGTGGTGGGGCCCACTGGTGGAGTATTTTAATTTCTTTTAATTTTTTTAATTTTTTGAATTTTTCCCTAATTCTTTTATTTTTTTTCTAATTATTTAAATTTCTTCCTAATTTTTTGAATTTTTTTTAAAATTATTTTAATTTTTTTTCTAATTATTTTCTAATTATTTTAAATTTTCCTCATTTTTTTCTAATTTTTTCGAAATTTTTAAAATTTTTTCTAATTTTTTCAATTTTTTTTCTAATTATTTTATTTTTTCCCTATTTTTTTTAATGTTTCCTAACTTTTTGAAATTTTTATTCCATGTCAGCGTGTCAATCCAAGTCAGCGCCACGTCATCACCACGTCAGCGTTCCATCCAAGTTGATGGTCAACTAACGGCCGTGGTGCTGGGCGGTCCTAAAACGTAACATCGTGTGTATTTTTGCTCCAATTGAAAGGTTGTGGTGCTAGGCGCTCCTAGGGGAAAAGGTCATGTGTATTTTTGCTCCTTCTCCCTTATATTATAAGAGATGCTCCCATTGGCCTTCCACTTGTCCCAAGCCAATTGATTTTATTTTTCTAGTATCTCCTTTTCCTCTATATATGTATATATATTCTGTCAAAAAAAAGTTGTTAAACCCTGTTGTGTATCACTGAAGGGTTTGTTCTAGGCTTCCAGCTAAACAAATAATACCTTAGTCTTTGGAAAATTATTATAAGGTTTAAAGAAAGAGATTCAATCATCCAAAAGCCTAAGGCCCCGTTTGTTACAGAAAAGGTTTGGAAAAGGAAGGGAAAGGAAAGGAATGGAAGATTATGAGGGAAGTTTAAAAATGTGAGCCGTTTCGTACACTAAGGAAAGGAAGTTAGTTGAGGGAAGATGATATGTTTGGTATGAAGAATTGGGTGTTTGTTAAGTAGGAAGGTTAGGTGAAATTCCCACAATGCCCTTAAACCGTTCGAACGTTGGCGTCTGGTTCGAACGTAAAGCACTAAAGGGACAACGTGGTTCGAACGAAAAATTGGACAGTAACCAAACTTGTGCATCTGTTTATATCAGAACATTCAAGGAACAGCAAAATGACAGAAGCAGAAGTAGGCTTTTTTGACAGAAACAAAAGTAATATAAATGCAAGACAGTAAAAAACCACAACACAGACCCACACATCGTCTTCTTGTTCTTGCTCATGTTGTTCCACTTCCTCTTCGCGGTCATTCTCGATGATTTTCTCAAGAACTTTTGTGGTGGGTGTTTTGGGTTTTCGGTTGGGTTTTGCAACTGGGCACATCGGAGACACGATCGGAGCAAGAGGGTCAGCAAAATTTCAGAGAGTTGAAGCATCGAAGCAAGCGGCCATGAAATTGCCGATCTTAGTCTGCTATATCTGATGAAGAAGAAGCAGGAAGAAGAAGAACTGCAGTGGCGCAAGAGATGTGATTTTTTACAGGGCATTTCTGTCCAATTTTTTAGTCTCCCGAAAAGATTTGAACTTTCCCTCCATTTTCGGATGGAATGGAGGTTCCTACGTTTAAGGGAAGATCAAGCGTTGCTGGAAGATGGTTTCCGGGAAGATGCCGCTACCAAACGCATTTTGTGATTGAAGATATGTAATCTTCCCTTTCCTTCCGCCTACTTTCAGCGTAACAAACGGGTCCTAATAATAACTTTAAAAAAGCATGTAATGATAAGTTTCAAGGGAATGACAATGTGTTTTTGCTACTCACGGTTATTATGACTTTTTAATTATTAAATCTTTTTCTTGAGAAATCAAATCAATTCTCCAGTTAAAAAATATCCTCTTTGAGGATTGAGCTATTTCAATATTTTAAGACATGCCCTTTTTTTTGGGTCCAAGAAAAAATTAAATTAAATAAATATAAGGTTAGTTAAAACGCCAATAGAAGAACAAAAAAAAAAGCCATAAGGAAACAAGGCCAAATAATAATCTCAACACCAGTAAAAAAGAAAAATCATAAAGTAAAGATGAGTACATTTCGGAATTGTCTACATGGTATGTGCCAAGAATCATTCCTCAGGCTCGCCTCTTATTCCAAGCATATTCCGTAAGGATTCCTTTTTCAAAATTCAGATTCCATAGCTACCCTCTTCCTTATTTTCATTTTTCACTTGTCCCATATCCGTTTTGCTCCTAAAGTTTCCAGCTTGACGTAACAATCAGACAATCCAAAACCAAAGATGTAAAAAAAAAAAAAAAAAAATGCAGACTGTATGACGAGCGTAAATACATTGCATTTATACTTCTTCGGACCTTAACCTAAAATCTAATTCGGAAGTTAATATTGGGGACCTTTATCAACAAGCTTATGCTCCCCGTGCATTGCACAGAGTATTGTACTTAATGCATTAATCAGATGTGGTTAGTCATGTATAACATTTGAGCTGATTGAATTCAACTTAAAAGAAAGGAATTAACGCTTAAACATGATTGTAAATGAAAGACCACATATTATAAATGAAAACAGAACAATGTTTGATAACAATATCCTCTCATCTATAAATTCTACATATTAGAAAGGGTTAAGGTGCAAAAATACACATGTACTTTAGTCAGAGGAGCGCCCAGTAGCAAGTGCTTTTTTTAGGTGCAAAAGTGACTATGTGGTTACGAAATAGAAGCAAAAGTCATGATAACTATTAAAGGTGAAGATGTTGACTGTTAAGTTGGAAGATTTGACTTAAATTGATGATGTGTAGGCTGACTAGGACTATGTTAGAGACAAATGGAATTTAAATGGCTGAATAAGTGATGACTGGGAAAAATATAATTTATTTATCTGAAAAAAAAATATAATTTATTTATTAACCAAAATTCAACATCCAGGAGATGACTTGCTATCTGGGGAAAAATAGAATCGACTTGTCGGGCAATATTGGGGAAAAGAAGAACTGGAGAAGAAAACCTAAGGTTCACGCGAGGCGAAGGGTAAGCAGAATAAGGTGAAGCTCAACTCCAGTGTCACTTGATCTAGTCACTCACGTCCTCTCCTTCACCCAGCACGCTGTCGCTGATTTATGAAGGTCTCAGCTTTCAGATCTGAAGCTTCGAAGCCTCTCGGCTCTCATCTCCGTTGCTAGTTGCAGATTTTAGCATTGGATCCAGCCAGAAAAATAGATCTGGATGTGGAATGATCAAATTCGATGGATGGTGCAGCTTGCAAACAAAGGTTGGGTCAGGTCTGATGGCGGAGAGAAGGTTTCTGCGGATGGGTGTTATCAGTTCTACTCGTGTCGGTTTTGGGTTTGATCTGGGGAAAGATGGAAGTGTTGATGGAGGATCGCATTTCGTCGTCGGAGAGTCTATCATCGTTGAGCGGTATGGACAAAATGGGAATAACATGTATATCTGGGTAGGTGGTGTATGAGGTGACAGCGGTTTTTTATTGTGAATGCTAGAGATAGTATGGGATCAGACAACTTGAACATGAAGAAGACGAAGAAATGAGTATTTCGATGATTTAATTTTTTTATTGGTTTTCTCCGATTCTTTTTCTGGTTTTGGTGGGATTAAATTTTTATTATTAAGATCAGATTTAGATCAAATCTTGTACTATCAGCCAATATAGCCAATTGTATAATCACATTTGGATGAGTTGGGTTCCATTTCCGTAATCTTTTTCATAGGGTTAAATTTATTGCTTGTATTTTTTGTTTATAAATAAATTATATTTTTGGTAGATAAATAAATTATATTTTTTCCAGTCATCAATTACTCAGCCATTTAAGTTCCAATTGTCTCTAACACAGTCCTAGTCAACCTACACATCATCAATTTAAGTCAAACCTTCCAACTTAACAGTCAACATCTTCACCTTTAACGCTAACCGTGACTTTTGCTCCTATTTCGTAATCACATAGTCACTTTTGCACCTTTAAAAAAACACTTTTTACTGGATGCTCCTCTGACCAAAGCACATGTGTATTTTTGCACTTTAACCCTATTAGAAATGAAACCTCACCAATATTACACATCAATATCTTTGTAGGCATTGTAACATCCTTCATTTTAAAGGACAATTATTAGTTATTAACCTGATTAAACTTAATATTAAAATATTTTGTGCACACACTTAAGCTATAGATTCCACTAGGCCCATATTTTTAGACCAAATATTGCTTTAGAATTTTCCAAATTATTCCAAATATACTAAAGTATACTAAGTGAGTCCTAATGTGGCAATATACAATAATTCAACATGTACCAAAAAGTTGGAAGCACTACCGTTAGCAAAAGTAGTTTAAGCTTCTGAAGCCTTTCCTGATTGACCCACACAAGAACTATCACCTGAAAAATATTTGTAACCATCAATCCAGCTCATTGTAAATGCTAATACGTGCTCGTGAGGTGCCAAGTGGAACATTTTAAATAACAAAGTACTATATATCAAATTCTCAAAATGATCAAATCATAATTTCTGTCACAATTTTTAAATTAAATATCATATCACGAATTACATATATAACATGCCAAGCAATAAGTCGATACCCTGACAATCCTTATCACCCCCCACCCTTATAACTGCTGACAGAACCCATGGGCTGTAATATGATAGGTTTAGTCTCTGTGACAAGACTGAACCGAGCTCTCCGATGATGAGGTGTAGCTCGGCCAAAGACTACATAACTCATATCGGACCATGGGTTCCATTTCCTTTGAATATGGAAAGGTGTCACTGTCCCAAGGGCTGACCTTAATCCCGGCTCCCGGCAAAAGGATTAGGATGATACCAATGGCAATATCTGGCCATCCACTGTTCGCTCAGTGGCGGCAATACCACATGGTATTTAATACACAATAACTCCCATCATCACACCACAACCATCACTACTCCATATCATCATAGTCTTGGCATGAATATATGAAATTCCAAACAAGATTTAGAACAATAATATCTCGTCACAATAATCATTAGGATAGCAATATTATCTCAGCTCAAGAAACCATAAAAGTATATTTTCCAAAACATATAATATCACCATTCATTCCAAAATAAATTCCACAAGGCAATTTGGTCAAAAACATAACTTTCATAAATTAAAAATCACTTACAAATCATCATACAAGCAAGTACAATGAGTGGAAAGTGGTTACCTCAAGTTCTTGACACGACACTAAGCGTAACAGAAACCAGTCCCCTTTAAAATAAATATATAATTATATGTTAATAGAATTAACAATAATTTCTAATATCATAATTAAATAATTAATTGAACTATTATTTCACCTTAGTTTTCCTAGAGAAATGATAATTTATCTATTCCTCCATTTTTTTAACCGAATACTAACTTTTTTTTATAAATATAACCCAATTTATTAAGCAAATCTCCAAATTTTCATATACTCAGAATCATATCAACTATAATTTAAAATCTCAAATCACAATTCATAATTTCATATATTTCAAGATTTAGCAAAACTAACCGATTAAACCTTAAATAATATTTCTAGTAAACTAACTAAATACTTAAACTCTTATTTAATCGGTAAAAATATCCTATATGATATAAATCCTAAATTCTTTTAGATAGAAAATAACTTTAAATTCTCATAATAGCAAACTAACAAATCTAAACCGATTAAAGTTATTTATTAATTATGCTCTTCATATATATAGTTATCTATTATCAAAAATAAAAACTTTATCATAATTCTAATCCCAAAATTTTCACTAATCAGTATTATATTACTTTCATTAGAAAGAGAAAAATGTGTAGAATAATTTTCATGAAGAAAGTTTATTAAAAAGAAGAGTAAATACCCTATTTGGTCCCTGAAAAAAAACACGGACCCCTTTTTCGTCCCCAGGGACTAAAATGGGACATTTTTATGGACTAAAAAGGGGTTTTTAGGAATTTTCGAGGGACCAAAATGGGGTCCGTTTTTTGGAAATTCGTCATTTTCAAGGACTAAAAAGGGGTTTTCGTTGTTTGAGGGACCAAAATGGGGTCCGTGTTTTTTTTCAGGGACCAAATAGGGTATTTACTCTAAAAAGAAATTAATTTAACTACCTAAATGATCTTATAAAATAAATAGCGTACCTTAAAACATCCTTTTATTCTCTTCTTTCTAAGGTTTTCAAAACCGGATCGATCACTGAACCGGTAGAAGTACTGGATCAAGGGTCAGTGAGTTAGACCGGAGTCAGACCGGGGTTAGACCGGTTTTAATTAAAAAATATAATTTCATTAAAATAGTAAAAATATTTTATATAAACTTAAAAAGATGTTTAAATATATATATATATATATATATATATATATATATATATATATATATATATGAAAAAAGAGAGAGAGAGAGAGAGAGATGACAATTCTTCTTGGGCTTGCCAAAACATATTTTTTTATTGAGTTTACTTTCCATAGATCACGCCTTCACGGGTTATGATCAGAAATTCAGAATCACAAGGAAAGTAAAGCAAAAAATTAAGTAATCGTACAGCTCCTGCCTCCTATCACGTCTCGTCTCATTAATGTTAGTTCTTAAGTTTTGATGATTACAATTTCAAGGAAAATTAATTAAGCAAAGAACCAATTTGATAATCTGTTCTGAAGAATGTTACTCGAGCATAGTGTTATATGTGCTCGAACAATATTGAAAGCAAAGGATATTAGAAAAGATCTAATAGAACTCTGCTCGAGCAGACTTGGAAGGTTGCTCGAGCAACCACTGGATAACCATCTGCTGGAGACTTTACTCGAGTATGAAGAAGTGCTGCTCGAGCAAGCCCAAAACTCTGCTCGAGCAAGAACGAGCAGCAACAAAAACCTTCCTTGAGATGAGCTTGCCCGAGCATGAAATTAGTTATGCTCGAGCAACCTACTCGAGCAGGCTGAAAAATCTGCTCGAGTATCGACGATGTTAATGTGTTTATCCAGCGTCAAAAGGAGCCTGCCCGAGCACAATTTAGTCATGCTCGAGCAAGGAAAATTTCCTTCTCGAGCATCAGCGAGCATGAATGTTTCCTTCAACATTTTCAATCTGCTTGCTCGAGCAAGCATGAATCATTGCTCGAGCAAAGTTACTCCTGTTTTCAAATCACCGTCTACGAAAGTTCTTGAATGTTTGAATGAATCAATTTCTTATCTGATTATCCCTGATTTAGATTACCAAATGCTATTAACCAGTTTGTTCATGAGTTTCAGATTGTTTAGACATAAATTACCAGCGGATTTTGAATTAATCCAACGGGACAATCATAACATTAAATGCTCCCACCTAAACCGTGATATTCTTGGAAACCGATGCACTGAGCAAAGTAAAACTAAATTCTGATATTCTTCATCTAGCATTTAAATGGCATTTCACAACGAATACAACAGAAAGAATGAAAGAGAATGCTAGTCAAAATATTCCAACTGAGACGGCGAAATCCACAAAAAATGCATCATCTGTCTAACGGGCAATTTGTGAAGTCTCAACGGCTATCTTATAAGCTCCAACAATGGTCATAAGCTGAGACATCTATAAATAGCTGAAGCATTTAATTTGCCATCTACCGAAACGCTGTGCAATCAATTCGCTATTAACTTCACTTGTGTTTCAAATTTATTGCTGAATCTGTTCTTCAGTGTTCATCATTATTCAACTCGTGAGGAGTATTTAAACATTTATATTCTTTAGATTGTAACTTAAGGTTGTGGAACTTTAAGAGTGGGTGTATAGATTACAACTTGTAAGGGGGAGCGAAGTCCGAGAGTGAAGGGATCCTCCTTCGTTTACAGAGTCTGTAATCTTTCGAAATATAGTGGAATCCCAGGTGTTCTGGGGACTGGACGTAGGTCGAAGCTTCAGACCGAACCAGGATAAATTTTCTTGTGTTCTCTTATCTTATTGGTTCCTATTCTTGCTCATAGAAGAGAGGTTTCTTTTTAAAAGAAAAATTTTGTTGAGATCACCTATTCACCCCCCTCTAGGTGATATTCCATTTTCAATTAATGGATAACTCCACCCAAGGCAAAGTCCACATCACCAATAGCCAGACGCCTCAATACATCTCTCTAATCTCATTTTGAAATCATATATGCCAACGCTTCGATTCTTCTTCTTCTTCACGCTCTCTCTCACTCCCTGCCAGCCTTCCCTCCTCTACCATAACCCAAATAAACTGTACCAAATGCTTGATCTGTTTCTTCCTGGATATGCTAAAAGGTGAAAATAGCAACCCATACAAGTCGTTACAGCACCTGTAGAAGATTTCTTCTACAAATCGACGAAACCCAACCAAATCTTTGATCCACTCATGTTTTTCACCTTTTTCAGTGGATTTGACGCACCGCCGTCGATGAAACTCGCCACCACGGATGGATCTACACCTCCGTCGACATCACCGTCTGTTCTTTCTCTCCATCTCTCTCTCTAAATGTCGACACCCACCCTCTCCTCTTCAGTCGACATTCTTTTTTTTTTTTTAAAAAAAAAGAGATTGTGACTCGGTCAACTCGTAAACCCGGGTTTCCCCTTAACTCGGACTGGTTTCGTGGCCGGTTCGACGGTTTCCGGTCCGAACCGGCCGGTCCAGTCCGGGTTCCAGAACATTGCTTCTTTCTTCCTTCCCTCGCCTTTCTCTCTTTTTCTCTCTACTCTCCCGGATTCCTCTTTGATCTCACGCGCACACACACACAACACTTTAACAAACACACACATATTTATAGACTAATAGAAGCGGTGGCATTCATACTTCCTCCTTAAGCATATTAATATGGCAGCAATTGCTGCCGCGTTTTATAGTAATTTTTTTGTTTTAGTAAATATTAATTTACATCATATTATCATTATTATTCTTCCCCTTTCCTTGCACCGCCACGCATATATATATATATATATATATATATATATATATATATATATATATATATATATAACTTTTTTTTATTTCCATCTTCTTCATTTTTCCACGCACGTACCATCTATCTTTTTTTTTTTTGAAATGGAAGAAATTACCACAAAAACCCCAACTTTATTTTTATTTATTATTATTTATATATATATTTTTATCAACAACAATAATAATAGTACTATTTCCACATCCTTCTTATACAAATTTCTTTTATTATCAAAAATGATATTTTATATAAAAACATTTATTTCGATAATTACATAATAAATTCATGTCATGATTAATTAATTTTTTTTCTCATTTGTAATTAAATCCTAATATAAAAATTAGAATGTTACAGGCATTGTTGTCAAGAACTAGTATAAAAACAAAAAAAAAAAAAAAACTTATATTTTTACGTTTTTACTGGAGTGATACATCCAAACTCTCATCTTTGACCGTTCACAATCAACCCAACATCAAAATTAATGCCACAAAAGCTTAAATAACTCAACTAAGTCAATTACCAAGCCTCATTTCTCATAATCACATTTTCAATATCAACTCAAAATGTAACTCAAAAAAATTAAACTCTATTTCAGATTTGAAGGTGGAATATCACCTAAAGGGGGGGTAAATAGGTGATCGTAAAATTTTCTTTGCTAAAACTATACAAGACCAAATTGAAACAGAGACAGAGAAGCAAAGCAGAAAACAAAGAAGTAGAAATTGACACGAGGCAATTTATACTGGTTCGGTTCAAAACTTTGACCTACGTCCAGTCTCCAAAACTTCTAGGATTTCACTATCTTTCAAGAACAATTACACTTTACTCGGATGATCCTCACACTAGGACTCACTCCCCCTTACAAGCTGTAATTGTACACCCACTCCTAAGATTCCACAACCTTAAGAATTAAAACTGAAAATGAAATAAGTGTTTAAATAACTCCTTACGAGTAGATAAGTGTTAATCACTGAAGTGCAGTTTATCCGAAGATATTAATGAAACAGTTGAAACAACGAATTGCAATAAGTTCAAATTGAATGCACAACGTTTTGGTAGTTGGGGAATTCAATGTTTCGGTTATTTATAGATGTTGCAATTAATGACCGTTGATGAAGCTTGAGGTATAGAGGTTGAAAGTCTTAAATGTATCTATTAGACAGATGAGGCTTTCGTTAAGACTTTTGCCGTTTGAATATTCTAGGTGAATTTTGCTGCGACGACATTCTCTTCTTCATTCTATTTGTTTTGCCCGTTGAAATAACATTCAATGTGCAGGCGAAATAACAGTGGAAGCTTTACTTTGATCAGAGTATTGGTTACCGAGATTATTCACCGGTTTCAGCAACTGCATTTAATGCTTCTGACACACAATTTGCTTTATGTAAATTTGCGGTTAATCCTTGACAAAAGCATCTGAAACTCATAAGCAAACTCATTAAATATAATTAGAAACTGTAATGAAGAGTAGTATGAAAGAATGACGTTACACAGAATGATTTAAGAATTACGAAGTCAAGGAATTCAATAAACAAGGGTGACCTTGCTCGAGCATGATCAAGATGTGTGCTCGGGCAAGAGATGTGAAAGAGCAATTTTAAAAAGGATGAGTCACCCATTGCTCGAGCAAAGAATAAGGTCTGCTCGGGCAAGGTGTTTTGAGAATTAAATACTTTTGGTCAATGCTTGGGCAAGGTATAGAGGTATACTCGGGCAAGAGTCTTTGAAGACTTTTGAAAGTGATCTTTATCGGCGTTGCTCGAGCAAGCAAGATCTCATGCTCGAGCAAGCCTATTGCCAATGCTCGAGCAACCCACCAGAGTTTGCTCGGCCAAGGACAGGTGTGAAGACAAGTTGTTCAATTTTGCTCAAGCAACCCTTTGCCTGCTAGAGCATGGTGCTCGAGTATGCTTTCTTACCTTGCTCGAGTATGATTATTCTACTTTGCTGTTCCTTTGTTCAGATTAATGTTGCTCGAGCATGCTGAAATTCCTGCTTGAGCAAGACTCCAAGGTGTTCATAGTGCCATTACCCGACGATGCTCGAGCAGATTTGTTCGTTGTGTTTGAGCATGGTGTTCCAATGCAAAGGGTTTTGCCTGAGCCTGATGTTGCTCAAGCATGACTATGCTCTGCTCGAGCATGCTTCTCTAAAACACTTTAACACCCTATCAAATGGACTATGCTCGGGTATGAAGTAATATCTGCTCGAGCAATCCTCATTCCAAACATGGATTACTTAATTCAACAATTCAGAAATTGTGATCATTAAAATACAGGAGCTAACAAGATCTTCATATAAACTTTAAATTATTCTCTTCAATACAAATTCCTGAAAATCTCAATTTACTACTACAAGTTAGTTTCTCTATTCTCTATTTCAATATTATTTTTATCATCCAATAACTCTATTTCAATCATTAAAATTATTGACAATAATAATTCCCTCCTTTCATCTTCAAATCCCTAAAAATTTACTCGCCGTAATTTTTAGGAAATTAATCCGTAAATAACTATTTTTCAAAATCATCAATCGAATCTCATTTCTTCCTTCTATTAATTTTTTTTCTTAGCTATTAGCATCGTTAAACTATAACTATCTCCTAAACTCTTCAAAAAAAACCCCAATTTCCAACACTTAAAGTTTCACAAAAGAATTTCAATATTCATATTTCACCATAAACATCAAATCTAAGATATCCAATCTTCAAAATAACCTCCAATAAATTAAAGTACTGTTATGAAACTAAGTAAAATATAAGAGAGATTAAGATGAAGAAATGCAAGAGAGAAATGGAGAGCAAGGAGGGAGTGATTCTTCTTTCTATTCCATCCTTCAATTTTTGATACATGCCTACTATATATAAGCAATAAACCTTTCACTTCAATTACAAGAGTTACATACAAAAGAGTAAATCTACATAATAGTATAACATGAAGTTTTGTAAGTTATTTACATTAATCATAGAAAACTCCCACTAAGCCATTCATATCATATGTTACATGGCTTTAAGTGTAGAATTCCAAAAAACTCATCTTGAAAGGTTATGGGCATTCACACCAATATTGGAATATTTATAACACTCCCCCTTGAATGTCCATTATGAATGTGCCTCATTAAAAACTTTCACTAAGAAAACCCATTGGGATAAAACCTAGCTAAAGAAAAGAGTACATCATTCATCGACACACTTTCTTATGTTGCTTCATTAAAAACCTTTCTAAGAAAACCCAGTGGGACAAAACCTAGATAAGGGAAAAAGAGTACAACGTGTATCGTCTCCTCCTCTTAATTACATCAGATTTTCTAATGCTGCCTCATTAAAAACCTTTCTAGGAAAACCTAATGGGACAAAAGCTAGATAAAGGAAAAAGAGTACAACGTATATCAACTTGTCATTTTTAATTACATCTGATTTACTCCCTTTGATGACTACATTACTTCCAATGTCTTTGTGTTGGTGACGAACTATATCTCTTGGTAATAAGCCTGATACATTAGTATCATTCTTCATCTTCTATGCAGCATGATACATTAGTATTCCAATAATAGTAAAACATGGTACTTCTGGACCAAGTAGTTCTTCAACGATTAATTGCCTTTTCAAGCTCTTCAGGAGTTCCAATGATGTTGATATTATCAACATAAACAACAATTATATCAAACTCATTTCTATATCCTTTCATAAATATGCATGGACATATTGGGTCATTTTTTGTACCCTTCTTTCAACAAATATTCCTTGAAATGACTATATCACATGCACCCTAATAGCTTCAGGCCAAAGGACTTATTTAACTTAATTGAGTATTGTACTTAAAAACTTGAATTAGATGTTTTTTTTTTCACATCTTGAATCCTTCACGAATTCATACTTCTGGTACATTAAATCCTTCGAAGACATATGTTTCTCTCACCATGAGTCCTTCAAGGACTTTCATATAAATATCACTTTTAAGTGAGTCAAAACAAATAAGCAGTTACAACATACAACATGCATTAGGTGCAGATCAAGCTCTTCTTTTACTACTAGGCTAATCAAATAACAAAAGGTATTTGCATTCACTACTGGTGAATATATTTCTTAAAAATCAATAATAGGTCTTTGTGTAAAAACTTTTGGGCTACAAGGCTTGCCTTATATCTTATAATTTCACCTTTTTCATTTCTCTTTCATATGAAAGCCCATTTGTATCCAACTGGCTTTACATCTTCAGGTGCATGGACAACAGGTCCAAAGACTTTTCGTTTTGCCAGTAATTTTAATTCAGCATTAATAGCATTTTTCCATAGGGGCCAATTCTTTCACTATTGGCACTCGATAATGGATTTTTACTTGTGATCCTCATATCATTCATTACATCCTATGCTATATTATAAGCAAAGATGTCGTCAATGTTGATTTCATTTCGGTCCCATCGGATTCTATCCATAACATAATTTATTGAGATCTCATACTTTTCATATATTTCAGGTACCTAGGTCTCTTCTGGGACTACAACATTCTCTTCTAGAGATATCTCTACTGGAGATAATATCTCTTCAGGAGATGGCTCTTCTGGAGCAACTAATTAACTTTTCTTAATTATTCTCAACTTGATCATCTATATTCTTAGCTCCTTTTCTCTTTCGAGGATTTATATCTTTGAAAACGATGGATCTACCATGCTTCAGGCATACTTTCAATTCATTTATAATAGATTGTCCTTCAAGGACATCCATAGAAGTATTAGCAGCTGGGACATGTGACTTTGTCACTTTCTTTGAGTCAATAAATGCTTCTGGTATTCGATTAACTAAATTTTGTAAATGAATTATCTTTTGAACTTCCAGTTCACATTATTTTGTACAAGGATCAAATTGAGCCAATGATAATTCATTCTAGCTAATTTGTTTACCCAACTGCTTATTTTCTCCCCCTCATGTTGGGGAAACTATATCAAATCACAATTGACTAATCATGCAGTGCAAGTCTCCTAAATCCATTTGTTTCCTTTAGAAACATCATTCTGTTTCATTTAGAGACAAACAAAAAGAAGGATGTACTTGCACAACATTTATCCATCTATGTGCATTATGGTCGAATATTGCACATTAAAAACTTTTAAGATGGAATTAATCTGGCTACTGACCAAAAACCAATTTTCTAGAGAGAATTTTGTTGGCTTATATAAATGCTGCAACATACAAGATCAAATATACCAACACATAAATTTTGTTCTCATAAGCATTCATCCAACTTATCTATGGAGGCTTTAATATATGATTCGTGGATCATGTAATCTGGAAATTGCGCGCTTAATTTATTCAAACACCAAACATTATTGCAAACTCCATGTTGTAATCAGTTTTACAAACTTCAGGTTGCATTCTTACAAACTTCTGGCTGTAAGCTAATAATCTCACATGTAACCAGATGCATCTTTCAAATTTGTATGGTTTACATGTCATTTCAATGGGCCCATATAATAATGTTTGATATATTTCCAGAGATCTATTACCAATCATGACCAATAATATTCTCATAGTTAAATCTATTTGAGAACAAACAATACATAATACATAAACAATATGTTGGTTATTCATGAAGAATCTTCTGGTTCTTCAATGGATGTTAATACATAATCTTATTTGCATTATATATATATGACTTAGATGATCAAACAAGTCATGCCAACAATAAATTTATTTAAATAAGTAAACTTCTGGTTTACTGTAACATAACTCAACCAATCATAAACTTTTCAATTTCCATAAATTATTTGACATTCATCTTGAAAGATCTATTAGACTTTGGGTGAGAAGTATATAGCTTTTCAACTTTTCAAAAATTAGCTCACACTTGTATTGTATTATAACTCAACTCATACTTGTTTTCTAACAATCTCCTCCTCAAGTGTGAGTTCTGTATGTCGAAATTAGTTTCAAATCCTTTAAACCTCGAAAGGAAAAAAAAACATGTTGATTCTTCAGGAATAAATATATAATATTGCATCACTAGATGATCTAATAATATACTTCAATTTGTTTATATATACAAAATATATAGTCCACCACATATGAAAATATTCATAATTAAAATAACTTAGAATCACACAGATTTATAATTACACATATGAAAATTCTCCAGCACAAGATTTTCATGACAACAGATTTATAAGATGGAGTCACAATAAATGTAAATAATAATAACAACAAAAGGTAAGCTTTACATTACCTTATAGGCTTATTTATTTCTCTTGAGCCTTGGCTTCAAAATAAAGATGAGCATATTTTTCTGTAGCTCATTGCTTCTTTAATATCTTATTGGCAGCATTAGCAAACATTTGATTTGCTATATTTGTAAACTTCTGGTTTATAATTATTATTTGTAAACTTCCGTTTTACATCAAACTTCTAATTTGTATTATTATTTGTAAACTTCTAGTTTACAATAGCATGTGTTTATTATATGATATCTATTTCTGCAGATATCTTTAAAACTCAATAAGTTTCTTAGAATAAAGTGCATTATTAATGCATAATTATGTTCCTTCAGGTAACAAAATATTAGCTCTTTCGAAGCCTTCAATCAAATTTATACTATCATATATAGTCTGAACATTAGTCTCTCTTATAAAGTCGGAAAAAATATGCTAATTAGTCCCCAGGACCATTAGTCTTTAGATTTATACAACATAAATCTCTGCAAATTACTGTTTTCTGGACAATATTTTTCCAAGGCTACTAAAATCTTATTGTATCATACAATATTTGAAACATAAGCCTTCATGGCCATAATATTAATAATAAACAAATGTCATCCTCTTATCCACCCTTCATTTTTTGGTGTGAACAGGACCTATACCTCTTTCATGGGTATAGAAGACTTAAAGATCAAATATCTTATAAGTATAAATCACTGTGCGTAATAGTAAATTATTGTGCAATCACATTTTAGTTACTGTGCGGAATAATAAATCATTGTATGCAATAGTGAATTTTTAGCTACTATGCAAAATAGTAAATCATATGAAATATTTAAAGATCTTGTATGAGATATTAAAACCTTATAAATTATAAAATAGTGGGGAGCAAAATATCACAATATCATGAATTTTCAATATATTGCCTAATAGTTTCCCTTTTGTGATTTTCTTCAATAATATTTCTCCACTTCAAGTGAGAATTTGAGTCATCATGATTACAACAATGACTATGCACAAAATTGTAACCACAGTTACACCTTATATCCATGACCAATTCATTCATTACTTCATTCAGTTCTGGGAATTGAGCCGTGCTTATTGGATAAGATTCATGATTCTTATAACAAAAACTCAGTATTTTGTTTGTCCACATAAGATCAAGAAATTAATTCAGTATATTTCTTAAAACATCTTTCACAATATTACTACTATAGGAGCAAATTGTTGGATACACTAATTTATAATAAACTTTTCGAAGAATAACCATCTTTTGGTTGTCACACATTTCCTTTAATTTGTTCTAAAGAACAAGATAATCTTTTAATACCAAATATTCAATTTTGAGGCTTCATGCACTACAAATTTAAATTTCATTATACAATAAAAAGAAATTTATGAAATATAAAATATAATAACATAATGAATTCATAAAGACAATAATTCATAAATTATGATATTACAATGAAATTAAAACTTATGGCTTCAAGCCATTTAGTTTTAATGGCTTTAGGCTGTTTGATTCTCATGGCTTTAGGTTAATTAGTCTCATGGCTTTAGGTTAATTAGTCTCATGGCTTCAAACCAATGATGAGAATTTAGAATTTTATGGCTTTGGATCATTTATCTTCAGGATAAATAAAAGTTAAATATATGTTTCTAGCCATCCAATAAAATAAAATATGAAAAAGTATATGACTTCAGGTCATATAATAGGGAATCAATTGAATATGGCTTCTAGCCATATAATAAAGTAATGGAAATTAAAGGAATATGACTTCTGGCCATATTATATTTAAAATAATAAAGCAAAATGCATATGACTTCTAGTCATATAATTTCAAAGTAGGAACAAAAAGACTATGGCTTCTAGCCATATAATAGGAGATCAGAATAATATGACTTCTAGTCAAATAATTTCAGAATATGAAATCAAAGGTGTATGGCTTCTGGCCATACTAAAATAACAATATCAATAATAATATTATGTTAAATATAAAATAATATAACATTAAAAGTTAGCAAAAATAACATAACAATAAATGTAAAATGTTATGTTAGCAATAATAAAAGTAAATTGTTATGTTAGCAACAATAATATAAATGTTATGTTAGTAACATAAAAGTAAGTGCTTAATTTAAATGTTATGTTAGTAACAATAATATAAATGTTATGTTAGTAACATAATATAACAATAAAAGTAAAATGTTATGTTATATTAAAGTTAGTAACATATATTGTGCAAAAGTAAAGTATTATGCAATAATGTAAATAGTAAAACAATCGTAAATTACTATGCAATTACTGTGCATGAATAAAATTGATGGATGAATAATGATAAATACTAAAAGTACTATATAAAATAGTAAATAATCTCCAATCTTAACCATAGAACCCGATGTATAAAAACAATCGGTAAAAGAGTATTTTTTTTTTTTAATTCCATATAGTGGTTTAAATTATCCTAGATATATAAATAAACATATAATAAAATCATTAGCGAAAGTAGATGAAAAAGTTAAAGAAATTATAAATTCGTTATAGCTATCGTGCTGATAACGTGTTATGAAACTAAGTAAAATATAAGAGAGACTAAGATGAAGAAATGCAAGAGAGAAATTGAGAGCAAGGAGGGAGTGATTCTTCTTTCTATTTCATCCTTCAATTTTTGATACATGCCTATATAGGCAATAAACCTTTCACTTCCATTACAAGAGTTACATACAAAAGAGTAAATCTACATAATGGTATAACATAAAGTTTTGTAAGTTATTTACATTAATCATAGAAAACTTCCACTAAGCCATTCATATCATATGTTACATGGCTTTAAGTATAGAATTCTAAAAAAAACTCATCTTGAAAGGTTATGGGCATTCACACCAATATTGAAATATTTATAACAAGTACGTCATTAAATTTGAAATTAACATACCCCATCTTATAAATCACGATTTCCTAACAAACTCTAACTTTAACTTTAGTTTCTTCAAGTCAATCACTCAAGCAAAAATCTAAACCATAACTCTAATTCAAACCTCACTAACTCCATTAAAATCAAAATAATCAATTAGAAGACTCAAGAACTTGAAATCTAATAAGCCCCTAAATTTTTTCCCTTCTCATAAAAAAACAAATAAATAAAAGAAGAAAAACTAAGAAATCAAAGGTAGATTACTTATCCAAATATTTTAGAGGGAACCCAAGCTTTGTCTCCCTCTCTCACTTACAAGCTCTCTCACTCTCTCTCTACGTCCCTCCTCTCTGTCGCTCCCACCGTTGAGCTAAAAAAAAAAGGAACCGTAGAAGTCGGCTTCAAATCTGGGCAGGGCGGCTCGTTATTAATACCCCTCCCATTCATTTGGTGGCGCCCATCTTTAATTTTAATATATATATATATATATATATATATATATATATATATATATATATATATATATATATATATATATATATTCTCTCTCTTTTTATTTCAGTTTGTTTTTCTGTATAAAACTCTTGTTTCTTTTAAATTATAATTTTATTTTTATTTCAATTCATTATTATTATCATTTTATAATTTCCCTTACTGTTATAAATCATATTTTAAATAGCCTCTTCTTACTTTAATAATTACATGATAAGTTTATTGATTATGAATAATTTTTTATTAATTATAATAAATCCTAAAGTAAAAATTAGGTTCTTACACACATAAGAGAGGAAGAATGACAAGTTAAGAGATAATAAGGAGAAGAAGGCAGAGAAAGATGTTAGCCATGAGACTAATCAAAAGTGGTTGAGTTGGGGGCTTAGAGGATCGCAATGTCATGTGAATGAGCCAGGGTGAAGCCATATGTCCCCTTGCTGACCCATTAGTAGCATGATAGGGCTAAAGAGAAGCTAGAGGCATGATTTTTTTTTTTTTTTGGGTATTAATACGGGCATAAAGCCCAAAGCTCAACACACTATTACTGTATCTTTACACATCTGGGGTAGGCAATACCCACTTATCACTATACAGAAACCAATGTAATTCTATCGGTGGATCATTAAACTCAGTATGCAACTCACTCTGTACAAGACTCATGTTTGCTAGTGTATCAGCACACGCGTTTGCTTCTCTGTACACGTGTTCTATGGCTATATCAGTGAAATTCTTTAGACACCTATCAATATCTATCAGCAAGCTGGATCCCACTAAGTCTTCCACCTGCAACCTGTTGATCAGTGCCACTACTACAGATGAATCACATTCTACACACACACGCTGCATTTTAAGTCTGGAAGCCAGTTCTAGTCCAGTCAATACACCCCATAGTTCTGCATTCATAGCTGAACAGCATCCAATCTTCCGAGAGAATCCTTTCATCCACTCTCCATTGCTATCTCTGATCAGGCCTCCACACCCCGCCTGCCCCTCTTTTCCTTTGGCAGCACCATCTGTATTAAGCTTTGCCCATCCCACCTGAGGCTTCCTCCATCTGATGTATTTTTCCACACTTCCTCCTACACTCCTCCCAAACTCGATTCTAGCCACTTTAATCTCATTTACATACCAGAGCACAGCTGATTTCAGACATTCTGGTAATTTGAAACCATCCTCAAAGAGCCACTTATTTCTCCACTGCCATAACTTCCAGCATGCCACCCCAAACACCAGATGCCAATTCTTATCAGCTCTACTTAAATTCCAGCTGAACCACGCTTTACCCTCTAGCGTCAAAAATTCTTTTTCAACTTGCCCACTGTGAAATTTTTGCCACAATTCTGTTGCCACCCAACAATCTCTCAACACATGCATAAGGGATTCAACCGTCGTGTCACATCTGCTGCACTGAGGCATGAATATTTTATTTATGAAAAATTCGACGAGGCTTTGCTACACTATTTTGTGAGAAGAGTCAGTGCTAAGCCGTTGAGTGGGTCAGCTTGAAAGATACAATATTTTACATATATTAGTTTTTTTTTCACAAATTATTCCTTTTGATATTCACTTAATAATAAACAAATAAAAGAGGGGAGAATTAAAAATGATCATTAGTATATTTTGGGAAAAAAAAATATATCATATTAACTCGTTTAACTAAAATCATTCATCTACTCAAATTAATTAATAGGTCTTACATCAATAACCAAGGGAGCACCACTGATCATTTTCAATCACAATCCAATGTTGCAATTGGATGGTAAAGTTGTTGCAGTTTTTGTGTGTCATAGGAGGTTTTTCATTGCTTGAGTCAAAGGGAATCTTGTATTGTTCGATCTTTTTTATAAAGAGTAGCTATTAAAATCACGTGGTTTAAAATGTTAATTTAAAACTATATATATATATATATATATATATATATATATATATATATATATATATATATATATATATATATATATATATATATATATATATATATATATATATAGTTTATAAAGAGAGGAATGTGAGATAATGAGTGAAATATATTTAATTGATAAAACAATGGAAAGACCAATTTAATATTTTAGACAAAAAATGATTTATTCATTATATTTAGGACCACGAGAGATATTGTTCCTTATAAAAATGATTAGAAGGAGCATATACTAAAAATGTGAACTTAATAAACGGACTCACGCAGTTGAAGTTTGCAGAAGATGAAATATGTTAAAAATTAATGGACGTAGATAAAAAGTGCTTAAAATTAATTAAGAGAATAAACATATGAAAATACATGGTTTTTTTTAAAAAAAAAAACCTTATACATATATATATATATATATATATATATATATATATATATATATATATATATATATATATATTATATATATATATATATATATGGTTTCCAGGCACTCTGGGGGGAGCTCTCTTCCCGCTGATATTATGTCTACTATATATATATAGAGAGAGAGGAGACCACTAACTAATGCATTGATACGATCCAATAATTAATGCAAGTAAAAAAAAAAAGAAAAAGAAAAAATTGATCCTAAAAATTTATGTTTTATAAATAAAAACAAGTCATCCCTATAATATTTTCTTAATATATACCACTATGGTGTTATTTATAAATCCAAATTAACTAATTTTTGCATATCAATGAGAGTTAATTAACACATTAATTATGTATTGAATTTTCAATTTTTCTCTATTTTATGATTTGATTCAAAAGTCAACATGAATAAATAATTTTTCTTTATTGCAATTAATAGGGGTAAAATTGTAAAAATCACATTTATTACCCTGAAACTAAACTTATAATATTTTAGTCAAAATAAACTTATAAATAAGATTGGAGTCATAAAATCAAAAGAAGCAATTTTTAATAGCTTAAAAATTTGAAATATAAACGCACTCAGCGAGTAAGGGCTAGCATGTAGCTCATTCTATATTTTAAATTTTGGTTAATGCGTAAATTTAAAAATGATGTAAAATTTTTGGATAAATTGTTAATGAAGAGGTTTCACTCAATAACTTTATTCTCTTTAACTTTCTTCTACCCGTTTTTAAAGGAGACTTTGTACTGCCTGGTCTCCCCTCCTTATTGGCGCCTTAATGACTTTCAAGGAGACAAATCAAATCAAAAGGGGATATAAAAAATAGGATGACCAAGACTAAGGCGTATTTTGAAAAGAGATAAACAGAAAAAGAAAAATAATAATAAAGTAATAGGCGTTTAACTAATTATGAGATACAATCACATTATCCCGTGTTATTTTCTCTCCAAATGCCCTCCCTACTTTCACAATCTTGACTTTATTTTTCTCCCATTATGATAAAATAGGCTCTAAATTTAAGAAAATTAGTCAAAAAAATGAATCCAAGTTCTATTGAGGACAAAACGGTCTATCCAAGTCATCCATGTGAGAAGGAACAATGAAGTGTCTCAATCTCCCTTCTTGCTTCCGCATGTAACTCTCACATAGAAATGCCTTAGAGAACTTATCTTCAACCTCCCTATTCACATCATGCACAAATACATGAGTCTCTCCACTGTCCCTACTCCTTGCCATGAGGCCAGCAGTGTATATAGCAGTCATCCTCCCTGGTGCATTATCATGGTACCCTGTGGGTGCATCCACCATTATCAAATCCCAATTTGTCTCATAAACTTCACTTGGAAACCCTTTCAATGCAAGTTGGCATTTTGACTCTCTTGGATCCCAAACTTCTCTACACTCTCTTCCTCTTCCAACCTCCATTAGCTTATCTGCTTCATTCACCTTACTCTCATAGGTCACATGGTAGGACTCCAACATAGGGAACCTACATTGGCAGATTGGTCAATTATATCAAGTCAAATGGGGAAATATTATGAGGTCCCAAGCAATGAAATTAATTACCAAGAAGTCCCAATGATAACTAAAGAGTATGCAACGATAAGCTTCAGAGAGAAAAACGACGACACCTTACTTGTTATTGGGATTTCATAGTAAGTCCTTTTTTTAGGATCTTACAGTAATTACGAAGAAGTTTTGTTTCATAAAGCGTATAAAAGTACTTTTTTATATAGGTACACATGTTATAAAGGGGATATCAAACTAAGCATAATTTTTCTAAGTAGGTATATATAGCAAAAGGTACTATACACCTAATATCATCAAGTTTTAAGTAATGGTTATATTTTTTTTTCATAATACAGATCTATTCCAACCATGCATTGCATGTAACTAAGAAGAGTAAGATGCATTGTTGAATCATATTTGATAGGCAAAACTTGTTACTGTGTTGATCTCTTTCCGGTTGCACATGCACAAAACTGTATGACTAGAGATGTAGATCCTAACAACTCTACTTATATACATATTAATGTGGATCTTGTCCAATCTTGCATTTCGGGTAATTGGAAGGAGACAGACACAATATAAATCTCATTTAAACAGGTGGAAACTATTTTTATGTCAATCTCTTTGAATTGTATATACACAACTAGAGTATGTATTTTGTATGATTGGAAGGAGATAAACATATTAGTGAATCCCATTTGACAGATAGAACCTATTATTATGTTTATCTCTTTCTAACTGCACTGGTAAAATTAGAGAGTGTTTGGTGTAATTGGAAAGAGAAACATATTTGTGGTCAGTCCCTAGTTTCTATAAATAAAGATAAATTTATTTTTTTAAAAAAAAATCTTCCATAATTTTAAGAAAGGGAGGTATTAGATCAAGTGGGGCTCTACCTGTGCTTAATTTTCTGAATCCATACCTCATCTTCTTCCAGGAAGACTGTTCTGCCACCATAGTTGAGAGAACTCCACATGAGGCTGTCATAGCCTAAGCCGAAGACTAAGAAATTGCATGGCGACCTCTTCTCCAAAACTCTTGCTGACACTGATATCTCTTTCAGTGTTTGTTGTGGGGTTATGGTTGACGTTGTGTAATGAATCAGAGCTTGAGCTAGAGAAGCTGGTATCTTGTTGCAAGCAAGTGAACAATCTCTTGTCTCAGTGCTCTTCTCTTTCTCACCATTTGAAGAATCCATGGCTACTGACAAATTTGAAGAACTTGAATTAAACTGGTCTTGGTTTGATGAAGAGAAGTTTGATCTCAGCACAAAGATGAGCAAAAGAACAACAAAAAGCCCCAGAATCAAGAGCTTCAAGTTCAGGGTTTGATTAGCTTTAGGCCTCATTGTTGAGTCAGAAGTTAAACAAAAAAGCAACAATGTTGGGTTTTACTTGGTTGTGATGTTTTGGGAGGAGGAAGAAGAAGAAGAAGGTGGGAATTTCAAGAGGAAGAGAGGTGAATGAACGAAGGCATAAAGAGAGTGATTTCGTGTTTGATGCTTGAAGAAGAAGGGAATATTTGATGAGGACAAGAGAGCTGAAAGAATTCTAAATGAATCAAAAATAGTACAGTGCTTGTTGTTGGATCTGCAAAGTTTGGTGAGATTTCTTTTCTCAATTTGTGCAATAACCTTCATCTTACTTGATCCATACTTTTTTTTTTTGTGACAGTGACTATGTATACATTTCATTAGGTAACAAAGAAAATTAAGTTGGCAGATTATGAAGTTTCAATTTTTTTTTGGGTAGCGTTTTCTCTCAAATTTTGAAGAGAAGATTTGACATAGACCCAGTGGATATTTTTTCCCCTCTTGAGGATTTGTCTTGTCATTTTTCTTAGATTCCATGCAAGAAAAGAAATATTTTCACTGCACGTCTGTTAATCTTACCGCATCGTTACGGCCTTCTCTGAATGTAAGGAAGGCATTTAATCAACGACCAACAACTAACAAATTCGGGATCACCCTTGGACACCCCAGAAACACTTATTTACATAAATTAAGATAAAACTTCTTTTACATACTCACCCGGTACACTGTTTTTTTATCACCAAGACATAGATTAACTAGTTATGGGTTGTTCCAACTAAACCAATAATCTCATGTTCGAGTTTTAGGTATGTGACCACGATAATTATTTAGAGGTAGAAATGCTCTCCCATTGTGGGCCTACATTCTTACGAACCGAACTAGTCGGTTACTCATAACAACAAATTCCAGTGGATTAATCCATAAAAAGCCTGTTTCAAGCACTAAAGATGTTTTATACTTGGAACGATATTGTGTTTAGTATGTGAATGTAAAATGCAATTATCAATCCTCCCGGGGGTCAAACTCTTATATAAAAAATGTGATTCTTAAATTCCATTTATGATCTATCACCTCTTTCTCCTCCAAAAAGGAGAAAGTAGAAAACAATGAGTATTAATTAAGACGTCAACTTATTATATTTTAGACCAAAATTTCCTTCTAAAAGACTTCTTATATTTTAGACAAAATGGAGTACAAATCCAATTAAAAAGAGACAAGGTGGGGTGAGGGGACTATATGAACGGTGAGCATTGATAAAAAGAAAGAAAACAAATTCTATAGACATTTTTTATCACTCCCATGGTAGTTAAAATTTCGATTTATCATTGTGATTTTACGTTTTTATGATTTTTTTTTTCATTAAAATGATTTTACTAATTTTCCAAACACTTTTATGTTTTTGTAATTTTTTACAATTAAAACAATTTTACTAATTTTCTAAATACTTTTTTGTTTTTTCGATTTTTAACAAATAAAATAATTTTACTAATTTTCCAAATGCTTTTATGTTTTTATGATTTTTTTACGTTATTTCAATTTTTTATCCCTCTTCCAATTTTACGTACCTATTACTCTTTTAGAAAAAGGTTTATCATATTTTTAAAGGAATATGTAAATGATAGAATTCCTTTATAATTTTACAGAAAAAGGTCTGAATATTGGAGATTAAATATATGGGCATCATTCTCAAGAAAAAATCGCTATACAATTTAGAGCAGAGAACCATTACAAATTCCTAATCATTCCATTTGGATTAAAGATTGTAAGCTTAATGCATTTTGCATTTGGAATAAGTGTAATCTGCTTCACCAAAATCAACTTCACCTGTACAATTTAAAAACTGAGCAACTCATCAATTCTCAGCAATAACACCTCACCGTCTACAAACAAAACAATTTTCTGGTGAGTTAATTTAAATAACTATCAAATCTTATACAGTCAAACTCCCATTGGCCATCGATTTCATTCGCTCCATGCACTATCCACCTTCGAACAACTACAGTTTGTGGGTTAGAACTGAAACAGAAGAAGCCAGCCATAACCATTGATGTTCCGAGAACCCTTCACCAGGCTCCATGGTTCTTGAAGTTATTTCTCAGCATCAAAGTTTGTCAAGATTCCAGAAAACAGATACAGCCAGCCATTCACATCCAAAGTCAAAAGCGTCATCACCATCCTATTGAAAGTCTCGCTAGCGATTTCCTGCATGGTGAAGTAGGGATTCAGTTTGGCCATTGTCAATGCCACATTTACTGATCTTGACTTTATCTGAGCGTGCCTTGCGGACGGCCTGTTGGATTTGCCTTTCATGCTCCTTAAGCATTTCATCAAGATTTTCACCTCCAGGGACTAGTGGCCCTGAATAGTATATTTGACCGTTTTTTGGGGCAAATGCCTGCATAACAAAAAGAAGATCAACGTATTACATATGTTTTTCTGGGTGGAAAAACAAAATTAAGGTATTAGTAGGTGGCCCCATAATCATATTGCTCAAAAACTATTAATTATTGCATAATCATTCCTTTTTTATGTTTCCCTAACGGATCAGTCTTCTCTAGACAGAAAATTCTAAAAGGTGGTCCAAGAAAGATATATCAATTGCACAAATAAATGTTTGTATTTTCTTTACCTTGGAAGGCTCCTTTACGGAAGGATGTGTGTCCTTCTTGTGCAAAGACTTGAGCAATTGGTTGGATTCGTCATCAACTAGATGGTCGTATCTTGTGCCAAAGCAATCATCAGGCCACTGTGAACTCACACTAGCATCTCCACTCATATCAAGCTTTAAACCACCGCCATTAGCAACTGAATTAGAAAATCTTGACAATTGGGCAGCATTCTTGTTCATGTAGGATCTCTGTTTTCTCAACTCTGCAGGATTTCCTGAATTATAGACACGGCCAGGGCCAGCAATGGACTCTTCCTTGTTTGAATTCATATCGCGGGAGGATCCATATACACTTGGATGCATTGACTGGCCAGAATGAGAGAAGGCATTGAGTGCTCTCGTCTTTGAAGGTTCGTTAGGGAAGCCAAAACCACCATCCTCGTCAGGATTGAACTTCTCGCTGATGCATTTAGGGTTAGCCAGCCCTTGTCTCTTCTGAAGGAAGGGGGAGGGCAAGACATGGAAAGGCGTATTAGACAATTCTCATAGAGTTCTTATGAACAGGAGATCCATAAACTTCATAATATATGAAGTGAGATACCTCAATTGACGACCGTAACTCAGCATTGGCATCAGGTGCTGGAACGGCCTTAGATTCTTTGGAAACCTTGTTAGCTGATTCCTCTGGATTTCCTTTACTATTTGCAGCTCTACGTCTGTATTCAAATGAACAAGTGGGTAACACAAGTAACATGCATGAAGAAAGAAAAGGCATGAAAATTGCCTTCACAACTGCAAATCATGCCCATATAATTAAGTTAAAAGGAGAAAAAACTTTGATCTGAATTACAAAGATTATTTGAGAGATAATATTTCAGAGAAGGCCAAGTCAAAGAGCCATTATATCATTATTCAGAAGCAAGTTCATATATTACTATATAGAACAATGGTATCGGGAAACTGTTAACTCATCAGATAATTTTTTTTAAATTAAAAATAAATACCATAAAAACGTGGCATGTTCTGTTTTCACAATTATTTGACTATGCTGAAATCAGATGCGCCCAAATTATTAGAATTTCCAATGGAATACCTTCTAGCTTCTTCTTGTCGGAACTTGACATCAAACTCCTTACTTGGTGGATATTTTGGCAAAGCTGAAGGATCACAAGGAAGGGGCTTTGTAGTAAAGAACTAGACAACGAGAAATATTTGTTAGAAAGGAAAAGGAAAGTTCAAAAAGTATATACTAACAATGCCATGAGATTGCACAATGAAAAAAAGGGTAGAATGTGACAGAATAATTCCGCTCCAAGAGAATTTGTGCTTCAACTGAAATATAACTTATAACTACCTCACTCTGAAGCGCTGAAGAAGCAGTTCTTCGATCCTCTGGTTCAATAGCAAGGAGGACTTCCAAAAGGCTTAATGCTGATGGAGGAAAATCCTTAAATGTCTCAGCAACAACCCGTTTGTAGGGATGTTGAGGTTTGAAAATTGTTGCGTGTGGCAACTTCGACTTCTTCCAGTATTCCTCAGACGGTGATCCACAGAGTTTGAAGATTTTGTGAAGTTGTTCCACCTAGAAAACAGAGAGTGAGATCTTATCTTATTGCCTGGTTAAGTCCTAAAAAGTTTCACAAGTTCAACGAATGAGTGGGCCCACATTTATTTGTACATAGTTTAAGATAAGCTGCTCGATTCACAGCTTGTGACCACAAATTTGATAGATATATTGATATTGATTAATATCAACAGCAAAGTTTTCGAGCAAGAAAAAAAAAACAACAACAAAGTTGAAGTTTGCAAAACAATGGCTTGAATTATCACAGGATATTTCAATTCATTGAGACCATCTTGAATTAAGTATTTGGCAAAAAAAATATGAGGGTTGCAGATTAAACAAGCAGATGCAAGCTAATGGATTTTAGGCTAGAAGTGTGACAATTTTCTTAAGAGTACTGCCATTCTACTTCTATGGATGAAAAATTGAAAATCCACCTTCCAGAACTCATGTGAGGATGCTCAGAAGAAGAGAAATTGTCTACTTCATACTCATTTCACCAAAAGATGCTGCTCAGAATAATGGATGATTAGGTTTCAGTATGTCCAATAAAATATAGAATGTAACAAGGAACTACCTCTGTTCGTCCAGGCATTATAGGCTTTCCAGTAAACAACTCCGCGAGAATGCAACCAGCACTCCACAAGTCCACTGCAACTCCATAATTTGTGGCTCCTAGTAGGAGTTCAGGTGGTCGGTACCACAAGGTTATCACACGACTTGTCAAAACCTGAGCCTTAGAAGGCTCAAAGAAAGTTGCCAGCCCAAAATCACCAATTTTTAGATTGCCATTTCTGTCAATCAGAAGATTTGAGCCCTTGATATCTCGATGCAGAACACCATGACTGTGGCAATGCTCAATACCACGAAGCAATTGCTGCATATAACATTTGATCTGCAGTATCACATACAACATGAGCCCCTAGTGCAAACTGAAGAAATAGAAGACACGATTGAGGAAAATTCGGTTCTCGAAACTTATATTTCTACAAGATTAATATGTTTCACCTATAATATTTAGTTTAAGAGAGAACATATATATATATATATATATATATATAGAAACGTGAGTTTAGCTCAAGATTCTATTGCTAACCTTATAGTTTTTTTCTTGCATCAGACAATTCTGTTGTAGTCATACAATGACTTCCTAAATCTTACAAGATTCATAATGACTACAATTAAGCATTAAGCAAATTCATATAAAAAACCTCACATTAAATCAAAGTAAGCATATCTAAAAATACGCCCATCAAATATATTTGACCACAAGTTTGGTGTTAGACTTAGAACAACAAAAAACAAAAACAGGTTTTCGTCTGAACAATGGACACATAATTAGAAGGAAAACCCAACTACCTGCCCTTCAGTGAACTTGATGCCAGGTGTTGCTGAAAGCCCTGCAAGATCATGTTCCATATATTCAAAAACAAGATACAAGCTACCCGAGACCCGTGAAGTAATGATGCCTTCAAGTTTCATGACATTTGGATGATCAAGCCTTCGCAGTACAATAATTTCCCTTGCCATAAAACGAACACTTTCTGGATCCATATTAGCAAATCGAACCTTCTTCAAAGCAACAATTTTGTTTGTTTCTAGATCGCGAGCTCTGTAAACACTGCTGTAAGTTCCTTGCCCAATCTGTAGAATGACAGGAAACTTTATTTTCTTTTTGAAGAAAAACATGGGATAAATTCTCCTTGAATTAAAAGGAAAAAATTGGCCAAGGAGGAACTATAAAAAGATACCAAATCTTTACTCAAACCAAATGGTTATTCTCAAGAGCCTAGGCAGGATTAAAACCTCATCAACTGAAACAAAAAAGAATATTTCATACTTCAAGCACGGAAGAAAACAAATTTCTCCCCAGCAATAAATGCTTCCAAGCATACAACAACTTCCAAACCAAATAGACGTTGTCTGAATAAATTCTTTGAAAAGAGAAGATCACGATAGCTAAAACATGGTTAGCTGAATCTCTTCAATCAAGAGGCATGTCTTTGAACACTATATGATCATCACACAGAGGATGCTTCCACATCTGAGTGCCCAATATTAAATTTCAAATGCAAATCATAAGTTTAAAGGATTGCTGGTCTAATTATCTAAAAAAAAAAAAAATCAACGACTAAAAGTCAAGTTAACAAAAAACGTATCAAGCGACTCAAATTACCTTCTCCAACTTCTCATATGAATCTGCTCTACGAGGTATCCAACCATTAATGGCTTCCCCAGCAACAGCAGTAAGCCAAGAAGGCCAGCCAGCAAGAACTTGAGCTCCTCTTTCTCCTTTAGGTAAAGTAACTATCCTAGCCATCTTGGGTTGTCCTTGTCCTCCATTTCCAATTCCCATGTTTGAGCTCATATGAACCAGCTGTTTTGCAGGCTTTGCAGTAGTTTCTGTTTCTCCGTTCTTCTCTCCCTCATCTGATGACACCGAAGTAGACCCTGGCGTTCCATCACGAGACGGATTAGATATCAACCTCGTAGTCGCATCATTACCACTACCATCAGCCTCTATTGCGACCTTCTCTCCCGAACTCAAATGTTTTGAGATTCTATTTGCCTTCGTATCCTTGTCTCTGGCGTGGTTCTCAGCAACGTAGTCATTTGAAGAATTCGCTTTCGAGCAAATACAACCCATAACACTAATTTACTGGCGCCCCAGAATATCTCAAATTCCACTCGAATCAATCAAAAATTTCACTTCACATAAACAAATTTTAAATATTCTACGCTAGAATTGATGCTTTAGTCCTCCTCAGCATGCTATATCTCCAAGTTATGCCGAAGAAAATGGATTAAACCCAATGCTTCTCAGTCACTTCAGTGAAACGAGAGATAGCCAGATCCCCAAATCACGAATACGCTTATTCTGAGAAATTCGCAGAATTCGGACAGTTGACTCCAATGGAGAATAAAATCAAGGCAAAAGCGTGCCCGAAATCAAAATTTCTTACGCCAGCGAGAATCCAAATCACGGGCACCCAATTTGGAAGAAGATGGTTTAAAGGTGAACACTACAGCCGCGTAAGTTGTGAACAGTTGCGAAACCAAACCACAATTGGTAAATGTGGATCATGGAAATCTCACCTTCATAATGAGGATCTCTGAAATAATTGCCCTTCCAATGTCTTTCTGCTACAAACGTGTTAATGCCACCAACTAAGCAAGCGCCCCAACTAAGCGAAAGAACTATCCCAACCGAAAATACAAGAATTGCACTTTTTACCTTTCTGGATTTGGAATGTGAGCTGTAAAACAAAATAACGGATAAGGAAATAGAGATCCTAGAGAGAAAATGTTCCAGAAATAGGAAGAGAAAGAGAGAGAGAATAAGAAAATTTCGGATCTGGGTTACGCGGAAAACCAATTAGCCTATTAATCAGGAATTATCTGTTCAGAGACGATTCAAAAAATGTCTATATAATATGACAAGAAGAGTGAACCAATTATACTTAGTTGGAGGAGTAACGGAAGAAAAAATCAAGTGAAGTGAGCAGAACTGCAAAGAAGAAGAAGAAGAATAGAAGAGCATAGGGTTGCAATGAAACGAGTTTTGGAGATAATGGCAAGGAGTATCGGACGAAGAGGACATTGAGGCTTATGGATGTGAGGTGCACTGAAGAAGGAAGGAACGAAAACGAAAAGGAAACCGAAACCGAAACTGAAAACGGAAACAGAGAAAAACTTTTGACTGAAGTCAAATAGATCCCAATGAACTGAGAAATTTTTTTGGTTTTATGGATTGTTTGATACGAGAGATTTAGAGGGACGGGAATGGTGGGAATATTTCTGTAAGTTGGATTAAAATAAGTGGGACGTTGAAAGTTTTTAATTAATTTTTTAATATTTTATTTTACATATTATCTTTATTAAAATTATATAACCTCACTTCTCCAGTGTTTTTAAATCTTTAAAATTTTTCTGGACCTCAATTTGCCTTCTGCCAAACAGACCCTTAGGTATTTGGACGGAGAAGGATTTACTATCCTGCAGAAAGTGGACGGTGTAGATTTTGTCACGTGTAAGAGTGTAGAGCCCACAGAATTGGAGCATCTCACAGTAGCTCGGAGTTGGTGACTTGGTGCCGTTCTATTAGGGAAAATCCTACCCGAAGCACCTTAAAAATAGTAAAAGCCTAAAAGGCAGAGATATACTCTCAATATTCAAAATGTCCGAAAATTGTGAGTACTTTTTTTAAAAAAACAAGGGTTAAGGAGCAATTTAGCCAACTAACTATTGGCTCAGGAACGCCCAGCACAAAAAACTATCAAGTGGACCAAAAATGCCAAAAACCTTTTAAAATTGTGAAGTTTGCACAAATCCGTTAAAAGCTATTTCACGTCCGTTACCCTACGAGAAAATGAGACATTTCATTGAATAAAAAGGCGTTGTCATCGATCGATCATCTTCAATGTTCAATCCCATGTCTTGGTAGGATCAAACTGCTTCTATCCACTGAGATTATCGAGCTTCTATCCACTGAGATTATCGGACTTCCATATTGAACAAAAATGACTCTGTTATTCAACTGATCCATCTTTTTATACAAATGAAGATTAAGTAAACACAGAGAAAAGGAAAACTAAGAGGGGGAAATTAATCCCAGCATATCTTGAGCAAACAAGGCCCGTTAGTTGATTTCAACAGCTGCTCTGTTTTTTTGGTCAAGAACAGCTACTCTGTTAGCTTCTTCAACCTCCTCCATATTAGCTTCTAGCTAAATCTAACAGATATAAAGATCAAAGTAAAAACGTAATTCTCCATAACTCAGTGGACCAGAAACTTAAGACAAGAACGTCAGAAAACTAGAAAATCCCATATGTTTACAAATGTAGAATACATTCGAACCATATGTGCCAAATTATAAGACCCAGGAACAGAGAATCCCCCTTACATTAGACAACGAGCCAAACGGTGGATTTTTTAATCTAAGCCTGAAAATTTCAGTTCATGAGAAAGCTTGAGAAATAAACAACTAGTGATGGGTAACAATTATCCACTAGGAGGCTTCCTCAGCTATGTCTCTAAGCCTAATTTTCCAAAACGAAACAGAAATTCTAGAGCCAACAAGAAGAAGATCAAACACCAATAGATCCAAAACCACCTTCACCTCTAGCAGTGGAATCCAAATCTGCAACCTCCTCAACCTCGGGCATCACGATCCTCTTGATTATCAGTTGCGCAATCCTGTCTCCAACCTTCACTTCAAAATCAGCGTCCGAATGGTTGAACAAAATCACTCCAACAGGTCCTCTGTAATCCGCGTCAATCACACCAACATAGCACCCACATCAATTGAATGCTTCAAAGTCATTTCCGAACGTGTACGAAAATAGGTTCCTTCGGGGATTGCTATACTCAGATCAGTTGCTACAAGAGCCTTTCCCCTTGCTGGCACCTTCGTCTCCACTGCGCTAGATAGATCGTAACTGGCGGAGAGAGCGAAAGACCTAGAAGGCAAAATGGCCTTGTCAGAGAGTTTCTTCACTCGAAGAAAAGGCACAAAGGTTGCAGGGTTTTCAGATCTTGGGGGACAGCTCCTGGACCTCACAGCCATTGCTCTATATCTTAGTATGATTATCCCCAAATCTCACACAAGCGATTCCACAGGGAAACTAACGGACGTGAAATAGCTTTTAACGAATTTGTGCAAACTTCACAATTTTAAAAGGTCTTTGGCATTTTTGGTCCACTTGATAGTTTTTTGTGCTAGGCGCTCCTGAGCCAATAGTTGGTTGGCTAAATTGCTCCTTAACCCAAAAAACAATCATACTGAAAATACAAAAATGGCCTTCTTGTCTACCTTGTCTATGCTTCTCTATGCCCCTGCATCCATGGTCGACTCCCTCTCTCTCTGTACCTCTCTCTCCTTCTCCTTCCTCATAAACATCACCACCACTGCCTTCCACAGACCCCCATGCCCTCTCCGACCAACCCCAACACATCAAGGCCAAGTACCGGGTCCCACACCACGAAACTAGCACCAGCCAAGTAAGGGTGGAAACAGGCCAGGGACTTGTGGTCTGACCTGTTTCCAGCTTGGATAGGCCTGGCTTGTCAGGCTAACAGGCCAGTCCTAGATCTTTTTTAAGGCCTATTTATGTTTCCGGCTTGGACAGGCCTAGCCTATCAGGCTAACAGGCCAGGCCTAGACCTCCCAATGAGCTTGTCAAGCCGGCCTGTTAAGGGGTTATAATGGTAAATTTGTATTTTTTTCACTCCCTTAAGATTCTGACACGTGGATGGTGATCTTGCTTCTCTCAAAATAACCTTAACTTTCTTTCTTCTTCGACTTTGTGCATTTCATTCGGCCTCTCATTGCTCTCACTTTCAGCCCTCTCACGCAGGCCCTTCCGTCTTTTGGTAACCGTCGGTGCTTTATCTCCAACGCCACACAAGGTAAAAGGTTACCTTCTCCTCCTCGTCCCAGTCCTTCTCTTCCTCTCTATCAGTCACACATTCGCTGCTCCTGGTCACCAAGTAAAGCCCTTCATTCTTCATCTTGCTCCTTTCTTGGATTATTTGTGTTTCCGATTTAATTGATTTTCTTAACGGATGGATCTAAGTTTTCTCTTCAGTTATTGCTTGATTTTCTCTTAGGATATGAATTTTATCGTTCTTTGGATTTCTTGTACGATTTGTGTTGCTAATCACTTTAGTTCTCAGATCTTTATTCTCAGATCTGTGTTTCCTCTCTTTGAATTATTCGCTGCCGACCCCCAACATTAAAGTATTCCAACAAGCAACAATCATTGAATGTGTGACTGCCAGAGCCTTGCTACTTGAAGGCCCTGATCTGAGTTACGTTTTGTTGTTTCTAGCTTTCATGTTTGTGACGACGAGAAATCCCCCTAATTTCCAGTAATTCCTATCATATATTATTATGCCATTCAATAAATTTATTTATCAACTACTACTTTCATCCAAAATGCTTTTCCCCGAGTCTGAAGATTAATATTTATTAATTATCATGTTTGCCTTACTTGAATGTGTGACTGCCAGAGCCTTGCTACTTGAACAATCGTGTTTAATTATGAAGTATTGGTTGGAGAGTGCTCACCTAGGTAAAGTGCGTTAGGAGGCTGGGGTGCAAAACTTGATTTTCAAAATTGATCTTGGATTGGCTGCCATTATATATGCTTCTTTTATAATTTTCATTTTCATTGCCAGAGATATGCAGGAACTGATATATAAGAAGCAAGAGAAAAATGAAGAGTCTGATGGAAGTGAGTGCTATTTTTTTTTTATACCAGTGGCTTGATGTCTGCAACATTTGATGATATCTCTTATAAATTCTTATTTTCAAGGACACAGAAGGAATTGGTGAAGTTCAAAGCTAGGATTGAGCTCCTCATATTGTTCTTGTTTAACACTGTAAAACTAAGAGATATGAGCTATTCCCTTGTTCAATTGTTTTTCACCTTTCTAGACAAATGTGGAATCAAGGCTCTTTCCCAGACTTACAACACATATTATGACTTTCTTTTATTCTCTACTCAATATTTACGTCTTTGAATCTGGTTCTCTGTTCTCCCACAACATAGATTTGTTAATTGCTTCAATTGTATCAAGTGATCGATTATATCCAAGAGGCATCCAGTTGTTTATAACCTTATTCTTCTTTGTCTTTATCCATATTTTAATTTCATGGCATGAGGACCAGTGCCTAATATTTTCTGCCTTACTACTGATCATGTTCATAACTCCTCTTAAATTGTGAGGGGCCGCATGATACAGTTCAATTGTTGAACAAGATGGACGAACAAAGATAGAATATTGAAGCTTCAGTCTGTCATCATTAGTAGTGCTTTATGATAGTCTGGGTTTTGATGCTAATTCACTTGGGTGATTAATTATTTGAACGATGTAACTAGTTCTCCATGATCTAGTGCTTCCTTGTATGTTGGATGTTGTATGTTAGTGGAATGTTGTAAACTTTATTCATGGGATGTTGGATGTTGATTGTTGAATCTGTATGTTGGATGTTGTATTTGATTTCATTTTTTATGTTGTTGTAGAATCTATTATGTTGTTGTAAAGTAGGCCTGTTTTTGGCCTGTTTACAGGAGGCCTGTATTCGGCTTGTTTACAGTAAGCATGTTTTAGGCCTGTTTCTCGTTGAGGCTTGTGGCCTATTAGCCTATTTTTAAAAATACAAGCCACAGGCTAGGCCAAGTCAGGCTCGGGCCAAAATACAAGCCTGTAACAGGCCACAGGCTAGGCTCAGGCCACTCCCTTACATAATAGGCCTAGCCTGTTAAAGGTGCAACCTAGCCTGTTTCCACCCCTACAGCCAAGCCCCATGATATGATCGGATCCAGAGATGAATCATCCACCAGAGTCGCTATTGACAAACTAGCTCCAGAACTCAATTCCATGAGAAAACCCACACGTTTCCTGCTCCGAAGCTTTACCCTTCGACCTCTTCGGAGAATTTGGTTGACCTTCGTCGTTCAAGTTCATGTTGATCACGAAGGCCAAACAATTTACTGGTTCACCAGACACAAAAAAGGTAAAAGAATAATCAGCTGTCAGCACCATAAACAATTTGCCCAAGTTTTTACAAGTTTGGGGCAGTAACAGTAATAACAGCGTGTGTTGTTGACAAGGTGTTCGAGAAAACTCATAAAAGGGTAGTAGAAAGGCAATGGTCGTGGACCCTTATTCTTATTGTAGCTATTATAGGTGAAGAGTAAGGCCCCTTTGGTACAGGGAAGGAAGATTTCACGAGGGAAAGAAATTTAGAGGGGGGGAAAAAATGAAAGGGAAGATTGAGAGGAAAATTAAAATGTTAATCTGTTTAGTAGACGTAGAAATAGAACTTAAGTTGAGAGGAAATAAAGTGTTTGGTAGAAAGAAAAGGAAATTGGTTAAATTACGAAGGAGAGGCCAAATACCTACAACGCCTCTTAAAAATAAAGCAATCACACCTTCTTCATCGCTCTCATCTGTGACCTTCACTTCCGTCAATGGTCGCTAGTCCCCTCTCCTTCATCCACCATCGTCAGCACCCTCCTACTTCATTCGTTACACAATCAACAAAGCACAAATTGAAAAAAAAACAAAACAAAACAAAACAAAGTTTCAGATCGATTGAAGAAAAAAGGATGGGGAGATTTGTAGCAATGGTGTGTGGAGGAGGAGGAGGAGGCGGCAACAACGGTTGAAGGAAGACACAGATTGATTGAAGAAAAAGAGGAGAGTTATTTGGAAATTTCTTAGAGCAAGTTATGTGATCCCCAAATGGGTATATTTTAAGAAGTAAATGTGACACTCCTGAAAAATAGACCAGCCAACATGAACACTCTCCCATCTAAATTAATTCAACTGTTTAGCAAATTAAAACAGAAATCGCAAGACTAGGAATGTGTGAGGGGGAAAATTTTGACTCCAAAAAAAACATCTTTGTGAATAGTCAGATTGTTAATCAAACAACTATGAAGATCAAGAAATTCTTTAGATTAGGAAAGGGCGGCCAACCTTATACCAGAAAAGGCAAGAATGATCTCCAATATTGAATGTAGAATATAGAAGAAAAAAAAACCCTATAATTAGCAACAACAACAACAAAAGAAAGAAAAGCTAAAGATTAGCAATAAAACAAATCAATATAAAACATCCATACTTATGGTGGTGCTGATACAACAAATTTTACAAAACGTAGCTAGCCGTCAGTATTATAACTTGCAGACCCTAAAATGGCATTAAGAGGAGAAGGCTTATGCAATGCCCAGATTGAAGTATTCAATCATAATTCCCTGTGGAAGATTTTCTTGCTAAATAGCAGTATGTTGCTAAAATATGCATATCAATATTATTCTTTTAAAAATGGTCAGTACAAGTAAAGCAGTCTGATGCACACAAATGCCTAATTGGTTCCAGTTAAAGCAATATGACCTTAATTTTCATTCAATGCAAGATGGGCGAAATCAATTACAATAATGCAATTTGGTCCTTTCAAATGCTTCATAACTATGAGGAAAGCTCGGATGCAAGCACCAAAATGCACCCCACAAATGGTGTATGAAATCCACAGACAAATAATAGTTGTTGCTGTCAACGTTTGAACTTTGCCTACTTGGTTCGAACAAAATATTTACGTTCGAACGTAACATGCAACAAATGACTTTGTTCGAATACAACATGCAACAAAGCGCCTTCATTCAAATGCAAAATCTCACAATGGCTTAAGTTATGCAGTGAGAAAGGCTCCACATTCAAAGCCACAACCTAATCGTTCAACATTTCATAACCCTATACATAGTCTACCAAAACACCCGAACACATAAATTGATTGAAAATTGTTTCATATATAACATTGATACATAGCAAAGTTGTTCCTGTTTTGACATAACAAAGTGCTTTCAGGTTTTACATAACAAAGTTGTTCCTGACAAAGAAACACACAAGCCATTGACACAGTTTTAGACAAAACATAGTTGTTCATGATTTTACAACCCCATGTAAAAGACCATAATTGAATCACAAATTACATTGATGCACACTTACAACCCTCCACACAACCCTATACGTAGAACACAAGAACACAAAAACTGATTCAATATATACATGTACACAGTCCAAAGAGCATAATGTATAGGAAAAAAACCAATTCCATCACCTATGTTATGGGTTTGACTCCTTAGACCAAAGAGCAGAATGTACATGGGTCTATTTTCCTTACATTTACTACGTGCTTCACTCTGTGCCCTCTCTTTCACCTACCATCACTGTCCTTCATCCACCATCGCGGTAACCTATCCTTCATCCACCATCATCGGCACCTTCTTGCATCACACCACCATCACTAATGAGTATATCAGACCTTGGGACAAAGATTGAATGAGGAAAAGAGAGAGAAGAGGGTCGACGGCTTTAACACCACCACCATTTTCCTTCATCTTCCTCCATACCATCACGATACCACCACCACCACTTTCAGATCGAACCTTCGACTTTAACTTATGCAAGGGGCTTTTTTGTTCCATGAAATGTCTCTCCTAAGAAGATGCTAAGATCCCGCTACTTTCAAAGAGATTTCACTTTCCCACGTTTAAAGGAACATTGAGCCACACGAGAACTCAACTTGACGGAACACAAGTGCACCAAACGTGTATTTTTGTAGGGAACCTGTTAAGTTCCCTTTCCATCGCCTAAAATCGGTATAACAAACAAGACCTAAAAGAGTATTGAAGAGGAAAGAGGAAGTGTTGTGGGAGAGTAAGGGATGGGAATTTCGACGAAGAAAGGGCCGTGGAGGAGAGGGGTGGGGTAACATATATTTTAAAAAAAATGCATATAAGAATACTGTGTCATTTTCTTGAAGTTTTTTTTTGTAGAATTTTTCTTTTTATTTATTGTATTAAACACTTTGTAGCTTATTTTTTTTGGCCAACTTTAATTTCTGCACTGAAAAATCAGCACATTGTCACAATTTGACATGCGAGAGGAATGAGAATGACAAGAAAAAAGGAAATTAATTTTTGAAACTAAAACCAAATAAAATAAATCTGTTCTGGTGTAAAACCCAGATGTCCAGCCTGTTAGTTCCATATATGTTTTGATGATTACTAACAATTGTAAACAATGTGGAATTGTTTTCGATCAAAATTAGAATGAGTTAAGACTTGTCAATTTCAAGCAAAAACACTCTGTCTATGACAAACTCGAGCCTATTATGTGCAACCTCGAGTTTGCCTTTGACAGAGGATGCAAACTTGTCTTTTTAATTCTCAAACTCGAGACTGAACCTGAAGTTTAAAACTTAAGAGTTCTCCAAAGTTTCAAAAGCTTTGTGTGAACTCGAGCTCACATTTTGCAAGCTCAAGTTCACCAGTGGCAGAAAGGTTTTTGTTTTGAAAATAACCTTAAACTTGACACATCTTTCTTCAAACCTCAAGTTTGCAATTTCCAAAGAAAATCTTTCATAGCTTACATAACTTGTGAACTCGAGCCTGTTATGACAAACTCGAGTTTATCTCTGGCGGGAAGAATATTTCAAATTAAGAGATCTTTACAAACTCTGCACTGTTCCATTGAGAGTAAAGTTTTCCAGTTTGAAAAATTTCAAAAGTTTACAAACTCAAGTTCATCATTGCAAACTCGAGCTTGCACTTTTTCAAAGTCTTTCAACCAAAATAAACCTGATACTTATTTCACAAACCTCCAGTTTACTTTAGACCAAAAACACTTATAGTTTTTCAAAGTTGAACAAACTCGAGCCTAAGATTTCAAGCTCGAGTTCAAAACTTACAGAGAGCAAAGAAACTTTCAACTTGAGAAAACTCTAGAGTTTGCCCTAAAAACCTCAGGTTTGCGCTTTTAAAGATTTAACCACGTTTTGATTTTAAACAGTGTCAAAATCGAGCCTAACATTGCAAACTCGAGCCTAGATCTTACAGAGAGTAAAAGATTTTTTAAACTCTAGAGTTTGCATTGGAAACCTCAGGTTTGCCCTTTGAAATCTAAAACTATGTTTTGACTTGAACAGTGTCAAGCTCGAGCCTGTCACTAATAGACTCGAGTTTGCCTCTTAGTCACAAACTCTCCAGAACTCAAAATCGCAACATTCCTCTCTGGATGAAGGAACCTCGAGTTCATACTTATAAACTCGAGTTCAAATCAACCCGAGAGCAATATGTCTTCTCAATGAGTTGAGAACCTCAGGTCTAGATCTCAAACCTCCAGTTTCTATGTCTTAAACCTGAAGCACCTTTACATACTGAAGCTCTAAACTCAAGCCTGCAGAACTAAGCTCGAGTTCGTGACCCTGATTCAGAAATTCAAATCTGACGATTTCAGAAAACATTCTTGTTTGATCTTAATACTTTCCAATATTATTTTCTGATATTTCTAGCTATGTTTAATGACTTTGTTAGTGAATTTCAGATAGGTTAAAGAATGTTTATTGAAGGGTTAAAGCAAAAAGTAGTTCAGAACATTAAATGCTATGTCCAGACAATTGCACCTTTCTGACCAATCCATCTGCAAACGGTTGCAAAGCATTAAAGATTGATTTCTACAACAAGCAACCTCTTCTCTAACGGATTAATTCACAGAGAGTCAACTCTGATCACTTGGCCAACTGGATTAAGTGGAAATTAGAGAGAGAAGATGCCTAAACCACTTCCTAACCTTGGCAGATCTTCTCCAACGGATCTATTGGGAAAGCAACGGTCATTTAATGATTTCTGAGTATAAATAGAAGAGCATTCAAGTCTTTCCAGGAGCTACAACAACTGAAAACGTATAAGCATTCAAGTTCTTCAACAACCTTCTTGTTTTCACTTGTATTCTGTCTTTTGACATTAAGCTTCAGTGTTTATCATTATCTACTCTTAGAGAGAGTTTCTGATTGTTAATCATTTATTGTAAAGAACCACAAGTCAAGGGACTTGGTGGTTGGGCTCATTGATTACAATTTGTAAGGGGGAGTGAGTTCTAGTGAAAGAATCACTTCCTAAGTGCAGAGTATGTAATCGTTGATTTAGTTGAAAATCCCAGAGAGTCTGGGGACTGGATGTAGATCAGTTTGTTAGAACTGAACCAGTATAAATCCTTGTGTCTTGCTATTCTTCCTTTGGCTCTGTTCTGCCCTGTTTTACCGTCTGAAAAACAGAACAAATTCGCCTAATTTTTAAAATACCCAATTGACCCCCTCTTGGGTATTTGGCTCCGCTTTTCACAGCCTTGAGCTGGTGCTTTGATATTGGATCGATGGGCTCTGCCTGAGTATCTATAGAGGAGATAACCAGGAGAGCATGGGATCATTGTGCACAAACTAGGCTCTTCGCCAAAGGGGGTGGTGTGTGTGCACAGTATGACGGAATGTAAATAGTATTGAGTTAAAACGTGTGTACCTTAAGGCTTGATCTTGTATTTATAGAGTTCACCTTAGGTAGGATATATCGGACCCTACGCGATCTCCGGTGCGAGTATCTAAACCGTTATATCATATATGAAGATACCCCTTTATTCTGGGGGAGTTAGGATATTCACCTGTTGTAGATAGATACTTTTTTTTTTATACATAGGCGATAGGGGATGGGGGGATCGAACCCAGTACAAGGGGGTGGGGAGACTACTCCCAATACCACTGCATACTAGTAGTGCCGGTTGTTGTAGATAGATCCTGATATATCTGCCAGGTAAGATATCCACTGTTGGCCCTTCCATTATTGGGCCTGGTACAGGTCCATAACAAAATCTATTACCAAAAATTGAAAAGAAAGATATTTGAAAATCTTTTTTAAAAATGGAAAAGAAAAGATCATGGAAAAAAAATGTTAGACGAGCATACCATAAGTCATAAAACCTATTTATCTAAAAAGGTTTTATTTATCTTTTAAAAAAGAGAGATAACGAATGTTGCAAGTTGTAATTATTATAGAATCAAGTGTCCAACTCGACTTGCTATAATCTCGATTTGGACTTAAAAACTACTTTTACAATCAAGATATGATAGACTGAAGTTAAATCGTCATCAAACTCTAATCTAAATCTATAATCAAATCAAAAATTGAAATATTTTTTTAAAAAATTAAATGGATGAATTTTGGGCTTAAGTGCCTGAGGAATAGGGCTTAAAAGTTAAAAAAATTATAAAATAATTGACCATCTCGATAACTTCAATATATTTTCAAACCATGGCGTTATTATGTCAATAATCAGACTTATTATGAATTAGACTTCTTAGAAAAAATCCCTTTCAAGTCCACCTGAAATAGGTAAATCTCAAATAGGTCCTAAGAGATCAATACATTCTTAAAAAAAAAAAAAAAAACCTTTAAAAAAGTCAAATGTAAAAAAAAAATTCTCAAGAAGTTGTTAATACAAATGATGAAGTTGTTAATGAGTTGTTCATTAACAACTCCAACAGTTATATCAACAACTTCTTGAGACTTTTCTAACATGTAAATTCCTTATAGGACTTTTTTAAAATTTTATTGGTTTCTTAGGACCTAAAAGGGTTTTCCAAATAAAATTAGTAAATTTAACGAGTCCCTATCCCTTATTAGTCTCTGGATCCAATTTGAGATTAGTGAATGTTGGTTATATTCCCATATTGTTTAAAGCCACCTATATCAAATAATAATAAATAAATAAATAAAATCAAAGGGTCCTCTGTTGACGATTTTTTTTTCTTTTTTTTTTTTTTTTGCTCAACCTCTGTTGACGATTGGCCATCACCTCCACCAGTCGTTGGAGCTCCGTGACAGCGACAACTTTATTGTAAATGTTTTATTGTGTATAGGAGTAGCTAATAGGTGTTTAGGTGTTGACCAAAAAAAGTGTAGAGCTAATAGGAATTTGTGAATTTCTTATTTCTAATAAAGTCAAACAACAGTTATTTATAATTTCTTTTCTCAATTTATCACAATGGGTAGTGAATAACTAGTTTAATGTAGTAAAAAAATTAAAGAAGTTATATAACTATTCTTTGACATGATTAAAAAATTAACAAGCTCAATCTAGCAATTTACAATTCCCCATTAGCTATTCACAACAAAGCATTTCTAATAAAGTTGCCACAACCGCTGGAGCTAGCAAAACAGACTCAAAAAATAAAAGAGAAGGGAGATTTATTTGCAAATCTCAAATTGGGTTGAGTACCAATTAGAAATTTGTTGAATTTGTCAATCTGATTTAAGATTTTCTTATTTTAGATGGCTTAAAAAGAAATTTTCCTTATTTCTTTTATATATATATAGAGAAAATTGATGAAAAATCTCTCATTATAAAATTTATGCTCAAATTTACTTAAAGTTTATTTAAAGGCCCAAATTTAACTAGGTGTAAAACAGAAGATATTTGTACATAATTGATAATGTTATATATAGCTAAAGAAAAATTACATCCCCTTAAGGAGATGGAATTTTAAGTACTTTGGGCAGTAAACTTTACATATAATTATTTTTATTAAATGTTCACATCATTGGAATGACTATCGATCTAACTAGTTGAATCCTGAGAACTAAAAATTTTTGACCTTTTCAATCTAGTCCAATTTTTGAAATATTAGTATCAACGACAATAATTTTTGAAATCCATGGATATATTTGTACTTAAACAAATTTTTTTTAAAAAAAAAAAAAGGAGGAAAGCGAAATTTGAACCAAACTTTTTGGATCTTATCGATACGGAAAATGAAAATTTTGTATTAAAGAAACTATTCCCAAGAAAGTAATTTTGAAAATCGAATTCTTAAAGGTTAAAAAAGAGATTTTGCTGAAATTTTATTGATTAAAATATACTTTTGATCCTTTAAGTTTATATGAGATATATTTTTTTGTTTTTTAACTTTATAAAGTATATTATTAATAGATCCAATAATAAGAAAATGGTAGTAAGATAAAAAGGTAGTAAGAATATCCCATCTCTATTATTAATCCTATAATTATAACATAGTTAATGCTATTAACAAAAAACGTAAACGCAATAAATTTAAGTGATGAATAAATCTTAATTCTTAAAGTGAAAATATTTGTAGATTAAAAGAATATATAAAAACCTAATAAAAACATCAATATCAAAGCTTTTTTAGCTTTTCTTGTTAAAAAATTCCTAGAAAAGGATATCAAAGCTTTTTTAGCTTTTTCTCATTTTATATATTATAGGTGTATGGTTTGCTCTGATATATCCTTGAGGCAGTGGGGAAAAAAAAAACAATATTTTTGGGTATTTTCTGGTATTTGAGGCAGTGGTAAAGATTTATTTTAGTTTAACAATCTAAAAATATTAATATTAAAAACTTAAACTTTTCATGTCAAAAAAATTTAAAACTTAAATATGTTTTATTAGCTATATATTCATATTTTAAAATTGAATCTGAACTCAGTACTTTTCCATATTTTATGATGCCAAGGCAACCAAAATTGTTTTCACAGTGAACCTCATACCTTGTGCTCTTCACCATCGTCTCCTTTGTACAATAACTCGACAACACAATTCCAGAAAATTCACAATGTTTTGTGTCGATAATAATATTGCAGAAACAATCGAAGAAGCCTGTATCTGAGCTTCATACCAGCAAAAATAAAAATATTTGGCAAAAGTAGTGTGCATTTGAGGGAAAACGGGTGAATTACAACATGTTACACTGAGGATTATGTAGTTTTTTGTTTTTTGTGTGATCCCTTTTACTGGTTCTAAGGGAATTAATCATGATGAAATCATAATGCTCATTACATTACTTTGGACAAACCAATCAACGGAAATATATATAGGGATGTAGGATTTTTAACCAAAATAATAACAAAAAAAAAATATTTACCAATCTGAAGCACTGTTCAAACTATTTCCTAAAATAAGGCTAATGTGACAATGGCGTCAGAAAGTACGACGCCACTAGTGGCGTCGTACCTTCTGCCACGACTAGTGGCGTCGTACTTTCTGAAGCCACCGTGTCATTTTTTTTTTTTATAAATATTGAATCATCAGACTGTGAACACCGGGCACGCCACTGATGTGGCGTAGGACCCCCCTACGCCACCAGTGGCGTGAGCCTTATTTTGGTAAATAGTTTTGACTGTGCATTAATCTGGTAAATATTTTTTTTTGGTTATTATTTTGGTTAAAATCCCTAGGGATGTATGCACCAAACTGGCCACTAATCGATAGACTATTCCACCATTTTTTTTCGGGAAAGCCCATTTCATTAATTTAAAAAAAAAAGTAAAAATTAAGATAGCATGATTTGATTTGACATAATTGGAATCCTATTAAATTTGGAAAAATAAATACCATTTAAATTTCTACAATCCCAAAGAGTCTAATAATACTTGGACATGACAAATAGGACTTAAGTAGAAATATGAGATTTTGAAATGTTGTATTTTTACTAAAACACCTCTCATTGTTTTCTTTTTTAAAAAAAAGAAGAAGAAGAAGAAGAAGGAAAAAAGTAAAATCTCCCTTACAAGACCCGTCCTACATACCCCTTTAATTCCGCATAAGAAACATTACTATTCAATTATTTAGAGGTTAATTACTCATTCACTACTATTAGTCGTTATTCATACCCAATATTAGAGTTAATTCTTATTCTCAATGATTCCATTTACCTTCAACTAAAACTTGTTTTTCCATACGAACATATATATTGTTGTGCAAACAATTTACATATAGTAAATTATTATACTGTCATTCTTCAATTCTTCGTCATTCTTCCTTCTAGCTCATCTTCAAGCATTCTTTTCTTTCATATTCACGTACCTATATGGTTGGTAGGGGGGAAAAGATTCGGGGGAATTTCAATAGCAAACTTTGCATGACATGCTTGCTTACACAAATTCATGCTAGCATAATGACATACATGCATGCTCTATGTTTTATACAACATGGTCATGGTCATGGTCATAGTATAGTTAGAAATAAAGCTTCAATCCTTCATATATGCTCCATACAATTCATCAAAACAATCATACACTACAACACATAAGCATACATTTCAAGTAAGTGAAAGTCAATAAAGTTTTACTACCTTTGGCCTTTATCCTCCTCTTGTACCTTTTCTCTTCCAGCCAATGAAGTTGCTTGGGACCATTTAATTCCCTTTTCTTTGTCAACTCATGGCCCTAGACATATGATTACACTATTAGAGTCATGACAAATGAATATCCTATGTGTCTACATTAGCCTTTAGGATATGTCTCATATCTTTGGGCCCATACTTGTCCAAAATTACCTTTGTGCCATTACTTTCTAATTTTCCCCACAATAGCTAAAAACTGACAAAATTTTCAATCAACTTTGAAAAATCATATCCTTTTCTATAAATATCCAAATTAGGTGGTTCAAAATTTCATGTGTCACTCATTAAGTTTATTTTTAGGAAGAAATTTATTCCACAACCATATACACGTACATTGTTCCAGAATTATCAATCAATCCTCACTAGTCCAAAAAACGTTCCAGATTCAATACCTAACTTCAAAAATTTGTACCTTCTAATATACTAATCCATTTGCCTCATACTATATATAATTTTAAAGCTTATCATGTCTACTTGAAATATGGAAAGTTTCATAGACATTAGACATCATTTGGTTAGTTAAAAATACGTCACAAATGGACTGCCTCCCAGAAACTCAAATCTGGCAGTACTATAACAAAATTCCAACTTTTGGTTCTTCATTCCAATTCATTCAAGATTATAACATGGTTATTCCCACACCGTTTTTTCGTGCAAAATGTATTTCTAACCTCAAAAATACCAAAATCACACTACCTCATTGTGTTCTGATTCTGACCGAACCATACACCCAATGTAGCAACAACCAAGTTTGCATTTTTGACCACTAACTAGTCTAACACCATCGTTAATCATCATATATCATCTTACACATAATTAAAACAACATAAATATCCAAAATCCCCTCTTGACCAAAACATTAGGATGCCCCAAGAAATTTATAAAACTTGTTAAAACTTCAAAGACAATCGGTTCAAAATGAAGCTTAGGCTTACCTTAACGCGATTTTACTAGGGTTGATCAAAATACCCGATGGTCTGAGTTGCCCGACCCGGTCCGACCTGGTCAAATGAAAAAAAAAGGTCTGAGACAGTTTGAGTAGGCTAGACCAGACTGATTTGATCGGGCTAGACCGGACCTCAGGCCAGGGGCTCAAACCCCTTGGTCTGGTCCAGTCCAGCCCAACTTTTTTTTTTTTAATTGTCAATTAGATTTAGGCATTTAAGGTTAGGCTTACTTCTTCGTTCTTACGTTTTAGTTAGAGCTATCAAGAAGTCTTAGCCGGCCACTCACTCTCTCAGTCTCACACCACACTCAGCAGTTAGCAATCGACTGTCGGCACTCCGTCTCGGCGTCTCCATCGTAGATCCGCACTCACAGTGACACATACTCAACTTCTCTACTCTACTTTGTTCCTCTCCAGCTCCATCAAACCTCAAACATCTTAGTCCTGCACTCGGCATTTGGCACTCGGCACTCAGTCTCCGCCACAGTTCTGCACTCACAGACTCGACTTCTCTACTTCTCCAAGAAAAAAATGTTTCCTTCTTATTGATTTGCTCTCATTCAGTCATTCTTAGGTACTAAATAAATCTTACAGTGTTTAATTAATTTAAATTATACAGGGCTTAAAATCTGAGTTAGAGAAGGCTTCTGCTGCTTTGGGGCGTAGTGCAATCTACTTGAAGGAATCTTGGATCAACTCCCGACCAAAGTAAATATTTTCTTTTTCATTTTTGGTCCTTTCTTTTTTGGATTGTTGCTCTTCATATCTTAAGTTTCATCGTGAAATATTGTGCCTAGTGTATTCTGAATGTGAAAATTGCACAATTTCTAGCTAGCTTTATTAATATAGCCTTTTTTTTTTGGGGTGTGATAATATAGCCTTTACTAAGTTGTTGTTAATGTTTTGTAGTCAATCACTACAACTTTGTGAATTATTTCAAGGCATACGCTAGCTTTATTCTCTTTGCTTTTATATGTTTATATATCTTTGCTTATTTCATGCTCAGTGTTCTTTTGATATTGAATTTTCAAGGTATTTGATTATTCCGTTTGTTCGTTGTTTATTTCTTAAATTAAATGTAGGATCTGATGTCTCATATATTTGGTGTGGTGACCTCTATTTATTGCTTTAAACTGATTTAATTATTACATTCACCTTATTTTATCTGTTGTTAATGCCAACTTATGTTGCATCATTCATCTTGATGTTTTTTCTTTCAATTCTCTCTTTACCATTTGTTGATAGTAGCTGTGTTTTTAGTGTTATTAGCCGTGTTTTCTTCCAAGCCCAACAAAATTTATATTCTTTCTAAAAATTACTGCTTAATTGATGAATACTTTATTTTCATTTTGCTGTAGGCATAGAGGAAGAGCAAATTTCAAGTGTTGACTTATTTCAATCTTCCAATATTGGTGAGAGTGGGACTCCTGGTGGACCCTCTTCTACTCCTTCCAATTCCACTAATCCTCACCAACCTCCAACCACTGTAGAATGTCCTCCTCCTAGTGCTACTGAAGAAACCACTAAAGATTGTAGTAAGAAGAGAAAACAACTTGAGAAGAAGCAATCAAAAGTGTGGGATCACTATGTTAAGTTACCATTGGACAATATAGATGGAGAGCTTAAGCTGCATGCAAGTACTGCAATAATGATTATGTTTGTGATCCTGTTAAATGTGGTACAACCTCTTTGAAGAGACACTTGGAAAAATGCAAGAAAAATTACATAGGGCTGCTGAAATATCAAAACAGTCCATGTTGAATTATGTTTCACAAAGTGGGCAAGGGGGAAGCTTGGCACCTCATATGTTAAATCAAAAACGTTGTCGTAGAGCTCTAAAAGAGTTCATCTTATGCGATGAGATGCCATTTAGACTAGTCGAAAAGCCAGGTTTTAAAGCTTTTGTGAAAGAGTTGGAGCCACAATTTCATATGCCTTCTAGACATACCATTGCTAGGGATTGTTGGTAGTTATATCTTGCTGAGAAGTAGATCTTGAAGAATCAATTGAAGCAGTGTACTAGTCATATTTGCCTCACTATAGACTGTTGGACATCAGTTCAAAACTTCAACTATTTATGTCTCACAGCTCATTTTATTGACAAAGATTGGAAGCTTCATAAAAGGATTCTTAATTTTTGTTTGATTGAGAATATAAGGGTGATACAATTGGAAAGACTATTGAGAGGTGCATATCAGAATGGGGCATACAAAATGTGTTCACCATCACAATTGATAATGCCACATCTAATGACACGAACTTGTCCTATTTGAAAAAACGACTTATTAATTGGAAGGGTCTTGTCTGTGGTGGTGATTTTCTTCAAATACGGTGTTCTGCACATATTCTCAATTTGATTGTGTCCGATGGCTTGAAGGAATTGAAAGATTCCTTTGAATCAATTCGAAATGTTGAAAGGTATGTTCGTTCCTCCCTGCTCGACTCAAAAAATTTAAAGATTTTTGTGAATTGGAAATGTTGGATGCAAAAAATATGTGCGTCTTAGATGTTAGCACTAGATGGAATTCTACATATTTAATGTTGGATGTTGCTTTGAAATTCCAAAAGGCATTTGAAAGAATGGGGGACAACGATAGAGATTATGTGGCATACTTTAAAAAATGTCAAAGCATGATAACACACATGTTGATGTTGATGACAACATGGATGCTCCTAATGGCCTGCCTAACAAAGAAGCTTGAAATAAGGCAAATGTCTTTCTTAGGTTCTTAAAAGTGTTTTATGATGTGACCTTGCAATTTTCTTGCTCTCTCACAGTTAGTGCAATTTCATGTTTCCATCAAATTGCATTGATTCAAGAGTTTTTGAATGAGACTATTGTGTCTGATGACCCTTTTCTTAGGGAGATGTCCTCAAGCATGAAAATGAAATTTGATAAATATTGGGGGGCAGCAGAAAATATGAATCCTTTGTTGATTATTGATGTGGTTTTAGATCCTCGATACAAGCTTGCCTACATTAATGATGTATTTGATCAACTTTTTCCTGATTATCAACTTTGTATGTTCATGAAAAACAAGGCAAGAAACATTTTGCATCACATGTTTGAAGAGTATTCTGCAAAACTTGGTGTTGAAACAGGCATGTCACATAGTGCCAACACTTTGAGCTCTTCTACTACTTCAAACACTCTGAGTTCTTCTGGGAGTGCCATTACTTCCACTAAAAAAGACCCTGGTCGTAAATGGTTGGCTTCCCAAAAAGAGAAGATCTTATCAGTAGATCCTCAATTTGAATTGGATAGATACCTTTTAGCTAATGCAACTGAAGACATTCCTATTGATGATGATGATTTTGACATATTGAAATGGTGGAAGGTTAATTCAACCAAGTACAGAGTGCTTGCGATGATAGCACGTGATGTATTGGCTATGCCAGTATCTACAGTTGCTTCTGAAGTAGCTTTTAGCACTGGAGGACGTGTTGTTGATGATTATAGGAGTAATCTATCTCCTAAAATGACTGAAGCCCTCATTTGTGCCCAAAATTGGCTACTGGCTATGCAATCTACCTTAGAATTAGCTACTATGTTCACTAAATATGAAAACTTTCAAGAGATTGATAATGTTGTTAATATTCCAATTAATATTTCCGATTTATGGTCATTATTCAAGTTTACATATTTCATTATTACTAATTATTCATACTAACAATTTGTTTTTTTAGATGGATCGAGTATCATTGAAGGTGGAGGGGACAAATGATAGACTTGTTGTTACTTGTTAGGTTTACTATGTTTAATTGATTGTTATGGATTGTATTAAAGAAACCTGAATGTTGTTTGTTGTTGTTTTGTACTCTTGTTCAATGTTGTTGTTTTGTAATTTGTACTCTTGTTTAATGTTGTTGAAGATTGTTATGAATTTATGATTGGGTTTTAATGTTTTGTAATGTGTTTTTCCTGATTATAGGTATTATTATGGGCTTATTAGGTTCAATTTAAACCTTTAGGATTCAAGTGAAACCTTACAGAGCTGAAATGTTGCCTGTCAAAGAAAGGGGAAAAAAATCCCAAACAAGTCCTAGATTGCCTGGACTGGACCAGACCTCAGGCTGAATTGTCCAGCCCGAGTCCCTACCTAGACCAGACCTTGGGTTAGGATCAAACCCGATCTGGTCTGATCCATGATCAACCCTTGATTTCACAATTTGTTCAGAAATCTAGTGTCACTCCGTCTAACTAAATGGCACAAAACACCTCTAATAAAAAAAATAAGGCCATAGAAATGAAGCTCTTAGTGAGTAGAACAATGTTTGTGAGGGATTTATTGGATGAAAATAGCGTTACAAGGTCGGAATTAGCTCTTGAACTCCAACGATTTTCACTATGCACCTTCTTTCTCTCCTCTTTCTTTTTTCCTTAACGTTTTCTCAAATTCTCTCTCTCTCTCTCTCTCTCTCTCAGCTGGTCAAATTAGGGGTCTTGGGAGGATTAAATAAGCTTTAATCTCATGTAATTAGATCTTGTGTTAACATGTCTCCAAGTGATTAAATCTTATGATGACAAGCATCTTCTTTCCCTTTCTCTCTCTCGCTTATTAGGCATCCCTTTATTTTAGGGGAAGGGAGGCCTAATGAGTTCCCTTGACTCCCGAGTTTGGTGTTTGGAAAAGTCAAATACTTGATCGAACGGAGACCAGTGTATTTCCCTGACTATTGTGCTAAGTGGTGTGTTTTGAAGATGCCAACGCAAAAGTGATCTTATACTTTATACTCTGTCATGTAAGAGGACACTTGTCATATTCCTATGGAACCAACACAAAAGTTGTGTCATCATTAACTATCATAACCTACTTTATTAAAGTTACTTTATCGATGTTTACTCGGGATCGAAACACACATACTGAGGCCTGCTAAATGATGCCAAGTTAGAGTGTGCGGGCCCCTTATGGTGCCACATACTAATGTCTTTTCCAGAAACGCAGGGTATACATGTCTGCCCTGGAAATGCCATGTGCATACCTATACCAATAGATTTTGCTCGACCAATCATCTTATACCTTATGACATGCTAGGTGGCATCTTTCTACCAACCTAATGCCACCATATATGTGTCATGTGCCCTTCTGCACAGACACTTTAATCCTACTGCCTATACATACTAGGCCCTTTGTTTGGTAGGGCCAAATCATATAGTTTTCGAGAGTCTTTCTATCTCTTGACATTTTTAGAACTCTTCTTGAACTAGGCTTAATCATCTTCCTAACATGCTTATCCTCAAGTCTCTAGGCCCAAAATTCAAAACATTACACCCCTCACTGGTTAGAGTTTTGGCGGCTATCGGCGCTAGAGCTCCAGTTGCTGACAGCATCCCCTCGCCGACTAAAGATCGACATGATGCTTTTAGAGTCAAGGTTTTCCCCCCTTTTTAGCTAAATTGTGCCAAAGCCCAAAGGCAACCCTAACTGTAATATTTAAAAAAGGGCAAAAAAAGTTTTATATAATATATATATCTTGTGCCAAGTATGATGCCACTATTTTGAGTAAGGAGGCAGCATGTTGCTACTGTGCTTAGGGGGAGGGGTAAAGATATATATATATATATATATATATATATATATATATATATATATATATATATATATATATATATATATATATTGTGTGTGTGTGTGTGAATGTTTTCAGAGAGTGAGACCAAGAGAGAGCTGGAGAGCAAGGGAGAGAGAAAGAGGAACGACGAAAAAGGGAGAGAAAGAGGAAAAAAAAGAGGTTATTTGAGTTTTTAAGGTAAGTTATTTAATTTATAAGATCATTTGGGTAGTTTAATTAATTTATTTATAATAAGATTTCTTCATGAAAGTTGTTCTATATATTTTTCTCTTTTTAATGAAAGTAATATAGTACTGATTAGTGAAAATTTTGGGGTTAGAATTTTGAAAAGCTTTGAGTTTTGATGATAGATGGTTGTATATGTAACACCACAATTTTAATACCCAAAAACTCGATCAAAATATTAAAAATTCCTTCAAAAGGTTTAACAATATCCAAATCTTCTTACAACATTACCATTTTGAACAAAAACCCGTAATACATAATCAGAATAAATTTCAGAAAATATTTCAGAGTTCAGTACAAAACGGAAGTCTTAGGTTCATGGCAAATATAATAACATAACATAATCTATTGGAGATCAAAAGAGCTTCCAGAGCTCACTCCATAGGTGCCTTCCCTTGCTCTCTACTAGAATAATCACCTGAAAAATGTTAATATGGGATGAGATTCCACGTCTCAGTAACTACTGAATATTTCTACCTTACACGAGCAAATTACATATGACAAGAATAAATAATGTGAATTTAATATACTCAGATATTTTTAGATATACCGTTGTTCACAACAAATGCCTTTACAAAATACTCATCATTCTTTATTGAATAATTCAGAAATGCACTATGCAGTATGCAGCCTCCCTTATATCCCCTTCCAACCGTATACCGCTGACTGGAACCATAGGCTAACATATAGTCCAATAGAAACTCATTCATTTGACTGGATGGTTTCAAGCTCACCAAAACTTAAGATATACCCGGCCAAAGGTATAGAGCTTAAATCTGGACTATGGCTCCCCTCCTTTAAAATAACAACTAAGGAGGTGTCACATGTCCCACATCTCCAATGAAATCCCGGCCAGAGGAAAACATGGAAGATGGGGCCCTGAAAAGTACCATCCACTGTGCACCGAGTGGTGGCATAAACAATTCTTATCATTCAATTCCCTCCTTACTCCACCCATCACAATACAACCGCCATGATGAATGTATTTACTAAAAAAATAATGCATTATTATACCATTATATACATTGATATGCGTATTTATGAATAGTAAAATACTATGCGTATCTGTGAATAGTAAAATACTATGCGTATCTGTGAATAGTAAAATACTATGCGTATCTGTGAATAGTAAAATACGGTATATACATGAATAGTAAAATAAGTAGTAAATACGGTATACGTGAATAGTAACATGAATAGTAAATACGGTATACGTGAATAGTAACATGAATAGTAAATACGGTATACGTGAATAGTAACATGAATAGTAAATACGGTATACGTGAATAGTGAAAATGAATAGTAAATACGGTATATGTGAATAGTAACGTACGTTTAAATAGTACCTCTACAGATTTGTAAGTCAAAGTTCCCACACCAGATCTTAAAACCATAAATATTTTCTAAATATTCTTGCCAAAATAGTAAACAAACAAATTTATAATCATACATAATTCACAAGTATAAGGAAGAATATTCAGAGTTACCTGTTACTTGCTAATACCCGAATCACCAACCAGCTATTATAACTCTCAAGCAAATATCTCTCTACTCTCTCTCTCTCTCTCTCTACCTCTCTCTATGGCTCTTAGAAGTTGTGAAGAATGAAATGAAATGGAAGGTCTATTTATAGTTGGAAAATGGGTCATTAGGCGTAATTTTTATAAAATTATAAAAATATAAAAAAAAAGAGCACGAGGTGCTCCTCGTGGTTCCTTCCTTCCTTTCTTTCTTTTTTTTAAATAAATTATAAAAAAGTATGTGGGTCCCGCGGAATTTAAAATTCCCACGAGGCGCACCACGAGGGAAAGGCTGCTGGTGGGAAAATTATTTGGCGTGGGTCCTACGTATTTTCAAATAATGAGTACGTATTTATAAATAGTAAATACCGTATTTTTAAATAGTAAATACGTATTTGTAAATAGTAAAAATGTATACGTGAATAGTAAATACTATTCACGGGTCCCACAAAATACTAATTTCAAATTTATCACTTTCTGAAAATAGAGCCTACTAGTCTTCCCAAAATAGGTTTATGTTCAAGATATTAGATTCAAAATTCAGGATGTTACATTTCTCCCCTCCTAAAAGAAAATTTTGTCCTCAAAATTTCGCTATAATAAGAATTCTAACCTATTTAAATAAATGAGGATAGGTTTGTCGCATGCTCTCCTCCGTTTCCCAAGTAGCATCTCCGGGAGCCATTCCTTTCCACTCGACCTTTACAAGTCTAATGGTCTTGTTTCTTAATCTCTTGTCCCTTGCATCAACAATCCGCTCCGGCTCGGCTTTATACGTCATGTTATCCTTGAGTTCTACCTCTTTTACTTCTATAATGTGGGAAGGATCCGGTTGGTATTTCTTCAGTTGCGATACATGAAAGACATTGTGAAGATTCGCAAGCTGTGGAGGTAAAGCAATTCTGTAAGCTACCGGTCCAATTTTCTCCAAAATCTCATAAGGACCCATAAAACGAGGTGAAAGCTTCTTTGCTCGTATTGCTCTACCAATGCCAGTCATTGGTGTGACTCTTAAGAATACATGTTCGCCCACCATGAACTCCAACGGTCGTCTTCTCTTGTCAGCATAACTCTTCTGTCGACTTTGAGCAGTGAGAAGTTTCTGTTGAATCACCTTAATCTTTTGAGTCGTCTCATCCACAAGTTCTGGACCTATTAAAATTCGCTCATTCAATTCCGTCCAGCAAATAGGAGATCTACATTTTCTTCCATACAAAGCCTCATAAGGTGCCATCTCAATGCTGGAGTGATAACTATTGTTATATGCAAACTCCGCAAGATGAAGATGATCGTCCCAACTTCCTTTTAGTTCGATTGCACAAGCCCGCAACATGTCTTCCAGAGTTTGAATAGTCCTCTCAGTCTGCCCATCAGTTTGAGGATGATAAGCGGTACTATAACTCATCCGAGTTCCCATAGCATTCTGCAATGCTTTCCAAAATCGTGAAGTGAATCGTGGATCACGATCAGATACGATGCTATTCGGTATCCCATGCAATCTGACAATCTCCTTCATGTAGATCTTTGCTAGTCTCTCCAATGAGTATTCTGCTGCAATTGCTAGAAAATGAGCTGACTTAGTTAACCTATCGACAATTACCCAAATGGCATTATGTCCGGATGTCGTTAGAGGAAGCCCCATGATGAAATCCATAGAGATGCTGTCCCATTTCCACTCTGGGATATCCAAATTCTTTAATAATCCAGGAGGTTTCCGATGTTCGATCTTGACTTTCTGACAAGTCAAACAACAAGTGACAAAGTCAGTCACATCTTTCTTCATGCCCCGCCACCACCAATTCCGCTTGAGATCATGATACATCTTGGTTGCTCCGGGATGGATAGTGTATTTACTCCGATGTGCCTCCTCTAGTATGAGCTTTTTTATTTCTCCATCATTAGGTATGCACACTTTTCCTTTATACCTTAATATCCCATCTCTATCGATCCCAAATTTCGATTCTTTTCCTTCTTCAATATCTTCCCTCACGTTTAATAGATACTCATCTTCGAGCTGAGCGAATTTAATCTCTTTCCAAATTGTGCTTTCAATAGTTAATGCTTCCATGGTAGCGACCAAACCTGACATTACATCAATAGATGTACTTGGTATCTCCTCGAGTAATTTATGTTCTCTGATCATCATCTGGGCTACATGGATTGTCTTTCTACTTAAGGCATCTGCTACAACGTTCGCCTTTCCTGGATGATACTTCAATTCGAAGTCGTAGTCCTTGATAAACTCCATCCATCTCCTCTGTCGCATGTTGAGCTCCTTTTGGTCGAACAGGTACTTCAGACTTTTGTGGTCACTATAAACCTCGAACTTTGAACCGTAGAGGTGATGCCTCCAAATCTTCAGAGCAAATACTACTGCTGCCAGTTCTAAGTCGTGAGTAGGATAATTCCCTTCATGTGGCCTTAACTGTCGAGAAGCATAAGCTACTACCCTACCATTTTGCATTAATACACACCCAAGACCTTTCTTGGAAGCATCTGTGTACAAAGTAAAGGTCTGAGCAGGATCTGGAATTATAAGTACTGGTGCCGTAGTCAACTTAGTCTTCAAATTTTGAAAAGCTGCTTCACACTTTTCGTCCCATACATATGGTTGACCCTTCCTAGTTAACTTTGTCAAAGGCATAGCTATTTGCGAAAAGCCCTTGATAAATCTCCTATAATAGCCAGCTAGACCTAGAAAACTCCTGATCTCAGTCACGGACTTTGGTCGTTCCCATTGGAGAACTGCTTCAACTTTAGTACGGTCCACTGCAACACCTTCAGCCGATACGACATGGCCTAGGAATTTTACTTCCTTCAACCAAAATTCGCACTTAGACAGTTTCGCATAGAGCTTGTGCTCCTTCAACACTTGTAGCACGATTCTAAGGTGCTCTTTATGCTCTTCTTCATCCTTAGAGTAGATAAGGATGTCGTCAATGAAAACCACTACAAATTTATCTAGATATGGTCGGAAAATTCTATTCATGTAATCCATGAATACTGCTGGAGCATTTGTTAGCCCAAATGGCATAACAAGAAATTCATAATGGCCATATCTAGTTCTGAATGCAGTTTTTGAGACATCTTCCGATTTGACTCTCAGTTGGTGATAACCTGATCTGAGGTCGATCTTGGAGAATATGGATGCTCCCTTCAACTGATCAAGTAGATCGTCGATCCTGGGTAAAGGATATTTATTCTTTATAGTCACTTTATTCAACTGGCGATAGTCAATGCATAGTCTCAGGCTCCCATCTTTCTTCTTCACAAAGAGTACGGGCGATCCCCAAGGAGATACACTGGGTCTGATAAAACCCTTTTCTAACAATTCTTCGATCTGCTTCTTCAATTCTGCTAGTTCTGATGGAGACATTCGGTAAGGAGCCTTAGATATAGGTTCTGTTCCAGGTACGAGATCAATAGAAAATTCTACTTCTCTCTCTGGGGGTAAACCTGTCATTTCTTTCGGAAATACTTCCGGAAATTCTTTCACCACTTCAATGTTCTCTATCCCTTCCTCCACTTCTGCTTGAATGGAGAAAAACACCATGTACGCAAGACAACCATGATGAACAGGCTTTTCATCTTGTACTATAGACAACAATTGTGGTCTACTATGACTCATAGAGTCATCCGCAAGAGAGATAGTCTTCCTCTTGCAGTCAAGGATGATGTCATTAGCTGACAACCAATCCATTCCTATTATTACATCGATACCCTTCGTGGGTAAACAAACAAGGTCTATATTTGAGATCCTATTATCAATCTCAATCGTACAATTTAAGCAAGCCCTAGAAGTTTTTACTGAAGCTCCCGCCGGTGTAGAAATAATCATATAATAAGGCAATTCACTCACTCTTAAATTCAATCGAGGCACACAGTCGTATGATATAAAAGAGTGTGTGGCACCAGAATCAAATAAGGCTTCTACTTCAAGACCTTGGAGTTTGAGGATACCTTTAATCAGATTTGGTGAAGCACTTGCCTCCTGATGTGATAGTGCAAACACTTTCCCTGGCACTGCAGTTCTAGCATCCTTGGCTCCTCGAGGCTCCTCCTCACAGAATCTGGAAATGTGTCCTGGCTTTCCACAGTTGAAACACGTCATACATGGTCCTTGGTGTATCCTTCCACACTTGGCACACATCTGATTGTTGGCGGTGCTTGCAGCAGGAGCTGTGGATCCCCTATATGAACTCTGACCTCCACTGAAGTGACTCCTTTGAGGTCCTTTGAATTGACTCCTCGGTGGTCTGCTGAAATGACTTCTTTGGGGTCCAGTAAAATAACTCCTCGATGGTCCACCAAAGTGATTTCTGGATGGTTGGCTAAACCGCGTATTACTGAAGTTGTGACTCTGCTTCTTAGTAACTCCTCCCGTTGGTCTCATGAGGTGTGTAGATCTGGCCTGAAAACCCTTCATCTTCTCAGCTTCCTCTTCTCGTTTGTTCCTTGCTATCATGCGCAGTTTGTCGCATATTTCTTCAAAATCCCTTGTTTCATCAAGGAACGGTGATAGAGCTGTTTTTAGGTCTGGTCTAGCTTTTTCAACCAATCGAGCACTCAACCATTTAGAGTTGTTCTGTGAATATCCGCAGAATTTAGACAACTCCAAAAAGCGAGTAATAAATTCGTCTTCATGTAATTCCCCTTGCCTGAATGTGAGGAATTCAGTTTCTTTCTCTATTCTGATTGAAGGGGAAAAGTAATAATTTTCGAACTTTTCCTTAAACTCTTCCCACGTCATCTCAGCATTCCCTTTTGTTTTGGTGCTTTCCCACCATTCTTCAGCTGCTTTCTGCAACAATTGTTCAGCAACCATCACCTTTTGTTGTGAGCTAATCTCGATAACTCTGAAAATCTTTTCTACACGCTTCAGCCACTCCAGTGCTGCAATCGGATCTAGCTTCCCCTCGAACATCGGTGGAGTAAACTTCCGAAATTTTTCCCAAACCTCAGTAATAGGTAAGGGATGATACTGAGAATGAGAACCGCTACTACCTCCATCTTCAGTGCGAGAATGACTTCCTCCCCTAGATTGATGGTCAGAAGGTGTGACTTCCAGAGCCTTCTCCTTTCCTTCCTTACCACCTTGGCCTCTTCCTTTTGCTAGTTCATCCTCGTGTCTATTCACTTTCTCTCTCATCTCCAGGATGACGTCTCGTAATTCTGCCAAAAGGGCATTGTTATCCTGAGGATGGGGACCATCTTGATGCGGAGGGAGACTTCTTTGGGATGGAGCAGAGGTTGAATTAGTTCTTCGAGTTCTTGCCATTATCTCCTCCTATGATTAATACTATAAGGACACTAAACAAATAAAAATAGCTAAATAAATTCTAAATCTAACAAAGGGAAGTGCTCATGTTATGATATTTAATTTGCCACGAACTTTTAAATTTTTTTTTTTTTTGAAGAAATCACTTTAGAAAATAAACAAAATTGCCATGGAACCTTTGGCTCTGATACCAAAAATGTAACACCACAATTTTAATACCCAAAAACTCGATCAAAATATTAAAAATTCCTTCAAAAGGTTTAACAATATCCAAATCTTCTTACAACATTACCATTTTGAACAAAAACCCGTAATACATAATCAGAATAAATTTCAGAAAATATTTCAGAGTTCAGTACAAAACGGAAGTCTTAGGTTCATGGCAAATATAATAACATAACATAATCTATTGGAGATCAAAAGAGCTTCCAGAGCTCACTCCATAGGTGCCTTCCCTTGCTCTCTACTAGAATAATCACCTGAAAAATGTTAATATGGGATGAGATTCCACGTCTCAGTAACTACTGAATATTTCTACCTTACACGAGCAAATTACATATGACAAGAATAAATAATGTGAATTTAATATACTCAGATATTTTTAGATATACCGTTGTTCACAACAAATGCCTTTACAAAATACTCATCATTCTTTATTGAATAATTCAGAAATGCACTATGCAGTATGCAGCCTCCCTTATATCCCCTTCCAACCGTATACCGCTGACTGGAACCATAGGCTAACATATAGTCCAATAGAAACTCATTCATTTGACTGGATGGTTTCAAGCTCACCAAAACTTAAGATATACCCGGCCAAAGGTATAGAGCTTAAATCTGGACTATGGCTCCCCTCCTTTAAAATAACAACTAAGGAGGTGTCACATGTCCCACATCTCCAATGAAATCCCGGCCAGAGGAAAACATGGAAGATGGGGCCCTGAAAAGTACCATCCACTGTGCACCGAGTGGTGGCATAAACAATTCTTATCATTCAATTCCCTCCTTACTCCACCCATCACAATACAACCGCCATGATGAATGTATTTACTAAAAAAATAATGCATTATTATACCATTATATACATTGATATGCGTATTTATGAATAGTAAAATACTATGCGTATCTGTGAATAGTAAAATACTATGCGTATCTGTGAATAGTAAAATACTATGCGTATCTGTGAATAGTAAAATACGGTATATACATGAATAGTAAAATAAGTAGTAAATACGGTATACGTGAATAGTAACATGAATAGTAAATACGGTATACGTGAATAGTAACATGAATAGTAAATACGGTATACGTGAATAGTAACATGAATAGTAAATACGGTATACGTGAATAGTGAAAATGAATAGTAAATACGGTATATGTGAATAGTAACGTACGTTTAAATAGTACCTCTACAGATTTGTAAGTCAAAGTTCCCACACCAGATCTTAAAACCATAAATATTTTCTAAATATTCTTGCCAAAATAGTAAACAAACAAATTTATAATCATACATAATTCACAAGTATAAGGAAGAATATTCAGAGTTACCTGTTACTTGCTAATACCCGAATCACCAACCAGCTATTATAACTCTCAAGCAAATATCTCTCTACTCTCTCTCTCTCTCTCTCTACCTCTCTCTATGGCTCTTAGAAGTTGTGAAGAATGAAATGAAATGGAAGGTCTATTTATAGTTGGAAAATGGGTCATTAGGCGTAATTTTTATAAAATTATAAAAATATAAAAAAAAGAGCACGAGGTGCTCCTCGTGGTTCCTTCCTTCCTTTCTTTCTTTTTTTTAAATAAATTATAAAAAAGTATGTGGGTCCCGCGGAATTTAAAATTCCCACGAGGCGCACCACGAGGGAAAGGCTGCTGGTGGGAAAATTATTTGGCGTGGGTCCTACGTATTTTCAAATAATGAGTACGTATTTATAAATAGTAAATACCGTATTTTTAAATAGTAAATACGTATTTGTAAATAGTAAAAATGTATACGTGAATAGTAAATACTATTCACGGGTCCCACAAAATACTAATTTCAAATTTATCACTTTCTGAAAATAGAGCCTACTAGTCTTCCCAAAATAGGTTTATGTTCAAGATATTAGATTCAAAATTCAGGATGTTACATTTCTCCCCTCCTAAAAGAAAATTTTGTCCTCAAAATTTCGCTATAATAAGAATTCTAACCTATTTAAATAAATGAGGATAGGTTTGTCGCATGCTCTCCTCCGTTTCCCAAGTAGCATCTCCGGGAGCCATTCCTTTCCACTCGACCTTTACAAGTCTAATGGTCTTGTTTCTTAATCTCTTGTCCCTTGCATCAACAATCCGCTCCGGCTCGGCTTTATACGTCATGTTATCCTTGAGTTCTACCTCTTCTACTTCTATAATGTGGGAAGGATCCGGTTGGTATTTCTTCAGTTGCGATACATGAAAGACATTGTGAAGATTCGCAAGCTGTGGAGGTAAAGCAATTCTGTAAGCTACCGGTCCAATTTTCTCCAAAATCTCATAAGGACCCATAAAACGAGGTGAAAGCTTCTTTGCTCGTATTGCTCTACCAATGCCAGTCATTGGTGTGACTCTTAAGAATACATGTTCGCCCACCATGAACTCCAACGGTCGTCTTCTCTTGTCAGCATAACTCTTCTGTCGACTTTGAGCAGTGAGAAGTTTCTGTTGAATCACCTTAATCTTTTGAGTCGTCTCATCCACAAGTTCTGGACCTATTAAAATTCGCTCATTCAATTCCGTCCAGCAAATAGGAGATCTACATTTTCTTCCATACAAAGCCTCATAAGGTGCCATCTCAATGCTGGAGTGATAACTATTGTTATATGCAAACTCCGCAAGATGAAGATGATCGTCCCAACTTCCTTTTAGTTCGATTGCACAAGCCCGCAACATGTCTTCCAGAGTTTGAATAGTCCTCTCAGTCTGCCCATCAGTTTGAGGATGATAAGCGGTACTATAACTCATCCGAGTTCCCATAGCATTCTGCAATGCTTTCCAAAATCGTGAAGTGAATCGTGGATCACGATCAGATACGATGCTATTCGGTATCCCATGCAATCTGACAATCTCCTTCATGTAGATCTTTGCTAGTCTCTCCAATGAGTATTCTGCTGCAATTGCTAGAAAATGAGCTGACTTAGTTAACCTATCGACAATTACCCAAATGGCATTATGTCCGGATGTCGTTAGAGGAAGCCCCATGATGAAATCCATAGAGATGCTGTCCCATTTCCACTCTGGGATATCCAAATTCTTTAATAATCCAGGAGGTTTCCGATGTTCGATCTTGACTTTCTGACAAGTCAAACAACAAGTGACAAAGTCAGTCACATCTTTCTTCATGCCCCGCCACCACCAATTCCGCTTGAGATCATGATACATCTTGGTTGCTCCGGGATGGATAGTGTATTTACTCCGATGTGCCTCCTCTAGTATGAGCTTTTTTATTTCTCCATCATTAGGTATGCACACTTTTCCTTTATACCTTAATATCCCATCTCTATCGATCCCAAATTTCGATTCTTTTCCTTCTTCAATATCTTCCCTCACGTTTAATAGATACTCATCTTCGAGCTGAGCGAATTTAATCTCTTTCCAAATTGTGCTTTCAATAGTTAATGCTTCCATGGTAGCGACCAAACCTGACATTACATCAATAGATGTACTTGGTATCTCCTCGAGTAATTTATGTTCTCTGATCATCATCTGGGCTACATGGATTGTCTTTCTACTTAAGGCATCTGCTACAACGTTCGCCTTTCCTGGATGATACTTCAATTCGAAGTCGTAGTCCTTGATAAACTCCATCCATCTCCTCTGTCGCATGTTGAGCTCCTTTTGGTCGAACAGGTACTTCAGACTTTTGTGGTCACTATAAACCTCGAACTTTGAACCGTAGAGGTGATGCCTCCAAATCTTCAGAGCAAATACTACTGCTGCCAGTTCTAAGTCGTGAGTAGGATAATTCCCTTCATGTGGCCTTAACTGTCGAGAAGCATAAGCTACTACCCTACCATTTTGCATTAATACACACCCAAGACCTTTCTTGGAAGCATCTGTGTACAAAGTAAAGGTCTGAGCAGGATCTGGAATTATAAGTACTGGTGCCGTAGTCAACTTAGTCTTCAAATTTTGAAAAGCTGCTTCACACTTTTCGTCCCATACATATGGTTGACCCTTCCTAGTTAACTTTGTCAAAGGCATAGCTATTTGCGAAAAGCCCTTGATAAATCTCCTATAATAGCCAGCTAGACCTAGAAAACTCCTGATCTCAGTCACGGACTTTGGTCGTTCCCATTGGAGAACTGCTTCAACTTTAGTACGGTCCACTGCAACACCTTCAGCCGATACGACATGGCCTAGGAATTTTACTTCCTTCAACCAAAATTCGCACTTAGACAGTTTCGCATAGAGCTTGTGCTCCTTCAACACTTGTAGCACGATTCTAAGGTGCTCTTTATGCTCTTCTTCATCCTTAGAGTAGATAAGGATGTCGTCAATGAAAACCACTACAAATTTATCTAGATATGGTCGGAAAATTCTATTCATGTAATCCATGAATACTGCTGGAGCATTTGTTAGCCCAAATGGCATAACAAGAAATTCATAATGGCCATATCTAGTTCTGAATGCAGTTTTTGAGACATCTTCCGATTTGACTCTCAGTTGGTGATAACCTGATCTGAGGTCGATCTTGGAGAATATGGATGCTCCCTTCAACTGATCAAGTAGATCGTCGATCCTGGGTAAAGGATATTTATTCTTTATAGTCACTTTATTCAACTGGCGATAGTCAATGCATAGTCTCAGGCTCCCATCTTTCTTCTTCACAAAGAGTACGGGCGATCCCCAAGGAGATACACTGGGTCTGATAAAACCCTTTTCTAACAATTCTTCGATCTGCTTCTTCAATTCTGCTAGTTCTGATGGAGACATTCGGTAAGGAGCCTTAGATATAGGTTCTGTTCCAGGTACGAGATCAATAGAAAATTCTACTTCTCTCTCTGGGGGTAAACCTGTCATTTCTTTCGGAAATACTTCCGGAAATTCTTTCACCACTTCAATGTTCTCTATCCCTTCCTCCACTTCTGCTTGAATGGAGAAAAACACCATGTACGCAAGACAACCATGATGAACAGGCTTTTCATCTTGTACTATAGACAACAATTGTGGTCTACTATGACTCATAGAGTCATCCGCAAGAGAGATAGTCTTCCTCTTGCAGTCAAGGATGATGTCATTAGCTGACAACCAATCCATTCCTATTATTACATCGATACCCTTCGTGGGTAAACAAACAAGGTCTATATTTGAGATCCTATTATCAATCTCAATCGTACAATTTAAGCAAGCCCTAGAAGTTTTTACTGAAGCTCCCGCCGGTGTAGAAATAATCATATAATAAGGCAATTCACTCACTCTTAAATTCAATCGAGGCACACAGTCGTATGATATAAAAGAGTGTGTGGCACCAGAATCAAATAAGGCTTCTACTTCAAGACCTTGGAGTTTGAGGATACCTTTAATCAGATTTGGTGAAGCACTTGCCTCCTGATGTGATAGTGCAAACACTTTCCCTGGCACTGCAGTTCTAGCATCCTTGGCTCCTCGAGGCTCCTCCTCACAGAATCTGGAAATGTGTCCTGGCTTTCCACAGTTGAAACACGTCATACATGGTCCTTGGTGTATCCTTCCACACTTGGCACACATCTGATTGTTGGCGGTGCTTGCAGCAGGAGCTGTGGATCCCCTATATGAACTCTGACCTCCACTGAAGTGACTCCTTTGAGGTCCTTTGAATTGACTCCTCGGTGGTCTGCTGAAATGACTTCTTTGGGGTCCAGTAAAATAACTCCTCGATGGTCCACCAAAGTGATTTCTGGATGGTTGGCTAAACCGCGTATTACTGAAGTTGTGACTCTGCTTCTTAGTAACTCCTCCCGTTGGTCTCATGAGGTGTGTAGATCTGGCCTGAAAACCCTTCATCTTCTCAGCTTCCTCTTCTCGTTTGTTCCTTGCTATCATGCGCAGTTTGTCGCATATTTCTTCAAAATCCCTTGTTTCATCAAGGAACGGTGATAGAGCTGTTTTTAGGTCTGGTCTAGCTTTTTCAACCAATCGAGCACTCAACCATTTAGAGTTGTTCTGTGAATATCCGCAGAATTTAGACAACTCCAAAAAGCGAGTAATAAATTCGTCTTCATGTAATTCCCCTTGCCTGAATGTGAGGAATTCAGTTTCTTTCTCTATTCTGATTGAAGGGGAAAAGTAATAATTTTCGAACTTTTCCTTAAACTCTTCCCACGTCATCTCAGCATTCCCTTTTGTTTTGGTGCTTTCCCACCATTCTTCAGCTGCTTTCTGCAACAATTGTTCAGCAACCATCACCTTTTGTTGTGAGCTAATCTCGATAACTCTGAAAATCTTTTCTACACGCTTCAGCCACTCCAGTGCTGCAATCGGATCTAGCTTCCCCTCGAACATCGGTGGAGTAAACTTCCGAAATTTTTCCCAAACCTCAGTAATAGGTAAGGGATGATACTGAGAATGAGAACCGCTACTACCTCCATCTTCAGTGCGAGAATGACTTCCTCCCCTAGATTGATGGTCAGAAGGTGTGACTTCCAGAGCCTTCTCCTTTCCTTCCTTACCACCTTGGCCTCTTCCTTTTGCTAGTTCATCCTCGTGTCTATTCACTTTCTCTCTCATCTCCAGGATGACGTCTCGTAATTCTGCCAAAAGGGCATTGTTATCCTGAGGATGGGGACCATCTTGATGCGGAGGGAGACTTCTTTGGGATGGAGCAGAGGTTGAATTAGTTCTTCGAGTTCTTGCCATTATCTCCTCCTATGATTAATACTATAAGGACACTAAACAAATAAAAATAGCTAAATAAATTCTAAATCTAACAAAGGGAAGTGCTCATGTTATGATATTTAATTTGCCACGAACTTTTAAATTTTTTTTTTTTTTGAAGAAATCACTTTAGAAAATAAACAAAATTGCCATGGAACCTTTGGCTCTGATACCAAAAATGTAACACCACAATTTTAATACCCAAAAACTCGATCAAAATATTAAAAATTCCTTCAAAAGGTTTAACAATATCCAAATCTTCTTACAACATTACCATTTTGAACAAAAACCCGTAATACATAATCAGAATAAATTTCAGAAAATATTTCAGAGTTCAGTACAAAACGGAAGTCTTAGGTTCATGGCAAATATAATAACATAACATAATCTATTGGAGATCAAAAGAGCTTCCAGAGCTCACTCCATAGGTGCCTTCCCTTGCTCTCTACTAGAATAATCACCTGAAAAATGTTAATATGGGATGAGATTCCACGTCTCAGTAACTACTGAATATTTCTACCTTACACGAGCAAATTACATATGACAAGAATAAATAATGTGAATTTAATATACTCAGATATTTTTAGATATACCGTTGTTCACAACAAATGCCTTTACAAAATACTCATCATTCTTTATTGAATAATTCAGAAATGCACTATGCAGTATGCAGCCTCCCTTATATCCCCTTCCAACCGTATACCGCTGACTGGAACCATAGGCTAACATATAGTCCAATAGAAACTCATTCATTTGACTGGATGGTTTCAAGCTCACCAAAACTTAAGATATACCCGGCCAAAGGTATAGAGCTTAAATCTGGACTATGGCTCCCCTCCTTTAAAATAACAACTAAGGAGGTGTCACATGTCCCACATCTCCAATGAAATCCCGGCCAGAGGAAAACATGGAAGATGGGGCCCTGAAAAGTACCATCCACTGTGCACCGAGTGGTGGCATAAACAATTCTTATCATTCAATTCCCTCCTTACTCCACCCATCACAATACAACCGCCATGATGAATGTATTTACTAAAAAAATAATGCATTATTATACCATTATATACATTGATATGCGTATTTATGAATAGTAAAATACTATGCGTATCTGTGAATAGTAAAATACTATGCGTATCTGTGAATAGTAAAATACTATGCGTATCTGTGAATAGTAAAATACGGTATATACATGAATAGTAAAATAAGTAGTAAATACGGTATACGTGAATAGTAACATGAATAGTAAATACGGTATACGTGAATAGTAACATGAATAGTAAATACGGTATACGTGAATAGTAACATGAATAGTAAATACGGTATACGTGAATAGTGAAAATGAATAGTAAATACGGTATATGTGAATAGTAACGTACGTTTAAATAGTACCTCTACAGATTTGTAAGTCAAAGTTCCCACACCAGATCTTAAAACCATAAATATTTTCTAAATATTCTTGCCAAAATAGTAAACAAACAAATTTATAATCATACATAATTCACAAGTATAAGGAAGAATATTCAGAGTTACCTGTTACTTGCTAATACCCGAATCACCAACCAGCTATTATAACTCTCAAGCAAATATCTCTCTACTCTCTCTCTCTCTCTCTCTACCTCTCTCTATGGCTCTTAGAAGTTGTGAAGAATGAAATGAAATGGAAGGTCTATTTATAGTTGGAAAATGGGTCATTAGGCGTAATTTTTATAAAATTATAAAAATATAAAAAAAAAGAGCACGAGGTGCTCCTCGTGGTTCCTTCCTTCCTTTCTTTCTTTTTTTTAAATAAATTATAAAAAAGTATGTGGGTCCCGCGGAATTTAAAATTCCCACGAGGCGCACCACGAGGGAAAGGCTGCTGGTGGGAAAATTATTTGGCGTGGGTCCTACGTATTTTCAAATAATGAGTACGTATTTATAAATAGTAAATACCGTATTTTTAAATAGTAAATACGTATTTGTAAATAGTAAAAATGTATACGTGAATAGTAAATACTATTCACGGGTCCCACAAAATACTAATTTCAAATTTATCACTTTCTGAAAATAGAGCCTACTAGTCTTCCCAAAATAGGTTTATGTTCAAGATATTAGATTCAAAATTCAGGATGTTACATTTCTCCCCTCCTAAAAGAAAATTTTGTCCTCAAAATTTCGCTATAATAAGAATTCTAACCTATTTAAATAAATGAGGATAGGTTTGTCGCATGCTCTCCTCCGTTTCCCAAGTAGCATCTCCGGGAGCCATTCCTTTCCACTCGACCTTTACAAGTCTAATGGTCTTGTTTCTTAATCTCTTGTCCCTTGCATCAACAATCCGCTCCGGCTCGGCTTTATACGTCATGTTATCCTTGAGTTCTACCTCTTCTACTTCTATAATGTGGGAAGGATCCGGTTGGTATTTCTTCAGTTGCGATACATGAAAGACATTGTGAAGATTCGCAAGCTGTGGAGGTAAAGCAATTCTGTAAGCTACCGGTCCAATTTTCTCCAAAATCTCATAAGGACCCATAAAACGAGGTGAAAGCTTCTTTGCTCGTATTGCTCTACCAATGCCAGTCATTGGTGTGACTCTTAAGAATACATGTTCGCCCACCATGAACTCCAACGGTCGTCTTCTCTTGTCAGCATAACTCTTCTGTCGACTTTGAGCAGTGAGAAGTTTCTGTTGAATCACCTTAATCTTTTGAGTCGTCTCATCCACAAGTTCTGGACCTATTAAAATTCGCTCATTCAATTCCGTCCAGCAAATAGGAGATCTACATTTTCTTCCATACAAAGCCTCATAAGGTGCCATCTCAATGCTGGAGTGATAACTATTGTTATATGCAAACTCCGCAAGATGAAGATGATCGTCCCAACTTCCTTTTAGTTCGATTGCACAAGCCCGCAACATGTCTTCCAGAGTTTGAATAGTCCTCTCAGTCTGCCCATCAGTTTGAGGATGATAAGCGGTACTATAACTCATCCGAGTTCCCATAGCATTCTGCAATGCTTTCCAAAATCGTGAAGTGAATCGTGGATCACGATCAGATACGATGCTATTCGGTATCCCATGCAATCTGACAATCTCCTTCATGTAGATCTTTGCTAGTCTCTCCAATGAGTATTCTGCTGCAATTGCTAGAAAATGAGCTGACTTAGTTAACCTATCGACAATTACCCAAATGGCATTATGTCCGGATGTCGTTAGAGGAAGCCCCATGATGAAATCCATAGAGATGCTGTCCCATTTCCACTCTGGGATATCCAAATTCTTTAATAATCCAGGAGGTTTCCGATGTTCGATCTTGACTTTCTGACAAGTCAAACAACAAGTGACAAAGTCAGTCACATCTTTCTTCATGCCCCGCCACCACCAATTCCGCTTGAGATCATGATACATCTTGGTTGCTCCGGGATGGATAGTGTATTTACTCCGATGTGCCTCCTCTAGTATGAGCTTTTTTATTTCTCCATCATTAGGTATGCACACTTTTCCTTTATACCTTAATATCCCATCTCTATCGATCCCAAATTTCGATTCTTTTCCTTCTTCAATATCTTCCCTCACGTTTAATAGATACTCATCTTCGAGCTGAGCGAATTTAATCTCTTTCCAAATTGTGCTTTCAATAGTTAATGCTTCCATGGTAGCGACCAAACCTGACATTACATCAATAGATGTACTTGGTATCTCCTCGAGTAATTTATGTTCTCTGATCATCATCTGGGCTACATGGATTGTCTTTCTACTTAAGGCATCTGCTACAACGTTCGCCTTTCCTGGATGATACTTCAATTCGAAGTCGTAGTCCTTGATAAACTCCATCCATCTCCTCTGTCGCATGTTGAGCTCCTTTTGGTCGAACAGGTACTTCAGACTTTTGTGGTCACTATAAACCTCGAACTTTGAACCGTAGAGGTGATGCCTCCAAATCTTCAGAGCAAATACTACTGCTGCCAGTTCTAAGTCGTGAGTAGGATAATTCCCTTCATGTGGCCTTAACTGTCGAGAAGCATAAGCTACTACCCTACCATTTTGCATTAATACACACCCAAGACCTTTCTTGGAAGCATCTGTGTACAAAGTAAAGGTCTGAGCAGGATCTGGAATTATAAGTACTGGTGCCGTAGTCAACTTAGTCTTCAAATTTTGAAAAGCTGCTTCACACTTTTCGTCCCATACATATGGTTGACCCTTCCTAGTTAACTTTGTCAAAGGCATAGCTATTTGCGAAAAGCCCTTGATAAATCTCCTATAATAGCCAGCTAGACCTAGAAAACTCCTGATCTCAGTCACGGACTTTGGTCGTTCCCATTGGAGAACTGCTTCAACTTTAGTACGGTCCACTGCAACACCTTCAGCCGATACGACATGGCCTAGGAATTTTACTTCCTTCAACCAAAATTCGCACTTAGACAGTTTCGCATAGAGCTTGTGCTCCTTCAACACTTGTAGCACGATTCTAAGGTGCTCTTTATGCTCTTCTTCATCCTTAGAGTAGATAAGGATGTCGTCAATGAAAACCACTACAAATTTATCTAGATATGGTCGGAAAATTCTATTCATGTAATCCATGAATACTGCTGGAGCATTTGTTAGCCCAAATGGCATAACAAGAAATTCATAATGGCCATATCTAGTTCTGAATGCAGTTTTTGAGACATCTTCCGATTTGACTCTCAGTTGGTGATAACCTGATCTGAGGTCGATCTTGGAGAATATGGATGCTCCCTTCAACTGATCAAGTAGATCGTCGATCCTGGGTAAAGGATATTTATTCTTTATAGTCACTTTATTCAACTGGCGATAGTCAATGCATAGTCTCAGGCTCCCATCTTTCTTCTTCACAAAGAGTACGGGCGATCCCCAAGGAGATACACTGGGTCTGATAAAACCCTTTTCTAACAATTCTTCGATCTGCTTCTTCAATTCTGCTAGTTCTGATGGAGACATTCGGTAAGGAGCCTTAGATATAGGTTCTGTTCCAGGTACGAGATCAATAGAAAATTCTACTTCTCTCTCTGGGGGTAAACCTGTCATTTCTTTCGGAAATACTTCCGGAAATTCTTTCACCACTTCAATGTTCTCTATCCCTTCCTCCACTTCTGCTTGAATGGAGAAAAACACCATGTACGCAAGACAACCATGATGAACAGGCTTTTCATCTTGTACTATAGACAACAATTGTGGTCTACTATGACTCATAGAGTCATCCGCAAGAGAGATAGTCTTCCTCTTGCAGTCAAGGATGATGTCATTAGCTGACAACCAATCCATTCCTATTATTACATCGATACCCTTCGTGGGTAAACAAACAAGGTCTATATTTGAGATCCTATTATCAATCTCAATCGTACAATTTAAGCAAGCCCTAGAAGTTTTTACTGAAGCTCCCGCCGGTGTAGAAATAATCATATAATAAGGCAATTCACTCACTCTTAAATTCAATCGAGGCACACAGTCGTATGATATAAAAGAGTGTGTGGCACCAGAATCAAATAAGGCTTCTACTTCAAGACCTTGGAGTTTGAGGATACCTTTAATCAGATTTGGTGAAGCACTTGCCTCCTGATGTGATAGTGCAAACACTTTCCCTGGCACTGCAGTTCTAGCATCCTTGGCTCCTCGAGGCTCCTCCTCACAGAATCTGGAAATGTGTCCTGGCTTTCCACAGTTGAAACACGTCATACATGGTCCTTGGTGTATCCTTCCACACTTGGCACACATCTGATTGTTGGCGGTGCTTGCAGCAGGAGCTGTGGATCCCCTATATGAACTCTGACCTCCACTGAAGTGACTCCTTTGAGGTCCTTTGAATTGACTCCTCGGTGGTCTGCTGAAATGACTTCTTTGGGGTCCAGTAAAATAACTCCTCGATGGTCCACCAAAGTGATTTCTGGATGGTTGGCTAAACCGCGTATTACTGAAGTTGTGACTCTGCTTCTTAGTAACTCCTCCCGTTGGTCTCATGAGGTGTGTAGATCTGGCCTGAAAACCCTTCATCTTCTCAGCTTCCTCTTCTCGTTTGTTCCTTGCTATCGTGCGCAGTTTGTCGCATATTTCTTCAAAATCCCTTGTTTCATCAAGGAACGGTGATAGAGCTGTTTTTAGGTCTGGTCTAGCTTTTTCAACCAATCGAGCACTCAACCATTTAGAGTTGTTCTGTGAATATCCGCAGAATTTAGACAACTCCAAAAAGCGAGTAATAAATTCGTCTTCATGTAATTCCCCTTGCCTGAATGTGAGGAATTCAGTTTCTTTCTCTATTCTGATTGAAGGGGAAAAGTAATAATTTTCGAACTTTTCCTTAAACTCTTCCCACGTCATCTCAGCATTCCCTTTTGTTTTGGTGCTTTCCCACCATTCTTCAGCTGCTTTCCGCAACAATTGTTCAGCAACCATCACCTTTTGTTGTGAGCTAATCTCGATAACTCTGAAAATCTTTTCTACACGCTTCAGCCACTCCAGTGCTGCAATCGGATCTAGCTTCCCCTCGAACATCGGTGGAGTAAACTTCCGAAATTTTTCCCAAACCTCAGTAATAGGTAAGGGATGATACTGAGAATGAGAACCGCTACTACCTCCATCTTCAGTGCGAGAATGACTTCCTCCCCTAGATTGATGGTCAGAAGGTGTGACTTCCAGAGCCTTCTCCTTTCCTTCCTTACCACCTTGGCCTCTTCCTTTTGCTAGTTCATCCTCGTGTCTATTCACTTTCTCTCTCATCTCCAGGATGACGTCTCGTAATTCTGCCAAAAGGGCATTGTTATCCTGAGGATGGGGACCATCTTGATGCGGAGGGAGACTTCTTTGGGATGGAGCAGAGGTTGAATTAGTTCTTCGAGTTCTTGCCATTATCTCCTCCTATGATTAATACTATAAGGACACTAAACAAATAAAAATAGCTAAATAAATTCTAAATCTAACAAAGGGAAGTGCTCATGTTATGATATTTAATTTGCCACGAACTTTTAAATTTTTTTTTTTTGAAGAAATCACTTTAGAAAATAAACAAAATTGCCATGGAACCTTTGGCTCTGATACCAAAAATGTAACACCACAATTTTAATACCCAAAAACTCGATCAAAATATTAAAAATTCCTTCAAAAGGTTTAACAATATCCAAATCTTCTTACAACATTACCATTTTGAACAAAAACCCGTAATACATAATCAGAATAAATTTCAGAAAATATTTCAGAGTTCAGTACAAAACGGAAGTCTTAGGTTCATGGCAAATATAATAACATAACATAATCTATTGGAGATCAAAAGAGCTTCCAGAGCTCACTCCATAGGTGCCTTCCCTTGCTCTCTACTAGAATAATCACCTGAAAAATGTTAATATGGGATGAGATTCCACGTCTCAGTAACTACTGAATATTTCTACCTTACACGAGCAAATTACATATGACAAGAATAAATAATGTGAATTTAATATACTCAGATATTTTTAGATATACTGTTGTTCACAACAAATGCCTTTACAAAATACTCATCATTCTTTATTGAATAATTCAGAAATGCACTATGCAGTATGCAGCCTCCCTTATATCCCCTTCCAACCGTATACCGCTGACTGGAACCATAGGCTAACATATAGTCCAATAGAAACTCATTCATTTGACTGGATGGTTTCAAGCTCACCAAAACTTAAGATATACCCGGCCAAAGGTATAGAGCTTAAATCTGGACTATGGCTCCCCTCCTTTAAAATAACAACTAAGGAGGTGTCACATGTCCCACATCTCCAATGAAATCCCGGCCAGAGGAAAACATGGAAGATGGGGCCCTGAAAAGTACCATCCACTGTGCACCGAGTGGTGGCATAAACAATTCTTATCATTCAATTCCCTCCTTACTCCACCCATCACAATACAACCGCCATGATGAATGTATTTACTAAAAAAATAATGCATTATTATACCATTATATACATTGATATGCGTATTTATGAATAGTAAAATACTATGCGTATCTGTGAATAGTAAAATACTATGCGTATCTGTGAATAGTAAAATACTATGCGTATCTGTGAATAGTAAAATACGGTATATACATGAATAGTAAAATAAGTAGTAAATACGGTATACGTGAATAGTAACATGAATAGTAAATACGGTATACGTGAATAGTAACATGAATAGTAAATACGGTATACGTGAATAGTAACATGAATAGTAAATACGGTATACGTGAATAGTGAAAATGAATAGTAAATACGGTATATGTGAATAGTAACGTACGTTTAAATAGTACCTCTACAGATTTGTAAGTCAAAGTTCCCACACCAGATCTTAAAACCATAAATATTTTCTAAATATTCTTGCCAAAATAGTAAACAAACAAATTTATAATCATACATAATTCACAAGTATAAGGAAGAATATTCAGAGTTACCTGTTACTTGCTAATACCCGAATCACCAACCAGCTATTATAACTCTCAAGCAAATATCTCTCTACTCTCTCTCTCTCTCTCTCTACCTCTCTCTATGGCTCTTAGAAGTTGTGAAGAATGAAATGAAATGGAAGGTCTATTTATAGTTGGAAAATGGGTCATTAGGCGTAATTTTTATAAAATTATAAAAATATAAAAAAAAAGAGCACGAGGTGCTCCTCGTGGTTCCTTCCTTCCTTTCTTTCTTTTTTTTAAATAAATTATAAAAAAGTATGTGGGTCCCGCGGAATTTAAAATTCCCACGAGGCGCACCACGAGGGAAAGGCTGCTGGTGGGAAAATTATTTGGCGTGGGTCCTACGTATTTTCAAATAATGAGTACGTATTTATAAATAGTAAATACCGTATTTTTAAATAGTAAATACGTATTTGTAAATAGTAAAAATGTATACGTGAATAGTAAATACTATTCACGGGTCCCACAAAATACTAATTTCAAATTTATCACTTTCTGAAAATAGAGCCTACTAGTCTTCCCAAAATAGGTTTATGTTCAAGATATTAGATTCAAAATTCAGGATGGAGAAAAACACCATGTACGCAAGACAACCATGATGAACAGGCTTTTCATCTTGTACTATAGACAACAATTGTGGTCTACTATGACTCATAGAGTCATCCGCAAGAGAGATAGTCTTCCTCTTGCAGTCAAGGATGATGTCATTAGCTGACAACCAATCCATTCCTATTATTACATCGATACCCTTCGTGGGTAAACAAACAAGGTCTATATTTGAGATCCTATTATCAATCTCAATCGTACAATTTAAGCAAGCCCTAGAAGTTTTTACTGAAGCTCCCGCCGGTGTAGAAATAATCATATAATAAGGCAATTCACTCACTCTTAAATTCAATCGAGGCACACAGTCGTATGATATAAAAGAGTGTGTGGCACCAGAATCAAATAAGGCTTCTACTTCAAGACCTTGGAGTTTGAGGATACCTTTAATCAGATTTGGTGAAGCACTTGCCTCCTGATGTGATAGTGCAAACACTTTCCCTGGCACTGCAGTTCTAGCATCCTTGGCTCCTCGAGGCTCCTCCTCACAGAATCTGGAAATGTGTCCTGGCTTTCCACAGTTGAAACACGTCATACATGGTCCTTGGTGTATCCTTCCACACTTGGCACACATCTGATTGTTGGCGGTGCTTGCAGCAGGAGCTGTGGATCCCCTATATGAACTCTGACCTCCACTGAAGTGACTCCTTTGAGGTCCTTTGAATTGACTCCTCGGTGGTCTGCTGAAATGACTTCTTTGGGGTCCAGTAAAATAACTCCTCGATGGTCCACCAAAGTGATTTCTGGATGGTTGGCTAAACCGCGTATTACTGAAGTTGTGACTCTGCTTCTTAGTAACTCCTCCCGTTGGTCTCATGAGGTGTGTAGATCTGGCCTGAAAACCCTTCATCTTCTCAGCTTCCTCTTCTCGTTTGTTCCTTGCTATCGTGCGCAGTTTGTCGCATATTTCTTCAAAATCCCTTGTTTCATCAAGGAACGGTGATAGAGCTGTTTTTAGGTCTGGTCTAGCTTTTTCAACCAATCGAGCACTCAACCATTTAGAGTTGTTCTGTGAATATCCGCAGAATTTAGACAACTCCAAAAAGCGAGTAATAAATTCGTCTTCATGTAATTCCCCTTGCCTGAATGTGAGGAATTCAGTTTCTTTCTCTATTCTGATTGAAGGGGAAAAGTAATAATTTTCGAACTTTTCCTTAAACTCTTCCCACGTCATCTCAGCATTCCCTTTTGTTTTGGTGCTTTCCCACCATTCTTCAGCTGCTTTCTGCAACAATTGTTCAGCAACCATCACCTTTTGTTGTGAGCTAATCTCGATAACTCTGAAAATCTTTTCTACACGCTTCAGCCACTCCAGTGCTGCAATCGGATCTAGCTTCCCCTCGAACATCGGTGGAGTAAACTTCCGAAATTTTTCCCAAACCTCAGTAATAGGTAAGGGATGATACTGAGAATGAGAACCGCTACTACCTCCATCTTCAGTGCGAGAATGACTTCCTCCCCTAGATTGATGGTCAGAAGGTGTGACTTCCAGAGCCTTCTCCTTTCCTTCCTTACCACCTTGGCCTCTTCCTTTTGCTAGTTCATCCTCGTGTCTATTCACTTTCTCTCTCATCTCCAGGATGACGTCTCGTAATTCTGCCAAAAGGGCATTGTTATCCTGAGGATGGGGACCATCTTGATGCGGAGGGAGACTTCTTTGGGATGGAGCAGAGGTTGAATTAGTTCTTCGAGTTCTTGCCATTATCTCCTCCTATGATTAATACTATAAGGACACTAAACAAATAAAAATAGCTAAATAAATTCTAAATCTAACAAAGGGAAGTGCTCATGTTATGACCCCTGTAAGAGTAGGAACCCTGAGAAAATATGAGTAAGTTTTGCCTAGGTTCCAAATACCTAAGAGATAGTTCCTTAACAGAACCATACGAAAGCTGGAAACCTCAGTAGCCACCAGGTTATGGTCTCAAGGTGGGACCAAGAACCATAGAGATGTTAGTGGCTAATAGATTCCCTATAAAGTAAGTGGCTACCCGATAGGGAAAATTGAGTTAAGAATTATGCTTGGAGCTAAATGGAAAGTGAAAGTCCACAAATAGAATGACCCTAGATAAGATGGCAGACATAGAAACAACGGTTTATGAAACTACTAAAGGATAGGAACCTGTTAAGATTTGAGTTCTCATTATAATGATTCAAAGACGATCACTGGCGCTACTTATGGAAAGTTTAATCGGAGAAGGATACCTACGGGGAGTTCTGATCAAGGAGGTTTACCTACAGAGGATGCTAACTGGAAAAGCTGACTGGTCTGAGAAGACTAAGTGAAGCGCCGAGTAATGTGCCGTAGAGCAGAGCCACCGTGACGACGAACCGTAGAGTGGAGCCGCCGTGACAACGAACCATAAAGTAGAGTTACCAGTGCATCGGTTCTCAAGGTAAGTACATTATAATGAATCTCACATTGAATAGGTTCCCTAGAGAAAAGACTGTTGTAACTTAGTATATCGTCATGGTTTGCTCCAGTGCTATACAGCATATATTGTGTTTATAGGCTAGCAGAAGCCCATAGTTGTCAGACAACGAATATGAGAAGTTTTCAGAAAATTTTGTGAGATCCGAGGATAGCGAACGATGTTTGAAATAGCTGGAAGATTAAAGTAGAACAAACTAAGTATTTTATGGATAGTTTGAGTAGCCAAGGACAGAGGTTCCAATGCGTGTAGTTAGTGATGACCTTCTAATGTTAGTTGTCTGATTCCTAAGTAAGGTTTAAAAAAATTGAATTTTTGAACTTGCCAAGACACTTGCTGTATTTGAAATTGATTTGTTCGCACATGTGGATTTTTGAAACAGAGTTTTCAAATGAAATGTTTTCAACAGAATTTGAGACCACAGTGATGGTTATTTTGAACAGATGTCTTATATAAAGGGGTTTTTGTTAAAACCCAAAGTTTGAAATTGAGTTTTCAACTATGTTGTGGTAAAGTCAGTACAAAACTAGAAGGACAGAAGCTGTTGTAGATGTACACAGTTTGCTGGGTCTGCCAGATGTTTTAAAATGTTTGAAATCGCTGGCCTATGATAAAGGTTCTTTTGAAACAAAAAGTTTTTGGAGGGATTTTTTTTGAGAAAATGGAAAACGCACCAGCAGTAAACGCACCCAATCCATGGTATTTCGTTGAGGGCGTATGTTTTGATTAGTACAACCTGACTGTCTATGACTGGACTGAGTTCCGCTAGATAGGGTTGCTACTGTATGTGCCAGTGTGAACACTGGGTCTCCTAAGAAAGGGGCGGAGGTTCTCCCACATTGTTGATAGTACTGTTGAGACTGGATTCGAGGATTGGGGTAAGGCGCTCACTGTACCAAATGGTTAAAATGATGGTGTGTACTCTCAATTGTAAAATTTTGTGAAATAAATTAGCTCCCTCAAAGATATGTGCCGGTAATAAAAGTTTTTGAAAATGATCCGGCAGTGAAAAATGTTTTCACGAATTTGTGATGGCAGCGATTAAGTTTAAAAAATGTTATAGCACTATTACTTTGTGGTATAGTGCAGATTGTGAAATGTACTGAAACCACGGAAATTTTTCATGTTTGAAAATTTGAAAATGAGACAAGAAAATAATTTTGGGTAGCAATGACATGATTGTCGACGCTATCGTGTTGAAAAGAAAAGCAGTGTAATTGGGAATTATGGTACAGGAACAGCAACTATTAGAAAGGTTTGGAATACTGAATTAGTTAAGTCAAATAATAGCTTTGGATTCTTTTTACCAATTTTCTTGTGACATTCATGATAGGAGAAGAATGGGTTAATCAAAATATTCAAGTGATTGATAATGAGGATTTATGATTTGAGGATGTGATTGAGATTAAATTTCAGAGCCGCGTAGCGGAAGATGGTAAGTAGAAAATTTATTGAATATTGGATTCCGGAGTCAGATTCGAAGGAAGTCCGTATACGTGAATAGTGCCGTATACGTGAATAGTACCGTATACATGAATAGTGCCGTATACGTGAATAGTACCGTATACATGAATAGTGTCGTATACATGAATAGTAAATTACTATTCACACCGAACGGAGGTACGGACGCGTATTGTAACCTTAACTCTGATGCTTATGGTATGCTTATATGTGATAGATAGTCTGAAATTCTGTTTTTGAAAATTAATCATACACATACAACTTGATACGGGTTATAGTCTTGATAACGCCGTTATGTTTTCCTAGCGCTGAGGACACGGATGTACACCGTGGCACTGGTGAATAGTGCAGACTATAATAACATGCATATTGCAGTGGCTGTGTTATGTTATTATGTGAATATGAGAATAATGTATGTGATTATTGCTGTTTTGACATGAATATCTGTCATACATATTTGGTACATAAGCATGAGGTTAACCGTTACCTGATACCAAAAATGTAACACCACAATTTTAATACCCAAAAACTCGATCAAAATATTAAAAATTCCTTCAAAAGGTTTAACAATATCCAAATCTTCTTACAACATTACCATTTTGAACAAAAACCCGTAATACATAATCAGAATAAATTTCAGAAAATATTTCAGAGTTCAGTACAAAACGGAAGTCTTAGGTTCATGGCAAATATAATAACATAACATAATCTATTGGAGATCAAAAGAGCTTCCAGAGCTCACTCCATAGGTGCCTTCCCTTGCTCTCTACTAGAATAATCACCTGAAAAATGTTAATATGGGATGAGATTCCACGTCTCAGTAACTACTGAATATTTCTACCTTACACGAGCAAATTACATATGACAAGAATAAATAATGTGAATTTAATATACTCAGATATTTTTAGATATACCGTTGTTCACAACAAATGCCTTTACAAAATACTCATCATTCTTTATTGAATAATTCAGAAATGCACTATGCAGTATGCAGCCTCCCTTATATCCCCTTCCAACCGTATACCGCTGACTGGAACCATAGGCTAACATATAGTCCAATAGAAACTCATTCATTTGACTGGATGGTTTCAAGCTCACCAAAACTTAAGATATACCCGGCCAAAGGTATAGAGCTTAAATCTGGACTATGGCTCCCCTCCTTTAAAATAACAACTAAGGAGGTGTCACATGTCCCACATCTCCAATGAAATCCCGGCCAGAGGAAAACATGGAAGATGGGGCCCTGAAAAGTACCATCCACTGTGCACCGAGTGGTGGCATAAACAATTCTTATCATTCAATTCCCTCCTTACTCCACCCATCACAATACAACCGCCATGATGAATGTATTTACTAAAAAAATAATGCATTATTATACCATTATATACATTGATATGCGTATTTATGAATAGTAAAATACTATGCGTATCTGTGAATAGTAAAATACTATGCGTATCTGTGAATAGTAAAATACTATGCGTATCTGTGAATAGTAAAATACGGTATATACATGAATAGTAAAATAAGTAGTAAATACGGTATACGTGAATAGTAACATGAATAGTAAATACGGTATACGTGAATAGTAACATGAATAGTAAATACGGTATACGTGAATAGTAACATGAATAGTAAATACGGTATACGTGAATAGTGAAAATGAATAGTAAATATGGTATATGTGAATAGTAACGTACGTTTAAATAGTACCTCTACAGATTTGTAAGTCAAAGTTCCCACACCAGATCTTAAAACCATAAATATTTTCTAAATATTCTTGCCAAAATAGTAAACAAACAAATTTATAATCATACATAATTCACAAGTATAAGGAAGAATATTCAGAGTTACCTATTACTTGCTAATACCCGAATCACCAACCAGCTATTATAACTCTCAAGCAAATATCTCTCTACTCTCTCTCTCTCTCTCTCTACCTCTCTCTATGGCTCTTAGAAGTTGTGAAGAATGAAATGAAATGGAAGGTCTATTTATAGTTGGAAAATGGGTCATTAGGCGTAATTTTTATAAAATTATAAAAATATAAAAAAAAAGAGCACGAGGTGCTCCTCGTGGTTCCTTCCTTCCTTTCTTTCTTTTTTTTAAATAAATTATAAAAAAGTATGTGGGTCCCGCGGAATTTAAAATTCCCACGAGGCGCACCACGAGGGAAAGGCTGCTGGTGGGAAAATTATTTGGCGTGGGTCCTACGTATTTTCAAATAATGAGTACGTATTTATAAATAGTAAATACCGTATTTTTAAATAGTAAATACGTATTTGTAAATAGTAAAAATGTATACGTGAATAGTAAATACTATTCACGGGTCCCACAAAATACTAATTTCAAATTTATCACTTTCTGAAAATAGAGCCTACTAGTCTTCCCAAAATAGGTTTATGTTCAAGATATTAGATTCAAAATTCAGGATGTTACATTTCTCCCCTCCTAAAAGAAAATTTTGTCCTCAAAATTTCGCTATAATAAGAATTCTAACCTATTTAAATAAATGAGGATAGGTTTGTCGCATGCTCTCCTCCGTTTCCCAAGTAGCATCTCCGGGAGCCATTCCTTTCCACTCGACCTTTACAAGTCTAATGGTCTTGTTTCTTAATCTCTTGTCCCTTGCATCAACAATCCGCTCCGGCTCGGCTTTATACGTCATGTTATCCTTGAGTTCTACCTCTTCTACTTCTATAATGTGGGAAGGATCCGGTTGGTATTTCTTCAGTTGCGATACATGAAAGACATTGTGAAGATTCGCAAGCTGTGGAGGTAAAGCAATTCTGTAAGCTACCGGTCCAATTTTCTCCAAAATCTCATAAGGACCCATAAAACGAGGTGAAAGCTTCTTTGCTCGTATTGCTCTACCAATGCCAGTCATTGGTGTGACTCTTAAGAATACATGTTCGCCCACCATGAACTCCAACGGTCGTCTTCTCTTGTCAGCATAACTCTTCTGTCGACTTTGAGCAGTGAGAAGTTTCTGTTGAATCACCTTAATCTTTTGAGTCGTCTCATCCACAAGTTCTGGACCTATTAAAATTCGCTCATTCAATTCCGTCCAGCAAATAGGAGATCTACATTTTCTTCCATACAAAGCCTCATAAGGTGCCATCTCAATGCTGGAGTGATAACTATTGTTATATGCAAACTCCGCAAGATGAAGATGATCGTCCCAACTTCCTTTTAGTTCGATTGCACAAGCCCGCAACATGTCTTCCAGAGTTTGAATAGTCCTCTCAGTCTGCCCATCAGTTTGAGGATGATAAGCGGTACTATAACTCATCCGAGTTCCCATAGCATTCTGCAATGCTTTCCAAAATCGTGAAGTGAATCGTGGATCACGATCAGATACGATGCTATTCGGTATCCCATGCAATCTGACAATCTCCTTCATGTAGATCTTTGCTAGTCTCTCCAATGAGTATTCTGCTGCAATTGCTAGAAAATGAGCTGACTTAGTTAACCTATCGACAATTACCCAAATGGCATTATGTCCGGATGTCGTTAGAGGAAGCCCCATGATGAAATCCATAGAGATGCTGTCCCATTTCCACTCTGGGATATCCAAATTCTTTAATAATCCAGGAGGTTTCCGATGTTCGATCTTGACTTTCTGACAAGTCAAACAACAAGTGACAAAGTCAGTCACATCTTTCTTCATGCCCCGCCACCACCAATTCCGCTTGAGATCATGATACATCTTGGTTGCTCCGGGATGGATAGTGTATTTACTCCGATGTGCCTCCTCTAGTATGAGCTTTTTTATTTCTCCATCATTAGGTATGCACACTTTTCCTTTATACCTTAATATCCCATCTCTATCGATCCCAAATTTCGATTCTTTTCCTTCTTCAATATCTTCCCTCACGTTTAATAGATACTCATCTTCGAGCTGAGCGAATTTAATCTCTTTCCAAATTGTGCTTTCAATAGTTAATGCTTCCATGGTAGCGACCAAACCTGACATTACATCAATAGATGTACTTGGTATCTCCTCGAGTAATTTATGTTCTCTGATCATCATCTGGGCTACATGGATTGTCTTTCTACTTAAGGCATCTGCAACAACGTTCTCCTTTCCTGGATGATACTTCAATTCGAAGTCGTAGTCCTTGATAAACTCCATCCATCTCCTCTGTCGCATGTTGAGCTCCTTTTGGTCGAACAGGTACTTCAGACTTTTGTGGTCACTATAAACCTCGAACTTTGAACCGTAGAGGTGATGCCTCCAAATCTTCAGAGCAAATACTACTGCTGCCAGTTCTAAGTCGTGAGTAGGATAATTCCCTTCATGTGGCCTTAACTGTCGAGAAGCATAAGCTACTACCCTACCATTTTGCATTAATACACACCCAAGACCTTTCTTGGAAGCATCTGTGTACAAAGTAAAGGTCTGAGCAGGATCTGGAATTATAAGTACTGGTGCCGTAGTCAACTTAGTCTTCAAATTTTGAAAAGCTGCTTCACACTTTTCGTCCCATACATATGGTTGACCCTTCCTAGTTAACTTTGTCAAAGGCATAGCTATTTGCGAAAAGCCCTTGATAAATCTCCTATAATAGCCAGCTAGACCTAGAAAACTCCTGATCTCAGTCACGGACTTTGGTCGTTCCCATTGGAGAACTGCTTCAACTTTAGTACGGTCCACTGCAACACCTTCAGCCGATACGACATGGCCTAGGAATTTTACTTCCTTCAACCAAAATTCGCACTTAGACAGTTTCGCATAGAGCTTGTGCTCCTTCAACACTTGTAGCACGATTCTAAGGTGCTCTTTATGCTCTTCTTCATCCTTAGAGTAGATAAGGATGTCGTCAATGAAAACCACTACAAATTTATCTAGATATGGTCGGAAAATTCTATTCATGTAATCCATGAATACTGCTGGAGCATTTGTTAGCCCAAATGGCATAACAAGAAATTCATAATGGCCATATCTAGTTCTGAATGCAGTTTTTGAGACATCTTCCGATTTGACTCTCAGTTGGTGATAACCTGATCTGAGGTCGATCTTGGAGAATATGGATGCTCCCTTCAACTGATCAAGTAGATCGTCGATCCTGGGTAAAGGATATTTATTCTTTATAGTCACTTTATTCAACTGGCGATAGTCAATGCATAGTCTCAGGCTCCCATCTTTCTTCTTCACAAAGAGTACGGGCGATCCCCAAGGAGATACACTGGGTCTGATAAAACCCTTTTCTAACAATTCTTCGATCTGCTTCTTCAATTCTGCTAGTTCTGATGGAGACATTCGGTAAGGAGCCTTAGATATAGGTTCTGTTCCAGGTACGAGATCAATAGAAAATTCTACTTCTCTCTCTGGGGGTAAACCTGTCATTTCTTTCGGAAATACTTCCGGAAATTCTTTCACCACTTCAATGTTCTCTATCCCTTCCTCCACTTCTGCTTGAATGGAGAAAAACACCATGTACGCAAGACAACCATGATGAACAGGCTTTTCATCTTGTACTATAGACAACAATTGTGGTCTACTATGACTCATAGAGTCATCCGCAAGAGAGATAGTCTTCCTCTTGCAGTCAAGGATGATGTCATTAGCTGACAACCAATCCATTCCTATTATTACATCGATACCCTTCGTGGGTAAACAAACAAGGTCTATATTTGAGATCCTATTATCAATCTCAATCGTACAATTTAAGCAAGCCCTAGAAGTTTTTACTGAAGCTCCCGCCGGTGTAGAAATAATCATATAATAAGGCAATTCACTCACTCTTAAATTCAATCGAGGCACACAGTCGTATGATATAAAAGAGTGTGTGGCACCAGAATCAAATAAGGCTTCTACTTCAAGACCTTGGAGTTTGAGGATACCTTTAATCAGATTTGGTGAAGCACTTGCCTCCTGATGTGATAGTGCAAACACTTTCCCTGGCACTGCAGTTCTAGCATCCTTGGCTCCTCGAGGCTCCTCCTCACAGAATCTGGAAATGTGTCCTGGCTTTCCACAGTTGAAACACGTCATACATGGTCCTTGGTGTATCCTTCCACACTTGGCACACATCTGATTGTTGGCGGTGCTTGCAGCAGGAGCTGTGGATCCCCTATATGAACTCTGACCTCCACTGAAGTGACTCCTTTGAGGTCCTTTGAATTGACTCCTCGGTGGTCTGCTGAAATGACTTCTTTGGGGTCCAGTAAAATAACTCCTCGATGGTCCACCAAAGTGATTTCTGGATGGTTGGCTAAACCGCGTATTACTGAAGTTGTGACTCTGCTTCTTAGTAACTCCTCCCGTTGGTCTCATGAGGTGTGTAGATCTGGCCTGAAAACCCTTCATCTTCTCAGCTTCCTCTTCTCGTTTGTTCCTTGCTATCGTGCGCAGTTTGTCGCATATTTCTTCAAAATCCCTTGTTTCATCAAGGAACGGTGATAGAGCTGTTTTTAGGTCTGGTCTAGCTTTTTCAACCAATCGAGCACTCAACCATTTAGAGTTGTTCTGTGAATATCCGCAGAATTTAGACAACTCCAAAAAGCGAGTAATAAATTCGTCTTCATGTAATTCCCCTTGCCTGAATGTGAGGAATTCAGTTTCTTTCTCTATTCTGATTGAAGGGGAAAAGTAATAATTTTCGAACTTTTCCTTAAACTCTTCCCACGTCATCTCAGCATTCCCTTTTGTTTTGGTGCTTTCCCACCATTCTTCAGCTGCTTTCTGCAACAATTGTTCAGCAACCATCACCTTTTGTTGTGAGCTAATCTCGATAACTCTGAAAATCTTTTCTACACGCTTCAGCCACTCCAGTGCTGCAATCGGATCTAGCTTCCACAAAATACTAATTTCAAATTTAATTCACGTATACCGTATTTACTATTCATGTTACTATTCACGTATACCGTATTTACTACTTATTTTACTATTCATGTATATACCGTATTTTACTATTCACAGATACGCATAGTATTTTACTATTCACAGATACGCATAGTATTTTACTATTCACAGATACGCATAGTATTTTACTATTCATAAATACGCATATCAAAGATGATCTGATATGCGTATTTATAAATAATGCATTATTATACCATTATATACATTGATATGCGTATTTATGAATAGTAAAATACTATGCGTATCTGTGAATAGTAAAATACTATGCGTATCTGTGAATAGTAAAATACTATGCGTATCTGTGAATAGTAAAATACGGTATATACATGAATAGTAAAATAAGTAGTAAATACGGTATACGTGAATAGTAACATGAATAGTAAATACGGTATACGTGAATAGTAACATGAATAGTAAATACGGTATACGTGAATAGTAACATGAATAGTAAATACGGTATACGTGAATAGTGAAAATGAATAGTAAATACGGTATATGTGAATAGTAACGTACGTTTAAATAGTACCTCTACAGATTTGTAAGTCAAAGTTCCCACACCAGATCTTAAAACCATAAATATTTTCTAAATATTCTTGCCAAAATAGTAAACAAACAAATTTATAATCATACATAATTCACAAGTATAAGGAAGAATATTCAGAGTTACCTGTTACTTGCTAATACCCGAATCACCAACCAGCTATTATAACTCTCAAGCAAATATCTCTCTACTCTCTCTCTCTCTCTCTCTACTCTCTCTATTCGGATCTGGTTGTTCACTGTATCAGGTAGTAATAAAGATGCCTAAGGGTTGAGGATGAATTCCTAAGTAGAAAGGTTAGAATCTCCAGTGCGATGGTAATAGATTGAGCCGGAAGGCCAATATGTGTTAAGCCAAAAGGCTAAATAAATCAGGCAGTGAGGCCTGTGTAACCGAGTACTGTGAGAATAGATCAGCAAGTCCTGTAATTTAGTGCTATACCTGGGTATAAGATTGAGACATTGAATAGTAGGGTGCGTGCTATTTAAGTTTGCATAAGGAAGGAATAGACTAGAGGTCTAGATAACCTTTTGATTTTATATTGTCAAATTTCGAGGACGAAATTTATTGAACGGGGGGAGAATTGTAACATCCTGAATTTTGGACCTAAAGACTTGAAAATTAGCCTATTTTTGGAGGACTAATAGACCCTATTTTTGAAAATGAATTTAGAATCAGTATTTTATTGGACATGAATAGTGTTTACTATTCACAAATACGTACATGAATAGTAATTACTATTCACAAATACGTATTCACTTTTTATAAATACGGTATTTAATCGATATTTTGAGAAATATGAAAAGTATTTACTATTTACAAATACGTATTCACTATTCAAAAATACGGTATAAACTATTCCTAAATACGTATTCACTATTTGAAAATACATATTTACTATTCATGCGGGACCCACGTCAAATTATTTCTCCTCGTGAAGTTTGAAAAATTTTGCGCGCGGGACCCACTCAATAATAATATTATTATAATATAATATCTTATACTTTGGAAAATAATAGAAATAAAATTATTTTCAATAAACCGTGAATTAGGTTTTTAAAGTAAGGGTATATTATAAACAAGTGAATTTCTATCTCAGAGTGGGTTATCTCCAAAGTCATTTCCGTAATCGGCGGAATGATTATTGAGATAGGTTGAAACCGATATTTTGAAGCAGGACAGATAGTGGAATCTATAGGAAATAAATCATAACTCAAACTCCTTGAATTAAGTAGTAAACAACTGCACATATTATGAATCAGTGAATTTTTGTTTAGAAGATGGTGTCACCCGAAGTAATTTCTGTAACCGTCAGTGTCCGACTTAAAATCTTCGGCAGGTTACGGAATACCCTAAATAGGATCAAAAATTTAGTTGACCCAGATATTTCTGAAGAGGAAAAATAGAACTTCAAGGCTGTGCTTCCGGATTCTTGAGAATTTCTAATATAACGCGATTAGAACACCGATCAGGGAATCTTTATAGGATAAATGCAAAAGAGTAAGAAAGTGTCATCGTCATGATGACGTCATCGATGACGTAAGCATCTTGATGACGTCATCGATGACGTAAGCAAATGGATTGGACGGTTGAGATGAAGCCATATTTAAAGTCAAGATCCAACGGCCAAAATCTGACCTGATAAAGTATGAATAGTGTCATGCTTTTTCACTATAAATAGAAGCTTCATTTCTTCATTTTCTTCACACCAAACTCAGATCACAACGGTCGAGTTTAATAGAAGAGAGAGAATTCTTAGAGTTTAGAGTGAGAATTTAGAGTAAAGTTCTCGGAGCTGGAGAGAATGAGCAGGAACTTCAAGGGTAAGTTCTTTGGTCTCTAGTCTTAAGATTTGGTAGTTTCTTTTGGTAATTATAGTAGAAATGCCAGATAGAGTTTTTCTGAGTATGCTCTGTGGCTGCAGCTTAGTCTGATCTGTCACATCAGAAAAGAATTATCCTTGGACAGTAAATATTATTTACTGGCACAGTAAAAAATATTTACCGGCACGGTAAAAATATTTTTACTGGTACTATTCACATGAATAGTGAATATCCAACATAGTTTCCGCAAATGCTGAAAATTAATGGTCACTGATAAAAATGATATTATAGGATGTCCGAAGATTCCGGAGTCAGATTCGAAGGAAGTCCGTATACGTGAATAGTGCCGTATACGTGAATAGTACCGTATACATGAATAGTGCCGTATACATGAATAGTAATTTACTATTCACGTGGAAGGAAGGTACGGACGCGTATTGTAACCTTAACTCTGATGCTTATGGTATGCTTATATGTGATAGATAGTCTGAAGTTCTGTTTTTGAAAATTGATCATACACATACAACTTGATACGGGTTATAGTCTTGATAACGCCGTTATGTTTTCCTAGCGCTGAGGACACGGATGTACACCGTGGCACTGGTGAATAGTGCAGACTATAATAACATGCATATTGCAGTGGCTGTGTTATGTTATTATGTGAATATATGAATAATGTATGTGATTATTGCTGTTTTGACATGAATATCTGTCATACATATTTGATACATAAGCATGAGGTTAACCGTTACCTGAGGTTCAATGGGTATTGAACCTCAGCTCTTACTGTAGCTTCAGGATTTTCGGAGTGAACAGAAACAGAAACAAGGGTAAGCAGCAGGCAGAAGGACTAGCTGGAGAAAGTCCTGTAGATATGTATAGTCTTTCGAACTCTTTGTATCAACAAACCAGTACACTACAGTGGTTGAATATCAGTTACTTTGTATTTAAAATCATTTCGTTGCTCAACTCTGGTTAAATTATTTTGAACTCTGATCAAATAATTTCGAAAATGCTTTAGAAAAGTTGGGGTGTTACATTTTGGTATCAGAGCCATAGAGAGAGGTAGAGAGAGAGAGAGAGAGAGTAGAGAGATATTTGCTTGAGAGTTATAATAGCTGGTTGGTGATTCGGGTATTAGCAAGTAACAGGTAACTCTGAATATTCTTCCTTATACTTGTGAATTATGTGCTTTTTGGGACACTTCTCGTATTTGTTGTCTAACAACCGTGGGCTTCTGCTAGCTTATAAACACAATATGTGCTATATAGCACTGGAGCGACTCATGGCAAATATAATAACATAACATAATCTATTGGAGATCAAAAGAGCTTCCAGAGCTCACTCCATAGGTGCCTTCCCTTGCTCTCTACTAGAATAATCACCTGAAAAATGTTAATATGGGATGAGATTCCACGTCTCAGTAACTACTGAATATTTCTACCTTACACGAGCAAATTACATATGACAAGAATAAATAATGTGAATTTAATATACTCAGATATTTTTAGATATACCGTTGTTCACAACAAATGCCTTTACAAAATACTCATCATTCTTTATTGAATAATTCAATATTTGAAAATTGATCATACACATACATCTTAATACGGGTTATAGTCGTGATAATGCCGTTATGTTTTCCTAGCGCTGAGGACACGGATGTACACCGTGGCACTGGAAGATAGTGCAGATTGTAATAACATACATGTTGCAGTGGCCGTGTAATGTTATTATGTGAATATATGAATATTGTATGTGAATAAATGCTGTTTTACCATGGATATCTGTCATACATATTTGATACATAAGCATGAGGTTAACCGTTACCTGAGGTTCAATGGGTATTGAACCTCAGCTCTTACTGTAGCTTCAGGATTTTCGGAGTGAACAGAAACAGAAACAAGGGTAAGCAGCAGGCAGAAGGACTAGCTGGAGAAAGTCCTGTAGATATGTATAGTCTTTCGAACTCTTTGTATCAACAAACCAGTACACTACAGTGGTTGAATATCAGTTACTTTGTATTTAAAATCATTTCGTTGCTCAACTCTGGTTAAATTATTTTGAACTCTGATCAAATAATTTCGAAAATGCTTTAGAAAAGTTGGGGTGTTACATTTTAAGATGAAGATGATCGTCCCAACTTCCTTTTAGTTCGATTGCACAAGCCCGCAACATGTCTTCCAGAGTTTGAATAGTCCTCTCAGTCTGCCCATCAGTTTGAGGATGATAAGCGGTACTATAACTCATCCGAGTTCCCATAGCATTCTGCAATGCTTTCCAAAATCGTGAAGTGAATCGTGGATCACGATCAGATACGATGCTATTCGGTATCCCATGCAATCTGACAATCTCCTTCATGTAGATCTTTGCTAGTCTCTCCAATGAGTATTCTGCTGCAATTGCTAGAAAATGAGCTGACTTAGTTAACCTATCGACAATTACCCAAATGGCATTATGTCCGGATGTCGTTAGAGGAAGCCCCATGATGAAATCCATAGAGATGCTGTCCCATTTCCACTCTGGGATATCCAAATTCTTTAATAATCCAGGAGGTTTCCGATGTTCGATCTTGACTTTCTGACAAGTCAAACAACAAGTGACAAAGTCAGTCACATCTTTCTTCATGCCCCGCCACCACCAATTCCGCTTGAGATCATGATACATCTTGGTTGCTCCGGGATGGATAGTGTATTTACTCCGATGTGCCTCCTCTAGTATGAGCTTTTTTATTTCTCCATCATTAGGTATGCACACTTTTCCTTTATACCTTAATATCCCATCTCTATCGATCCCAAATTTCGATTCTTTTCCTTCTTCAATATCTTCCCTCACGTTTAATAGATACTCATCTTCGAGCTGAGCGAATTTAATCTCTTTCCAAATTGTGCTTTCAATAGTTAATGCTTCCATGGTAGCGACCAAACCTGACATTACATCAATAGATGTACTTGGTATCTCCTCGAGTAATTTATGTTCTCTGATCATCATCTGGGCTACATGGATTGTCTTTCTACTTAAGGCATCTGCTACAACGTTCGCCTTTCCTGGATGATACTTCAATTCGAAGTCGTAGTCCTTGATAAACTCCATCCATCTCCTCTGTCGCATGTTGAGCTCCTTTTGGTCGAACAGGTACTTCAGACTTTTGTGGTCACTATAAACCTCGAACTTTGAACCGTAGAGGTGATGCCTCCAAATCTTCAGAGCAAATACTACTGCTGCCAGTTCTAAGTCGTGAGTAGGATAATTCCCTTCATGTGGCCTTAACTGTCGAGAAGCATAAGCTACTACCCTACCATTTTGCATTAATACACACCCAAGACCTTTCTTGGAAGCATCTGTGTACAAAGTAAAGGTCTGAGCAGGATCTGGAATTATAAGTACTGGTGCCGTAGTCAACTTAGTCTTCAAATTTTGAAAAGCTGCTTCACACTTTTCGTCCCATACATATGGTTGACCCTTCCTAGTTAACTTTGTCAAAGGCATAGCTATTTGCGAAAAGCCCTTGATAAATCTCCTATAATAGCCAGCTAGACCTAGAAAACTCCTGATCTCAGTCACGGACTTTGGTCGTTCCCATTGGAGAACTGCTTCAACTTTAGTACGGTCCACTGCAACACCTTCAGCCGATACGACATGGCCTAGGAATTTTACTTCCTTCAACCAAAATTCGCACTTAGACAGTTTCGCATAGAGCTTGTGCTCCTTCAACACTTGTAGCACGATTCTAAGGTGCTCTTTATGCTCTTCTTCATCCTTAGAGTAGATAAGGATGTCGTCAATGAAAACCACTACAAATTTATCTAGATATGGTCGGAAAATTCTATTCATGTAATCCATGAATACTGCTGGAGCATTTGTTAGCCCAAATGGCATAACAAGAAATTCATAATGGCCATATCTAGTTCTGAATGCAGTTTTTGAGACATCTTCCGATTTGACTCTCAGTTGGTGATAACCTGATCTGAGGTCGATCTTGGAGAATATGGATGCTCCCTTCAACTGATCAAGTAGATCGTCGATCCTGGGTAAAGGATATTTATTCTTTATAGTCACTTTATTCAACTGGCGATAGTCAATGCATAGTCTCAGGCTCCCATCTTTCTTCTTCACAAAGAGTACGGGCGATCCCCAAGGAGATACACTGGGTCTGATAAAACCCTTTTCTAACAATTCTTCGATCTGCTTCTTCAATTCTGCTAGTTCTGATGGAGACATTCGGTAAGGAGCCTTAGATATAGGTTCTGTTCCAGGTACGAGATCAATAGAAAATTCTACTTCTCTCTCTGGGGGTAAACCTGTCATTTCTTTCGGAAATACTTCCGGAAATTCTTTCACCACTTCAATGTTCTCTATCCCTTCCTCCACTTCTGCTTGAATGGAGAAAAACACCATGTACGCAAGACAACCATGATGAACAGGCTTTTCATCTTGTACTATAGACAACAATTGTGGTCTACTATGACTCATAGAGTCATCCGCAAGAGAGATAGTCTTCCTCTTGCAGTCAAGGATGATGTCATTAGCTGACAACCAATCCATTCCTATTATTACATCGATACCCTTCGTGGGTAAACAAACAAGGTCTATATTTGAGATCCTATTATCAATCTCAATCGTACAATTTAAGCAAGCCCTAGAAGTTTTTACTGAAGCTCCCGCCGGTGTAGAAATAATCATATAATAAGGCAATTCACTCACTCTTAAATTCAATCGAGGCACACAGTCGTATGATATAAAAGAGTGTGTGGCACCAGAATCAAATAAGGCTTCTACTTCAAGACCTTGGAGTTTGAGGATACCTTTAATCAGATTTGGTGAAGCACTTGCCTCCTGATGTGATAGTGCAAACACTTTCCCTGGCACTGCAGTTCTAGCATCCTTGGCTCCTCGAGGCTCCTCCTCACAGAATCTGGAAATGTGTCCTGGCTTTCCACAGTTGAAACACGTCATACATGGTCCTTGGTGTATCCTTCCACACTTGGCACACATCTGATTGTTGGCGGTGCTTGCAGCAGGAGCTGTGGATCCCCTATATGAACTCTGACCTCCACTGAAGTGACTCCTTTGAGGTCCTTTGAATTGACTCCTCGGTGGTCTGCTGAAATGACTTCTTTGGGGTCCAGTAAAATAACTCCTCGATGGTCCACCAAAGTGATTTCTGGATGGTTGGCTAAACCGCGTATTACTGAAGTTGTGACTCTGCTTCTTAGTAACTCCTCCCGTTGGTCTCATGAGGTGTGTAGATCTGGCCTGAAAACCCTTCATCTTCTCAGCTTCCTCTTCTCGTTTGTTCCTTGCTATCGTGCGCAGTTTGTCGCATATTTCTTCAAAATCCCTTGTTTCATCAAGGAACGGTGATAGAGCTGTTTTTAGGTCTGGTCTAGCTTTTTCAACCAATCGAGCACTCAACCATTTAGAGTTGTTCTGTGAATATCCGCAGAATTTAGACAACTCCAAAAAGCGAGTAATAAATTCGTCTTCATGTAATTCCCCTTGCCTGAATGTGAGGAATTCAGTTTCTTTCTCTATTCTGATTGAAGGGGAAAAGTAATAATTTTCGAACTTTTCCTTAAACTCTTCCCACGTCATCTCAGCATTCCCTTTTGTTTTGGTGCTTTCCCACCATTCTTCAGCTGCTTTCTGCAACAATTGTTCAGCAACCATCACCTTTTGTTGTGAGCTAATCTCGATAACTCTGAAAATCTTTTCTACACGCTTCAGCCACTCCAGTGCTGCAATCGGATCTAGCTTCCCCTCGAACATCGGTGGAGTAAACTTCCGAAATTTTTCCCAAACCTCAGTAATAGGTAAGGGATGATACTGAGAATGAGAACCGCTACTACCTCCATCTTCAGTGCGAGAATGACTTCCTCCCCTAGATTGATGGTCAGAAGGTGTGACTTCCAGAGCCTTCTCCTTTCCTTCCTTACCACCTTGGCCTCTTCCTTTTGCTAGTTCATCCTCGTGTCTATTCACTTTCTCTCTCATCTCCAGGATGACGTCTCGTAATTCTGCCAAAAGGGCATTGTTATCCTGAGGATGGGGACCATCTTGATGCGGAGGGAGACTTCTTTGGGATGGAGCAGAGGTTGAATTAGTTCTTCGAGTTCTTGCCATTATCTCCTCCTATGATTAATACTATAAGGACACTAAACAAATAAAAATAGCTAAATAAATTCTAAATCTAACAAAGGGAAGTGCTCATGTTATGATATTTAATTTGCCACGAACTTTTAAATTTTTTTTTTTTGAAGAAATCACTTTAGAAAATAAACAAAATTGCCATGGAACCTTTGGCTCTGATACCAAAAATGTAACACCACAATTTTAATACCCAAAAACTCGATCAAAATATTAAAAATTCCTTCAAAAGGTTTAACAATATCCAAATCTTCTTACAACATTACCATTTTGAACAAAAACCCGTAATACATAATCAGAATAAATTTCAGAAAATATTTCAGAGTTCAGTACAAAACGGAAGTCTTAGGTTCATGGCAAATATAATAACATAACATAATCTATTGGAGATCAAAAGAGCTTCCAGAGCTCACTCCATAGGTGCCTTCCCTTGCTCTCTACTAGAATAATCACCTGAAAAATGGTAATATGGGATGAGATTCCACGTCTCAGTAACTACTGAATATTTCTACCTTACACGAGCAAATTACATATGACAAGAATAAATAATGTGAATTTAATATACTCAGATATTTTTAGATATACCGTTGTTCACAACAAATGCCTTTACAAAATACTCATCATTCTTTATTGAATAATTCAGAAATGCACTATGCAGTATGCAGCCTCCCTTATATCCCCTTCCAACCGTATACCGCTGACTGGAACCATAGGCTAACATATAGTCCAATAGAAACTCATTCATTTGACTGGATGGTTTCAAGCTCACCAAAACTTAAGATATACCCGGCCAAAGGTATAGAGCTTAAATCTGGACTATGGCTCCCCTCCTTTAAAATAACAACTAAGGAGGTGTCACATGTCCCACATCTCCAATGAAATCCCGGCCAGAGGAAAACATGGAAGATGGGGCCCTGAAAAGTACCATCCACTGTGCACCGAGTGGTGGCATAAACAATTCTTATCATTCAATTCCCTCCTTACTCCACCCATCACAATACAACCGCCATGATGAATGTATTTACTAAAAAAATAATGCATTATTATACCATTATATACATTGATATGCGTATTTATGAATAGTAAAATACTATGCGTATCTGTGAATAGTAAAATACTATGCGTATCTGTGAATAGTAAAATACTATGCGTATCTGTGAATAGTAAAATACGGTATATACATGAATAGTAAAATAAGTAGTAAATACGGTATACGTGAATAGTAACATGAATAGTAAATACGGTATACGTGAATAGTAACATGAATAGTAAATACGGTATACGTGAATAGTAACATGAATAGTAAATACGGTATACGTGAATAGTGAAAATGAATAGTAAATATGGTATATGTGAATAGTAACGTACGTTTAAATAGTACCTCTACAGATTTGTAAGTCAAAGTTCCCACACCAGATCTTAAAACCATAAATATTTTCTAAATATTCTTGCCAAAATAGTAAACAAACAAATTTATAATCATACATAATTCACAAGTATAAGGAAGAATATTCAGAGTTACCTGTTACTTGCTAATACCCGAATCACCAACCAGCTATTATAACTCTCAAGCAAATATCTCTCTACTCTCTCTCTCTCTCTCTCTACCTCTCTCTATGGCTCTTAGAAGTTGTGAAGAATGAAATGAAATGGAAGGTCTATTTATAGTTGGAAAATGGGTCATTAGGCGTAATTTTTATAAAATTATAAAAATATAAAAAAAAAGAGCACGAGGTGCTCCTCGTGGTTCCTTCCTTCCTTTCTTTCTTTTTTTTAAATAAATTATAAAAAAGTATGTGGGTCCCGCGGAATTTAAAATTCCCACGAGGCGCACCACGAGGGAAAGGCTGCTGGTGGGAAAATTATTTGGCGTGGGTCCTACGTATTTTCAAATAATGAGTACGTATTTATAAATAGTAAATACCGTATTTTTAAATAGTAAATACGTATTTGTAAATAGTAAAAATGTATACGTGAATAGTAAATACTATTCACGGGTCCCACAAAATACTAATTTCAAATTTATCACTTTCTGAAAATAGAGCCTACTAGTCTTCCCAAAATAGGTTTATGTTCAAGATATTAGATTCAAAATTCAGGATGTTACATTTCTCCCCTCCTAAAAGAAAATTTTGTCCTCAAAATTTCGCTATAATAAGAATTCTAACCTATTTAAATAAATGAGGATAGGTTTGTCGCATGCTCTCCTCCGTTTCCCAAGTAGCATCTCCGGGAGCCATTCCTTTCCACTCGACCTTTACAAGTCTAATGGTCTTGTTTCTTAATCTCTTGTCCCTTGCATCAACAATCCGCTCCGGCTCGGCTTTATACGTCATGTTATCCTTGAGTTCTACCTCTTCTACTTCTATAATGTGGGAAGGATCCGGTTGGTATTTCTTCAGTTGCGATACATGAAAGACATTGTGAAGATTTGGAGGCATCACCTCTACGGTTCAAAGTTCGAGGTTTATAGTGACCACAAAAGTCTGAAGTACCTGTTCGACCAAAAGGAGCTCAACATGCGACAGAGGAGATGGATGGAGTTTATCAAGGACTACGACTTCGAATTGAAGTATCATCCAGGAAAGGCGAACGTTGTAGCAGATGCCTTAAGTAGAAAGACAATCCATGTAGCCCAGATGATGATCAGAGAACATAAATTACTCGAGGAGATACCAAGTACATCTATTGATGTAATGTCAGGTTTGGTCGCTACCATGGAAGCATTAACTATTGAAAGCACAATTTGGAAAGAGATTAAATTCGCTCAGCTCGAAGATGAGTATCTATTAAACGTGAGGGAAGATATTGAAGAAGGAAAAGAATCGAAATTTGGGATCGATAGAGATGGGATATTAAGGTATAAAGGAAAAGTGTGCATACCTAATGATGGAGAAATAAAAAAGCTCATACTAGAGGAGGCACATCGGAGTAAATACACTATCCATCCCGGAGCAACCAAGATGTATCATGATCTCAAGCGGAATTGGTGGTGGCGGGGCATGAAGAAAGATGTGACTGACTTTGTCACTTGTTGTTTGACTTGTCAGAAAGTCAAGATCGAACATCGGAAACCTCCTGGATTATTAAAGAATTTGGATATCCCAGAGTGGAAATGGGACAGCATCTCTATGGATTTCATCATGGGGCTTCCTCTAACGACATCCGGACATAATGCCATTTGGGTAATTGTCGATAGGTTAACTAAGTCAGCTCATTTTCTAGCAATTGCAGCAGAATACTCATTGGAGAGACTAGCAAAGATCTACATGAAGGAGATTGTCAGATTGCATGGGATACCGAATAGCATCGTATCTGATCGTGATCCACGATTCACTTCACGATTTTGGAAAGCATTGCAGAATGCTATGGGAACTCGGATGAGTTATAGTACCGCTTATCATCCTCAAACTGATGGGCAGACTGAGAGGACTATTCAAACTCTGGAAGACATGTTGCGGGCTTGTGCAATCGAACTAAAAGGAAGTTGGGACGATCATCTTCATCTTGCGGAGTTTGCATATAACAATAGTTATCACTCCAGCATTGAGATGGCACCTTATGAGGCTTTGTATGGAAGAAAATGTAGATCTCCTATTTGCTGGACGGAATTGAATGAGCGAATTTTAATAGGTCCAGAACTTGTGGATGAGACGACTCAAAAGATTAAGGTGATTCAACAGAAACTTCTCACTGCTCAAAGTCGACAGAAGAGTTATGCTGACAAGAGAAGACGACCGTTGGAGTTCATGGTGGGCGAACATGTATTCTTAAGAGTCACACCAATGACTGGCATTGGTAGAGCAATACGAGCAAAGAAGCTTTCACCTCGTTTTATGGGTCCTTATGAGATTTTGGAGAAAATTGGACCGGTAGCTTACAGAATTGCTTTACCTCCACAGCTTGCGAATCTTCACAATGTCTTTCATGTATCGCAACTGAAGAAATACCAACCGGATCCTTCCCACATTATAGAAGTAGAAGAGGTAGAACTCAAGGATAACATGACGTATAAAGCCGAGCCGGAGCGGATTGTTGATGCAAGGGACAAGAGATTAAGAAACAAGACCATTAGACTTGTAAAGGTCGAGTGGAAAGGAATGGCTCCCGGAGATGCTACTTGGGAAACGGAGGAGAGCATGCGACAAACCTATCCTCATTTATTTAAATAGGTTAGAATTCTTATTATAGCGAAATTTTGAGGACAAAATTTTCTTTTAGGAGGGGAGAAATGTAACATCCTGAATTTTGAATCTAATATCTTGAACATAAACCTATTTTGGGAAGACTAGTAGGCTCTATTTTCAGAAAGTGATAAATTTGAAATTAGTATTTTGTGGGACCCGTGAATAGTATTTACTATTCACGTATACATTTTTACTATTTACAAATACGTATTTACTATTTAAAAATACGGTATTTACTATTTATAAATACGTACTCATTATTTGAAAATACGTAGGACCCACGCCAAATAATTTTCCCACCAGCAGCCTTTCCCTCGTGGTGCGCCTCGTGGGAATTTTAAATTCCGCGGGACCCACATACTTTTTTATAATTTATTTAAAAAAAAGAAAGAAAGGAAGGAAGGAACCACGAGGAGCACCTCGTGCTCTTTTTTTTTATATTTTTATAATTTTATAAAAATTACGCCTAATGACCCATTTTCCAACTATAAATAGACCTTCCATTTCATTTCATTCTTCACAACTTCTAAGAGCCATAGAGAGAGGTAGAGAGAGAGAGAGAGAGAGTAGAGAGATATTTGCTTGAGAGTTATAATAGCTGGTTGGTGATTCGGGTATTAGCAAGTAACAGGTAACTCTGAATTATTCAATAAAGAATGATGAGTATTTTGTAAAGGCATTTGTTGTGAACAACGGTATATCTAAAAATATCTGAGTATATTAAATTCACATTATTTATTCTTGTCATATGTAATTTGCTCGTGTAAGGTAGAAATATTCAGTAGTTACTGAGACGTGGAATCTCATCCCATATTAACATTTTTCAGGTGATTATTCTAGTAGAGAGCAAGGGAAGGCACCTATGGAGTGAGCTCTGGAAGCTCTTTTGATCTCCAATAGATTATGTTATGTTATTATATTTGCCATGAACCTAAGACTTCCGTTTTGTACTGAACTCTGAAATATTTTCTGAAATTTATTCTGATTATGTATTACGGGTTTTTGTTCAAAATGGTAATGTTGTAAGAAGATTTGGATATTGTTAAACCTTTTGAAGGAATTTTTAATATTTTGATCGAGTTTTTGGGTATTAAAATTGTGGTGTTACATTTCTCCTCCGTTTCCCAAGTAGCATCTCCGGGAGCCATTCCTTTACACACAACCTTTACAAGCTAATAGCCTTGTTCCTCAATTGCTTATCCCCCGCATCAACAATCCGCTCCGACTCAGCTTTATATATCATATTATTCCTAAGTCCTATCTCTTTCCCAAACATGCTCACCAAGCACACAACACAATTTTCGTTCATCTTGTACCCAAAGTAATATTCAGACACAGGATCCACTAGTTCCTTATTTGAGCGCTTGGTTACACTGGCCTCACAGGCCAGTTCATTCTTCCTTTCTGCTTATTTCATTGTATTACCACGACACTGGATATTCAGATCTTACAGCTTAAGAAGTTACCCTCAGGCCATAATAACCACAATATGATATAATCTGATTATTTTGCCAACCTTAAGATAAACTTTAGACATACAGGTCTAATGTTACCATGATAGGCAACAAACACAATACTAGGCACATAAGTCTTATAGCCTAGAGATACCACCATATGCAAACTAGCTCAACGGGTCTTACCGCTTCAAGCCTCTGCTCGTCTATCCTATACCCGTGCTTCCTCAATTCAAGTTTAAGAAAACACTTACTTACTAAATCTAGCTTTCACCAATGGCAAGTAATTCAAAAACAAGTACATTTGGCAAGATTCCGCAAACTAAGTATATCCACAACAGTTTCCAACCTCTTCTAGCTTGTACACCTTCCACCACAATCATAATGTAAAAGTCAATTCTTGTTCGAATTTCGCAAGGATTCATTCCATGAGACATCATAGTTTATAAATGTCGATTACAAACTGGTCTTAAATCCTGTTGTAAATATTGCGTAAAAATTTCCAAACACAGCAAGTGCATTGGTAAGTTCAAAATTCAAATACTCAGGGACCTAGCAACTATTTTAAATAGTCACCAACTCCGAATACATTCCAGGTTCCAACTTATTCTACTCAACTCATCCATGAAACACTCAATTCATTATTTCTAAAGAAAGATTCTATTATCAAGATCATTTCCTATGCTAGTTAAACAGTTGGCAATCTCTGAACACCTTATACATGTTGGCAATCTCTGGATTTTTGAGATTTTGCAAAAGATCACGCAATCAGAACACCGAATAGGGAACTTTATCAGTAAAAAATTATATTTAAAGGTGTGGGACCCACTGCCAAATTTTCAGCCGCCATCCCTTCACGTGAAAGTTGGAAAATTCGTTAGGGGAAAATTGCATATAATGACCCAAACACGAAAAATTACGCTTAAGGACCCATTTTCCAACTATAAATAGACCTTCCATTTCATTTCATTCTTCACAACTTCTAAGAGCCATAGAGAGAGGTAGAGAGAGAGAGAGAGAGTAGAGAGATATTTGCTTGAGAGTTACAATAGCTGGTTGGTGATTCGGGTATTAGCAAGTAACAGGTAACTCTGAATATTCTTCCTTATACTTGTGAATTATGTATGATTATAAATTTGTTTGTTTACTATTTTGACAAGAATATTTAGAAAATATTTATGGTTTTAAGATCTGGTGTGGGAACTTTGATTTGCAAATCTGCAGAGGTACTATTTCAAAATGTAACACCCCAACTTTTCTAAAGCATTTTCGAAATTATTTGATCAGAGTTCAAAATAATTTAACCAGAGTTGAGCAACGAAATGATTTTAAATACAAAGTAACTGATATTCAACCACTGTAGTGTACTGGTTTGTTGATACAAAGAGTTCGAAAGACTATACATATCTACAGGACTTTCTCCAGCTAGTCCTTCTGCCTGCTGCTTACCCTTGTTTCTGTTTCTGTTCACTCCGAAAATCCTGAAGCTACAGTAAGAGCTGAGGTTCAATACCCATTGAACCTCAGGTAACGGTTAACCTCATGCTTATGTATCAAATATGTATGACAGATATCCATGGTAAAACAGCATTTATTCACATACAATATTCATATATTCACATAATAACATTACACGGCCACTGCAACATGTATGTTATTACAATCTGCACTATCTTCCAGTGCCACGGTGTACATCCGTGTCCTCAGCGCTAGGAAAACATAACGGCATTATCACGACTATAACCCGTATTAAGATGTATGTGTATGATCAATTTTCAAATATTGAATTATTCAAAAATGCACTATGCAGTATGCAGCCTCCCTTATATCACCACCTCCCTTATACCGCTGACTGGAACCATAGGCTAACATATAGTCCAATAGAAACTCATTCATTTGACTGGATGGTTTCAAGCTCACCAAAACTTAAGATACACCCGGCCAAAGGTATAGAGCTTAAATCTGGACTATGGCTCCCCTCCTTTAAAATAACAACTATGGAGGTGTCACATGTCCCACAACTCCAATGAAATCCCGGCCAGAGGAAAACATGGAAGATGGGGCCCTGAAACAAGTACCATCCACTGTGCACCGAGTGGTGGCATAAATCATTCTTATCATTTAAATCCCTCCTTACTCCACCCATCATAATACAACCGCCATGATGAATATGTTCACTCAAAATAATGCATTATTATACCATAAAGTTTTATACATCAATATGCGTATTTATGAATAGTAAATACTATGCGTATCTGTGAATAGTAAAATACTATGTGTATATGTGAATAGTAAAACACGGTATATATACATGAATAGTAAAAATGAAGAGTAAATACAGTATACGTGAATAGTAAAATGAATAGTAAATACGGTATACGTGAAAAGTAAAATAAATAGTAAATACGGTATATGTGAATAGTAACGTACATATAAATAGTACCTCTGTATGATCAATTTTCAAAACAATATCTTAGACTATCTATCACATATAAGCATACCATAAGCATCAGAGTTAGTGTTACAATACGCGTCCGTACCTTCCTTCCACATGAATAGTAAATTACTATTCATGTATACGGCACTATTCATGTATACGGCACTATTCACGTATACGGCACTATTCACGTATCCCCAAACTTCCTTTGAATCTGACTCCGGAATCCTCGGATATCCTATAATATCATTTTTATCAGTGACCATTAATTTTCAGCATTTGCGGAAACTATGTTGGATATTCACTATTCATGTGAATAGTACCAGTAAAAATATTTTTACCGTGCCGGTAAATATTTTTTACTGTGCCAGTAAATAATATTTACTGTCCAAGGATAATTCTTTTCTGATGTGACAGATCAGACTAAGCTGCAGCCACAGAGCATACTCAGAAAAACTCTATCTGGCATTTCTACTATAATTACCAAAAGAAACTACCAAATATTAAGACTAGAGACCAAAGAACTTACCCTTGAAGTTCCTGCTCATTCTCTCCAGCTTCAAGAACTTTACTCTAAACTCTCTCTCTAACTCTAAGAATTCTCACTCTTCTCTTAAACTCAACTGTTGTTCTCTGAGTTTGGTGTGAAGAAAATGAAGAAATGAAGCCTCTATTTATAGTGAAAAAGCATGACACTATTCATACTTTATCAGGTCAGATTTTGGCCGTTGGATCTTGACTTTAAACATGGCTTCATCTCAACCGCCCAATCCATTTGCTTACGTCATCGATGACGTCATCAAGATGCTTACGTCATCGATGACGTCATCATGACGATGACACTTTCTTACTCTTTTGCATTTATCCTATAAAGATTCCCTGATCGGTGTTCTAATCGCGTTATATTAGAAATTCTCAAGAATCCGGAAGCACAGCCTTGAAGTTCTATTTCTGCTCTTTAGAAATATCTGGGTCATCTAAATTTTTGATCCTATTTAGGGTATTTCGTAACCTGCCGAAGATTTTAAGTCGGACACTGACGGTTACAGAAATTACTTCGGGTGACACCAACTTCTAGACAAAAATTCACTGATTCATAATATGTCCAGCTGTTTACTACTTAATTCAAGGAGTTTGAGTTATGATTTATTTCCTATAGATTCCACTATCTGTCCTGCTTCAAAATATCGGTTTCAACCTATCTCAATAATCATTCCGCCGATTACGGAAATGACTTTGGAGATAACCCACTCTGAGATAGAAATTCGCTTGTTTATAATATACCCTTACTTTAAAAACCTAATTCACGGTTTATTGGAAATAATTTTATTTCTATTGTTTTCCCAAAGTATAAGATATTATATTATAATAATATTATTATTGAGTGGGTCCCGCGCGCAAAATTTTTCAAAACTCACGGGATGGCTGTCGGGAGAGGAAATTATTTGACGTGGGTCCCACATGAATAGTAAATACGTATTTGTAAATAGTAAATATTTTCATATTTCTCAAAATATCGATTAAATACCGTATTTATAAAAAGTGAATACGTATTTGTGAATAGTGAATACTATTCATGTACGTATTTGTGAATAGTAAACACTATTCATGTCCAATAAAATACTGATTCTAAATTCATTTTCAAAAATAGGGTCTAATAGTCCTCCAAAAATAGGCTAATTTTCTAGTCTTTAGGTCCAAAATTCAGGATGTTATAATTCTCCCCCCGTTCAATAAATTTCGTCCTCGAAATTTGACAATATAAAATCAAAAGGTTAACTAGACCTCTAGTCTATTCCTTCCTTATGCAAACTTAAATAGCACGCACCCTACTATTCAATGTCTCAATCTTATACCCAGGTATAGTACTAAATTACAGGACTTGCTGATCTATTCTCACAGTACTCGGTTACACAGGCCTCACTGCCTGATTTATTTAGCCTTTTGGCTTAACACATATTGGCCTTCCGTATCTGCTCATCAATTTCATCTGAGTCTTTCCCATTCAAGTTCTCGAATTACTTTCACTTACTCAACACTATAGCTGACAGCTATTAACTAGTTTAGTATTCCAGACCTTTCTAATAGTTGCTGTTCCTGTACCATAATTCCCAATTACACTGCTTTTCTTTTCAACACGATAGCGTCGACAATCATGTCATTGCTACCCAAAATTATTTTCTTGTCTCATTTTCAAATTTTCAAACATGAAAAGTTTTCCGTGGTTTCAGTACATTTCACAATCTGCACTATACCACAAAGTAATAGTGCTATAACATTTTTAAACTTAATCGCTGCCATCACAAATTCGTGAAAACATTTTTCATTGCCGGATCATTTTCAAAAACTTTTATTACCGGCACATATCTTTGAGGGAGCTAATTTATTTCACAAAATTTTACAATTGAGAGTACACACCATCATTTTAACCATTTGGTACAGTGAGCGCCTTACCCCAATTCTCAAATCCAGTCTCAACAGTACTATCAACAATGTGGGAGAACCTCCGCCCCTCTCTCAGGAGACCCAGTGTTCACACTGGCACATAAAGTAGCAACCCTATCTAGCGGAACTCAGTCCAGTCATAGACAGTCAGGTTGTACTAAACAAAACATATGCCCTCGGCAAAGTGTTATGGATTGGGTGCGTTCACTGTTGGTGCGATTTCCATTTTCTCAAACAAAATCCCTCCAAAAACTTTTTGTTCAAAGAGAACATTTATCAAAGGCTAGCGATTTCAAACATTTTAAAACATCTAGCAAGACCCAGCAAACTGTGTACATCTACAACAGCTTCTGTCCTTCCAGTTTTGTACTGACTTTTCCACAACATAGTTAAAAACTCAGTTTCAAACTCTGGGTTCTATCAAAAACCCTTTTTTTTACAAGACAATATCATTTCAAAATAATCATCGCTGTGGTCTCAAATTCTGTTGAAAACATTTCATTTGAAAACTCAGCTTCAAAAAAAATCCACATGTTCGAACAAATAAATTTTCAAAATTTCTAATACAGCAGGTGTATTGGCAAGTTCAAAAATTCAATTTTAAAACCTTACTTAGGAATCAGACAACTAACATTAGAAGGTCATCACTAATTACACGTATTCGGACCTCTTTCCTTGGCTACTCAAACCATATGTATAATGCTTAGTTTGTTCTACTCATCTGGCTATTCCAAACTTTGCCCGTTATCCTCGGGTTTCACAAACTTTTTGGGACACTTCTCGTATTTGTTGTCTAACAACCGTGGGCTTCTGCTAGCTTATAAACACAATATGTGCTATATAGCACTGGAGCGACTCATGGCAATATACTAGATTACTGAAACCTTCGCTCTAAGGAACCTACTCGATGTGAGATTCATTATAATGTACATACCTTGAGAACCGATGCACTTGGTATCTCTACTTTATGGTTCGTTGTCACGGCGGCTCCACTCTACGGTTCGTCGTCACGGTGGCTCTGCTCTACGGCACATTACTCGGCGCTTCACTCAGTCTTCTCAGACCAGTCAGCTTTTCCGGTTAGCATCCTTGTAGGTAAACCTCCTAGATCAGAACTCCCCGTAGGTATCCTTCTCCGATTAAACTTTCCATAAGTAGCGCCAGTGATCGTCTTTGAATCATTATAATGAGAACTCAAATCTTAACAGGTTCCTATCCTTTAGTAGTTTCATTATCTGTTGTCTCTATGTCTGCCATCTTATCTAGGGCCATTCTATTTGTAAACTTCCACTTTCTGTTTAGCTCCAGGCATAATCCTTAACTCAACTTTCCCTATCGGGTAGCCACTTACTTTATAGGGAATCTATTAGCCACTAACATCTCTATGGTTCTTGGTCCCACCTTGAGACCATAACCTGGTGGCTACTGAGGTTTCCAGCTTTCGTATGGTTCTGTTAAGGAACTATCTCTTAGGTATTTGGAACCTAGGCAAAACTCACTCATATTTTCTCAGGGTTCCCACTCTCACAGGGGTCATAGTTCTGAGATTTCTCTCGCCTAAGCAATATTAACTTCATAATGTCTATTGATTCTTGGTACTAATATTGGTATACTTACTACTGGGTACCTACAACTCTCATAGGCACTAGTATGACATAACTGTCTCCCCAGAATTACTGGGTACTTTCCCTCTTCTGTCAATTGATCACCACCGTCAAGGACTTAATCAAAAGATCTTCGTCCCCGGAGCCACGCCCCTTTGCACGCATGGTGTCTGGCCTCTACAAGGTAGGGATTTTCTTCTCAGGGTACCTTAACAAGTTATTATTTTGACAAGGACATTAAATCGATTGGTTACTATCCAAGGGAAACCTAAACAGTAGGTTACTGTCTACCGGAAAACTTAAGTCGTACCGACTTCTCTGTACCACTTCCCTTGAAACTCTGAGCGGGGATTTAACTTAGATTCTGATTCCCATATCATAAGTCTTAAAGTTCAACAACAGAAACCATATTCTATGCCATCTACTCTATATCAAGGCCTCCCGAGCCTAACCCTTTTCCTTAGGATGTACGTCCTTTTTGTATCACAACACCAGTATTGTATCAGTACTTGTACTTGTTTTTTCGAAACACTTTTAAAACCATGGCTTAGAGCCTAACTTAGTTAGTCAAACCGATTGGCCAGGTAGGCGTCTATCATGGGAGCCTCACCGTGCTAGGGTGACTGATTGGCTGATCCACATAGACTCGGCCCTACCTTCGGCACCAATGGTCTACTGTAACTGAGTCGGGTTCATACCAGATAAAACACTTTTGAAAGCTTAGAACCTAACTCCGCTACTCAGACAATCCGACTAGGCAGGTGTTTTTGCATAAGGAAGGAATAGACTAGAGGTCTAGTTAACCTTTTGATTTTATATTGTCAAATTTCGAGGACGAAATTTATTGAACGGGGGGAGAATTATAACATCCTGAATTTTGGACCTAAAGACTAGAAAATTAGCCTATTTTTGGAGGACTATTAGACCCTATTTTTGAAAATGAATTTAGAATCAGTATTTTATTGGACATGAATAGTGTTTACTATTCACAAATACGTACATGAATAGTATTCACTATTCACAAATACGTATTCACTTTTTATAAATACGGTATTTAATCGATATTTTGAGAAATATGAAAATATTTACTATTTACAAATACGTATTTACTATTTAAAAATACGGTATTTACTATTCCTAAATACGTATTCACTATTTGAAAATACGTATTTACTATTCATGCGGGACCCACGTCAAAATAATTCTCCTCCTGCCGACACATTCACGGGAGAAATTTTGAAATTATTGTTTGCGGGACCCACTCAATAATAATATTATTATAATATAATATCTTATACTTTGGAAAATAATAGAAATAAAATTATTTCCAATAAACCGTGAATTAGGTTTTTAAAGTAAGGGTATATTATAAACAAGCGAATTTCTATCTCAGAGTGGGTTATCTCCAAAGTCATTTCCGTAATCGGCGGAATGATTATTGAGATAGGTTGAAACCGATATTTTGAAGCAGGACAGATAGTGGAATCTATAGGAAATAAATCATAACTCAAACTCCTTGAATTAAGTAGTAAACAGCTGGACATATTATGAATCAGTGAATTTTTGTCTAGAAGTTGGTGTCACCCGAAGTAATTTCTGTAACCGTCAGTGTCCGACTTAAAATCTTCGGCAGGTTACGGAATACCCTAAATAGGATCAAAAATTTAGTTGACCCAGATATTTCTGAAGAGGAAAAATAGAACTTCAAGGCTGTGCTTCCGGATTCTTGAGAATTTCTAATATAACGCGATTAGAACACCGATCAGGGAATCTTTATAGGATAAATGCAAAAGAGTAAGAAAGTGTCATCGTCATGATGACGTCATCGATGACGTAAGCATTTTGGTATCAGAGCAGACATCCTGGCACGGAGTTAACTAAGTTACTCCAAACAGTCTGATATCTAGAAAGGGGTTTTGTGGTTGGCAATCAGTTTCCTTGAATTCGTAGAGCCTTCCACAAAAACACCTGCCTAGTCGGATTGTCTGAGTAGCGGAGTTAGGTTCTAAGCTTTCAAAAGTGTTTTATCTGGTATGAACCCGACTCAGTTACAGTAGACCATTGGTGCCGAAGGTAGGGCCGAGTCTATGTGGATCAGCCAATCAGTCACCCTAGCACGGTGAGGCTCCCATGATAGACGCCTACCTGGCCAATCGGTTTGACTAACTAAGTTAGGCTCTAAGCCATGGTTTTAAAAGTGTTTCGAAAAAACAAGTACAAGTACTGATACAATACTGGTGTTGTGATACAAAAAGGACGTACATCCTAAGGAAAAGGGTTAGGCTCGGGAGGCCTTGATATAGAGTAGATGGCATAGAATATGGTTTCTGTTGTTGAACTTTAAGACTTATGATATGGGAATCAGAATCTAAGTTAAATCCCCGCTCAGAGTTTCAAGGGAAGTGGTACAGAGAAGTCGGTACGACTTAAGTTTTCCGGTAGACAGTAACCTACTGTTTAGGTTTCCCTTGGATAGTAACCAATCGATTTAATGTCCTTGTCAAAATAATAACTTGTTAAGGTACCCTGAGAAGAAAATCCCTACCTTGTAGAGGCCAGACACCATGCGTGCAAAGGGGCGTGGCTCCGGGGACGAAGATCTTTTGATTAAGTCCTTGACGGTGGTGATCAATTGACAGAAGAGGGAAAGTACCCAGTAATTCTGGGGAGACAGTTATGTCATACTAGTGCCTATGAGAGTTGTAGGTACCCAGTAGTAAGTATACCAATATTAGTACCAAGAATCAATAGACATTATGAAGTTAATATTGCTTAGGCGAGAGAAATCTCAGAACTATGACCCCTGTGAGAGTGGGAACCCTGAGAAAATATGAGTGAGTTTTGCCTAGGTTCCAAATACCTAAGAGATAGTTCCTTAACAGAACCATACGAAAGCTGGAAACCTCAGTAGCCACCAGGTTATGGTCTCAAGGTGGGACCAAGAACCATAGAGATGTTAGTGGCTAATAGATTCCCTATAAAGTAAGTGGCTACCCGATAGGGAAAGTTGAGTTAAGGATTATGCCTGGAGCTAAACAGAAAGTGGAAGTTTACAAATAGAATGGCCCTAGATAAGATGGCAGACATAGAGACAACAGATAATGAAACTACTAAAGGATAGGAACCTGTTAAGATTTGAGTTCTCATTATAATGATTCAAAGACGATCACTGGCGCTACTTATGGAAAGTTTAATCGGAGAAGGATACCTACGGGGAGTTCTGATCTAGGAGGTTTACCTACAAGGATGCTAACCGGAAAAGCTGACTGGTCTGAGAAGACTGAGTGAAGCGCCGAGTAATGTGCCGTAGAGCAGAGCCACCGTGACGACGAACCGTAGAGTGGAGCCGCCGTGACAACGAACCATAAAGTAGAGATACCAAGTGCATCGGTTCTCAAGGTATGTACATTATAATGAATCTCACATCGAGTAGGTTCCTTAGAGCGAAGGTTTCAGTAATCTAGTATATTGCCATGAGTCGCTCCAGTGCTATATAGCACATATTGTGTTTATAAGCTAGCAGAAGCCCACGGTTGTTAGACAACAAATACGAGAAGTGTCCCAAAAAGTTTGTGAAACCCGAGGATAACGGGCAAAGTTTGGAATAGCCAGATGAGTAGAACAAACTAAGCATTATACATATGGTTTGAGTAGCCAAGGAAAGAGGTCCGAATACGTGTAATTAGTGATGACCTTCTAATGTTAGTTGTCTGATTCCTAAGTAAGGTTTTAAAATTGAATTTTTGAACTTGCCAATACACCTGCTGTATTAGAAATTTTGAAAATTTATTTGTTCGAACATGTGGATTTTTTTTGAAGCTGAGTTTTCAAATGAAATGTTTTCAACAGAATTTGAGACCACAGCGATGATTATTTTGAAATGATATTGTCTTGTAAAAAAAAGGGTTTTTGATAGAACCCAGAGTTTGAAACTGAGTTTTTAACTATGTTGTGGAAAAGTCAGTACAAAACTGGAAGGACAGAAGCTGTTGTAGATGTACACAGTTTGCTGGGTCTTGCTAGATGTTTTAAAATGTTTGAAATCGCTAGCCTTTGATAAATGTTCTCTTTGAACAAAAAGTTTTTGGAGGGATTTTGTTTGAGAAAATGGAAATCGCACCAACAGTGAACGCACCCAATCCATAACACTTTGCCGAGGGCATATGTTTTGTTTAGTACAACCTGACTGTCTATGACTGGACTGAGTTCCGCTAGATAGGGTTGCTACTTTATGTGCCAGTGTGAACACTGGGTCTCCTGAGAGAGGGGCGGAGGTTCTCCCACATTGTTGATAGTACTGTTGAGACTGGATTTGAGAATTGGGGTAAGGCGCTCACTGTACCAAATGGTTAAAATGATGGTGTGTACTCTCAATTGTAAAATTTTGTGAAATAAATTAGCTCCCTCAAAGATATGTGCCGGTAATAAAAGTTTTTGAAAATGATCCGGCAATGAAAAATGTTTTCACGAATTTGTGATGGCAGCGATTAAGTTTAAAAATGTTATAGCACTATTACTTTGTGGTATAGTGCAGATTGTGAAATGTACTGAAACCACGGAAAACTTTTCATGTTTGAAAATTTGAAAATGAGACAAGAAAATAATTTTGGGTAGCAATGACATGATTGTCGACGCTATCGTGTTGAAAAGAAAAGCAGTGTAATTGGGAATTATGGTACAGGAACAGCAACTATTAGAAAGGTCTGGAATACTAAACTAGTTAAGTCAATTAATAGCTGTCAGCTATAGTGTTGAGTAAGTGAAAGTAATTCGAGAACTTGAATGGGAAAGACTCAGATGAAATTGATGAGCAGATACGGAAGGCCAATATGTGTTAAGCCAAAAGGCTAAATAAATCAGGCAGTGAGGCCTGTGTAACCGAGTACTGTGAGAATAGATCAGCAAGTCCTGTAATTTAGTACTATACCTGGGTATAAGATTGAGACATTGAATAGTAGTCCTTCTGCCTGCTGCTTACCCTTGTTTCTGTTTCTGTTCACTCCGAAAATCCTGAAACTACAGTAAGAGCTGAGGTTCAATACCCATTGAACCTCAGGTAACGGTTAACCTCATGCTTATGTATCAAATATGTATGATAGATATTCATGTCAAAACAGCAATAATCACATACATTATTCTCATATTCACATAATAACATAACACAGCCACTGCAATATGCATGTTATTATAGTCTGCACTATTCACCAGTGCCACGGTGTACATCCGTGTCCTCAGCGCTAGGAAAACATAACGGCGTTATCAAGACTATAACCCGTATCAAGTTGTATGTGTATGATCAATTTTCAAAAACAGAATTTCAGACTATCTATCACATATAAGCATACCATAAGCATCAGAGTTAAGGTTACAATACGCGTCCGTACCTTCCTTCCACATGTTCGAACAAATAAATTTTCAAAATTTCTAATACAGCAGGTGTATTGGCAAGTTCAAAAATTCAATTTTAAAACCTTACTTAGGAATCAGACAACTAACATTAGAAGGTCATCACTAATTACACGTATTCGGACCTCTTTCCTTGGCTACTCAAACCATATGTATAATGCTTAGTTTGTTCTACTCATCTGGCTATTCCAAACTTTGCCCGTTATCCTCGGGTTTCACAAACTTTTTGGGACACTTCTCGTATTTGTTGTCTAACAACCGTGGGCTTCTGCTAGCTTATAAACACAATATGTGCTATATAGCACTGGAGCGACTCATGGCAATATACTAGATTACTGAAACCTTCGCTCTAAGGAACCTACTCGATGTGAGATTCATTATAATGTACATACCTTGAGAACCGATGCACTTGGTATCTCTACTTTATGGTTCGTTGTCACGGCGGCTCCACTCTACGGTTCGTCGTCACGGTGGCTCTGCTCTACGGCACATTACTCGGCGCTTCACTCAGTCTTCTCAGACCAGTCAGCTTTTCCGGTTAGCATCCTTGTAGGTAAACCTCCTAGATCAGAACTCCCCGTAGGTATCCTTCTCCGATTAAACTTTCCATAAGTAGCGCCAGTGATCGTCTTTGAATCATTATAATGAGAACTCAAATCTTAACAGGTTCCTATCCTTTAGTAGTTTCATTATCTGTTGTCTCTATGTCTGCCATCTTATCTAGGGCCATTCTATTTGTAAACTTCCACTTTCTGTTTAGCTCCAGGCATAATCCTTAACTCAACTTTCCCTATCGGGTAGCCACTTACTTTATAGGGAATCTATTAGCCACTAACATCTCTATGGTTCTTGGTCCCACCTTGAGACCATAACCTGGTGGCTACTGAGGTTTCCAGCTTTCGTATGGTTCTGTTAAGGAACTATCTCTTAGGTATTTGGAACCTAGGCAAAACTCACTCATATTTTCTCAGGGTTCCTACTCTCACAGGGGTCATAGTTCTGAGATTTCTCTCGCCTAAGCAATATTAACTTCATAATGTCTATTGATTCTTGGTACTAATATTGGTATACTTACTACTGGGTACCTACAACTCTCATAGGCACTAGTATGACATAACTGTCTCCCCAGAATTACTGGGTACTTTCCCTCTTCTGTCAATTGATCACCACCGTCAAGGACTTAATCAAAAGATCTTCGTCCCCGGAGCCACGCCCCTTTGCACGCATGGTGTCTGGCCTCTACAAGGTAGGGATTTCCTTCTCAAGATAACTTAACAAGTTATTATTTTGACAAGGACATTAAATCGATAGGTTACTATCCAAGGGAAACCTAAACAGTAGGTTACTGTCTACCGGAAAACTTAAGTCGTACCGACTTCTCTGTACCACTTCCCTTGAAACTCTGAGCGGGGATTTAACTTAGATTCTGATTCCCATATCATAAGTCTTAAAGTTCAACAACAGAAACCATATTCTATGCCATCTACTCTATATCAAGGCCTCCCGAGCCTAACCCTTTTCCTTAGGATGTACGTCCTTTTTGTATCACAACACCAGTATTGTATCAGTACTTGTACTTGTTTTTTCGAAACACTTTTAAAACCATGGCTTAGAGCCTAACTTAGTTAGTCAAACCGATTGGCCAGGTAGGCGTCTATCATGGGAGCCTCACCGTGCTAGGGTGACTGATTGGCTGATCCACATAGACTCGGCCCTACCTTCGGCACCAATGGTTTACTGTAACTGAGTCGGGTTCATACCAGATAAAACACTTTTGAAAGCTTAGAACCTAACTCCGCTACTCAGACAATCCGACTAGGCAGGTGTATTTGTGGAAGGCTCACCGAATTCAAGGAAACTGATTGCCAACCACAAAACCCCTTTCTAGATATCAGACTGTTTGGAGTAACTTAGTTAACTTCGTGCCAGAATGCCTGCTCTGATACCAAAATGTAACACCCCAACTTTTCTAAAGCATTTTCGAAATTATTTGATCAGAGTTCAAAATAATTTAACCAGAGTTGAGCAACGAAATGATTTTAAATACAAAGTAACTGATATTCAACCACTGTAGTGTACTGGTTTGCTGATACAAAGAGTTCGAAAGACTATACATATCTACAGGACTTTCTCCAGCTAGTCCTTCTGCCTGCTGCTTACCCTTGTTTCTGTTTCTGTTCACTCCGAAAATCCTGAAGCTACAGTAAGAGCTGAGGTTCAATACCCATTGAACCTCAGGTAACGGTTAACCTCATGCTTATGTATCAAATATGTATGACAGATATTCATGTCAAAACAGCAATAATCACATACATTATTCATATATTCACATAATAACATAACACAGCCACTGCAATATGCATGTTATTATAGTCTGCACTAATCACCAGTGCCACGGTGTACATCCGTGTCCTCAGCGCTAGGAAAACATAACGGCGTTATCAAGACTATAACCCGTATCAAGTTGTATGTGTATGATCAATTTTCAAAAACAGAATTTCAGACTATCTATCACATATAAGCATACCATAAGCATCAGAGTTAAGGTTACAATACGCGTCCGTACCTTCCTTCCACGTGAATAGTAAATTACTATTCATGTATACGGCACTATTCATGTATACGGCACTATTCACGTATACGGCACTATTCACGTATCCCCAAACTTCCTTTGAATCTGACTCCGGAATCCTCGGATATCCTATAATATCATTTTTATCAGTGACCATTAATTTTCAGCATTTGCGGAAACTATGTTGGATATTCACTATTCATGTGAATAGTACCAGTAAAAATATTTTTACCGTGCCGGTAAATATTTTTTACTGTGCCAGTAAATAATATTTACTGTCCAAGGATAATTCTTTTCTGATGTGACAGATCAGACTAAGCTGCAGCCACAGAGCATACTCAGAAAAACTCTATCTGGCATTTCTACTATAATTACCAAAAGAAACTACCAAATATTAAGACTAGAGACCAAAGAACTTACCCTTGAAGTTCCTGCTCATTCTCTCCAGCTTCAAGAACTTTACTCTAAACTCTCTCTCTAACTCTAAGAATTCTCACTCTTCTCTTAAACTCAACTGTTGTTCTCTGAGTTTGGTGTGAAGAAAATGAAGAATTGAAGCCTCTATTTATAGTGAAAAAGCATGACACTATTCATACTTTATCAGGTCAGATTTTGGCCGTTGGATCTTGACTTTAAACATGGCTTCATCTCAACCGTCCAATCCATTTGCTTACGTCATCGATGACGTCATCGAGATGCTTACGTCATCGATGACGTCATCATGACGATGACACTTTCTTACTCTTTTGCATTTATCCTATAAAGATTCCCTGATCGGTGTTCTAATCGCGTTATATTAGAAATTCTCAAGAATCCGGAAGCACAGCCTTGAAGCTCTATTCTTCCTCTTTAAAAATATCTGGGTCAACTGAATTTTTGACCTCATTCAGGGTATTTCATAATCTGTCAAAGATTTTAAGTCGGACACTGCCGGTAACAGAAATTACTTCGGGTGACACCATCTTCGAGACAAAAATTCACTGATTCATAATATGTGCACTATTATATTGACTAGGCAGGTGTTTTTCATGGTGTTTTTGTACATGAATAGTATTCACTATTCACAAATACGTATTCACTTTTTATAAATACGGTATTTAATCGATATTTTGAGAAATATGAAAATATTTACTATTTACAAATACGTATTTACTATTTAAAAATACGGTATTTACTATTCCTAAATACGTATTCACTATTTGAAAATACGTATTTACTATTCATGCGGGACCCACGTCAAAATAATTCTCCTCCTGCCGACACATTCACGGGAGAAATTTTGAAATTATTGTTTGCGGGACCCACTCAATAATAATATTATTATAATATAATATCTTATACTTTGGAAAATAATAGAAATAAAATTATTTCCAATAAACCGTGAATTAGGTTTTTAAAGTAAGGGTATATTATAAACAAGCGAATTTCTATCTCAGAGTGGGTTATCTCCAAAGTCATTTCCGTAATCGGCGGAATGATTATTGAGATAGGTTGAAACCGATATTTTGAAGCAGGACAGATAGTGGAATCTATAGGAAATAAATCATAACTCAAACTCCTTGAATTAAGTAGTAAACAGCTGGACATATTATGAATCAGTGAATTTTTGTCTCGAAGATGGTGTCACCCGAAGTAATTTCTGTTACCGGCAGTGTCCGACTTAAAATCTTTGACAGATTACGAAATACCCTGAATGAGGTCAAAAATTCAGTTGACCCAGATATTTTTAAAGAGGAAGAATAGAGCTTCAAGGCTGTGCTTCCGGATTTTTGAAATTTTGCAAAAGATCACGCGATCAGAACACCGAACAAAGGATTTTATCAGTAAAAACACTATTTAAATTATTAAAATAAAAAAAAAATTAAGGTGGCCACGAGGTGCACCTCGTGTGCCAACTTTTATTTTTTTTAATAATTTTGAAAATTACGCAAAATGACCCAAAAACAAGAAATTACACTTAAGGACCCATTTTCCAACACTATAAATAGAAGCTTCATTTCTTCATTTTCTTCACACCAAACTCAGACCACAATGGTTGAGTTTAAGAGAAGAGTGAGGATTTTTAGAGTTAGAGGGAGAATTTAGAGTAAAGTTCTCGGAGCTGGAGAGAAGGAGTAAGAACTTCAAGGGTAAGTTCTTTGGTTTCTAGTCTAAGATATTGTTTTGAAAATTGATCATACAGAGGTACTATTTATATGTACGTTACTATTCACATATACCGTATTTACTATTTATTTTACTTTTCACGTATACCGTATTTACTATTCATTTTACTATTCACGTATACTGTATTTACTCTTCATTTTTACTATTCATGTATATATACCGTGTTTTACTATTCACATATACACATAGTATTTTACTATTCACAGATACGCATAGTATTTACTATTCATAAATACGCATATTGATGTATAAAACTTTATGGTATAATAATGCATTATTTTGAGTGAACATATTCATCATGGCGGTTGTATTATGATGGGTGGAGTAAGGAGGGATTTAAATGATAAGAATGATTTATGCCACCACTCGGTGCACAGTGGATGGTACTTGTTTCAGGGCCCCATCTTCCATGTTTTCCTCTGGCCGGGATTTCATTGGAGTTGTGGGACATGTGACACCTCCATAGTTGTTATTTTAAAGGAGGGGAGCCATAGTCCAGATTTAAGCTCTATACCTTTGGCCGGGTGTATCTTAAGTTTTGGTGAGCTTGAAACCATCCAGTCAAATGAATGAGTTTCTATTGGACTATATGTTAGCCTATGGTTCCAGTCAGCGGTATAAGGGAGGTGGTGATATAAGGGAGGCTGCATACTGCATAGTGCATTTTTGAATAATTCAATATTTGAAAATTGATCATACACATACATCTTAATACGGGTTATAGTCGTGATAATGCCGTTATGTTTTCCTAGCGCTGAGGACACGGATGTACACCGTGGCACTGGAAGATAGTGCAGATTGTAATAACATACATGTTGCAGTGGCCGTGTAATGTTATTATGTGAATATATGAATATTGTATGTGAATAAATGCTGTTTTACCATGGATATCTGTCATACATATTTGATACATAAGCATGAGGTTAACCGTTACCTGAGGTTCAATGGGTATTGAACCTCAGCTCTTACTGTAGCTTCAGGATTTTCGGAGTGAACAGAAACAGAAACAAGGGTAAGCAGCAGGCAGAAGGACTAGCTGGAGAAAGTCCTGTAGATATGTATAGTCTTTCGAACTCTTTGTATCAACAAACCAGTACACTACAGTGGTTGAATATCAGTTACTTTGTATTTAAAATCATTTCGTTGCTCAACTCTGGTTAAATTATTTTGAACTCTGATCAAATAATTTCGAAAATGCTTTAGAAAAGTTGGGGTGTTACATTTTGGTATCAGAGCCAGGTTTCGATCCTGGGACCTGTGGGTTATGGGCCCACCACGCTTCCGCTGCGCAATGACTGGCATTGGTAGAGCAATACGAGCAAAGAAGCTTTCACCTCGTTTTATGGGTCCTTATGAGATTTTGGAGAAAATTGGACCGGTAGCTTACAGAATTGCTTTACCTCCACAGCTTGCGAATCTTCACAATGTCTTTCATGTATCGCAACTGAAGAAATACCAACCGGATCCTTCCCACATTATAGAAGTAGAAGAGGTAGAACTCAAGGATAACATGACGTATAAAGCCGAGCCGGAGCGGATTGTTGATGCAAGGGACAAGAGATTAAGAAACAAGACCATTAGACTTGTAAAGGTCGAGTGGAAAGGAATGGCTCCCGGAGATGCTACTTGGGAAACGGAGGAGAGCATGCGACAAACCTATCCTCATTTATTTAAATAGGTTAGAATTCTTATTATAGCGAAATTTTGAGGACAAAATTTTCTTTTAGGAGGGGAGAAATGTAACATCCTGAATTTTGAATCTAATATCTTGAACATAAACCTATTTTGGGAAGACTAGTAGGCTCTATTTTCAGAAAGTGATAAATTTGAAATTAGTATTTTGTGGGACCCGTGAATAGTATTTACTATTCACGTATACATTTTTACTATTTACAAATACGTATTTACTATTTAAAAATACGGTATTTACTATTTATAAATACGTACTCATTATTTGAAAATACGTAGGACCCACGCCAAATAATTTTCCCACCAGCAGCCTTTCCCTCGTGGTGCGCCTCGTGGGAATTTTAAATTCCGCGGGACCCACATACTTTTTTATAATTTATTTAAAAAAAAGAAAGAAAGGAAGGAAGGAACCACGAGGAGCACCTCGTGCTCTTTTTTTTTATATTTTTATAATTTTATAAAAATTACGCCTAATGACCCATTTTCCAACTATAAATAGACCTTCCATTTCATTTCATTCTTCACAACTTCTAAGAGCCATAGAGAGAGGTAGAGAGAGAGAGAGAGAGAGTAGAGAGATATTTGCTTGAGAGTTATAATAGCTGGTTGGTGATTCGGGTATTAGCAAGTAACAGGTAACTCTGAATATTCTTCCTTATACTTGTGAATTATGTATGATTATAAATTTGTTTGTTTACTATTTTGGCAAGAATATTTAGAAAATATTTATGGTTTTAAGATCTGGTGTGGGAACTTTGACTTACAAATCTGTAGAGGTACTATTTAAACGTACGTTACTATTCACATATACCGTATTTACTATTCATTTTCACTATTCACGTATACCGTATTTACTATTCATGTTACTATTCACGTATACCGTATTTACTATTCATGTTACTATTCACGTATACCGTATTTACTATTCATGTTACTATTCACGTATACCGTATTTACTACTTATTTTACTATTCATGTATATACCGTATTTTACTATTCACAGATACGCATAGTATTTTACTATTCACAGATACGCATAGTATTTTACTATTCATAAATACGCATATCAATGTATATAATGGTATAATAATGCATTATTTTTTTAGTAAATACATTCATCATGGCGGTTGTATTGTGATGGGTGGAGTAAGGAGGGAATTGAATGATAAGAATTGTTTATGCCACCACTCGGTGCACAGTGGATGGTACTTTTCAGGGCCCCATCTTCCATGTTTTCCTCTGGCCGGGATTTCATTGGAGATGTGGGACATGTGACACCTCCTTAGTTGTTATTTTAAAGGAGGGGAGCCATAGTCCAGATTTAAGCTCTATACCTTTGGCCGGGTATATCTTAAGTTTTGGTGAGCTTGAAACCATCCAGTCAAATGAATGAGTTTCTATTGGACTATATGTTAGCCTATGGTTCCAGTCAGCGGTATACGGTTGGAAGGGGATATAAGGGAGGCTGCATACTGCATAGTGCATTTCTGAATTATTCAATAAAGAATGATGAGTATTTTGTAAAGGCATTTGTTGTGAACAACGGTATATCTAAAAATATCTGAGTATATTAAATTCACATTATTTATTCTTGTCATATGTAATTTGCTCGTGTAAGGTAGAAATATTCAGTAGTTACTGAGACGTGGAATCTCATCCCATATTAACATTTTTCAGGTGATTATTCTAGTAGAGAGCAAGGGAAGGCACCTATGGAGTGAGCTCTGGAAACTCTTTTGATCTCCAATAGATTATGTTATGTTATTATATTTGCCATGAACCTAAGACTTCCGTTTTGTACTGAACTCTGAAATATTTTCTGAAATTTATTCTGATTATGTATTACGGGTTTTTGTTCAAAATGGTAATGTTGTAAGAAGATTTGGATATTGTTAAACCTTTTGAAGGAATTTTTAATATTTTGATCGAGTTTTTGGGTATTAAAATTGTGGTGTTACATTTTTGATAAATGTAACACCACAATTTTAATACCCAAAAACTCGATCAAAATATTAAAAATTCCTTCAAAAGGTTTAACAATATCCAAATCTTCTTACAACATTACCATTTTGAACAAAAACCCGTAATACATAATCAGAATAAATTTCAGAAAATATTTCAGAGTTCAGTACAAAACGGAAGTCTTAGGTTCATGGCAAATATAATAACATAACATAATCTATTGGAGATCAAAAGAGCTTCCAGAGCTCACTCCATAGGTGCCTTCCCTTGCTCTCTACTAGAATAATCACCTGAAAAATGTTAATATGGGATGAGATTCCACGTCTCAGTAACTACTGAATATTTCTACCTTACACGAGCAAATTACATATGACAAGAATAAATAATGTGAATTTAATATACTCAGATATTTTTAGATATACCGTTGTTCACAACAAATGCCTTTACAAAATACTCATCATTCTTTATTGAATAATTCAGAAATGCACTATGCAGTATGCAGCCTCCCTTATATCCCCTTCCAACCGTATACCGCTGACTGGAACCATAGGCTAACATATAGTCCAATAGAAACTCATTCATTTGACTGGATGGTTTCAAGCTCACCAAAACTTAAGATATACCCGGCCAAAGGTATAGAGCTTAAATCTGGACTATGGCTCCCCTCCTTTAAAATAACAACTAAGGAGGTGTCACATGTCCCACATCTCCAATGAAATCCCGGCCAGAGGAAAACATGGAAGATGGGGCCCTGAAAAGTACCATCCACTGTGCACCGAGTGGTGGCATAAACAATTCTTATCATTCAATTCCCTCCTTACTCCACCCATCACAATACAACCGCCATGATGAATGTATTTACTAAAAAAAATAATGCATTATTATACCATTATATACATTGATATGCGTATTTATGAATAGTAAAATACTATGCGTATCTGTGAATAGTAAAATACTATGCGTATCTGTGAATAGTAAAATACGGTATATACATGAATAGTAAAATAAGTAGTAAATACGGTATACGTGAATAGTAACATGAATAGTAAATACGGTATACGTGAATAGTAACATGAATAGTAAATACGGTATACGTGAATAGTAACATGAATAGTAAATACGGTATACGTGAATAGTGAAAATGAATAGTAAATACGGTATATGTGAATAGTAATGTACGTTTAAATAGTACCTCTACAGATTTGTAAGTCAAAGTTCCCACACCAGATCTTAAAACCATAAATATTTTCTAAATATTCTTGCCAAAATAGTAAACAAACAAATTTATAATCATACATAATTCACAAGTATAAGGAAGAATAATTCAGAGTTACCTGTTACTTGCTAATACCCGAATCACCAACCAGCTATTATAACTCTCAAGCAAATATCTCTCTACTCTCTCTCTCTCTCTCTCTACCTCTCTCTATGGCTCTTAGAAGTTGTGAAGAATGAAATGAAATGGAAGGTCTATTTATAGTTGGAAAATGGGTCATTAGGCGTAATTTTTATAAAATTATAAAAATATAAAAAAAAAGAGCACGAGGTGCTCCTCGTGGTTCCTTCCTTCCTTTCTTTCTTTTTTTTAAATAAATTATAAAAAAGTATGTGGGTCCCGCGGAATTTAAAATTCCCACGAGGCGCACCACGAGGGAAAGGCTGCTGGTGGGAAAATTATTTGGCGTGGGTCCTACGTATTTTCAAATAATGAGTACGTATTTATAAATAGTAAATACCGTATTTTTAAATAGTAAATACGTATTTGTAAATAGTAAAAATGTATACGTGAATAGTAAATACTATTCACGGGTCCCACAAAATACTAATTTCAAATTTATCACTTTCTGAAAATAGAGCCTACTAGTCTTCCCAAAATAGGTTTATGTTCAAGATATTAGATTCAAAATTCAGGATGTTACATTTCTCCCCTCCTAAAAGAAAATTTTGTCCTCAAAATTTCGCTATAATAAGAATTCTAACCTATTTAAATAAATGAGGATAGGTTTGTCGCATGCTCTCCTCCGTTTCCCAAGTAGCATCTCCGGGAGCCATTCCTTTCCACTCGACCTTTACAAGTCTAATGGTCTTGTTTCTTAATCTCTTGTCCCTTGCATCAACAATCCGCTCCGGCTCGGCTTTATACGTCATGTTATCCTTGAGTTCTACCTCTTCTACTTCTATAATGTGGGAAGGATCCGGTTGGTATTTCTTCAGTTGCGATACATGAAAGACATTGTGAAGATTCGCAAGCTGTGGAGGTAAAGCAATTCTGTAAGCTACCGGTCCAATTTTCTCCAAAATCTCATAAGGACCCATAAAACGAGGTGAAAGCTTCTTTGCTCGTATTGCTCTACCAATGCCAGTCATTGGTGTGACTCTTAAGAATACATGTTCGCCCACCATGAACTCCAACGGTCGTCTTCTCTTGTCAGCATAACTCTTCTGTCGACTTTGAGCAGTGAGAAGTTTCTGTTGAATCACCTTAATCTTTTGAGTCGTCTCATCCACAAGTTCTGGACCTATTAAAATTCGCTCATTCAATTCCGTCCAGCAAATAGGAGATCTACATTTTCTTCCATACAAAGCCTCATAAGGTGCCATCTCAATGCTGGAGTGATAACTATTGTTATATGCAAACTCCGCAAGATGAAGATGATCGTCCCAACTTCCTTTTAGTTCGATTGCACAAGCCCGCAACATGTCTTCCAGAGTTTGAATAGTCCTCTCAGTCTGCCCATCAGTTTGAGGATGATAAGCGGTACTATAACTCATCCGAGTTCCCATAGCATTCTGCAATGCTTTCCAAAATCGTGAAGTGAATCGTGGATCACGATCAGATACGATGCTATTCGGTATCCCATGCAATCTGACAATCTCCTTCATGTAGATCTTTGCTAGTCTCTCCAATGAGTATTCTGCTGCAATTGCTAGAAAATGAGCTGACTTAGTTAACCTATCGACAATTACCCAAATGGCATTATGTCCGGATGTCGTTAGAGGAAGCCCCATGATGAAATCCATAGAGATGCTGTCCCATTTCCACTCTGGGATATCCAAATTCTTTAATAATCCAGGAGGTTTCCGATGTTCGATCTTGACTTTCTGACAAGTCAAACAACAAGTGACAAAGTCAGTCACATCTTTCTTCATGCCCCGCCACCACCAATTCCGCTTGAGATCATGATACATCTTGGTTGCTCCGGGATGGATAGTGTATTTACTCCGATGTGCCTCCTCTAGTATGAGCTTTTTTATTTCTCCATCATTAGGTATGCACACTTTTCCTTTATACCTTAATATCCCATCTCTATCGATCCCAAATTTCGATTCTTTTCCTTCTTCAATATCTTCCCTCACGTTTAATAGATACTCATCTTCGAGCTGAGCGAATTTAATCTCTTTCCAAATTGTGCTTTCAATAGTTAATGCTTCCATGGTAGCGACCAAACCTGACATTACATCAATAGATGTACTTGGTATCTCCTCGAGTAATTTATGTTCTCTGATCATCATCTGGGCTACATGGATTGTCTTTCTACTTAAGGCATCTGCTACAACGTTCGCCTTTCCTGGATGATACTTCAATTCGAAGTCGTAGTCCTTGATAAACTCCATCCATCTCCTCTGTCGCATGTTGAGCTCCTTTTGGTCGAACAGGTACTTCAGACTTTTGTGGTCACTATAAACCTCGAACTTTGAACCGTAGAGGTGATGCCTCCAAATCTTCAGAGCAAATACTACTGCTGCCAGTTCTAAGTCGTGAGTAGGATAATTCCCTTCATGTGGCCTTAACTGTCGAGAAGCATAAGCTACTACCCTACCATTTTGCATTAATACACACCCAAGACCTTTCTTGGAAGCATCTGTGTACAAAGTAAAGGTCTGAGCAGGATCTGGAATTATAAGTACTGGTGCCGTAGTCAACTTAGTCTTCAAATTTTGAAAAGCTGCTTCACACTTTTCGTCCCATACATATGGTTGACCCTTCCTAGTTAACTTTGTCAAAGGCATAGCTATTTGCGAAAAGCCCTTGATAAATCTCCTATAATAGCCAGCTAGACCTAGAAAACTCCTGATCTCAGTCACGGACTTTGGTCGTTCCCATTGGAGAACTGCTTCAACTTTAGTACGGTCCACTGCAACACCTTCAGCCGATACGACATGGCCTAGGAATTTTACTTCCTTCAACCAAAATTCGCACTTAGACAGTTTCGCATAGAGCTTGTGCTCCTTCAACACTTGTAGCACGATTCTAAGGTGCTCTTTATGCTCTTCTTCATCCTTAGAGTAGATAAGGATGTCGTCAATGAAAACCACTACAAATTTATCTAGATATGGTCGGAAAATTCTATTCATGTAATCCATGAATACTGCTGGAGCATTTGTTAGCCCAAATGGCATAACAAGAAATTCATAATGGCCATATCTAGTTCTGAATGCAGTTTTTGAGACATCTTCCGATTTGACTCTCAGTTGGTGATAACCTGATCTGAGGTCGATCTTGGAGAATATGGATGCTCCCTTCAACTGATCAAGTAGATCGTCGATCCTGGGTAAAGGATATTTATTCTTTATAGTCACTTTATTCAACTGGCGATAGTCAATGCATAGTCTCAGGCTCCCATCTTTCTTCTTCACAAAGAGTACGGGCGATCCCCAAGGAGATACACTGGGTCTGATAAAACCCTTTTCTAACAATTCTTCGATCTGCTTCTTCAATTCTGCTAGTTCTGATGGAGACATTCGGTAAGGAGCCTTAGATATAGGTTCTGTTCCAGGTACGAGATCAATAGAAAATTCTACTTCTCTCTCTGGGGGTAAACCTGTCATTTCTTTCGGAAATACTTCCGGAAATTCTTTCACCACTTCAATGTTCTCTATCCCTTCCTCCACTTCTGCTTGAATGGAGAAAAACACCATGTACGCAAGACAACCATGATGAACAGGCTTTTCATCTTGTACTATAGATAACAATTGTGGTCTACTATGACTCATAGAGTCATCCGCAAGAGAGATAGTCTTCCTCTTGCAGTCAAGGATGATGTCATTAGCTGACAACCAATCCATTCCTATTATTACATCGATACCCTTCGTGGGTAAACAAACAAGGTCTATATTTGAGATCCTATTATCAATCTCAATCGTACAATTTAAGCAAGCCCTAGAAGTTTTTACTGAAGCTCCCGCCGGTGTAGAAATAATCATATAATAAGGCAATTCACTCACTCTTAAATTCAATCGAGGCACACAGTCGTATGATATAAAAGAGTGTGTGGCACCAGAATCAAATAAGGCTTCTACTTCAAGACCTTGGAGTTTGAGGATACCTTTAATCAGATTTGGTGAAGCACTTGCCTCCTGATGTGATAGTGCAAACACTTTCCCTGGCACTGCAGTTCTAGCATCCTTGGCTCCTCGAGGCTCCTCCTCACAGAATCTGGAAATGTGTCCTGGCTTTCCACAGTTGAAACACGTCATACATGGTCCTTGGTGTATCCTTCCACACTTGGCACACATCTGATTGTTGGCGGTGCTTGCAGCAGGAGCTGTGGATCCCCTATATGAACTCTGACCTCCACTGAAGTGACTCCTTTGAGGTCCTTTGAATTGACTCCTCGGTGGTCTGCTGAAATGACTTCTTTGGGGTCCAGTAAAATAACTCCTCGATGGTCCACCAAAGTGATTTCTGGATGGTTGGCTAAACCGCGTATTACTGAAGTTGTGACTCTGCTTCTTAGTAACTCCTCCCGTTGGTCTCATGAGGTGTGTAGATCTGGCCTGAAAACCCTTCATCTTCTCAGCTTCCTCTTCTCGTTTGTTCCTTGCTATCGTGCGCAGTTTGTCGCATATTTCTTCAAAATCCCTTGTTTCATCAAGGAACGGTGATAGAGCTGTTTTTAGGTCTGGTCTAGCTTTTTCAACCAATCGAGCACTCAACCATTTAGAGTTGTTCTGTGAATATCCGAGGATTCCGGAGTCAGATTCAAAGGAAGTTTGGGGATACGTGAATAGTGCCGTATACGTGAATAGTGCCGTATACATGAATAGTAATTTACTATTCATGTGGAAGGAAGGTACGGACGCGTATTGTAACACTAACTCTGATGCTTATGGTATGCTTATATGTGATAGATAGTCTAAGATATTGTTTTGAAAATTGATCATACAGAGGTACTATTTATATGTACGTTACTATTCTGTAGGTATGATTAATAGATAATTTTAATCGTTTAGATTTGTTAGTTAGTTGTAGTAGAAATTTAAATTTAATTGTCTATTTAAAAGAATTTAGGATTTATGTCTTATAAGATATTTCTACCGATTAAATTAGGTTTAAAGTACTTATTTGGATTAATAGAGGTATTATTGTAGGTTTATCAATTTATTTTTACTAAATCTTGAACTATATAAAATTAAGAGTTGAGATTTGGAATCTAAATTATAGTTTGATATGATTTTTGATTATGTAGGGATTTGAAGATTTGTTTAATAAATTGGGTTATGCTTATATAAGTTAGTATTAGCTCGAAAAATTGAGGATTTGTGATAATAGGTCTCTTATATCCGAATTTATAATTTATTTATTAGAGGTTATATTGAGGACTAGAAGGATTGGATTTGAGGATTATAAATGAATTGAGTATTTGAAATTTTTGTATGAAACTTTTATTCTACGAAATTGGGTATATTTGGTTAAATAAAGAAGATGGTGATATTATGATAAGTGAGAAATAATTTATGAAAGAAGGAAATGAGAATGTAATGATAATTTGAGCAATGGATAAATTGCCATTTTTCTAAGAAAACTAAAGTGAGACAGTTATAGTTTAATGAATTATTTATTATTGTGTTGATTGGTATTTTGTAAATTTTATTAACGTATAATTGTATTTTTATTTTTATTTTTATTTTTAGAGTGGACTTGATTTCTTTCACACTTAGTTCTTGTGTCAAGAACTTGAGGTAATACTTTCCAATTTATCTTGTATATTTGTTGATGTGATTATAAGCATATGTTCTTATTTGCAAATGATATGAATATGTTATAGTATTGTACATATGAATGTATATATATGAAATGTATGTTTGATAGTCAACCTTTTAGTTAGGTAGTCTTAAATTGTTTATATTGTTATGACAGATTATACATGGTATTGAATATTGAAGATAAGTAGAAATTATTGATGTTGAAATGTGACAGTGCACTGAATATTGAGATATATTGGATTGTGATGAGATGTGATGGTAGGAGATTGATTTTATACCATGTGGTATAGCCAGGCCACTACTGAGCACGCAATAGATGGCTTTGTCATTTTCAAGACTCTTAGTATCACCTTTTCCTTTGGTTGGGATAAGGGTTAGTCCAAGAAATAGTGACACTTTTGTTTATTCGAAGGAAAGGAAACTCATGGTCCGATATGAGTTTTGTAGCCTTTGGCCGAGTTAAGTTTGATAAGTCATATTTTTTGCCAAATATTTCCTATGTGTTATAACTGTTTTGCATGATAAAACTGAGCTTGAATGTGAGTGATCAAAGGAAATATGTTAGAAATCATGCACATATGAAAATAGAGGATAGAGGAAGTGAGTTGTTGCATTTTAAGTACTATCCCGCATATAGACAGAAGAAAAGGATGAATTACACAATGCATTCTGAAATCGCATGGCGAATCTAACATAATGCTACAATATAGTAGATGTTTGCTCTGAACTAGGATCCCAATGCTATCCAAATGATATAGCATTGCAAGAGATGAATTGTTATATATTGTGTTATGTTAATCTTTTCTCGAGAATATTTCAAGAAGTAATTGCAGGTACTTGGAGCGAACGTTTAAATGACGGTTCACTTGATAGAGATAGAAATAGAGAACACGGAGAATCGAAAGGAAGATCTACAGAATCCCACGGAATTAAAGAAAAAATCAATCAATTGAATCTAGGGAGTCGGGCCTAACAAAATTTGAAATCCTAGCTCACTAGACGTATGGCGTGAAGGACCTAACTATAAAGAGAAAAGACGACTAGACTTAAAAGGTAGTCAGGTATAGACGACACGACTCAAAGTGTGAATTTGAATTCCCTGAGAGAGATCAAAAACTCTGCCGAGAGTTGCAGAGAGAGACCAACTGTGACAGAAGTTAAGCCGAGGTGAAGAAGACATAGAGGCATTGCGTGACAAAATCCCATGTGCCTTCGAACACTTTGGCGATCCTTTTCTGTTTAATTTTTTTTTCTACTATGGATTATCTTTCTTCTGTTTCAATTGTGTTCTTCTCGTCAACTATGAACTAAATTCCGTTGGCTGAGTGAGGATGGATTCTTCAGCTGTAATATGAACCCAGATTGCTAGTTTTTAATTAAATAAATTCAGTTTGCTTAATTGTGATTTGAACGTTTTATTTGTTAGTTGGCTGCTAATAGGCAAGAGTAGTAGCCTTAGCTTACTAGAAAGCAGTTAAGGTTAGACTTATGTTAAGTAGTGTGTGCTAGGCGAGCTTTTGCAAGGCTCGATCCAAATATCTCAATTTTCTTTTCCTTCTCCTCAAAATTTTTGTGCTGTAAAAATTTATAGCAGTTTCATAACCACTACAAGATTTTCATACAACCTATCATCTCAATCTCATCTTGTAGGGATGACGTAAAACTGCCACCAGTATAGTAGCGTTTTATTACATGAGTAGGGTTTTTAAAAGCCATTACAGAACAACTTGCAATAATGGTATGTTGTAGCGCTTATTTAAATGACTACTACTGTTATTTGTAGCGGTTAATACATAATTTTAATCACTACAAAATGTTTATTATTATTATTATTTTGTAGTGTTCTCAATCTACTATCACTCACACCCAAAGGAATTGAGATGGTGAGAGCCACCAATTTGCAAGAGATGGGCGGGAGAGCAAGATGAAGGGTGAGAGGGTGAGAGTTGACGTAGGGGGAGAGAGAGAGAGCAAAGAGGAAGAAGAGGGTGGGGGGGGGGGGAGAAAAGAGTGTGCGAGAGGCAAAATTTCATCTAACTTCATGGGGTCCATATATGGATAGTGACAAACGTTTTGATTGAGTTAACAATTTTCTTAGTAAAATATTATCATTACATCTGCTCCTTAATCGTACCCTATTAGTTATTGGTGTATTAATACCTAACAACTTTCATTTTTTATATTTCTAAAAACCTCCCTTGAAATCAACTTATACGGTGGTTGAAGATTGATATTGCGTGTGACCCAATTAGTATAAGCAATATAAAATCAGAATAACTTTATTTTTTTATATTTCCTAAAATCTCTAATGTTGTTTTAAAAAAATGTCCTAACTAATAATATCTCAATAACTTCCTTTTTAATATTTTACATGATGCATTTGAAAAATCATAAATTTATTACTACTTCCGGTACTAATTATAAGACTTACTTGACTTTTTTTGGAAATATTAAAGAAGCTAAATAAGTTACTTAATCATTTCATATGTCGTGTATCATTAAATTATATATTAGTTTATTTGTCAAACTAATTAGTTTGAATAAAAAATATAAATAAAATAATTTAATTAGCTTCCTTAATCTCCCCAAAAAAGTCAACTAAGTCTTATAATTAAGATTTGAAGAGTATTTCACAGTCTCATTGTCCAACTTTAATTAAAGTACTTTTTTAAAAAGTTCATGCAAACCGGCTTTAAAAATTTCTTTGTCGAGGTTTAGAAAGCAAAGGGTTTACACTTCTTTTAATAAAAATATTTCTTAAGATTTAAACTTGTATTCTCTCCCATGCCCCTTACCACCTCCTTAACTTTTTAATTGTCGACATATGATGTCTCCAGCAGTTAATTTTATTGTTACGCTTCTGAAAGAAAATCATTACATCATATTGAGCCTGTTTAGATTCAGCGTCTAACCCTTAAAGCCCAGTGAAATTGGGCAAAAAAAAAAGTTTAATGGAGGTGTTTATGTTAGCTTTTTTTTCAGTGGGCCTTCACAAAAAAATTCCATTATTTCAAACGTCTTGAAGCATTGGGCCTGGCCTACGTGCGTCCCAACTGTCTGGAATCGTGAAAAACCCATTATAGCCTTCTGGTTCTTTGATTCACAATCACAAACCCCAAATCTCACTCATCGTCCTTAGATTCAACTGGTGTGGGGCTCGGTCTTCCTCACATTGAAGGAAGGGGTTCGATCCTAACCAAAAAAAAAACCCAAATCTCAAAAGATTGCAGTAGAAAAATCCATGTCTTCGATTTTCTGTTACTTCCTCCTACTCCCTCAATGTTGTTTAGAGACATCTTGAGCAAAAAAAAAAAAATGTTGTTTAGAGACATAAGTTCAAGAGTTCACGTCATTCCAATGGATAATTCGAAATCTTCAAGGACCTCAAAATCTTTACACCAACCACCGTTCCTTCTCTCTCTCCCACTCTATCTCTCAAGCTCTGGGAACGATCCACCACGAAAATCTGTAACACGCCCCAAATTTCATTTCAATTATAGGAAATTTTAAAATTTAATGTAAATTTAATTTTTTATCTTCAATTATTTTAATATATACAACTAATATATAATATTCAATAAAATCCATATTTTTTTTTTTGTTATTTTTCATCTTAACTGACTTTTCACCTTCCAATCTAACACATTTCTGTTAATCATTTTCTATCACTATCAATCCAAACACAAATCACATTTATAGTCTGTTTTTTTCTATTTTATTTCTACAAAAGTCACATAGAAAAAAAAAGACATCGCTCCTACTACTAGCCCAAACAAACTATAATAGGATGATTTGATATCATACGTGACATAAGTTAATAAATTTATGATAATTATATATTTTCAGATAAATATTAAAATGTTATTGTATCATTAAAAAAAAAAATCATTTCCATATGCGTCTCCCGGCAAACAAGATGACTTTTCAATTCTAAAGGGGAGAAGTCATCGAACCAAGCGCCGTACGTCTACCATCGAGCGTTCACTGGGAAAAAGCCTAGTCGAAATATCAGTAGGAAAAAAATGGATTTGGCTTTGGTCCTATACCTTTTACCATTCTTTTCCATCTTTTTCCCTTTTCTGCTATTGGATTAAGATCTCAACAGTCCAGATTTATCATATGATAAAAATATTATTATAAGGGAAAAGGATGATAAAAAGTGATAGTAAATCTAAACCGTTAACATCTTAATCCAACGGCAGAAAAGGGAAAAAGACGGAAAAGGATAGTAAGGGGTATAGGACCAAAGCCAAATCCGGAAAAAAAAAAAATACTCCCTTCAGTCATAATTATAAGATTTAGTTAATTTTTTAGAGAAATTAAGGAAGATAATTAAATAATTTTAGAACATTTTTATTTTTTTTCTTCAAACTAATTAGTTTAGCTCATAAGCTTATATATAATTTAAGGATATATAACATATGAAATGATTAAGTAACTTATTTAATTTCCTTAATCTCTCTAAAGAAAGTCAACTAGATTTTATAATTAGGACCAGAAGTGGTATTTAGTTAACAGATTTGTTTGGATTGACTTTTAGTTGGCTACCACGGGAAGGGACTACCAAAACCCTCCCTTCCCTTTCCTTTCCCTCCAAAATGGAACTCCCAAACAAAACCTAGGAGTTAAGGAAAGCAGATCGTTTTGGTTTCTTTTTCTCCCTCCTTTGTGGTCCTTCTCCTTCGTTGATGCTGCACCAAGACCATTGAAGTTTTTCTTTGGTTGCTGCAACCTCTGTATTCCCCGTTTTTGCATAATGCATCACCGTGTGTGGACTGGTTAATTAAAGAGAAACGAAAGACCAGAGGTTGTTCTTAGGGAAAAATAAAGGGTGAAGGTGCAGATTTATCAACCAACTATTACCCGAGGAGCGTCTGGGCCAAATAACTATTGAGAGAATCAAAATTGCCAATCAACAATTAAAAAGTGAAAAAAAAACACCAAATAACTATTTTTTAAAAAAAAACAACTATCACAATTAAGTTAAAATATGAGGCACTGGTGTAGGACGGTGGCGGAAACGCTGGAGAAAAGAGTGGTTAAGCCTTCTTGTTAGAAAAGGAAAACACCAACAAAGATGAGACCCATGGGAGCAGGCATTGCGGCAGCAGCGGTTGCTGCTTGTGGCATCGGAGGGATGGAACCAGGGTGCAAGGTACATGTCAGTCGAACGCTGTGGACTACTGGATGAGTTCAAGAGGGTGAGTGGAACACCCAGCAACAATAAAAGCTTTGGAAATGCCGACGTCGCTGACACTATTACAGTCAATGGAAGATGGAGACAGCAAGACAGTAACGGGGTAATAGTTCGTTGGCGAATCTGCTCCAAATTGTGTTTTTTTTTTCACTTTTTAATTGTTGATCGGCAATTTTGGTCCCCTCAATAGTTATTTGGCCTAGACGCTCCTCGAGTAATAGTTGGTTAGCAAATCTGCGCCTTGACCCAAAAATAAATGTATATTGAAGAGGAAGGACTATGAATAGGTATTTTATTCTATTGGTTGAAATTTTTATACAAGTCACATGAGATTAATTGGATACTATTTATTGTGATTTGTATCAATTTGGTAAAGGAATAGATTTGAGAAAATTTCTTTAGACCATCGCTCTGTCTGCTCTCTCTCTCTCTCTGATGTTTTTTGAGTATTTCCTCAAGGAGGTTTTTTGGCTCTGAGTTTTAGATTTATGGCTTAACTCTTTTTTGAGTTAATGGTAATTATGGTATACATATTCCATGAAAAGTAACAAGTCTCAGGTACCTGTAGGAATGAATGCCTACAAAGAGTTCTACAGGATACATATTGATTCAGTAGTCCCTGGCACCTGTATAAAAGATAGAAGTATCACAAGGCTTCACTTTATGATGGAGAAGTTGCACGATAGAACAAATATTTCAAATTCATTAATTTAAGTTATTGGTCAGATCCTATATCCCTTGCTGAAATGCACCATATGATATTATTTAAATAAAACATTTATATAGTAACCCTATAGCATCTATAAATTATTTAGTTAAAAAATATTTATATGCATTTAAATTATATACAATTTTATCCATTAAATATATTTAATTAAGGATTTTAATGTTTATTAATTTTTTTAATAATTATTTAATCTTTTTTTCAAATTTAAATTTTTTATCTTCAATTATCACAATACATATAACTAATATGTATATGTAGTATTTATGGCCCTTTTGGATGTGTTTTTTTTAAAAAAAAAAATGTTTTTTTAAATGCTTATTTTTAAGCTCCAAATTAGAGCTTTTAAAAAAAGGAGCACTTTGACTTTTTTTTTGTGACTTTTACTTAAAAAAAAAATCATCTAAACACATAAATTAATTTAAAAAATATTTTTTTCTCCAAATTGGAGCTTTTTTAATGTTTATTAATTTTTTAATAATTATTTAATCTTTTTTCAAATTTAATTTTTTTATCTTCAATTATCACAATACATACAACTAATATGTATATGTAGTATTTAGGGCCCGTTTAAATGGGTTTTTTAAAAAAATATTTTTTTTAGTGCTTATTTTTTAAGCTCCAAATTGGATTTAAAAGGAGCACTTTGTTTTTTTTTTTTTGGTGACTTTTACTTTTTTAAAAAAATATTATCTAAACACATAAATTAATTTAAAAAAATCTTTTTTTGCATTAAAAAAGTGTTTTTTCCTAAAAAAAAATCCATCCAAACGGGTCCTTAATAAGATTCATGTCATTTTCTATCTCAACTAACTTTTTAAATAATAATCTCAACACTCTCCGATTTGAAAAAAAACCACTTTTGCAACTGTTAATCAAAACACAAATCTCTATGGAGTGTCAATCATCCTTCTATTCTTTTTATTGATGGTGATTTTCATATTTCATTTTTCTGAACTTGAAAATTGCCCATGCTCTAAAGAATTCGAAATCATTTTTTATTGATTATTGAAAAGTTATGCTACAATTTTTATTGAAAAAAGGGGTTAGATAGTGCTTATTCAATCAATTAATTGAATATATTTCCTCGTCTTTGAACTTCATTCATTTGCAGAGGAAATTATCAGGCTGTGCAATGTACATATTTTTTTAAAAAATATATATATAGAGGAACATAAAATTTACAAAACGCGAGCTCACATCTCCCTATTCCCATTGATCTCAATGAGACATTGGCGCGAATCTGGCTTTAGTAGAGAATATGGATACGGTTGAGGATCCAGGAAGGTCCATGGATTTATTTTCCTTCTAGGGTGTGTTTGGTTTGAAGGGAATAAGTGGGAGGTAAAACTAATATTTTGGGCTATCTCTCCCTTCAAACCAAACACACCCTTATAATTGAAAATCCTGTTATGACCACAATGAGAAGCATAGGGCTTAGCAGTGGCGGAATCAGAAAATTTTTGTAGCCCGGGTCAAAAAATAAATATATTAAATTGTTTACTAAATAATATCATATAATATTTAAAATATAAATAAATAATAAACGACAATTATAAATCAAAACAATATATAAAATGCTACTAATAACATTTTTAATAGGTATCTCAAACAAAAATTTTACTTTCCTCTCACAGCTTAATGAGTAATGAACCAAGCATTGTCCTTCAAGAAAAGATAAGAAATTAGTTGGGACCAAATTATTAGCCAAAATAAACATCATATAATAAATGGATATATATACTAACAAATTTTAGAAGTGGCTCTAGCTAGTTAGGTCCCAGTTCTGCCATTGGGGCTGAGTTTAAAAAAAAAAAAAAAAAAGATATACTCCCTCTAGTCCTTACTATAAAAAAAATATTTACTTAATTTAATTTAATTAGAGAAGTTAGTCAATATAATAAATATTTTCTAACACCCCTAGTCATATTCCTTAATTCCCTCATTCTCTTTACTCCTTAATTATGATTAGGGGAGCACCAATAGAGGTAAATTAGAAAAATATTAACAAATATGGAAATTATATCATATATTTAAAATCAAAATCAACTCTCAAATATGTCTTATATTAAAAACAAAAAAAGTATATGATTATCAAAACATTATTAACTTATGTCAGGTAGGATGTCAAGTCATCACCATTAATCTGATGTAGCAATTTTTCTTAGCGACTTAATAGCAAAATTAATGGTAGGGAGCTTAACGTCAACAATTAAAAGGTTAAGGAGGTTAAATCCAAACTTTTAGGAGACCTATATACAACCAACCCAACAATTTAGGGGAATTTAATGGATTTTAGCCATCTTTTATTAAATAAAGAGTGTGGTTTTTATTTCCATATTTTGAAATATTGTTAATTGTTATTGTGCATATTGGGTGATACAGCAGAAACCAACGAAGTATCATAAAAAGATACCATATCATCATCATCAATATATACTAAATAAGGAATAGCACAATAAGCTGTTCACTGTGCTATGCCTTTTGATGTGTCTTGTATTACTGTTTCTAACCACAGTTGCGGCTTAAAACCCCAAGCAATTTTTGTCCCATTAAGTCATACGGTGCATTTAATCCCAGCCTTCTGGCTATTGCTTTCAATTTTCACATTTGAATGTTCCCCTATTATAGCCATCAATCCTGAGAGTGATGAAGATATTGAGTTACGACCTTTTCCCCCTCCTGTTTCAATAAAGCAATTTGCTTATGCATATATCGGTTGCAGATCCATTTCTTTTGAATACATCATAGTTCAATATGGGACGGATTAATATTTTCTTGGTTTTATAGCTTGAATCAATCGCACTCTTGACCTATATATCTTATAATGTAAATATTCATCACCTATACCTTGTATCTCTTCAGCAATTAAGCTAGGAAAACAACGATTGAGTGACAAAAAATGAATATTCCTATAGGAAAGGGGGCAAGGAGTATGCAAACCCTTGAGCTACTCAACGGTTTGCATACACCCTGCACCATTTCTGATAAAGGTATTCTTTTTTCCTTTCAACTTTTGCTTTCCATGGTTATAATTTCTGTAAAGAGACACAATTATAGGTCAACAGTTATATTATCACATATATACATAAAAAATTGCCATTGATTCTCCCCACTAAGCGTGCAATGTTTTGATCTATATCATATTGCATAGTTTATCGGCGTGGGAGGTACTGTTCTATTATATACAGTCTAATCCAACTAGTTCAGAAACTCTCACTTGAAGAGTCTTACAACCATATGTCACAATTATTATATAACAATCATCATGTATTATAAACGTTCATGGTTCTTATTTAGGAACCATTATTATGTACTAAATACATAAAGGTTGTCTACGTGAAACCGTTATTCAGTTTTTTTAAATGTCACGATTCTTACATAAGAACTGTTATGTATGTTACTGAATAAATAACGATTGTCAGAATGAGACTGTTATATATCATGCAAGTATTACTAGATATTATGACAGTTTTTCAGGTGTGCCCATTAATTATTATCATAGCAATGCATAGATCAAAACCTCACCAAACCTCAATAAATAGCAGGTATTATATTATAACGGTTATAATAGGCATAGAATAAGTAATGGTTTAGAACCATAATTTATCTGCACAAAACATATATAGCGCCTACATATATGACAGTTCAAAACTGTGATGTAAAACATATAATAACCGTCATATATAACAATTTTTGTAGTAGTGCAACTTGAGTTAGGCACATTGAAAATAACTTATGGGGAACCATGGAAATAGAAAAATGATAGAAACACATTAGCGTAAGCATAACACAATATATATAATGTGAAAAGTATTTAATACATGCAAGCATGCATATAGATGCGTTCGCGCGCGCACATATACATATATAGTATGTGTGTGTACTATGATGAAACTAAAAATAGTAATAGGAAGTAACATCGAGGAGCAATTGATCAATCTGCTTGTATTGGAAATTAATTAAGTTGTAGATTATATCCATTGACAAGTATTGTTGAAGAAAGTATAGTAACAACTTCAAAACAAAGTGCAAAAATAGTACGTAATAGTTAGTATTTTTATAACTTGCTGTAAAGAAATTGAAGAGTAGTGATCTGACACAGCCACTTCCATACTTTGATGCATGAAGTCACCTGTCGATTATCATATAATCCAATATAGCTTAACGATCAGAAAATAAATTTTCTATAATTCGACCCAAAACATAAAAAAATAATAGTTATATATACATGACTCTCATTGTGTAAAAAGATCTTGTTCGTTGTTCGTGATGTCAACAATGAGGTCCAGATTGTCTCAGAAGCTTTTTTCTCACTATCCCTCAGAATCTTGTAATCATGTTCGTCCAATTGATCTCAACAGCTCTGAAAAGACATATCATGCAGCTATTAAAATTGCATCTCCATCATCCACTTTGTTACTCCTTTTGGTCTTAATTATTTGCACTATAAAAGTGTTCCTATAATTAGGACTGAGGGTAGTATAATATAGACCTTCCATTGAATTCCCCACATCCTAGAAACTTATCCTTTTATATTTAGGAATTTTCCCTATGCCACTCTCCCCTCATTCTTCTTCAATTTCCAAACCCGATGATTCGTTCTTCGTCGCTGTTTAGATCCCCAATATAGACATCAATTTCCCTTTGCTTGATTCGAGTTTCAATTCCCTTGAGGTTCCCCAGGACAACATCAACACCATGGAGCCAAAGACTCCAAGTCTACGCTAAAATCAGATTGTGAACTAGAGCTGCACACCTGGGGTCAAAGTTGATGGGGTTCAATTAGCTAGATTATTCTCGCGTTCTCACTCCATAGGTCATTTCTTTCAAATTCATCCTGAAGAGAATTGGAAAAGGTTTTAGTCGTGTGATTAACATATTGTTAATGTTATGATATTTCACTCATACTTGGTCATGTTAAATGAAGGCTGGCAAAGGTTGAAGGCAAAGCATTGAGTAATGGTTATGATTCCACTAACATTGAGGGAATGGTTACTTGAATTTAGGCTAATAATAAGTGCAATGTGGATGCAGTATTGGTTTTTGACTTCATTAACCGAAACTCCCTGTATACTCTTTTAGTCAAGTGCCTCAGTAATTAAGCTATTGATCCTATATTAACCTTTGCATTTCCATATAACAATATATAGCTAAGATTTTAGTATCTTCCAAGTCAATGTTGTAGGTGTTGATTTCTTGCCACGCTTCCACACTTAATTTCCTTTTAGTAGGAACTATAGATGTAATACAGAGCTATTAGGGTCTTTTTGTTCAAAAGTTTGCTTGTTGTATGAATTGCCGTGTGCATTCATTTTCAAAAAATGTAAGCATTCTCAAACTCTTTTCGTGACATATAGTTGTACCATACTCTTCCCTTTTGAAAATATGCTTTATAGGATGCCAGACCGTTTTTTGACGTATAGTTAGCCCCCTTTCACTCCTCCTTTTTCATGTTTCACATCCCTATACAACTAAATGCTTTTGTTTGATGCAGGAAGTGTGACAGCCTGATTTCAGCTAGCTTGATGAACATGAACATGCACTTAAAGACTTTAAAGTTGTTGTAAAGACAAGAGGGTAAAGTATAAGGAATGAAATACTATGTAAAGCTATGCCATATATAATGTAATGGATGTAAAGTTATGGCCCTTTTTAGGAGTCTATTAGAGGAAACTTTTGATATGTAACGAAATATTATGATATATGGAACAAAATATTAGTAATAAAATATTGCTTTAATTGAATACATTGCTACCAATTTGTTGTTGTCTTACATTGATTTAAACAGAATGATGTTGCCAAAACAAGTTTCATATGCATACTCGCTATTGTCAAATACCAAGTTTTATTCCATTTTGCTCAAAATGCCATGTTTAGAATGCATGCTTCACTTTAAGAATAACTTCACGTAGTACTCTTTCCATTGCTTGATCTTGGTCAGTAAAAACTATTACAAGTTTCTTTTACTTGTTTGCTTTCAAGAAAGTTTCCAACAACCACTTGGATGATCATGTAGTTTCATTATATAACAAAGCTACACTAAAAATTACAATTACGCTATAATGATTGGTTCCTAAAAATATTATGCCTATGATTATTGTTTGTGCAGTATGTGGCATCCAATGAAATTACATCTCTAAAATAAACATAACCTACCATAATTCGAGCATCTGCCCAAAAAATATTTGTAATTTGATTTTCCATATCAAGATGGTATGAATGGTAAAATAAGGGGTTCTTTGTAATTTGTTCTTCAAAATAATTTAATAAGCATTAAACTTCTCCATCCACCAAACTTCTTTGTCTTCTAGTCATCGAATAATTTTTCATATCTACTCAAGTGAAACCAAGATTAGCTCGTGCGCCTGCTTGCTTACTCATAAGGTCAAATATTGCTTTTGGTTGTGCATTATCTATTTTCCTTTGAGACCTTATCATATATATGCATTGTTTCTTGAAGATGTAATGGGTGATTATGCTTTTCTATAAAGCTGGTGAAAGAAAATCTAAAAGCTCCCATATTTTATATTAAAAGAAATAAAAATAGTTACTTTTATCTTACCACGCCTCTTAGAATGAAGATGATGCTTTTGTTTTTCCTTCCCCCCCCCCCCCCCCTCCTCTGTTAAGCGCAAGAATGACATTAGATATGAATACAAAATCTAAAAGATACCATATTTTATAATAAAAAATTATATATTTTTATCTTACCTTACCTCTTACAATGAAGATGGCAATGGTTGGAACCCTCTGCTCATGAATGGATGCTTCTTCACTTGGATGACCTTGAAGTTACCATCAAACCAATAGACTTAAGCATATCTATATAATATGTAGATGAAGAAAATTTCCCTTGTGCATTGTGTGAAGCTTTCTTGCCACGGTCAGCAATGAAAAGTCAAAGAGTTTCTGGTTCTAGTTCTAAAGTATCAGATATGTATGGATGGCTAGGATTAAAATGGGATGGGTGGTTGAGATGCAATTTTAAATAACTCATTATGTGTCACTTTGTAGGTGCTTCAATAGACTAAAGGGTTATGATGAAAAGATACTAAAAGATGAGGAGAAATTGGCTACTGAGACTTTGAGAGTATCTACTACCGTAACGAATGTTATTTGTGAAAATTCATATTGGCAAAAAGAAATTCATATACAAGAATTATTTTAGAAGCCATTTTTTGTATATTAAGACAAAATTTCTCTCACATACTTATCTTATAATTTATAAAAACACGTCTAAAAAAAACATGCAATCCTTCAAGTTTTTGTCTATTTAGTAGGCACATAAACAAAGACACATAGGCATACACTATTCATTTTTATTGTTGAATGCCTTGTTTAGCATCAAAAACTTTTTGTGGGTTGATGCCTCATTTTTGAAATTAATCAACCAGATTTTACAAGTTTTCAAAATATACTCTTTTTTTTTTTTAATAATACGTGAAGAAAACAAAAAAGCGCGACTAAGAAATAGTTTGCTCAATACTAAGAAATAGTTTGATCAATTAAATTTGGCTGTATAAAATGGGAATTTTTTTTTAAAAAAATGAAATTAGATGCAAAATAATGATATATGCGTGCCATACTGCCATCATCAAAAAGATATTACTCCCTCCGGTCCTAATTATAAGATCTAATTAACTTTTTTTTGGAGAGATTAAGGAAGTTAATTAAATTACTTTAGAGTATTTTTATTTTTTCTTTTTTTTTTCAAACTAATTAGTTTAACTAATAAACTAATATATAATCCAAAAATACATAACATATGAAATGATTAAGTAACTTATTTAGCTTCCTTAATCTCTCCAAATAAAAAAAACCAAATATGTTTTATAATTAGGACCGGAGGTAGTACAATAACAAAAGAAGAATGAGTCTTATTCTATTAGGTAGAGTTGTCTATATCGATCACACACCGACATGGTGTTATATCAAAAACCAAATATTTAATTAAATTATTAATTAAGAGGCACCTTTTAATAATTTTATGGAGCAATTGTTTCAATCTTCCTCTGGCTATTTCCAAATGACTCCATATTGCTTAATCTATCCTCCTTACTTACCCATCCAATAGCCTTATTTGAATGTGATGTTTGATGGATGCCACCACAACTCTTCCTTATTTGTGTTCAAACAAATATTGTCTTCTTTTTTTTTTCATGGCCAAATATTTATCTTAACATCCTCATTTTAGCCCCTCCCATTTTATGCTCATGTTTTCAAACAATCACTCTCATATAATATTGCCGGTGTTATAACCATATGGTAAAACTTTCTTACTGCCTTATCAGTATCTTTTGGGGGGGAAAAAAATTATCATAGTACTTTATCATCCGATCCCAAGTTGTTCCTCAAAAAAGTATTATTATTGTTAGAAATTAACAAGAATTAAGTGTAACAGTAATTAAATGAATAAATTAATATGTATGAGCTGGATTTCTTTGGTACTCCGAAAAGAAATAAAGGTGACTTGTAATAACAGAATACTCGAGTTGGATTTTTACAGGTGATTCTTTGTTGGCATGTATTCAGCTATTTGAAAGTCTGCCTTGGAAGTAGGTGGCCATTAAAAATTAATAAAATTAATATTTATTTTTATGAAACAATTAAAATATATAATTTAAATTAAAATATTTACTCTAAATAATTTTCATTTTAAAATTACTCAAAAAAATTTATGAATACAAATTCAAATTATAAAAAGTTATACTTAAAATTTTTTTAACTTGTTCAATACATATGTGTCATACACAATAAGAAAAATTTTAGAGGAAATATTTAACCTTTATATGAATTTTATTAACATTATATAAATATATTAATTTTACAAATTGATACAAGAAAATCTAAAAATATAGCCTAGAATGAACTATATAAATTTTATATCATTAACTACCAATTTTTTGAAAATATTTTATATAAGAAAATTAGAGGAAAATTCTCCACTAAGAATTTAATGAGTGAGAAACACTTGATAAATTTTTATACTATACGAATAATCTGCGAATTTTTGTATACATAGAATAGTGCTTTTTTTTTTTTGGGGGAGGGGGGGGGGGATCATAGTAGGAACATCCTCTAATGAAGAGTCAATCAAACATATTTGATTTTTATTTGAAATTGAGTTTCTATTCTTAGCAAATGTTTGTATTTTTCAAAAATTCAAAAATGACATTTGTATATAGGCTTATGATATGTGCAGTGACCGCAGGTAAGGATTTTTGCAGTGGGGTTGATACTGCACTATTTTGATTCCTAATTCCTAAATTGGACCTATTTGATTTATTGTTGTGATTAAAGAATAGAGAATCTGGTAATTGATTCCTGATTCCTACATGGAAATAAATCACCGCAATCTTTATTTGCCTGTTTGCTGGAAATCACAATCAACATTGTCTCAATAAATCATCGCGATTTTTTGGATATTATAGTTATTACGCTTTTTTTTTTTTTGCAACGTCATAGCACAAAACGGTGCAATATCGTAAAAACTCTTACTTGCAGTCACTACACACATCATTTCTTCTTTAAAACATTAAAATAGAAAGACTAAACTACTCTTAACCATATTTCCTATATTATCTCTAATTAAATCAGAATTTGGAGAGATTGATGGATAATCACAAATAGAAACCAAATTAGAATCTGCTAAATTAACATCTCTACTGTATCGAAATCGTGCCTCCCAATTACGATCAGGTGACTTCCTTTTCCGTCTCTGTTTTTTTCTTGTGATTTCAATCCTTGACTGATGATGCGACGATTTCGATGTAGTAAAGACGTTAACTTAATAGATTCTGATTTGGTCTTTATTTGTAATTATCCATCAATCACTCCAGATTTTGATTTAATAGAGAGAATATAGAAAATCTGACTAAGGGCAATTTAGTCTTTATATTTTAATATTTTAATTTCTGATCATTCAAAATAATTACCATTTTTATGGTCCTTCTTAATAAATATTATTTTTCTCAAGTCATTTATTATAATTTTTCCTTAATAATAAAGTTAATTATATTAATTATCATTTTTGAAAAAGAAAAAATAACTGTCTCAGTCGCGAGAGTACGACAAAGCAACTATGATAAAAATTTGGATTTGTTGATGGGAAGGAAACGAAGACAAAGACATACATACAGAATCAACAGACCGGAAACAGAAAGAAAATAAAAGAATAGGAAAAACCCAGCGTAAACGCCGCCACTCTATTGCCACGTAGGCTAGGAAATACTCCGCACCTAACTCCTGATCAACGAAGCTCCCGGTTCGGGAAACCCAGCTGTAGACAGCCTGTCACCAACCAAGTCCCACTCATCTATTCCCCCGAACTCCGATCTATCTTTCTCCCTCTCCTCCCCCTTCTCTCTCTGCCCTCTCTCCTTTTTCTCTTCTTCCTCCTCTGTCCGCCTCTCTCTCTGTGCCAGTTAGGGTTTCGTTTCCTTCGTTGGTTGATCTCATTCGTTGGCTGTTGGATACGTTCATCCACTTTGTTAGATCAGGATTCTCTGCACGGTAAGTTTTCTCTTGGTTTTCCTTTCTCTTTGTATTCTCCGTTTTGCTGCTGGTTTCCTAGGGTTTTTCCCCCTCCCTGCCTTCTGTTGCTTTTTTCCTCATTTTGCATTGTTACTTGCCTTTTTGTCTTTGCTTTAATATGGTCTGGTTTCGTGGGTCGATGGTGATGGATATTCATTAATGTTCATATTATTGCCGATTTGCTGTCTTGTTTGGGTCTTCTTGTATGTTTGTTTATCAGATTTTGACTTGAAATTTGACGGATGGTTTATCTGGTTGTTGAGAAAGCGGTGTAGAGAAAATGGAACCTAAATTCGAATTTGTTTTTTAAAATTATATTTCAGTTAATGCGCGTTATTTAAGCAGTACTTTCTAGTTGGTATTGTGTGGACGAAGTCCATGTATTTTTAATTTTTTATTTGGGAAATTTTAGCTAGTTAGCTATTAATTTATTTCTCTGGGGATGAAACCTGTTGTTTGGCGGTTATTAAAAGCTTGAAAAGATCCAGCAATGATGTTTTCAGAATAATTAATTAGAACATGCCGGTAAGCAGAGCTGATGGGGCTTTTCTTTTTCTTCTTTCGTTTGCTTTTTTGTTTTATATATTGCTTTCTGTGATTGCTGGGAGCTTCTCTACAATTTTATGTTGATGCTCAATTGCTGTGGATAAAGACAGCTAGAATTCTACCCTCTAAATTTTAAGTCGTATTTTGTCCCTGTAACTTGCAGGAGGAGTCAGACTAGTCCTGGGATCTCTAAATTTTAAGTCGTATTTTGTCCCTGTAACTTGCAGGAGGAGTCAGACTAGTCCTGGGATTTAATATTGTTACATCAATTAATTAGGGCAATAAGCTTTTCTCTGGATGCACTTCCTTTTTTATGTGATTCAAGTGTTGCTTATTCTGCTGTTTTTATATATTTTTTCCTGTTCTCTTGGTTGTCTTCTTTGTTGTCAGCGTTACCACCTTTGTATTGCCTAAAGTATTTTGATTGCAAAATTTAGTCATCAGATTCAAGTCTGAATCAATTTTATAGTATGTTTACGCTCAAGTATTTAACTTACATTGTAGCCTATGTTTTTCTTTTTGTTTCCCCTCTCCCTTTGTAGGTGCCTAAATTGGACTCATTGCATGTTTATGTTCTGAGGTTTATTTATTCCCCACAGGAACAAATACTTTGTGTTTCTGAAGTATGCAAATTGATTGATGGGCATGGTGGAGTCACTTCAACCTTGAGTTGTCTTGCATTGCTGAATTAAGTTATCCATCCTATTATTATATCTGGAACTTTGACATAATTCTGGAACAAAGGGGCAACCATCTAAGGATTTCTTGTATCCATGCTGTCAGATAGCATGTGTGGAATCTGTACCACGGGTAATGCCCCTGACAAGATTTGCTGCCGATGCATTCGGTGTGGTGACAATTTGTCTCATAGTTTTCTTGATTATTCTTGGTTTACTGTGCATTGTGTACACATGTCACTTCCGCTCTCATAGTCGCCATCAAGGCTATCTCCAACTTAATTATTTTAGTGGTCCTTGGATCATCCGAATCACAATCATTGTATTTGCCATCTGGTGGGGCATTGGTGAAATTATTCGGTTGACTTTGATAAGTCGTGCGCTTCACTTAAAATGGCAGGAACCTGTTTGCAAAAGTTACATTGTATCAAATTTGGGGTTGGCAGAACCATGCCTGTTGCTAACTGTTGTGTTTCTCCTTCGGGCACCCTTACAAAGAGTGGAGACTGGAATTATGAGCCAAAACTGGAACTCAAGAACAGTGGGAACGATTCTTCTTTACTGCTTCCCGATGTTTGTTCTTCAGCTACTCGTTGTTCTGATTGGACCTCAGTTAGACAAGAATAAAGGTTCTGGGAAACATTTGCCTCATTATTTTACAAGTGCAGCTGCTGTCTCTACACTAGAGGAGAACGAGGTTTCCGTTTGTACTTACCCTTTACTCAGTACAATTCTACTTGGCTTTTTTGCCATCATCATGACTTTCTACCTATTTTGGCTTGGAAGGCGGATTTTAAAATTGGTTATCAACAAGGGTTTGCAGAAGAGGGTTTACACGTTAATACTCTCAGTTTCCAGTTTCGTTTCATTGAGGGTTCTTTTCCTTGGTTTATCTGTTTTATATAGACCAGATCAATTTACGTTTGAAGCCCTTACTTTCTTGGCATTTCTTGCCCTTTTATGTTGTGCTGGGGTGTGTATATTTGTGCTTGTGTATCTCCCAGTTGCAGATTCTTTAGCTCTGGGAAATTTACACGAGTTAGAACCTAGAAGAGGATCTAATGTTGATCATAATGATACGATGTCCCTTATTGCTAACCGGAGTCATTTGGAAGGTGTTGAAGAAAATGTCAGGTCCAGTCCTGATTCTGATGCATCCACAAAGCGGGGGTCAATTTCATTTCGGACATTGGAAAAAGATGGAACTTCAACTGGGGAATTTGTTGAGTTAAGCCTTTTCTCTCCCAGTCGAGATGCTGCCCCGTCAGGATCGTCTCCACCTCTTGGTTGGCCAATGCGACCCCTCACACAAGTTGTTGGACCTTGAAACCAGGCTAGAAACTAATTACTATGAGTGAATTGTCAATTTTGTGGTGAAGAAAAACTGATTGTAAAGGATTTTAGCTTCAATAATGCTTTTCACTCTTGTTCTGTTTTCCCAATATTAGGTCCAATGGTTTTGCATTTGAATTTGAGTTCTTTTCTGATTTTCCTATACCATCTCCACCTCTTTCCTTGATTATAAATTGATACATGTTTTAGAGACTGTTTGTACATGGCAAATATTTCTCAATGGGTGTCAACGGGCGATGTGCGATTTGATGCGTAATTTGCAGTTGTTTTGTTTAAATGTTGGAAAACACCTTTTGATATTATTAGTTGGCCTTAAAAAACGTTGGGAAAATTTCACCTATAAAATTTCAGAATAAGTGAAAGTGGTCTTTTGATATTTGATTTCAAAATTGTGGTAAGGTGGCATAAGACTTTTTTTGTAATATTCTCTATATGTTAAAAAGATATAAATGTTCAATATTAAAACAGGTTTATGAATACCAGAGTCTTAGTAGCGTAATAGCATGGGAGCTTGGTTCTTCTTCCTCATGTCCAAGGTTCGAATCTTATCCTCTCCCCTCCTATGTGTATCAAAAAAAGAAAAAAGAAAAAAAACAGGCTTATGAACTTTTTTAAACATACTTATTTGTCAATATATGCACATCAACTTGGCAAAATATACATTTAGACTTGTAAAAATAGGCTTATAAATTTGTCAACATAGGCACATGGAGGTATTTGTATCTTTTCAGATATGAAAAATATTGTAAAAAAATGTCACATGACTTCACCACATTTTTGAGATTTTAAGAGTTTTTTGTTTTTTGTTTTTTTTCCCTTTTGGGGAATTATATGCAATTTTCCCAAAAAAGTTTGGATATTCTTGGGTTTTACTGAAAAGGAAAAGAATAGCATTGAGTTTTAACTTTAGTCGGTGGTTTACGTTAAAACGATGTTTTTTTGGTATTAGCTTCTAAGCTCATGGTTGAGTTAAGCGTGTCATTCGCTCTGGCGTTTCGGCATTCCACATCAAATTTTTAAAAGTATTCTCTTCAATTTTTAATATAAAATATATTTATAGAGTTAATTTTTATCTTAGATATAAGAATAATTTTTATATTTGACAATATTTTCCTAATTTACTCTATTAATACTTTCTCAACAATAATCAAGAAAGAGAATGAATGAGGGAATTATGGAAGATACTTAAGGTGTTTTAAGAAATATATATCAAATTAATTAACTTCCTTAATATAAGAACACATTTTGCTGACAATATTTATAGAGTTAATTTTTATCTTAGATATAAGAATAGTTTTTATATTTGACAATATTTTCCTAATTTACTCTATTAATGCTTTCTCGACAATAATCAAGAAGAAAAATGAATGAGGGAATTGTGGAAGATAGTTAAGGTGTTTTAAGAAATATATATCAAATTAACTAACTTCCTTAATATAATTAAATTAAGTAAATATATCTTATATTAAAAATCAGATAAGTATTAGCTGTTTATTTGTTACTCCTCCGGTCCTAATTAAAAGAACGCATTTTGGGGTTGGCTTTGATCCTAATTATAAAAGCAAGTTTTAACTATCGTTAATTTTTTCTATAATACCTCTATTTATACTTTCTCAATAATAATTTAATAATACATTTATATATTTTATAAAATAAATAATGTTTGCAACTCATTAATGTTATATACATCTCAATTATACTTTTTTTATATATGCATAAAATAATTTTGAGTAATTTTTGTCATATTTTTTCCATATCACCCCTACTAATATTTCTTCTATAATAATTAATTTAACAACACTCTTATATTCTATCAAGTGAGAGATTCTAATTTATTTTTATTTTTCAAGAAAATAATTTTAATATTCCTTTAAAAATATTTTTTAAAAAACTATCCGTCCAAAGTGATTAATTTTTTCCCCTAAAATAACCTTATAAAACTTTAATTTCATTATCTTTTTTCCAACAATAAAAAAATAAACTTGCACGTTGAAAGGACGGAGTATAGTGTAATAAGATAAATGATTCTGCCGATATTGGTTTTTTTGCCATAATCGACTTGATGCAAGGCCAGTGCCCAGTGATAGAGATATACTCTGTGGTCTCAATATATAAGTTAATCTGAATAATAAATACATGGAAGGCCATAATAATTGCTACCTACCGATTCATCTAATTTTGCCTTAATGTAATTTTTAATTTTTAGCAGTAGTATTTTTAGAAAATAATTATAATTAACTAATTTAATTTCTTTCCTTAATTTCTCCAAATTCTGGTAAATAGTTCTTATAATTAGAACCGAAAAGAGTATATAGTAAAACGGATTTAATCAATTTTTACTTAGTACACGGATTTAGTCCAGGAATCTGATTGAATGAAAAGAAGGGTGAAAAAAAAATAGTTTTAGGGGCAAAAGGAAAGTAAAGAATCCCTATCTTATGTTAGTTTATCTTTAGGGAAAATTATAATAAAGGACCTAAGAAAAAGAATATTTATTAAGAACGATCATAAAAATTGTAATTATTTTGAAAGACCAGAAATCAAAACATTAAAATAGAATGACTAAATTGTTTCTAGCCAAATTTTCTATATTCTCTCTAACTAAATCAAAGTGTAATGTTGAGTGATTGATGAATAATGATAAATCAGAATCTGAAGTGATTTAAATGTTATTTGTTAGTTCTCTATGTTTTGATGATAGCAGACAATTATAAAGAATATAGATTTGATGATTCAAGTCACTTAAGTGCATATTTAAAGGCACTTGAGTGGTTAACTTTAATTTCAATCTTGAATCAAAGAGTGTTTTCTTGTGTCTGTCAAAAACACACTCAAGTCTAGGTCCAAAAACTTGAGTCATAGCTTTAAAACATTAGTTAAAATAGTTTTCAGTTTTGACTGACTTGAGTTAACTGTCTTTAACTCGAGTGAAAGGCTTTGTGTAACTCTATTACTAAAGACAATTTAGGTAGAGAAAATATAGGAAATTTGACTAAGGACAATTTAATCTTTCTATTTTTATGTTTTAATTTTTTATCCTTCAAAATAATTACTATTTTTATGGTTCTTCTTAATTAATATGAGGAGGAGGAGGAGTACCTCATTTAATACCTCATGGATACCCCTGATGGTTACCTACCTCATGGACCTCATGGATACCTCATGGAGGAGAAGGAGGAGGGGTCCATGAGGAGGAGGAGGAGGTTTAATACCTCATGGATACCTCATGAAGGAGGAGTACCTCATTTAATACCTCATGGACCTCATGGATACCCCTGATGGTTACCTACCTCATGGACCTCATGGAGGAGAAGGAGGAGGGGTCCATGGATACCCTCATGGATACTTACCTCATAGACCTCATGGAGGAGGAGGAGGTAATACCTCATTTAAACTTTACTTACATAGACGAGGACGAACCTTATGGATACCCCTCATGGACCTCATGGATACCTCATGAGGAGGAGGAGGTAATACCTCATTTAAATTTTACTTACATAGAGGAGGAGGAGGAGGAGGAGGACCTCATTTAAACTTTACTTACCACAATATAATACCTCATTTAAACTTTACTTACATAGACATTCTCTCTATTTTGAAAACCCGCACTTAAGTTCAAACTGTTAACCCCGTCAAGAATACTCTAAAATGATTCCAAATATATATATTTTTCAATTATAATTTATATTATAATAAATTTTTATTGACTAAATTGCCCTTTATCCTCTCAAACAAATATGATGAAAAATTAAAATTATAAAATTTTATATTTAAGAAAAACTATAAATTTTTATAATATAATAAAAATTAATAAATTTTATAATATAGTAGATATTTAAAAAAATATTATATTATTTCTTGGTTGTATAATGTTTTTAGTCAATATAAATGTTCAAATAATTCTATGTTAAATACGGGTATTATGGTAAAAAAAAATGTATATAAGTCAAAGTTAACTGTCAACTAATGGTCGGATGGATAAAAATGAAATCTCTAAAATCAAGAGGAGGTTTGTGTAACAAATTTTTTGTTTAAAGGGAGGTTTATATAAGTTTTTAAAATATAAGGGAAATTTGTGTAATTAAGACAAAATATAAGAGTGATAGTATTTTAGTCTTTACTTTAACCCTATATGATATTTACTTAATTTACATTATTTTATTTGTTAAAAAATATAATTTAAATAAATTATTTTTAACATGACTTTTTTAAAGACTAGCTAACCCAAAAAATATAATTTAAATAAATTATTTTTAACATGACTTTTTTAAAGACTAGCTAACCCCCAATACCCATCTGGCTCTAATGCCTTCAAAACCACCCAGCTCTAAATCACTGTTTGTTTCACTACTTTTCTTGTCACAAGCTGCATCAACCTCTCTTTATCTTCCTCTTCGTGCACCTCTCTGTTTGTGAACACTCTCGCATAGAAATTTAAAAAAAAAAAAAATTGCATATGACTTGACCTATCAAATTAATCCAACTTCTTCATTCATGACCTGGTTTGATCAGGTTTTAATTAGTATATATATTGTTCAAATCGAAATGTTGACAAAAGAAAGCACAATGTAGAAAATTTTTTATATAATGTCTAGTATTATCAAGTTAATGTCTACTACTAAAATTTTGAAATGATGATTTAACTGAATATATTTTTTTTAATGTAATTTAAATATTATCGAGAATTCATACCAACAAGGTACAGATGTAGAAAAAGTAATAGAATACTGATTACATATTTGAAATAAGGGAGAAGAAGAAAAAATACACACGACTTTTTTCCCAGGAGCGCCCAGCACCACGACCTTTTTTCTAGAGCGAAAATACACACGATGTTACGTTTTGGGAGCAAAAATACCACAGGCCATTAGCTGACCGTTAACTTGGATGGAACGCTGATGTGGCCTGATAAGCTGACATAGACGATGACGTGGAATAAAAAATTCAAATAATTAGGCAAAATTTAAAAAAAATAGGAAAAAATTTAAATAATTAGAAAAAAAATCAAAAAATTAGGAAAATATTAAAATAATTAGAAAAAATAAAAAATTTAGGAAAAATTAAAATAATTAGAACAAAAATTCAAAAAATAAGGAAAAAATTCAAATAATTAGGAAAAAAAAATTCAAAAATTAGGAAAAAATTCAAATACCCCCGCCAGTGGGCCCCACCACCGGCCACCTTACCGTCGGCAGCCACCGGCCAGCCACGGCGGTCTTTTGCCAGGGGCCGCCACCCGGCGGCGGAGGTCAATTGCCGGTGGCCGCCACTTGGCGGCAGTTGGATAACTGGCAGTGGTCGGTCGGTCGGTCGGTTAGATAACCCTATTTTTTTTAGTTTTTTCCTAATTTTTTTATTTTTTCTAATTATTTTTATTTTTTCCCTAATTATTTGAATTTTTTTATTCCACGTTATCGTCCATGTCAACTTGTCAGTCCAAATCAGCATCACGTCAGCGTTCCATCCAAGTTAACCGTCAACTAACGGTCCGTGGCATTTTTACTCCCAAAACGTAACGTCGTGTGTATTTTTGCTTTAGAAAAAAGGTCGTGGTGCTGGACGCTCCTGGGGAAAAAGTCGTGTGTATTTTCGCTCCTCCCTTGAAATAATAATGATAAAAATTTAGTTTTGGGGAATATATTTAAATTTTAAAGAATGAAATTATAAATATTCATATTGTATGTTTCAACTAAAAGTTGTTAATAAAATGATATCAAAATTACAACTTTCTTTATAAAAATTAAAATAGAATTTTTCTGCTTACAAAACAAGAAGAAAAATAATTTCCAAAGGGTTTCTTAATCGTTGCATGCATCCAAAAGTGCAAAAAGGTGGTTGCTAATCATATGATGACAATTAAGAATGTCACCACATATAATTTCTTCAATAAAGAGCATCTAGGTAAGGAGTCCCTTCAGTCTTAAATATGAGATATAGTTGACTTTTTAAAAAATATTAAAAAAGCTTATTAAATTACTTTACACTATTTATATTTATTATTTTTTCTTCAAACTATTTTGTCTAGATTTTAAATTGATATATAATCTAATTATACACAATATATGATAAGATTAAGTAATTTATTTAACTTCCTTAATCTCTGTAAATAAAAAGAAGTCAACTATGTCTGGTATTTAAGATCGGAGGGATTATATGCCCAGCTGATTATTTTATTTTATTTTTTTCCTTCATGTATTTTAGTTTTTAAGTGTGAACAAGTGGGATATTACCCATCTGATGTTGACAAGTTTAATACTACCCCCTGATCCTAATTATAAGAGCTAGTTGACTTTCTTTGGAGAGATTAAGGAAGCTAAATAAGTTATTTAGTGCCTGTTTGGCCTAGCTTAGTTTTAACTTATTTTCTACTTATAAGTATAAGCTAGGCCAAATAAGATTTTATAAAAGCTCTTATAATTATAAGAGCTCATTTTATAATGAAGAAAAAAGAGCTTAAAAATAAACTCCTCATAGGAGCTTATAAAGCTCTTTTTTTTTTTTTAATAAGCTCTTTTTTTTAACCAAAAAGAAAAAGAAAAGAGAACCCGTAATCTCTTAATTGAATACTACTGTTACCGCCACTACCACCACTACCACTGCCCCACCGCCACCACCGTGGCCATCACTGCCCCCACCATCGCCGCGCCGCCACCGCTACCACCACCCTTTTATAATATACTTTTTATGATAATTTTTATTTAAAAAAGTGGTTATAACAAAACTTTTGTCAAACCGCTTATTTTTAATTTCAGTTTTTAAGTAACTTTTAAGCTAAAAAATTTATATAATCTCCAAATAACTTTTTAATCATTTCATATATTATGTATCCTTAGATTATATATTAGTTTATTAGTTAAACTAATTAGTTTGAAGAAAAAAATTAAAATTAAAATATTCTAAAGTAATTTAATTAGTTTCCTTAATCTCTCAAAAAAAAAAAGTCAACGAGCTCTTATAACTAGGACCGGAGGGAGTAGCTTTTATTTTTGGTCAAAATGGTTAATAGGTTTTTAACTCTTCTAATTCTTTTTTTTGGGGGGGGGGGTGTTAAAATTTGAGACCGTTGGGGCTCATGATCCGTATGTTTAGTTGTAATCACGAGCAAGGTTGTAAACTCGTGACAGTGACGTAAACTCGTATTGTGAATTTGAATCGTAAATTCGTAAGAGTTTACTTTTATTATTAAATAGATATTACTAGTATATAATTAAATAATTAAAATATAAAAATGACAAGAATCTGATTTAAATATATTTTAAATTTACATAATTGAAATTAAATCCATCAACATTCATCATTTATCATATTTAATAAAGAAATTTCAATAAAATTTCTATATAAAGCCGCTGAGTATGATCAAATAAAAAAAAATTAACATGAGTTTAAGAGTAAATTAACACGATTTTGTAAATTAGAAATGTAAAAACAGTAAACTTGGTACATAAACTCGTGAGTTTAACTGAGTTTACAACTAACATGAGTTTAGCATTGACTCGACTCGTTTTTGTAAGCTAGAAGCGTAAAAACGATAAACTCAGAGAGTCAACTCGCGGGTTTGACAACAATGATCACGAGTCATCATTTAGATTAAGGGAAAATGCTAAAGTCATAAATAGGGATCTTGAATTGTTGAAATATATATTAAAGTCATAAATAGGGTCGATCAAAGCTCCAGCGATCTCATATGTATTTTTTAAATTTATCAAGTAGAAGTTGTCAATATAAACATTTAAATTGTTAATGTATATACTAAAGTCGTAAATAGGGTCAGAGTTATGACGGTTTCATATTTTTTATTTGAATTTATCTAGTAAAACTCGTTAATATGGATGCTTGAGTTGTATATATTATTTATTTTAAAAGCGTATATTTAAATCCAAACTATTAACTGGTTAAGTATACTCTAGAACAATATTTTTTTAATTAAAATTTACCAATGAAAAGATACTTTTAATGTACTAATTTTCCCTTCATCATTACTAATTCATTGAATTTGTCTAAACTTATTTAAATATTTAAATATGTTCTTATCCTTAATTTATTTTTTTTAATTTTTACAAATATTTATTATTTTAATGTTTATATAATTTTCGGACAAATATTTAAGTAAATTAATTAATGGGGGTGCAAAATTAATCAAAAAATTTATTTATTATTTTAATAAATAAAAATTTAAATAAACGTGTTTATAAATGACCAAAAAAAGTGTGTTTGAAAATTTTAAATTATAAAGTTAAATGACTTATATAATCTCTTAAATTTACATCATTTAAAATATAGTATGAAGAAAAGACGCTTTCAAAATATTTTTAGCCATGTATAAGAAGTCTAAATATATAAGTTTCAATAAATGTGATAAATGTGATGAAACATTAAAATTATAGATTTTTAATATAATGAAAAGTAATACATCTTCATATTTTATTATATAAGGGAAGTTTGAGTTTACGTGCATTAGTATTGAGATTAAAAATCAACTAAGCGTGAATGAATAGAAATATAATATTAAAATGTAGAAAGAAAAGTTTGTATAACATATTCTGGTTAAAAAAAAAGTTTTTATAACATAAATTAACCACAACTTCTAAAAATCTTGAATTTGTCATGTCTCACTTCCAGAGGCGATTAACAACACAAAATGCATAAATTAACAACACAAAATGCATAAATTAACCACAACTTCTGAAAACCTTGAATTTGTCATGTCTCACTTCCAGAGGCGATTAACAACACAAAATGCATAAATTAACAACATAAAATGTATAAATTAACCACAACTTCTGAAAACCTTGAATTTGTCATGTTTTACTTCCAGAGGCGATTAACAATACAAAATGCATAAATTAACCGCTGCCAGCGACCACGGCCGGTCACCGGTCACCGGCCGGCTGGCAGAGGTCGCCGGTCCCCGGCGACCGGTGGTGGCGCCAGTCACCGGCAGCCGGCGGCCGGCGGCAGGGGTGGGACCCACCGCCGGGGGGTATTTACTTTTTTTTTAAAAAAAATTATTTATATCTAAGGGCAAAATGAGCATTTCGCGCGAATTTGCATATCCCTTAAAGGTCCTTGTCACCTTTCAATCTTTTTGCAAATTCGACGGACTTCTGGGGGTTTTACAAATTCATTTGATATTTTAGTGGAATTTTCCCTTATAATTTTTTAACTAATTTAATCAATTTCTTAAATTGTGTAATTCAGTTATTGAGGGACCAGAGGAATATTTATTTTGCAATAATTATTTTCCCAACAAATTATTGTAATTTCTCTAAAAACTTATTTCAATTAGGGAAAAATCTTATAAAAGTTGGTTGAAATAATGAAATTTTAAATCAGGTTGGTAAATTCAATAAATTATTAATTAAGTTATCGACCCATTTTAGAATTTCTAAATATGAGTTAAATAACTTTATTTCCCTCTCTTTATCTCATCTCTCATCTTAAAAGGGTTTTAGTGCTCTCAAACTTATTTTTCTCAATAAGTGTATACATATAACAACATTAATGTATAATAAAACAAAGTATGATTCGCATAAATCAAAGATTTTTTTTTTGGAAAGATCACCAAGAATAATTCCAGCCAAAAGAAGGAAAGCATAACTAAAAAACAATTAAATAATTTCCATCTCAATATTGAGAATCAAAAATTTTATTTTTGACTTGAATTTTTTTTGAGAAGATAATTAAAATATATTAATAAAAAAATATTACTTATGTGATATTATATATCAAATATCTTCATTAATGGAATTAAAAAAAAAATTCATTGACATAAAAAACCAATCTAAATAGGAGTATCACACATTTTAGAATTCTATCATTAGTGAAGTTTGGTTTTATTTTTATTAACAAAACAAATTTAAGTGTAGTTTGTCCAAAAATAAAATTTTTTATTGACAATATTTAAATAAAAACCATTTAATAAAAAATTCTCACATATTTGATACCCCTATTTAGTTTGGTTTTTCACATTAATGAAACTTTTTTTAAAAAAAAAATTCCATTAATGAAAATATTTGATATATAATATCACATAAGTAAGATTTTTTTTATTAACATATTTTAATTTTCTTCTCATAAAAAAAAATTCAAGTCAAAAATAAAATTTCCGACTCTCAATATTGAGATGGAAAACATTTATTATTTTTTTTGGGGGGTTATGCTTTCCTTTCTTTTGGCTGAAATTATTCTTGACGATCTTTCCAAACAAAAAAATATTTGGTTTATGCGAATCATATTTTGTTTTATTATACATTAATGTTGTTATATGTATGCACTTAAGGGTTTAAACTTCTCATGTTGCATGAGAAAAAGAAGATTCTTACACACACATGAAATAGTGGAACCCACATATATATATATATATATATATATATAATTAGCATTATATATATATGGGTCTCACCATTTTATGTGTGTGTAACATGAGAAAACACTTCTCCTATAATATGAGAAGTGTTTTTCCCATATGGTTAGGGGTTTAAACTTCTCATGTTGTATGAAAAGAAGAATATTCATACACACACATAAAATAGTGGGATCCACATATATATAATTTGCATTATATATATATGTGTGTGTGTGTGTGTGTGTGTGTGGGTCCCACCATTTTATGTGTGTGTAATATGAGAAAACACTTCTCCTATAACATGAGAAGTGTTTTTCCCATACGGTTAGGGGTTTAAATTTCTTATGTTGCATGAAAAGAAAAAGATTCCTATACACACATGAAATAGTGGGACCCATATATAGATATAATGCTAATTATATATATATGTGTGTGTGTGTGTGTGTGTGTGTGTCCTACCATTTTATGTGTGTGTAACATGAGAAAACATTTCTCCTAAGTTTGAAAGCACAAACTACGTATTTAGAAATTTTAAATTGGGTCGATAACTTAATTAAGGATTTATTGAATTTACCATCCTGATTTAGAATTTCATTATTTTAACCAACTGTATATGGGATTTTCCTTTAATTTATTTCCAGTGACCCTAAAACTACGTCGTTTTAAATGAATGAAGGGTGTATTTGTAATTTTGAGTAAATTAATGAAGGGTGTTTCAGTAAAATTTATATGATAAAAAAGTAAATAAAATTACGGAAACAACCTTCATTAATCCAAAACGACATAGTTTTAGGGGGTCACTGGAGATAACTTATCTCTAGTGACTGGAGAAATCCTTTACCCATTCAATTATATTAAGAAATTTATTTGATTTAAAAACCCAGCTTCACATTGGATCTATAATCAATTCAATTATTCCTAATTCGTTTTGGGGAAAAAAACACTCTATCAAGCAATGCAAAATTTCTAGTACTACTTTGATCTTATTTATAAGTCCATTTAGACCAAATTACACATATCAAAGAGAGATAGTTAGTTTAATGATTATGGAGTGAATTTTCAACTTTACCTTCCTTTATGATTGTGTATCTTTCACTTTTTCTTCTTTCTTTATTTTCATTTGTACAATTAATATGGATAAAATTATCACAATTTTATTTATTTGGTCAAAAAATAACCACATTTTTTAGTCAAAAATATCTTATAAATAGGACCCATATACTTACCACATAAATCGTCCATTTTGCCTTTGTTTCCGTTTGTATAATTGTAATACAAGTCCACTAATCAAGGGTTCAATGCCGAAGGAAGGATAGAAGAAGGCTGCCGAAGGAAGGACAGAAGAAGGCTTACTAGAAAATGGAAATCACTGCTTCCAGATTCATGTCGAGTGCTCTTCTTGGTCAAGTTTGATTCCATTTCCTTTGAAATGTTACCGGCGAAGTTGTTGTTGTGTGCTGCACGAAGGTATGCTTTACCTGAACTTCCTCACTTTGCTCGATGTTCTTCATCTTCCATTATTCTCTCTTTCCCTTTTACCCTCACCCCCAAGTTCTCTGCTCCTTCTCAAGCCCCAAATGAAAGTAGCAGTCACGATTCTGTAGCTTCATTCGATCCCTTACTCCTTATGCATCCCCCACCTTCCATGCCCCAAATTAATAAGATTTTAGGATCACTTGCCAAGGCTAAACATTATCACACGGTTATCTCATTCTTTACACAAGCTGAGTTTAGGGGATTCACACCCAATTTATTTACATTGAGCATCTTGATCAATTGTTACTGCCATTTGGGTGAGATTTATTATGCTTTCTCAATGTTAGGAAAGATTTTCAAGGTGGTTCTTCATCCGGACATCGTAACTATGAATACTCTGATAAAAGGATTATGTACTAGGAACCAAGTTGGGGAGGCATTGGATTTGCATTGGACTTTTATGACGATCTAATGGCCAAAGGATTTCAGTTAGATAAAGTTAGTTATGGAATCTTGATCAACGGGCTATGCAAAATTGGGAAAATAAGGAAGGTTTGCCATTAAATTAGTCCAAAAGATGGAGAGGTAGTTAGTTAAGCCAAATGTAGTCATATACACCACAGTCATCGATAGTCTTTGCAAGGGTGGACATGTCATTGAGGCCCAAGAATTATGTGATGAAATGATTCATAAATGAATTTTATTGAATATTGTCACATATAACTGTCAAAGCCATGATTACTACAACATGGGACATTGGCGAGAAACTTCTCAGTTGCTAGATGAAGTGATATTGAATGGCATCCAACCTGATATTTATTCATTTAATCCAGAAGAAATCAAACCACACTACACTTGATTTGTTTCTTTTTGCCCCAAAATCAAACAGAGTAGTATCTACGTCTTTTAGGCTTATTGGTGGCAACTTTATGTTTTAGTTGTTTTCGATGTTGTTATACTAGTGTTTATGTTCGTTTGTTGTAATGTGTTTTTATCTTTAGACTTTAGACCCCCAATTTGATCCTGACTCAAGATTAGTTGGTGGTTTTATATGTATCATTTTATCGTTTTGTTAAATAAATTGGCTTATATATATATATATATAAAAGACAGAAAAAGAGTTCCTTATTCTCAAATGGAATACACAATTTCTATCAGAAATATAAAATTGAAAAACAAGACTCTATTTTACACACACGTATACAAGACACTCAATACGTAATTCCATCCAAAATAGTACTAATTCTTCAAGAAGGAAATGTTTCTTATTGCCTTCATAACAGTGAGTGAAATTATCTGTTACATAGAAATGGAATTCTCACAGTGGATTTGTTATGGGGGATTTAAAGGAGAAGGGATGGATTTTGCTTCCCCTCCTTTTATTTTGATGGATAAAATTGGGGGTGAAAAAAATGGAGTTTGATACCCAAGAGGGGGTGAATTGGGTATCTTTTAAAAAATTTAAAGAATGGCTCTGTTTTGTGCAAGGAAGAACAGGGTAAATCAGAGGAGAAGGGAAGAAAAGCTTTGCACAAGACGATTTATATTGGTTCGGTCTTATCCTTGACCTACATCCAGTCCCCAAGCCTCACTTGGGATTTTCAATCCACTATACTTCAAAAATTGATTACAAGCTCTGTACTCAAAAGTAGTTCTTTCTCTAGAACTCACTCCCCTTTACAAGTTGCAATCAATTATCCCAACCACCAAGTCCCCTGACTTGTGGTTATTACAATCAATGAATTACAACAGAAATAACTCTCTCAAAGAGTAGATAAGATAATCACTGAAGCTCACAATGTCGAAAGACAATACAGATGAAAAAACTGAAAGTATTGAATGTACACTTAATGAATTTCGCTCTCAGTTCAGCAAAGTTGTTGAGAAGACTTCAATGCACTCTATTTATACTTAGAGAGCATTAATTGACCGTTGTATGATGATTCAAACCGTTGTAGGTGATTAACATTAAGTTTGGTTAGCTTCTCTATCTAATCTCCAACTAATCCAGTTGTGTAATTAATCTGAGGTGGCTCTCTAAAGATTTGTCCGTTGGAGAAGAGTTTACTTGTTGTAGTAAGCCTTCTTTATAGTTGAGAAGGCGTGCTCAGGTGGATTAACCAAAAGAAGGTTAATTTACTGAAGTGCATTTAATGCTTCAGAGCACTTTTTGCTTTTTGGCTTTGACCTTCAATAATCTTCATCTATATAAACTGAAATTCACTTAACAAACTGGTTAAACATAGCTGGGAACATAAGTGAATGATAGATGAAAGCAATAAGATCAAATAAGAGTGTTTCTCAAATTTGTGTGATTTGAAAATCAGTTTTTACCGTTCAATACTCGAGTATGTCACTGTGCATAAGTGTCAATACTGGAGTATCCAAACTGATACTCGAGTATGCAGCTTTCAGAGGCAATCCATCGTGACTTGAGCTTTGAAAAACCAATGTCAATACCCGAGTATGTAAGTATGTACTCGAATATGAAACTGTTTGTGAGGAAATTTTTAAGTTCAAAAGGCTCAATACTTGGGTATTTATTCCTATACTTGAGTATTCAAATGAATACTTGAGTATGCAAGAACAAGTGTTGATTTGAAAATCAGTGTAAGAGCCCAATACTCGAGTATTCAAAACCTATACTCGAGTATGCAACAGTTATAAAGTTTTGAGAGCTCTCTGTAAGACCAATACTCGAGTATACCAATATCATACTCTAGTATTCACTCAAAGTCAAAACTAGTTTGCTCTCTGTAAGGCCTATACTCGAGTATACAATTATCATACTCGAGTATGCACTCAAGTTGAAAAATCATTTACTCTCTGTAAGTCTAATACTCGAGTATAGCTTCCTATACTTGAGTATTGACTCAGTTTGAAAAATTTGGATGCCCTCTGGATGACCTATACTCGAGTATGTTAGTGCTATACTCGAGTATGCACTTAAATTCAAAACTTGATTGCTCTCTGTGACTTCAATACTCGAGTATTGGTTCCAATACTTGAGTATTGACTTGAAAAATGCATTTGAACAATCCTCTGTCAATCCAATACTCGAGTATACAAACCTATACTTGAGTTTCCAATTGACAGATGGTTTTTAACAGATTTGGAAACTTCAAAACATGTTTACAATTGTTGATAATCATCAAAACACATATAGAACTAACAGGGGGTACTTGGTGGGAAGGGGTATAATTTTTTGTCCTATTTTGACTAAAATAACCCTGGCTCATATTAGTGGCGCAAGAGTTTAAGGGACCCATTTGGATGAACTTTTAAAAAAAAGTGTTTTTTTTTAAAGCTCCAAATTGGAGTTTTTAGAAAAATGAGCATTTTGGCTTTTTGTTTTTTTGGGTGACTTTTACTTTTTTTAAAAAATATCATCTAGATATACATAAATTAATTAAAAAAATCATATTTTTTTGCATTAAAAAAGTGGTTTTTTTTTTAAAAAAATTAAAAAGCCCATCCAAACTGGCCTTTCTTTCATCTTATTAGGACATTGAAACTTGAGAAACAATGGAGGTGAAGAAGAAGAAGAGGAAGATGAAGCGATGGAGGACCTCTCCATGAATATTCTGCAGTGAGCGACATAGTGTGATGATGATGTGTGTATTCATAGGAGCTGTGAAGTTTACAATTAAGTTTATTTGATGAAATTATACAACGGTTAAGTTGAAAAAATTCCATGAGCTTTTGCTAAAAATGTGTTAAATATGAGCAAAAATGTCAACAACATTAAATATGCATGTGAAAAAGAGTATGGTCCCCCACTACAAAATGTAATGGTATTATCTTAAATTTAAGAGTAAAATACCCTGAACACCTTCTTATTTTATCTTAATTACATAGATCTCCCATCTATTTTGAAAACCAATAAAAACTTCCCTTAAAATTAAAAATATGTTACACAAACCTCTCTTATATGAGTAAAATACTCTAACTACCCTTCTGTTTTGCCTGAATTACATAAACTTCCCATTTATTTTGAAAACAAACACTTAAGCCCAAATGATTAACTACGTTAAGAATATTCTAAAAATATTCCAAAAATATATTGTTTAAAATTAAATTGTATATAAAAAAATAAAATTTAAATTTCACCCTTAATACTTAATCCCTAGTTTTACTTTTATATTTTGACTAATATTGTTTTAAATAATTTAAGAGTTTGTATCTTTACAAATAGTTATCTCTTTAATTATTTTAGTATTGGTTAATGTAAATATCACATAATGTTGAATATTCAAATAAGTTTTTAAATAAACATGTGCTTGATCGAATGTGTTCATAAATATTTATGAAAAATTATTAAATTAGAAATTTAAATGACACACGAAATCTCAAACTTATATATTTTATTATATTTGATAAAAATATATGTGTTTAATTTATATTTTTAAGTCACAATTAATTTATAATACCAAAACTAATAAATTTTTTAACAAATTAAAAAGTTAGAAAATCTATTAGTATACATTTTTTGTTATATAAATTTGGTTTTATATACTTAAATAATTCTAATATTGAAGAGGGACATTTTGGTTTAAGAAAAAAGTTCAAAAGTTAGACTTAGTAGTTAACTAATAGTTTGAGTGGATGGAAATAGAATATTAAAATATAAGGGAGGTATATGTAACATATATTTTAATTTTAAGGGAGGTTTCTATAGGTTTTCAAAGTAGAGGGAAGATCTGTGTAATTAAGGCAAAACATGAGGGTGGTCAGAGCATTTTACTCGAATTTTAAGGGAGGTTTCTATAGGTTTTCAAAATAAAGGGGATGTCTGTGTAATTAAAGCAAAACAGGAAGGTGGTCAGAGTATTTTACTCTAAATTTAATTGTGCTTGCATTTTTAATCTCATTTTGAATGTTAATGGGTATAAAATATGTAATATTGGACGCACTTTAGGTGAAAGTTTATGAGTATCTTTTAACGGATAGGATATTGTTACTACCACTTTTTCATCTACATTTATTATTTTTCTCCCCTATTAAAATTCTAATCTAATAGTAAAAAAGTGGTAGTAACATTGATACTCTATAGTAACAAAAAATTGTAGTGATAATATCCTATCCAATTTTTCAAATACATACAATTACTTTGAGAAAAATAAAATTGTGAAACAAAAGAAACTCAATAGCCAATATTTCTCTAAATACTTCCTTTAATTCGGTTTGTTTTGGTTTGAGAGAAGGGTGTGGGAGGAGAGGGAAAATATTGACCAAATTTTCATTAATAAGAAAAATATCATTTTTATTAAGAGTTTATTTTTAGAATATTAAAAATTTTCCAACAATTTAATCAATATAAAGTAAAAAATTTATCTCCCTCTCCCTTATTTCCTCCACTCAAACCAAGCACACAATGAAATTGCGCCCCTGTCTGTTTGTATGATTCTCTCTTTTAGCAAACAGGGTTCAGTGTACCGAAGGAAATTTCGAAAGTAGGCTAACGGAAATCACTCCTCCCAGATTAATTCGGACTGTGGAGTGCTCGAAGTCAAGTTTCCTTCCATTCCCTTTGAGATGTTATCGGCGAAGATGTCGTTGTGTGCCGTAAGAAGGTACGCTTTCCGCAAGCTTCCTCATTTTGTTCCATGTTCTTCACCTTTCATCTTTCTCTCCTCTGCTTATTCTCTCAACCCCAAGTTCTTTGCTCATTCTCAAACCCCAAATGCAAATACCATTCTCGATTCTGTAGCTTCATTCAATCGCTTACTCCATATGCATCCCCCACCTCCGATTCTCCAAATTAATATGATTTTAGGATCACTGGCTAAGTCTAAACATCATCGCACTGCTATCTCATTGTTTGCACAAGCTGAGTTTAGGGGATTCACACTCGATTTATTTACACTGAATATCTTGCTCAATTGTTACTGCCATTTGGGTCAAATATATTCTGCTTTTTCAATATTGGGAAAGATTTACAAGGTCGGTCTTCAACCGAGTATTGTAACTTTGAATACACTATGTGCTATTAACCAAGTTGGGGAGGCATTGGACTTTTATGACGACCTGATGGCCCAAGGATTTCGATTAAATGTAGTGAGTTACAGAATCTTGATTAATGGGCTCTGCAAAATTGGGAAAATAAGGTCCGCCATTAAATTGGTCCGAAAGATGGAGAGGCAGTTAGTTAAGCCTGATGTAGTCATATACACCACAGTTGTCGCCAGTCTTTGCAAGGGTGGACATGTCATTGAGGCCCAAGAATTATGTGATGAAATGATTGATAGAGGAATTTTACTGAATATTGTCACATATAACTCCCTAATCCATGGTTACTGGAGCATGGGACAGTGGCAAGAAGCCACTCAGTTGCTAGATGAAGTGATATTGAAAGAAATCCAACCTAATATTTATACATTCAATATACTGATTGATATGTTCTGTAAGGAAGGAAGGATCATAGAAGCTCAAGTTGCCCTTGCCAGGATGATGAAATGGGGTGAGAGACTTGATGTTGTAACTTACAATTCTTTAATGGATGGGTATTGTTTGATGAACAATGTTAATGAGTCAAAAGAAGTATTTGATAAGATGGTTCGAAGTGGGTTGACACCTGATACAACAAGTTTTAATGTATTGATTGGCGGTTTATGCAAAATCAAAAGGGTCAATGAAGCTATGGCTCTTTTTAAAGAAATGCATGGCAAAAACGTCAGTCCTAATACTTGGACTTACAACACTCTTATTGATGGCATGTGCAAATTAGGAAGAATGTCATGTGTGCAAGATCTTGTTTATGATATGCGTGATAGTAGTATTGCTCCTGATGTTGTCACTTATAATACTTTGTTAGATGCATTTTGCAAAAGCCAGAATCTTGACCAAGGGATTGCGTTATTTCAGCAAATGATTGCCCAGGGAGTTCAGCCTGATTTGTACACATGTAACATACTCATTGATGGTTTGTGTAAAGGTGATAGACTAAATGATGCGTGGGAGATTTTTAAATACCTTTTGATTAAAGGATGTCATCTAGATGTCTACACATATACTGTTATGATCAATGGCCTTTGTAGACAAGGGATGCTTGATGAAGCTATGACTCCGCTTGCAAAAATGAAACATAATAACTGCCTCCCTAATTCAATAACATATACAATGCTTCTTCGAGCTCTTTTGGGAAGAAGTGAGAATGATAAAGTAGAGAATCTTCTTCTTGAAATGAATGCTAGGCGTATCTTAAAACAATAAAACAAGTTTAGATACTCTTGTCTTAAGTACTTATACTTGTAAAAATGTTTAAAGTTGTTCTTTATAGTTATTCAATATTTTTTAATTGTTCGATTATTTGATGGGGACTTGAAGAGTTATGTTCAAGTCACATCTTTAATAAACTCATTGTTCCTTTGCATGTAGTACCCACGATCTTTTTGGACTGAACTTGACATTGTTTTTTTCTTTCTTTATGGTTCATTTCTAGTTCGATTTATTACCTTCAAATCGTATCTTTCCAACTGAATAGATTTTTTCTCGTTTCGTCTATGGTCAAGGCCCTTGATTATGCCTTCTCCTTTATTCAACAAAGCTTGAGGTTAACTAATCAAGAATATGTGGTGCATTTGGTCACCATTACTAACTGCAAGTGGCCATAAATTCCTGCAACTTGCCCATCTATTGAGCTGTTTTAGATTTTTTTTGATAGAAAAAAGTCAGTGAATTATCTTTGCATTATAGTTTTTTTATTATATTTTCATAAATTTGTTGTATCATAAAATTCTGGGCATTATTATCTATCTTCCTAAGTGTTTGGGGGGTTTTTTTCCGAAAATTCTGGACTTTACATATGTACCTATAATTTGTTAAAACTACGCTTTTACCCAAATTTGGGATGGTAGATATACTAATAATACAATGTTACTTTGGCATGTCTAATATTTTATTTGGCCTTTGGCTAACTTTTAATTATGCGTTTAACCTTTATTCAGAAAGACCAAATGTTGCAATCGTTCTATTTTTTTGAAGGTGTTTTTTCGACTCTTACTCAATTGGACTGGAGATCCTACTTATTTTAGGCTAATTCTTAAACTTCTAGATCCAAAATATGAGATATAGTATCAGTGGTTCTACTTTTGTGTTAGTACAAGTTTTTCTTATCAAAGTTCACTTTTAGCTAGAGATATATTAATTGCCACTTTTTTACTTTCAATTGTTATATCGCAGCACGTTAACTTCAATTGAAATATAAGGCTAACCAGGACATTAGCAAGTAAAGCAAAAACAATGGTTAATAACCATGAGCACGACAGGGTATAATGAATGTGGCCACTGGTTACTGGTATGCCAGTTTGTGGGTTTTCTTGGAGCATATATGATTCATGTCATATTTTTCATGCTGTATTATAATTCTAGACGGTGTTGCAGCTACAAAAGATCATTTAAAATCTTGATTTGAACAGTCACATTCTCAGAAAATAAGATACATACTGTTAATTAGGCTAAATTCTAACAATCAATCAAAATTTAATGTTCAATTTTCTTTGCCTACAAGATATATGTTTAATTGTTTTGACAATGCACTCCACAATCCTTTAGGAGCAATTGAAAGAGGGGGGGGGGGGGGGGGGGGGGGGGGGAAGACGTCTTAAATTACCTTCTCTGATAATGTGAAAAGTGTTGTAATGGTTTTGTCTTTATGTGCTCTCTTTCATTTTGTTAGCTTAGCTCTTGGCTCTATGCGAGAGGGTATTGTAATAACTGACACAAAGCATTGAGGAGGATGTGCTGATTCTATCAAGGTAAGCTGTAACCTATCAGTTAATGAATTTGAATTTTCCCCTTCAGATAATTCGTCTTTCTTTCTTTCTAGACAAATAAGAGCCTTTTGTTCTCTCTCACATGCTCTTTCAGGTCTAATCTTCCATCTCTCCTTTTTTTAAGTGGTACTTTATTTTTTTGAGAAAAGGGAGCCGCCATCATGACCAAATTATCGTGAAAATATGTGTATAGCTTTCACATGGTTCATACTTTTTGTGCCCTAAGTTGCAGCCAGTTCAGCTTCACCTTCATGTATTGATTATCTGCACCATGAACTCAAGTTGAAGACTCCATGCACTTACAGATAGTTTTTGGATCTTGAACTGTCAAAATTTGTGATATTTGCAATTTCATTGCTGAATTTTCAAAAGTTATGTTGTTCATGTTGTTGCCATGTATAACAACCACTACTACGACCACCACCACCACTACCATTATCACCACCACTACTACTAGTCTACTACCACCACTACCACTACTACTACCACCACCACCACTACTACTACCACCACCACCACTACCACTACTACTACTACCACCACTACTACCACTACCACTACTACTACTAGCACTACGACCACTACCAGTCTACCACTACTATCACCACCACCACTACTACTACTACTACTACTACGACCGTTAGTTGACCTAACGGAGGGGCAACATTGCTCCATTTTTATACTTAAAGGGCAAAATTGCTCCTCCGGAAACTTAAGGGGCAAAATTGGTACTTAACTCTTCCTAAAATAATTTTTCAAGATCGCGAAGTAGTTTTTTAGTACCAGCCAGTATCCTGAAATATCTTTTTAGTACTTGTCAGTACCTTGAAATATTTTTTCAACGTCCTAAAATAATTTTTCAAGATTATGAAGTATTTTTTCAACATCCTAAAATAATTTTTCAAGATCATGAAGTATTTTTTTTAGTACCAGCCAATATCCCCAGATAGTATCCTGAAATATCTTTTTAGTACCTGTCAATATCCTGAAATATTTTTTTAACGTCCTAAAATAATTTTTTAAGATCATGAAGTACCTATCAATATTTTTTCAATACCCGTCAGTATCCTGAAATCTCTTTTTTGTACCCTTGATATTTAAACAAAAAAGAGTGATTAGGTATATTTTGCGTCAAAACGACGCAGTAATAAAAAAGAGAACAGCAGTGGATGGGAGGCCGAAGAGGACCTCAGCCAGATCCTGACATAGCATACTCTGTATGGACAATATTTTTCTTTCTCACTCTCTTTGGAATTTGTGTCTCATTTCCATTTACTTTAGCTATTAACCCGAAATATCATCTTTGTAAAATAACTAATGACATTAAAAAAAAAAAGGTTAAGTACCAATTTTGCCCCTGAAGTATGCGTCCAGGAGCAATTTTGCCCCTTAAGTTTTTGAAGGAGCAATCTTACCCCTGAAGTATCAAAACTAAGCAATGTTGCCTCTCCGTTAGAAACCCTAACGGTCAATGAACGTTGACCGTTAGTTGACCTAACGGAGGGGTAACATTGCTCCGTTTTCATACTTCAAGGGCAACATTGTTCCTCCGGAAACTTAAGGGGCAAAATTGCTCATGGGCGCGTACTTCAGGGACAAAAATGGTATTTAACTCTATAAAAAATGTAAAAGAACTGCAATTAAAGCTAATGAGTTAATTTATATAATTTTTTACATGTATTAATTGAAAATCATTGGAAATTCAGTAGTCACAAATCACTTTGGCATCCAAGTGGTGGTAGGACAAAATCACACCTTCACTACTTTGCCAAAAAGGTTTCCTCTCACCAAACGCCAGTGAGGGTTTATGGGGCTAGCGATGGTGGCGGTTCATCGACAAGGGTTGTGGACCCCTTTTTTTTAAAAAAAAAAAAAATTAAGAGAAATTTTTAATTGTTTGCTTGAATTTCATTACACCAAATTGGGATGTCACGTCATTGGCATTTTGAAATTTTGGTGCACAATTATAGAACTTTGTAATTCTCAAGTTCTTTTTCTACCTTTTTTTACTAGTATTATCAAAAGTTTAATTAGAGATTATATTATAATTTTTTAATATTAAGAAATATAAATAAAACTTTAAGTTACATGTTTGAAATTTTAAAAAAATGAAGTATTTTTCAGTCAATTAACCTTGATACTATTAGTCTCACATCATAATTTTTGTACCAACTATTATTATTTTAAGAAATTAAACTCAAAATTCAAGCATTTTGACAACACTTTGTCAACATTTGAATTAAAAAATTCCAGCATCTATTGTAAATATTTTTAGAGTTAATTAAAAATACATTTTATAATAGGGAAAATTAATCTTCCATTCCTTTAACTTCTTTCTCTCTCTCTCTCTTTTTATGACATCCTTTGAGTTTAAACAGTTAGATCCAAAGATTCTTCGGTTAAAAACTCCATTAAACTGATGTGAGATCTAGCTGCACTGTTGCATGAGTCCCCTTGTCTTCAGAGCAATCCGTCGACAACTACACCCATTCATTCTCTCAATTCCTCGCTTTCATTCTTAAAATGTTTTCAGTTCACTTGCCCACGGCGCTGCCACGGATTCTGGGAAGGAAGAAAACCCACGTGGTGAAAAACTCAGAGGAGGTTGAATTCAAAAGAAAGGGGTTGTTAAGAGTTGATTCATCACCGGCGGCTTAATCCTTATCACCTCCCATACCACTGAGTTTTTTGTAGTCGTACTGCACTCAGTGGCGGATCCAGGATGTAATGTTTGTGGGTGCACAATTAATAGTGGGATTCGGGGGAATTTTTTTTTTTAAAAGGAGAATAAAAGGCAACCCACACCTTTGTAAAATTTAGGATCAGAAATTAGGTTCAATTGAAAAGTATTTTCGAGGAAATCAATTTAAATAAAACAATATATTCTAATCATATGGTATACAAATACTCAAATGTTACACAATAAAATTCCAAAGCAACATGCAAGCAAAAATTATTATGATTTCTCATATGTGATAAGATATTAAAAATAGGTAAGAAAGTTGTCCATGCATGAGTTTGAATACAGGATCTACTGTGGGACTAGTGAAATTACCACCACACCACTTAGACAACTTATTACAAAGTCCCTTCAAAAAAATATATCTCCTTCAAATTTATGAGTGCACTTGCACCCACAAAAACATGTGTGGGTCCGCCAATGACTGCACTAACTCTATTGCGATGTAAAAGGAAGATGGATGCAAGAGTAAGATAAAGTAATTAAAATTTTTTAATTTCACTTCTCTAATTTTTTACAATATGACTCCAAAAATTCTCTCTTCACTCACTCCATACAAGACAATCTCTCACTTATTGCTTTAACCAACTGTGGGTTGGTTTTCTTTCCTCAAATCATATTTTATTTTGCTATAATGATTTTTTCTAACAAATTACATTAGCTTTTCTAAATACTTCTGACAATAACAAAAAAAAAAATCTCTAAATATACTTAGCTTTATTATATTATAAAGGTAAAAAAATAGTCTATTATTTTAGGGAAAATTATAATAAAAGACCTAAGAAAAATAATATTTATTAAGAAGGACCATAAAAAGTGATAATTATTCTAAATGACCAAAAATTAAAATATTAAAATAAAAGGACTAAATTACCCTTAGTTAGATTTTCTATCTTCTCATTAATAAATCTGGAATGATTTTTTCTTACATGAGAATCTAGAGTAATTGATGGATAATAATAAACAGATATCAATTCAAATAATTCTTTTTCCATTGTAGAATCACTCAAGATTATTATATTAGAAAAAAGATAGGAAAGATGAAGCTTTTTATGGTTATAGCGAAAGGAAAGAGGGATTTGGTTTCTTTAACCACGTTCTTTTCTTTTGATGGGTTTTTTTGAGTTAAGAGTCTTTTGCTTTATTTTCTGTTTCTCTGGGAATGGAACAACTGGTAATATTGAATGAATATTAGGTACTTTTGGTTGCCTTAGCACAAAAAATCTCAGGTCTAACACCACAGACGGTTGCACAACGCACGAGGCTTCTTCTGCCACAACCATAAAAAGCTCCATCTTTCCTATCTTTTCTCTAGCATAATAATCTGGAGTGATTTTATAATGGGAAAATAATTATTTGAATTAATATCTATTTATTATTATATATTAATTACTTTAGATTCTAATGTAAGAAAAAATCATTCCATATTCAGTTAATGAGAAGATAGGAAGAAAAAATCATTCCAGATTTAGTTAATGAGAAGATAGGAAATCTGATTAAGGGTAATTTAGTCCTTTTATTTTAATATTTTAATTTTTAGTCCTTTAAAATAATTACTATTTTTTATGGTCATTCTTAATAAATATTATTTTTCTTAGGTCCTTCATTATAATTTTCCCATCATTTTAATAAATTTATTTTCTTTAAAGATTTAGCTTTCTCAAATATGACATTGGATCTATTTATAATTTCTATTGCCAGACATCTGATCTTTATAATTTCCTTTTGGAAAATTAATTAATCAATTATAACTTCCCACAAAAATTGCCCCTTTGTATTTTCCCTTTTTTATTTATTTGTTATAATTGTAATACTAACCTCTTTCATTTAACACGGTGCCGCAGGAAATTACAAAGGTCCGGGAAATCACTGCTAGCACATTCACGTCGAGTTCTCTTCCATTCCATTTCCCTGAGATGTTATTGGTGAAGATGTCGTTGTGTGCCGCAGGAAGGTACGCTTTCTCTAGGCTTCCTCATTTTATTCCTTGTTCTTCATCTTCGATCTTCCTCACTTCCCCATTTTCCCTCAACCCCAAGTTCTTTGCTCATTCGCAAACCCCAAATGTAAATAACATTCGCGATCCTGTAGCTTCATTCAATCGCTTGCTCCATATGCATCCCCCACCTTCCATGCCCCAAATTAATAAGATTTTAGGATCCCTTGCCAAGGCTAAACATTATCGCAGGGTTATCTCATTGTTTACACAAGCTGAGTTCAGGGAATTCACGCCCAATTTAGTTAGACTAAGCATCTTGCTCAATTGTTACTGCCATTTGGGTCATATGTATTCTGCTTTCTCAATGTTGGGAAAGATTTACAAAGTGGGTCTTCATCCGGACATCGTCACTTTGACTACTCTGATAAAAGGACTCTGCATCAGTAACCAATTTGGGGAGGCATTGGACTTTTATGACGACCTAATGGCCAAAGGATTTCAGTTAGATAAAGTTAGTTACGGAATCTTGTTCAAGGGGCTACGCAAAATTGGGAAAATAAGGTCTTCCATTAAATTGGTCCGAAAGATGGAGAGGCAGTTAAAGATCGATAAGTTCTGTAATGAAGGAAGGATCATAGAAGCTAAAGTTGCCATTGCCAGGATGATGAAATGTGGTGAGAGACTTGATGTTGTAACTTATAATTCTTTAATGACTGGGTATTGTTTGATGAACAATGTTAATGAATCAAAAGAAGTATTTGATAAGATGGTTCGAAGTGGATTGACACCTAATGTGGTTAGCTTTACAATATTGATTGACGGATTATGTAAGACCAAAATGGTTGATGATGCTATGGCTCTTTTTAAAGAAATGCGTGGCAAAAACATCAATCCTAATATTTGGACTTACAACTCCCTTATTGATGGCATGTGCAAATTAGGAAGAATGTCATGTGTGCAAGATCTTGTTTATGATATGCGTGATAGTAGTATTGCCCCTGATGTGGTCACTTATAGTATTTTGTTAGATGCATTTTGCAAAAGCCAGAGTCTCGACCAAGGGATTGCATTATTTCAGCAAATGGTTGCCCAGGGAGTCCAGCCTGATTTGTACACACACACAATACTCATTGATGGTTTGTGTAAAGGTGATAGACTAAATGATGCTTGGGAGAGTTTTAAATACCTTTTGATCGAAGGCTATCATCTAAACGTGTGTACATATAATGTTATGATCAGTGGTCTTTGAAGACAAGGGATGCTTGATGAAGCTATGACTCTGCTTCCAAAAATGAAAGAGAATGACTGCCTACCTGATTCAATAACATATAAAATACTTCTTCAAGCTCTTTTGGAAAAAAGTGAGAATGATGAAGCAGAGAATCTTCTTCATAGAATGATTGATAGTGGTCTCCTAAAACCATAGAATCAAGGTTAGATACTTTTGTCAAAGTTACTCGTACAAATGTTTAAATCTGTTCTCTGTGGTGATACAATGATTGTTTCCTTTTGGTTGACATTGTTGGATTATTTGATGGGTTAAATGGAGTTGATGAATTATGTTCATGTCGTATGATTAAGGTATCCATTGTGATTACATACCAGCCTTTATTTTCTTTTGGTCTGAACATGACATTGTTTTTTCTTTCTTTATGGTTCATTTCTAGTTCGATTTTTCAAAATGTATCTTGCCAACTGAATTGATAATGTTTAGTTTCCTCTTAGGTCAAAGCCCTTGAGTATGACTTCTTTATTTGACAAATCTTGAGGTTAACTAATCATGAACATGTGATGTTTGAATCCTTGAATTAAAATTTTATAATTCATAATTTCATTGGAAAATAAATTACTATCTTAAATATAGCTGATGAACAACAAATTGCATTAAAGTTCTTTTCAGGTCTCCAGAAACAGTAAGGATGTAGATGCATTTGGTAGCCATTACTAATTGCAACTTGGCCATGAATGCCTGCAACTTGCCCATAATGAGCTGTTTTATATTTTAATTTAAAGAAAAAAAATTTGGCTCCTTCTTGTTTATTAATTTTTCCTGCATCAATGAATTATCTTTCCATTATAGTGTCATTGTTCAGCTAGTGAGTGAATGCAACATGCTGTATTATGTTTCAAATCTCAACTGAAGCATGTTAAGGCATGCTGAGAGTTGTACTTAATTTTGTAAATAGTGGTCTTTTAAGACCAGAGATGATCAGATACTCTAGTCCCAATCACTGTTATATATCTGAGCAAAAAATTAGTGTTATATATACTTGTACAAATGCTGAAAGTTTTCTTGAATAGCTTGCACATGCTTGTTTGTTTCCAATTAAAATTGTTGATGATTCAGTGACCTAACTGGTGATTGTTTTTGTATTATGTTTGTTCCTTCACACTGCGTTCGCATTTTGAGCAAGTGAGCAGATCTCATCCGTTCATTTTAAAATAATATCTGCCGATGGCTTATTTAATTTATTGCATTCCTCGAATCCCTTTCCCAAGATGTTCAAGTCTGTGAGCAGTGAGATCTGGCAACTCTGGTGAGCGCTGATCATCGGTGCATGGTAGTCCAAGCTGGCTGAATGTGATTGTTGTTAGATGATTTTACCGGTGATCAAACAATGGTGATCTAAAACCGTCAATGTTGGTGTGTCCACTTCAAGTTCAGTTTTTTGAGCTTTTGCATCCAAAATTCCAAGGAATATTGGCAGAGGATCCACAGGTATTGAATCCAAAATTCCCAACTTTTGTTTTGTTTTTGTTTTTTTCAATTTTCTGAAAACCAATAAAACAATCAATGGTTGAATCATCTGATTAGATTCCTTATATATAATTGTCTCATGAGCTGTCTTAGATTAGCTGTTGCTTGCAAGGTTTTTACTAAATGAACGAATTGGGGGCCAACCCACTACTGGACTAGGAGTTGTTCTGTTCACTTTGGATCCAAGAGAAAGTTAAAGATTAAAAGTGAACAATTAGTTCAAGTATTAGACTCAAATAATTTTAAAACACACATGCATTATGCACAAATATAGTTGTTAGTATCGCACAATACACGATACGATATGATCCAATAAAGAATTGATACGAACCATGCCACTGAATCGTTTTTTATATGAATCGCAATATTGAATCATGAAATCGCATGATTTGAAATGGAATTGTGAATCACTAAATACTTGCGATTCAAATTTTAAAAAAAGAAAACCAAGAGTCGTGAGAGTTTAATGATAAAAAATGTTATCTAACGAGTCATTTTGCTTCAGCAAAGTTAGGGATTCAAAATCCCAACTGAATCTCATTTAACAAACAAAATAAAACTGAAAAGAACAAAATGAAAAAAGAAATCGAGAAAGAGATGAGAGTTTCTAAGTAGAGGAAGATGCCTTGAAGTTGTAGAGAAGAAGCAACTTGCAGTCTTTAAAGTTGCAGAGAAGAAGCGGCTAGCAGCCTGAAGTTGCAGAGAAGAAGAGAGAGACTGGCAAAGAGAAACTCTTAGTTGTAGAGATGACTTGCATAGAGCTGAAATCGGAGAGTGTGTTTATCATTTTAAAACTCTTCATCTCTAAGAATTTCCATTTGAAATATATTAAAATATTATTAAATATCTTTATAAGTTGTACTTGACCACATGTAATGTTTTATTGAACTCAGTGGAGGATATGATATTTGTGCATAAGTTGTACGTTCACTGTGTTGTGCTGAAGACAACTTTATTTATTTTTTTTTTAAAATTTAGATTTATATGATATTATACATTTGTATATCATTTTTCATTTATTTCTAAATCTTACAATACGATTCACGATTCAAAAAAATTTCTGAGTTCAATCTGCACACAAATTTCATTATGGTTTGGAAGCTAGTTAAATGGTTTCGATTATGTCACTGTAATAATTTCTGTTTTAGGAGCAATGTGTTATATAATGTATATAAGAATGTGAAAAGGGTAGTTAAGGTTCGTTAGAGTAGAAGAGGCCGTTATTCTGTTATGTTTAATAAAAGGCCGTTAGGTAGTTAAATCTGTTAGAAGGGGAAATCGAACCCCTGCTATTGTTTTTCATATCAGACCAGTGAATTGAATCATCAGTAAACTGCAATATTCAGAATTTCTCTCTGTTCCTTATTCTCATGGATCACAGGTGGTTCTGTTTTTGTTAGAACTGTTTAGGGAACAAACAAACCATAATGCCAAGAGGTAATTGGTAAGTCGCCTCCTGTATTAAGTTTCCGTGAGTTAGGAATGCTGGAATACAGTAAGATACTGCTGTAATATAGTACTACCTCCGGTCTTAATTAGCTTTAAAAAAATTCTTGATCAAAGGATTTTGAAACAAAAATAATCCTAGTGTCATGGCAATCAAATATAAAGTGGCATAACATGTGCTTCAGGAGCAAGATAGAGCCTTCAAGACTCACTTCACATGTGTCTTCCCTTACTTCTTATTATAACATTCACCTAAAAAATATGGATATAAAAAGATGAGATTTTACGTCTTAATAACTACTGAAAACTTCTACCGTACACAAATAAATTACATATGATAAAAAGAATGAACGATTACACACACACACACATATATATATATATATCACAATCCTCATATAAAATGATTTCAAGTTAATCTTCATTAAACAACCTCTATTCTTATTCATAATCTGTAATATACAATTATGCAATATGTAATATGCAACTACCCTTATTTCACCATCCATCCTTATACCATTGACTTTAATCATAAACTAACACATAGTCTAACATAAACATATCCATTTGACTAGATTGTTTTAAGCTCATTAGTTCTTAAGATATATCTAGGTAAAGATGTATGGCTTAAGTATAGATTATGTCTCCCCTCCTTAAAAGAACACAACTAAGGAGGTGTCACATATCCCACAACAGGCACAATTTCAATACAATCCCAACCAAAGGAAAAACATGAAAAAAAAGGTTTTGACAAGTGTTATCCATTGTGCACCGAGTGATGTCATATCATGGTAAGATATCTCATCATACAAATTCATCCTTATTCTAAGCCATCACAAATGCAACTATATGATAATTATATTCAATCACCAATAAATATAATATCATTATAAGACAAGGTACAATCAATTATGCTTATATTTGTCATAAATAAAATCATATATTCAAACATGTTTAAAAGGAAACAATAATCCAAAATGCATTAATTACAATTAGATTATTAACTACATGAATAAAGTGAATTATAAAAAAATGTACTTGTAACCAAGGTAGTGAAAACTTAAATTTTACCTGAAAACGGGAGGAGAATGAAAAATCGTAAAACGTAAAATCGTAAAAAAATCGTAAAAACTTAAAAGCGTTCGGAAAATTAGTAAAATCGTTTCAATGAAAAAAAATCGTAAAAACGTAAAATCGTAGTGATAAAACGAGTTTTTAACTACCGTGCTTGTAACATTGTTTACTTGGGAATTTACAATGCATATAAGTCATTCACAATAATATAAACTTCACAAGCATATGGAAAAATATTTAGAGTTAAATATTATTCTTTAACTCCTATGTAATTACATAAAGTTACTCCAAAGCCCTCAATGAGAATCTAAAAAATCAATATATATATATATATATATATATATATATATATATATATATATACAATATATTACTCTACATTACTCTAGAATTACTCCAAAGATATACTAAACCTACCCTAAAATTATTAGTCTTAAAGCTACCCTGTAGAATTCAATCCTTTAAATTCATGAGTCCATAAATAAATGTGTATGTTTTTATATGTAAAAATAGGGGCATTTTTATCAAAATAATACTTTTAAAAAAAATTTACCAAATTAAAGTAGTTTTGAAAGTATTTACCGGGATAGGGTAGTTTTGATAGAGTCCCGTCATACAGTACAATGCTACTATTAATAGCGTCGGGCTGTCAGACACCACTATAAATAGCGTCAGACAGCCTGGCACGACAAATTTTGTGTGGCGTCAGACAGCCTAACACCACACAAAATGTGTGGCCCCACCCATCAATTCATGCCACTTGCGTGAATTGATGTATTAATATATATATATATATAAATATAAATAATTATATTAAAAAGAATATTTTATTTGATTAAAAACTATTATTTTATAATTATCTTTTAAAATAATATTTTATTTGATAAAAAAAATATAATTATATTTAAAATTATGAATGATAATTCTAATTAATTATAAATAATAAAAAGAGTAAATAATAATTCTAATTAATAATTAAGGGAATTAAAATATTTAAAATTTATTATATACCTGTGAGGCTCGTCTCACAATGTGAGATCTAAGTAATGGACATCTCTCAAAGATTTCTGTAAGGCTCGCCTCACTCTCAAAGACTTATAATCTCTTGTGTTACACACAACTTGTTAGCAGTTACACCGATCACACAAAGTTGTGGGTAACAAAAGAGATTATAAGTCTTTGAGGGTGAGGAGAGCCTCACAGATTTCTTTGAGAGATGTCCATCACCTAGATCTCACACGGTGAGACAAACCTCACAAGTTTATAATAAATTTTAAATATTTTAATTCCCTTAATTATTAATTAGAATTATTATTTACTCTATTTACTATTTATAATTAATTAGAATTATCATTTATAATTTTAAATATAGTTATATTTTTATCAAATAAAATAATATTTTTAAAGATAATTATAAAATAATAGTTTTTTATCAAATAAAATATTCTTTTTAATATCATTATAATTTTTTTTATACATCAATTCATGCCACTTTTTGAAAAGTGGCGTGAATTGATGGTGGGGCCACACATTTTGTGTGGCGTCAGGCTGTCTGACGCCACACAGAATGTGTCGCGTTAGGCTATCTGACGTTATTTATAGTGGTGTCTGACAGCCTGACGCTATTAATAGTGGCGCTGTACTGTACAACGGAACTCCACTAAAACAACTCTATTCCGGTGAATACTTTCAAAACTGCTTTAATTTGGTAATTTTTTTTTTAAAAATAATATTTTGGTAAAAATGCCTAAAAATAGGTGACTAGAAATTGATGGGAAATCATACATGAAGTATTGTGTGTTTATAAGGTAATATTATAAATAAATTGAAAGAAGGAGAGAGAAAAAATATTTCTGAAATACACGTTCGCAATACACATACAGATATGTGAGAGGGAATGAAGCTTGTTGGCTTCAGCCAGTGCGATCGATCTTTCCTTGAAAAACAACGCCTTTTCTTATCAATACAATGAGAGGCAAAAACTATTGCTTGGGCAACTCAATGTGTTTATTTCAACACCTTCACTTGAATTGCATTTTTGTGTGTGTTTATTTCACATTTGCTATAATTTCACAGTGTAAAAAACTTACATCATTTATCAAGGGAACATTATTTGGTCCATACTGGCTATCCAACACTAGTTGAATATCTTGATCTAGACGTAAGTGTTATCACATTCTAAAATTCAGGTGACAACTGGGATTTGAAAATCATAATGAGATCTTTAATTCCATTATTGTGATTCAAGTTTGAAGTGCACTATAGAAAGAACGTTTGGGGTTTGAAAGAATATGTTTCCAATCTTGCAAGATATGCATTCATATAATTGTGAAACACAAGTTCGCATATTTTGTTCAACAATGGCTATACATAATCTTATTAGGAGAAATTTCCAAACTAATGTGGATTTTTTTGAAGGTGAACAGGGAAATATGGGTGATGAAGATAATAATGATCTATTTGATGTAGTATCATCATCAAATATACCTACATTAACTTCAACAGATACGAATCATGTTTGTAATAAAATCAAAGACTAAATTGTTAGTGATATATAGGTGATCAAATTAGCAATGTATTACTCCCTCCGGTCCTGATTATAAGAGCTAGTTGACTTTTTTGGAGAGATTAAGGAAACTAATTAAATTACTTTAGAGGATTTTTATTTTTATTTCTTTCTTCAAACTAATTAGTTTAACTAATAAACTAATATATAATCTAAGGATACACAACATATGAAATGATTAAGTAACTTATTTAGCTTCCTTAACCTCTCCAAAGAAAGTCAACTAGCTCTTATAATTAGGACCGGAGGTAGTATTATTTAGTATCAACCTGTTCATATACATTTGCATGTAATCTAATTTATATACAATTTTATCTAATAAATATATTTAATTAAGGACATTAGAGTCTTTTATTTTTTTCTTCAATCATAACTAAACTTTTTTATCAAATTTAATTTTTTCTCTTCAACTATCATAATATATATATATATATATATATATATATATATATTCAATTCAATAAGATTCATACACTTTTTAGTCATTGTTCATTTTAAGTTGCTTTTCAAAAAATAATCTAAATAAGTTTCAATTCCGAAAAAAAAAAAATCACTTTTGCCACCGTTAATCCAAACAAAAATTACATTTACAATTTGACTTTTATCATATCTAAAGTTTGTAAAAGTCATATAGAAAAAAGTCATTTTTATTACTGTTAATCTAGACATGCCCTAAGTTCAAATAAGATCAGATACTCTAGTACCACTTAGCACTATGCATATGCCCTCTGGTGGCTATTTATAGAAGCCCCTGCTAAGTTTTCCTTCTTACTAAGGAAACTTAGTTAAAAACAAAATAAAATATAAGGGTTTCTTCTCATGAAGGAAATATCTTACTTATTATGTCAAGAAATGTTTCTCTTCAAATGTTTTCGAGTAGCTGTATGTAGCTGCATCACAAGCCTCAACTCACCACTTATTCTGTGAGGAAGTGTTTCCTCTAGATCCCTCCTCACCACTTATTAGTGCTAATATTGTTATTATTTTAAAAGAATCTTACTAGTAGAAAGCTGAAATAAACTTTTTTTTTTCAAGATAATCTTTAAGGACAATTGAAAATATTTAAAGATTTAGTCGGGTTTGAACTACCATGCTCCTAATTTGTCCTCCTTTTATTTCATGTATATATGGACATGCACATACACGCATGTGTCTTATAGTTAACTTTAGACATCTCAATTTATATTTGGGACGCCTAAGATCCATTTTAGGAGTCACAATTCTATACAAAGGTAAATACTATTATTATTAATTTGTCTCATTGAACCAATTTTTGAGACAATTCACTTCTTATTTTGCGTTTCATTTACTTATATCATAAGTACATGCTTCCTTTGAGTTTTTTGCAACAGCCCCTTTGACTAGTTTGGCATTCTGGTCCCCTTGAGCTTAAGGATCTCCCTATCTAACTCTAAGTTTGATCTTTTCAAGGCATAACATGTGTTTTTTGACTGATTTAATAGTCAAATTTAATATTGGGGGACAAAAGGAAAAAATTGCTACGTTTTGTAAACTTTCTAGGCATAAATGATACTTAACTCTATTTGATTGATGAGGTAGCATGTCATGTGTGATGAGATGGCGTGTCACGTGTCATATCAGTTAAACTTAATAGTCAAAATTAACGTAGGGACAAAATTGTTATATTTTATAAACTTTCGTGGCAATTTTACTCAAAGAAAAACTTTCATCCACTCAATGCTCCTCAACCAAAACTTTTAGGGCAAAAAAGATACTTATCCCTCCAAAGAAATCATGTTTATTGCAAATTAAAAATAATTGATACTTTATTTTTTAATAGCACAATACCAGTACTAACTCCAATAACTTTATTTTTCTTCTACTAAATTACTCCTACTTAAAAGCCAGTCAAAGTTCTTTTTTCCCTGGCAACACGGATGCAAATAATGTTTGCATTTGGATGGCGCAAGCTTCCATGTGAGTTTTGACTCCATTAAGGAACCCAGTTTTAATTTTGGAATATTTGAATATATCGTTCAGGGTGGCAGAACTAAGGACCTAAGGGGAGAATACACATCCCAATACCATCGCACTACAAGGAGTGCTGATATATTTTAACTTTAATTCATTTTGCTTAACAAAGTTCAGTATCATATATCTCACCAAAAAAGTGTGATTGTATATGGCTGTAGTATTTACTGGCAGATTGGCCCATATCAACTATTTAGAATCAGATAAAACAGATACAATCCTGTAACAAAGTACATCAAGAAGAAATGGAGATAGCTCGTGCCTCTTAATCTCCTTTCTGTTCTTGGGCTTATAAGAGTAATTAGTTGTTAGTTATGTCTGAGGACCTGCAAATGTTGTTAGTTGTTCCATTCCCACAAAATTTCAAAGGATCTTGTTATCAGTTGATCTTGACCGTTGGATTGATCATTTTTTGTATTATTTTTGCCTCAAAAGTTTACAAAAATTTGCTCCTAAAAAAAATTTCGGGAAAAATTTCCTAAAAAAAAAAAACTTTCAGGATATATTTGCTCCTTTTTGTAAACTTCCCGGGTAAAAATGATACCAAAAAAACTTCCAGATGCTGAATGCCCCCTAGCCAATACTTCCGTGGCAAAAATAGTATTTAACCCATTATAGTAAGTTTATTTTAGTGCTTTCCAAATGAAAATGATCTCAATATGAGGAGTTTCTCTCTCTCTCTCTCTCTCTCTTAATGTAGTTTTATATGCTACTTATCATGCTTGGTTGATTTTTAAAAATATGTCTCCTTAGTCAATAGATGGTTGATTTTTCTTATTCGCTTAGACAATTATTATTACTAGGTGTTCCTTTATTTCTTTTACTAACTCTTTTATTTCATATGGGAATGAATTCCTAAATTTTTAAGACATAACATAGGCATTTAAATAGGCTTGATGAATTATATATAAACCTAATTGTATAGGTTTTAAGCCAATTTAAAAGCCTACATTTTAAGTAGGCTTTTAAATAGGCTTTAAGTCTTGTCAAGCTTTTTAAAGGCTCAGGCTTAAACTCAGACCTAAAAAAAAGTCTACATACAGACTCATGTTTTAAATCTCTATTGCATGTCTATGCCTATTTAGTTGAAGTCCAGCCTAACCTATTTCCAACTTGTGAAGGCGAAGTGATCAGGCATGGCTGCCAGCGATTGTCGAGGGAAGATTATAGCTGCATTATGATGATTTTTGTAAGTTCAGTTGTTCAAAAACATTGATCAATATTGAAAACAACATGCCAGTACGAAGCTAGAAGGCAAGCATTTAGAGTGAAGCTTACACTTCAATTATTCTTCCTTACTATGCAAATGCGTGAGCACTATGCAAATTTGACCTTCCTTACAACAATAATTTAGTGTCTTCTGGGTTTTCAGTTGAACTGTTTTTTTTTTCCCCCTTTAGGGTTTGTTTTGAATGTCAAGATTTTTGTTCACTGGATACGTGTGTCGTCTTGTGAACATTATTAAATGGAACCACAAAGTCAAATCACTTGTTTTCTCTATTCTGTTTTGGGCAATTAATCCAAGCACCCTGTCAAAGACAATTATTTTAGTTGATTTCCCTGTGTTTTCCTCCAAGGGTTGTTCATGATCCATTTGATTTCCATTGTCGTTCAATTGTTTTCCTATAGTTTTCCACCATTTGTTTTTAGCTGGAGCCGTCGTCGTCATAGCCGGCTGCGATCGTGATCTAACCTTTCCCCTTTTGTTTTTGATTTCTTCATCTTTGTGTTTATTTACGTAAATTGAAACAAAACTTCTTTCACATGCTTACCTCATATACCGTAAATCATGATTAAAAATCTACTTTTTAAGGCTCTAATCAATATTCGGAATAAACTCCTTGAGTTTTGGCTTGCATTTTTATGTTGAAGCAGCTTATATCACATAATCTTCTTACTGGGTCAACTTTCCTAATCTGCATGCCACATAAGTAAATTTAACGGCATTATTAACATCATGTAGATAAAATTAACATCATTAAATGTTTCTTCAAGTCCCTTTTAAAGTTCAAGGACCAATGGTTTTTTTTTTTTTTACAAGGCGATAGGGGAGGGGGATCGAACCCAGGACCGGGATAGGGGAAATTAATCCCAATACCACTGCACTACTAGTAGTGCTGGTAAGGACCAATGGTTTTAAACCTAACAAACTTAAAGGATTGAAATTACTAGTTTTAAATTTGGGGGATTAAAATTAAATAAAATTAAGAGGATAAAAAGTGGTATAAACCCGGGAAAAAAAAAGTTAGAATGATAATATAGATAAGAGTAAATACCCTATTTGGTCCCTGAAAAAAATTACGAATCCGTTTTGGGTCCCTCAGTAAAAATAACTCATCCCGTAATCCCTTACCACATTCGGGACACTTCACAGCATGTGTCCTCTTCAACCTGGAAGGACTAACGTGGACGGTTTTTGGATTTTACAGGGATTACGAGATGGGTTATTTTTACTGAGGGACCAAAAAGGGATCCGTGATTTTTTTTCAGGGACCAAATAAAGTATTTACTGTATAGATAATATGAAAAATTGGGAGAAAGTCTCACAATAAAAATTTAATTAGTGAGAAGGATATGATAAATTGTCATATATACAGCAGAGTAAGACATCTTTGCCAATTTGGTAACCACAAAGTAATAATACCCCAATTTGTCCTTATCACCAGTTAATTTTTTAACGGGGATTTTTCCCCAAATTTCCATAGATAATGTTATTTTTAATGTGGCATATAAAAAAATATAAAGATTTTTAAAAATCTCGTGCGATCTTTTTGTCCCACCTATAATATGCTCATACCACTCTAATTCTATTTATAAGTCTCTTTTTGACCAAATCACACATACCAAGGAGATGTAGTTAACTCAATGATTATTTAGTGAATTTTCAACTTTACTCTCATTTATGATTCGGTATCTTCAACTCTTTCTTCTCTCCCTATTTTCATTGGTACAATTAATATGAGCAAAATTGTCACAATCTTATTTATTTAGTCAAATGAAACTTATAAATAGGACCAAATTTTTGTAGTAAAAAAGGACTTATAAATAGGATCAGAGTGTAACTTGATAGGTAATTGAATGGTGAAAAAAAAAAACTTGATAATTACAAACTCCAATTCTTTTTATAGATATAAGACTATAAAATTTAAATTGTTTCACTCCTTTCCATAAGAGTCTAATAAGGGTTGTATTAACATTTTATTTTATTTTATGTTGTCCCTCATTAATTATACTTAGGGGAAATTATTTGTGCAGTAACCGGAGGTAACATTTTTTCCAGTGAGCCCCGAGCGACGTTGTTTGGTCTAGGCGATCATAGCAAAACTGAACCTATATAACACTACAGAGATCACAGCGCCATAAATTCAGAAAAGAAGATTTCATCAGCGACTTCCATGCACAACAAGCCATACTCGTGCGTCAGTAGTAGCCTCTCCCATGCTTTTCGAACTTAACATGAAATGCCCAGTGTCTTCTTCACGTCGGACTGCACCTTAGCTTTATTTAAACGTTGCTTCATAAGCTCCCCCATGTTGCCTTAACAAAAACCAGTAGAATTGAGACCAAGAAAGAGAGAGTCCGAGAGCAAGAGACAGACTGAGCCACATCGAGAGAGTCAAAGAGAGAGTCCGAGAGTGAGGACTTCAGATGTGTGAGCTCTGCTTTGAATCCGGTAAACAGAGGAAGACATGATCATTCTCGTTCGACCTTGTGCTGCATAAAAACCAGAAAGAACTGCAGCGGAGAGAGAGACCTCGTTCCACCGTCAACTCTCCCATCTGTTAAGCTTGACATGAACTCTGTGGAGCTAGTAATTTCTGTTTTACTCATTGCTTCTTTCACCTCTTGTGCAACTTTTTCTTGTAAAGCAGGATGCTTACATAGAACGTAAATGAACCAAGAAAGGAACGTAAATGCAACGTCTAATCAGATATTGGAAATCCAGGTGGGTAAATATATTCTCTAAAACATATTATCAAGTATCTTCCTTTATTGGGGCTTACATGTTAAAATTTTCTGGTAATTCATACAGGACCTACTTATGAAATCAACTCTGGATTCAATATTCCAAGTTGCATTTGGAACTGAACTTGACACCATGTGTGGTTCAAATGAAGAAGGTAAGAAGTTTGCCGATGCTTTTGATACTTCAAGTGCAGTAACTCTCTTCCGTTATGTTGATGTGTTATGGGGATTGAAGGAATTTTTAAATATTGGTTCAGAGGCCTGCCTAAGAAAGAATAATAAAATCTTAAATGACTTTGTATTCCAACTAATCAATGCCAGAATTCAGCAATTGCAGACATCAGAGGACTCTAGCGTAAGTCTACTACCAAACGACGTCGCTCGAGGCTCACTGGAAAAAACATTACATCCAGTGCACAAATCATTTCCCCTTATACTTATTGCACGAACAAAAAAATGTTTGTAATACTTATAAGGGTAGGATATTGTTACAACCTTTTTTTTTTGTTACAACCAATGTTACTACCACTTTTTCACCGTTAAATCAGAATTTTAATAGGAGAGAGAAATTATATAGGTAAATGAGATTCTGATCTAATGGTGGAAAAGTGGTAATAACATTGGTTGTAACAAAAAAAAAGGTTGTAACAATATCCTATCTCATACTTATATTTAGTATCTTTATCTTTCTTGCTTTGTCCTTAATAAATAAAGGTATATTTAAAAAAAATTTAATTCAAATATACTTATTATTTTAAATTAATCTTAATCGCTTACTTAATAAGCGAAGTTCAATTATGGATCTTTTTTTTTAAAAAAAAATATATATATATATATGAATAGAAGAGGAGGGAGTTGTATTTTTTCTAGGGCTTTAGGTTAAGTGGTTAACTGTTGTTCTTCGCTAAAAAAACACGCTTTCTTCTTCTTCTTCCCGTGCGATGTTGCCTGTGAAGATGTCATTATGTACAGCTACAAGGTATGCGTTTCCCAAACTTCCTCACTTTCTTCGTTCTTCTTCACCTTCCATCATTTACTCTTCTGCTTATTATTCCAACCCCAAGTTCTTTGCTCATTTTCAAACCCAAAATGCTAATACCATTCACGATTCTGTAGCTTCATTCAATCGTTTACTACATATGCATCCCCCACCTTCCATCGTTCAAATTAACAAGATTTTAGGATCACTTGTTAAGGATAAACATAATCGCATTGTTATCTCATTGTTTGCACAAGCTGAGTTCAGGGGATTCACGCCCAATTTAGTCACACTCAACATCTTGATCAACTGTTACTGCTATTTGGGTCAGATGTATTCTGCTTTCTCAATGTCAGGAAAGATATTTAAGGTGGGTCTTCAACCCGATACTGTAACTTTGAATACGCTGATAAGAGGACTCTGCATTGGGAAGCAGGTTGGAGAAGCATTGGATTTTTATGATGACCTAATGGACAAAGGATTTCAATTAGATACAGTTTGTTACGCAATCTTGATTAATGGTCTGTGCAAAATTGGGAAGATAGGGTCTGCCATTAAATTGGTCCGAAAGATGGAGCGGCAGTTAATTAAGCCTGATGTAGTCATATACAACACAATCATTGATAGTCTTTGCAAAGTTGGACATGTCATTCAGGCCTATGAATTGCGTTCTAAAATGATTGATCAAGGCATTTTACCAAATATTGTCACCTATAACTCGCTAATCCATGGTCACTGCTGCAAGAGACAGTGGCATGAAGCTTCTCAGTTGCTACTAGAAATGATGTTCTTAGACATCCAACCTAACATTTATACATTTAATATATTGATTGGCATGTTCTGTAAAAGAGGAAGGATGATAGAAGCTCAAGCTATGCTTGCTAGGATGATGAAATGCGATGAGAGACCTGATGTTGTAACTTACAATTCATTGATGGATGGGTATTGTTTGATGAACAATGTTAATGAGTCAAAAGAAGTATTTAATAAGATGGTTCAAAGTGGATTGATACCTAATCTAGTTAGTTTTAATGTATTGATTGATGGATTATGTAAGATCAAAATGGTAGATGAAGCTATGGCTCTTTTTAAAGAATTGCGTCGCAAAAACGTCAACCCTAATATTTGGACTTACAACTCCCTTATTGATGGCATGTGCAAATTAGGAAGAATGTCATGTGTGCAAGATCTTGTTGATGATATGCGTGATAATAGTATTGCCCCTGATGTTGTTACTTATAATGTTTTGTTAGATGCATTTTGCAAAAGCCAGAATATTGACAAAGGGATTGCATTATTTCAGCAAATGGTTGCCCAGGGAGTTCAGCCTAATTTGCGCACACTTAACATACTTCTTGACGGTTTATGTAAAGGTCATAGACTAAATGATGCTTGGGAGATTTTTAGATACCTTTTGATGAAAGGCTTTCATCTAGATGTCTACACATATAGTATTATGATTAATGGCCTTTGCCGACAAGGGCTGCTTGATGAAGCCATGACTTTGCTTCCAAGAATGAAAGAGAATGACTGCCTCCCTAATTTAGTGACATATAAAATACTTCTTCAAGCTCTTTTGGAAAAAAGTGAGAATAAGAAAGTAGAGAATCTTCTTCATGAAATGATTGATAATGGCAGCCTAAAACAATAAACCAAGGTTAGATACTCTTGTCTTAAGTACTTGTACTTGTATGAATGTTTAAATTCGTCCTTCATGGTTATCCAATGATTGTTTCTTGTTGGTTAAAACTGTTGGATTATTTGATGGGTTGTAGGGACTGAAAGAGTTATGTTCAATTCATATCATAGATTCATTGTGCCTATGTAGTTACCCACGATTTTCTTTTGGACTGAACATGACATTGGTTTTATTTCTTTATGGTTCATTTCTAGTTCACTTTATTACCTTCAAATTGTATCTTGCAAATTGAATAGATATTGTTTGGTTTCCTCTTAGGTTAAAGCCATTGATTAAGACTTCTCCTTTAATCAACAAAGCTTGATGTTAATTTCCCATGCCTAATTTTTTTCTTCTTATTTTGAATATGGCTAGTTGATGTTTGCCAGAAATTGATTTTGTTAGTGAATTGACCTTAGATGGTTTTTATTTGATTAATTTCTTCCTAAATATGTGAATTTTTGTTGATGCTCTTTAATTGAAAGTCTGTAATTCAATTTTTTTTTCTTGGAATGTAAAATTAGTATGCCAAAAATACCTGATGCATAACAAATTGCATTAAAAAAAGTAGTTTTTTTTCTAGTCTCCAGAAACAGTAAGAATCTAGATGCATTTGGTAGCCATTACTAATTGCAACTTGGCCGTGAATGCCTGCAACTGCAACTTTCCCACCTATTGAGCTGTTTTAGATTTTTTTTTTAAAGAAAAAAAAATTTGGCTGCTTCCTGTTTATCAATTTTTCCTGCATCCGTGAGTTATCTTTGCATTATAGTTTGTAATTGTTCAGCTGGTATGAGTGAGTGCTTGCTGTCTTATTTTTCAAAACCTCAACTGAAGCATGTTAAGGCAGGCAAAGAGTTGTACTTGATTAATTTTATATATGGTGATCTTGTAAGACCAAAGATGATCAATTTTAATATATTTATGTTGACTTTGTGCTTATTACTGATGGTCATATTTGGAATTCAACATGAGTTTGTTCCTTCATACTTCTTAGCTAATGTTAAGAATTGTTTCCAATGCCTGTTTCTTTCAGTAAGGTTTCTTTTTTCCAGAGCAAATCTTTCTTTTAGCAAGTGGAATTTTTCTTTTTGTCATAATTCACAGTCCCACAGGTGACAGTTACAAATGCAGCATCCTTGCTACTATGAGAAAACAGTAAAAATATGAAGGAAGCCTTTGCACTAGATAACAAGGGTTGATGACGGCTGCAAAAAGGAACTCACTAAACTTAGTGTAGACAAAGTGAAGTTGCAAGTTGTCTTGGAGCTTTGTGGAGGTATGATCTACTGGTATCATTCTATTGGGCTCTTCGGTTGGCTACACAGTGCTTCAAGGTCACTCATCACATCAGGCTGAGCTGCAAAATGGATGGTCAGCAGAAGAATGGGCTATGGCTCATCTCTATTAAGCTGCCCAGACACAAAGCCTGAAGCTGGATCCACGTTTGTCTATGTATTAGGTTTGCTTTTGGGGAACGTTTACTGGTTTCTATGGTCTCTTTTCTTTTTTCCTCCTTGGTTAGGAATGGGTTTATTACGGTCCTTCTGTCCTATATGTAGGACCTAGGTTGTAAACTAGAAGTAGTAATATCAAATGGGACCATGAACTGAATATTAATGGGCCAAAAGATGTGAATTGGGCTTCGGAGAGGAGGACAAACATAGAATTTGTTGTTAAGGTATATAGAGGGAGGTGGGAGGCGGCTGGGAGGCGTGAAGAATTTTGTTGCCTCTTCCCTTTGTGTATCATTCTCCTCTTCCCCAGTGACCCTTCTCTCTGTGCTATTTCCTTTTGTTGTCTCTGACTTATCATTTTCTCAGTACTCTGTATATGATATTTGAGACTTGATAGCCTATGACTGACAACTATCCTAATGAAGTTGCAGTTTAAATCCATTATATCTGCTTGATTATTGCTTCCTTTGTTATTTTTTGGATATTATTGAGGGTAATCATAACAATGGTGCTTTCATTGAAAGATCCATGGCCAATAATACCCTATTGAAGGAGCTCCCGGATGAAGTAAGGAACCACAGAGAGCTTAGTAATCTTCAAGATTACAAATATAAGGCGTGGATGAAAAGATTTGAAACTCACCTGAAAGAGATGAGGATAGCGGTTACTGAAATTTTCAGTGGAATGGCTAGCCTCAACCGTGCATTGGCCATCAGATCTTTGAACTCTGGTTATGTGACCACCCCTACGGGAAAGGACGTACATGCTGAAATCAATGCTAGACTGACTGGATAAGACAATGTCGACATCAAATTGACCATCTCGCTGTTCTGGACTTCAGCATTTTACCACTGTGCAGAACTTTAATCCAAGAGTCACTCTTGATGATGACATCCCTGCTGACCATTCTGTTGTTGGGCCCCTGGTCTTGCATCTCTGGAGAATTGTGAGCCTCTTCCATACGCTGCTCTACCAGCCATTCAAGCCCTGCCTTCTCTTGTTGCTGAGGTACCATCATTACAACATTCTTCCTTCATGCTTGGTTATGTTCTGTTTAATCGTTCTAGAGTTGCCTTTCAAGGCTGGCAGTCGATGATGCACAAGAGAAATGAAATTCATTGATCTGATGCACACTACGTATTTGTTCAATGGTTGTTTTAAACTTCCTACCTCAATTGTTGGTTTCCTGCCCTTGCTTCCATTCTTCATTTTGATGTTTTACTCATTTCGACCCAGGAGATGGTAAGGGTGTTTGGTGTTTGAATTTGTTAATGAGCTTCATCATTTCTTCCTTGTTATAGCTTTGCAATTGAACCTATCAAACATGTGACGCTTTTCTGGCCTTGAAACTCAATTTATTACTGTATAGATTGGACTCTGGCAAATTGTATGCATCACTCTTAAGTTTGCATCTATTTCAAGCTATTTATCAGTCTGAACCTTATGCACAATTTGCACGTGACAAGTTTATGAAGAACTTTCTTTTGTGTTGGGACTCAACCCCTTCATTCCAGTTCATTGATATATTGGTTGATTGGAAAAGATACATGGGCAGGTTTGGAAAACCAATTGACCTTGGGCGAACTCTTAGGGTAAGTTTGGTTTGAGGGGAGGGGAGAGAAAAAAAATGAGGGGAGAGAAAATTGTTAAAAAAATCAGTCTAGTGGGGCCCACAATTTTCTCCTCCCCTCCCCTTCCCTTCCCTCAAACCAAACTTACCCTTAAGTGGCGTGAGATGATGGTTAATTTATTAGTACAATAAGATATTTAGTTCTTTTGACCTTAATAAAATATTTAGTTGACAGGTTTGAACTCTTTGGAGGGAAATACTTACCGAAAGCAACCATAGGTGGTGGGAATTTCACTATTATTGTTGCCTCCCCTATTATTCTTCTCTTTTGATTCATTAGTATAACTGTTTTTTTTTTTTTTTTTGTGGAAATATTGCTCCATAGACCTTTCTGCGTTAACTTCTGAAATTCTTGACTCATGTCTCAGTGCTCCAACATTGCTATCACCTTTTATTTGATATTTGACCATGGAAGTGATAAAGGCCATTGGTGTTTGACTTTTAAACCTCATCGGCCAAACTTTATTTCAAAAACAAAAGGTTTTGCTCTTGCTCTTCATAATCTATGGGAGAGGAATTATGCTACTGTAAAAATTTCCCTTGATGTTTTAATACTGAAGCTCTCTCTCCCCAGTACAAGGACAAGCAAGGTGACTTTGTGTGCAATTTAGGTAGCAATGAAACATTGAAATATTGCATGAAGCTTTACCTTATCTTCATTAATAAATGTTGTTCAGTAATGCATCTCCAAATGTTCAACTGGGTCATTGCAAATTGGTGAGAAAAGCTCTGAATGTGATATTTATTTATTCTGCATGTCTAGATAACTATCACGAAATGCATAATTTTAAGAGATGGTTGCTTGGCTTAATTGGTATCGAGGGAACATTTAAGATTGCACACAATTGTTTTCCTATAGAATTGCTCCAGGAAAATCCTGAAATGGTGATTGGCAAGTGTTCCCGCAGTGTGCTTAACCCTTCATCAATTGGTAATTTTGATTAGGACACTTTCAATTTGTGCCAAAGGATGTGGTTGTTTAACTACTAATTCTATAAAGCATCTTGAAGCTATACCAATGTCATTTTTAATTTTGCTGAACACTTCTCTTTAGCCAATAGCAAGCTTGCTTCTATCTTTGATTATTTGGGTTTCCCTATTTTTTTGCTACCTCCTTTTCTTAATACAAGATTCGGTTGATTTTTTTTGAAGAAATTAAAGAAGCTAATATAATATGATGATATGCAACATATACTATGATTAAGTAATATATTTAATTTCTTTAATCTTTCCAAAAAAAAAAAGTCAAATGAATCTTATGTTAAGGACCAGAAAGAATATCATTTTCTTGAGGTTTGAAAAATATGCAACTAAAAGCTAGGACATTTGGTATGCCTCGCTGCACTTTCAACTCAAATTAAATGAGTCTTATATTAAATTAAAACAAAATGTTACCATAATGCTCCTAATTCAAAAGCTTAAACATGAGCCATAATCAATGTACAACTGTCAATTTATTACACATTAATAACTCTGCGTTATTAGAACAATTAAATTAATTAACTTAATTTTATAAATTTAAAGTTTTGAATAATTACTCAAAAATTCTAATTTCACATTAAAATCCTAATTATTTATTTTAACATTAATTCAAATATTTTTCTTAACCCAAACGACTCATTTAAGTCATTATTGATTATCATCAATTTCCAAACATTAATTCATATATTTTAACATGTATGTTCTTCCAATGTGTGACAAGCCACCATAAAATGAATCCAAAAGATTGCCTTAACCTTGAAAAAATGGAGAAGCAGCGCCGCTCAGACTCTCGGGGTTACTGTAGCGTATACACTGTAGCTGAAATGACTGGGCTTTGATGGATTTTTTACTTTTTTTTTTTTTTTTTTGGGGGGGGGGGGGTGTTATAAGTTATAACACCCCATCAGGTGTTGCCTAAAGGTGTGTGTGTGTGTGTGTTTTTTTTTTTTGTTATAGTGAACAGAGGCATAACTTAGTCTTTTCTTGAACTTGCGATGTTGCAGCATTTAGATTGAATACCTTGACTGATGTTGTAGAAAATTTGGTTTTCTGATATATTTTAATTCTAGTCTGTCTTATTGTTAGTGGATCCGCTAACTCCATTTTGATCAGGCTGAAAATGAAGCTGATAGGATGGACTTGGTAAATAAAATCACTCTAGCTATTACATCGCTTTTAAACTCTCAGTTTCTTCAACAGGTTCTCTGCCAAAATGTTAGAAAGCATGACTATGTGCATGAATGAATATATTAGATGTTAATTTGAAAGTCTGTCATTGTGATTTCTGCAGCCTAATCTGGTTGGATTGCATCAAGAAAATGATAAATCAGCCATTGTTGCTTCATGCTATAGTAAATCGCAGCATAGCCATGGATCTTTGACTGAAGACATCTGTAAGATTTTAAGGGAAATTCCTGGAAATAATAGGTGTGCTGAGTGTTTGGCCAAAAAAAATAGGTGTGCTGAGTGTAGTGCAACCGAACCAGACTGGGTATCTCTTAACCGTGGGATATTGGCTATTGCTATGTCTTGAATGCTCTGGCGTTCATCGAAATCTTGGAGTTCACATATAAAAGGTTTATTCTTTCAGAAAGACTTGCAAATTATTGCCCAGGTGCGATAAATTTTGAGATCTCTTGGGACCATCCAAAAGCTTGCCCAGGTGGATAAATTTTGAGGCAAATTGGACACTCATGTACTTTGTTCTTGGGTTTAGTTGTAATTATTGCCTTCAGGTTCCGTTGTAATTTATTGCCTCGGTAATCCCCTGTTCTTATTGATGATTCATGGAGAGTTATTTTATGTTAGCTCATATATTCAATTATGTGTGATCACAAGTTGGAGTTAGTGACTTGGTGGTGGCTATAGACAAGGTAATAAGAGATGGAATTTTATATATTGTTATTACAACAGTGCTCTTTGACAACAACTTTGTCCCACTTACATTCCTATATTTCCTTCCACGTATTGGAACATGCATTTGATGCATTATTGCATATGCTTTTTGTTTTAGTTGATCTTAAATGATTTTTGGCCCGCGCGTTGGCCCTAATCCTTAGGGTTATATAATTTTTTGGCTGTTTAATATGAGGGCTTTTTGGCCCTGTAGGCTTTTTGGCTGAGGTGGTCCGTTTTGACAGCTCTACATCTACTCACAAAATAAAAAATAAAAATAGAGTCCTCTCTTAAGTAAGTTGATGTACACTAGGTAATAATTTTTCTCAGTGTGCGGGGACCTACTGTACTTTTGTTAATCCTTGTAGCTTTTACACAATGTTGTGTATGATATATCTTTGTATGTGATAATTCTGCTTTAATTTTAAATCAGATGATGATGTTTCCTTCATGAGAAGTGTTTGACTATAGATAAAGCTTCTCATCATAATTTAGATACACTCAATTGATGTTCTAAATTCTAAGGGCTTTTTTCAGAAGAAACCATAATCTTTTGTTTTTTAAAGTATGAAATGGGGTGAGAACTGGGTAGGGAGGTTTTTCCCTCTAATTAATCTTAACCTTAATGCTTTATTTCGGAGCCTGCATTTCTCTCTCTTTATAACCCTCATGCTTTTGACAATGATAAGGGTTGTATTAGGCCCTAAGCAATTATCATGAAACTCTGTCGAATCATCATGATATTGAGCATTACATATCATGCAATTCATGTAGCCGACTTTATCTATTGTATATGTATATATATATATATTGGTGTTTTCAACAAAATGCCGATGTGATTTCAATCAAACTAGAAAGTGAGGGCCATTTTTTAGAGTTTAAAACTGTACTGACTTAGTTTAAAAAACAAAAGGGCAAATTATAGAGATCTCCAGATCAAATACTATTCCCAAAGAAATTGAGGTGAATAGAAAAATTAACCCAATATACACAACTTTTTTAGTTGCCAAGCGCCTCGTATCGTGATGGCACTAGAGCCAGCCTTAGGAGCTGGCATTCCTCCTTGTCCAGGGTTCGAGCCCTATCTCCCCCTCCCCCCACTAGCTGTATCAAAAAAAAAAAAACTTTTTTAGTTATGCACTTAAAAATATTCATAAACACATGCTATATTTTACCTGTTGCATAGTGAAATCTAGGGCTATTAAAAAAAATACCAGTCCAAATAAATCTGATCTAGTTTGAAGAAACCTAGTCCAGTCCAACTTGAAAAAAGTGGACCATGTCATTTGGTAGACCGGTTTTTAACCCAGGGGACCAAACCCGGTCTGGTTTACTTTCTAGTTTGTTCCAAATTGAGCTAAACCTTGGGAAGCAAAGTCTAGTTCAAGGTGATTTCAGTTCAAACCTCAAGTTGAGGCTAAACCCAATATGATCCGGTCTTTGTGCAGCCCTGATAAAATTCAAAGGAAGAAACTACTTTAACATAAATTTCCTTGAATGTTGTAGTGTGGGAATATAAATTGTTGAAAATAATTTTGTGAGAACACATTTCTCATGGAGTTATGCTAAGAGAACAAATGAGGCAAATCAAATCCCAAGTGGGAAAAATTCTCCCTCCCAATATTTTATTGTGGAAAATTAATCTATAAATTTTTATAATTTATTTTAATTTTGAATCAGGTCCCTATAATTTATTTTATTTGCATTCGGATTTTATTATTTGATCAGTTAATTTAATTTGCAGATTTTTATAAATTTTTGTTTATTGAAATGCGCAAGTTAAAACGCTGTGAAATGAAAGAAACCTCCAAAGTTCAAGAAATTCTATAAATTAAAATTAATACCTTTTACATTAAGTAGAATAAATGTCTATAACAGATCAACTTATAAAGTCATATATATATATATATATATATATATATATATATATATATATATATATATATATTTAAAAAAAAACCTACATCAACTTAATTTACGATTGAGGTAAACTAAAAAGACTAACGGACTATTTTTATTTTTATTTTTTTCCCTTTTCTTATGTACTACCTATAGGACTCAATTTTATTATTTTGCTTAACAGATGTTTCAGTGATTTGATATTTAAATTTCTTTTTATTCTTGATTCATGTTAAAAACAATTTTAAATTTCATATTCTCATGAACTATTGTTAATGATATAAAAATACAGACATGCCGCATTCGTATTACACGAGACACATCACCAAATAAAAAAACTACAGTATGATACAATAGAGTAATCATAGGATCATTTTTTACCAAGGAAAAAAAAAGTGAGAAAGTGGTCTGAAAATGGAGCTAAATCACTAAGAGGGGGTGAATTTGGGATTTTAAAAACTTTAGGAAAATGCTCTGTTTTTGAACAAATAAAACAGAGATAAACAAAGTGCAAAGGAGAAGAGCTAGACACAGAGATTTATACTGGTTCGGTCCAACCACTTGACCTACATCCAGTCCTCAGACTCTCTGGGATTTTCCACTATCACAAAAGATTACACATCTGTACTCAAGAGTAGTCCTCTCACTAGAACTCACTCCCCCTTACAAGTTGTAATCAATGCACCCAATCACTAAGTCCCCTGACTTGTGATTCTTTACAATAATTGATTTTCAAAGATAAACTCTCTCTAAGAGTGGATAATAATGAATACTGAAGCACAAAGTATCAAAAGATACAATACAGTTGAAAATTGAGGGAATAAATGCAAAACTTGAATGTATTTCGTTTTCAGCAGTTGTAGTTGTTGAGAAGACTTGAATGCAACTCTATTTATACTGAGAAAGCATTAAATGACCGTTGGATTCATCAATATAACCGTTGCCTTCATTATACAAGGTTTTGGTTAAGCTTTGGTCTTCTTCTCTTACTAATTTTCACTTAATCCAGTTAGGCAGAAGTTCAGAGTTGACTTTCTGAAGATTAATCCGTTGGAATGACAGTTGCTGGATGTGGAAATCATTCTTTAATTCTTTGCTAGACGTGTACAGAAGGATTACCCAAAAGAATGCAACTTTCTGGATTTTACATTTAATGTGTTGACGTCACTTTTTGCTTTTGCTTTAAACCTTCAATAAACATTCTCTAATTCATCTGAAACTCATTAACAAAGTGGTTAAACATAGCTAGGAATATTTGAGAATGATAATAGGAAGTATCATGATCAAACAAAAAGGTTTTGCAAATTCGTCAGATTCGATTTTTCAAACTTAGCGATGTAAACTCGAGTTTGTTACTCAAAACTCGAGTTTTCAACTGTGCACTTAAGCTAAACTTGAGTTTCCTTAACCAGACTCGAGTTTCCTCCTTCCAGAGAGGAAAGTCGTGATTTGAGCTTTGAAACACATTTTTGAAGCAAGCTCAAAACTCGAGTTTTGGACTTTTAATGAGAAACGTGCGTTTAAATCCAAAATCTCAAAACTTAAGTTTTCATTCAAAACTTGAGTTTTTAGAACATTGAAAAAGTTTCAGGCTCTCTGTTTGGTCAAAACTCGAGTTTTCAATGTGAAACTTGAGTTTTCATTTTAGTATGAAAGCGTTGATAAAACTGAGCCAAGACTAAACTCGAGTTTTGAGAGAAAACTGAGTTTCCAAAATGTTGAAAATGTTTAAAGCTCTCGGCTTGATTAAAACTCAAGTTTCCAAAACAAAACTCGAGTTTTCATTTAAAAATGAAAATATTGAGAAATCTGAACCAAGTCAAAACTTGAGTTTTCTGTGTAAACTCGAGTTTTCAAAACTGATGAAAATATGAAGAACTCTCTGCCAAGTCAAAACTCGAGTTTTCTCATAACTTAGAGAAAACTTAGAAAAACTTGTGGTAAAGTGAAATCCTGGAGTTCTCAGTGGTAGTTTGAGTTTGCATCTGTTAAAAACTTAGAGACTTTGTGTAAGGTCAAAACTCGAGTTTCCAAACCAAGACTCAAGTTTTGTCTTTAGTTGAAAACATTGTGAGGTCTATATATGATGCAAAACTCGAGTTTTCATATCAAAACTCAAGTTTGTCTTGAAGTGAAAAACTTAATGCTCTCTATGAGTTCAAAACTCGAGTTTCCAAAAGGGCATAGAACATTGATACGGTGCTAATCAGTTGGTAAAGATGTCACTCAGCTATGTCCTAAGGTATGGGACGATTAGCTGAGAAAAAATGTGCCAAAATAGGTATACATATGACATTTCCTGGACTAATAAGGGTGCCCTATGTTTTTTGGAAAATAGGACATTGGGACACGTGGGAAAAACACATGAAAATGCCTCAGAAGACTCTTCAATTCATTCAATAAGAAAAAGGAAGGAGTCTTGGTCACCAAGCAAAGTCAAAGATATTTATAGACTTTGTATTTTAGAATTTGCCACATATGCATGTCTCATAAAGGAGATGTATTGATCTTATTATGTCCTAAATGCACATGTGTTACCATGAGGATTAAAGCTTCTTAGAGAAGCCTAATAAAGGGCCATTTTCTGCCAAGAAAATGAGAAGGCAAAGAATTGGCTTTCTAAGTAAGAAATCAAAGGGATTAATGCATATTGCACTAAGTTGGGACACATGCTATGCAAAGGCGATAAGTTAACTTTGCTCTTATCTTAAATACACACTTGTTATTAAGTTAATAAAAGCATTTAAGACCTCTTACAAGGACCCTAATTTCGGCCTAATAGGAAGAAAAGGAAGATAAGAGGAAGTCATGAAACAATTAACTTGTTGAATCAAAAGAGAAACATGATTTGCTACTTGTCTTGAAAGGAAGCAAGTTGGTTTCTAAGAGTGACACCTAAGTTATACCAAGTTTTATCTTGTGGCGTAATTACAAGACACCTAACCCATGCAATTAACACCTAAAAACACCAAGTGTCATCTTATAGCTTAATCACAAGACACCTAGGCATGTTAGGTGTCATTTTGTGGCTTGATTATATGACACCTAAGATGCTAAGTGTCATCTTATAGTGAATTTCAAATCAGGTGTTAGACACCTAAAGATATCCTCTTTCCATACCTTAAGTTGTCCATTTCATCTCAAGAGAGAGTGAGAGGCCGAAAATATGGAGAAAGAGAGAAGGAAGATAACTATAAGTTAAGGTAAATTTGCTTATGTAGTTTGTAGTTCATCTTCTCACAATCTCTCATAGGTCTCTAATCTTGGTAAACTATCTGTCCATGGTATTTTGGGATGGTGAAGGCCAAAATTTTTAGAAGCAGAAGGAAGTCCAAGTTGCCAAAGTTCAAAATGTAAATGGAGGAAATCACTAACTTAGACAGAAAAACAGAGTATAAGAGAGGAAATAAAGAGAAGCTTGACACAGCAGAATTTATACTGATTCGGTCTTAACTCTTGACCTACGTCTAGTCCCCAGATAGTCTGAGATTTTTCACTATCACTCAAATCAATTACACATTCTGTACTCGAAAGTTATTCTCTCACTAGGATATACTCCCCTTATAAGTTGTAAAGTGATAAACCCAACCTCAAAGTTCCACAACTTTGAGATTCTTACAATGATATAAACTCTCTAAAAGAGCAAATAAAATAATCACTGAAGTACAATGTATCAAAAAAATACTTTACAAGTAGATAGAAAACACTAAATAAACTTGATACCTTTTTGTTTTCTGTATTCTAGTTGTTGAAGAGACTTGAATGCTTCATCTTATATATGAAGGAAGCATTAAATGACCATTGGAATTATTAATGTAATCGTTGGAGATATTAATGTAGTTGTTAGGTTGCAACTTGATCCATTCTCTCTCTAGCTTTGAGTTAATCCAGGTACACAACTAATCTTGTTGACTTTCCTCTAGATTAGTCTATTGGGAGATGAAACTTCCATAGAAGGAAAGAAAACATTTAAACCTTTGCAAAGTCCAGGGAATGATTTTTCAAAAGATGCAAGGATTTCTAGACCAGCAATAAATGTTGCTGATGTCACCTTTTGCTTTATGCTTAATCCCCATTCTAATACTCATTTAATCATTTGAAACTCACTAACAAACTGATTAAACATAGTTAAGAATAATAATGAGTGATGATAAGAAGTATCTAGATCATTCATGAAGCTTTCACAAATTCGAGAAAGTTGATTTTCAAACAGATTGCTTTAAACCAGAGTTTGCAATATTTTCTCTAAAGCGAAACTTGAGTTTAGTTCTTTCACAGGTAATCATTGCAATTGAGCTTTGAAAAACAATTTGAAATAGGAGCAAACTCGAGTCATTAAGTAACAAACTTGAGTTTGGGACAAACTCGAGTCATTAAGTAACAAACTTGAGTTTGGGACTCTTTGAAATGAAAATAAAGTTAAGTCCACAAAGCTCAAACTGGAGTTTTCAAATACAAACTTGAGTTTTCTTAAGTTCAAAATAGTGAGAGGCTCTCGACCTGCCACAAAGTGGAGTTTAATAAGACAAACTCGAGTTTCCTCAAAAGAGAAGAAACTTTGAAAAACTCTCAGCCAAGCGCAAATTGGAGTTTACTATGCTATACTCGAGTTTTCTTAAAAGATGAAAAACTTTAAAAGCTCTCAGCAAGTACTAACTCGAGTTTGACAAACTAAACTTGAGTTTAGTTAAATTCGAAAACATTGAAGACTCTCTGTCTAACATAAACTAGAGTTTGTCATAACTGACTTGAGTTTGCTTTAACTTGAAAAACTTAGTGTGCTCTCTGTATGACATAAACTCGAGTTTGACAATATAAACTCAAATTTGACTAAGTTTAGAAAACTTAAGTTACTCTTTGTCAAGTTCAAACTCAAGTTTGACACTCCAAACTCAAGTTTGCCTTTGACAGTAAGTTTTTCAACTTAACAAAGACAAACTTCATTTTAAGTTTACAATTGTCAATTATCATCAAAACACATAGAGAACTAACATAAAAAAATCATGCCAAGTAGGTAAAAGATCTAACTTTCCTTTGTGCTATTTTGTTCTTCATATTCTTGTAGAATTTTGGCATGAAACAAAGTGATTTTGATGATTCTAAGGTTACCAAAGTGTTTATCATGAAAAATGGAATGGGAATAAGATTGGTAATGACTTTTATAAAGCAATTTGGCACAAAATCATAGACCTTGCAAATCTCAAAACTACCAGTTTTAAATTCCTCAGAAGGCAGTTAGCTTGAGAATAGGTTTTGACCAAGTAAATGGTGTTCAAAAATATTTAAATTTTCCAGAATAAACATAAGCACAAATATCTTTATTTTGATAGGTAATGTGTAATTTTTGGAGTCTTGTACAAGGAGAAACAAATTTTACAAGTTGACCAACATGTCTGGAATTGCAATCTAGACAATAGAGCATTTAATTAATCTGGGAATGACACGGATTTTTCTGGCTATTGATAGTATTTTTCAATAAAAAATAGACATGTTAAGGGATACATGGCTTTTGGAAGCACATCATTTGTATTTTTATGCAATTAAATATAAATTTTCAAAGTTAACTAAAAATTCTAGTAGCAAAGAAGTTAAATGGAAGTATCAAGTCAAAAACTTTATTTTCATTACAATGGATATACAAGGTTTGCATTGCATTGAACCTTTTGAAATATGTGGGGGTGTTGATTGGGCATATGCCGAAATCACTCTATTGTAATTAATTCAAGCCTACCAACACCACCACATATTTCGCAAGGTTCAGCTTGCAATGAAAATCGGCACAAGGCATGAATTAGCATAGGGCCTGGATGAGCGCTAATCAAACCATATATTCATGATTGTAAATAGTTTATGAAAATGCCATTATGATTTCATTTGTTGCTTGCTCTAAATGCAATGCAGTATGTGAACATATGTAATATATTACATATGTAGTAATTCTATTTTGTAGTACATATGCTCACGAATTGCATTGCATTTGCATAAATAGTAGAGGATCGGATGAACATAGTTGAAGATTGCAGATACATGCAAGCCCTTCTTGTAGGACTTGGGGGGAAAAAAAACTTCCTTCCATAGGTATAAATATGTTATTCCTTCTGTCCGTTTGCAGTGGATTTGTATTTAATTTATTTATTACAAATTTATTCTTTTTACTTATAGTCAATTTCTACAACCCTTGGATTGGGTGCTAAGTTTACTAACCTTAGGCATTTTGGCTCTTTTGAGAGTTCATATAGAAAATGGTTATGACCTACCTCATTTTTTAAGCAATAAAGGTGGAATATCTTATATAATGAAACTGAGTCTAACATGGTTGATATACAAACATAAGAATTCTATTTTGTATGCTTGAATTTGGTAGAGTGATGAGGTTTTGGTGAGATGAAAATCAAAGTAAAGGAAAATAATAAGGAACTACCTGACTAGGTGGAGTTACTAGTGAAAAGTTGATAATTAAGACGTCTAAATCATATAAAGAAAAATATAGGGTGTGTGATCAATGCTTGAACAGAAAAATTTGTTGAATTGGATTACCACCTAATCCAACAAATTTATTCTTTCAAGTGATGATCATTTAGCCAATGTTTTTCATCAATCAATTTAGAGTTATTAATCATTTCCCCATCTTACTTCCTTATCATTGGCCTTCATCAATTTGATTCATTCTCAACCAAGAGCTCTCCATGAGATCATGTTCACACATATAAAATCTAGTTATCATGTTTGTATATTAACTCTATTATACTCAATTTCATTAAATAATAATCTTCTTCTGTATACCCGAAGATTGGAATAGGGCAAAGTCATGATTCATATTTGAGGTTCAGAAGAGTCAAAATGCTAAGTATAGTAACCTAGCAGCCAATCCACGGGTAGCAGCATTCAACTTTAGGGATGCTCAAAATATGAATCATGCATCAACAACATGTAGATACCGAGCTTAAAATTCAATCCATTAAATCCAACACTCAAAAATTATCTAACTCCTTTTAAGCTGGGGAGAATGCAAGCCAAAAAAAAAAAAAAAACTTGAAAAAACAAATGTTGGAATTAAAGTTCAATAATTATCTCATAATATAGGGCTTAGATTCATGGTTATTAGTTATAATTATTTTTTATATTGATTGCATTTATATTTTTAGGACTGTCTATAGAATTTATATAGCGTAATAATATATCTCTTAGATATAATAATATCTAATAGAGCTTCTGTAAAACAAAATAAATCGTACTTTAAAAAAAAAAAAGACCTACTTTTTAGAACGAGTATAAAATTACCAGGTCAAAGAGTGTGCTTTATATATATATATATATATATATATATATATATATATATATATTGAAACTGCTTAACACTAATCATCTAACTAATTAGTATGACAAAGTAACTTTTAAAACCGATCATAAGTCTAACTTGATAGAGATAAACTTTTTAAACCAATCAATACAAAATCGAACTTAAACCAGGTTTGGAAAGTCAACTTCAACCAATCTAAAAAACTTTTTCCTGGTAGTATTTTTTAATTCTTGATTCATGTTAAGAACAATTTTAAATTTCACATTGTCATGGAACTATTCCTAATAATATAAAAGTACGGACATGCCTTATGTGCATTACACGAGATACATCACCAAATAAAAAACCAAGTGCTTGTCACGGAAGTTATATTTCCGTAAGTTGAGATAAAATGATATTTACATATTTATCTCATAAAATTATAAAAATACTCCTAAAAATCTAAAATAAATAGGCATTAATCATAGGATGAGGAAGATTGGCCCATTTTTTACCCCCAAAAAAAATACAGTGTTCTTCTTTTAAAAAATGATTAGTGACTGCTCCAATAAATGTTTGGGAAAAAGACAGAAAAATAACTTAGAAATTGCAAATTCTAAATTAGGTTTGTTACCAAGAGTTGATGAGAGAAAGACAAAACTTGATAAACAATTTGCAACTCATTTTTTAAAAAATACTTAATTTGAAATTATATAAATTCAAAGTTTTTTTTTCTGTCTTTTTTCCTAAATGGTTTTAGCTACCTTAGGCTGCATGTTGTGCGTTTGGTTATTGTCTTCCCACTCCGTATTATTACCTCCGGTCTTAATTATAAGAGCTAATTGACTTTCTTTGAAGAGATTAAGGAAGTTAAATAAATTACTTAGTCATTTAATATGTTAAATATTTTTATATTATATATTAGTTTATTAGTCAAACTAATAAGTTTGAAGAAAAATAAAAATAAAAATACTTTAAAGTAGTTTAATTAATTTTCTTAATTTCTCCAAAAAAATCAACTAGCTCTTATAATTAGGACTAGAGGGAGTATTAATTATAATCATTTTTGTATTCCTTCACTTTTGCACTAACCTTCATAATATTTCTTTCCTGAAACTCTCCTCATAAACCCAAAAGCTTTCTCACTTCATCTTTAGGATGGCTTCAAGAAACATCCATTTGATTGGAATAATTTGGGAAGTGGGCGGCTTAAGTAATAATTATCCAAAATTTTTAAATAAAGTTTACAAAAAATCATAATGTCAACCAATGATAAACAACATACCTCTGTATTTCTTGGGTCTTATGTATAAAGCAAAGAGAGAAGTTTTTTGGGAAAATTAAAATAAAGGACTTAGTGAAAAATAATATTTATAATAAAAGACCATAAAAATTATAGGTATATGTAAAAGGACCAAACTTTCTAATATAAATTCAAAATTACTAAATTGTTCCTAATCAAACCTTTTATATTATCTTTTGTATTTATAATTAAAAAAATAACTAAAAAGCCCATCATGATATAATAGATTACTTATATCATCAAGTTACTCAATTTGTATGATCACGGTTATTATCAATCAAGGTCTTTTTTATAAAAATGAAAGCTAAAATCATTTCATATTGTTCAGAATATAATAGATTACTTAGATTTTTTTTTATTTTATAAACATTAAATGAATTTTTTAACCAACATAAACTTCTTCTAAAACAAAAATAAATCATATAAACTTTCTTGCTTAAATGTTAAATTATAAAAGACCTTGAGTTTTATTAAAATTATATAATTCTATTTTTAATTAAAATTTTTGTTGATTAAGAAAATTATACTTTTTACAAAATTGAAGAATGTGTAATTTTGATTGCAGATATATGCGCAAGTTGTGAAAAAATAAAAATTGAGAAAAATTATATTTAATTTAGTGAAATTTAGAATTTTGTATTAGTTTCCAAAATAGAATGTAAGAGGGAATGCAAAATATTCTGGGTATTTTAGTATTTTTCGTTTCATATTTTTGCATTTAATCCTTTTAAATAATTACAATTTTTGTGGTCCTTCTCCATAAATATCTTTTCTCTCAAGTCCTTCATTTTAATTTTCTCAAATTTTTTTGTCCTATTTATATGGCACATCGTTGATGTTTTAAAGTGTGTACAATTTAACACTACACTCACTATTGTATTGACTTTGTTTTCATTTGATATTATGTATATTAAATAGGAGTAGAATTGAAAAGTTATTGAATTTTATGAAAAAGTTAATAAAATTTAAGGTTTTCTTTAGTTCGTGTGAAAAATGTTGTAAATGCCTTGTAAATAAAATAAGAGGAGTATAGTTTATGGGAAAATGTATTTAGTTTTAAATCTAAATTAAATGAGTTTAATTAGATTGAAAACTTTATTTTAGTAGAAAAGGAGAATAATTCCTTTTTTAAAAGAAACGCCTAACTATATTTGGGACAAAAATTGTAAAAAGAATTAAGGATCCGAGGTTCAAAAGAATATTACATTGAAATGGTGAGAGTGATAGTTAGAGGAGGAGCATTTATACTTTATCGCCCCTTGCAAAAAGAAAGAAATTGATGGCTATAAACATTCAAGTCAATTGGGGCAGCCCTACTAAAGTGTTAAAGGCATGCTTGCTTGAGTTAGCATTACAGAAATATATTTATATCAATTAAGAAAAAAAAATCACATACTTACTTTATATACTTTAAAATATGTTATGAAATTTATTTTTATTGTTAATTCAAACAAACACTTATATTTATACATGAACTCAAATTCAAAACCTTATATTTAAGCAGACAAAGAAGATCAACATGACAACATTAATAAGTTGTTAGTTAAGTGGTAAGCGACATTACCCTCATATTAATGAGAACAAAATTCAAATTTTGAAAAGCATACTTATTGGAAAAAGCGGAATCTCTTTATACTCTAAATATCGAAAGGGATTATACCCGAAAAATTATATTATATATATATATATATATATATATATATATATATATATATATATATATATATATATATATATATATATATATATATAACACCAACAGGAGAATACATGTTAGTCAATTTATTGCTATTTTTATAAATGATATCAATATAAGCACGTACTCCTTCCGGTCCTAATTATAGGACATATTTAACTACTTTTGGAGAGATTAAGGAAGGGAGTTAAATTAGTTGATTTTACTCTTTTTCCCAAAATGCCCTTATATAAAATTTAAATGACAAAAGTATAAGTAAAATAACAACCCCTACCACATACTTCTCTACCCTATAATTTTCATTTTCGCACATTTTCTAATTGAAATAATGATCTTGTTATATATATATGTGTGTGTGTATACATATGTACACACACTCATATATATGCATACACACACAAAAAATATATAGGCACACACCTATGCGCACAGACACACACAATATATAGACACACATACACACACAGGTATATATGGGTGTGTATGCATACAAATATATATATATATATATATATATATATATATATATATATATATATATATATATATGTAGACACACACACATATTAGAGGCGCACACACACACACACATACATACATACATATATACATATGTGTGTGTGTGTGTGTGTGTGTCTGTATATATATATGTTGTGTGTCCACACACACATATATGTGTATATGTGTCTATATATATATTAGCAAATTAATGTTAATTGATTGATAAGCAAATTAAAATCCAACAAAAATTTCATTGACTAGAAGAGTTTACACACTCATTTATATATATATTTACTAAAAATCAAACACACTTGAGAGAATAAAATAAAGATATTTTAGGAAGAAATTGACAAAACTTAAAATGTTGTCTTATAATTAGGACCAAAATGAACCTCTAAATGTTGTCCTATAATTAGGACCGGAGGGAGTATTTATAAACAATAATTTTTGTCATCGGAATATGGTTTGCATTTATTTATTTCATAAAGAAATTCTCTTTTCTGGAATGAAATTAAAAATAAATAAATAAATCCATTTATGACAACATTAAAGGCTGAATTTTATCCATCCAAGAAAATCTACACTGAATATGACAAAAGAAAATAATTGGAAATTGCTTAAGCGGGAAAAAAGGGAAAAGTATACGAAATTGTTTTCAAAGAAAGAGAATTGCGTTGGGAAGAGATGAAAATAGAAATTGGCAAATTGGAGAAGAAAGTCTAAAAGCCACTTAGTGTTAAAAGGGAAAAAATATGTGCTATCAACCTGGGCATAAAATTAAAAGGGAGTGCTCCATATATTTACACATAATTAAATTCTTATAATTTTTATCGACATATTAGTTGTTTTTAGATTTCGAGTATCTTTCCTCAATGATGGAGCCATATCTCCCATATGTATTGTTTTCAAACTCGCGAGTTGACTATCCAAATTTACCATTTTTACGTTTGTAACTTACAAAAACGACTCGAGTCATTGGTAGTCGGTAGACTCGTGCCAACAACATTTATAAGTGCAAGGATCACTCGCAAGTAGGACTGAGCAACGAGCGAGTGGGGCTGCCTCGTGGCCTAACCTATATCCCGCCAATTTGTTGACAGACCCATATGCTATATTTACAACAATCCCCCACATGTGTCAAAGAAAACACCATTAGCTAAGTTACACCCATGGACATAACCATTATATCTAGTGGTCCTTAGAACTATGAACCAGACCTAGACCAATAACACTTAATACATATAAATGTCAGTGAAGCATGCTTCTATAAACTAACAAATCTTAGTGTGTATTAGAGGCATTAAGGGTCAGATTATATCCTAACATTTCCGCTGTTAATCAACAGTTTTGCGTGTTATGACGGCCATACGCGTGCCTGGTGCATAACGAATGCTCTAGAGATTTCGCCACGATCTCATAGGAGTGGCCACACTCCATATTCGTAGAGGTGATTTCATGTAAGTGTACATGCACTAAGCACACCATCATGTAAGACTATGAAATCATTAAGAGCTTTGCTCAACCTCAAAAACATGCATTCTAGCACTCTCCCATTGTCATAGGAAGGGACGATTAATATTTTTCGTGCTAGTCAGAATTGACGAACGACTTGTTCTTGCCCATTGAACCTTCTTCATGGGATCACCAATCACAAAGGTTGGGTTGTCATTGCTGTCAATTACAAGTTGGCTTTAGTCTCATTCCCCTCGACCAATTTATTTAATCCTGCAGGGTCTTGTTAACGGCCGATAGGTCTATTATTGACCTCACCAAATCGATTGAGATAACTCCAACACAAATCTTAAGCTAGCTAATCATATCATATCTCAAACGATTTTTATTTCATCATTGTACTTTTACAATGGCTATTGCCATCTGGTAATCACATATTGTTGACTTTAAGCGTCGGTTTCTTGTCAAAATAGTTGCTAAGAGATTTTTAATATTCTCAGCATTCCATCCATTTCCAGAGTAATCAACTCTGATTCGCATAATACTTAAATTTTGTCATCACTAAAGGTCAATGATAACTAGTGGATTTTCACATATAAACTAGATCTTAGTTAACATATAACTTTTGACTATACAAGTCATCCATATTAAATTAAATATTTCACGATATCATGCATGCTTATACCAAGAGAAATTAATATTACTATGAAAATTAAAGCATATTTATCTGTACACTAGATAAATGATTTAAATTTCATACCACTATCATATGCTTGTTTCAAATCACAACATATTTGATAATTCGCAAAATTTGCTCTCAATAGCAAATAAAAAAAAATAATTTTTAAGGTATCCCATATCTTAGATACCCCCACACTTTCAAATATTTTATAATCAATAAAATTCTAATTAAATTAGAATCCCAATATATAGTATATTTATAAAGATCCACACTTTATAAAACAACATAAACATATGGCTGTATACTTCAACAAAATGTCATGTCAATTTAATCTTCTATTTTAATTAAATGAGAATGTCTCAAACATTATCATTTATTTCACGTAACAAAATTTGCTTTTCACAGAAAAAGAAAAGGCCTCAACTTAATTAATTTCCTTTTATCAAAATAATATATATTTTATATATTAATATTCTGTCCTCACAGAATTTTCCACATAAATTTATAAATATTTAATTATTTTAAATACCAATATTTAATAATATTCACACTATTTAAATATATGTGAAACCGATACCACAGATTCTCTTTGAAAAATTCAAAGCACCAGATTATATAAATTACCCAAATATAAACATAAATTGCAGCATTAAAAATCTAAGATTTTCAATATTCAAACAAATTTATATGGTATATCAATATAAATCACACACCTTGCAATTTATTATTTTTATTCATTGATCATAGTAACAAACCCTTCTGGGCTTCTGGCAAATTGAATAGTGGCCGATATATATACAAATATATCATCAAATATATTAAAACAAAAATTTGTTTCAACTTTCAACTATTATCATGTTGAACACAACAAATCCTACTTTTATTCAACCATATTAATTAAAAATATTCACAATATTATAGGAGAGATTATAGGAGATTATAAATTATTAAATAAGTTAGTATCTCCATTGACAATAAAATCTTATACAGGAATAAATTCCTTTTTCATTCTAATTAATTAAGTTAGAGTTTTTCAAATATATAACATCCTACAATTTAGGACTCTGCACTATCTTCGCATTATCATCAAAAATTAATTTCCATACAATGACTAATGTAATTCAAGATATTTACTAATAGAACAATAAAATCTCCCAATGAAACCAAGAGCATAAGATATACATTATCTTCCCCTTTTTTTTAAACTTAATAATCATCAAATCTTCATTAAAATAAGGAGAGATGGTAGGAGATTTATTAACTACTATATCAATCAAAATTGCTATATTTATTAACTAAAGATATTCAAATTTTCAACGGAATTAAATTCATCATGCAAGTGTAATCAATAATTAAATAAAATATTGATTTCTATGCGCATATTCATACTAAAAATTCAACACATCAAATGTTAAAAAATAATAATAACCACATTATTAAATTTTTAATATATGCCCATGAATATTATATATATTTAAATAATATTCCAATCAATCACGCGTACCTTATTGCGGTTTGATCACGGTGAAAAAATATAACTCTTTCTTCCTTATCAGAGAATTTGCCGTTGCCAACAGACGTACGCCTTCACGCCTTCTTCATCAAAACATTGCAAATGCCATCTCTTTCTCTTTAGTTTCGTTCAGAAACCAAGGCATAACCATCATTTTTCACAACTATGGTAGAGAGCAAAACACCGCGTGATAGGATAGCAGTACCGCATCAATCGCAGATGTTATCAATCTAATCATTTTATATAATGAAAATCCTCTCGTCAGTGAGTCTTTATAGTTAGGTGAATGCTCATTCAATTCACCAAACAATATCTCCGCAAATAACCGTTCTCCCAATATGGACTGATTTTGATTTTCTGCATACACAAGCCTCTTATCAACATATTCTTCCAGTCATGATCAGGAACATTCTAAAGTAAAGTTGACCACATCTCGGATACAGAAAGGTTATCATAATAATCAGATCTCAATCCTCCATGAGAAGTTGCCTCACGTAATCCTGGATAAAATGTGGCTTTCGAGTTTTCATTCACATGGTGAATGTTTGAAAAAACCTCGAGAAAGTACTCTCTCATATTCATCTAGAATCATGTCCTTATCAAAGGAAAACAAATTACGATTAACTCCATCTTTTGCCAACAGATCCCACTGTGGTTGGCAAGTGAATATGAGAAGTTGTTGCTTGGTGCCGGAAACTCAGTTCTCTTTGGATGTCCAAATTCATTGTCCATGAAATTCCAGAAACGCTAGGCCTCCAATTGGATTAACTCTATAGATTGTTGGTGTCATGAGCGATCTGAAAGAATAAAGAAAAGGATGATATGAGTTGTGTTTGAGAACACTGTCCTATAGAGTTATTCCGCAACCACCGGTAAAGAAGAAGCAGTACTCCTCAAGATTAAACAGATCCTTCTTGATTAAATCAAGGTGGCAGAACTGACGGAAGATAAGATAACTTAGCAACAGATTACCGATGTTTTCTAATTCTCTCTGTTAAATGGTGTCACAATTGAGGTATTCATAAATAATGAATCAATGCCTTGAAGAGGTGACTCTTGAACATTACACCTCTTCATAAAGTCATGACTATCTGTTTAATTCATGAATCATGTTGTTTCATGAACCAACACAAATCCCTTAATTTATAAGAACATGACTTCTCAAAACACATATCTTCATTTAAACATATTCCATAATATTAGAAAAACTCTTTCTTTGACACACCCATAGAGCCGGGAAATCGGGCCGGGCCCGTCGGGCCGGCCCTTTTAAGCCCTGGCCCTGTAGGGCTCGGGCTTGAAAAATATGCCTGAAATTTGAATTTGGCCCTGCAGGGCCGGCCCTGTAGGGCCTCGGGCTTTATCGGGCCTGCCCTGCAGGCCCTGTTACTGTAGCATTTTCATTTTTTTAAGAAAAAAAATTAGTCAAAGAATGCCAAGAGGAAGAGGCTAGGAGGCACATATATAAATACATAATAACTATACTCTGATTTTATGATTTGATATATTATTTGTCACAGATAATGATTATTATGGATGTGTTCATGATGCAGGAGAAGAAATTCATAACATTTTTACTCCTGAAACACAGCCTTCTGCTCAAAGTGAAGCATAATCAAATATTTATGAAATTGATGAGAGTGATGAAGAAGGTGACAATTGACAATGATAGTGGTATGCTTTTATATTTTATGTGAGTTATCTAATGTTGTTTAGTTTAATACTTCTTAAGTTTTATGTGAGTCAATTGTGGACAATGATTTGTTTTTTATTACGAATTAATGAATGTGTTTATTTGTTGGATGATTTGTATTGTTTAGATATTTAATGTTGATAATATTTATTTGATAGATTAGAACTTTAATGGTTGCAATTTACTAATTATATTTCTTTGGAAAAAACCTAGAAAAAAAATAATTAAAATTTCGAATAGTAATTTTCAGGCCCTGTAGGGCCGGCCCTGGCCCTGATACTATCGGGCCGGGCTTTGAAAAACAGATGTTTTCCTTATCTCAGGCCCTGGAGGGCCGGCCCTGTAGGGCCCAAGCCCTGGAGGGCCAGGCCCTGTAGGGCCGGGCCGGCCCTGATTCTCAGCTCTACACACCCATATGCAATATTTACAACAAGATATGGAAACTTGAGTTTTGCTATTAGTGTATAGTGACAAACTCCAGTTTTGGTGAACAAACTCGAGTTTGCGTCGCAGAATTTAAAATTCAAATCTGATGAATTTGTGAAACCTTCTTGTTTGATCTTAATACTTCCTATCATCATTCATTAATATTCCTAACTATGTTTGACCACTTTATTAGTGAGTTTCAGATGATTTAGAGGATATTAATTGAAGGTTAAAAGTAAAAGAAAAAAGTAATGTTAGCACATTAAATGCAAAGTCCAAAAATCTTGCATCCTTTTAGACAATCATTCGGCACACATTACCAAAGGATTAATGCTTGCTTTCCACATCCAGTAGCTGCCATTCCAACGGATTAATATTCAAGAAGTCAACCATGAAATTCTGTGCAACTGGATAAAGCAAAGAGTAGAGAGAGAAGAAGACCTAAGCTCATCCTAATCCTTCCTAAATGTATCAAACAGTTACATTAAGGATTTCAACAGTCATTTAATGCTCTCTTGATATAAATAGAGTTGCATTCAAGTCTTCTAAAAAAACCAATCTGTTAGAAAATGAAAATCATCAAAGTTTCCAACTACTCTTTAAGTTTTCTTGAGCAAAGTATCTTCTGATACAACTTGTACTTCAGTGTTCATATTTATTCATTCTTAGAGAGAGTTCTTTTATTGCAAAGCATTTATTGTAAGTATCTCAAGTCAGAGGACTTGAAGATTGGGTTATTGATTGCAACTTGTAAGAGGAGTAAGTTCTTGTGAGAGAATTACTCTTGAATTACAGAGTGTGTAATCAATTGATATAGTGAAATCCCAGAGAGTCTAGGGACTGGACGTAGGTCAAGAGGTTGGACCAAACCAATATAAATTTCGTGCGTCTTGCTCTTCTTCCCTATACTCTGTTTAGCTCTGTTTTAGTGTTCGAAAATAGGACACTTAGAAAAGATTTTTAAAATCCCCAATTCACCCCCCTCTTGGTGATTTAGCTCCACTTTCAAAATCTACACCTTAACCCAAAAACAAAACTAAGAACACCTTAAGATCAACAGACATACGATAGGAGTAAATTTACTCCTGATGCAGGAGAAGTGTGAATTTGCTTAGTTACTGAACTATACCTTTCAAGAATGTTAATAGCAGTATCATTTTGATCTGATGTACGATTATCTTTCCATGAATTTGATCTATCTCAGTCCAGGGAAAATTTTCTATATCCCAAGCTAGCCAGGCTATGCACTGGAGGTGAACCATCTGCAGAAGATGTGAAATGATAAAGACCAATGACAACGATAAGAATTATACATGTAATTCTCACACATGATATAAAAGGCAACGTAACTTCGCTGGCATAGAATGAATGAAGCATTTCATGAAATGTAAATACCTGTCCAACCCCCCCTAAAAAAAAAAGGACTTTAGAAAGCACAGCCGTTAAAAAGGGTGATTGGATATCTGCAGGCAAGGGCGGACCTACATGGGGGGGTGAGGCCCCCCCTAAAATTATAATCTTTTATCAAAGTAATGGAGGTAGTGTAAGAATATGTGCATTGTAAGGATCGAGTCAATGTCAGAATTTTGTTTGTGTCGATTATTTGTATATATTGCGGTTGTTATGCATATTTTTCGTTAACTTGTATGGATATTTACAGGAACAACAAAGATTAAAACTAGGTCAAAATGTGGGGGGCCTTGACAGTGAAACTATCAGATGAGGAGCTCAAAGAAATTTCTGAGATGGTTCCTATTGATGAAATGGCAAGTGATCGTTGCTTTGATAAAATGGACAAAATAGGAAGGAGGGGTTGCCAACACACCTCTAAAGAATTTTGGGATCTCAGCTTGAAGTACTTGGAGAATGCTGTAGTTTGTGTATACTGAATGCAACCGTATCAATAAATATCGACGAGTTATTAATAGATGCTGCAAAATTCTGTATGTTAAACGGAATGATTTAAGAAGAATAATGGCCTCAATTAGATGAGGTTGTCCTTTGTAACATACCAAATAGTACTTTTTAGTTTGAGCTAGAAATAGATTTTTCTATTTTCGCCCCCCGTCAATAAAATTCCTAGGTCCGCCCCTGCTTGCAGGAAATTCTTTGAAAACTTCATGAGCTTGCCTAGAGATGCAGATGCTTAATAATGTATCTGTTATAAACTCATATATAAGGCCCATTTGATTTGAGGCCCAAGAAGGGCAAATTATACCAGGATCTGCCTATAATAAAGGAGGATCCTAATCAACCCATAATTAACGCTATAATCAAAGAATATCTTGATCAAGAGTCCAAAAGCCCTAAAGGTGTGGCAGCTGGAAGCATGGGACAGGAGGCGTACAAAGTCCAAGAGTCCAAACCCTAAAGGTAATCTATATAAATAAGAGATTAATCTAAAAAGTACACATTCTCTATTAATCCTATTACTATTCATCCTCACTATGTACACACTCCCACCCCTTTTGGCTAAACGCCACACTCATGCACAGTGATCCACCATTTTCTTCGTTATCTGCTTTATAGATATACTTGAGCAATCATAATCCCTTTGGTATCTGCCTTATAAATATCTTAAAGTATTCAACTGGTCCAATATCAATATACTAGCCCATCGACTAGATATCTTTATTCTTATACAAAACAGTATCCAAGCTTACCATTCAGGAAACCTCTTGTCCTCAAGAATTGGTCTTTGTCATGCATCTATCTGGGCCTCTCATTGGCTATGCCCTGTGCCACCAATTCATTAAAAAAGTTGAAGAAACTTATCAAGGAACAACACATACAAATAAGGTCTTTCTGCCTTAATACACGAACAATTCATTAATTGGGAATTACGTACATCTATAAATTATACGTCCAGAAAAACACTATCCATCTTACTGCCTCAAACTTGTAGGTCTACACATATATACACGTAAAGCCGGAGATCAGTAAAGCAATTAAAAGTAGTTCAGCAAATAAACATGCCTAGAATAGCATCATCCGCAGAATCTTTGTTACTCCCATAGAATTTACATGAACTCAAATTCAAAACCTTGTATTTAAGAAGACATAGCCTTTTCTATTAAGGCCAACACAGCATCATCAATAAGTTGTTAGTTAAGTGGTAACGGACATTCCTCTCATAAGAATGAGAACAAAAATTCAAAATTTGAAAATCACACTTATTAGGAGAGTTTCGTTTCTCTAAATATCGAAAAGGATTACACCCAAAAAATTATATTAAACAAAAAAAAACAAAAACACCAACGGGGCAATGCATGTTACTACCTCTGTTCTTAATTATAAGATTTAGTCATGACTTTTTTTGGAGAGATTAAGGAAACTAAATAAATTATTTAATCATTTCATATGTTGTGTATCCTTAGATTATATATTAGTTTATTAGTTAAACTAATTAGTTTGAAGAAAAAAATTAAAATTAAAAATACTCTAAACTAATTTAATTAGCTTCTTTAATTTCTCCAAAAACACTCAACTAGATCTTATAATTAGGACCGAGGGAAGTAGTCAATTTATTGCTATTTTTACACATGATATCAATATAAGCATGTATTAATAAACAATAATTTTTGTCATCGGAATATGATTTGTATAATTGTATTTTTTTTTTACTCAAATAATTGTATTTATTTACTTCATAAAGAAATTCTTTTTGCTGGACTGAAATAAACAAATTTAAATCCATTTAGGACAACGTTAAAGGCTGAATTTTGTCCATCCAAGAAAATCTACACTGAATATGACAAAAGAAAATAATTGAAAATTTCTTAAGCGGGGAAAAGGGGAAAAAAAATAAAATAGGGTAAATGGGCAAAAATGCATATAGGCTTTTATTCAAGGTGCATCCAGCACCATATGCTTTTCAGAGGTGCAAAAATGCACATGAACTTTCAAAATGAGTGCAAAAATACCAGTGCCGTTAAATACAATTAACTACCGTTACTTACAATGTGAAAACACCAAAATACCCCTAAACTTAAATAAAAAACTGAGTTCGATCTTCTCTCATACCATCTTCAGTTCCTCAGTTCTTGGGTGAGACAGAACAACACCAACGAATTCTCACAAAAACTAAAGAACAGCCACTTGTTCTAGACAAAAAACTCAAATCAACCAAGTAAAAGAGAAAATATTTTCTACAAAGAGGAATATAGGAGAGGTGAAAAATACCCAACCCCTTTAATCTTGAGAAATTAGAGAGGAATTATAAAAAACAACCCTCGTAGCTGATTGAAAGATGAGGAAAATTCAAGAAATTAAATAGAACTAAAAAACCTGGATCTCGATCTGAAAACACCTGGCTTTCAAGAAATCCTTCTAAGTTTGCTTCTTGGTGAATTAAAAGACAAACCCAAAAATCATAACTTGAGAGACAAATGATTAACAGAAAGGGTTTCAGAGAAGCGGGCGTTACTCGGGGGGGGGGGGTGAGATCTATAAAGATTTGTCCTTTATCTCTTGGTGGCCGATGACACCTCCAGCGAGAGATGAAGAAGCTTATGTTTGAGTTGTCGCCGCCTCCAAAGCACGATTCGTTGCGTCTGAAGAGCCAGCTTTCGATCAGATCGATGGGGGAGACGATGGTCTTCTGCTTGTTGGTGGAGGTGATGAACTGAAGCTCAAGGTGCCAAAGATTTTCGAAGTGGCGGTGGATACTGAGGATTCAAGATCTAAAATGGAAATAAAAAGTGGATATGGAAAGGATGAACGGAAGGTACGAGATCTGAAGAGAAAGAGAAAGGACAAAGTTGTGAATTTCAAAAAGTTTGATATTTTTATTTTTTTAAACGATGTTGGGACCACTCTTAAAGTAACAGCAGTTAATGATCTTTAACGACAGTGGTATTTTTGCATCAATTTCAAGAGTTCATGTGTATTTTTGCACCTCTGAAAAGCATATAGTGTTAGATGCACTTTAGGTAAAAGTCCATGTGCATTTTTACACCTTTACCCAAAAAAATATACAAAATTGTTTTCAAGGAAAGAGAAGGGGTTGTTAAGGCACTTAGTGTTAAAAATGGGAAAAAAAAAACATGTGCTATCAACTTGGGCATGAAATAAAAAGGGTGTGCTCCATATATTTACACATAATTAATTTCTTTTCAGTTTTATTGACATATTAATTGTTTTTAGATTTTGAGTATCTTTCCTCAATGATAGAGTCATATCTTATCTCCCATATGAATATGAAGGGGGAAAAAAGGGTAAACCTCTCATGTGCTTCCGTTAATTTTTTTACCAGGTTAAACCCATATGATTATAGCACGTTTAATGAATTATATATATTTTTTTTAATTTATTTTTATTGATACTTCCTCAGACATCAATAATAGTTAAAAAGAAAAGGAAATTAAGAAATTAAAAAATGATTAGTTAAGATACTTTAGAAAACAGATATCATATTAAATAAATAAATTAATTTTTTTAATCTAATCACATTCGGAACTGTATATTTTTTTTCCTCCACTAAAAAAATGTGACATCTCTTTTTTTTTTTGGTCAACTAAAAACAATGTGACATCTCAAAGATTGCATGTGGGACCAAAACAAAAGGCTCCAGTTTTAATTTCTTCTAGAAGGAATTGACGTCAAATAGCGACGTGTCACGGCCTTGGACTTGATCACCCAAATACCGTGCCGGCCTTAGCTTGATCACCTTGCTTGATCTTGCTAAGTCAGCCGAATTCCCCTCGAGTAGGCAAGGAAAGGCAAAGAACAAGAGAACTTCTAGAGAGAGAAAGAACTTGGAGAGAGAAGCTCTTGAAACAACAAATGACTTGAAGGCTCTTGGATTCTTGGATGTCTTTACAAGTGAGGAGGACTCCCCTATTTATAGCCTTCCACCTCCTCAATGGACGGCTCAGATCGAAAACATCCTACGGCTACAATCGGTTCTCCAGAACCTTCCTTACAAATATCATGATATTTACATAACTCAAGAGTTCTCTAGAACTCTCTTCACAATTCTACCACTATATACACATATCTACAACATTCTAGGAGCTTCTAGACTTCTCCATACTTGAAGTCTCAACCTCCTAGGCCAATGCGGAGTGCCCGTGCACGCGAATTATCCAGCGTTCCTTTCCGTGCGTGACACTCTCCCCCACCTAATCCAGTGACGCCCTCGTCACTGCACAGGCTCTTGTGTTTCTTTCGAAACACCTTCAGTTGCTGAGGAAGGAGCTTTGCCACCACCTTGTCTCCTACTTGGTATTCAGAGACGCACTCCCTCCCTTCCACAATCTCCTTCCGTCCCTTGGCCGACTCGCCCTGGAAGGATCTCATCGCCAGAACTCTTCGGCCCAATGCATCACCCATTGCACCGGCCGTGCCAACTCCATGCTCCAACCCATGTTCCACCTTTCGTCCAGGCGGCAACCTTTCTTGGAGCCTTAATGGCATTGGGTTCCCATTCCTCTTCACGACAGGAGGAAGATTCCCACGATCCTTCACGTCAGGATCCACCACCTTTAAAGCCGCAAGGTAGGTGACTGACAAGCCAACATCCCGCTCGTTGCTTGTCGTAGGCACTGTGCAACCAATCCCCTTCTCAAGGAAGCACAATGAATCTTCACTCACCCGGCATGAGGACAACTTTTGCCTTGCGCAAGAAGTCCAGACCCAGTACCACATTGAAGTCGTCCATAGGGATCACCGACAAATCCACGGTCCCCTTCCACGTTCTCATGCATAGCTCTACCCCACGAGCTACGCCCTCAAGAGGCTTGGCAGGAGTGTTCACAGACTTCCACCATCCTCGTCCTTGAGTAACTGAGAGACCTATCCGCTTGGCCTCTTCAGGAGTGATGAAGTTATGGGTAGCCCCGGTGTCCACCATCACCTTCACTGGCTTCCCATTCAGCTCCACATCAACAAACATGAGGCCTTTATTCCTCGCAACAAGTTCCTCATGTTTGGCTTTCAAGGCATTCAAGACTCTGAGAGATCCCATCCGCATGTTGGGTTCCTCCTCATCGGTTTCCTCGTTCCCCTGAACAAGGGCTGACAAACTACCCAGCTTGGGACACTTGTTCATGTAGTGTGGCCCTTTGCACACGTAGCAGCTGATTGTTTTCTTCTTCTTGTCCTCAGGTTGGTCCTTCCAGGAAGACTTGCCCGCTCCTCCCTTGATGAACTCCTTACCTTTGTCTCCCCCACCGTTCCCATGGTTGGGTTCGGAAGACTTAGGTCCAGAAGTCTCACCTTTTTCACCCCTTTAATAATCAGTGAGGCTTTCAGCAATGGCAATGGCTTCGTCCACACTTGCTGCACCACGCCGTTGGAGTTCATGCTTGGCCCAATTCTGAAGACCATCCACGAAGTAGAACAATGTCTCCTCGCTACTGAGATTAGGGATTTGCAACGTGAGGGTCGTGAAGTCCCTTACATAATCCTGAATCGTAGTCTTGTGCTTGAGTTCCCTCAACCTCTTGCGCGCCATGTAGACCACGTTCTCAGGGTAGAACTGTTTCTTCAGTTCCCTCTTGAAATCATCCCATGTCTCGACCTTGCAAAGGCCCCTTTCCATGTCCGCATGCTTCCTACGCCACCATAACATAGCATTATCACTAAGGAACAAGGAAGCAGTACGTACCTTGGTTGCATCATCAACCAAGTTCAGGCTCTCAGAGTATCGTTCCATCTGCCACAAGAAGTTCTCAACCTCCTTGGCATCACGAAAGCCTTGAAATTCCTTCGGTTTAGGGAGATCCAGCCTCACCTCCCTTGCTCCACTGGTACCACCCACCAACGGAGTCTTAGTTTGTCTCTCCAAAGAAGTCTTTAGAGAGTCGAGCTGTCCCTGCATCGCAGCAATGACATCCATTACCTTTGCCTCGAGTCGCCTCATGGACTCAGCTCGTTCCTCCTCAACATTGAGGTGCAAATCAAGATCCGACCTCAAGTTATCCAATTGGCCAAGGGTGTGGGTTTCAAGTGTCTCGAACTCACCTTCCACCTTTTCCACCCTATTAGCCACCCCAAGTAAGGCCTCCTCCAAGGCTTCCACCTTTGCCATCAAAGTGGCAACATCCGCGACTTGGCGGGACTTACTTGATCCTTGGGTCCTCTTTGCCTCCCGATCAAGTTGGGTCTCCCTACCCCTTCCTTCTCACGACACCACCACGTCCTCAGTTGTGCCCGACATCCTTGCTTACCAAATGGCTACCACGAACCACGTTCACAGCACTGAACCTAGCTGCCTCGAACCAAAGCTCTGATACCACTTTGTCACGGCCTTGGACTTGATCACCTAAATACCGTGCCGGCCTTAGCTTGATCACCTTGCTTGATCTTGCTAAGTCAGCCGAATTCCCCTCGAGTAGGCAAGGAAAGGCAAAGAACAAGAGAACTTCTAGAGAGAGAAAGAACTTGGAGAGAAAAGCTCTTGAAACAACAAATGACTTGAAGGCTCTTGGATTCTTGGATGTCTTTACAAGTGAGGAGGACTCCCCTATTTATAGCCTTCCACCTCCTCAATGGACGGCTCAGATCGAAAACATCCTACGGCTACAATCGGTTCTCCAGAACCTTCCTTACAAATATCATGATATTTACATAACTCAAGAGTTCTCTAGAACTCTCTTCACAATTCTACCACTATATACACATATCTACAACATTCTAGGAGCTTCTAGACTTCTCCATACTTGAAGTCTCAACCTCCTAGGCCAATGCGGAGTGCCCGTGCACGCGAATTATCCAGCGTTCCTTTCCGTGCGTGACAGACGGCTCTGCTGGAACCGCGCAACCTGTAACGCCTCATTTTCAATACCAAAATCTTGGCCAAAATATTAGTAACACCACCAAATATAGGATATTTAACACTCAAACACATATTTACAATATGGCCAAAGGTAGAAATCCATTTATACAGGGCCAAAATAAATCCAATAAATAAGAGTTATTTTAAAATGCGGAAGTCTTTTAGGTTCATGGCAAATAAAATAACACAACATAAACTAAAGGAGTACAGAAGAGCCTACAAAGCTCACTCCATGGGTGCATTCCCTTGATCTCTACTAAGTTATTCACCTGAAAAATGATAATATGGGGTGAGATTACACATCTCAGTAACTACTAAATATTTCTACCGTACACGAGCAAATAATATATGACAAAAAGATATGGGCTGATTTCAAATATATATATAGATTCCATAATTTATCATACAAAATAATTTATACTAATAGTCATCAATATAGAAGGTATTAAAACATATATATCTCAAAAGTTCTCATCTCATGTCTTTACAGAATATTCATCATCATATCAAATTCTTGAACTGTTCAGAAATGCACTATACAGTATGCAGCCTCCCTTATATCACCACCTCCCTTATACCGCAGACTGGAGCCATAGGCTAACACATAGTCCAATAGAAACTTATTCATTTGACTGAATTGTTCCAAGCTCACCAAAACTTAAGATACACCCGGCCAAAGGTATATAGCTTAAATCTGGACTATGGCTCCCCTCCTTTAAAATAACTAAGGAGGTGTCACATGTCCCACAACTCCAATGAAATCCCGGCCAGAGGAAAACATGGAAGATGGGGCCCTGAAACAAGTACCATCCACTGTGCACCGAGTGGTGGCATAAATCATTCTTATCATTCAAATCCCTCCTTACTCCACCCATCATAATACAACCGCCATGATGAATATGTTCACTCAAAATAATGCATTATTATACCATAAAGTTTTATACATCAATATGCGTATTTATGAATAGTGAATACTATGCGTATATGTGAATAGTAAAATACGATATATATACATGAATAGTAAAAATGAAGAGTACATACGGTATGTATACGTGAATAGTAAATACGGTATGTATACGTGAATAGTATTATGAATAGTAAATACGGTATACGTGAATAGTAAAATGAATAGTAAATACGGTATACGTGAATAGTAAAATGAATAGTAAATACGGTGTGAATAGTAAATATGGTATACGTGAATAGTAAATACAGTATACGTGAATAGTAACATGAATAGTAAAAATGAATAGTAAATACGGTATACGTGAATAGTAACGTACGTATAAATAGTACCTCTGCAGATTTGCAAATCAAAGTTCCCACACCAGATCTTAAAACCATAAATATTTTCTAAATATTCTTGCCAAAATAGTAAACAAACAAATTTATAATCATACATAATTCACAAGTATAAGGAAGAATATTCAGAGTTACCTGTTACTTGCTAATACCCGAATCACCAACCAGCTATTATAACTCTCAAGCAAATATCTCTCTACTCTCTCTCTCTCTCTACCTCTCTCTATAGCTCTTAGAAGTTGTGAAGAATGAAATGAAATGGAAGGTCTATTTATAGTTGGAAAATGGGTCCTTAAGTGTAATTTTCGTCTCTGGGTCGTTCTACGTAATTTTCCCCGTGACAAATTTTCAAACCTCCCGTGACTCTTCCCGTGGCTGGTTGTGGAAATAATTTTTCGTGGGTCCCACATGAATAGTAAATAATATTATATTATAATATAATATTATTATTCAAATAGTAAATTACTATTACGTGGGTCCCGCTGACAAAATTTTCAAACTTCACGAGAGTTTCTGTCGGCAGAGGAGAAATAATTTGACGTGGGTCCCACATGAATAGTAAATACGTATTTTGGAATAGTAAATACCGTATTTTTAAATAGTAAATACGTATTTGTGAATAGTGAACACTATTCATATTTCACAAATTTCAAGTATTAAATACGTATTTGCGAATAACATATATATATATATATATATATATATATATTTTTAAATACGTATTTGTAAATAGTAAAAACGTATATGTGAATAGTAAATACTATTCACGGGGCCCACAAAATACTGATTTCAAATTTATTACTTTCCAAAAATAGAGCCTACTAGTCTTCCCAAAATAGGTTTATGTTCAAGATATTAGATTCAAAATTCAGGATGTTACATTTCTCCCCTCCTAAAAGAAAATTTTGTCCTCAAAATTTCGCTATAATAAGAATTCTAACCTATTTAAATAAATGAGGATAGGTTTGTCGCATGCTCTCCTCCGTTTCCCAAGTAGCATCTCCGGGAGCCATTCCTTTACACACAACCTTTACAAGCTAATAGCCTTGTTCCTCAATTGCTTATCCCCCGCATCAACAATCCGCTCCGACTCAGCTTTATATATCATATTATCCCTAAGTCCTATCTCTTTCCCAAACATGCTCACCAAGCACACAACACAATTTTCGTTCATCCTGTACCCAAAGTAATATTCAGACACAGGATCCACTAGTTCCTTATTTGAGCGCTTGGTTACACTGGCCTCACAGGCCAGTTCATTCTTCCTTTCTGCTTATTTCATTGTATTACCACGACACTGGATATTCAGATCTTACAGCTTAAGAAGTTACCCTCAGGCCATAATAACCACAACATGATATAATCTGATTATTCTGCCAACCTTAAGATAAACTTTAGACATACAGGTCTAATGTTACCATGATAGGCAACAAACACAATACTAGGCACATAAGTCTTATAGCCTAGAGATACCACCATATGCAAACTAGCTCAACGGGTCTTACCGCTTCAAGCCTCTGCTCGTCTATCCTATACCCGTGCTTCCTAAATTCAAGTTTAAGAAAACACTTACTTACTAAATCTAGCTTTCACCAATGGCAAGTAATTCAAAAACAAGTACATTTGGCAAGATTCCGCAAACTAAGTATATCCACAACAGTTTCCAACCTCTTCTAGCTTGTACACCTTCCACCACAATCATAATGTAAAAGTCAATTCTTGTTCTGATTTCGCAAGGATTCATTCCATGAGACATCATAGTTTATAAATGTCGATTACAAACTGGTCTTAAATCCTGTTGTAAATATTGCGTAAAAATTTCCAAACACAGCAAGTGCATTGGTAAGTTCAAAATTCAAATACTCAGGGACCTAGCAACTATTTTAAATAGTCACCAACTCCGAATACATTCCAGGTTCCAACTTATTCTACTCAACTCATCCATGAAACACTCAATTCATTATTTCTAAAGAAAGATTCTATTATCAAGATCATTTCCTATGCTAGTTAAACAGTTGGCAATCTCTGAACACCTTATACATGTTGGTATCACATTTTGTTCCCTATTTCTCTCAAATCAATTAATACCATATTCTAATATCTCAATTTATTCAATCAATTCAGTCTCCTAAAGAATCAATACAACTGTTAAGTTGAACTGTTATATTACATTTATACTAGATTCATCATACTCCATAGCTTATATCATTTAAGAACTATCCTCAAACTTTCCCCAAAAATGATAATTGTCAAATTACAAATCAACTCTTAGAACTTCAATATCAGCAAGACAGAGATATCATGTGTCCTCAATAATATCCATAGAACATTCATGTTTCACAATTCCTAGACTAAGATTTAAAACATTCAAATATTATTCTCACAACCTCAGCATTGTTCACATGATTCGAATTCAATCCTTAGTATCTCAAAGACATATACTAAATATCATCTGTTCCTCTCATAGTTATCTATTAATCACACCCAAATAACATACTAATATAAATCACCGGATTTCATACTTTCTTAATTAGACACACTATCTTAACTCAGATTGAATTCAAGTCTATTTTCAAATATTCCCAGACATTAATAGTCAAGTTTACAATTTGATTCTTATAACCTCAACATCAACTGATAATTCGTGTTTCCCCAAAAATACCCATCATACTAAGATCATGATTCACAATTCCTAATCTAATTCTTGGATTATATGAAGACTATCTACAACCTCAGCAGTATTCACAAGGTTCTAATTCTACCTCAACCTGCAATATCACAAAGGCTCATTTCGTTCTTGAGTTCTATTTCAGCTTAGATTAAATTAAAGCCTATCCTCAATATTTACTATATTCATTCTAACATCTTACTGGCATTCCTAAGGATCACCATTTCATACCTTTCCATCGATCTTCCAACATGTTTATCCAAAAACCTTAGTCTTTGAATTATCTTTGACAAATTCATAGAGTTCTTCGGATACTCGGAGAGTGAAGAATGCTCTCGGGTTAATTGGCACAACTCATCATCATTTCAAATCTTCGGATTCTCTCCGGTTCATCTAATATTATTAGGAAGTCACCCTTCCCAAGATTACTATCACCTTAGCACGCTTACGCTTAAAATCCTATTTTCAAATGTCAATTCCGACATCTTGAGTCAGCTGCACATCCAAGACAGATTTCTTAGATAAATGCGCGTATAAACGTCCAAACTTAATTTCTTGAAAACACAGCTAGCAATAAATGCCATAGCGATTTCTGTCTGCAAAGGTCTAGGAAACTGCGACCCCTAACGGTGGCTAGGGTGCACTAGGGTGCGGTGCCATAAAATTTTCCGCATAACAACAAAATCTACATGATTCTGAGCTAACGACAGATGAGAATCCGATGCTGCTTAACAAAATATAGACGTTGCTAGCCCAGCTATAAATAGAGTAAAGAAAGAGTAAATGTTTCACGTTCTCTCAAACTTCACAAAACCTCCACATATTCATCTCCTCTCCGATCGTAACCTTCACTATAACCTTCCACATTATCCTTAAACATGGCCGGTTCAAGTAACTCTATTCCAGTCTCCGATTCATTCAACCCTTTCTTTCTTGAAGCCTTACTTCATGACTATCAGACTAACATGTTGTCTGATTTGTCAAACAATGCATCATACCCTTATTCTTCTTTACTTCCCCAAAATCCCGTAAGTATGAACGTTCATTCATCTGCCTCAACGATTAACATTCCTACTCCTCCTCCAAGGATACAAGATTCTATTTTTACCACTACTAACAGAAAGGAATCTGAAGCAGGTCCATCAAGGCGACCTGTCCAAAGGTGTCGTAATGTGGCAGAACTTATGGAGTCTACGGTACCTTCTCAACCAAGGAATCCTGCTTCTACCTTGACTGAGACTACTAATCCATTTTCATGTGGTTGCTGCCATGTTCTACGAGAGATTATTCATACCAATGGACTTCAATACCATAAACTTGAAGTTCATGGGAGGATTGGTATGATATGCCACGCTGTCTTTCACCAGGACGTACAAGGAGGTTCTTCCAGTCCTCAAGTATTTGACTTTGGTAAGAAAAATTTAGAAGATGTCAAACATTTTCTAGAAAATTATTGTTTGAATCAAAATTCTTTAGGGTATGTCCTGGTGTCAGATCCCCTATCAGCCTACTATGAGGCCCTTTGTGTTGGTTTGGAATGGACTAAAAATCAAAATGAACTCCCTAATAGTTCATTTCCAACCAATACAGAAAATATATCCAATAAAGGAAAAGAGCTCATGGTTGTAAATAATAATCCTTCAGTCCCCATACCTAGAAATCCATACCGATCAAGAGCTGAACAAAATATTAGAGCTGCATCAATGTCAATTAATGATCTTAGAGACTTATTCCATTTACCTCAACAAGAAGCGGCTCAACAAGTTCGTCTATGCAAAAATGTTCTAATGAAAATATGCCATAGGGGAGGAATAAAGCATTGGCCTTATGTAAAAATTCGAAGCACTATGAAGCAAATAGCTAGATTGAGAAGAACAATGTCTCCTGATGGTCCTCTCTCAAGAGCAGCCGCTCAGGAAGAAATTAATAGACTTAAACTTGAGATAGTCGAAGCTTGCGGTGGGATTGTACCAACTGTTGTTCTTGATGCTTGAAATAATATAGTCTAGCCTTCTTGCTAATGTTTGTAATCTCTTATTCTAGGATTCATAAGGATTTTCGAGTTTTCCTGCCAAACTCAACTTTATCTTATTAAATTCAAACTTAAGCCAGTTATTCTGTATAATCAAGACTATGCCCGTATTCTGTTATGGTATTGTCATCTGTTACTCATATAAATTAGCTAGGTAAGTGAAAATCTAGCGAAAATCTCTTCATACTTTTTACAACGGCAACTAATTGAATAAACATCAAATAGGGGCTTAGTCTTTCAATCACTTTCCTAGACACCAATAAAAATATTCATCCTAGAAAGTAATTTTAGGCCTACAGAATCCAATATTCAATAAATTTTCTACTTACCAACTTCCGCTACGCAGCTCTGAAATTTAATCTCAATCACATCCTCAAATCATAAATCCTCATTATCAATCACTTGAATATTTTGATTAACCCATTCTTCTCCTATCATGAATGTCACAAGAAAATTGGTAAAAAGAATCCAAAGCTATAAAGGAAAATGCACATGTTATGATATTTAATTTGCCATGACCTCAAAATTTTTTATTTAGAAAACTGATAGGAAATTTACAGATTGGCCAGAACCTTTGCTCTGATACCAAAAATGTAACGCCTCATTTTCAATACCAAAATCTTGGCCAAAATATTAGTAACACCACCAAATATAGGATATTTAACACTCAAACACATATTTACAATATGGCCAAAGGTAGAAATCCATTTATACAGGGCCAAAATAAATCCAATAAATAAGAGTTATTTTAAAATGCAGAAGTCTTTTAGGTTCATGGCAAATAAAATAACACAACATAAACTAAAGGAGTACAGAAGAGCCTACAAAGCTCACTCCATGGGTGCATTCCCTTGATCTCTACTAAGTTATTCACCTGAAAAATGATAATATGGGGTGAGATTACACATCTCAGTAACTACTAAATATTTCTACCGTACACGAGCAAATAATATATGACAAAAAGATATGGGCTGATTTCAAATATATATATAGATTCCATAATTTATCATACAAAATAATTTATACTAATAGTCATCAATATAGAAGGTATTAAAACATATATATCTCAAAAGTTCTCATCTCATGTCTTTACAGAATATTCATCATCATATCAAATTCTTGAACTGTTCAGAAATGCACTATACAGTATGCAGCCTCCCTTATATCACCACCTCCCTTATACCGCAGACTGGAGCCATAGGCTAACACATAGTCCAATAGAAACTTATTCATTTGACTGAATTGTTCCAAGCTCACCAAAACTTAAGATACACCCGGCCAAAGGTATATAGCTTAAATCTGGACTATGGCTCCCCTCCTTTAAAATAACTAAGGAGGTGTCACATGTCCCACAACTCCAATGAAATCCCGGCCAGAGGAAAACATGGAAGATGGGGCCCTGAAACAAGTACCATCCACTGTGCACCGAGTGGTGGCATAAATCATTCTTATCATTCAAATCCCTCCTTACTCCACCCATCATAATACAACCGCCATGATGAATATGTTCACTCAAAATAATGCATTATTATACCATAAAGTTTTATACATCAATATGCGTATTTATGAATAGTGAATACTATGCGTATATGTGAATAGTAAAATACGATATATATACATGAATAGTAAAAATGAAGAGTACATACGGTATGTATACGTGAATAGTAAATACGGTATGTATACGTGAATAGTATTATGAATAGTAAATACGGTATACGTGAATAGTAAAATGAATAGTAAATACGGTATACGTGAATAGTAAAATGAATAGTAAATACGGTGTGAATAGTAAATATGGTATACGTGAATAGTAAATACAGTATACGTGAATAGTAACATGAATAGTAAAAATGAATAGTAAATACGGTATACGTGAATAGTAACGTACGTATAAATAGTACCTCTGCAGATTTGCAAATCAAAGTTCCCACACCAGATCTTAAAACCATAAATATTTTCTAAATATTCTTGCCAAAATAGTAAACAAACAAATTTATAATCATACATAATTCACAAGTATAAGGAAGAATATTCAGAGTTACCTGTTACTTGCTAATACCCGAATCACCAACCAGCTATTATAACTCTCAAGCAAATATCTCTCTACTCTCTCTCTCTCTCTACCTCTCTCTATAGCTCTTAGAAGTTGTGAAGAATGAAATGAAATGGAAGGTCTATTTATAGTTGGAAAATGGGTCCTTAAGTGTAATTTTCGTCTCTGGGTCGTTCTACGTAATTTTCCCCGTGACAAATTTTCAAACCTCCCGTGACTCTTCCCGTGGCTGGTTGTGGAAATAATTTTTCGTGGGTCCCACATGAATAGTAAATAATATTATATTATAATATAATATTATTATTCAAATAGTAAATTACTATTACGTGGGTCCCGCTGACAAAATTTTCAAACTTCACGAGAGTTTCTGTCGGCAGAGGAGAAATAATTTGACGTGGGTCCCACATGAATAGTAAATACGTATTTTGGAATAGTAAATACCGTATTTTTAAATAGTAAATACGTATTTGTGAATAGTGAACACTATTCATATTTCACAAATTTCAAGTATTAAATACGTATTTGCGAATAACATATATATATATATATATATATATTTTTAAATACGTATTTGTAAATAGTAAAAACGTATACATGAATAGTAAATACTATTCACGGGGCCCACAAAATACTGATTTCAAATTTATTACTTTCCAAAAATAGAGCCTACTAGTCTTCCCAAAATAGGTTTATGTTCAAGATATTAGATTCAAAATTCAGGATGTTACACAACCACATTCCATGTGTGTGGATAAGGATTCCGCTTGCATCAGGGTCAAATGGATTTTTTTTCCCCCCAACCGTCAAAATGTTAATGGATTTTAGACCTTTTAAATTAGGGTAAAAGATTTCTCTTGTCATTGGAGATATAGTTACCTTCAGTGATCCTAAAACTACGTCGTTTTGAATTAATGAAAGGTGTATTTGTAATTTCAGGTAAATTAATGAAGAGTGCAAAATTACGGAAACACCCTTCATTAATTCACCTGAAATTACAAACACACCCTTCACTAATTCAAAACGGCGTAGTTTTAGGATCACTGGAGATAACTCTAAATACTTTTCCCAATTAGAATTAACACATTATCTTTTCTGAAATTAATTTTTTTTATTCAGAATAATTAATGTAATTTTTATTGGAATCACGTAAATTTGATTTAAAAATTATGATCTTCATTATTCAAGTTTTTTTAATATTAATATTCCCTTATTTCAACAAAAATAAATAATTTAAGGATAAATAAAATTTTTCAACTTCTATGGAATAAAGAAAAATTAAACATTTTACTTAATGAAAATTTGAACCATTTTTCTATTATTTCTCAAAATTATTTTTTCCCATAATCAATAGGAAGCTTTCCTTTAAGTTACTGTAAAATTAATATCAATGGGTTGTGATAAAAAGATAAAGTAAACTTATTATCAATAGATCTCACAATCTAAAATTGAGTTAAGGTTGCCGATGGTCTTGTTGCATGATGATATGTAAGTTTTCTCATAAGTAGAATGTTGTCTGTTCAACTTTATGTGTAATTTAGATTATCAAACTCGCGAGTTTAAATAAATTTGTGACAGTGAGGTAAATTCTTATCGTGAATTCGAATCCTAAACTTTAAAGAGTTTATTTTTATTATTAAATAGATATTAATAATATATTATTAAATAATTAAAATATAACACATAGCAACAATTTCATTTAAATATTTTTTAAATCAAATAATTGACATTAAATCCATCAACATTTATAATTTATCATATTTAATAAAGAAATCTCTATAAAATTTATATTTAAAGCTGCTGAGTATGATTAAATCAAAAAAGTTAACACAAGTTTAAGAATAAGTTAGCACGGTTTTGTGAACTGAAAAATGTAAAAACAGTAAACTTGTGAATTTAACCAAGTTTACAACGATCACAACTTTACCAGTGACTCGACTCAATTTAGTAAGCAATAAATGTAAAAATGTTAAACTCGGAGAGTTAACTCTTGAATTTGGCAACAGTGCATGTAATCTCAAATTGTTTTTTTTTTTTTTGGGGTACATTCAAAGTTTATGTGAATTAAATCACATGGCTCAATCAAGGTGAAGACATGCCAATAGATTTAAAAAGCACTTACAAGAATATTTACAAGTAGCTTACTAATAAAGTTTCACACTAGGAGCCGGATTTAAATTTATGAGTCATGACTTTATTATAAGTTATGAGCTAACTTTTTATCCACCAAATCAAATTTTTATTAGCCATTGATGGTGACGAGTTTTTTAATTTTTTTTAAAATAAAATTTAAGTTAAAGGTTGCCCATATGCCTACATAAAAGGGGAATATCACGACATGAGTCATCCCTCAAAGCTATCATGCTTTTTACCTTTTAAATTTCAACTATAATACACTTTTAGTAACCCAAAAAAAAAAAAAAAACTTGGGCATGCTAGCAATATTTTGATTAAAGAGAAAGAATTGTACATGAAAATAATACTCGTTTTTTATCTCAGTGATACTTAAATCTTAATTAATTAATAATACAAAATACTGTACAATTGTTTTAAGAAATCACTTTTTACATGTAACAGTTCTTTAGAGATCTTTTTTTTTTGGGGGGAAAAATAGGGAGACTCCCTTTTCCTAGACTTTATAGGGAAAATTGTGAAAAAATTTACCCATTAGAAATTTAATTAGTGAAATTAACTTAAATTAGATTATTAGTATTATGTGATTACAAAATTTGTAGAACACAAGTACTCTCTGTGTATAAAATTTATCAGATCCTCCCTTTTCCCAATTTTTCTTACTTTTTTATATTCATGTATAAAAGCAATTGCATTTCAATTCAGATAAAACCTTATCCAAGCCATTTGCTTGTTAGCTAATTTTCCCTTCGGGTGCAAAAGGTACCTCACTTTTGAATGGTTGTTGAAATGTCAATTCATTAAAATGAAAAAAAAGAAATAAATAAATCGTAATTATCATTATCATCATATCTTCGAAGGAAAATCCATCTCAGAACCCATATTAGCTAAGAAATGTTTAAAAAAAAAACTTAAAAAAAAGTCACATGTCAAAAAAGGTCTCAGGGCCTTTTCTGGTATTATTTCATAAAATGTTAGTTATTAACGTCTACTGATATAGTTGTTAACGAGTACTGATTTAGTTGTTAACGTGACTAATTTAGTTGTTAGGATATTGTTGTTAATGCTACTGATTTAGTTGCTAACGTGTACTAATTTAATTGTTAATAGGACTGATTTAGTTGTTAACGGTTATGAAATAATACCAGAAAAGGCCCTGAAGCCTTTTTTGACATGTGACTTTTTCTTAGGCCTTTTTTAACTTTTTTTTTAAAAATTAATATGGGCCCTAAGATGGATTTTCCCTATAATCAACAATATCTATATTAATATAAAACATCGGTTAATATTGATATAACTTACAATACCAATATAAAATATAAAATTTTTATGGAACAATGGTGAAAGGTTTCCATTTAAAAACTTTATTGGTTATAAGGATCTTATATATTCTTATACATTGAAAACAGCAGTATCATACAAGATATCATGTAGACAATAAAATTTGTAAACATGACTTTCCACCAATTTTCTCAAAGTTTTGATACATTTTAATAATATCACTACAGTTATATATATATATATATATATATATATATATATAATCATAAAAAATGCTGTATAAAAGATCATAATAAATGACAAACTCAATAAAAAGTGGTCCTGAGAGTGATCCTTGCACTTATAAATTAAAAATTTAATTTAGTCATAATAAAATTTCAGGAACTAAACAACAAGTGGTACTTTTCGCTGATCTACATACTAATAAGCTACTTTTGAACAAGTAATAGGCTACTTTAAAAAAATGTAATTAAGCAACACTTCCATTGGAATGAAGAACCGATGTTCGACATCATGCCTTGAAAATAATACTCATAATTTACTTTTAATATATCGAATTATGTGGCTTAAAGAACAATTAAAATGAGTTAAAATTAATAAATAGATAAGAAATGGACTTCCCCCAAGTATGTCATCATTTATAAAAGGTAAGTAAAAGAAAGAAATGAGTAGTAACAAGAAAAGTATAAAAAAGAATTAAATATGAGAATAAAAGAGAATAAAACTAAGCATGGGTAATAATAAAAACACATTATATGCTTGTATAGCCTAAATAAGATCTTATAAAAAGAATCAAGATATTGTTATAAAAAAGCACAGTACTAGTTATGGGGTAATAATTTTTTGGGAAAATTAGAGAGAAGAAACAAGGAAAAGAAATATTTATCAATAAAGACCTTATACTTGTAAATATTTTAAAAGACCAAAAATTTAAATTTAAATTATCGATTCCGAAATTTACCCTCAACAAACTCCTTATATTTTCTCTAATTTCATCTCAACAGTGGCGGATCTTGGAGGAAAAGTTTGGGGGAGCCAAATAGTGATGGGGGATTCGGGGGTATTTTTTTTAAAAGAAAGTTTTAAATGTATTAAAAATAAAAAGAATAAAAAAAATATTCATGAAATCAAGTCAATTAAGTTCATCTACAAGTGTAGTGTAGAATGGGTAAAAGCATAATAACTAGTATCGGATACACCACAAAAGTAAATTTCACTGATAAGCTAAAAATTTCAGGTAATTTGAATGAAATATAGAAAAGAATGACAAGATTCACATAAATCATACAAGACCCTATATGGAACAAAGATTGAATTATAAGCCCAAAGATATAAAAAGAGGGAAAAATGTAAAAAAAAAAAAAAAGAAGTTGGGGCCCAAAATTTGATTTTACTTAGGGGGCCAAAGTTGTATTATTCACTAAAAAATAAAAAGTTCCATTAAAAAATTTTTTTAAAAAAAAAATTGGGGGGCCATCCATTGATCTCAACTATTTGACCGTTAGTTATCAATTAATGTTGTGGATGGTCCTTAAATTAGATTGGCTTTTATTTATGAACTGATTGGTATTATGTGATATTGATAGTTTATTTAAGAATTTATTGTTTAAGAATCTTAAATTGTATCCCGTTTGTTTAAGTCCCCCCCAAAAAAAAAAAATCACATGTCAAAAAATATTAGATTTTTTTTTGGAAAAAAGATTAAAAAAAAAACCACTTGAACTTCAGAATCTCACATCATTAGATTTCTATAAAACAAATTGTCAATAACTTGTAGGCAACAAGATTAATTTGATGTTTTGAAATTTAAGTGGTATTTTTTTGTCTTATTCCCATTTTTTTGTGATTTTTTAAGTTTTTAAAAATAATAAAAACATAAAAAGAGGGAGATATCTAATTATTTATAAATTTTAGAGGCTATTTTAATTTGAGTAACTTTAAGATAATTCAATATGTGTACCAAACAAAATGTCATAAAAATATTGAGTTGCAAATGCTTTTTAATCAAAATATATATATGAAAATATCATCAAATTTGATAACATAAAAGTCAAATAGTTCATATGGGAATTTGTCAGAGCACATTACGAGCACCCAGGGAACAACAGCTACGTGGGTTTTTGGATTAGGAATTTGTCATTTAACTCATTCACCACCAACACGGTCGAACTCATTCCCTTGTCATTTGGAATCAGATTCCTTGATCGTCCGTATGGTCGAACTCTAGGCCGTCTAGATCTGATCTAGGCGGTCGAGATCTGATTTTTTTAAAATAAAAAAATAATTTTAATAGGTAGAGAATCTAAAATAAAGATAATCTCTCAACTAACATTTTTTCAAAAAATGATTTTTTCATATAGAAAAAAATAATTAAGAAATTAAAAAAAATAAAATCTGGGCCATCCAGATTTAGATCTGGACGGGACGAGCTCCCCCAGCACCAGCTCGTCCCAGCGACGAGCTGGGAAACCGGATCCTTTGTCATCTCTGTCGAGAGATTTGCTTTGTTTTGTCAAAGCACAATAGGAGTAGGGCGGATTTGGCTTGTATCCTTTGCCCATCCCATCCGCTGCTACCCAAATGACAGCGTTTTTTTATTTTTTATTTTTAATTTTTTCAGCAAAGCACACACACCTGGTTCCTTTTTAAAAAAAAAAAAAATCAGACACTGCAGGGTAGTAAAAAGATAATTCGGGATATTGAATGGTATTGAAAAAATTATTCATGATTTTAAAAAATTATTTTAGGATTTTGAAAAAATTATTTTTAAGCAGCGAGCAGAGACACAAATTGGCTGAAAATGGAATAATGGTTCCTCTAATTTCTATGCTTCACTCTCAAGACAACGAAGCCATTGAAACTTTTCTCTGTGCTCTGCTCTGTCTTGCCTTTGACAGTGAACGGTAAGTTCAGTTCATTCACTCTTTTGTTTTTTTAACTATGACAGATTTAAATGTTTTGATTTTATCTGTAGTTCAATTTTTTTTCCGGTTGCTTATTACACTCGTAAGGTTGTAGACTTGAACAGAACAATCTAGCTATGGAAAAATTTTGCAGGGAACTTCGCCAAACTCGGAACTTGTATATTTAACTTCCTTTAAATGGATGTTTGGTCAATTAACTGGATGTGACTTTTACTTTAAAATTGTAACCACATGAAAATTCCTGAAAAAAAAAAAAAGAGTATTGGACGCTAAATCATATCTACATTTTTACACCTTTACCATTTTTTAAAAAATGATTTATCTCAGTATTTCTTAGTAGTACTACCTCTGATCCTAATTATAAGGCATAGTTGACTTTGTTTGGAGAGATTAAGGAAGCTAAATAAGTTACTTAATCATTTTATACGTTGTGTATTTTTAGATTATATATTAGTTTATTAATCAAACTAATTATTTTGAAAAAAAAATAGAAAGAGAAATGTTCTAAGGTAATTTAATTAGCTTCCTTAATTTCTCCAAAAAAGTCAACTATGTCTTATAATTAAGAACGGAGGGAGTATCTTGCAGCCAAAGTAATTTGATTTTGAAACAATTTGAAGGGGAGGGTTGTCGAAAAGCAAGGGGTGACCCACACGCACAGGCGCATGGACTTGGAAGATGGTAATCTGTGGCTATGAGCACCATCTGTTTGACGAAAATGGCCAAAGACCTTACTTGTTCTACCACAACAGCTGTGTTTCTATCTCTTTCTCCTCTTCACTCCCTTAAACTCAATCTACTATTCTCTCTGATCTTAAATATAAGATAAAATCTATAGTCTAAATTATAATACAAACTTTCTCTTATATTGAACTATTCTTTTTCTTTGCTTTCCATTTTTAGTTTCCTGGGTTTTTCCTCACTCCAAGCAGGAGCAGAGCTTGAAGCAAAAATTTGGGGCTATGTAGTGATGGAGGATTTGGGGTTTAGGGGTAGCGTCCCTAAAATTTTTTTTAAATGAAAGTTTTAAATGCATTAAAATATATATATATATATATATATATATATATATAAATTCATGAAATCAAGTAAATACTGATGATATAATAGGAGAGGTAATTATTTTACAAACTTGTCATTTAGAAATATAAATGATACACTATAAAAGTAAATTTCACTGAGAAGCTAAAAATTTCAGATAATTAAAATGAAATATAGAAAAAAAAAAGATATGATTAATATAAATTATATAAAATCCCATATGGAATAAAGATTAAATTATAAGCCACAAAAATATAAAAAGAGAGGAAAAAAAAGTTGGGGAACAAAATTTAATTTTACATTATATTAAAATTTTTTTAAAGAAATTCTAAACAATTTTTTTTTTGGGAAGCTCCGCCATTCCCACGGACCGTACTATTGACAAGCATCACGTTCAGCATCAGCAATTGTCCTTGGCCAAGAGTGCCTGGCATCTATGCAACCTAGTTTGTTTTTGGTGTTTTTTTTCTACCAACTACCTCTGGTCCTAATTATAAGATATAGTTGATTTTCTTTGAAAATATTAAGGAAGCTAAATAAGTTACTTAATCATTTCATATGTTGTGCATCTTTAGATTGTATATTACTACCTCCGGTCCTAATTATAAGAGCTAGTTGACTTTCTTTGGAGAAATTAAGGAAGTCAAATAAGTTACTTAATCATTTCATATGTTAAATATTCTTAGATTATATATTAGTTTATTAGTGAAATTAATAAGTTTGAAGAAAAAAATAAAAATAAAAATATTTTAAAGTAATTTAATTAGTTTCCTTAACCTCTTCAAAAAAGTCAACTAGCTCTTATAATTAGGACCGGAGGGAGTAGTTTATTAGTTAAACTAATTAGTTTGAAGAAAAAAAAATGAAAATAGTCTAAAGTAATTTAATTAGTTTCCTTAATTTTTTCAAAAAAGTCAACTATGTCTTATAATTAGGACCAAAGAAGTACTTGGCTACTTTTATATGCTTTTCCTTTAAATTTCCGTCGGGGGTGAGGCTAACCCTAATCTCTAGTTCTATACTTCTATCCCTAATTACGGCCAACCCTAACCTTTTAGTTTTGTCCTTGATATTAATATAAACATGTATTTATAAATGATAATTTTTGTCATCGGTATATGGTTTGTATTTATTTATTTCATAAAGAAATTCTTTTTTCTGGACTGAAATAAAAAAAAATAAATCCATTTATGGCAACATTAAAGGCTGAATTTTATGAATCCAATAAAATATACACTGAGTATGACAAAAGAAAATAATTGGAAATTGCTTAAGCGGGAAAAAAATATACGAAATTGTTTTCAAGGAAAGAGAAGTGCGGTGGGAAGAGTTGAAAAGAGAAATTGGCAAATTGGAGAAGAAAGTCTAAAAGCCACTTAGTGTTAAAAGGGGGAAAAAAACATGTGCTATCAATTTGGGCATGAAATAAAAAGGGTGTGCTCCGTATATTTTACACATAATTAATTTCTTATAAGTTTTATTGAGATATTAATTGTTTTTTTAGATTTAGAGTACCTTTTCTCAATGATGGAGCCATATATATCTCCCGTATGAATATGAAGGGGAAAAAAAAGGTAAACCTCTCACGAATCGATTTATTTTCCCCTCTCATGTGCTTCCGTTAATTTTTTACAAGGTTAAACCCATATGTACTTTTAATGAATTTTAGTTTTAATCACTATATTTTATATATTTGTTAAATTTTTTTAATTTATTTTTATTGATATTCCATCATACTTTTTTTTGACAAAGTTCCGTCATACCTCAACAATAGTTAAAAAAGAGAGGAAATTATGAAATTTTTTTAAAAAAAAGACTAGTTAAGATATTTTAAAAAATAGATATCATATTAAATAAATTAATTAATTTCCTTAATCTAATCACTTTTAGTACTTTACTCTATATGTTTTCTCCTCCACTTAAAAAAATAGGAAAAATTCCCCTCAGGGTCTAAGTAGCGGATTTGGCTAACCAAGATATTGTTAAAAAATGCCGAAAGAAAAGTCACATAAAAAAAAGACCCTAGTTGTTAACGTGTAATGATTTAGTCGTTAATGTTATAGTGATATAGTTGCTAACATATACAGATTTAGTTATTAAAATATAGTTGTTAATATGTGCTAATTTAGTTGTTAATGTTGTATTGATATCGGACTATTTTCCAAAAAAAAAATCCTAATTAAATATCTAATTACCAAAATGCCCCTATTTTCAAACTATTTCCCTCTCTGCCCCTGTTTAACAAGATTTAGTCGACTAAGCACTGTAGCTTAGTCGACTAAATCTCGGATAGAGAGCATTTATCACTTAAATCTGAGATTTAGTCGACTAAGCTACAGTGCTTAGTCGACTAAATTTCGGACAGAGGCTTTTTTAAAACCCCCATTCGTGCGTAATGAACCCTAATCACAATTGGTTCTTTTCCCAACCGAATACTCTCTCTTTTCTTAGTTGAAGTGCGACCCATCAAAGTTTAATCTCATTCCACCTTGTTCAAGGTATTATTGTTGTATAATCATTGAAGTTTCACTTTGTTCGGATTGTTTTTTTTGTTTGTAAGCTGAGACCCTCCCTTTTGGCAGGTAAAAAATTGTGGTTTGAAGGATGAGTTCAAGTTCAAACATGTACGTTACTGTAATCTACCACAGTGGGAGGCATTTTGAAGGTTCTGATGGTGTTCAGTTTAAAGGAAAAACAAAAATGATGAAAATCAAACGGGGCACTACGTACAACGAGCTCAAAGAAAGAATTTACCAAAAATTGGGGCTACATGGCAGCCAATGCATTCATCGGTTAATTGCGAAAGTGGAGACTATAGTGGGTAAGGATAGTATATACTACATTAGTAACGATATATGTGATGATGAAGACGTAGAGTGTGTCATAGATGCATTTGCTAATCGAAGAGCACAAAATTTTATTGAGATATATGTTGAGCTTGAATCTAGCGAATCATCATCTATACCCATGCATACAAAATCTGCACGGTATTTTGGTCAAGAAGACACACCTATCACTGTATCTGCACCTTTACAAGTCTTAAGTCAGGTAACATTGACAGATGAAGGGGAGGATGAGGAAGATGAGAATTTGCACATCGAGGAGGATGACGAATATGAGAGGTTTATTCTACTAGGTGACAACTCAGATACTGATGTGGAGGGTGATTTTGATAGGGATATGAGTCCAGTAAACCAGGGTACCGCAACAATGCCTCCGCTTCGTGTTGACCCAATTAGAAGCGGTAAGTTGGTAAACTTGTATGTGTAATTGTATTTGTAATTTGAAGTTAGTGGTTGTAACAACAAAATCATATTGACACATATAGGGCCTGAGAGTGAGCCATTTTGGAACGAAGGCCCGCACTATTCCCAAATCAATTGGGCGCAGTGTGACGATGACATGGAGATGTTGTATGGTGATGGTGACAATCAAGGTGGTTGGCAGTTAGGTGATCCATTATATTTGTATCAGGAGTTTCCTTCTAAGGCTGAAATGCAACATGCCGTGAAATTGTATTGCATGAAGTCTCATCGCACTGCCAAAGTTGCAAAAAGCGATGACCATAGGTTTGTGATGCAGTGTCAGAACCATGCTGATGGTTGTCCCTGGTATATGAGGGCAATTTCCCCCAAGAATGGAAATGGTTGGGTTGTGCGTAAGTGGGGTCAAGAGCACACCTGCCTCAACTAAAGTCTTGCCCGGGATCATAGACAACTGGATTCAGACGTTATATGTGCAGCCATTATTAGTAGGTTTTCTATTTTGTTGAGGTTACATTCGTTTTGTTTATTGTTTGACATTTAGAAGTTGCTTTGTTTTCACCAGGTATGTTAAGAGAAGATCCAGCTATAAAACCAGTGCTGATACAAGAGAGGATACAACGTTTGTATGGATATAATATAACATACAAGAAGGCTTGGAAGGCGAAAATGAAGGCCATTGTGAAGTTATTTGGTGATTGGGAGGAATCATATGCATTTTTGCCCAATTGGTTGACATACATGACGTAGTGTAACGTGGATTCTGTTTTCAGGCTTGATACTGATGAGTACTTCGACGAACATCGTTTTTATAGCGACAAACGCGTCTTTCGTAGGGTTTTTTGAACATTTCACCAAACCATAGAAGTCTTCAAATACTGTAAGCCCATACTTCAAGTTGATGGCACCCACCTGTACGGAAAATACAAAGGTACTCTGTTGATTGCAACTTCACAGGATGGGGATGGGAAGCTCCTCCCCATTGCCTTTGCTATTATTCCTCCTGATGAGAAGTATGACGATTGGTGGTGGTTTTTGTGTCTCCTATGTGACCATGTGACGCAGAGACAGGGCATTTGTTTGATATCTGATCGTCATGCCAGTATCATAAGGGCGGTACAAGATCACCGTACTTGGCAGCCTCCATATGCCTATCATGTGTATTGCCTACGTCATGTTGGCAGCAACTTTAATACTAGATTTAGGGATGTGCAATTGAAAAAAGCTGTAATGAAACTAGGTATGAAAGTTGACATGTTATTTACTTGTTGAACGCATTTGTGATAATTGATTTGTGTCCATTTTTATGAGTTTATGTTCGTTGTTATACAGGGTACATGAGTTCAAAGATCATGTTTGACATCAAGTTTCAAGAGTTTATTGATGCAAATCCACAGTGTGTCACCTGGTTTGAGCGACTTGCAAAGGAGAAATGGTGCAGGTCCTACGATGCAGAAGGACGGAGATTTGGTCACATGACGACAAACCTCGCCGAGTGTGTGAACAAGGTTCTCAGGGGTGCACGTAATCTGCCAATAACGGCATTGGTGAAGCTGACTTGTAGTAGACTTGTCGAATATTTTGTCACCAGGTTTGTTGAGATTAACAGAAATATCGCTGAAGGAAGGATAGTCGCAAAAAAAGTCGAAGATGATTTATAAAGGATGAACCAGTTGACCGTCACATATCGTGTGCGAATTTATGACAGAGATTTACAGTTATTTGAGGTTGAGGATGCTTACAATCAATTTACACATGTCACCGGTGACATAATGAGGGTTGACTTGATCAATTGCAAATGTCAATGTGGGAGGTTCACAGCAAGAAGGTATCCCTGCAGTCACGTATTAGCAGTATGCAAGATGGAAAATTTGAACCATTACAGTTACGTTGACTCGGTATTCACTATCCAATACATATCGCAGGTGTATGCAACACACTGGTATCCGATAGACAGTGAATTGTTGATTCAACAAGGAGAGGGACCCACCGTTATCCCAAATGTGACATTGACACGCACAAAGGGAAGACCAAAGTCTACAAGGATACAGAATGAGATGGATTGGGTGGAGTCTCAACCCGCAAGCAGTCAGCAAAGATGTAGGAGTTGCAACCAAACCGGTCATAATATGCGCACATGTCCAACGAGGCTTAGACGAGCTTGAATTCTATATAATATGTTTTGTATTGCACTTATGTTGACTTGTTTAAGTAATTAATAGGAAATACAAATGATTGTATGAATTCACTTATTTATCGAATGATTGACTAGTTTTGGAACATTAGCGGATCAAACCTCCGTAACGCCCTTAATTGTTGGCAAAAATACGTTGCCCAAGTCACATTGACGTGTATCTCTGAGTTGGCATAGGTTTCGTGCAAGAAGTTGGGGGATTTCAGCAAGTGAGCATGCCTCTGCCACTGGTTTAGTCGACTAAACCATATGGTTTAGTCGACTAAACAAGTGTTTTTTAAGTTTTTAAAAATAATAAAAACCAAAAAAGAGGGACACATCAAATTGTTTATAGGGAGAATCCCATATAAAGACGGTTGAAATAGGGAAATTCTAATTTGGGTTGGTAAATTTAATAAATTATTAATTAGGTTATGTGACACAATTAGGGATTTAGAATTTGGGCAAAATTACCTCTATATACCTTAGTTTTTTTTTTTAAAAAAAAAGCAAAATTAAAGACAGAATAATATTGTTTACGCGCTATATAAAAACTCTAACTATAGGGAATTCATTGGAGGCTCGAATTTAATCTTGATCCCTTCATTGATTTGAGTAATCCTATCCAAATAGATTGTTATAGCATGGAGGCATATAGATGTACATCTCTTCTGCTTATGATTTCAGAATTGCAAAGAGCGAAATCGGTTTTGAAGGAATAAAGATTTGGTCTGTGCATCTTTTCTGCTTCTGATTTCAGAATTGCAAGGAGCGAAATCCAGAAATGGGTCTCACAATTCCCTTTGACCTGGAGGAATGATAAAGTTTGACGAACCTTATCTTGCGAGGTCCGCCTTCCCTGACTGAGCTCTAAAACTGGCACTGGTGGTTGCATATATAAGAAAAGGGTAGATCTAATTTTCACTAAATCTTTTCTACGTTGATATACTTATCATCAGACGGAAGTCAATGCAAAATAAGTGGCTTCATCCACATTGAGGGTCGGCTTGGTGAAAAGCATGATGCTATCGTATATAAGGAATCTCTTAGCCATACTTACCAACTGATTGACTGGACTACATATGTAATACGATCGAAATTAGAAGAGATGCACATCTTTATGCCTTTGTTGCTGTAACAATCTATTTGGATAGGATTGCTCAAATCAATGAAGGGATCTAAATTCAAGCCTCCAACAAATTTCCTATAGTTAGGGTTGTTACGTAACGCGTAAATAATATTATTCTGTCTTTAATTTTGTTTTTTTTAAAAAAAAAATAACTAAGGGATATAGAGGTAATTTGACCTAAATTATAAATCCCTAATTGTGTCATATAACCTAATTAATAATTTGTTAAGTTTACCAACCCAAATCAGAATTTTCCTATTTCAACCGTCTTTATATGGGATTATCCCTTATTTATATATTTTAAAGGCTATTTTAATTTATGTAAATTTTAAGATAATTCGTTGTGTACCAAACAAAATATCATAAAAATATTGAATTGCATAAAAATGCTTTTTAATCAAAATATATATGAAATATCATCAAATTTGATAACCTAAAAGTCAAATAGTTGAGAAAGGATTAGAGAATGTTAATTTCATAATTGAAAAAATATATTTTAACTTTTGGTCTTTGAAAATAAAAACAAATTTTTAAGATCCTTATTAATAAATGATTTGTTTTCTTGGTCCTTTTCCCTAATTGTCCCATAAATTTTTTTCCCGAAACTAGGGAGTAATAAATACTATTATATATTTAAGGAATAATTAGTCTGTAAGTCTATATAGTTTTAACTAATTTTTAATTGGATTTCTAGAGTTTTTTGTTAGGTACTTATAATTTTACTTGTTTTCACTAGTCCCTGTAATTTCTTTTCTTTTTTTTTTTCATTAGGTCCTTATAGTTTCATATGAGTTTTAATCGGGTCCTTGTAATTTTTTTAATTTTTATCAATCAATTTAATTTGAAATTAAATAAAAAATAACACCAAAATGTAAATATTAATAGTAAATTTAATTCAATAATTACACTATTATGAAAAATAATAAATATAATAAACTAGTATATATATAATTCATATAATTAGAATAGTTAATTATAATTGTATTTTTGGAAAATTATGTTATCTTGATTCCAAATTTATAATATTAAAAATAAATAAAAATAATAAAAATAGATGTTTGGTTACAAATTTTAAAGAATAATATAATTAGAGTTTATAGATTAAAGAATAAAAAGTTACAGGGACTTAATTAAAAAAACAAATGAAAATGAACTTATAAAAAGAAAAAAAAATTTACAAGGACTTGATTAAAAATAAATAAAAGTATAAAGACTTGATAAAAAAAAAAAATTATAAGGACCTAACACTCAGAAAATAATGTATTTTCTTAAAAAAAATCCTTATTCTTCCATGTTCATCGCATAGTCATCTCCCCTCCCAGGTAGGTAAGACTATGAATGCCAGAAGTCGTATCTTTCTTACAGGGAACGTTGAAAAAGCTTTCACGTTCATTGGCTATATATATAGATAATGGTAGATTAAATTACTTAATGCTCATTTATTTTCGTAGATTATTATGCCGGCGATTGTTTGATGTTTTCGTTGGCCTTCCCTGTTGAGACTTGACTTTTCCGGTAAGATTTTTCACCTTTTAAGTGTCGGATCAGTACCGGAAGACTTGCCATTGCTGCTGCTTGCTGGATTGCGTTCTTCGCATTTTGAGGTTTGACCCTTTCCTTTCTTCATCTGTGAATCATGCTTCTTCATCTTACTCTGCATTATTGAATCATCAGAAAACTTGGGATAATGCTCGTGTTATTTTTTCCATTTCGTTTTTTGCGATTTTTGTTCGTTTTAATTGCAATGCTGGCAAATGCATGGGCTGTGTTATTTCGTTTCTTTTAATCACATCAACGATAGATGCATATACGTGTTTTCTATTTCCTTGGTTTTTTTTTTTTTTTTTTTGGGTGATTAAGGTAAGGGTAAGTAAGATCAAGATTAGAAATTGAGTACTTATGCATTCAACGGAGAGAATTTTTCGGTGATTGATAAGTCTATTAGTTTCATGGTTTCACTAGTTGATTTTGCAGCTGTTTTGCGATGGTATCAGACTTCAATATTTTTTCCTTATAAAAGTATCAGAGTTCAATATTCATCTTTAACTCTTTGATTGGCACAGGGACGATGGTTGAAAATGGTTTTGTGGAAGAATATCAGGAAACTTACGAGTCTTCAGACATCAAGGTAGAGTATATGGTTTATGCTTCAGACAACATAGAGTTAGCAGGCAATTTATTACCACCCCCCCCCCCCCCCCAAAAAAAAAAAAAAAACCTTAGGTGTAGTTGGTATTTGTGTCATATAACGTTCAGAATCTTGATGCTTCTTTTGAGCACAGCAAACAATTGCCAAAAGAAATTTACCTGAGTCTTGTCCTTTGCAACTTTTTAAAATGTTTTGACTCCTTTGATGGAACAAGAATGAAACTTGTGCCAATTATATATCTCTATTCCATGGTGTGCCTCAACTCTTGTAAGATCAGTTTAGATCAAGACCCAGGAAATTCTTGAGGCTATCCTCTTAAGCAACTCCCAGGGTTTTTTAATTTAAGAGATTATCGTGACTGCTACAGCATATGTCTGCTAATGTGTTAATTATATGCAGTTTTCTGGTAATCAATCAATAAAAACTATGAATAATTTGGTTTTTGGACAGTCGTATATACAAGTCTTCTATCCAACTTTTGAGAGTAACGAGCAAATGTTGTGTTTTTAAAATGTGGGAGCTTAATGCTTCGTTTTGGAACCTTTGGCATTTAATAAGACTACTATTCCTTCTGAAAGTTTTTAACTGTTAGTTTTGATTAACACAATTCAAATAAGTATATGCATATTTTACTGTTAGTTTTGAATATAGGCATTAACAGACAGACGTTTTCTTTTTTACGTAAACACTATTTCAAGAGGTAGAGGAAGATCAAAGTGAACACTCGATAAAGTTATTGAGAGCAACCTCTTGGTTAACAATCCAACAAAAGATTTGGTTTTCGATAGAGTACAATAGCGTCGTGATATCCATGTAGCCGACCTCACTTAGTGGGATAAGGCTTATTGTTGTTGTTGGCACTTCTGGCAATTTATAGCATGTTTACGACCTACTTGATTCTGTTAAATAATTCAAATTTGAAAAACCATTTTGGTAGTTCTTCCAAATATTCAGTTAATGACTGCACAACTCTTCACAATTTTGATGACTTTAGCCCCAGCAAAATTCTAAAGACCTTTTGTAAGTGTTATTAAGGTTGATCCAGGGAAGCCTGCAGCACTTACCTGGCAGCGGAAATTAAACTCTGAAGGAAATGCTCCATCTCAGTTCACCTTAACTTTAAAGGAGACACTTCAATTGGTAAGTTTATGAGTGAGATAATATCAGTATCCTCCTTTGATTCTCTCTCTCTCTCTCTCTCTTTTCCCAAAAAAAAAAAAAAAAAGGGAAACATTTAGAAGTCCCTAGGTCTAGCTTACCTGTACAGTCAGAGTTCAGTCTGTAACTGTTTGTATAATGAACGAATCCCACATGGCCATCTCTTCTAGAAAACTTTAGACACGGACTTGTTAACAGTCTGCACTCTGCAATCTTAACTGCCAATAAGAACTCGAATGTCTTGGCATTCTCTATTCTGCAGCATCCTAACAGTCTGTCCAAATATGTAGTCATGTTCATGTCACCCCCTTCTGAAATATTTTGCCGCTTTGTTATATAATCTGCATTGGTTACAGAAATATAAACTCTAACCTTGAAGACAGGTACAGTATATTTTAAATGTTAGAAATATTTATGGATTGGTTAATATAGAAATCATTTGATCATTATTTGATATTTCAGCTTCCAATTGGTTATCGACTATGGCAACATGTTCGAGAAGAAGCTGCTAGAGGAAGGGTAACCTGCTTTTTCAAAGGAATTTCCATCCTGTATTAATGTTTGGTAGTGAATTTTCCATCTGAATATCTTTCTTTAACCCTTTCTGTTTTTGTGTCTCTATCCTTCTTTCAGGAGGCGATGATGGATCCTTTTGCTAAGCGTCATGTAACATCTTCTCATGGTGTTCCATTAGGTGGTATTGGGTAGGTTTCAACATTCTTACAAGTAATTAGTTTTCTTTGCTGCATAGGCCAAGAGATAAACAGAGGGTCTTAATCAACCAGTCCTATACTATATGAGCCTTTCACTGGTATCTTTAACCCTCTAGATTATATTTTTCATTTGGTGGGATTAGCAAAAGAATTATGTCTATTTTTCCTAGAAAATGACTTTTCTTCGTTTATGGAAAATAATTCATTGCTAGGATGCTTGTGTGCTGTATTTATTTAAGTAAAGAACGCTTGCAGGGGAAGTTGTGGTTCATGCTTAATCATAACCAATCTTATAATCACATGCTCTAATTCAGATGTAAACCAAATCATGAAAATCATTCAGGATTCCAATTTAGTTACTAGGGCCAATTATACTAGATTTGAATCTGTCCCAGATGATCATTTAATCATTTTTCTGCTTGGTGTTGCTGACAAACTGATCTGCAGTGGAGGAAGCATTGGAAGAAGTTACAAGGGTGAATTTCAGCGTTGGCAGCTGTTCCCCAGAGTGTGTGAAGAGAAACCAATTTTAGCTAATCAGTTTTCTGTAAGTTTCATCTGTCCATCTTGTGCAAAATGCTATATCTTTATAAATTTTGAACATCCTATCTAGGATGCTTGAGCAATTTCCAACATGTCTATGAGAATCCATGATATTTTTATTGGAAATGTAAATAAAGAACTAATCCAGCTATCTTTTCTTAAATTTTGAAGTCAGATTTCAGGATCAATCTTTTTTGGAGTCCAAGGATCTAAACATTTTATTGTAGGCTGATAACACTTTGTTTGATAAGAAATAGACCTTCATGCTGAACATGTTTGTATACTTCTTACTGCTAATACATGCCATCTTTTGACATGACTGAGGTTACTGTATTAGGTTTTTGTCTCACGTTCAAATGGTGAAAAATATTCAAGTGTACTATATCCAGGAAAGCCAGATGTTTTGAAGTAAGAATTTGCCATTTTGCATTTTGATCTTGCAATTTATATTTCTTTGCAACTGCATTGATTTAATGAGTTGGATCTTTTATGAATGTGTTTTGAACTTCATTTGAAGAGAAAAATAAGGAATGGGACTAATTTAGTAAGTTTTATGTGCCTACGCAGAGAAAATACAGTTTCAGGAATTGGATTGTGGGACTGGAATCTGAATGGACAGAGTTCTACATATCATGCGTTGTATCCAAGGGCTTGGACAGTATACAAGGGTAAGCTATAAAACATTGCATACTTCCAAGTTCGTCATGTTATTTTCATGAATAATAATGAGTGTGACATTAATCAATTTATACATTCAAATACAGAACCAGACCCATCGTTACAAATAGTTTGTCGGCAGATTTCACCCGTCATTCCCCACAATTATAAGGAGAGCAGCTATCCTGTATCAGTTTTTACTTTCACGGTTAGCGATTATCTCCTTAAAATCTTCTTTTGCTTAGAATATTTCACATTCAGACATAATAATAAGCAGTTGATTTTGTTCCATTCAGCTGAATAATTTTGGCAAAACATCAGCAGATGTCACCTTGCTTTTCACGTGGGCTGTGAGTGATACTTTTTCTCTGATGCTAATGTTAGGAGCTGTCACTTTTCAACAGTTTATTCTTGTCCTAAGAATGCAAGCTGGTTTCAAAGAACTAGATGAATGCAAGGGAAGTGGTAAATGCTCATATCATTCGTTTTTTCTGTGTTCATTCAGAATTCTGTTGGAGGATTTTCTGAATCTACTGGTCGTCACACAAATTCGAAAATGATGTGAGAACATTGTCACTAGGCCCACCTCTTTTATGAAGATATGTCCACTTAATTCATTATTGTTTTTCATTGCTTGCCTATTGATTATTGTAACATGCAAACATATCATTCTGCTAGGGCGAATGACAGGGTGCGTGGTGTGCTACTTCATCACATGTAAGTTTAAATTGTTACCGTGTTTTTAAGTGAAGGAGGAGAAGGAAATCAAATCTGGAATTTGTCATACATTTAATTAATATGGTCTAAATATAGGACTGCAAATGGGCAGCCTCCAGTCACATTTGCAATTGCAGCAGAAGAAACTGAACATGTTCATGTCTCAGAATGCCCTGTCTTTGTTATATCTGGTGCTTATGATGGGATCTCGGCTAAGGATATGTGGCAAGAAATTAAAAAGGTGAAGGACATATTGTACAATGTACCATAAGAAAATCTTTGTTCAGTATTTTGGTTATTTCAGTACTCATTTAAACCTGCTATCTTCTCACAGACAAATTATTTTTCATCACTTTTGGTTACTAAATTGTTTTGTGAATTCTTTTTCCATGAGCAACTGTACTTATATCACTTCTATGGAATTTACTAACATGGAATCAAGGACCATGCCATTATCATTTCTTCTAGTTATAATGCTTGGTAACCTCGTGATGATAGTTATTTTAAGAAATCACTTTCATTAGCATGAAAATAAATTCATTTTAATCTTGATAATCTAGCAACTAATTTTTCACCTACAACTAATCACTCCCTCAAAAATTCTCTAGGCTCCGTGATAGTGTGATTTTCTTTAACAATTTTCATGCATTAATATATAGCAGAGAGGTCAGTAAGCATGTACGCTATGTTTTTTCCAGTAATATCTCCAAATGACTGAACTGGGGTACTTTTTATTCTTTTAGCGAGGGTCCTTTGATCACCTGAGTTTTCCCAAAACACCTGTACCTACAGAACCAGGATCATCCATTGGAGCAGCAATTGCAGCCACTGCAAAAATTCCACCAGATGCGCAACGCACTGTTACATTTTCATTGGCATGGGCCTGCCCTGAAGTGAAGTTTCCCAGCAAAACAACTTATTACAGGTTGGTTATAGAACAGTTGTTTGGAAGAGCTTGGTATGAAAAATTATGCACAACTGATGAAGCTTATTTAACAGGCGTTACACTAAATTCTATGGGACTAACAGAGATTCTGCGGCAGATATTGCCCATGATGCTATTCTAGGTACATTTATTTGCTGAACTACTTTTAATTGCTTTACTGATCTCCAGCTTTACGTGTATATATGTGTAGACCTACAAGTTTGAGGCAGTAAGATGGATAGGGTTTTTCTGGACGTATGATTTATTGATGTAATCCCCAATTAACATGCAGGAAGACCTTATTTGTATGTGTTGTTCATTGATAAGTTTCTTCAACTTTTTTAATGAATTGGTGGCACAGGGCATAGCCAATGGGAGGCTCAGATAGAAGCATGGCAAAGACCAATTCTTGAGGACAAGAGGTTTCCTGAATGGTAAGCTTGGATACATTATTCAGCATCTGCATCTATAGGCAAGCTCATGAAGTTTTCAAAGAATTTCATGCAGGTATCCAATCACCCTTTTTAACGAGCTGTACTTTCTAAATTCTGGGGGGACAATTTGGACAGGTATTTAAATTTCATGAAATGCTTCATTCATTCTGCCAGCTAAGTTATGTTGCCTTTTATATCATGTGTGAGCATTACATGTATAATTCTTATCGTTGTCATTGGTCTTTATCATTTCATCTCTTCTGCAGATGGTTCACCTCCAGCACATAGCCTGGCTAGCTTGGGATATAGAAAATTTTCCCTGGATCGAAATAGATCAAATTCATGGAAAGATAATCATACATCAAATCAAAATGATACTGCTATTAAAATTCTTGAAAGGTTTAGTTCAGTAGCTGAGCAAATTCACACTTCTCCTACATCAAATTCTGCATCAGGAGTAAATCTGCTCCAAGATGGAGAAGAAAACATTGGTCAATTCCTTTATCTCGAAGGCATTGAATATCAGATGTGGAATACCTATGATGTTCACTTCTACTCATCTTTTGCACTAATTATGCTTTTTCCTAAACTTGAACTCAGCATCCAAAGAGACTTTGCTGCAGCGGTAATGATGCATGATCCTGTAAAGATGAAACTTATAGAAAATGGCCAGTGGGTTCCAAGAAAGGTTCTTGGTGCTGTTCCTCATGATCTTGGAATCAACGACCCTTGGTTTGAAGTAAATGGCTATAATCTTTATAACACAGATAGGTGGAAAGACTTGAATCCAAAATTTGTTCTCCAGATTTATAGGGATGTGGTTGCCACTGGCGATAAGAAGTTTGCGCAGGCTGTTTGGCCATCTGTTTATGTTGCAATGGCTTATATGGACCAATTTGACAAGGATGGTGATGGAATGGTTGAGAATGACAGCTTCCCTGATCAAACTTATGACACGTGGTCTGTGTCTGGTGTAAGTGCATATAGTGGTGGACTGTGGCTAGCAGCACTACTGGCTGCATCAGCCTTGGCACGTGAAATTGGTGACAAGGGTGCTGAAGATTATTTCTGGTTTAAGTTTCAGAAAGCAAAAACTGCATATGAGAAATTATGGAATGGCTCTTACTTCAATTATGATAGTAGCGGTGGATCTTCAAGTTCATCCATACAAGCTGATCAATTAGCTGGACAATGGTCTGATTTTTGTCTTTTGGATATTATACCCTCTTGCTTGAGCATCTTTTGCTACAATAGCACTTCTAAACCACTACCTCTGATCCTTAATATAAGATCTCGATTGTAGTTTAAACACTACAACCAAGATTTCATTTTAAAGACCGGAGGTAGTACTTTTATGCTTCCCACGGTTGATTCTACCATATTAACTCTCCTATGGTCAATTTGAATTTAATTTTTTGGGCGACCAATTTGAATTTAAGTCAGAATCCAAGATATGTGACCAAATTGTGTTTGTGTCTCCTCATGATTTAAAGTCTAAAATTGTGTAACATAAAAAAAGACGTTTAAAAATAGGATCATTATGAGATGTTGAGGATTTGGCTGTAGATAAAAGTTTGGTAGCAGGGAATAATTCACTTGGTAGATTTTATATAGTTCCATACAAATATGTTATGTCGAAAGTCTATTTGTTTCAATCTGAAGACATTCAGCAGAAGAAACTGAAAGCATCTAACCAATGTTGATATAACATTATCTAAATGATTTCAGCTTTTGAATTCTGGCTTATCTTCAGGTGTTGCGTATGTGGTTAAATTCCTTGGCAGTATTTAAGGTGAAGTCATAACTTATTCTTTGCCCTTTTGCAGGTATGCTAGAGCATGTGGTCTTCCATCAATTGTTGACTCAAACAAAGCTAGAAGTGCACTTCAAATGGTTTATAATTACAATGTTATGAAAGTAAAGGATGGGAACCGGGGTGCTGTAAATGGGATGTTGCCTGATGGAAAAGTTGACATGTCAACGCTGCAATCCAGAGAAATATGGTCTGGGGTCACATATGCTGTAGCTGCAACAATGATCCAGGAAGATATGATTGATATGGCTTTCCAAACTGCAAGCGGAGTATATAAAGCTGCATGGTCTGACGATGGGCTTGGGTAAGCATATTTTTCTTTCATCCTAAAGGCATTTTTCTTCTTTCTGTATGTGAGGGAGTGTAATTTTGAACCAGAGACCTTTTTCTAACTATCTGTATCTAATTATTATAACTAGTACAAATTATGTTCTGCTGAAGTGCTTGAACTACAGAGCTAAGTTGTGAAATTTGGTTCGCTTGAGTAGTTGTGACTTGTGAGTTTCCTTCCATTTATTTCATTTTTCAAACAAATTTTTCCTTGCATCTGTTGCCAAATTTAGGCTTTTGCTCTTCTTACCTTCACTTCATAAATCCCCCTCCCCTGAAGCTGATAGCCATCTGCACCCCCCCCCCCCCAAAAAAAAAAAAAAAAGAATAATCTTGCGACCTATCCTAAGACATTATTTTCTGGCTTCACCTATCGGAAGACTTGATCATTAGAGGTATAATGTTCACTTAAGTTCTCTCAGTTTCCCTGAAAAACATGCTCTTTTAAATTTTAAGAATCTTAAATTTGTTTGTGTTTACAATGTTAATTGCCAGTACTGTCAATTATAGGATGTGCAGCATCTTGATCCTGAAACTTTGTTAATTTGAAAAAACCATGAACATAAACTACTATGATGACTGATCAAATCTTTTGTGGTCTAGGAAGTCCTAGGCTTTACATCAAACTACTACTTCAAAATGAAGCCTAGGCACTATTTCTTTTACCACTTGGTTGTATGTTGGATTCTGACCTTGCCTCAGCATGAACAGTGTATATGACAATCTCAATGACTTGTTGGCTTAATATTTGGGCCTGAAATAAATCCTCTTTAGATTTAGTGCTGGAGTTTGGCTTCATCATTTTATTACCTGAGTAAATTATTGTTGACCCCTAGTGATTTGGCAAATAATTCAAGTGTCCCCGTTAGGGTTTAAAGTGCATAATTTAAACCATTGTGATTTGTTATGTTGCTACTTCTATTTCTATCAATTTTAACAAAATTAAAGCACAAGTCCATTTCTACATCTAGTGTTCAAATGTTACTGTCAGGGTTAATTAGATTGTTTCAATTTCTATATGTCAACTTAATCATCATTGAATATATTTAAATGATTAAGAAAATTATAAGTATGATATAATTCTGATGATTCCATTCTGTTGATTTAATATTGACTTATTTTTTCTATTACAATTAAACCGAAACATATCACTTGGTGGTTAAATGGGAATGGAACAATCTATAGAGGTGTTGAATGACACACTTTGAACTACTGAGACAATGCTAGCTTTCGATCAAACTACCTGGGATTCAACTGTTATTTACCCTTATTACTATGAAGATAAGCTGTTTCATGTAGTTTTTTCATATCTCATTCATTGGGGTCCTTTTGGTCTGTCATAGCAATTTTCAAACATATCACTTGGTGGTTAAATGGTAATGGAACTAACTATAGAGGTGTTGGATGACACACTTTCAACTACAGAGAAAAGGCTAACTCTGGGTCAAACTTCATGAGATTCAACTGTCATTTACCCTTATTACTATGAAGAATGTTCTGTTTCTTGTAAACTTTTCATACCGTGAGGTACTTATGTTTGATCAATTATAGCTAGTCTTTTCAAACATCACTAGGAAGTTAGATTGTAAAGGAATAAACTATAGGATGTTGAATGACGTACTATAAACTACGGAGAATCAGCTAATTTGAGGTCAAACTACTGGGTATTCAACTGTCATTTACCCTTATTACATTGAATATAGGTTTTACTTTATATACTTTTTCCATATCTTGTTGAGGTCCTCCTGTTTGATCAACAACAATACGCCTTATTCCACTAAATGGGGTCGGCAACATGAATTGCATGGCAGCATGGCACTATTATGCTCTATCAACAATGGAATATTTAAATAAATTGTTATCTAAGAGGCCTGCTCAATGAGTGTCCTCTTTAGTCTTCCATTACCTTTTTCCCGGCGACTCCATGTTATTTGATCGTCTATAGCTATGCTTTTCAAACTAGTCACTTGGTGGTTAAATGGTTAATTGGTAATGCAATAAACTGCAGGGATGTCGAATGGCAGACTTAAAACTGCTGAGAGATAACGTCATATTGGGCCAAACCACATGGAACTCATCTGCTAATTACGCTAATTAATATTTCTTCTGTTTCATCTACTAGTTTTTTCATATCTCATTAGTTCCTTCTGTTTGATCAATTGTAGCTATTCTTTTCAAACTCCTGAGGCCTGGACCACCAAAGATGAATACAGATCTCTGTGTTACATGCGCCCTTTAGCCATATGGGCAATGCAATGGGCCTTGTCAAGAACAAAGCAAACGCACTCTGAAAGTAAATCTGATGAGAAGGAAGATGCTTTGTTTAAATACCATGATGATGGATTCACAAGAGTTGCTCGCCTTTTAAAGGTGGAAGAGGAGGCATCACCCAGGAGTCTGTTTCAGGTTATATTTGATTACACTTGCAAGAGGATGCTATAAGCATTGTGTATGATCCTGTCTCGTCTTGGTGGGAAAATGAACTTCATTTTGAGTAAAGTCTGACTTTCTAATTAATTTGGATGGTTCGGATATGTTAGAAAATCATCTGATTTATTTTTTATGGAAGAATAATTCTTCAACTATCCAAATTAATTGGGCGGCCAAAGTTGACTCAGCATGAGCCATATTCCCTGTCAGCAAGTAGAAAAATTCGTATCTACCTATTATTTTTCATATCATTACATCCTTATTGGGCCCTTTGATCGGAGTTATCCCTTTTGTCTGATAGCCTATGCCACCTTGTACATTGTTGGGATAGGAATGCAATTATAGGAATAATTGGTTTAGGTGTAAAAGCTGATGGCTTTTTTCTTTCTTTGGGTTTGGTTTATACGCATAAATTTTAGTTGTTGATGATATAAACTGAGAATAATTGGTTTAGGTGTAAAAGCAGATTCCTTTTTTCTTTCTTTGAGTTTTGTTTATACGCATAAATTTTAGTTGTTGATGATATAAACTGAGAAAAATTGGTTTAGGTGTACATTGTTGGGATAGTAATGCAATTTATATATGCTGCACAAAGGAACCCAACAAAGCAAAAAGTTTTTTTTTTTTTTTAAAAAAAAAAACTTCAGAAGAGGAGAAAATGAAGAGAATGTATCCTCTGAAATTGAAGTTGGTGAAGTTGAATGCATGCATGGGCATAGAAGGTTAAAGATTTGAACGTTAAAAATGTTGGTGTTAATAATAGGCACAAGTTTACATTTAATCCTGTAATCTTACTTCAAGATTTTATTAAGTTTCTTATTAATATTTTGACTTTGACACCATAGTAACAATATTTTGACTTTGACACCATAGTAACAATTTTCCCTACCCTGACCCCTTAATTGGATGGAGAAAGTGTTAATATAGGATTTTGGAAGCCAACTCATTGTATATCATACATTTGAAATGTCTTTAAAATCTAAAATGGATTATTACAGCCTTGTGAAAAAAGGGTTAATATTATCATTGGTCTTTACACAATTTGATCGGATTTTAATCCTAGTCCATGTAATTTCAAATTGTTGGCTTTAGTTCCTATAGTTTCATAAAGATTTAGATTTGTTCTGAGTCTAACAGTTGAAGTCTGTACTTTTACATAAGTTTTGATTTTTATCTCTATAATTAAATTCAGATCAAATCTTTATAATACTGTAGAGACTAAAACCAATGATTTAAAACTACATAGACTAAAATTAAAATTTAATCAAATTGTGAAAACCTACAATGATATTAACACAAAAGAACCTGGACCCATTATACACTGATAAAACAATTTGCCATCGAGCGTATTCTCAATGAAAGTGGAAATTTCACTGCAACTGATGAGAATACATGACGAGCAGCTATACAAACCTATGAACTCAACATTACAGTATGTTTCTAAAAAGATTAAAACTTTTTGAAGTGTGAGAAACAATTGTGAAAGTTTCTGAGCAAAGAGGTGACAATTCCGTACATCCTAGAGTTTCTGACAGGTAATGGAAATCCCAATTTTCCTCTACACCGATCCTTAAATTATATATTAGTTTATTAGTCAAACTAATTAATTTGGAGAAAAAAATAAAAATAAAAACACTCTAAAATAATTTAATTAGCTTCCTTAATTTCTTTAAAAAAAACTAACTTTATCTTATATTTAGGATCGGAAGGAATGAATATTTCCTTGAAGATGTCAGGAGGAAGAAGATGTTAAAACAAGTTCCACTTCCAATCACCATGGTTATCAATAAATTCAGGCAAGACCTTCTGCTGAACTTGGTCTGATATTTCTGCTTAAGAAACATGTTTCAGAGGGCCATGTTCACCTATCCAAAAATCTGGCCAAAATCTAACAGAGCTGCTCAGGTTCCACTTGATATAATTTGTGGCCTCTTCCCATATCTTAGCCATGTATACATTGCCAAAAATATCAAGACCTTCATCCATATTAGTGATGTCGTATTTCCCTTTCAAAACTCTCCGGCTTTGAATCCATATGGAAAATAAGCTTCATAAGAAAAGCTTTACGTTGTGATTCCATTCTCAATATCCAGCATCCGCCATTTTTGATAGGCTTACACAATTCACTCCATTTGACAAGACTAGTTCCTCTCTGATTATCTGAATAACCCCAAATGAATTTTCTTACTTGCTTCTCAATTTGCTTGCAACATGTAATGGGCAATAGGGTGCTTTGCATTGGGTAGAAAGGCACTGATGACAATACTGACTTTGCTAAAGTAATTCGCCCTGCAAGAGAAAGCCACCTGCTACCTTTGATTGCAACCTCTCCAAGATATATTTATATGTAGACATGGAGACCCTTCCATTAATTAGTGGGACCCCTAAATACTTCCCCAGAGAATTGGATTGGCTATATCCCAATTTTTGGTAGATTGCTCGTCGTTTGGAAGACTCAACGTTTTTGGAGAAATATACCTTAGTCTTCGAGTGACTAATCTTGTGGCCAGAAGAGTTACAAAAATCATGAAGTACCTTCTGAATCAAAGCAACCTGAGCATCGTTGGTGCTACCAAGAATGATTTGATCGTTGGCGAAAAGAAGATGAGAAAGAGGGACTCCCTTAAGACCATCTGAATACATTGCTAATCTCCTTTGTTAATGGCTGCAGAAATAGTTTGAGAGTCTCTCCATACATAGAACAAAAATGTAGGGTGAAAGGGGATCACCTTGTCTGATTCCTCTCTTTAACACAAAAGATGTTGATGGTGTTCTGTTCCGCAAAACTTGCATTTTTGGAGTCGTGATACATTGCATAATGAGCTGCACCGTTTCATGTGGCAAACCAATATCAAAAGCCTTTTTTAAATCAACCTTGATAGCCATTCACCCACCTTTTCCTTTCTATTTTTCTCATAGAGCGGATTACTTCTTGTGCAACAATTATATTGTCAACAATACTTCTTCCTTGAATGAAACTCGATTGATAAGGGGCCAATTAGCTCTGGGAGAAGCATTTTGAGATGGTTTGCATGACTTTAGTAACTATATCTTGTAGATTACCGAGCATAGGCTTATTGGTCAAAATTGGCTCATCAGGGTCGTTTTGGTTCCTTGGAGATCAATCCAATTAGTGTGTGATATAAGGATGGGTCTAAAGGAGTGCCTGACCAAAGCCCCTGAAACAAAGAGAGAATACTAGACAAAATGCCATTGAGGATAATTGGAACCAGAAATTGGAGGAAATGCTTTTTTGGTGACATATGCCATATGGTCCTCCAATTCTAATATAACATAGTTGACTTTTTTGGATATCACATGTTGTGTATCCTTAAATTATATATTAGTTTATAAGTGGGTAAAATAATTTGGAAGAAAACTGACAAATATAAATACTTTAAAATAATTTAATTAACTTTCTTAATCTCTTTAAAAAAATCAATGATCTTATATTTAGGACTAGAGGGAGTATTATCATCTAGAGAATAAAGGTCAGTGAAGTATTGGCAGGTCATACCTGATAGTTGCCCCTCATCAGTAATCCATTCATTATTTGTTGATTTCAATTGAGTTATGCGATTACGATTCCTCCTCTTCAAAAAGCTTTGGTGTGATCGAAACAAGTGTTACGATCCCCCAAACAAAGCCATATCGAAGGATGACTTCTGAATCCAGAGGCAATCTTCTTGAAAACAAACTTCCTCATACTCAGATTGAAGTGATTGGTCAAGCTTGTGTGAAGAATCTTCGACGAGTTTCAGAATTCCTTTTATAAACTTAAATCGTTGCAATGACTTTCGATTGGTCAGCCATTATAAATCGTTTCTCTATCAACTTAAATCTTAGACATTGGCGGTTTGGTGAGATCAAGGAGAACGACAATCCTGAGTCAGTATTATAGTCGATTCTTATGACTTCACCAAACACGCTGCCTATAGAGCGAATAATGCTCTCATGATAGTATGTTGCTGGTAGACGAGGCAACCTTATCCACGCAACAACTTGATTAATCTTATGAGCTTGTAGCTTAAAAGAAGGAGACCAAGGTTGGACTGTGAGAGCCATGGGCCATTAACGAGAGCATGTTGAAGATCTACATCTTCCCTGAACCTAACTAGAAAACAGTCATTCATCGAAATCTGTTAACTTAAAGACGCCGGAGGGTTTCCAGATATTCTGCAATTTTGTTTTCAGTTGACGATAGCTTATGGTGCGACCCAGTAACTTTACTATGACTGCAAATTCCATTCTTTTATTCAGAGTATCAGGAACTTGATCTGCAAATTAAAGTTTCCCTATACAAGAATAATTGAATGAGTATCTGTACAAACTATGAAAATAAGTCGATTGTGACAAGCTTGTTTAACCCCAAAAACAAATACTCGTTTGATCACATTGGAACCAAGGCTGCAGAGTTGAAAGTGGAAGTGGAATCGATGTTTTGGGGTGTTTGGTAGGTTCTGTAAGAGTTGATGGAACAGGGTTCCATGTCTCACCCCATGGAACCTTATTCCTTGAAACCATTGGAACTCTCTGTCCCGCCTTGCCTTTTCACCTTCCCTCTTCCATTCTAAACCTTCACTAGCAAAGATAACCATTATCCTCCACCAGCGACGGCAGCGACTCTCCTCCACTACGACGGCAGTGACCGTCCTCCTCCTCAGATCTGATATATGATGGCTACCTCATCTCCAATCCAAAGTTTGAATCTGATTAAATATTGCTTGTGGATAGAATAAACAATGACTTGACATTCAAGTATGTATTGGGGTGTGTAGAGATGGTTTGTCTGGTATATTCATATAAGATTCAACATGGTTGCTGATAATGTCACTTTTTTTTTTTTTTGGCAACATTGCTGATAATGTCACTTACTTATATAATGTCACCAAGTACTCCTCTCGTCTCATACGCAACTTTCTCTTTGTTTTTTTTTTTGCTCGGAGAACTTTCTCATTGTTAGGGCTGGTCCAAACAACTTTTTTATCTGTGTCTCAAAAGTTAAACGGTTTTTTTTTTTAAATTCTTATTATATATATATATATATATATATATATATATATAAATCAATCATTAATTCTTTTTTCATTTACTCATTTACTACAAATTCTTTCTCATATTTTCTATTCATTCTCTCTAATATTTTTACTCATTCTCTCTTCTATACTCTTTTCATAAATAAGAGCATATTTCAAAAAGATATTACATTTTTTTTACATATTTATTGTTTTTAACTAATTTTAAATGTTAGTTAATTTTGTGCAATCGAAGTAGTTACTGCATAAAAAAAGGATCGGAGGGAGTAGAATTTTTGTAAGAGAAATATATACCACTACGTCCAATCCTAAATATAAGACTTAGTTTATAGAATAAATTGTACTATAAACTAGGTATTACATTTAAGATGGGAGGAGTACTTCATTATTGAAGCTTCTTAATTTTCGATTGGCCATTTTTATAAACAACAACTACCTAAGTTACATAGGACGATAGGACGAACTGATAGTTAAAATTAGTTAAAAATAATAAATGTATTCAATGTGTATTTTTTTTTTCAAATATACCATTATTTATTAAAAGAGTACAAGATAGAGAAAGAATAAAAAAAAATATGAGAAATAATGTGTAATAAATGATTAAATGATGTGTAAGAAATGAAAGTTAAGATATTTAATACGGCATCTGTTCTTTTTTATAAGAAACATTTAACTGAATCTTATGGTTCAAGTGTCGATTCAAAATAATAAACGTGTCAAAATTGTAACTATGTTTTTTTAACTAAAATACCCTTACTTATAATAACATAAAGAATAAGAGGGAGACTAAGGAAATTATTATAATAAGGAGGACTATAAAAGAGAGAGAATAAAAAATATATGGTAGAAGTAATAGGTTTTTGGGGGTTGGGAAAATTATATTGACATTAAATATGGGTAATTAAATAAGGGGAATATGTTTTCAATTGATTGAACTTTACAAATTTGTCCTCTTTTTTTTTGGTAAAAATTGGGGTTTAATTGCCCATTACTTCACTAAAAAAAAAAAAAACCAGGATTTAGTCGTGGGTACACAACTCCCATAGTATCCCTAAAAATTTGTCCTCTTTAATAATGAGTATTGAAAACAAGATACTATTAGTATATTTTAAATCAGAAAACAGTTATTAGTTTAAAGGACTCTCAAAGTAGACTTATATTTAAAGCTATTTTTTTTTTTGACAAACTAGGCTTATAATTAGAGGTGGTAATATGGGTTAGTTCGCCACGAGTTGACAACCTATTGGGTCATATTAAAAAGACCCACATCAAAATGAGTTAGCATTTAAGCAAACCTAACTCGTATCCATGAGTTGACGGGTTATAGCCTGCTCAACCCATTTTCTTTTCCATTTTTAAAAATTTATTTTTTTCATACTATAATTTTCACTTTTTTTTTAAAAAAAATAACATAATGAATTTTTTTTTCCTACGAACCTAAACCATAAAAATGAAAAATACAGTACATTAGTCAGGTTCAGTAACATTAGTTTAAGCCTCACAATTTGCACAATTCGTATCCTTATCAAACATCTTATTTCTGCAAATAGAAAAGTAATTGTATCTCAAATTATTCACAATCACAAAAACTATTTTGTATTAAAAAAGACAATAGTATTACTCAATAAAAAAAGAGCGTCATGCACATATTTCACAAAATTTTAATATTTTCCCGTTCCAATTACAAGCTGAAGCCAAATTTAATCTACCATAATAACAACAACCCACCCCACATAAGTGTTTTTTTTCCCCATCTCCCAAGCTAAAAGTAGACCTTTGTAAATGGCCCACCCTTCTGCGGCAAGGACTCCACAACATCCAAGGCTATGGCAAAAACCAGCAACCCACAAACCTTCATGACTCCGGACAACGCCACCACAGCCAGAACCATTTTATATTCTTGCAATTGTGTGTAATGTTTAGAAAATATAATAGTCTTTGAGCAAATAATAATTAAAAAATAATAATAATAATAGTCCCTTTGATATAATAAGCTAAAGGCTTTATGGGTTAGTTGTACTAAAATTCTAATATAAGTGGGAGTTGGTAAAATCCATATCGCTTATATGGATTTTTACCTTTTAGTTTTTATTTTTTTATTTTGTTATTGCACCCGGTTCACCAGAGCTTCGCCCTGCCTAGTCCGGATCGATGTTCTATCGGGCGCATACGCGGGGATCTTTTAGTTTTTATGTTTTTACATAATTTTATAAGAAAAAGAAATAACAAAAAAGAAAGAAAGGGGCTAACCCGCCAATTCTGGTGGGCTAACCCGTCATGGATTCAGGTTAGGCGGGTTCAGACCAAAAAGACCTATATCAAAACGATCCCAATTTTTCCAAAATCCAACCTACCACAATTTTCGGGTACGGTGGATTCGGCCCACAGATTGAACCTATATTACTGCTCCAGTTATGATAAACACTAAAGTAGTAACTTAAAGGACTAACATTTGAAAAAAAATAAATAATAAAAAAGAGGCCTCAACCTTTATATATTAATAATAATAAAAAAGGATCAATTGTTGTACAATCATTTATAAACAGAGGAGTTTTTCCAACAAACATTCAAAATAGAGGCGTGTGATAAACCCTCTTTAGCCAAGGACTCGGCTTCAGAGCTCTCCCTACTTGTCCGTACGGATGAGATCTGGGCCGTCCAGATTTCGTCTGGACGGTCCAGATCTGATTTTTTTAACTTTTGTATTTTTTATCAAAAATAATTTTAATGAGTAGGAAATCTAAAATAAAGATAATTTCTCAACTAACATTTTTTAAAAAAATGATTTTTTTATGTAGAAAAAAAATAAAAACGAAAGTTAAAAAAATCAGATCCGGACCGTCCAGACGAAATCTGGACGGCCCAGATCTCGTCCGTACGAACGAGCAGGGCTCTGAAGCTGGGTCCCTTAGCCAATGCATCAGCTAGAGTACGCCTAATACGAGCTTCACCTCCCACTCCCTGAGCAACGTACTTCTAAATAACCCACATCGAAGTGGGCCAAGTCTGGCGGGCTTGGCTTTCCTTTCCCGCCAAATTTGACCTCCCAAGCCCTAGTCCCAACTCTCAAGTATAAATGTCACTCGTCAGTCGTCACTTTCCCTCGGCAGAACAGAGTCCAGAAACACCACTTCCCTCTCTCGGCTACACGTTCGGCAATCTTTCACTGCTGAAAAGCTACTTTTGGTTTGAATCAACGATTTTTGCTTTTTCCTCAAATTTTTTCTGTGACATTGTTGTTGGGCATTGATTCATTGAATGTGATTTTGTTGGATTCCGAGGACTTTAAAAAAAAAAAACCTATGAAAGGTTTGACATATATGCATGTGTTTCTTAGAGATTGAATGTGATTTGTTTCCTTTCAGGATAATAATAGCACACCACGCACACTCGCATATTTCCCTTTCCACTTATTGATTTAATTGTTTAGAAGGTTGAAATGGTTATGTTCGTTTGGGTATTAAGAACTCTCCTTAACACGTATGTTCACAATTTTTCTGTAATAACTCTTAATAACTTTTCAACACCTAATGATCTTTGTTTCTTCTCAAAATAACTACATTATATTAAAGTGGGATATACAGTTTCTGTGTGTTTGAGAGTCATGAATTATATGCTCTTGTTGTGTGTATAATCATATACTCCTTCGCTCCTAAATACATAATTTGCACTACAAACTATAAACTATGTTCTATATTTAGGATTAAAGGTAGTATTAATTATAGGTGGGTTGCAGTATAAATTATGCTATTTATTTTCTAAGCTTGTAGTGATGGTATATTGTTTTCCTCACTTGCGGTATGACATTTGTCTTCCTGGCACTATGAATGCTCATGTGGATGTAGGTAATGGGGACGATGGAATACAAATTGTGAAATAACAATCTGTTCATCCTTGTTGTAGTGAATTGTGAACAAACAATTTGTTCGTCCTCCAACATATCGCAATATTGGTGTCATGGTGGGCCAAGCAAGCAATCTTAGACAAGATGATCATAACCATGCTCAAGAGATGGCTGCTATGGCTATCATTGAACATGATCTCCCTTGTTCCTTTTTTGAGTTCGAGGGGTGGAGGCAAGTACAACAGTATGTGAATCCTGATTCTGGGCCCATTACTACAAAAGCCGTTATGTCATTTATTGGGAAGTTTTATGTTAGTCAAAAAGAAAATTTGAAGCAAATCATGTCAAAGAGTCCCAGCAGAATATGTTTAACTTTTGATCATTGGACTGCAATAGATACTGAACAATATGTTTGCTTGACAGCTCATTTTGTTGATGAAAATTGGAAACTTAATAGCAAAATACTTTCTTTCCATAAGATGGTGCCTCCATATTCTGAGTTTGAGTTGGCAAAAAGAGTACATAAATGCTTGAAAGCCTGGGGGATTGATAAGAAACTGTTTTCTATTACCTTGGATAGTGCTTCGATGAATGACAATATGAAAGATGCATTGAAAGAGAGGTTAATTTTGCATAATAGCTTGATATGCAATGGTGACCTTTTTCATATTAGGTGTTGTGCTGATATCTTGAACACTATAGTTCAGGAAAGCTTGGAATTAATAAGTACTGCTTTGCAAAAGATTAGGGAGAGCATTAGATATGTGAAAAAGTCAAAGGTGAGGAAGATTGATTTTAAGCATTGTGTTGAGCAAGTTGGGGGCATTGACACCTCAATGGACTTGCGGTTAGATGATTACACTGGATGGAGATCTACTTATGCAATGATGGAAATTGGGATTAGATATCGCCATGCATTCTTTGGATTGGCGTTAAATGATAGTAATTACAAGTGCTGCCCATCAAATGAAGAGTGGAAAAGAGTAGTGGAAATTTGCAATTTATTGGAGCCATTTGAAGCGATTGCAAACTGGATGTCTCGGACGTCTCCTCCGACTTTAAACATGTATTTCATGAAAATGTCAAAAATTGAGTTGCTGTTGGAAGAAAATGTGATGAATGTTGATCCTATGATTCAAGATATGGCTCGTAGGATGAAAGAAAAGTTTGGGAAATATTGGGGTGATTACAGTGTGATCTTTGCACTTGGAACTATTTTTGATCCTCGATTGAAGTTTGAACTGACAAAGTATTGTTATTCATTACTTGACCCTGAAACTTGTCATGAGAAGGTTGAAACTATCAAGAACAAGTTTTATTTTGTTTATAGTCAGTATAAAGATTTCGGTTCATCATCTTCATGTCATGATATTGAATTTAAATCAAGTTTAGGTGTGTCCATGTCCATGCTGACAGTACTAAATCAACCTACTGTTAGTGCAAGGAATGAAGAAAGTTTCACTGAAGTTTCTGGTGTAAGTTTGATATTGTTTGATAATTAAATTTGATTTATGTCTTCTTTTGGGTGAATTTGAATTAAATTAGACTTTTAATGCTATTTTAATTGGTAGTTTATTAATATTTTCCATCTTGCAGGACAATAATGATTTTAAGGGTAGAGATGGTGCTTCAGTGGGAAAGTCTGAATTAGATTATTATTTGGAAGAAGCAATACTTGATCCTCACTCATTTCAAGAATTAGATGTCTTGGACTATTGGAAGACTAACAGGATTCGGTTCCCCCATCTCTCAAGGATGGCATGTGATATCCTTAGCATTCGATTCACTACAGTGGCTAATGAATCCGTTTTTAGCATTGGTTCACGTTTTCTTGAAAAGTATAGAAGTACTTTTCTTTCACCTAAAGACCAAGTATTAATCTGTCTCCGTAACTGGCTGTATGGTTTTAAACATAATGGTAATATACTTGCATCTTGTCGTTTATCTTATATATGTTTATGCTTTTGATTAAAGCAATTAAACAAAGCTGGTAATGATATGTCTCCGTTTTTTCCCCCTAATTGCAGAGGAGGAAATTGATGATGATATAAACATCATCAGTGATGATGAAGAAGATTGGATGATGCATTTACCAAATCAAGGTGATTAGATGATGATACCTAAGAGCAAATATTTGCTTTATAAAATGTTCATGGAGAATTTGATTCCATGATTTTGCTGGTTTCTGGAAACAAGGTAAATTTTGCAGAAGCTGTATAAAGATGTTGAAGTGATGATGTGCGTGCATGGCTTGCTTTTAAAACATTTATGTAAATGTAAAACGTGTAAATGTATCATTTTCATATTGTTGGGAGGGAGAAATGAACTTGTACTTGAAAGCTTTTGGATTAATTTTTGGGAAAACCTTTCTTGAGGTGCCTATAGGTGGGACTTTCTTGGAGGTTTAAGATAATCTGAAAAACAATATGGGATCATAGAAAGAAATATGGCACAAGTTTCATGGCAATGTTGTTTGATTCATTTTCACAACAATGCTGCCATGGAATTGGATGATATTGGATGATAAAGGTTTTCATCATGGAATGGTAGAGTTATACGTAATATATGGTATTACTTCTGATCCAAAATATAAGATTTACTTCGTAGTTTTGCACTATGAACGAGATCTTATATTAAGAAGAAAATGATTTATATAATAAAAAGGGTTTATTATTTATTATGTCACTTAACATAAGATTATGTTAAGTCACTCTAAAACTACGTCGTTTTGGGAGTTAAAGGAATTAATAGAGGGTGTTTTTGTATTTTTATTTTTGTATTTATTATATGAATTTTACCAAAAGATTCTTTATTAATTTCTCTAACCTCAAAATTACGTCGTTTTAAGAGTTCATTAATTCCTCTAACTCCAAAACGACGTAGTTTTGGGGTAATTTGACACAACCTTATGTCGAGTGACAAAACAAACCCACAATTTAGCTGGTGTTTTTATGGCTAAGAACAATAAATGTGGTAGTCGAATCAAGCTTATTGATATTAACTCTCTAGCCATAAGAGAGCGCGTTAAAAATAAAACAATGGTTATTGAATACATGAGCACTGAATTGATCATTGTTGATCCTTTAACTAAAGGCATGCCTACATTGAAATTTCAGGATTATGTAGAAAGAATGGGACTTGGTTCGTTTATGTGATTTTCGTTGTAAGAAGGATGTTATTTATGAAACTTTATTTGTGATGTTTTCTCATTTCAGTTTTGTGTACACATTCATTTGTTTATTTAATTTGAGAAATGTCATTAAGTATGGACCTAGAATAAACATGGGGTTTATTCATTAAGTTACATGGGTTTGGGAGACATGATGCATTGTGATAAATGGAAGATAATACTCACTTTAAGAGGACCTATTGCTATAATCCACACATTTTGTTTTTCCTTGTGATATATGATGTAGTGTGTAGACCAAGTGGGAGAATATTAGAATTTTTGAATTAATATTTAGATATTTAAATTAATAACTAGATATATCTTATTTTAATTCTAAAATTCATTAAGTGATCCACGTTCAGATCCACTAACTCACTTTCCTCTCAAATAATCCATTATTTTAGCACAATCGACTACTACTTCTTTGATGGGAAGAAGTGGGATTAATTAGTCCGTACTTCTTCATATATGGTTTCCTAAGTTTGCTCTCATTGATATGACTACAAAAAACGTACAACTAAAGTTTACACCATTTAAAGAGTGGGAGTAAGGACTTAGAAGGACCATGGCTTCTTCTATTGAGATCGAATCAATGGCTAGAGATATTTCGGTTTCTAATTTTTCTTATTCCGTACTGATCTAATTGCTCATTTAGTTAATTAGCATGATTAGATCGCCTTAATTTCTAAGAGGTTCATGACTCTCCAGTATTCTTATCAAGTCCCTGTTAGCAGAAGGTTAAAACATTGCCATGGTTCAGAACAAAAGGAGACATGAATCTTTTTGTAACACCTTCATTTGCATAAATGGTCTCCGATTCAGCAATTTGTAAAGGAAAGAAGACATGTGGAACCCCTTCTTTTTTTTTTTAATATTTTTTTATTTTTATGACCGGTACATGCCAAAGGAAGAGAGAGAGAGAGAGAGAAGCCAGAGTGTATTATTCACGGTAATCTTTTGTGAAAAAGTGTGACCAAAGCATATATTCCATACAAGGTGCTACATCAACTACAAAATTTGTAGGATTTGAAGTTTGTTTTTGTCGTAGAAATAAATATTTTTCTATCACACTTATATTAAGTGAGTAGGTCTCACAAATATTTTCTCTCTCTCTCTCTCTCTCTTCTCATTACAATTGGACTCACTCACTTTTATGTGGGTGTGACCGGGGGGAAACTCCAGCAAAAGGAGAAACATTAAACAACAAATTTGTAATAGGGTAATTGACGATGATATCTATGCAAATATTGCCAGTAGCTTACTAGTGGAGAAATTGGATTTACTTACCATTGAGTACCCTGCGCCTTGCCACTGTTGAATAAATCCAAAAAAATTTTGGTGATTAAATAAGTCCTTATTATTATAAATATAACTGTATATCTGAGATAAGAGATGAAGAACAAGAAAATCGAGAAGAGGGAAAAAGGAGTGTAATTCTTATTCCAGTATATTCCAATGTGTCTCCAATACATAACATATGCCTTCTATTTATAGGCACAACTCTCAAATCTACAATTAATGTGATTCCATAATCATAGTGATTAATGGGTGAGAATAAGAAACTATGGGAGAATAGGAAATAATGGGAGATATGGACATCTACAAATATAATATTCATAACACTCTCCCTTGGATGTCCATTATGAATGTGCCTCATTAAAAACTTTAACTAGGAAAAACCCAGTGGGATAAAAACCTAGCTAAAGAAAAGAGTACATCATTCATAGATACATTTTTCAGTGCTGCCTCATTAAAAACCTTTCTAGGAAAACCCAGTGGGACAAAACCTAGATAAGGGAAAAAGAGTACAACATGTATCAACTCCCTCTCTTGATGACATCAATTTTACTCCCCCTGATAACAACATTCATATTGCTTCTTCTAATGCCAGCATTACTTCCAATATCTTTGTGTTGGCGAAAAACCATATCTTGCTAATAAGCATGATACATTAGTACTCAAATAGTACTATGATATGGTACTTCTGAACCAAACAGTTCTTCAACAATAAATTGCCTTTTTGAAGCTCTTCAGGAGTTCCAATGATATTGATATCATCAATATAAACAGTAATTGTAACAAATTCATTTCTATGTTCTTTCATAAAGATGCATGGGCATATTGCATTATTTTTTGTACCCTTCTTTTCACAGATATTCTTTGAAACAATTATACCACATGCGCCCTAATAGCTTCAGGCCAAGGGACTTATTTAACTTAATTGAGAATCGTTCTTAAGAATTTGAATTAGATGCCTCAAACATTTTGAGTCCTTTCAGAAACTTGTGCTTCTGGCATATTAATTCCTTTAAGGACATGTGTTTCTGGCACCGTGAATCCTTCAGGGACATGTGCTTTTGGCACCCTGAGTCCTTTAGGGACATGTGCTTTTGGCACCCTGAGTCCTTCAGGGACTTTGGTATAAATATCACTATCAAGTGTGCCATACAAATGGGCAGTTACAACATCCATTAGACGCAGATCAAGTCCTTCATTCACTACCAGGCTAATCAAATAACGAAAAGTAGTCACATCCACTACTGGTGAATACGTTTCTTCAAAATAAATGATAGATCTTTGTTTAAAGCCTTGGACTATGTGACATATCTTATATCTTGTGATTTCACCCTTTTCATGTCTTCTTGTACAAAAACCCATTTGTATCCAACTGGTTTTTCATTACTGGCTTTACATCATTAGTTGTATGGATTGCAGGTCCAAGTACTTTTCAGTTTGCCAATATGGCATCTTTCCATAGGGGCCAATTCTTTCACTGCTGGCTCACACTAATGGATTATGACTCATGATCCTCATCATCATTCATCATATGCTGTATTAAGCAAAGATGTCGTCAACGTTGACTTTATTTCGGTTCCATTGGATTCTATTGAGATCTCATAATTTTTCACATATTACAGGTACCTGGGTCTCTTCTGGGACTACAACATTCTCTTCTGGAAATATCTCTACTGGAGATAACAACTCTTCAGGAGATGGCTCTTCTGGAGCAACTAAAATCTTAATTATCCTCAACTCGATCATCTATATTCTTAGCTCCTTTTCTCTTTTGAGGATTTCTCTTTGGAACCGATGGACTTACCACGCTTCAAGCGTGCTTTTCAATTCATTTATAAAAGGTTGTCCTTCAAGGACATCATTTCTAATAAGAGTATTAGCAGCTAGGATATGTAACATTATCACTTTCTTTGGGTCAGTAAATGCTTCTGGCATTCGATTAGCCAAATTCTGCAAATGAGTCATCTTTTGAACTTCCAGTTCACATTATTTTGTACGAGGATAAAAATAAGCCAATGATAATTTGTTCCAACTAATCTCTTTACCCAACTGCTTATTTTCTCCCCCTCATGTTGGGAAAACAATGTCAAATCATAATTGATTAATCATGCAGTATAAGTCTCCTAAATCCATCTGTTACCATTAGAAACATAATTCTGTTTCATTTAGAGACAAACAAGAAGAAGGAGATCCTTACACAGCATTTATCCCAATTTTCTTTCTATATCCATCCATGCGCATAAGCATTACACATTCAAAAACTTTCCAGATGGAATTGTTTGGTTCCTGACCAAAAACCAATTTTACGGGGAGAATTTTGTTGGCTTATATAAATGCTGCAATAATTAAATATACCAACATAGAAATCTTTGTTCTCATAAGTATTGAATACTTGATTTCTGTATCGTATAATCTGGAAATAGCGCGCTTAATTTATTCAAACATTACTGCAAACTTCAGGTTGCATTCTTACAAACTTCTGGTTGTAAGCTAATAATCTCATGTAACCATCATATAGATGCATCTTTCAAATTTGTATGGTTTACATGCCATTTCAATGGGCCCATATAATAATGTTTGATATATTTCCAGAAATACTAGGATCCATTACTAATATGATCAATGGGAACAAACATCATATTATTCATAAACAATATGTTGGTTATACATGAAGAATCTTCTGGTTCTTCAATGTATATCAATACATAATCTTATTTACATTATATATATATGACTTGGATGATCAAACAAGTTAATGCCAACAACAAATTTATTTGGATCAGTAAACTTCTGGTTTACTGTAACGTATATATCTACCAATAATAAACATATTTGGATCAGTAAACTTCTGGTTTAGTGTAATATATATTTTTACCAATAATAAACATTTTAATTCACATCATAATCTGCATCCATTTTGAGAGATCTATTAAACTTTGTGTGAGAAGTATTTAATTTTTCAAAAATTAGCTCACACTTGTATTTTAACTCTCACTTATTTTCTAACAATCTCCCCTTCAAGTGTGAGTTATATAAACCAGAATATTTGTATTTCAAAATTATTTTCAAACTCTTTAAACCTTGAAAGGAAAATTTATGTCAATTCTTCAGGAATAAACATATAATATCACTTTACTAAATAATCTCATTATTCATGATTAATATACTTCAATTAACTCATATATGCATAAAATACATGCAGTCCACCACATATGAAGATACACATATAATTAATATATTCATGATCAAAATTCCATAAAATCACACAAATGGTAACACTAGCAGAAAATTCACATGACAACGAATTTATTAGATTTGATGACAAAATAACAACAAATTAAATATCATATTACCTTCTGGGCTTATTATTTCTTTCTCTTGGCTTCTAGACATTTCTCTGCAACTCATTGCCTCTTTCGTATCTCATTGGCTTCATTAGTAAATATTTAATTTGCTATATATGTAAACTTCCGGTTTACAACTACAATCTCTTGCATTGTTATTTGTAAACTTCTAGTTTACTGCAAACTTTTAATTTGCATTATTATTTGTAAGCTTCTGGTTTACAATAGTATAATACTCATTTTTATAGATATCTTTAAAACTCAATAAGTTTCTTTTATAAAGTAAAATATTTGTTACTTTAGGTAACAATATTAGCTCTTCCGGAGCCTTTAGTCATACTGCCATATATATAATCTGAACCAGTGACGGACCCAGGATTTTAGGTTTGTGGGTGCACAATTAGTGGTGGGATTTGGGGGGTTCGGCCCCCGAAAATGTTTTTTAAGGAAAGTTTTAAACACATTAAAAAACAAAAGAAAATAAACAATAAAAGAAAATAAAACTTTAACTTAACCAAGAAAAATAATAATCAAGAAGCAACTAACCTTTACATAAGAAGGATTACAAAACATTCTTCGATTCTTCATCTCTTGTATTCACATCACTTAACCATTTAATAACAACTGAAATAATATAATCTAAGTAGAATAGAAGATAGACATACATTTAGTAAGACAGTGCTAAAAAACTACATCCCATCAGGCTCAGTCCACATCAAGACAATAAAGATGAAAGGTATTCCTGCCAACAAAAGTCATGACTTTCATATAACAGAACGGTCAAGCCTCATATTAGGCTGAAGCATCAAATTAGCCACATCAAATTTACCAAAGCTCCTGTGAAAAACATTTAGGACTTGATATAAAGTTTGTTTTCCAATTTTACATGTTAAAATTGATTTCACTAGTCAAAAGAATAAAATCCTAATGATAACTGAAAACTAATGAACACTACTTTAAGTTGATTATAATTATATTGATTATGCACTCCAAGACTTAAGCTTTGGTAGAATGTTTGATCATGCATAAATTCAGAAAGATCCGTCTTGCACTGACTAGATAGTTTTAACTTCTTTTTCATTTTAACTACTTAATCCCCTAATGTAAAGCAGAAACTCTTGTTATATAATAACAACCAGACATGCAATTGAAATTCTCAAATTAACTTTACCACAGCAGTAACTGGTTCAGCGCTTAGTGTAAAGAATCTAATTTTTTTTAAAAAAAATCAGGGGTTTCAAAGAGAGATGAATATCCAATGATTGACTTCAAAATGGACCTTCCACAAGATGTTAGCCACTTCATTCTAACTAAAATATACTGTTTTATGAAGGAACCAGTATATAAATGGCACTTGGAAAAGAAAACCTCTAAAAAGGAAGAACCGTTAAGGGGTCGAAAAGCATGATGAACAATATAAGTGAAGAAGTCAGGCATATATGTCATAAATCTAAAGAAACCGAATTATACCAAATCCTTCCTTGCTCTTTCTGAGGAACTAACCTGAATTAGGGAGGATACAAGAGACAACCACGAGAATTGAGAACAGAGAAGCACAAGATTCCGAACCCACAGGGTATTTGCCCTATATAGTTTTGTTGTCTGGAAAATTCAGAATCGATTGAGCAAAGGAAATTTACCATTGAGAGGGGGATCTGGAAAATTACCTTGAGACGAGAGAGGGCCGTTCGACGGTTGAGCGATGGCGGACGAGGCAGAGAGCGTGGCTACACGATTTGGAGAATTGAAGATGACAGAGAGCAGAGAACGAGGATGACGGAAATGGGGGGAAAAAAGTTGGTGACGAGAGAGGGCCGTTCAACGGTTGAGCGGCGGTGGACGAGGCAGAGAGGTTGCTTGATGCGGGCCTTTTTGTCTTGAGCCTTGGGGTCCACAATAAAAAATAAATCAAGGATTGCGTATAGTCAACCCTAGGATCGTTCTCTCTCTCGAGGAGCCTTTTATTGAGTCCTAAGTAATCTAAATGACATGCAAATGCAATTAAAACAAGGGGAAAATTGGTTTTGGATTTTTCAATTGATAAACTAAAATAAGATGGCAATTAAATTAAAAGCTAAACTATTGTTTTTGGAATTTTCAATAAAATGGAAGGAATAAGAAATGTATGGATGAATACTCTTGGAAATGGAATAGTGACTATCCTAGTTCAATTAAATGTAGGAGTAAATTTTCACTAAGTCTAGATGAAAAACCCCAAGATATCGCTTGAGTCCAATATTCCCAATAAATAGTAGCTCCTACTACCGTAGCTAACTACTATTTCTTGAGATATTGTTTAAAACCACTTAGTGTGTGATTAGGATTAAATTAATGCAACTTGCTTCCTCTTTACATGAATGCGATACCACGTCACTCAATTAATTCAAATCAATCATACTATCTAACAATACCACGTAGAAAGCACAATTTCACTGAATTAATAAGGAAATACATATATAAAAATCCAACAAGCTACAAAATTAAATCCAATCACAAAAGTTCAATCCACAAAGTTATCCAACCGGGTAAACTCAGTCTCACAAATACAAATCAACATTCCTAAAACTAGGAAATCAAAATGTAATTAGAGAAAATAAATTGAACAAATAAACTCCCCTCTTTGAAGCTTTGGAACTCAAGTCAATTAATCCATCTCCAAGAAACGTTAGTTTCAGCAATACAAATCCATCAGAGCATCCACATTAGCTTCACAACCCAAGCAACTAGAGAACATGGAGGAAAAACCGAATCTGAAATTCTAAAAGGGTGGTTGACGGTGGTTCAGCAGTGAAAATGAGAGTGACTGGAAATGTCTCGTCAGAAAAGTGGGAAATGGGGAAGGAAGCCGTCATTCTGGGTCCAACAGGAGGAAGACAATGGTGGTTTTGTAGCTGAAACTCGCGGCGCTGGTGTTCTGGATTTCTTTTGCTGCTAAAATCAAGAGGACGAAGGTGATGGTGGAGAAAGTCAACCGAAGTGGTGGTTTTAATGAAGGTCGCCGGCGACCGTGGTGGAGGTGGTAGCTGCCGGCGAAATGGATGAAGGAAGGTGGAGTCGTGAAGATCCAAGAGCGTTTCTTGTGTGAATTTTGTAGGCGTGATTCCCCCCCCCCCTCTCCCGGTCTCGGGTCTGCTACCTCCATTCAATATGTCGGGTCCCAAATTGAATTCCAAATCTAACCTAAAATGCAGCCCAAAACGCAGAGTTTCATTAGGGACTTAAGTGCAACTTTAAAAACTTTCGTGGAAGGACCAAACTGAAAAGTTTAAAACTTGAACTTAAATTTCCATTTTCCAAATTTAGTCCAATTTCTTTAAGTACCTACAGTTTAAACTAATTAATTTAATATCAAATATTCTCATGAAAATCAATAATTAAGAGTAATTACTTTTTTTTTTGACAATTTTGCCCTTTTTAGCCCAAATTTAACATATTTACTCTTAATCTCAATTTATCACAAGAATGACTTTTTAGGCTCAATAACTATGACAAAGTTCATTAAAAATCCCAATTTAATCATGTAAATTCATATAAAAATATGGTTTGATCATTGCTGCACGGAGAATTGGAGACGAGGGCAAAGAACGAGAACCAAGCAAATGACGGAAAAAGAACGAGACGAGGCAGGGAAGGAAAATGACAGAAAAAGGGAAAGAAAATGAAGGAAATGGAAAAAAAATAAGGGGGTAAAAGGGGATTGGCAGCTCGAACCCGCAACGTATTGATTAAGGAGAGAACTAATGCGTTAACCATCTGAACCACCTATGCACATTGTCACTAATTTCTTTTAAATTATATATATTTTGTGTCTGCACTTGCCCACATTGGCACAAGTGTAGGTCCGTCACTGATCTGAACATTAGCCTCTCTTATAAAGTTGGACAAAATAAGCTAATTAGTCCCCAATCTCTGCAAGTTATTGTCTTCTAGACAATACTTTTTCAATGCTACTAAAATCTTATTGTATCATATGGTGTTTGAAACACAAGCCTTCAGGGCCTTAATATTAATAACAAACAAATGTCACACTTTTTGTGGTTCTTATCAATAATTTTTTTTTTCTCTCCACTTCTGGTGGGAATTTGAACCAACATGATTATAAAAAATGAACACACCTAAAAACCATAACCACTTTTTCACCTATGGCCATAATTAAATTCATTTATTACTTCATTCACTTCTGGGAATGAAGTCGAGCCAGTTTGGATAATATTCATGATTATTGTAATAAAAACTCATTGTTTTGTTTGGCTACATGAGGTCAATGAAATTAATTCAAAATATTTCTTAAAACCTGTTTCACAAAAATTGCTACTGCAGGAGCAAAATGGATATATTTATTTATAACAAACTTTCAGAAGAACAACCATCTTCTGGTGGTTATACCATCTCTTTAATTTGTTCTAAAGAACAAGGGGGTCTTTTAGTACCAAATGGTAACAAATAAAAATCATGGATCTGGCTTCACTCTAATTTGTCTTTATGGCTTCAGGCCAAATTTTTCTCATGGCTTCAGGCCAACTTGTCTCCAGGCACTTCAGATCAATTTGTTTCTCATATCTTCATGCCAATTATTTGTCTCATCATGGCTTCAAGCCAATTGTAGAATACACACTTTATTTGTTAAATAATGTTTGGCTTCAGGCCAAACATTATTTTTCAAATTTCTTCTATATAGTTGAATCCCAAGTTTTTGGTGCATACATATGCATGATTCAAGAATACACACTTTAATGATTTATATAATACAAACATGTATGTTTTCCAGTGACTCCTTATTGAGAGAATAAAATCAAACACTTCATAATTGTTCAAATCAGTAGGCTAAAGATCATTTAGAAATAAATAATATATATTATTTTTAAACCAATCTGTCAAGTTTGAAACTTTGCATGCACTTTCAATAGTTAGCCATACTTTCTCAATTCACTTACATGCACATTTCAATTTAATCAATATGCCTCCCATCTTGTCGGACACACACACTAATATACATATATATTAGTGTAAAATATAATTAACATTAGTCACGGTTTCACATTCCTCCACGTATATAATAGAGAAAACACATGAAAATAATAATAATAATGAAACCCACACTGATTGATTGTGCACAATACTTACAATTACCCGTGACTTCTTGATTACTGCATTTTTCAGTGTGTCCGTTCAAATAAAATGGATCCTACCACTATAAAATATTTTATTATTATCCTTTACCCACCATTTAAATAAAAGGAATTTTAGATAAGAATATCTGATCTTACTTTAACAATAGTGTATCGTCAACTTTATCAATAAAGAACCTCTGTAGGTTTTGAAACATCAAAAGAAGAATCAGACACTATTATGGAGTATGCAATATTCAAAACTGACATGCCTGTATAAAGTTTCCTTTTTCGTTTTCATCCGTTTGGCAAAAGAGAAGAAATAATAACAATAAGTAAGATATTATAATAAAATCTAAAATTTTGCGGCTTCTGGCCAGTTAGCCCTTTAGAAATTTATATGGCTTCTGGCCATATATAAGAAATTCATATGATAACAAGTAAGATTTTATAATAAAAACTAAAATTTTGGGGCTTCTGGCCAGTTAGCCCTTTAGAAATTTATATGGCTTCTGGCCATATATAAGAAATTATGACTTCTGGTCATATAGTTTCAAAATAAGTCAAAAGCATATAGCTTATAGCTATATAAAATAACGATGTTAATAATAAAGTACATGTAAATAAATAAATTAAGGCCGGGGGAGTTCCACACCGGTAAAAGAAATAAAACCAGGGGTAATCCGCTCTGGTAAAAGAAATAAAAGAAATAAATAAAATCAGGGGTAATCCACTCCGGGAAAAGAAATAAGAGAAATAAAACCGGGGGTAATCCACTCCGGGAAAGGAAATAAAAGAAATAAAATCGGGGGTAATCCACTCCGGAAAAAGAAATAAGAGAAATAAAACCGGGGGTAATCCACTCCGGGAAAAAAAGAAATAAGAGAAATAAAACTGGGGGTAATCCACTCCGGGAAAGGAAATAAAAGAAATAAAATCGGGGGTAATCCACTCCAGGAAAAGAAATAAGAGAAATAAAACCGGGGGTAATCCACTCCGGGAAAAGAAATAAGAGAAATAAAACCAGGGATAATCCACTCCAGGAAAAGAAATAAGAGAAATAAAACCGGGGGTAATTCACTCCGGGAAAAGAAATAAAACCGGGGGTAATCCACTCCGGGAACATGGTGCAAAATAATACCTTCGCTAGAGCTTTCGTGTTGATAACGTATTATAAATATAACGATATATCTGAGATAAGAGATGAAGAACAAGAACAAGAGAATCGAGGAGAGGGAAAAAGGAGTGTAATTCTTATTCCAGTATATTCCAATGTGTCTCCAATACATAACATATACTTTCTATTTATAGGCACAACTCTCAAATCTGCAATTAATGTGATTCCATAATCATAATGATTAATGGGTGAGAATAGGAAATAATGGGAGATATGGACATCCACAAATATAATATTCATAACACTTATATCTTTTTCTATTAGCAAGTATAATAATGAATTATTTTGTGATGTGCCAATGCAAAATCGTTATATTTTATTTAGTCATCCGTGGCAATTCCATATATATATATATACACACACACACATTGCACTTTTTTTTTTGGATATAAAAAATTTGCACATTTGATCGAGTTAAACATGACAACCTTGCATTGGCACAACATCACAAAGTAATTGTCTATTATCCATGCCAATAGAAAAAGATATAAGAACTTTCAAAGGTTTGTTTGACATAGCATTGGGGAGTCCAAAAGGCCAATGACTATGAAAAATATCTAGCGGGGAAAAGTATGTGTTTGATATGGTTTTTGTTTGTAATGGGCTTATTGTAAAAAGTTATTTATGATAAAGGCCACAAATTACAGCTTCTCTCACAAACACCGTCATTCTAAACATAAATTACATTTATAATATGATTTGTATTCCTGTCTTACTTATGTAAAAGTAAGATTGAGAATAAGTTACTTCTATTACCGCTATCACAAACCAGCTTAGTCACTTAATGGAATACAAGATTTGGTTGCTTCTTTTCACTAAACATTACTTGAGATTTTTCAAGTAACCTTTGTCACTGAATACCAATTAATATGGGAATTATAGAATAAAGACGGTAAAATAGAGGATTTAACTAACTAAAACCTAAGAGGAAATTATCAGAAATCCTTAGGTATAAAAGTGCTTCAAAACATTTACCCAAAAAAAAAAAGCACTTCAAAAGAATTGATCAAACTCTTACAACCTAACCGTATTCTATCACAAATACAAACTCACAAGTAAATACTTGCAAAAAGAAACTTCTTATGCATAATCTTGGAATTTGTGATTTGGTTTGTAAATAAAGAAAATTTCTAACCCTAACATGACTCAAAACATTTAAAAAAACTTCTAAAATATTTTAAGATATGGGGAACAAGATGTCATCTATCAAAAAATCAAATCAAGAATACAATAATAAGACACCAAATAATGTTCTTGAAATCAAAACTCATATATCTAGAATAAATCCTAAAAATAAAAATTTCTAATATAATTTAAAAAAATTTACAATAATTTAATATATATATATATAAGATATATCAAATCTTTATGATAATCTAATAAATACAAGATGACTCTTTTAAATAATAAAATTATATAAAAAATAAAAAAAATTATTTAATTTTAAGTATGTTATTTTTTATTTATCAAGAATATAATCTCTTCCGAAGCTTCAACCTCAAAGTTCATTATCATGCAAGAAATTTGATGGAATAAACAAAATTTCCTTTTGAAATCCTATAAGACACATATATAATACTCTATTCAATTCTCATTATAGGGCAACATTTTAATTTTTTTGTTAATTTCTTTCTAAAATACCATATTGATACTTTTTCAATAATAATTAAACATAATAATAATTCAATAATGCACATATATACTCTATAAAGTAAATAATGCTTGTAACTCATTAATACTACAAACAACTTAATCGAAGAGTCGTAAGGTTAATTTAATCGAGGCGGGCAATTAAAAAAAAGTAATTGAAGTTCGAAATTTATATAATGACATTTTAAGAAAACAAGTAAAATTAATTAATTTAACTTCTATTACTAATTCTTTCAAAATCGATTAAATATGTCTTATGATTAGAACTAGAAGGTGTATAATAGTAATACTTCTTGCAAAACCATACCAATTAATATCAAAGGGAAAACATAAGGTGAAGTTCATGAACCAATTTCGAACAAAAAAAAAAAAACGAACCAAATTGAAATTTTATAAAATTAAAATACCAACTAAAATTTAAACTCTCAAGCCCTGTGGTTGAATTGCAATACAAAAATTAAATACCAGGAGTGAAACATAAGATAAAATTAAAGGATTAATGATAAGTAAAAAAGACCAATGGACAAAAGTGTAACCTGAGATAAAGTTCAGGGCAAAAAATGTATTTTTGTCTAATATTTAAACCAGGTAAATTTTTGGTCAACAACAAAGCCAGGTAACTTCTTGGTCCCCAAAAAAAAAAACAACATAAATTCCAGGTTTAAAAAAAAAAACGTGTAAATTAACGGATTATTACCAGATCTCCTCGTCCGACTCCTATATATGTAATTTCAACTTCTCCCTCTGAATCTTCTTCTTCTTCGCTCCTTGACCACTTGTGATTTGTGAGACAGAGAGGCTTCTCCCTCAGACAGGGCGGTTTTCCCGATTCGTGGGAAACCGCTCTCCTCTTTTGATCTGACGGCATTTTCAAGGTTCCTCTCCGTTGAACAATAATATATCTACGTAGATTTGATTGAAGCTTTCTTGTCTTCTGTAATTTCTGGAATTTTCAAATTTTTCATGTTGGAAGTGATGAATCGCTTGTTTGTGTATGTATGTGTGAATATTTGATTGATTTGGTTCTCTCTTCTCTAGAACGTCCTCTTCTAAAGCCTTTGTGTATCAATGGTCGTTGGATTTGCAGAATTTGTGACAAACCGTATGAATTGTGAATTTCAAATTTCATATTTCGAATTGGGGATTTCTCAATTCGAGATCGATTTGATATTTTGTGAAATAAAAGAGCGTTATGGCCGGAGTTTCTACATCTGTATCTCCGAAACGTGGGGAATGGGTGAAGGGAACATTGGTTGGATCTGGATCTTTTGGTACTGTTCATTTAGCCATGAGCAAATCCACAGGAAGACTCTTTGTTGTTAAATCAACACATACAAGGGCTGAATTTGCAGCTTTAGAGAATGAGGTTGAGATTCTCAAGAATCTAGAACCATCTCCTTATATAGTTCGATACTTAGGGTCAGAGAGAGATGCAGATGATCTCAAAGTTCTAATGGAGTACATGGCTGGGGGTAGTTTGGCTGATATTACAGAGAAATTTGGTGGATCATTACAAGAAGATGTGATTCGTTTGTACACACAAGAAATTCTTAAAGGACTCAATTTTCTTCATGGTAATGGGATTGTGCACTGTGACCTTAAGTGCAAAAATGTGCTTCTGGGGTCTTGTGGGGACATCAAATTGGCAGATTTTGGATGTGCAAGGAAGGTGGAGGACTTGAAAAATGAAGGTTTGATGAAGAAGAAGAAGAATAACAAGTCTTTGGAATGTGTTAGTGGGACCCCTCTATGGATGGCTCCTGAAGTTTTGAGGAATGAGAAGCTTGATTTTGCTGCAGATATATGGTCTTTGGGATGTACTGTTATTGAAATGGCTACTGGCAGGCCTCCTTGGGGTGTTTCTGAGTATGATTCAAACCCAATGGCTCTTCTTTTGAAGATTTCTTTTGGTGACGAGATACCTAAACTACCAACCCATTTTTCAAAGGAGGGTTTGGATTTTTTGAGGAAGTGTTTTGAGAGAGACTCAAGAAAAAGGTGGACATGTGAGGAATTACTTAGGCACCCATTTGTGTCAAGGGATTATTCATCTGTTGTAAAAACACCACCACAACCATCTTCACCCGTAAAAGAAACTACTTACTCACCAGTCAGTGTGTTGGAGATTACAGGTTTTGAGGATGCTTGTGATGAAATAATGGACGAACCAGAAAGTCCAGAGGGAAATGATTTCTCAGTCATAAAGCCATTCACATGCTGCAAAGATGGAAGAAAAGGAGAAAGTGCAATTCCATGGCATGGAGATGAATGTGCGACATGTTCATCTCAGAATTGGATTAATGTCAGATCATAGGAAGTGTCTAAACTTGTGACAATTTGAAGATAGAAACAGAAAGAGGTTTTGGAATTCGTCTGTCAATGAGGATCTCTGAATTTCTGTCTGTTTTCCACCTTCCTGAGAAGGAATATTGGAACAGTTATAAAAGCAAAGGATTGAAATGTACAGTCAATGAGTAGGAGAGAAAGAGTTTTTTTTCCCCCCCCTCCTTTTCTTTTGGGCTCTCTATTTCTCATTAATTAGTCACACTGTTGACATTTTTGTTACAGAAGAAATAGATTTGTCCTTCTAATCACTTAATAGTCAATTGTAAGTATAAAAACTGAGTCTGTTCAATATTGTATTATACACACAAATGTGGATTCTTGAGTGGTTTGTATTTTGTAAATGGATCCTTGTTCATGATTGTCAAAAGAATAAATCATAGTTTCCTTATTACTATTTTTCTTATTTTCTTAGTCTAATTGTTTTGTTGTTTTATTCAATTAAAAAATAGAAATGCTAATTATATCCTTCTGAATTCTGATCAGTGATTACTGTTGATCTCTTTCTTTTAGAATACATTCTTAACCATATAAAAAATAAACGAGAGGTCAACAAAAAAAAAGAAAAATATAATTTATAATAGTGATTGAAGCTTTCAAAAGTAGCTTTTGAAATTTGAATTATGATTTACAGTATATAAGGTAAATATGTGAGATGAGTTTTATCTCAATTTACATGAATAAACACTTTTAGTATCCTTAAAAGTGGTGATAAACATGCTTACTAGGTTAGCATCTTCCATTGTTACAATTCTCAGATGTGTAAGAGAAACTTTTTTAACTGAAAAAAAAAATCTTTATATAACATAAAAACACTTGTAATCAACTCATGTTTTAAAAATTGACGATAAAATGTTTTGGGAACAATTTACATTTACGGTCCTTTTTTTATGTTTATAGCAAATGTTCATTCTTACAATAAATAAATAAATAAATAAATAATAAAAGTCAAAGAAAAAAATTAAATATATATTTTGTAATAGTGATGAGAATAATATAATGAGTACCACCTACCTCTAGTCCTAAATATAAAAGTTAGACTAAGAGTTTTAATTTATTTCTAAATAGAATACTTTAATCTATTTTGTTTCTTAGATTTCTATTTTTTCCCCATATTATCCATAGTGATTGTATATAGTAAGGTCATGATTAAAAAAGGGTATTATGGAAAGACCAACATAAATATGTTATACATAACTAATGTGTCTTTGTTTTTATTAATATTCACAAACTAATTATATACCTCTTACATTGGAGATAGGAGGGAGAGTATTCTATTATTTCGCTTTTTGTACCACAAAATAATATTCTTATTCCTCAAGAGCTTCCATGTAAAATTTGTATTTTTATTCCATGAGAAACGAGTTCGTATTATGTGCTTTTTTATTAGGTGCTTCTAATGTGATTTTTCCTCTAATTAGAGGGATGGGGTATTTTTTTTAAAATTTTTTTATATAGTTTATTTATTTAGATTAAATTATATGCTGCATTCTAAAATATTTTTTTCACCCAATATCTTAAATTAATTAATTTTCAATTTTGCATTAAGAATTATTTTTCCTATAACACTAGTATCTTGAAAATTAATTAATTTAATATACTAGTTACAAAAAATATTTCAGGATGTAACATATAATTTAATCTAAATAAATAAATTTTTTTAAAAAAAGCTTCATCCCTTCAATTAGAAAGAAAAGCACATAACAAACACCTAACGTGGATTCCCTTTGAAAAAATAAGGGAAACTCACACTTAGGTCTCAAAGACCAAAAAAAATAATAAAAAAGTCTTATTGTAGATTCTCCTATCAAAAAGATTTCTGGAACCTCAGTTAGATAAATTCCTAATGTGAAATTACCTTCTTGCTCTTTGTAATTGATATTTGGATATTATATATATTAAATTATATGACTAAATTTAAGTATTTGTCAATCACCACTCTAGGACTTGTCAATATAGGTATATCCACTTGTCAATGAGAGCTATTTTAAATTGTACTAAAAAAAATTACAATAGTTAATATAGATGGACTTGTCAATAGTCACTTTTTGACTTATCATATAGGCACATAAGATTGTCAAAATATGATATAAATCAAAATAAGCATATAAACTTATTAAAATACATGCATAAACTTGTCAAAATAGGCACATATTCTCGCTAATGCATAACTTGTCAAAATAAGAACATATACTCGTGAATATATAACTTGTCATTGTCAGCATATAAACTTGTCAAAATAAGCACATAAGCTTGTCAAAATAGACAAATGAACTTACCAATGTATTACTTGTCAAAATACACACATTGACCTATTGTCAAAACCTCTTTTGCATGGTTCACACTTCACACAAGGACGAACAAAGCAATTTGTGTATTTTGACAAGTTATACATTAGCAAATGTATGTGCCTATTTTGATAAGTTTATGCATTTATTTTTAACAAGTTTATATGCTTATAATGGCAAGTTATACATTGGCCACTGTATGAACTTATTTTAACAATATACCAATTTTGACAAGTTATACATTGACAAATGTATATCGTACTTTGGCAAGTTTATGTACTTATTCTGGCAAGTTTATGTGCCTATAATGACAAGTATACATTGACAAATGTATGAGCCTATTTTGACAAGTTATCATGCCTATAATGACAAGTCAAAGAATGGTCATTGACAAGGCCCATCTATGTTTATTATTGTCATGTTCAATACAATTTGAAAAAGCTCATGTTGAGATGTGGACATTGTAACACCCCAACTTTTCTAAAGCATTTTCAAAATAGTTTAACCAGAGTAGGACAACGAAATGATTTTAAATACAGAGTAACTGATATTCAACCACTGTAGTGTACTGGTTTGCTGATACAAAGAGTTCGAAAGACTATACATATCTACAGGACTTTCTCCAGCTAGTCCTTCTGCCTGCTGCTTACCCTTGTTTCTGTTTCTGTTCACTCCGAAAATCCTGTAGCTACAGTAAGAGCTGAGGTTCAATACCCATTGAACCCCAGGTAACGGTTAACCTCATGCTTATGTACCAAATATGTATGACAGATATTCATGGCAATATAGCAATAATCCATACATAAGCACACAGCAGATGTATGATTACAGCAATACATAAGCACACAGCAGATGTATTCTAACAGCACACAGCAGATTTATCTCATATTCAAAATAATAACATAACACAGCCACTGCAATATGCATGTTATTATAGTCTGCACTATTCACCAGTGCCACGATGGCCTATCGTGTCCTCAGCGCTAGGAAAACATAACGGCGTTATCAAGACTATAACCCGTATCAAACTGCATGTGTGTGGTCAATTTTCAAAATAGAGCCTCAGACTATCTATCACATATAAGCATACAATAAGCATCAGAGTTAGTGTTACAGTACGCGAACGTACCTTCGTTGATGATGTTTTGGTACGTTTGACGAAAACGGTACTTCTAACGGAAAACAGCGGTATAACAGCAGCTGCGGTAATGGTTCTTAGATATCCTATAATATCATTTTTATCAGAGACCATTAATTTTCAGCATTTACGGAAACTATGTTGGATATTCACTATTCATGTGAATAGTACCAGTAAAAATATTTTTACCGTGCCGGTAAATATTTTTTTACTGTGCCAGTAAATAATATTTACTGCCCAAGGATAATTCTTTTCTGATGTGACAGATCAGACTAAGCTGCAGCCACAGAGCATACTCAGAAGAAACTCTATAGGCATTTCAGGTACAAATTACCAAAACTTAAGAACTAAAGAACTTACCCTTGAAGTTCTTGCTCCTTCTCTTCAACTCCAAGAACTTTACTCTAAACTCTCTCTCTAACTCTAAGAAATCTCACTCTTCTCTTAAACTCAACTGTTGTTCTCTGAGTTTGGTGTGAAGAAAATGAAGAAATGAAGCCTCTATTTATAGTGAAAAAGCATGACACTATTCATACTTTATCAGGTCAGATTTTGGCCGTTGGATCTTGACTTTAAACATGGCTTCATCTCAACCGCCCAATCCATTTGCTTACGTCATCGATGACGTCATCAAGATGCTTACGTCATCGATGACGTCATCATGACGATGACACTTTCTTACTCTTTTGCATTTATCCTATAAAGATTCCCTGATCGGTGTTCTAATCGCGTTATATTAGAAATTCTCAAGAATCCGGAAGCACAGCCTTGAAGTTCTATTTTTCCTCTTTAGAAATATCTGAGTCAACTGAATTTTTGACCTCATTCAGAGTATTTCGTAATCTGTCAAAGATTTTAAGTCGGACACTGCCGGTAACAGAAATTACTTCGGGTGACACCATCTTCTAGACAAAAATTCACTGATTCATAATATGTGCAGTTGTTTACTACTTAATTCAAGGAGTTTGAGTTATGATTTATTTCCTACAGATTCCACTATCTGTCCTGCTTCAAAATATCGGTTTCAACCTATCTCAATAATCATTCCGCCGATTACGGAAATGACTTTGGAGATAACCCACTCTGAGATAGAAATTCACTTGTTTATAATATACCCTTACTTTAAAAACCTAATTCACGGTTTATTAGAAATAATTTTATTTCTATTGTTTTCTCAAAGTAAAAGATATTATATTATAATAATATTATTATTGAGTGGGTCCTGCGCACAAATTTTTTCAAAACTCACGGGATGGCTGTCGGGAGAGGAAATTATTTGGCTGTGGGTCCTGCATGAATAGTGAATACGTATTTTCAAATAGTGAATACGTATTTAGGAATAGTAAATACCGTATTTTTAAATAGTAAATACGTATTTGTAAATAGTAAATACTTTTCATATTTCTCAAAATATCGATTAAATACCGTATTTATAAAAAGTGAATACGTATTTGTGAATAGTGAATACTATTCATGTACGTATTTGTGAATAGTAAACACTATTCATGTCCAATAAAATACTGATTCTAAATTCATTTTCAAAAATAGGGTCTAATAGTCCTCCAAAAATAGGCTAATTTTCTAGTCTTTAGGTCCAAAATTCAGGATGTTACAGACATGACTATATTGACAAATTATAGAGTGACTATTGACAAGCTCATTTATGTAAACTAAAACAACTCTCTTGACAATGGATATGCCTATATTGATAAGTCTTAGAGTGACGATTGACAAGTACCTGAATCTAGTCATATAACTTAATATCATATACTCCCTCCGGTCCTAATTATAAGAGTTAGTTGACTTTTTTGGAGAGATTAAATAAGATAATTAAATTACTTTAAAGTATTTTTATTTTTATTTTTTTCTTCAAACTTATTAGTTTGACTAATAAACTAATATATAATCTAAAAATATTTAAAATATGAAATGATTAAGTAAATTATTAGCTTCCTTAATCTTTCCAAAGAAAGTCAATTAGCTCTTATAATTAGGACCGGAGGTAGTATCAATTACTAATGGAAATAAAATAATTTCACATTCGAAATTTATATCATTGAGATCCCTAGGGATTTTTTTTATAAGGAAATTTACAATAGGATTTTTTTTATTATTTTGTCTGGCCCTTAAGACCTAAGTATGATTCCAAAAAAATAATAATAATAATAACATGACATTATCACCATGCATAATATGACAATCTGAACAAACATTGTTGTGTAGCTGAATAAATGCACTTCTACTGATGGCTCCATTCTTTGACATGAATCAATCTTAAAATTAGTGGCCATCAGGTTTCATGACAAATAAACAATCACATTTGTAATGATAAAACACCCCTCACATATTTATTTTGTTTAACACAAGATCATTTAAAATCAACCAATCTAAACTGGCACTAAATCATCTTCATTTTGGTGCTATATTTAAATTTTAAAGTTGATTCAAACTAAGTAGCACCATGAGTCTCAGAGCAAGTAACATGGGTTTGGCCATGCCAATCCTCAGGTTATAGGCTTATAGCCAACCAAAATGTGGGTTGTCACAATCCACACTTGTAGGAGAAACTGTAATGACATGGCATGGAGATGAATGTGCATTATGTCCATCACATAATTGGATTAATGTTTTGATGTGGGTGTATGAACTGTGCGGATGGGGACTTGGATCCCTTCTAGTGTCAACAGAGGCTAGTAAAGATAGTAAAAGAAATAGGTCCACCTTTCAATCAGGATTTCTCACTTTATATCTGTTTTTCATCATGATCCACATTAAAAATAAAAAAGAAGAAGAAGAAGAAATAGAGGGTGTTGGCAGGCCTCAAGCGAGCTGGGTTGGTTTTCACTTGAAGGTGGGCTTTTTAAGTAGGCCTAATTAACATGGCAAGCCGCATGAGTTGGCCTGCATTAGAACCTCTAACCTTAACCATTCAATGACTTGCTTAGATCTATCATTTGAATAAAGAATTTGACTAAAATCAACCCAGCTCGCTTGAGAGCCAAGCTTTATTTATATATTATGCCTCAACCTCTATCCAATTCCAAAGAATGTGTAAACCATATACACACGTAACATACATTAAACAACCATTAGCATTAACCATAAGTAGTTGCAACCAGCAAGGTTATTAAACATGGAACAGCCTATGAATCAATTGAGATAGTGAGTCAACGGTCAGTAGGTTAGACCGGAGTCAAAACGGAGTTAACTTGAGGCTAAACCGATAAAAAAAAAGAAAGAAGATTTTAAAGCTATTAGTATTAAATTTTGAATAAAATAAAAAAGAATTAAATTATTATTTAAAAAGAAAAAAACAAACAAACAAATAAATCAGTTATGTGGCCGAACCAAAATGGTTAGGTGACCAAAGGTTAGCCAGTTTTCTACTCGAACCGGCCTGTCCGATCTGAATTTAATAACTATGGCAACCAGTGAGGCAAAGAGAGGGACCCACTTTAAATACTCTCCATTGATTAGTTGATACGTTCAAAAAGAGAATGATTTAAAAGAATAGATTGTGTATAAGGGGATTCACGTATCATAATTTTACACATCCAACCATTTTTTGTGTCACCCTCCAAATGCTTTCTCCCCGATTCTTATTTTAAAGACCCATAAACAACTGTAAATGAATTAAGAAATTCAATCAAAATTAGTTTGGGAAAATCCATATTTAGAAATTTTATTAGCCAAAAACACATAATATGTTTTGATACACAAGTATGGTACTCTATATGATTTCATACAAATAATGTTATTTGTGTTATGAATATTATATTTGTGGATGTCCATATCTCCAATTATTTCCTAATCTCTCATAGTTTCCTATTTCTCATCCATGAATCCCTATGATTGTGGAATCACATTAATTGTAGATTTGAGAGTTGTGCCTATAAATAGAAGGCATATGTTATGTATTGATACACATCGAAATACACAAGAATAAGAATCACTCTCCTCTTTCTCTCTTCTCTATTCTCTTGTTCTTATTCTCTATCTCTTATCTCAGATATATCGTTATATTCATAACACGTTATCAGCACGAGACGCTCAAACGAAGGTCTGATCGCTTCTTTAGCGCTTTCAGCCTACCTTCTCTAATTTATGTTTCTTTTATCTATCTGGGATAATCTGAGCCACCATATGGAATTAAAGAGATACTTTTACCGATTGTTTTATGCGTCGGGTTCCATGGCTAAGATTGGAGATTATTACTGTTTGTATATCTTATATTGATCTCCTTTACGAGTTATTTTATATTATTGATATTGTTATTTTTGTATGGCTGGAAGCCATACACCTTTGATTTCATATTCTGAAATTATATGACCAGAAGTCATATTGTTCTAATTTCCTATTACATGGCCAGAAGCCATAGTCTTTTTATTCCTACTTTGTTTTATTTTTGTTGTTTTAATTTGACTCCTACATGGAAGGTTCTACCTCCTACATGGAAGTCTAGATTTAAGTTTTCCCTTTTATCATTTTAATTTGACTCCTACATGGAAGGTTCTACCTCCTACATGGAAGTCTAGATTTAAGCTTTCCCTTTTATCATTTTAATTTGACTCCTACATGGAAGGTTCTACCTCCTACACGGAAGTCTAGATTTAAGTTTTCTTTTTCATGGCCAGAAGCCATACGCCTCTAATTTCTTATTATGAAATTATATGACCAGAAGTCATATCACTTTAATTTCTTATTTTTGGCTAGAAGCTATATAAATTTAAATTCTCATTATGAGTACTAAATGGCAGGAAGCCATAAAGTTTTAATTTTTATATCTTTAATTTTTATTGTTTTATTTTCATATTATTTGATTCATTGTTATAGGCCAGATGTCATATATATAATTTTTATTTATACTGAAGATAAATGGCTAGAAGCCATACTCATTTAATTCCCTATTATATGACCTGAAGTCATATTCTTTTTCATCTTTTATTTTATTGAATGAAACATTTATTTAATTTTTATATATCTGGGAGATAAAAGGCCAGAAGCCATATAATTCTAAATCCTCATCATTGGCCCGAAGCCATAAAATTTTGATATTATATGACCAGAAGTCATATAGCTTTCATCCTCTTATTGTATGGCTGGAAGCCATATTGATTTAATTTCTCATGACACAAATTTGCCTGAAGTAAAGTGATAATTTGGCCTGAAGCCATAAGACAAATTGAAGTAAAGCTAGATCCATGATTTTTATATGCCACAATTTGTATAAAGGCTTCAAAATTGAATATTTGGCATTAAAAGATTCCGTTGTTCTTTAGAATAAATTAAAGGGATTGTATAACCACCAGAAGATGGTTATTCTTCTAAAAGTTCGTTATAAATGAATATTATACCAAACACATGTTATTGTAAACCAGAAGTTTACACATAATAATACAAACTAGAAGTTTGTCAATGCAAACCAAATGTTTGCCAATGTAAACTAGAAGTTTACTGTTAATGAGATATTAAAGAGGCAATGAACTGCAGAGAAATATGTCCATATTTATTTGAAAGCCAAGGCCCAAGAGAAATGAATAAGCCCAGAAGGTAACATGATGCTTACTTTTTGTTATTATTGTTATTTTTATTTATGTGATCATATATCATAAATTTGTTTCTAAGAGAATTTTTCTGATGGAAAATTTTTCTAAATCTGTGTGATTTTAAGTTATTTTGATCATGAATATCTTCATATAAGGTGAACTGTATGTATTTTGCATATATGAGTAAATTGAAGTATATTATTAATGAGTAATGAAATTATCTAGTGATATAATATCATATGTTTATTCCTGAAGAATCAACATAGATTTTTATTTTGAGCTTTAAAGGGTTTTTAAAGTGATTTTGATATATATATATATACACATATAAAGAAATTATCTTTATATAACTCACACTTGAGGGGGAGAATGTTAGATTACAAGTGTGAGTTAAAATATAAGTGTGAGCTTGTTTTTGAGAAGTTATATACTTCTCACATAAAGCATAAAAGGTTTCCCAAAATGGATGTCAGATTATTGAAATGTTTATTATTTGTTGAAACAAATATTACAGTAAACCAGAAGTTTACTAACTCAAAGAAATTAATTGTTGGCATGACTTGTTTGATCATCCAAGTCATATAATTGAAATAAAATTACGTATTGACATCCATTGAAGAACCAGAAGATTCTTCATGAATAACCAACATATTATTTATGAATTATGTGCTACTTGTTCTCAAAGCAAATTATTTGCAAGACAATCATTGATCATGATTAGTACTGGATTTCAGTATTTCTGGAAATATATCAAACAAATTATATGGGCCCATTGAGATAACATGTAAACCATATAAACTTGAAAGATGCATCTATGAAATGGTTACATGCGAGATTATTATCTTAAAACCTGAAGTTTGTAAGAATGTTTGCAACCCGAAGTTTGCAATAATGTTTGATGAATTAAGTGCACAATTTCCAGATTATATGATCAAGAAATCATGAATTAAAGCCTCCATAAATAGCTAGATCAATTCTTATGAGAACAAAATTTTTATGTTAGTATATTTGATCTTACATATTGCAGCACTTATATAAGCCAACAAAATTCTCCCGATAGAATTGGCTCTTGGTCAGTAGCCAGACAAATTCCATCTTAAAAGGTTTGAATGTGCAATGCTTATAAATCCACCACAATGCACATAGATGGATTTAGAGAGAAAGTTGAGATAAAAGTTATATGAAGATCTCCTTTTTATCTGTTTGTTTCTAGAAGAAACAAAATGATGTTTCTAAAGGAAACACATGGAGACTTATATTAGTCAATTGATATTTGACATAGTTTTCTCAACATGAGGGGGAGAAATTGAATAGCTGGAAAAGAGAATAAATGGAATGCATTATAGCAAAGTATATATCCTCGAATTAAGAAGTATGAACCAGAAGTTCATCAGGTTATGCATTCATGATATATTTGCCAGATAGAATTACTGACCTAAATGAGATTTATTAAATCTCATATTCCAGCTAAAAATACTCCAATTAGGAACATGCCTGAAGCATGAGTAAATATTCGGTTCAAAATATAAACGTTATGGATGAATTGGAGCAATAATTAAGATAATCATATTAAGGAGGTAGATACTCCAGAAGAGTATCACGACATAACTTATTGCAAAACCTAAACAGAGGTTCAGGTACCTGAGTAACATTGATATGGTTATGTCGAATTGGAAAAATAGAACCGAAAAGATAAAGTTGTCGACAACAATTTTGATGATGATATCACGTGATCAAATGAGGATATTATATAAAGATTATTGGCCAAGAGGATAAGTGAAATTGAGAATGACGCAAATATGATAGTTATGGACCTGAAGTCCAAATTGGGATATATGATTTTGTGGTGGATACAATAAATCTGGCAGTTTATGAATGATAAATTATGCGTCTATTAGATATCGTTATATAGCATATGCATATGGCTCACATGTCCCTGAAGGACTTAATGTGCCAGAAGCACAAGTCCCCGAAGGACTCAATGTACTAGAAGCACAAATCCCTGAAGGATTCAAGGTGCTAGAAGCACATGTCCCTGAAGGACTCAAGATGCTAGAAGCATCTAATTCAAAATTCTCGAGAACAATACTTAATAAGTTCTGTATGACTTAAAGCTATCAGAGCATGTGTGATATAATCATTTTAAAGAATATCTGTTGATATGCATCTAGATATACCCTATAAGAATGATTAGAAATCATGTTAGTATTATTATTTTGCTGGAAATATTTAGTTCTTGCAGGTACACAATAGAATGTTTGATGATCAAGAAGAAGATATGCTCAAAAGTCATTGAAAGTAATGTAGTCATCAGGGGGAGCAAATCTGATGTAATTAAGAGGGGGAGATGATACACGTTGTACTCTTTTTCTCTTATCTAGGTTTTGTCCCACTGGGTTTTCCTAGAAAGGTTTTTAATGAGGCAGCATTAGAAAATGTATCAATGGATGATGTACTCTTTTCTTTGGCTAGGTTTTTATCCCACTGGGTTTTCCTAGTTAAAGTTTTTAACGAAGCACATTCATAATGGACATCCAAGGGGGAGTGTTATGAATATTATATTTGTGGATGTCCATATCTCCAATTATTTCCTAATCTCTCATAGTTTCCTATTTCTCATCCATGAATCCCTATGATTGTGGAATCACATTAATTGTAGATTTGAGAGTTGTGCCTATAAATAGAAGGCATATGTTATGTATTGATACACATCGAAATACACAAGAATAAGAATCACTCTCCTCTTTCTCTCTTCTCTATTCTCTTGTTCTTATTCTCTATCTCTTATCTCAGATATATCGTTATATTTATAACAATTTGAATTTAGATTCTTCTAACCAATAAAGTTTTCAGACAAACTGATTTTCTCAATTAGTTCATACTTTTAAGATTTCAAAATTATGCTTAATGAACTTCATTAATTAGGAGATAATGTTTATTTGGTTCAAAAAACATCAAAGCAAGAGACATTTAAGGGGGAAAAAAATTAAAGCTTTCAATAAAGAATCTATGTGAAGAACCCTGAAATAGTTTAGAATCATGAATGATGAACCATCACGCATGCCTCCGACACGAATCTCACTTTTGTCAGTAAGAAGGCTTTTCCATGCTCTGAACACCTCAAGACAAGGTGGTCCAAATTCACATTCCATTTATACTGATTTCCAAGGGTTGAGCTCTTGAAATTTTCTTATCCTGCTCTACCTGATGGATATAAATCGTCATGGGTTAAGCATAAGTTGCAATTTTTTAACCTTCTCAGTCATGTAGCTGATCAGTGTATCTATTCTGTTCAATAAATAAATTTGATAACTTTATCACACAAAATGAAACAGAAAAAGAAAAGAGTAATGAAGTTTGAACCATATGGTGCTTTCCACCTTATAAACAATCAGGAATAAGAAATGACATAAGTTAAGAACTCCCAAGTGTTGGCTTGAGCTCTTCCTCGCACTATTATCAATAGCCACAAACTACAAAGTGCAACAACCCTATAATCCTTAGATCCTATATGCATATTCATGGCATCACCGAAACAATCTTTAGCCCAAATCACTGTTGCTTATAATGGAACTTCATTATTCTACCTCTGCACATGCTTGAACTGCCCTTCTGAAACCATCTCTAGGAGCTTCATCTTCCACCTACACCACCAGAAGATCACCCAAATCAGTATGCAGAAATGTGCCTTGCCCAGTTACCAGAAGATAGAGAATTAATCACTTGGATTAACGATTTATGAAGTTTTCTGAAGTTTGATTAATTGTGTTCATGATTAGGCAAAGTTCAGAAAAGTTCACAGATCTTCCCTTTAGATAATTCGAGCTACTAGAATGTCAACTCTAAGAAGGATGTCTATACCATTCCATGGTCAAAAACAACAAATATTATACAGGCTAAAATGAAATGATAGCTTTCTGTAGGATAGAGTTTGTATGATTTCTTCGTGACTCTATAGAATACATTATAATTTTTAGGGTCAAGGGACAATTTTGCCCAGAAAGTTTTTCGCTCGCCCCGCGCCCCCAGGGGGGGTTCGCTGTGCCCGTTATCTTAATTAATTTTGACTATTAATTGACTAAATATATTGAGCTGACAGTTCATAAGTTATCCAAGTCATTTTTGTGAAGGTACAAATTTACTCTAGAAATCAATGTATCATCTACATTTTTTTCTCGATGTTATATTTAAAACTTATGGGGGGAAATTGCTCTCTTTTTAACACTTCTGGAGCAAAATTGTCTCCTTAACCCTTATTTTACACAAGCATGATCCAACAAGACTAACAATAATATTTAAATTGAGCACGTTAATATTCAGCATTTTCCCTTAAAATGTACATGACATCATATCAATTTGATGCAATTCACTTATAAACAGCTCACGAATACATAATAAATATCTACGCTTATTACTTTACAACAGCAAAAAGATTTTCAAATCCAAAACATCCCTCCTCCTATAGAAAAGATGACTTTCTTATCATGTAAAACTAAGGTTAATAAGTTTTCCCAAGTATTATGGCATGATCAAGCAGTTAAGTTAGGTAACTAGAGGGGGGCCAAGTGGCCAACCACAGGGCCGAGAAAAGATGAAGCTCAAATTTAGGAGATTAAACTAATTCTAGATGAATAATCCAAATCAAACAGTCCTGCCAATGTGAGGCTTCACATATACTTTGAATGGGTCTTTCAACCACACAAAATCATATAAAATACAAGAAGTACAGAAATCTGCAATGCTCACAAGTATTGAATAGTGAGAACTCATTGCAAATTCCATATAAATGCATATAGCTGGCTTTAATTATATATAAAGAGCAAAGAGAAGAATACAACTAAGTTTTTTGCCCATATACGTGGATAAAGATCATAACCACTTGAGATTTGCTATTGCAGATAGTTTATATATTTCAAATTCTCTTAATTTGTTGAAAATTATGCAATAAAGGTGCTCATATTTAGCATTTCTTCCTTTTCCTCCGTATCTGAGTCCTAGACCAATGTACTTCATCGAAAAGAATCAAAGCACATATTAATACTTAAGCATACTGTATCCTCCCCCAATCCATAAGGTCTCTCCTTTAACAAAAGAATGGTTTGCCACTGTATGTCACTAAACCTAGTCCATTTTTTTGAATGACCAACCTGTTCTTATGATATAACTTGCCAGGAACCAAAGAATAACCAGAAACAGAATTAGGGTCTGTTTGAAGAGACTGGATGATCTGATTCGTGAAGGGATCTTACTGCAAAAGTTCTGGTAGGCTGTCAAAATCAGCAACATGTGGGACTACCAAATGGAAGAAATCACCAGAATGTGGATACCGTGATAGAGCATCAGCACCCTGATTAGTCACTCTGGTTTGTAGATAATATTAAAATCGAATAGGAGCAGTTTTAGAAGGAGATGTTGCTGTGTTGGTGTAGTAACCCGTTGTTGTATGAGATATTTAAGACTGAAATGATCTGTATGAACCGAAAACTTGCATCCAAGTAAGTAGTGTCGCCATTAGTCTGAAGCCATTACCAAAGCGAACAATTCCCGATCATAAACAGAAAAGTTTTGGTGCAAAACGGATAATCCTTTTCTGTAATAAGCAATAAGATGACCGTCCTGTTGCAATATTGCATCTATACCAATAGAGGAAGCATCACATTCAACACTGAAAGGCTTGGTAAAGTCTAGTAATTGTAGAACAAAAATTTTGGTAGGTGCTGCCTTAAGATTTTCAAAAGCAGCCAAGGAATTATTATCCCAATGAAAAGCTTCTTTCTTAGTCATATCAACAAGAGGTTTTGCAATCTGCCCATAGCAATAGACAAACTTTGGATAGTATCCTATAAGGCCTAGGAATCCATAAAGTTCTAAAATACCTTTTGGCAAAGGCCAATCATTAATGGCAGTAACTTTGTCAAGGTCAACTGAGACTCCTTGAGCAGAAATAATATGGCCCAAAAAAGATATATCCAATTGAACGAAGTCACATTTCTTGGGACTAGCCAAAAAAAAATCATGTTGCTTCAAAATCTGTAATATGGTATTAAAATGCACCATATGATCTTCAAAGGTTTTACCATACACCAAAATATCATCAAAGAACACCAAAATAAATTTCTGTAAGAAGGGACGGAACAAATCATTCATTGTGGTTTGGAAAGTAACAGGAGCATTTTTAAGACCAAAAGACATGGCAATAAATTCATATTGACCCAAATGAGTAAGGAAAGACGTTTTAGAAACATCTGAAGGAAGTACTCAGAAGGCTATTGGTCTCTCTGGTACTGTCTCTCAACGTCATTGCTGGCCGATGCTTGCGTGTTGATTGTGGACAATGGCAAGCGGTTGGGAAGGACGATTGAGGGAAATTGGCAACTGTTGAGGATAACGTTCGATTTAGATGAGAGGCCATGTGATTTGCACCGATCAAAAAGTTCCCATGCTGACGTGGTGCAAATATTTTATTAACTCGCCAATTATTGAAATATTCCGAGCCTCAATGAAATTGGTTCCGTTGCACATGAAAATTGAGATCAAGGAGTAAATCGTGGAATCAGTTGGGATTGGATGTTGGCTTCAAATTCCAAGGCCAAAATCACGGCCTCATACACAGTCCGAGGTTTTTGAATTTTGAGGTCTACTTGTAATTCCTCCTTTAAGCCAGTGATGAAAACACCCAAAAGACAGTGTTAAGGCCATCCCTGGACTTGAGATTGTCAACATACAAATTCTTGCTTATATTCACCCATAGAACTGATCTGCTTAATTCCACAAAGGTGAACGTTTGGGTTTTGAAATTCCGCAGGATCAAATCATTCTTGGAAAACTTGCACCAATTCACTCCAATACTTTATAGTTCTTCTCGAGGAAACCCAAGAAAAAGTGTCTAATGCGTCACCCTCCAAATTCATGACGGCTTCATCAACTTTCAAATCTTCGGGTGTCTGATAATATCAAGAATATTTTTCCTCTTTCAATACCCAACCTCTAGGATCGCCTCCTTCATATCTTGGAAATTCAACCTTCAAATAAGGTCATCTAGAAGGATTTCTACTCCCCCAAGGATTATCCATATCGGCTTCATCTTGTTCACCGTAAATATCTTTGCTGTTATAGCTTGTTTCTCCATTATCCATTGCCAATGCCTTCTGTTTCTCTGAAGCATTAATTTCTGAATTCATCATGTGCAATTGTGCAAGAAGGCTGCCAGTTGTTGATGATTGGACTCCTGCTGCGTTTGTGATGGCTCTTGCACCATAATTACAGCAAGGTCATTCTGCGGATTGAGATTGGGTGGGTTTTCTAATTTAGGGGTTGGATGTGATGGGGAATTATTCTCAAGAGACAAATTTCGTGTGTTAACCATAGTGTTAGGAAATATATCATCATTAATATAGGATCGCACATAATTAAGGATTATAGGAATCATAGTGATTAGGGAATCAATCTACATAATTAGTCATTAACTCTCATTAACCCTCTTGTTCCCTCTCTTGTGTATAAATACCTCATACTACATACATGAATTGATACACTTTTCAGATTATATTTCTCTCTCTTTCTCTCTGGTTCTACATGGTACCAGAGCGATAGGTTCCATTTTTTTCCGCTGCCATTCATGTTCCTGTTCGGCGACAGAGAGAGAGAGGGAGAGTGTGCGTTCGTTTTCTGCTGCCACACAAGACCGTCAGTTTTTGGGAACACGTGCCCCACCGCAGACATCCCCACACCTCGATCGGTGTTCGACTGACTTCCTGTTTCTGTCTTCTCTCCTCATTTCCGGCGGTTTCTAGTGGTTTTCGGCATCTGGGTTCATCCTTTCCAGATCGTGAATTTGCTCCTTATTGCGTTTGGAGGTTTCTTGGTTCACACGCTGGTTTGTTTTGCATCTTTTTGGTGTGGTGGAGTTAGTCTTTTGCTCCTGCTGTAGTATTGGCTTGCTGTTTGGTGTGGGGTTGCTATCCCTTTGGTGGCCATTTGGTATCCTTAGTGAGTTCTTTGTGTGCATTTGTTCTTGGCTGCTTGGATTGGGTTTTATCGCCAAAGTTTAGTATATTTTGGTGTGACCTCTTCTACGTTGTTTGGTTCCATACGAACTATTTGGTGTTTGGTTGCTGCTCTCTTTGGTTTCCCAGTGCTGTTGTTGGGTGTTGTCATCTTTGGTGAGGTTTGTTTGCTCACGGTTGGGACTTGTGCTCTTTACTGTCAATTGGAGGCACATTGGATCTTATATTTTGGGAGGATCGATGGCTGCATCTACGTCTAGTTCTTCTATTGCCCTTGTTACAGGTAATATTGCTTCTAGTCTTGCTACTTCTTCCTCGAAGTGGATCATCGATTCCGGTGCTACTGATCATATGACAGGTAACCACCATTTGTTTTCCTCGTATGCGCCTTATGCCAATCCCTCCAGTATAACACTTGCCAATGGCTCTTATTCTCGTGTTATTGGCTCTGGCACTGTTGAACCTACTCCATCTGTTCCCTTATCCCATGTCCTTAATGTCCCTGACCTTACATTTAATCTTTTGTCTCCTAGCAAGCTCACCCAACAATCAAATTGTTTCATTACTTCCTGACCATTGTTTGATTCAGGATCTTACGACGAAGCGAGTTATTGGTAGGGGCTATGAATCTGGTGGCCATTACTTCCTTGAGGATCAAGTACCCTGTTTAGTTGCTTGCTCTGGTGGTTCATCCGCTTTTGATATCCATTGTCGTTTAGGTCGTGTGTCCTTGTCATCTTTGAAGAAGATGTATCCTCAATTCCATAATTTGTCTTCTCTAGAATGTGAGTCATGTCAGTTTGCTAAACATCATCGTGTTCACTTGGCACCTCGAGTTCATAAAAGAGCTACATCTCCCTTTGATTTAGTCCATTATGATGTTTGGGGTCCTTGTCTTGTCGAGTCTAAGCCTGGTTTTAGGTACTTTGTTCCTTTCGTTGATGATTTCTCTCGTACCACCTGGATTTATTTAATGAAAACTCGTTCTGAGTTGTTTTCTCACTTTTGCAATTTCTGTGCTGAAATCAAAACTCAATTTGGTGTGTCTGTCAAAACCTTACGGAGTGACAATGCTAAAGAATACTTTTCTGCCCAATATCAAAGCTATATGCTCCAACATGGCATGCTTCATCAGTCCTCATGTCCAGATACACCGGCTCAAAATGGTGTTGCAGAACGTAAGAACCAACACTTATTAGAAGTTGCTCGGGCTCTTATGTTTCAAATGAATGTTCCTAAACCATTTTGGGCTGACGCCATGTCTACTGCGTGCTTCCTTATCAATCGTATGTCCCCTCTTGTCCTCAATGGTGCCACTCCATACACTACCTTGTTTCCTTCCAAACCCCTGGTTCCTATTGACCCTAAAATCTTTGGTTGTATCTGTTTTGTTCGCAATGTTTGGTCCACTGTTACCAAACTTGATCCCAAGTCTCTTAGGTGTGTCTTCCTTGGGTATTCTAGGGTTCAGAAGGGTTATCGGTGCTATTCTCCCACTCTTTGGCGTTATCTTGTGTCTACTGATGTCACATTTCATGAGTCGACTTCGTTCTTTCCGGTCTCTACTCCACCCCCATCTCCTGTCTCTACCGATGACACTTCCGACAGTTTTGATGATCTCTTGGTCTATAAGGTTCAGTCCCCACTAGTGCAAGCATCTGACTCGACACCTGCTGAACCACCTATCTATCATGTTTATTGGAAACGCCCTAGGGCGAGTAATATTGTCGACCAGGTTCATGACCCACCGATGACTGCTTCGACGTCTGATCCAGCATCAGTTCCTTCCGCTCCTACTTCCGAACCAGCACCAGTTCCTGATATTCTTGATATTCCTAATCCTTCCGCCTCTACCTCTGAACTAGACATAGTGTCTGATCCTCCTGATGACTTGCCTATTGCCTTACGCAAAGGTAGGCGTACTTGCACCTATCCTATCTCTTCCTTTGTTTCCTATAATCATTTGTCTCCTCCATCCTGTTCCTTCATAGCATCCTTAGACTCTCTCACAATTCCCACTAGTCTCCAACAAGCCTTGACCCTTCCCGGTTGGCGTACTACGATGGAAGACGAAATTGTGGCCCTTGATAAGGCTGGTACCTAGAATCTCGTTGATTTACCTCTTGGCAAGAAGACTATTGGGTGTAAGTGGGTGTTCACAATCAAAACGAAAGCTGATGGCACCTTGGAACGTTTGAAAGCTCGACTGGTTGCCAAGGGTTATGCTCAGACCTATGGTGTTGACTATTCGGAAACCTTCTATCCTGTGGCAAAACTCTCCTCTGTTCACCTATTCATTTCTATGGCAGCCAATTATGGTTGGGATCTTCATCAGTTGGATGTTAAGAATGCGTTCTTGAATGGTGATCTTCTTGAGGAAGTGTACATGGAGCAACCACCTGGTTTTGTTGCTCAAGGGGAGCATGGGAAGGTTTGCCATCTTCAGAAGTCTTTATATGGCTTGAGGCAGAGCTCTCGTGCTTGGTTTGACAAGTTTAGCTCTGTGGTTAAGAAGTTTGGTCTGATCCAGAGTAAGTGTGACCATTCTGTGTTTTATCAGCATACAGATGCTGGCATGATTTTGTTAGTGGTATATGTTGATGATATCGTTATTACGGGTAGTAATGCTTCAGGAATCTCATCACTTAAGGCCTTTCTTAATTCTCATTTTCAAACAAAGGATTTGGGTTCGTTAAAGTACTTTCTTGGGATAGAGGTTATGAGAAGTAAGAAAGGCATCCTTTTGACACAGAGGAAATATGTTCTTGATCTATTAAAAGAGACCGGGAAACTCGAAGCGGCACCGAGTAGCTTTCCCATGATTCCTAATCCCTTATTGGACATGGATGACCGCATACCATTTGATGAGCTACTTGAGGATGTGAGAAAGAAGGTTGATCCGAAGAAGATCAAGCCGTTTGCCTACCTTGAGAGATACCGTAGATTAATTGGGAAATTGAACTATCTCACAGTAACTCGTGCCGATGTGACCTTTCCAGTTAGTGTGCTTAGTCAATTCATGACTGCACCAACCGTTGCTCAGTGGGAAGCATTAGAGCATGTCTTACATTATTTGAAGAGCTCGCCTGGTCGTGGTGTACTCTATACAAATCATGGCCACAACAAGATTGAATGTTTTTGTGATGCAGATCATGCAGGGTCAAAGGCTACGAGAAGATCCACCACAGGATATTGTGTGTTTGTGGGTGGAACTTTAGTATCATGGAGGAGTAAGAAGCAAGATGTGGTTTCTAAGTCGAGTGCAGAAGTTGAGTATAAAGCCATGTCCCAGTCAGTACAGGAAATTGTGTGGATTTTGTTAGTTATGATTACTTTTGATGATGTCTTATGTAGATGCCATTGTTATAAGCAAAAAGATTGAGTAATATAGTTATCTCCTACATTGACTAATTGTTGTAGATTAATCCAAGTTTAGTTATGGAAAATAAACAAGAAGGAGATAAGAGATTACAAGAAGAAGAAATTGAATCAAAGAAAATGTGAAGTCAAATGATATGGAGTGATCAAGAGAAGAGAAGGAAGAAAGAGTTGAGTTATGGAAAATGATCAAGAGGAGAAGAAAGAAAGAAGAACTTGCTAAATGGAATGAAGATACAATTATTCAAGTTCTTATATTGAAGCTAGAAGCCTCCAAGATCATATGGAAGTTCAAATGGCTCAATTTGGAGTTAAAGACAGAAAAAATCAGCGGCTAGAAGACTCCAAGATCATATGCAACGTGATCAGCCCCTCAGGTCCACTCTGTTCACGTTTCAGCACGGGCGACGTCTGGTAATTCGATGATATCTCACAAACCAGAGATCGGATTGAGACGAAACCAAAAGCATTGGAAACTAGACATCTAACACGTATTGGTGACAAATATTCATGCCCAAAGGAGTTCAGATGAATCATTGATGAATTTTACAAGTTGACAGAAAGATCAGCGTCACAGTCAGGAACAGCCTTCGGTATTTTGAGTATATCTCACAAACGACAAATCCGATTGAGCTGAAATCAGTGGCATATGAAAGTAGACTCACAGAGCTTTCCATCAAGAGTTGAATGGACCAAAACGGAGCTCGGACCAGAGAGATATGGCCCTCAGAAGTTGATAGTCAGTTCAAGTATTGCTCAATTGCATTTTATAAGTCAATACCGCAGTATAGGGTGCTATACCGCAGTATTGGACTTCAATACCGCAGTATAGGGTGCTATACCGCAGTATTGGACTTCCAGAGAACAATCAAATTTTTTCAGTTAAGTCAATACCGCAGTATAGGGTGCTATACCGCAGTATTGGACTTCCAGAGAGCTATCAAATTTTTTTAGTAAAGTCAATACCGCAGTATAGGGTGCTATACCGTAGTATTGGACTTCCAGAGAGCTATCAAATTATTTCAGTCAAGTCAATACCGCAGTATAGGATGCTATACCGCAGTATTGGACTTCCAGAGGGCAAGCAAATTATTTCAGTCAAGTCAATACCGCAGTATAGGTTTGTATACTGCAGTATAGGGCCATCCAGAGAGCAACTAAATTTCTAAGTCAAGCCAATACCGCAGTATAGGTATGTATACTGCAGTATAGGGCCAACCCGAGAGCAATCAAATTTTCTCACCCAAGTCAATACCGCAATATGTATTTGGATACTGCAGTATAGGCTCATACAGAAAGCTCTCAAATTTTATAACTATTGCATACTGCAGTATAGGTTTTCATACTGTAGTATTGAGCAATCACGGGGACTCTCAACTTTGACAAAAACTCGCATACTGCAGTATGTTAGTTGCATACCGCAGTATAGAGCATATCTCTCAAAATCAATTCACGATGTTTTTGTCTCTGGAAGTTGGTTACCGCAGTATGACTTTGGATACTGCAGTATGGACACTTATGCACAGTGCCATACTCCAGTATAGAGGAACTTACCGCGGTATACAACGGTCAAAATTGATTTTTGAATTACACGAATTTGCAAATCACTGTTGTTTGATCTTATTGCTTCCATAATTCATTCAATCATATTCCTAGCTATGTTTAACAAGTTTGTTGAGTGAATTTCAGTAAGATCAGATGAAGATTATTGGAGGTCAAAGCCAAAAAGCAAAAAGTGAATAGTGCATTTAATGCACTTCTGCAAATCAACCTACTTTCAGCTAATCCATCTGAGCACGCCTTCTAAACGTTAAAGAATGCTTACTACAACAAGTAAAGTCATCTCCAACGGGCAAATTCTCAGAGAGCCACCTCAGATCAAATTACCACATGGATTAGTTGGAGTTTAGAGAGAGAAGCAGACCACACTTAATGACAATCAACTACAACGGTCTGATTCATCCTACAACGGTCAAAAACAGTCACACATCATTCTCTACCTATAAAAGACATGGACTCAAGCAGAAAAACGAAGAGATACAAGTTTACAATGCCAAAATGCTGATACTCTACTTCTTCATCATTCTCACTCTGTTTTTCATATCTAGATAGCTTAGAGAGTGAAATGAATTGTATCTGTACTTCAGTGATTATCCATTCATTCCTTTGAGAGGAAACTTATTGTAAACACATTATCTTTCTGAGAGTTACTCAAGATTGGGTAATCTTGAGTGGGTTATACATTGTGTTGATTACAACTTGTAAGGGGGAGTAAATCCTAGTGAGAGGATTACTTCGAGTACAGAGTGTGTAATCAAGCAGTGTGTTGATTACAGATTGTAAAGGGGAGTGAATCCTAGAGAGAGGATTGCTTTAGTTACAGATCGTGTAATCAAGAAGATTAAAGATAGTGGATTGAAAATCCCAAGTGAGGCTTGGGGACTGGATGTAGGTCAAGGATAAGGCCGAACCAGTATAAATCTGTTTGCAAACTCTTCTCCCTTATCTCTTACATTTCCAGCATTTACATTTGAGTGTTTACCAATTGTTTGTGAACTTACTTTTGATATCCAAGATGAATTTACTGAATTTCGAAAATACTTTGATGAATGAAAATTTTTATACTTCACCCAATTCACCCCCCTCTTGGGTTTAGCCGAAACTTACAGATTTACCAATTAATGAAGGAGGTTGGTCTTGCCATGTCATTACCTACGAAGTTGTGGTTTGATAATAAAGCTGCTCTACACATAGCCTCTAACTCTGTGTTTCATGAACGTACGAAACACATTGAGATTGACTGTCATTTTGTACGTGATAAGATCAAGGAGAACTTTATTTCCACCGGGCATGTGCGGTTGAGTAACCAATTGGGTGACCTTCTAACTAAGGCTTTAAATGGGACTCGGTTTGACTATCTTTGTAACAAGTTGGGCTTGATTAATATCTTTGCTCCAACTTGAGGGGGAGTGTTAGGAAATATATCATCTTTAATATAGGATCGCACATAATTAGAGATTATAGGAATCATAGAGATTAGGGAATCAATCTACATAATTAGTCATTAACTCTCATTAACCCTCATTAACCCTCTTGTTCCCTCTCTTGTGTATAAATACCTCATACTACATACATGAATTAATACGCTTTTCAAATTATATTTCTCTTTCTTTCTCTCTGGTTCTACAATATGAATATTAGAATTAGGCATATAATTAGGGATTACTATTGATTAGAGAATCAATCTTCATAATGAGTCATTAAATCTAAGGCTCCACTCTTATGTATAAATATCCCTCCCTTATACATGAATATACATCTTTCTTATTCATTTCATTACATGGTATCACAGCTAGGTTCCCATTTCTTCATTTTTTTCCCGCTGGCAGCGTCACAGTGAGAGTGGGTTCTGTGTGTTGAGCTTGGTTCTGTGCGTGGTGGCCTATAGCAACACGCTCCCCACCGCTAGCTTCCCCTGCCGCCAATCGGCATTTCACCAGTGGTCCGGCCCCCTTTTGACTGACGTGTGGCCCTCACGCGTCGTCGCCAGTTTCGCTGCAATTCCACGCGCCGGCATGTGGTGTCGTTTTCCGGCGAGATATCGCTATTTTCTTCCCTCTTCCAGCATCGACTTGCTTCTCTCGACCTCTTCTTGTTGTCTCGTGGTGTGGGTTTCTCTGGTTGGCACTGTCAGAGGCATTTTTGGTGTGGCTTTGTGCATTTTTTACTGTTGCCTTGGTCTTCTCTACCATCCTATGGTGTGGCTACATCCCTTGTTGGCAAGAGTAGCAGTGGTGGCTGGAAGAATTGGTTTAACAAGTCCCTCAGCCTGAAAGTTCATTTCCATTAATTGTGGTTTTGGGTTTTCCAGAGATCCCACCTTGTGTCCTTTCTTGTGTTCTTTGTTGGGTCAACTATCTTGTTCACTTTTCACTTCTGCTCTTCTTTGAAAAAGGCGTGTGCACCCTGGACTCTGGATTTGTTCTAGTTTGGAGTTTCATTGCTGTTTGGTCATTGGTGTGACTGTAGCACTTCTTTGTGGTTTGGTGTTCCTTTTGTGACCTGTTCATTTTGTACCTCCAGTAAGGTGTTTTGTTTGGTATTTGTCTCTAGTGAGACGTTCGGCGTATTGTTTGGTTGCTCCTCTCGTGGGTTTCAAGGTGCTCTTTGGGTATTGTAATCTTTGGTGAGGATCGATGGCTAAATCTCAGTCTCGTTCTTCTGTTGCCTCGTCTACAGGTAATATTGCTTCTAGTCTTGCTATTTCTTCCTCGAAGTGGATTATCGATTCTGGTGCTACTGATCATATGACAGGTATCCACCATTTGTTGTCCTCGCATGCGCCTTATGCCAATCCCTCTGGTATAACAATTGCAAACAGTTCTTATACTCTTGTTATTGGCACTGGCACTGTTGAACCTACCCCGTTTGTTTCCTTATCCCATGTCCTTAATGTCCCTGACCTTGCCTTTAATCTTTTGTCTGCTAGTAAGCTCACTCGACAATCAAACTATTTCATTACTCTCTTTCCTGACCATTGTTTGATTTAGGATCTCACATCAAAGCAAGTTATTGGTCGGGGCTATGAATCCAGTGGCCATTACTTCCTTGAGGATCAGGTACCGCGTTCAATTGCTTGCTCTGGTGGTTCATCCCCTTTTGACGTTCATTGTCGTTTAGGTCATGTGTCCTTGTCTTCTTTGAAGAGGATGTATCCTCAATTCCAACATTTGTCATCTTTAGAATGTGAGTCATGTCAGTTTGCTAAACATCATCGTGTTCACTTGGCACCTCGAGTTAATAAATGAGCTGCGTCTCCCTTTGATTTAGTCCACTCTGATGTTTGGGGTCCATGTCCTGTCGAGTCCAAGCCTGGTTTTCAGTACTTTGTTACTTTTGTTGATGATTTCTCTAGTACCACTTGGCTCTATTTAATGAAAATTCGTTCCGAGTTGTTTTCTCCTTTTTGTAATCTTTGTGTTGAAATCCAAACTCAGTTTGGTGTGTCTATCAAAACCTTACAGAGTGACAACACTAAAAAAATACTTTTTTGCTCAATTTCAAACTTATATGCTCCAGCATGGCATGCTTCATCAGTCCTCCTGTCCAGATACACCGACTCAAAATGGTGTTGCAGAACGTAAGAACCGACACTTATTAGAAGTCGCTCGGGCTCTCATGTTTCAAATGAATGTTCCTAAGCCTTTTTGGGCTGACGCCGTGTCTACTGCGTGCTGACTTATTAATCGTATGTCCCCTCCTATCCTCAATGGTGCTACTCCATACACCACCTTGTTTCCTTCCAAACCCCTGTTTCCTGTTGACCCTAAAATCTTTGGTTGTGTCTGTTTTGTTCGCGATGTTCGTTCTACTGTTACCAAACTTGATCCCAAGTCTCTTAAGTCTGTCTTCCTTGGGTATTCTAGGGTTCAAAAGGGTTATCGGTGCTACTCTCCCACTCTTCGGCGTTATCTTGTGTCTACAGATGTCACATTCCATCAGTCAACTTCGTTTTTTCCTATCTCTACTCCACCTCCATCTTCTGTCTCTATCCATGACACCTCTAACAGTCTTGATGATCTCTTGGTCTATACGGTTCAATTACCACCAGTGCAAGCATCTGATCCGGCACCTGCTAAACCACCTATTCATCATGTTTATCAGAAACGCCCTAGGGCAAATGATGTAGTTGATCAAGTTCATGACCCACCAATAACTGCTTCGATGTCTGATCCAGCATCAGTTCCTTCAACTCCTACTTCTGAACCAACACCACCAGTGCCTGATATTCTTGATGCTCCTGATCCTTCCACTGCTACCTTTGAACCAGACACAATTTCTGGTACTCCTGATGACTTGTCTATTGCCTTACGCAAAGGTAAGCGTACTTGCACCTATCCTATTTCTTCCTTTGTTTCCTATAACCATTTGTCTCCTCCATCCTGTTCCTTCATAGCATCCTTGGACTCTCTTACCATTCCCATTACTCTCCAACAAGCCTTAACCCATCCTAGTTGGCGTGCCACAATGGAAGAAGAAATGGTGGCCCTTGATAAGGCCGGTACCTAGAATCTTGTTGATTTGCCTCTTGGCAAGAAGGCTATTGGATGTAAGTGGGTGTTCACAGTCAAAACAAAAGCTGATGGCACCTTGGAACGTTTGAAAGCTCGACTGGTTGCCAAGGGTTATGCTCAGACCTATGGTATTGACTATTCAGAAACCTTTTCTTCTGTGGCAAAGCTGTCATCTGTTCACCTCTTTATTTCTATGGCAGCCAATTATAGTTGGGATCTTCATCAATTGGATGTTAAGAATGCGCTCTTGAATGGTGATATTCTTGAGGAAGTATACATGGAGCGACCACCTGGTTTTGTTACTCAGGGGGAGTGTGGGAAGATATGTCATCTTCAAAAGTCTTTATATGGCTTGAAGCAGAGCCTTCATGCTTGGTTTGACAAGTTTAGCTCTATGGTTAAGAAGTTTGGTTTGAGTTAGAGTAAGTGTGACCATTCTATGTTTTATTAGCAGACAGGTGCTGGCATGATTCTGTTAGTCGTATATGTTGATGATATTGTTATTACGGGTAGCAATGCTTTGGGAATCTCATCCCTCAAGGCCTTTCTTAATTCTCATTTTCAAACGAAGGATTTAGGTCCGTTAAAGTACTTTCTTGGGATTAAGGTTATGAGAAGTAAGAGAGGCATCCTTTTGACACAGAGGAAATATGTTCTTGATCTGTTAAAAGAAATCGGGAAACTCAGAGCTGCACCAAGTAACTTTCCGATGATTCCTAATCTCTTCTTGGACATTGATGACCGTATACCGTTTGATGAGCTACCTGAAGATGTAAGAAAGAAAGTTGATCTGGAGAAGATTAAGTTGTTTGCCTATCATGAGAGATACCGTAGATTAATTGGGAAATTGAACTATCTCACGGTAACTTGCCCCGATGTGACCTTTCCAGTTAGTATGCTTAGTCAATTCATGACTGCACCAACCGTTGCTCAGTGGGAAGCTTAAGAGCATGTCTTACATTACTTGAAGGGCTCACCTGGTCGTGGTGTACTCTATACGAATTATGGCCACATCAAGATTGAATGTTTTTGTGATGCAGATCATGCAGGGTCAAAGGCTAACAGAAGATCCACCACAGGATATTGTGTGTTTGTGGGTTGAAATTTGATATCATGGAGGAGTAAGAAGCAAGATGTGGTTTCTAAGTCAAGTGCAGAAGCCAATGTTGTTAAAACGTAGTGTCTACGTTGAAACGGTAATGGTGAGCAAAAACATAAAAACGGAACAACGTAAACGAAACGTAAGAGTTTACTACATACTACAAAAAAAATAAAATCTAACATATATAAAACTAAAACACACCAATTCATTAAAGTCATCACAGTATTAAGTCCAAACACTCAGTCATCAATCATCATAATACATATTAAAATCAAAACACCAAGGCAATAAAATTATAAAAAGAGATCAACATCTCTAATTTAAGTCATCGGAGTTAAAGTCAATTTCAATATCATCTTCTTCATCCCCTCCCCCACTAAGAAATTCGGGAATATCCAAATCATTCAAGTTCCTCAATTCTTCATTCAGATCATGATCATCCAAGCCATGAGGATCTTGACCTTCTCCAACTCCAACATCTTCTGAAATATCTTCACATGTTGGTTCCACAATCCACTCATCATCCGACTTAATATCATCAAAGTTATAATCAATTTGAAGAGACACTCTATGTTTTGTGTTGCCTAATCTTGAGTTAGCCATCACAAAAACGACATTATTCATTGTCTCTTGCTTCAAACGATTTTTTTTCTTTGTGTGGACCTAAACAAATACAAGAAAATAATTTAATACTAAACTAATATCATATTTTTGAAATGAAATGCAATTCATATTAAAAATATACCATCTCAAAAGCACTCCAATTCCGCTCACACCCAGAGGAGCTACATGTCAAGCTAAGCACACGAATAGCGAATTTTTGGAGTTCTGGAACACCATCACCATAAGATTCCCACCATGCTGCTGGACTCTTGGTTTCAACTCCATCTATAGCAAAGGTACTCCCAAAAAGGCCTCTACGATGCTTGAATTCCTCAAGTTACCCATCAATTTTTCTTTGAAGAGCCTTATTCGGCACCATCCTTTGTATACAATCATATAATCCAACCTTTACTTCATAATCAACTTGAAATGTAGGAGAATAATGTTGTTTTGGGTTAAGATAGTAGCCTGCAGCATGCAAAGGCCTATGGAGTTGCCTCTCCCATCTTGCATCAATGACATCCCAAATAGGTTAATAACTAAAAAGAAAAGAAAAGATAACAATTGAATTAATTTTGAGTTAAAATGTCTATAACTCTGAATTAAATAACTTAAAGGATAACTTACAATGTAGTTTTTTTTTTTTAACCCTCTTCAATTTTCTCCTTGGCACAATCCATTGCCTCATAAATGGAGCCCATTGCTGCATCATCTGAATCAACCAACCTAAGCACTTCAATCAAAGGAAGTTCCCCTATCAAATCTCAACCCTTTTCCAAAAGTGTTTGTCCATCACTACATTTTCAATAAGCTTTCCATCTGTTGACTCTGCATATTTGGTTTTCTTCCATTCTTCTGACAAGAACATTCTTTTCACCGCATTTTTGTTGTCATGGAGGCATTTCAAAGTCAAATAGGATGTGGCAAAGCGAGTCATGGCGGGTCTAATCAAATCTTTGCCACTGGTGAAGCTGTGCAATATTGGAATGAGAGATCCTCTTGAATAGATATAAGTCGTAATTTTTCCCCTTGAAAATTGTGTCTTTATGAAGGGCTATTTTCTTCTATAAATCTTCCAACATCAAATCAATGCAGTGAGCAGCACAAGGTGTCCAATATATTTGCTTTCTTTTCTCCATTAACAAAGCCCCAGCAGCTTTATAATTTGCAACATTGTCCGTGACAACTTGGACAACGTTTTCTTCACCAACCACCATCACCACTTCATCAATCATCTGAAAAATCTTGTCAGCTATTTTGGTGATGTGAGATGCATCAATGGACTTGAGAAAGACAATTCCCATAGAGCTATGCACACAAAAATTGATTATTGATCTTCTTTTATCAGTCCACCTATCAGTCATTATTGTGTATCCAATTTTCTTCCACAAAGCCTTATGCTTTTCAACAACAGCCATTGTCATATCATATTTTTGCTTCAAGTATTTTACTCTACACCCATGTTAAGATGGTGGCTTGAAACTTGCTCCATGCTTAGCAATTGAGTCACACATCTTTTTGAAATCATCGCTATTCATAAAATTGAAAGGAATTACATTGTTATAAATAGAAGTGCAAATGTCAAGACATGCCTCCTCCCTCAAGTTCTTCTTCAATAAGGTGTTGAGGGTTACGGGAGCGGATAATCTACTTCTTTTAAAAATATCGAAGGAGGTAGTAGTAGCAGTAGCACCACTAACAATTTCCTCTTGTATTTGAGATGGTTTTCCTTGTTTTGCTCCAACAAGAAGATTCAACATCTCTATTTTTACTTCCTCAGGCACCGATATACATGGTTCAACATCTTTAGATGTTCTTGCCAAATGGTGCTTCACACGAAAAACTCCAGCAGATATTACTTTGGGACAATACTTGCAGTTAAGCTTTTTTGTTCCTGGAATTTCAATTGCATGCTTCCATGCAAGATCTAACTTATTTCCAGGAGCATTTCTAGCCAATCTCTTCCCCCCAACAGTAGTGTTATTTACACTTGGAGTTGCAAAAGTCGGAGTGCTACTACTATCATTTCCACTTGATGAGGCCATGTGATTTCAAACTATATTTAATACATAGAAGAAAACATTGAAATTTGAACTTAGTATAAATACTTCAAAATGGAACCATGGCCTAGTCCACAAAAAAAATTAAGGAACAGAACATAAATCAGCACTCAACAAATTAAGCAAAGGAATTAAAGACATCTGATGATTTAGCAAATTAAGCACATAAATCAGCACTCAGCATTCAGCAACTCATCTGATGATTTATAAGGAACAGAACAGATGAATTAAACTATTAAAGACAGAACAGAAAAAATGCCCAGCAAAGAAACAGATGATATAAGGAACAAATGATACATTGATACAGAAAAAATACACAGCGGGCCAGCAAAGCAAAGGAACAGATGATACAGAAAAAATACCCAGCAAAGCAAAGGAAAGTCGTCGTCCACTCGTCCAGCACTCGCCGTCTCGGCCATCTAGACATTAGAGCAGCGTCGATGAAGAACAAGCAGCATCGCCGTTCGCCGTCCAGCCCTAGCGATCAAAGCAAGAAGCATCGATCGAAGAACTGAAACTTGGAGTTGCAGAAGCCGGAGTACTACGGTGGTCGATCAGTCGGTGGATGAATAAGAACTCTGAAGTCTGAACAGAGCAAGAAGCATTGATTGAAGAAGGGGAAAGTCAGACTAGGGTTTAATTTGTGGCAGGAAAAAGGGATTTTACGAAAACACCCTTATTTTCACCAGCGATTTCAGAACAGCTAACACGCCGTTTCAACCGTTTCGACGTTCCAGAACAACGTCTCGACCGTGTCGCCTCCAAATGCGTCTCAACCACCGTGCCGGCACGTTTTTCGCCGGAAAAACGTAAAAACGTCCGTTCCAACGTTTTGGAACGACATTTTAACAACAATGGCAGAAACTAAGTATAAAGCCATGTCTCAATCAGTACAGAAAATTGTGTGGATCCACCAGTTAATGAAGGAGGTTGGTCTTGTGATGAAGACCTTTTTGTCATTACCCTTAGGATCCACAATCAACAATTAACCAAGGATTGCGTATAGGCAAACCTAGAATCGTTTTCTCTTTTCAAGGAGCCTTTATTGAATTCTAAATAATCTAAATGTCATGCAAATGCAATGAAAACAAGGGGGGATTGGGTTTTGGATTTTTAAATTAATAAACTAAAATAGAAATGCAATTTAAATGAAGCAAAGATAAAATAGAATATAAGAAAACGAGAAGAAACAGATTAAAATCGATCAACCCAACATTCAGATTCCAGAGACTTCCATCATTAAACGAAATACAAATAACCCACGTTTGGCTCTGGAAGAACCGAGATCTTTGCATTCGCCTAGAAAATCCCTCGACTAGACAATCACCTAGAATATGTCTGAACAACGGCGTCTCACTGTGCGATCGCACAACAAAACTTAAAACCTAGTTCGAACTCAATCCTTGGGATAAACCAAACCGAATATTAAATCTAATATTCGAACTATTTCCAGAAATCGGATCCGATAAGATGAAAATAGAAACGAGTTAAATTACCGATAAAGCACAAGTTCTCTAGACGAATCATGGAATCCTCAACGTTGGGTCAATCAAAGAAGCTTAACCAAGCATGGCTAGGAAAAATGTAGAAGAAAAGATGAAGAACAACATGAAGAACAACTAAAAGAAAATAAAAAACTTCTAATTTAATCCGAAAATCTCCTACAACGTAATTGAGAATATGTTTGTAGCCACCATCTAATTTTCCTTATATAGGAAAGATGACTAAAAATAGAAAACCTCTAATAAATAGAAAATCTCTAAAAAATAGGAAACCTCTAATCAATAGGAAATCCCTATAAAAAAGGAAACCTCTAAAAATTGGTCTTTTATTACAAAATTCGAGCAAAATAAAAATCTAGAAAAATGCGTCTGTCTTTAGCTCCAATTTCGTCCATCTTCTTGTCCGAATCAGCCTTCCGAGTCTTCATAACAATTGTAGCTCTCTCAATCATCTAAAAAAAAGAAAGAAGAATCAGGCTAATCGGATATCTAGATCAGAAGTTATAACGAAAATACTAAATCATTGTAAATTTGGAATTTAATCATAAAAATGAATTAAATCTAATTAAAAGCTCAAAGCTCGATTAAGTAATAAAATCCATTATTTATTAACTAAATAATCCTAAATTTATTCACCAAGAGATACAAATAAGTGTAATACTATTCAATTATCAAATTCCCCCACACTTATCTTTTTGCACTCTTGAGCAAAATTCAAAGAAAAAGACTAAAATGAAAAATTCTTCCTTTCTAACAGTTGCTAACAATGGAAAAATTTAACAGAAGACACAAAGCTTTAAAAGACCAATCAATCAAGACCAAAATCCTTTCATCTCAAATTACAAATCCTGGCAATCTCAATCAATGATGCTAATCACACAAGATAGTCTCTCAAGTATGCCCTCAATCAATCTCTCAAGTGTATAGGATAAATAAGTGTATCGCTCAAATTCTACTTAAGAAAATAGTCCTACCATAGGCTTGCTCAATTTCTACTTCTCCACCACTTATGACACATGCATGCAAAAATCAAGAGAGCTTGTTATTGAAGGCTGTAATGGGGCTAGGGTATAGGTGTGAATAAGTATGGATATGATAGGCAGAGATGGAGCTTCTTAGGGACATAGGGGGGCCATGCCCCCCCCCCCCAAAGAGTTTTTTTTTTGCTCAAACCCCCCAAGAGTTTAAAAATTTTTGAGGATTTCTGGGTTTGCATTGTGGATTTTAAAAACAGGAAAGGGGTTATAAAATCGAAAGGGGTTATACACAAACCCAAATCGCTAGATCAACACTTTGGAGAATAAAATTTAAAAACAGGACTTACTTGACACAGAAACAAACGAGAAGAAGAACACGAACTGAGAAAGAAAACCCATAACCATTGTAACCGGATCTGTTTCCTTGTTCAGCTCACTCTGTTTCTATATATAAATACTATAAGTTACAAATAGCTACAGGCTAAGCCATACCCATAAGCGAAAAAGAGGAATTTTTTTAATGGGAAGCTGAAGAAGCACAGATAAGATCTAAGAAGAAGAAGAAGCTAAGGATTTTTTTTTTTTTTAAAGGAAGAAAAATGACAGAGATTGAGGATGGAGTGTTCCGCTGACTATTCTACCAGAGGGAATGTGGGCGAGGAGTGAGAACAGAAGAAGCTGAGCATCTTGGCAATAAAAAACTTGTTTTCTTTATTCTGTCTTTTATCTTTAAGGCAAATCATGGAGTAAAAAGGATCATAATAAATGAACTAAAAACCGTGTGAGAAAGAAGGAGAAGGTTAGGAAGAAGAGAAAAGAGAGAATCTACTTTTTCTTTGTGGGAAAAAAATGGGGCCCATTTGGGGCTGATTGGAGCTCTATGGGTTTTTTGTTGGCTAGTAATAATGGGATTATGGTTCAACTTTGAGTGATGATTTGAGAGGTAATGAATGAATGAGAAGTGGTAATGAGCTCTGTTGGTTTGTATTTATTGGTTATTCAGAATTTTTTAAAAGAAAATTTAATATCATGTAAAAATATTTTTAAAATATTTTTATTATATATTTGGTTCTCCAAATATATTTTCTTAATTAGTTAATGAATATACATTTGGCCCCCCCCAAATATTCAACCCAAGCTCCGTCACTGATGATAGGCTAAGCACCCAAGAAATTCAAAGAACATCAGTTAATAATAGCAAATCACCTCAATAACATTTCTTTTTATTTCTCCTTCTTTACATTGCTTCCTCTTTCTTTCTTTTTTTCTTTTCTTTTCTTTTCTTTTTTTTTTCTCTCTCTCTTTCTTTTGTATTTTTTTTTCTTTTTTTTCTTTTTTTTTCCCTTTTTTGTACTTTTTTGTTTAGAATAACAATAACCAAAATCAATGCCAAATGATGAATGATACACAATCAAATACTCCCCCCACACTTAAAATGTTGCATACCTGGGCAACCCCCACACTTAAGCACAAAACTAAGGTGAAACTAATGCTCAATAAATTTCCAAGGTGCGGGATAAAATGGTTTTACGCTTAGGCTTGTAATGTGGCTTAGAAAAGAATGAGTCAAGAAGGCACAAAGGGGCTAGCAAAGGAAATATAATATAAGGGAAAGGCTATTTGGCCAAAGTGGGAAAATGAAAGAAAGAAAACAAGCTTCTATCATACTTATGCACGTAAGTGAAAAATTAGCTTCAAAAAGAAAAGAACAAGTTCTAAAGAACACAAATCATGAGCAGATGCACACATGAAAGAAAGAATGGTAAAAGATGAATTTCATTCATGCAATCCCAAAATCTCACAAAGGTTAATACCAAATCATGCAACCAGCATCCCAAAATTAACTATCAAGAAATATAATCCAAGAGTCCAGAAATTCAGCCTAAAAAAGAAGGATCCATCAAAACCAAGATGTCAAGGTTCACAAGAGGTAGAGCAATCATAGAAAGAGAGCGCGTTATTTATAAAAACTTTTTTTTAACCTATTAAACTATATTATTTCTACTTTTCTACTGAATTGTGTCCCTCCCCCACACTTATCTTCCTCATACAACAATTAAACCCGAGTAATCATATGAATTAGGAAGAAAATAAGTAAGGAAAGAGACAACCTTTGTTGAGTATTTTGAGTTGCTTGAAGGAGAAGTTCTCATCTTTGATGAGAATCATGAATTTTTCCCTTGAAACATCTTCTCCCGCATTGAATTTCCTTGGTGGAGGTGGCTCAGAATCTATTGGAAGAGGTCCAAGAATGTACGGTGGATGTTGGTTCCATCGGCAACCTTTCCAAGAATGTGCCTGCAAATAACACAGGCAAATAGCAGTATCCCATCCAAAAATAGAGACATGGAGAGATTTTGAGTGAATGAAAGACATGTTAAGTTCCAAACTCTCTAAACAACTATCACATCCAAGGAAATCAATGATACTCCCATTAGTAGGAGTCAAGCAACCAATCATATCGTGAACATTCTCTTGTGTTTGCAAAATGGAAGGTGTGGAATCCAACTTAGTGTTGGAGTACACCATATCATCGTTGCAATCACAAGAGATGAAAGGGAAAAGAGTGGAAGAATGAAGAGAATTTTTCAAATCATCACCACTTGGAATATTTATAGATTCAAAACAATTATCTTGTTTTTCTAAATCAGGTGGCAAATCACAAGAAGATACTTGTTGGAAAGATTCATTAACATGCAGGATTTTATCAATCAAAATTTCAAAATCTTTGTCACCAACAAGACTACAAGGAGGTAATCCAATGGGAATTTTATGCATTTGGTGTTCTAGGCTATGATCTTTCTCACTCACATCAACAACAGAATCCACAAATAATGCAGAATCACTAAGCAAGTCAGAATCACCAAATAATGCAGCATTAATCTCAGTAGGGCACCATTCATTATCAGAACATGCACAATTGGCAGAATTACTCGTACATGCAAAATCAGGATAATCAACATACCATTGAGGAAGAACATCATCAACAACATTAGCATCCATGCTTGATTCAATCTTTTCAAAATTGACATGCTTACTATCATCAATAGTACAAGAGGGTGCATTATGATCAATGGTAGAATCAACCACTTCACTAAATGCTTTGTTTTAAAGCTCAACAAGTAAATGACATTTTTCATGACAACAATCTACACATATTTGATATCCTTCACAACAGTATGAGAATATGTCATTCAATTTATCGCAATCATCACTAGTACTATGAAGAGAAGCATTTTCATCAGTTAAAGCATCACATGAAGAAATAGAAACACACTCATCAACAAGTACAGTTAAATCACTATTACTAAGGCCAATTGGTTGAGCAATTACATTTCCAAACAATTGAGGGGATTCAACAATGATTTCCTCGTCCACCTCATTATCACTCAAATTATGAATTGCTTCATTAGTCAAATTAGTAGGAGAGTCTACTTCTATAGGGATATGATTATTACCAAATGGGAGAGAGGACTCTTCAATGCGCTTTTATACTTGTCTCACTTCTTGTGCATGTGTGATCATGATAGAAGGAAAATTCATTTTCAACACTTGTGCTTCCTGTTCAATTTCCTTTGCTAATCTCTCAAACCATTTCACTTGTTGTTTCATTATTCTACAAAGAGATTCTATTTGTTGATGAAGGTTGTCCTTATGTGACCACTCCTTATTGACAGCCCAAGCCATTTGATTTTGGTGATCTCCAATGACTTCACAAAATGAAGGATCTTGGTTGGGCATACATGGTTGAGAATGAGGTTCATAAGGTGGGTCAAATGGGTATTGGAATTCATGAGATGGATGGCATGGTTCTGAAGTAGGCTGGAATGAAGGATGGTATAGTAAGTGAGAGGGTTGATGATATTGTTGAAATGGAGGTTGGTGGTATGGTTCATGTAATGGGTGGTGGAAAGGACCATGACATTCTTGATTGCCTACAAAAGAGTGAGAATTGAAAGGTAGATTATAATTGCCATAAAACCAAGCCATGAAATTTCAATATAATTAATTCCCAAGGAATTACAAGATAACTATCTAACTATAAAAATTTAGAAAATGAATCTAATAAAATACAAATGAAAGTGAAAAAGAAAAGAAGATTTTTTTTTTTTTTGGAAAATGATTAAAGATGCAAGTATGCTATGAATTAACTTGGAGACATGGTGAATTCAAACAAATAAGCCCAAAATTATATCGAATTTGATATAAACACACCACACAGAAGCTACCAAGTCAAGACAATGCAATAAATTATATGCAAGCTACCTAAATGCAAAAATCCTAAACTATATGCAATAATTAAAAAAAAAAATCAAAAATGCAAATCTAACAAGCTTCACAAGAGAAACCTCTTGTCAAAAGTGAATTTGACAATTAAATCACCTAGAGAGCAAATTACTTAACTCCCCGGCAACGGCGCCATTTGATGAAGAGCTTTTGTCATTAGCCTTGGGGTCCACAATCAACAATTAACCAAGGATTGCGTATAGGCAAACCTAGGATCATTCTCTCTTTTCGAGGAGCCTTTTATTGAATTCTAAGTAATCTAAATGTCATGCAAATGCAATGAAAACAAGGGGGATTGGGTTTTGGATTTTTAAATTAATAAAATAAAATAGAAATGCAATTTAAATGAAGCAAAGATAAAATAGAATATAAGAAAACGAGAAGAAACAAATTAAAATCAATCAACCCAACATTCAAGTTCCAGAGACTTCCATCATTGAACAAAATACAAATAACCCATGTTTGGCTCTGGACGAACCGAGATCTCTGCATTCACCCAGAAAATCCCTCGACTAGACGATCGCTTAGAATATGTCCGAACAGCAGCGTCCCACTGTGCGATCGCACAGCAAAACTTAAAACCTAGTTCGAACTCAATCCTTAGGATAAACCAAACCGAATATTAAATCTAATATTCAAACTATTTCCAGAAATCAGATCCGATAAGATGAAAATAGAAACAAGTTAAATTACCGATAAAGCACAAGTTCTCTAGACGAATCATGGAATCCTCAACGTTGGGTCAATCAAAGAAGCTTAGCCAAATATGGCTAGGAAAAATGCAAAAGAAAAGATGATGAAGAACATGAAAAACAACTAAGAGAAAATAAAAAAACTTCTAATTTAATCCAAAAATCTCCTACAACGTAATTGAGAATATGTTTGTAGCCATCATCTAATTTTCCTTATATAGGAAAGATGACTAAAAATAGGAAACCTCTAATAAATAGAAAATCTCTAAAAAAATAGGAAACATCTAATAAATAGAAAACCCCTAATCAATAGGAAATCCCTATAAAAAAAGGAAACCTCTAAAAATTGGTCTTTTATTACAAAATTCGAGCAAAATAAAAATCTAGAAAAATGCGTCTATCTTTAGCTCCAATTTCGTCCATCTTCTTATCCGAATTAGCCTTCCGAGTCTTCATAACAATTGTAACTCTCTGAATCATCTAAAAGAAAGAAAGAAGAATCAGGCTAATCGGATATCTAGATCAAAAGTTATGACGAAAATACTAAATCACTATAAATTTGGAATTTAATCATAAAAATGAATTAAATCCAATTAAAAGCTCAAAGCTCGATTAAGTAATAAAATTCATTATTTATTAACTAAACAATCCTAAATTTATTCACCAAGAGATACAAATAAATGTAATAATATTCAATTATCATCTTGTCACGTCATTACCTACGAAGTTGTGGTGTGATAATAAAGATGCTCTACACATAGCTTTCAATTATGTGTTTCATGAACGCACGAAACACATTGAGATTGATTGTCACTTTGTACGCGATAAGATCAAGGAGAACTTTATTTCTACGGGGCATGTACGGTCTACTAACCAATTGGATGACCTTCTGACTAAGGCCTTAAATGGGACTCGGGTTGACTATCTTTGTAACAAGTTGGGCTTAATTAACATCTAGCTCCAACTTAAGGGGGAGTGTTAGGAAATATATGAATATTAGAATTAGGCATATAATTAGAGATTACGATTGATTAGAGAATTAATCTTCATAATGAGTCATTAAGTCTAAGGCTCCACTCTTATGTATAAATATCCCTCCCTTATACATGAATATACATCTTTCTTATTCATTTCATTACACATAGTATCTAACAGGTCCAAAGATCACCGCTCTAATACCAAGTTGTTAGCACTTGCTGAATTTAAGGTTAAGAGCAGGAAAGAAACGACACTCTAGAACCAGGATCTATACTCTAGCCAATACACAATAATTCTCAAGTAATATTGTTCATATCATTATAAAAACATAATACAAATATTTATAGAGTCTTGCCTAATAACTTCTTATAATAACTTCCATAAAACAGATAAGAAACAGTAACTTCCCTAAACTAATAATAACCACTCCTAACTTCTATTAAATACCTAAACCAGTGTCTTTCTTCTGGAACAGAAGAAGACGTTTATTCCTATCAAAAGCCTTCTCTTCATTCAACACACTTAAACCTCAAAAGTCAAAACATCATTCAACATCATCACATGTATTGTCACTGTTGAACATTGGCTTCTACCTGTATTGTCATTATTCTCTTCACCCACTTCCTTCCAGCTTCCCTTTTTATCATTCTTACCAAGTGGGTTCAAAGACAAACACACCATGGTGACTGGAATGATTGTATTTATATGAGCATAAAAATAGGCATGTTGGAATCTGGGCATAAATCATCTTTTTTTACAACAATATTGATTATTTGTGAGCAAAACTAAACCTCTAATCATCAAGCTGGTTATTATGCTGCCCACTTTCTTACTCTACATAGATTGATTTTGTTGTAGATTTTAGGAGGCAATAATAGAATTAGTCTTGTGCCCTTACTAATTTCCCTAACTATTTAACCTAATTATTTATTTACAACTTACATAACAGATTTCTTCCCATGATGCAGAATGAGAGTGTTATACCTTTGTAATCTTCAAAGATAAAGAGAGGTAAAGAGAGGGAGAAGACGGAGGGAAACAAGAGAAACCAGGGATTAAAGGGAGAGAAGAACAAAGAGGCAATACGAGAGAGACTGAAGGCAACTGTATATTACTCAAATCATAGGGGATACACACACATTTAATGATCAGTACATGCATATATATATAGGCGGGGGAATAGGAGAATTAATCTTAACAGCTCGTGTGTTCTAACTAGCTAACAGCTAGTGTCAACTAATCTTACCTACCCCATTTCCATATTACAAACATGTAACAGAGATGGAAACAGTGAAAGAGTCATCAAATGCCTCTGCTGTGCACTCCTCTAGCAGAGTTGAGTGCCATTGGTCATTTTGACCACTTTTCTTTCCTGTCCTATTTTAACCTCTCTTTTCATACCAAACAAATTTATTGCCCAGAAAATCCATTACAGGCAAAGCCTATTTATTACCTTTCCCTTTCCACTTCCCCTTTCCATAAACTCTATATCAGATGCTACATTATCCTCAGTACCTTGATTTCCCAATCAAGATCTCCACCAAGCATCAACTGCCACATAGTCATAGTACATCCAGCACTAAGGACAAGTTGACAGAGATAAAGAGGGCCCTTGCCAAACTCCTTGCCCATGAATCCATAACAAATTAAGCTTCCTTAAACTAGCCATTCTCCATACTTATGCAAATTGGCCTAGGTATCATGAAATTATTGGTATAATCAATTTGAGATTTTGGCATAGATATTCATTTCAAAGCAGTGGACACTAAAGAAATGAATCTATAATTATTGCATGAGGTATTTAAAGAAAACCATACAAGCAAAGTAGGCTATATAAATATCTTCAACCTTCACTCTAGAAAAGTTTTCAAATTTTAGGAGGGTCTTTGCCACTATATCGATTTCATTGGCATAATTGGAGTCACAACCATATTTAGACTTATCATGTTAACGGATCCAAACTGGGAGTTTAGAAAGTGGTTAGTCAATAATGGATCCTTAGATTTAACTAGTTGATTTTATCAACATGGAACCTCCTTACAAAGAAACAAGAATCAGACAAATGCCATGAAACAAATGTTAAGACTATAGATCGAATTGTGCATGAGATCGAATGCCAGCTATGTACCTTATAAATTCACCAAAATCAGATATTTAACCTCTCTGGTACTTTCCTTGTTGCTTCTGTCACAAAGGCACAAACTGTGCATGAGATCGAATTTGCCATTGCATTTCCACATCAGATTTACAAAAAGTTCGTCAGCACTTAAAATCCACTACAATTCAGCTTGGTTGGTATATGTCCTCATGAAATGGTCACAGCCAATGAAGTAGGTAACTGGTGCATTATTTAATGGAATTTTCCAATATGAAATTGTGTAGATACAATGTTGCAAAACAAATATAAATGCAAGTGGAGATAGTGAATAACTCCAACTGAGCTAGATAAGTTATTCAAAGTTAGCATCATGCATAAGCCATTTTTGCTTCACATGTAACATCTGATGATGATGATAAACGTTAAACTAAAACGGATTCCAGAATGCATCTATGAGAAGAAAGATGTCAATTTCTGCTTCTCATGTAACATCCAATAATAATATCAAAAGTTGAGCTAAAACAGGTTCCAGAATGGCAATACAAGAGTAAAACATGATCAATGCCACAGCTTTACTTTTTACAAAAACACTTCATTATGTTCATAATAATGATAGGGGGAAATATGGTTCAACAAATACCTTAACATATTCCACCTCGAAATCTTTAATTGTAGATCCACTGAAAAATAAGTTCATGACGTCGTTAGGAATGCTGAAGGGGCTGGGTTCACACGGGGCTTTGACTTTTAAAACTTTCACCCTACTGAAAGGGGAAGGGCCCTGCAGAACATCAGGAAACTTGGAAAGCATCTGCACAACCAAAGAGCGAGAATTCCACCATACCACAAACAAAGAATACTCAGACCATTATAAAGAGGGGGGATAAGAAAGTGAGCAAAGTATATTACACTCACAGTTAAAGTTTCAATAGATAACGCTACAATCTCTGCACCACCAATTGCCCGAAGCATTTCAATCAAATAAGAAATGAACTTTCTTTTTGCCAAATGTACGGTACCAAATAGATAATCAGCTAGTACAGCATTAACATCTACACTCTCTATTAAGGGAAGTGCAGGAATGGAGAACTCAAGAATATGGGACTCAACAAATTTGAAAGACGTTATTTTTGTTGAAGTAATAACAATCTTACAGTTAGTATTAAGGTTTCGAACATGTTCCATCCTTGATATTGTCAAATTGACGAGCTGAGGCGCAGAAATTTCAAAAATCTTAACTCTAGACGGAATTCGACAATCACTTATCACCAAATTTTTCAAATTGAGACAACATTGGAAAGGATCCAGGGTGCCTTCCCCATCCAGTATAAAAGAGCATTTGACAAGATGCAAACTAGTCAAGGTAAGAAAATCCAAGTTTGTGTTGGGCAGAATAATAATTTCAAACAATTCAAGGGTTCGCAAGGATTGGCAATGGAAAAGCTGGGGCAAGTCATCCACAATGCGAGGAAAATGGAAGCTCAAATGTTGAACCCTATGGTCGACAACATGATCGATGACCCTCTTCACAAGAGGCTCAAACAAATCATGGCTATCAATGCACATTTGAATTGAAGAGTAAATGGGGTTAGATATATCGAACCAGAACTTGCAAATTCTGGTTGGGCCGTCTTTGCGAGAAAGAAGAGAGACGACGAAATTGGAGAAGGAAGAGTAATAACGGAAAGAGTCACTATCGATGGTGAGAACGGGAAGGTAAATCCATAGATACCTCAATCTCTTGCACACAAGACTGGTTTGAACTGCAAACTTAGTATCGAGAAACGAGAAAATGTATTGAAGCATATCATCGGGGAGACTAGTGAGCTTGTCCTCGATCATCGTCATCTCTGCTTTGCCCATTTCAGGTTTGTTTGCTTGCTTTAAATTTCTTGATCCCTGAATTCTTTTCACATCATTCTCGTTTTTCTCTAAACTAAGATAGAATATCCGACATTTCAAAATTGATATTTAATTAGAAAATCGAAATTGTTTGATGAACTATAAGCTAAATCGTCATTTTTTTAAGAGGAAGTGAGGAAGTTATGTGAGAGAGAAAATAAGAATGAAGCAAAATCGGTGAGGAAGGAATGAAGAAAGAGTGAACTTTGAAGCAAAAACATAATTAAAGAGGAAAAGAACATATCATAACAGAGAGATCATTTCTGAATTTTGACCCAAAAAAAAAAAAAGATCATATGGTTATACCAAAAAAAAAAATCATTCATGAATGGTTTAAAAAATAAAAAAATGATCATCCACGGTAAAACGAGAATCCCCCAAAAACAAAGGTCATCCGCAATGTCTGTTTGAGTTGTGGTTAAAAAAATCACGTACACATAAGTCAAGATAAAACTTATACTTACCTTATAAATTAACTGTAGATCACGTTAAAAAAATAATTTATATTATTAAACCAAATAAACACAATTCGTCAATAACAAGTGTGTTTGGTACCACCACAATTACAAAAGTGAATTTTTTTTTTTTTCAATTTGACATTTTTGGGTACAAGTCAAATTATGTAAAGTGATTTATGTTTGGATTGGCGATTGCAAAGTGACTTTTACAAAAATATAACTTGTTTGGATTGACCATAGCATAAGTGGCTTTTATAATAATGATAAGAGAGAAATTAAATTAAAAATTAAAAAGTTAAAGTTGGGAAATTTGACAATTTTAAAAAAAAATACATAATTTGATGAAATAAGATTACATAAATAATTGGATCACATGTCTATACAATTTAATGTCTAATTGAGTCACGAATATTATTCATTTAGGAAGAAGATCATCTACCATAATTTGTCATGGAAAACTGTTCATCTATAATGTTATTATCTACATAACCTATATTTTCAACTTCAACTGACGGAAAAAATTTATAATTTAATGAAATAATATTACATAACTAAGTGCTCGTCCTAACCTTCTTATCCATGAACAGCTTCCTTTGCCGCAAGTTTTGAGTCATAGTTTCACCCATGGTAGTCAAAAACGCGATTTAAACGTTAAAATCGCCGTTTTTACGTTTTTTCATGGGGAAAACGTGTTACGATGTGAAAAAAACGTGACAGACGTAAAAACGGAAAAAACGCAGTGATTCAATGTAAAATCGTAAAAACGCCATTTTTTCCCAAAAAACGCCGCGTTGAACATCAAAACAGACCAGCGGTCCAGCTCCAGCGGTTCAGCTCCAACGGTCCGACTCGTCAGCCCTAAATCAGTCCTAAACTCTCCTAATCCCTAATTCCATCGATAGCAGTCTCAAGTCTCGACTCCTTCAGAAACTGAGAAGCAATCTTCACTCAATCGCTCCGTCCGTCCGCCGCGATCAAAATCCCTCCTCCTCCGCGCCCTTTCCATCAACACCGTACCTCCTTCACCGCCTTCATCGTTGAAGAAGGCTCAAGTGCTCAACAGCAAGCTAAATCCCTAACCCCTAATCCCATTGCTCGAAGCCTCGAACTCACCGACTCTTCTCCGGTTCTCTCTGCGTGGTTCTGGTTTCTCCGCTCAACAGCAGGCTTTGCTTTTTTCCCAAATTTCGGTAAGATTGCTTTGTTTGTTCTGGTTTCCTTGCGTGGTTGTTCTGGTTGGTTCTGGTTTCCCAAATTTTGGTTCTCTCTGCGTGGTTGGTTCTGGTTTCTCCATTTTTGTGGGTTTTAATTTGGCTTTGAATCTGGTTGTTTAATCGATTGAGTATTGACGCTTTTGAATCTGGTCTTGCTCCATATTTGTGGGTTTTTATTTGTAATCTGGTGATTTATCTTCTCAGCTGTCTTGTTGAATCTGGTTGTTTTATTTTTTGGGTTTTAATTACGCTTTGAATCTGGAATTTGCAATGTATGATCTGGTTCTGGACTTCTGGTAAATTGGTATGTTCTGTTCTGGAGACATGCTTATACAAATGTGAAGTCTTTAATGTTGAAGTCTTTGATGCACATTATATTGTCTTAGACTTGAATTTTGAACTGTATTTAGGTTGTTTGCCTTTGTTTGAATATATTTGATATTTTGATGATAATGTTGGACATTTTAATTGATATTGCATTGATCAGTATATGTGTGTATGAAGGCAGGTATCTTACTTTTCTCAAATTTTTTTATATACATATGCAGGTAAAAACTCTGTTACATTTTACGATTTTTCGTTTTACGATTTTTCATTCTCCTTCAGTTTTTACGTAAAAACTACGTTTTCACTACCTTGGTTTCACCGTTAGCTCACACGATGGGCTAACCTCAATGATCCTGTTTGGCTTGAGCATTTGAACATCGGAAAAAAAAAAAAGAAAAAAAAAAGTGGGAAGAGTTGTAGAAAAAAAAGTATAGTCTGAGGTGTTTGAGGTGACTTTTTCTTAATTTAGTTTTTACAAAAAAGAAAAAATCTCCATTATTCCAAAAGCTCACTCTTAGAATAGTGGCCAGCGACGTGTTTTCATGACTAGAGCATTTTCCTAATTGGACTTGCAACTGTCCACTTTAAATGGTGCAGGATCCGCACATCCCCACCATTTAATGATTTTTTCGGGGAAAAAAAAAAATCTTCCTTTTCTCATTTTTCCGTTTGTATTTTTTTATTAACTTTTTTACTAATTTTTTCATCATACATATATATATATATATATATATATATATATATATATAGTATTCAATTAAATCTATGCCTTTTTCAGTCATTTTTTTATCTCAACTGACTTTCGAAATAATAATATAAACATATATCACATTTACAAGCTGATTTTTTTTCTTATCTTACTTCTGCAAAAGTCAGATAGAAAATAAATCATCACTCCCACCACATACATATGGTAGAGGTTAATGGGCTATTTGGACCTACTTGACCTAAGTTTGGTCCCTTTATCTTACGATTAGCTATAGATAGAGAAATTGGGAAAAAGTCTACCATTAGAAATTTTATAACTATAGAATAGAAGAAGACAACATTACTATGTATGTAATCCAACACATCAGTCGATGGACGAATGCCGCGGTTGACTTTTTGGCTAAAACGAGTTTATCCTCTTTGCCAGGTTTCTAAATTGTATTGCATGCGGACCGGGAGTTTAAAAGAATTCTTGCTATTGATAAGACTTTGTTAGAGTCTGTGGTTGCTCAATTGTTATTAAAAAAAAAAAACTATATACTACCTCCAGTCCTAATTATAAGAGCTAGTTGACTTTCTTTGGAGAGATTAAGGAAGCTAAATAAGTTACTTAATCACTTCATATGTTAAATATTCTTAGATTATATATTAGTTTATTAATCAAACTAATAAATTTGAAGAAAAAAATAAAAATAAAAATACTTCAAAGTAATTTAGTTAGCTTCCTTAATCTCTCCAAAAAAGTCAACTAGCTCTTATAATTAGGACCGGAGGGAGTATGTACAAGTCTCACAAAGCAATGTTGCTTTCTATATAAATTTCTTTCTCACTGAAAAAATTTTTGATAGGACATTTGGCCCCGTTCTCCGGTATAAATTTTATATTGAGGACGATACTCCCCCAACTGTTTTTTATAAATTTTTTGATAATATTACATAGGACATAGGAGTGTTCAGGTTTGTAACCGTCCCATACAGTATACTTTTATTCAATACTTTTCATTTGACAATCCTTCATACAGTTCCTGTAGAGAGAGAAGTTAACATAATAAGAATCATTGGCGGAGGTTGGATATGAAGTAAATTATGTACTTTGCCCAAGAGTTAACTAGGTTTCGATAAGGTCGTGTGGAGCCTATAATTTTTAGTGTCTTTAAAATGAAGGGTTAAGATGCAATTTTACCAATAAACTATTGGTCGAGGAGCGTCCAACACAATTAACTATTAAGTGGACCAAAAATACCAAAAAAAAGTTTTACTCAGGAGCGTCCAGCACAACGTCGTTAGACAAAAATTAACGTCCGTTATCTAATGTGCAAATTGACCAATGAACCTTTACCTTAGGAGCGCCCGGCACAAAATTATAAATTTTACTAAATTAAATAAGTTTTTTCTCAATTGTCATTATTCAAAATTACTTGTATAGATATCTATGGACAAAAATTACTCATTCTTCAATTTTGTCAAAATTATAATTTGTTAAAATAAATAACATTTTTAATTAAAAAAAATTTAATTATATGATTTAAATAAAAATCAAAGTGTTTAATAGTTTAATTTATATGTTAAACATATATATATATATATATATATGATTTATTTTTAATGGATATCAATATTGATACTTAATAATATAAATCCGGCAACTTGATGATATATTTGTTAATTAAATGATCTATTAATTCTTTGTGACTTGTTGGAGAAAAAAAAAAGATAACTTAAGAGGCTTGATGAAGAACAATTTAATAATAGGTTAAGGAGCAATTTTAATGGGTTAAGGAGCAACTTGGCCTATGAAAATTTTATTAACATTAAATGGATTTTTTAAATCACATAAATTTCTTTTAAAATAAAAATAAATCATATAATTTTTTTTGTTTAACATATATAATAAACTATAAAACACCTTGAGTTTTATTTAAATCATATAATTATATATTTAATTAAAAATTTTGTTTATTTTAGAAAATTATAATTTTGACAAGATTGAAGAATAAGTAAATTTTGTCTATAGACCATAGATATCTATACAACTAGTTTTGAATAATGACAATTGAGAAAAAATTTATTTAATTTGGTAAAATTAAGAATTTTGTGCCGGATACTCCTAAGGTAAAAATTCGTTGGCTAATTTACACCTTAAATAACGGACGTTAACTTTTATCTAACGGCGTTATACTGGACACTCTTAAGTAAAACTTTTCTTGGTATTTTTAGTCCATTCAATAGTTAATTGTGTTGGACGCTCCTGGACCAATAGTTCATTGGTAAAATTGCACCTTAACCCTTAAATGAATGATATTTTAATATTTTATGTGCATAGAATGATTTGATTTTAAATTTCCTATATTTTTAAAGTAAAAATACTCCAAAATTGTGGAGTTTTGATTTTTTTTTTTAAGAAAAAAGCCATTTTTAAAAAATTATAAGGGTAAACACTAACGGCCTGAATTATAAATATGATCAAACACGCCACCTTCTACTTATAGGGAGAGGAACATCTACATCACTAGGCTAAAAAGCAATAGTAATTATAAAAAGAAAATCAAAATTACATCATTTTATACTTATAAAATAGTAAAATGTCACTTATTTTATATAGAATATAACTATATAAAGAAAAAATTAAAAAATAGAAAAGAAAAAAAGAAAAGGTATTACAAAATGTAATACACATTAGCGGCCCAAGCCTGGTTTTAACCATGGTATGGACACTTCAATGTGATACGAAACTCATCACTGGGTTTTAACGGGCTCTGTACCAAAACACATTCCATCGGTGAGACATGATGCGTTTTAGTTTTTTTTTTAAAAAAAAAAAATCATAGTAGGGGAGGGGCGCAGGGTTTGAACCCTAAATATAAGGGAGAGAAGCCAATTAATACTGACTCCTATATCACTGCGCTACTAAGGTATTGGCTGCTGCGTCTTAGTTGAGGCAATCATAAAATGGGTTCTATTATGATTGTCTCCTTCTTTTTATCAAAAAACAAAAACAAAAAATGATTGTCTCCTTCCACTTTTGGCCACTCAAAACTAAGTTTGCTTTTTCACTTTCCTGATTTCACTTGTTAGTTTTATTTTCATGTTTTTATTTCTTTTCTTTTTTTTTTTGGCACAATTGTGTAGTTAGTATTACTTCTCTTATCCTTGATTTAGAGTCTTTAGTCGCCTTGAGTTAAATCAAAATAAAATAAATTAGGCAGTGTAAGGCACAATTCATGCCATATTCTCTTAAGGAGCCTTTTATTTAATTTTTTGGCTAAACTAATAGATAAAAATATTGAAAGAAAGGAGTTTTGAAAATGATTTTTTTTTAAAAAAAATGATGGAAAACCACTGGAACTACTTCTTTTTGGATTTTTTTAAAAAAATTATGAATGAGGAAATTAAATTGGATTTAGCAACTGATATGATTGAATGTTTGCTGGAAGTGAATCCATAGCTATCCTAATGTGTCTAATGATGTGGGAGTTAATTAATTCACTAAGTCTAATTAAAAACTCCACACATGATTTGAGTCAAGTAATTTTTAAGAACTAATTGTCCTTTAGAACTAAGTGAGATTTTCCCAAAAATTATATAGTGTGACTTATAAAATAGGATTAAAAAAAATACTACCGCCAATTCTAAATATGTGATCTAGTTGACTTTTTTGGAAAGATTAGTAAATCTAAATAAATTATTTTATAATATTTATATATGTCATTTTTTCCTAAACTAATTAGTCTGATTTATAAATTGATATATAATATAATGATACACAACATGTACTATGGTTAAGTAATATATTTACTTCCTTAACCTTAAAAAAAATCAATTAGGTCTTATATTTTTTTGGATTACAAGGCGGCAGACACTAATGACCTGAATTATAATAAGGAGGATTGAATCCACGACCTTCCACTAGTTGGAGAGTATCCATACCACTAGCCTACAAAGCCTTTTGGTAATTGGGTCTTGTATTTAGAACTAAAGGAAGTATCCTTCCCTCTTTGCCTTATAAAAGGAGTTTATGGCAAAATAATAAGTTCTTCCCTAGCTTTTTAAGCCATTTTCTTTAGCACAAGATATTATTTCTGTTGGAGAGTTAGAATGGATTAGTTAGTTAAAGCTTTATAAATAACGAATTTAGTGGTGTGAGATTTAGAGGTATGAAGGAGAGTCAAGTCATCACTCAAAGGAAGAGGGTTAACATAGGTCCCTACCTGATAAACCGTTAAAAGGAGAAGGGTTAACATAGGTCTCTACCTCATAAACCACGAAGAAATCTTGGGGTTTTAGTCATTACTTACCAAAAAGGAAGAATTCAAGGTATTCATTGATAATATTTGTAAATAAGATCACTTATCTTCATTCTGGTTTAGCAACTTAACAATTTCCCAACAAATTATGTGTCCTTCTAGAATAATGTGCATTTATGTCACAACACCATTTGTGGTACCAAGTTTTTCCTTGAACCGTTTTGCTTACAAATCCATTTTTAAGGTAACCAATGATCATACTCGTTTGACTCGTGAGACACATGATCAAAATATAATATTTTTATGGTCCCTGTATTACATTACAATAATAATAAATTCAATTTAAGCATGCCCCAATATTTAGTCTTCCAAGTTATTATTGTAAAATATATTTATGACCTTTTTTTTTTTGCAAAATAAATAAATAATCTTATACTTGTTTAGTTATATTCTCCTTCGAATCTACCGTTTCAACTTTCTCATTTCTAGTGTAGTCTGTAGATATCTAAAATTTTACTCTCAAACTCTTATTATAATATGTTTCTAATAACCTCACACATCTTTTTTTTAAAAAATATCTATTATATTATCACATTTTTTAATCCTTATTGATCCCCAAAAAAAAAAATCACCATTATTAATTAAATAAAATTACATGAAAGACACACCTTATCCAATCCAACTACCAAACTTTTTTTTTCAATTATCAAACCTTTTATTTTTATTTTGTTAAGCATAGGTATTCTCTTATTGGAGGCGATCGTATTCAAAATACTGTTGGACACTAAATGTGAGCATATTTTCCAGTGATGATTCAAATCTTAATTCATTATATTGTGAGGGACTAGCCTCTTTCGCTAGATTCAATCCCCCGTTGGACAACGGCAAAAGATCTTCTCTTTATCATGTTTCTATTTTTTTTTTCATTGGCCTCATTTGGGCCCTTGATTGGAAAAATGAGAGAAAAATCAAATTAGTATTGTATTGAATGGACATATATAATTTTGAGATTATGAGGGATGATGAGAGAAACCCTAGACAACTACCAAACTTTTATTTTTTTTTTTTGCTATAAAAAAGTTTAGGTGGGGGTAGACATCAGTATTCCACTAGGCCCAGAGCATACCTCCAAACTCAAAGAGCGTTTACAGATATACTTACATATCGTCCACCAATGAAGCCTTCACATTGATCAACGGGTATTGAATCTCATACATTTTGGGGTGAAGACCGACGCCTTAACCAACTGTGTGAATCCTCATTGACAACTACTAAACTTTTAAATCATAAAAATTAAAAAAAAAAAACTAATTGACCCTATGAGTCCAGCCAAAATCTAGCCGGCCCATAAGCCCAATTTTTATTGCAAGTTGGGCCGAACCACTTAAAAGAAAAACAATGGAATTCTTTTTCTGATAACAAAATCAAGTGAATTCTCTTATGAAGACTTAAAATATAACGGGTTGAGTCTCACGAAAAGAGTTAATCCCTCACAGTCTAGTAAATCAATGTCTGAATATCCTTTAAGAGAAGTACTCATATTTAGCGCCTCAAAAATTTCCTTTACATGATTGCCTTTAATAGAAGGATGTTTGTGCCTAACTTAATTCTTTTTTGATTAAAAAAAAAAAAAAACAACAACAACAACAACTTAATTCTTTTTGGAAGACTTTTAAAATATATGATCATTACCAATGAGGTTGAGTCTAACGAAAAGGGTTAATCTCTCATAACATAGTCAATCAATGTTCGAATATTCATCAAGAGAAGTGCTCACATTTTATATCAGAAAATTTTCTTAACATGATTGCTTCTAATAGGATACTTATCCCCAACAAAGAAAGGACTGACATTGTAGAAAGGCTTAAGGAAACACAGGAGATAAGAAAAATGAAAAAAAAAAAAGAAAGAAAAAAAAAGAAAACCCAATAATGTTGGTCCCCAAAAAACAAAAAAGGAAAAACTAAGAAAGTAGAAAGGGCACTGTAGGTTATCGAGACTTTATAGAAGCTAGCCATTGTCCATTGCTTTGTCGTTTACAACCTCTTTGTTGGAGTTTACTGGACCAATACAGCTACGTTCACTCAAATTCACATTCTGTAGTGAAAGTGTTGATGTGGTCCTGTTTGGCATTTCCCTCTAATTCTATTGCCACGTCAAACTCTACTTTTCCTTTCTTTTTCTCTGTCTTTTTCATCCTTTTTTTTTTAAAAAAAATTTTCTATTGTAAAGTAGTGTTGATACCCTTTTTTTTTTCATGAAGTAGTGGATGGTACTAAACTTATAGAAAATATACAGAAAAACTCCCTTGAATCTCAATTGAAGTCTTCAGAGATTAATATTAGTTTTAATTTTATTGTGAAATTACCTAAATGCTCAACATTTGAAAAATAAAATTAAATGATAACAATAGTCTAACAAGTAATAATTATAACCTATTATACAGCAAGAAATAATAACTATCAAAATCTCGTAGTTCAAAATGTTAGTTAAAACTTTAAAATAATAAATATGTAAGATATGTATTTTTTCTTTTCATTTATATCATTGTTTATAAAAGAGAGTATATAAGAGATAATGAGTTAATATATGTTGTAGAAAGATAATATTTAATGGAAGAAAAAAAAAAGATGAAAAAAAATTATTCCTTATATCAAGGATCAACTTTATAAAAGATATTGTTGTTTATAAAAAACACAAAAGGGGTAACAATTAATGTTGTGGCAACTAATTTCAATGAAATTTCCAACTGAATATTAATAATAAGAAGAGTTTAATAAGTGACAACTTTATCTAATTTCACTAAGGGAAATTAAGTCATTTTCCAAAAAGAATTAATTTCAAAATATTTTCTTTAAGGATTTAAAGGAATTAACTCATTTCGAAAGACAATATTCATATTGTCATATTTCGATAGTGCTTTTATATCTTTCTTTCTCCACTTATTTTGGGGCAAATAAACATAGGAAACCATTGTTTTATTTTGTACACCTATGGCCTTTATTATAAAGTTACCAACTAGAAAGTGTATTTAGTCATTTTATAATACATTTGCTTGTTTTTAAAGAGTATTAAATATTTCTTTTCCATGTATAACGTGATTAATAAATATAGTAGGTGAGAGTATGCTATTAGGGTTTAGTGAAATTAGTAAGTGTAATATTGAAAATTACTTAAATTTTAGAAAACATTTAATGACTTTAACTACTCCCTCTGGTCCTTAATATAAGACACTAATTAACAAGTGTATTTGATCTTTTTTATAAGGCACTTGCTTGTTTCCAATGAGTATTCATTATTTATTTTTATTCATGCCCATAATTAACAAGGGTAGTGGGTGAGAGTAATAATCAATAAGATATCAGAGTTTAATGCAATTAGTAGGGGTAATATTAAAAATTACGTAATTCTAGGACAACTTTATTGACTTTAACTATTTTTATTGATTTGTGAGAATTGTTAGTTAGTGTCTTATAATAAGATTAGAAGAAGTATTTTTATTGATTTATGAAAATTATTAGTTAGTAGGAGTATGTTATAATAAGAACTAGATAGAATATTAAATGATATGCAGAAAGCGTGTTGATTTTGAATGGTTTGCTTGGCACTTAAGTAACTCATGCCTCAAATTTAAGGCTCATGTCAAACAATGTGGTGTCATGTTTAGTGTTGGCAGCTGGCCTCAAGGTAAAAAATTACACGTGTCATGAAGAAAAATGGGAAAATTATAAAGAAGGACCTGGAGGAAAAAAAAAAATTATTAAGAATGACTATAAAAATTGTAATTATTTAGAAAGATCAAATGCAAAAAATATAAAATATAAAATACTGAACTACCCCTAAAAAAATCTTCTTCATTCTCTTCCACACCCTATTTTTTAAAAAAATATAAAATTCTAAATTTTACTAAATTAAAATTTTTCTCAAGTTTCATTTTTCACAACTTGCGTAGATATCTATAGAAAACAAACACATATTCTTCAATTTTTTCAAACTTATAATTTTTCAAAATCAATGAAGTTCTAAATAAAAATATAATTATATGATTTTAATAAAACACAAAGTCTTTTATAATTTAATGTTAGACTAAAAAAGGTTATATGATTTATTTTTATTTTAGAAGAAATTTATGTGGGTTAAAAAATTCATTTAATGTTAATAAAATTAAAAAAATCTATTATATCCTGAAAAAAAATTGAAATGAATTTAGCTGTTATTTTCATAAAAAAATATTTAATTGATGTCAACCTTGATATTTGATAAAATAAATTTGGCAACTTGATAATATATTCGTTAATTAGACGATCTCTTGATTAGATGAATATAAAACTTGTTGAAAAATAAAAAATAAGAGTTTGAACCATAGTTAATTAATAATATATTGATTTTACATGAGCATAAAATATGGTGGAAAATGAAAAATAAAAAAAGATACGATGATACTATGTGTGAATGGAGGGCAGTTTTACTCTTAATTTTAGTTATTTTCTAATTATTAATACAAGAGACACTGTAGGAGGTTTGATTAAGGACAATTTAGTAATTTTAAATTTATATTATGATGTGTGGTCCTTCTAAGTAATTACAATTTTTATGGTCTTTCTCAATAAATATTTTTTTCTTCAAGTCCTTTATTCTAATTTTCCCAAGAAAAATAAACAAATCAAAGACACTTAAAGTTAAAGGTGTTGGGTTTTGGACATAAAGAGATGACCTTGATGAATTAATGAGCCAAGCCTAAAGTCTATCTTATTTAATATTAATTTGAATAATATTAAAGTAATTATGACATGGAGCAAACCATTGTCACACGTTCAAAATTTGAGAAAGTGCAGGGAGATAGTTTTTAGTATATAATTCCTGAATCACAATTTTTCCCTCTTGCCCTTTGTAACTTTGGAATCATATCTAGTTTTGGTGCTAATCACAATCATGAAATATATATATGGATTTGGATATTTCCTCATCCTCTTTATTTTTTTTCTCCTCATCTCATAGCTGCCATTGGATTAACAAATGAATTAAGATTTTAATATCGCATTAAAATAAATAAATTTTATATATTAAAATTCAATCTAGATAATTCACAATTGCATATTATCTAAAGAAAAAAAAAATACACATGGTCGTTCTTAATATAAGACATATTACGTAATTTGATTAGATCAAGAAAATTAATTAAGTTCGTTAATATGATATACATTTTCTAAAAGCATCTTATTTATCTTTTTTAATTTCTTCATTCTCTCTTTTCTTTAATTATTGTCGATGAAGTATCAATATATGGTAAATTTGGAAAAGATGACAAATATAATATATATATATATATATAATATTTACAACCAAATTTAACTTGTCAAATATATCATATAGACATCCTATTTTTGTAATATATTAAATCTTAACCATTTATATTTTATGAAAGGATGTGAATTGGATGAGGAGAGGATCCAATCTACATTGGGCCTGTTTGGAGTGGCTTATTTTTCAGCGTTGATGTGTAAAAATTTCAGTGGCTTTTAAGCCACCGACCCAGTGAGAAAAAAGCCCAATTTTTCTTGTTTGGATTGCCCATTGCGTTGGCTTAATTTTAAGTCAAAAAAGCTCAAAAAGCCAGTTAAGGAAAAAGCTCCAGAATCTATCTTTTTCCATAATACTCTCAGCTTTTTGACGTGGGCTCCGCCACTTCTACCACCATCAATCCAAACACGTATCATCATTATCTATAATCGGACTTTTTTCCTACCGAGCTTTTTTTTAAAGTCAGAAAGCTTTTAAGCCACCACTCCTACCGCCAACCCAAATAGGCCCACTGTCTAAATGCAGTTTTAGAAATTCAAATTTGAAATTTTAAACTTGTTATGTGTAAATAAAAAATTATAATTTCAAAAACTTGCAATAAAAAAATCATCTTTATTTTAGATTCTGTATTTATGAAAATATTTTTTTAATATAAAAAATAAATCTAGAACATCTAGGTAAGTGGATTATCTTATTAAAAGCTACATGTCCATTAAGGAAATGAAAGATATATCCATGATTGATAGCGTGTTAGGATATGAATGTGACAAGCAAATAAATAAATAGAAAAAGATTTGGAACAATATGGTAGGTAAGGACAAGCATTCCAAGCAAATCATATGACAACACACTACGCACTTATAGGCAAAGGAATTGAATATCATAGGTGGGATCATAAAAAAGTAAATTAAATCATATCTTGTGACTTGAAGAGATCGAAGCCAAGAAATGTTTTGGCCAAAAGTATGAAATTAAAAGAAGATCTTACAAGTGGAATGCATTTGCATGCAAGCACAAGTGGCAACATATCACAATGCTACAAAAAGGAGAGAAAGACTCTTGATGATCAAGAATGAAGCCATTATGCACATAATAACTTTCAAAGTATTTTTTGGCTAATAGCTAATGCTTGCTAAGTTGTTAAGTATGCTATTAGTTCATGTGGTTAAGACCCTAAATTAGGATTACATTGTTAGGAATGATGAGTAAGGATACAGACATTATTGTCATTATAATTTTTAAATTGACCAAAGTGAATAATTACCACCATTAAATAGTAAAAAATTAATTAATAATATAAAAATTCAAAAAATATTCCCTACTAATTAAAAAATTATATTCCACGGTTAAATATATTAAAATATCCCATCAGATAATATTTCCACCATTAAATATTAAAAAAATTACCATGAATCAAACACGTACACTTTATAATATTTCCACCATTAAATATTTAAAAAAATATTATGAACCCAACATCTATGCTACGCAAATTGAAAAAATTATTGTGAACTCAATATGTACATGTGTAGTCAGAGGCAGTTGCGAAGCCAGGATGTAATGTTTGTGGGTGCACAATTAATAGTGGGATTCGGGGGAAATTTTTTTTTTTAAGGAGGATAAAACCCACACCTTCGTAAAATATAGGATCAGAAATTGGGTTCAATTGAAAAGTATTTTCGAGGAAATCAATTTAAATAAAATAACATACTCTAATCATATGGCATATAGATACTCAGACTCTCAGATGTTACACAATCAAATAACATGCAAGCAAAAATTATTATGATTTCTCATATGTGATAATATATTAAAAATAGGCAAGAATACTCAGACTCAGATGTTACACAATCAAATAACATGCAAGCAAAAATTATTATGATTTCTCATATGTGATAAGATATTAAAAATAGACAAGAAAGTTGTTCACGCAAGGGTTTGAACACAGAATCTGATGTGGAACAAGTGAGATTACCACCACACCACCTAAACAACTTATTACAAAGTCCCTTCAGAAAAAAAATATATCTTCTTAAAATTTATGGGTGCACTTGCACCCACAAAAACATATGTGGCTCCGCCACTAGTCAGAGGTAATTTTGGCTATAGCTATAATATTATCATATATTCTTCTGTATGATGTAATCCAACCACACGTTTTTATGTACATGTATCACCTTTCCTTAATGACAAACTATTGTAAAATTCGGGATAAAAAAATTCTGAAGAGATTTTCTTTGCTTCTTTCATATATGGTTGATGCGGTTTCTTCTCTTCTTTGATCTGTTTAATTTGCAGGTGTGCTCTCCCTCTGACCCATCAACACCTGAATCTCTTTATTAACATTGTAGAACTAGAGGATGAATCAACGGAGAGAGGGAGTTTTTTTTTTTAGTTGAGGGGCATTTTAGTATTTTTCACATTATAAGTAATGTCAGTTCAGGCAATCTAATGGTCATGGTATTCTTTCTCTGTTTTTGAAAGTTCATGGGCAATTTTACCCCTCAAAAAGACATTTGGTGTTGGGTGCACTTTAGGAAAAATTTTATGTATATTTTTGTACATTTATCATTTTTTTAATGACTTAAGTAATTTACTACCAATGAGGGTTTACCTTATGTTTTGACCAAATTACCAGAAGGAGTTAATTTCTTATAAAGTGCCGAACCAATGTTTAAATTTCTATTGGAAGTGGTACCCACATTTACAGTGTGTTTGGTTTGAGGGGAGGAGAGAGGAAATTTTTACCTTGTTTTGACCAAATTGCCTATGAAAATTTTTCAATATTCCATAACTATACTCTCAACAAAAAAACCCTTTTTTTCCCTCATTATTGGCAATTTGATAAAAGTTCATCCTCCCCTGCCATCCTCTCCCCTCCCCTCCTCTCCTCTCAAACCAAACATAGTCTAAATATCTGACTATGCCTTGAACATGATATCTTCTAATAGAATGATATATGTACTTATTAAAATGAATTTACTAAAATACCCCTTATTACTAAAATGACTAATGGGCTTAAAATAATTATTTTGCATTTTACAAAATAAAACCATTCTAACATATTTACCTTATAAAGCGTGAAATCAATTATTCGCTGCTAATCCAAACAGTCATAGAGTTGCTCATGTGAGTTGGTATTGGAGGAAGTTCATGTACAAGATTTTCAAATTGGTAGATGGCTTGCAAGTTCAGGTAAAAAGTTCATATGCAAGCTCCCTCCCTTAATATGGGGGAAGTATTATTTTCCTAAACATTGTTTTAATTACTTGGTTGATTCTCTTGTAGAGTATGTGTGCTAGGTAATTTTTAAAAAGAATTGGATACCGGTGGGCAAAATGACTTATGGAAAAGTTAGATTTGGTAAAAGTCATATTGTAAAATATTGTTTATGTTTGGATTGGTGGTTGCATAAGTGACTTTTATGAAATTGAAACTTATTTAGAAAGATGATAATATAAGTGACTTTTGAGATAATTATAAGAGAAAAATTAAAATTAAAATTACCAAAAATATGAAAAATGCTAAATTACAAAATTTGGCAATGCTAAAATACATAATTCAATCAAATAAATATTACATAAGAAACTAGGAACTTAAGCCCCATACAATTTGGTATCAAATAAACAGCTTTTACTCCATAAACCGATTTGAACCATTTTTCATCTAAACAAGAGAAAAAAGAAAAAAAAACACTCATTAGCCCGATTTAAATAGTAAATAAATCCGATTGTCTCTCCCAAACAATGAACCAAACATGCACATTATCTGACATTAAAGGGTTAAGATGCGTCAAACACAACAAACTATTGGTTCAGGAGCGTCCAACACAATTAACTATTAAGTGGACCGTCCAACACAACAAACTTTTAAAAAGGAGCGTTCAGCATAACGCCGTTAGCAAAAAGTTAGCGTTCGTTATCTAAGGTGCGTCCAACATAATAAACTATTACTCCAAGAGCGCCCAGCACAAAATTCTAAATTTTACTAAATTAAATAATTTTTTTCTTAATTGTTATTATTCAAAACTACTTGTATACATATCTATAGACAAAAATTACTCATTCTTCAATTTTGTCAAAATTATAATTTGCTAAAATAAACAAAAGTTTTAATTAAAAATATAATTATATGATTTAAATAAAACTCAAGGTGTTTTATAGTTTATTATATATGTTAAACAAAAAAAATTATATGATTTATTTTTATTTTAGAAGAAATTTATGTGAGTTAAAAAATTCATTTAATCTTAATAAAATTTAAAAATCTAAAAAATCTATTATATCTTGAAAGAAATGAAATGAGTTTAATTTTTATTTTTATAAAAAGAGATTAATGGATATCAATATTGATACTTAATAATATAAGTTCAACAACTTGATGATATATTTGTTAATTAAATGATGCATTGCTTATATGAATATGAGACATTCGTAGGCCAAATTGCTCCTTAAACCATTATAATTGCTCTTTAACCTATTATTAAATTGTCCTTGCTCAAGCCTCTTAAGTTATCTTTTTTTTTCAACAAGTCCTATATACATATAATCAGTAGATCATTTAATTAACAAATATATCATTAAATTGCTGGATTTATATTATAAAGTATCAAAGTTGATATCTATTAATCTCTTTTTATAAAAATAAAAATTGAACTCATTTCATTTCTTTAAGGATATAATAGATTTTTTAAATTTTATTAAGATTAAATGAATTTTTTAACTCACATAAATTTCTTCTAAAATAAAAATAAATCATATTTTTTTTGTTTAAGATATATAATAAACTATAAAACACTTTGAATTTTATTTAAATCATATAATTATATTTTTAATTAAAACTTTTATTTATTTTAGCAAATTATAATTTTGGCAAATTGAAGAATAAGTAATTTTTGTCCATAGATATGTATACAAGTAGTTTTGAATAATAACGATTGAGAAAAAATTATTTAATTTAGTAAAATTTAGAATTTTGTGCTAGGCGCTCTTAGAGTAATAGTTTGTTGTGTTGGACACACCTTAGATAACAGACGTTAACTTTTTGCTAATGACATTGTGTTGGGCGCTCCTTTTTAAAAGTTCGTTGTGCTGGGCGATCTACTTAATAGTTAATTGTGTTGGACGCTCCTGAGCCAATAGTTTGTTGTGTTTGGTGCACCTTAACCTGACATTAAATGAGGTAAATATGTTAGAGTAGGTAAATTTGGACAACTAGATTACACCGGGTTAAACTCCAAAAATCAAGGTATAACCATGTTAAGACTTCAAGGACAAAGTGATTAATTTTCTCAATATATTTATTTATTTATTCAAACTCAGCCAAACTCTAATTAATAATTGTATATATGTTGAATTAAATTATTCTATCTAGATCCAAATTAATGAGGTTGAAGTAGGTGGGCTGCCTCCCCCCAAACAACTTAATTTCTTTTTTTTTTTTTAATAAAAAAAAGTTTAGGTGGGGGTAGACATTAGTATCCTACAAGGCATGCCTTCAGGCTCAGAGAATGCTTACAGATACAGATCGCCCACCAATGAGGTCTTCACATCACCCAACGGGTATTGAACCTCATTCCTTTTAAAGTGAAGACCGATACCTTAGCCAATTATGTTAATCGTCATTGGCCCAAACAACTTAATTTCGTATGTGAGAGATTTGGCTAATTGTTTAGCCTAGTTCCGCACCTTGACAAAATTTTCAATGTGCATTTACTGTAGATAGGGGGTGAACGTAGTTGTCAAACCTCACTTTATACATTTTACCCAAAAAAAAAAAAAAATCAATTTTTACAAAATTTAGCTTCAGGTTTAAATTTTTGTTTGCAATTTAATATGAGTAACGGATTTCATTTCCAACAGATGAAAATGAAATCCGAATAACAATGTCAATATCATTTAATCTATACCACTCAATAAAGATAAACTTTAAACATCATCAATTCTTTTTTATTTTTTATATGAGAGTACAAGCACGTGAAGAAAATTAATGATGTAGTGATGTACAAACAAAACGTCATTAACTTTATTATGAAATTTAATAACCTAAAATTTTTAAAAAAACCCTATTGTATATACCCCATGAGGAGCTGAGAACAAATTCCACATAAGGATAAATAAAGGATAATAAAATTATATATTCATATGAAAAATTTAGGAGAAAAGTGCATTTAGGTCTCAAGTAACAGAAAAAAAATGAAAAATAGTCCCTAAAAATCTCAAAATTGCATTTAAGTCTCGTGAGACTTTTTTAATAAATTCCAATTCCGCTGATAAGTTTAGAAACATTCACTGATAAGTATAGGTGTGGTCCACTGACAAGTTTAGGGTCATCTATTGACAAGTTTAGGGGCATCCACTGACAAGTTCATGAGCCTCTATTGACAAGGCAACAATTGAAATTTATTACAAAAAAAGTTTTACAGGACTTAATTGTAATTTTTAGATTTTCGGGGACCATTTTTTTTGTTTTTTTTTCTCTTCTGTTGTTTGGGAACTAAATGCAATTTTCTCAAAACACAATAATATGACTTATAAATAAGACAAAAGAAATTCTCTTTGTACTTTATAACTAGGATGATAGGAGTATTTATTTTGCAAAGGAAAAGCGATATATATTCATTAGGGGAAATAATATTTGAGGACCAAAATATTGAACTAATGTAATATTAGGACCAAAAGTTTGATAATATCAAAATAAGGACCAAATGTCTTTTTGAGAATTTGATACTTGTTATAAAACTAAAAAAAATAGAGCAGAGAACACGAGAGAAAGAACATAAGAGAAAAGGAAGGCATTCTCATTCATATCATCAGTGTCTATGTTGAGTCTGTATATGAGTATTTATAACCCAACAAATACAATACATTATTGGGGGTGGGGGACAGTTTCATCCATTCAAGCGTTAATCGGTGGCTCTTTAGTTGCCCACTAATAATGATATAAGTAAATGGTTACAGAATGTGAAAGTTCAAGATTCATGAGCATCCACATAACTGATATATTCATAACACTCCCCCTTAGATGTCCATTAAGAATGTGCCTCATTAAAAACTTTAACTAAGGAAAACCCAATGGGATAAAAACCCAGCCAAAGAAAAGAGTACACCATTCATTGATACACTGTGAAATGCTGCCTCATTAAAAACCTTTCTAGGAAAACCCAGTGGGACAAAACCTAGATAAGGGAAAAAGAGTATAACGTGTATCAACTTCCCCTTTTAACAATATCAATATTACTCCCCCTGATGACTACATTACTTCTAATGTCTTTGTGTTGGTGACGAACTATATCTCTTGGTAATAAGCATGATACATTAGTACCATTCTTCAACTTCTATGCAGCATGATACATTAGTATTCCAATAGTAGTAAGATATGGTACTTCTGGACCAAGTAATTCTTCAACGATTAATTGCCTTTTCAAGCTCTTCAGAAGTTCTAATGATGTTGATATTATCAACATAAACAACAATTATATCAAACTCATTTCTATATCCTTTCATAAAGATGCATGAGCATATTAGGTTATTTTTGTACCCTTCTTTCAACAAATATTTCTTGAGATGATTATACCACATGTGTCGTAATAGCTTCAGGCCAAGGGACTTATTTAACTTAATTGAGTATTGTTCTTGAAAACTTGAATTAATTGCCTCAAACATTTTGAGTCCTTTCAGGTACTTGTACTTCTGGCATATTAATTTCTTCAGCGACATGTGCTTCTGGCATCTTGAGCCCTTCAGGGATTTTGTGCTTCTAGCACATTAAGTCCTTCAGGGACACGTGCTTCTGGCACCTTGAGTCCTTCAGGACTTTCATATAAATTTATCACTATCAATTAAACCATACAAATAGGCAGTTACAGTATCCATTAGACACAGATCAAGCCCTACATTTATTGCTAGGCTAATCAAATAATGAAAAGTAGTTTATCCACTACTGGGGAATATATTTCTTCAAAATCAATGCCATGCCTTTATTTAAAACTTTGGACTACAAGGCTTGCATTATATAATTTCACCATTTTCATTTCTTTTCAATATAAATACTCATTTGTATCCAATTGGCTTTACATCTTCAGGTGTATGGACTACAGGTCCAAAATATTTTTCGTTTTGCCAGTAATTTTAATTTTGCATTAATAGCATCTTTTCAAAGGGGCCAATCCTTTCACTGTCGGCACTCGCTAATGGATTTTGGCTCATGATCCTCATTATCATTCATCACATCATATGCTATATTATAAGCAAAGATGTCGTCAACTTTGACTTTATTTCGGTCCCATCGGAATCTGTTGAGATCTCATTATTTTCACATATTTTAGGTACCTTGGTCTCTTCTGGGACTACAACATTCTCTTCTAGAAATATCTCTACTGGAGATAATATCTCTTCAGGAGATGGCTCTTCTGGAGCTACTAAAATTTTCTTAATTATCCTCAACTCGATTATTTACATTCTTGCTCCTTTTTTTTTTTTGAGGATTTATCTTTGGAACCGATGGACCTACCACGCTTCAGGCGTGCTTTCAATTCATTTATAATAGGTTGTCCTTCAGGGACATCAATTTATATAGGAGCATTAGCAGCTGGGATATGTGATATTATCACTTTCTTTGGGTCAGTAAATGCTTCTGGCATTCGATTAGCTAAATTCTGCAAATGAATTATCTTTTGAACTTCCAGTTCACATTATTTTGTACGAGGATCAAAATGAGCCAATGATAATTCATTCCAGCTAAGCTCTTTACCCAACTACTTATTTTCTCCCCCTCATGTTGGGAAAACAATGTCAAATCACAATTGACTAATCATGCAGTATAAGTCTCCTAAATCCATCTGTTACCATTAGAAACATCATTATGTTTCATTTAGAGACAAACAAGAAGAAGGAGGTCCTTACACAGCATTTATCCCAACTGTCTTTCTATATCCATCTATGTACATTGTAGTGGATTTATAAGCATTGCACATTCAAAAACTTTCCAGATGGAATTGTCTGGTTCCTGACCAAAAACCAATTTTGCGAGGAGAATTTCGTTGGCTTATATAAATGCTGCAATAATCAAATATACCAACATAGAAATCTTTGTTCTCAAAAGCATTGGATACATGATTTCTGGATTGTATAATCTGGAAATTGCGCGCTTAATTTATTCAAACATCAAACATTATTGCAAACTCCATGTTGCAATCATTTTTACAAACTTCAGGTTGCATTCTTACAAACTTCTGGTTGTAAGCTAATAATCTCACATGTAACCAGATGCATCTTCCAAATTTGTATGGTTTACATGTCATTTCAATGGGCCCATATAATAATGTTTGATATATTTCCAGAAATACTGAGATCAATTACTAATATGATCAATGAGAACAAACATCATATAATTCATAAACAATATGTTGGTTATTCATGAAGAATCTTCTGATTCTTCAATGTATGTTAATACATTATCTTATTTGCACTATATATATGACTCGGATGATTAAACAAGTCATACCAACAACAAATTTGTTTGAATCAGTAAACTTCTGGTTTACTATAACATATGTCTCTACCAATAATAAACATTTTAATTTACATCATAATCTAACAACCACTTTGGTAGATCTATTAGACTACGTGAGAAGTATATAACTTTTCAAAAATTAGCTCACACTTGTATTCTAACTTTCAAAAATTAACTTACACTTGTATTCTAACAATCTCCTCCTCAAGTGTGAGTTATATATAAACATACTTTTTTTATATTTGTATTGCAAAATTACTTTCAAACTCTTTAAATCTCAGAAGGAAAAATTGTGTTGGTTCTTCAGGACCAAACATATAATATTGTATCAATAGATAATCTCATTATGCATGATTAACATACTTCAATTAACTTATTTATACATGAAATATATGTAATCCACCACATATGAAGATATTCATGATCAAAATACAGTAAAACCACACAGATGGTAACTCTAGCAGAAAATTCACATGGCAACAAATTTATGAGATATGATGACAAGATAACAACAAATTAAACATCGTATTACCTTCTGGGCTTATTGTTTCTCTTGAGCCTTGACTTCAACATAAATCTAGACATTGCTCTGCAACTCTTTACCTCTTTAATATCTCATTGGTTGCATTAGCAAACGTTTGATTTGTTATATTTGTAAACTTCTGGTTTATAATTACAATCCATTGATTATTTGTAAACTTCTGGTTTACATTGCTATTTGTAGACTTCTGGTTTACAATAATATAATATCCATTTCTGTATATATCTTTAAAACTCAATAAGTTTCTTTTATAAGGTAAAATAATAATTTTGTTCCTTCTAGTAACAAAATATTAGCTCTTTTGCCAAATTTATACTGCTATATATATATATATATATATATATTCCCTTAAACATTGGCCTTTCTTACAAATTTGGGCAAAACATGTCACAAATCTCTATTAGCCTTTAGACTTAGTGTGACACAAATCTCTGCAAGTTATTGTCTTCTGGACAATACTTTTCCAAGGCTACAAAAATCATTGTATTATACGACATTTGAAACATAGGCCTTCAGAGCTTTTGTGGTTCTTATTAATAATTTTTCTCCACTTCAGGTGGAAATTTGAACAACATGATTACAAAAATGAACATTTTACCCATATCCATGGCCATAATTAAATTCATTTATTACTTCATTCACTTCTTGGAATGAAGCCGAGCCAGTTATTACTTCGTTCACTTTTGGGATTGAAGTCGAGTTAGTTTGACAATATTCATGATTCTTGCAATAAAAACTCATTGTTTTGTTTGGCTACATGAGATCAATAAAATTAATTCAAAATATTTCTTAAAACCTGTTTTACAAAAATTGCTACTACAGGGGCAAAATGGATATATTTATTTATAACAAACTTTTAGAAGAACAACTATCTTCTGGTGGTTATACAATCCCTTCAATTTGTTCTAAAGAACAAAGGGGTCTTTTAATACCAAATGGTAACATATAAAAATCATGGATCTGGCTTCACTCCAATTTGTCTTATGGCTTCAGGCCAAATTTGTCTCAGGGCTTTAGATCAATTTGTATCTCATATCTACATACCAATTATTTGTCTCATATCTTCATGACCATTTAATCTTATAATAAGAAATTAAATCTATATGGCTTCTAGCCATTTATTATCAGTATATGATCAGAATATAGTATGAGACATAAAATAAAGGCATGTATGAGAAACCAAAAATTTTGCTTAAAAATGAGACACAGGTATAAGTTATGCCTCCATAGACTATTAATTGTGTGAATTATGGGGTAATGCATATGCCATGGACCCCTCACACAAATACTAATTAAATAATGCATAACATGGCAAGCGAATCAATCGATATATGTCTACAGAAAATAATCCAGCTGTGGCGAACATCATCAATCTATATAATACCTCTTATTCAATAAAATAGGTCATACTATATAAACCAAAAGTTGCTGACAAAGTAAACAGTCATCATGTGCGCATGAGGCAGTCATCCCTGAAATCTTATTTAAGTAAAAAATTTTGGCTACTTTTTGAATATGACTTCCATGTGCTACCCTTTTTTTTTTCTCTTTAATTACTATGCAAATAGTAATATGATAGTAAAATATGTAAAACACATGGGCCCACATGCATATTAATTTCAATACTCCTATACGCGTTTCCTTCTGAGTGGAGAGTTCGTCTTTCATTTTGAGAAAGGATCAGAAGATAACTGGAGTTCGTCTCCATCAACCTCTTCTCTACTTCTCTGGTTTAGGTCTCGCCATTAAACGAAGATTTGGTTCATTAGATCTGCATCTCAGCTGTACTTTCTTCTATTTTTCCTTAAGACTCCAGTTGTTTGCGGATCTCGGCTTGCCGGGATGTTCAGTGGCTTTCCGGTGAAGGAATATTCTGAGATCAAGCGCCATCCGAAGTGGTGGGATTAGGAAGAATCCAATTCCGGCAAGGAAATCCAGAACTGGAGTGGCACTGACTCAGGACAGGAAATTGAGATCTGATGTATAAAAAAAACGTGGCTGAATCTGCCAGATCTGATCAATATTGCAGGTAGGTCGCGCCTTGAGTTGTACTTTCGAATCTGGTAGAGGCTGAAGATGGGTTGTGCTTGACGCCGGTGGGTGCTAGTCACCAGTGTGAAGGGAAGCTTGGCTCAGGTGAACAATTCGTGCTGATAACGTGTTATAAAACTAAAAAAAATAGAGCAGAGAACACGAGAGAAAAGGAAGGCATTCTCATTCATATAATCAGTGCCCATGTTGAGTCTGTATATGGGTATTTATAACCCAACAAATACAATACATTGTTGGGGGTGGGGGACAGTTTCATCTATTCAAGCGTTAATCGGTGGCTCTTTAGTTGCCCACTAATAATGATATAAGTGAATGGTTACAGAATGTGAAAGTTCAAGAGTCAATGAGCATCTACATAACTGATATATTCATAACAATACTCTTATATTCCTTGATATGCAACTCCCCAACCACTAATTTGTGAATGGGATTCGTCTACATATAAAAGCAAATGAAATTTTTACTTGTTAAAGATAACATATATTTTTTTTAAAATAAAAAATACTATAACTTCTAATGATTTGATACTCATATCTCCTAATTTGCCAATTAATGACTACTAATTTATAAGTGAGATTCAGTTCTTTATGCTATTTATGCTCATTTATTTGCAACTTTGTTATCATTAACTTGCAGGTGAGATTCGTCTATTTATAATAAAAAATGGGCAAATCAACTTGTCAAAAATATTATAACTTTTAGAGCTTTGATACTCTTATTTCCTGATTTGAAATTTTATAATCATTAATGTGTATTGAAAATGGTACATGGTTTCATTGATAAGGGTGAATGGATTGATTCTTTTTTTTTTTTTTTTTGTGTTGAGAAAGGATGATCAACATGGATCATAGATGGTTACAGCAGAGACGAGCTCTTCCAACACCTGCTACATCCTCTCGAAGGAGGCTATCAATGCCATCGGAAGGCTCGGGCAGAGAGTGATATCCAATCTCCAATATGGACCATCTAGGAAAGATTCTTTGAACATTAGAATATGATCCTTATCCCAAATATGGACCATCTAGGATCGTTATTGTTCATGGGGCTTTCCACTACCTCAAGAACAAAAGATCAGGGAATAAATATGAGTTAGCACTAAAGATGGATATGAACAAGGCTTATAATATGTTAGAATGGAACTTTCTAGAGGGAATGTTGCTGAAGCTTCTGTGAGAAATGGGTACGATGGATCATGAATTGTTTGTTGGATGTGGGTGTCAAAAGTCCCACATTGCTAATTTCATAAGGGAGGAAGTGGAAGTTTTAGTATAAATGGAGCTTAAGACATTTATATATCTTTATCTCTTGTAGTATTTCACTTGTAAGTTATTTGGAGTGAATTTAGGATTTGATATTTCTCTTATATTTGTCTAATTTATTATTTATTAGCTGCATTTAGATATAGTAGTTGGAGCTTATTATATTATTAAATTACGTTTAGAAACTTTGTTTTCTAGCTTGGGTAATCTTCTGGTATAATCAGTCACGCTCTAAATGCAGCTAATAAATAATAAATTAGACAAATGTAAGAGAAATATCAGATCCTAAATTCACTCCAAATAATGAAATACTACAAGAGGGAAAGATATACAAATGTCTTAAGAGACAATTGTACAGGGTATAAGAGAGGAGGAAGACCTCTATTTATACTAAAACTTCCACTTCCTCCCTTATGAAATTAGTGATGTGGGACTTTTGACACCCACATCCAACAAATCTCCACCTTGGCGAAATTCCCAGATTCTCAAGTTCTCCTATTTACAAATTCTAATTGTAACTTCTATTAAATTTCAACATTGTTTGGATCTGATCAACATTGTTGAACATTGTAATAGAAGTTACAATTAGAATTTGTAAATTGGAGAAATTGAGAATGTGGGAATTTTGCCAAGGTGGAGATTTGTTGGAAGTGGGTGTCAAAAGTCCCACATCGCTAATTTCATAAGGGAGGAGGTGGAAGTTTTAGTATAAATAGAGGCCTTCCTCTTCTCTTATACCTCACCCCACAATTGTCTCTTAAGACATTTGTATATCTTTCTCTCTTGTAATATTTCACTTGTAAGTTATTTGGAGTGAATTTAGGATCTGATATTTCTCTTATATTTGTCTAATTTATTATTTATTAGCTGCATTTAGATATAGTAGTTGGGGCTTATTATATTATTAAATTACGTCTAGAAACTTTGTTTTCTAGCTTGGGTAATTTTATAATATAATCAGTCACGCTCTATATATTGTGCTTCCGCAACATTGTGTTCGATCGTAGTGTCACCTTTAATGTGCAATTTTCAGGCAAGATGATCACCGATATTATTCCATAAAGAGAGGTTTACGCTAGGGAGATCCATTATGTCCATATCTCTTTATTATTGCCTCTGAAGTCAAGGGTGGACACAGGGGTGGCCCCTGCCCCCCCTATTTTTTTTAAAAAAAAAGAGAATGAGTATCTATCCCAACGCGTCCAGCTATTCATTTGCTTCATATATATATATATATATATATATATATATATATTCACTGAGAATCAGTCACCAATACCGTATCGCATCCCTGCCATCCCACCTTTCATTTGCTTTTATAATAATAAAGATGTGGGGCCCATTGGTTTAATATATCCCCAATCCCTTGTTTTGCTCTTGTTTGCTCTTTTACGAAAACGTATTGGTCTTTTTTTCCTCTCAACTGGTGGCTGGTTCAATTTTTTTCCAATAGGTTATGATAAATTTTAGGAATTAATAAGGTACTTAAAATCACTTCTTTTCATTTAAGTTCCTTCATGAAATTTATTATACATAATTTTATCCTTTTAATGATATGACTTTTATACTGATTAAAAAATATTTTAGGGTTAGGATTTTAGGCAAATTTTGACTTTATTTCAAGTACTTTCAAGTATGATATAACTTGTTTTATTTTCACCCCCCCTAGAGCTGTCAAAATGGGTTGGACCCTATGGGCCAGCTCATTCAACCCCATGTTTGACCTCCTTTTTTTTAGCCCTCATATGTTGAGGGTTGTTTTTGGCACTAGCCCAAAATAACCCCCACTCCTTTAGGTTATGATAGGGTCAGCCCCATGGGCCACCAACGAAAACATAATTTTTGACTAAATCCAGCATTCAGAAATCAGAAGCTCGGCCTCTCCTTCCCCACTGAGTCGACCGCGTGTTCTACCTAACCAGTGACAACGCTTGATGAATGTAGGCGCAACAGAGCATTGACCACCTTGTGAGGGAATGGCTGCCGCCAAGCCTTGGCGGGCACCTCCAAACCCCTCCCTTGTAAACTCCATAACTTCACTCCTTCAAACCCTAAATCCCCATAACTCTAACATCATTTCCCAACCCCTTAATCAATTCGCTTCTCATCTCAATCCAAACTTGGTCATCCAAGTAATCAAGAGCCAGAAAAACCCCTTCCACGCTCTCTTCTTCTTCAATTGGGCTTCCAATCCTCAACCTAACCCTAACAACTACTTCCATACTCGCTCTTGTTACGTCGCCATTACTGACATTTTACTTTCTCACTCCCTTTTCAGCATGGCTTTCTCCCTTCTTCACCACTCTTACGGAGTCTCTGACTTCATCATCGCCAGATTCATCAAAGCTTTAGGCGATCGGGGCGATATTAGGGGTGCCATTCATTGGTTCCACTACGTTAAATCATTTGAAAGAGGCCGTTGTTTGTCCTCCTATAATTCGATTTTAGGTGTGCTGGTGAGAGAAAATCGAGTTGATTTGACTAAGGCTTTCTACGATCAGCTTGTGAAGGAAGGTGTGGTGATTCCCGATGTTTATTCTTACACCACGATGATCAGAGGCTTCTGTAAAATGGGTATGGTGGTGCATGCTAGGAAGGTGTTCGATGAAATGAAGTGCGACCCCAACTTGGTCACTTACAACACCGTGATCAATGCATTTTGTAAGAAAGGTGACATGGAGAGTGCCAAGAGGATTCTACTGGATTAGATTGGTGAAATTTATTTTTTTCATTCAATATTTGTGGATGCTATTTGGTAATTTGTTTGAATAGAGTTGATAATGATATTTGTTAATTTTCCAGAATTATATTTCTATATTTGAATATGAATGAATGGATGTGTTGTAGATATTAAATGTTTTTTGGCCCGCGGGCCAGCCCTAACCCTTAGGGCTCAATTATTGTTTGGCCCGTGTAGGCTACTTAAGATGTGGGCTTTTTGGCCCTGTGGGCTTTTTGACCCTAGCCCGTGCGGGCTATAGCCTAACGGGTTGGGGTGACCCGTTTTGACAGCTCTAGCCCCACCAAAATTCCTGGGTTCGCCCCTGTTCAAAGTCTTATCTTCTATGATCTCCTTCCATGCTACATGGTAATCTAATAGGTATCCACTTGGCACGCAGTAGTCCAATGTTGACCCATTGTATGTTTGCCGATGATACTATCATTCTTTTAAATGCTAATGTCAATAATTGCAATTTATTTACTGTTGTAAATCAGAGTCCATGTAGTCCAATGTTGATCCGAGTCATGTATGAGAACACTGTCCTATAGAGTTATTCTACGACAATCAGTAAAGAGGAAGCAAACTTTTTAGGATTAAACAAACCCTTTTTGAGCAAGTCAAGGCAACAAAACTGGACAAAATTGGCCGAAGATAATAGTAACAACCGCAAAAGAAATGCCTATCTTTCGGGGGTAGAGAAACTATGGTAAAACCTGTACTAAGTGCCATTACTATCTACTCCATGTCCAGTTTTAAATTTCCTAAGAAAACCCTCACGGCCCTGGATATGGTCTTGTTTCAAACTTCTACTGGAGCAGTGATGGAAACTCCAAGAATATTCATTTGGACAGCTTGGAGATCCCTCACTAGGTTCAAAAAAGATGGAGGTATGGGTTTCAAAGATTTTATGCACTTTAATGACGGCCTTTTGGATAAAATGACGTGGCGTATTTTGCAATTTCCTGGTAACAGTTTATGGGCACGCATACTTGAGAGTGTCTATTTCCCATCTTCATCTTTTATGAATGCGGAAAAAGGCCATAAAGCGTCGTGGATCTGGGATAGTATCCTGATAGCTAGGCCATGAATTTTCAAAGAATAATCGTATGGTAATGTCTGAGTTAATTGAAGGTAGAAAGTGGAAGTTGGACTCAATATTATCCGATGCCAATGCTCCACAATTTGCTTCAATAATGTTGGAAAATTAAGAGGGAGAAAGCGCGTACCCGATGGAGCCATGTTTGGATCCGAGTCAAACCTTCGTAGCTCCATTGTTCCACCAGTCGATCCTTCGAGTAACCCACGCAAAGTATTAAACTAGTTTGGACAACAAGAAAACTAGAGTCCAAATGGTGTGATACAATAGAGTATCACACAAGAAAGAAATAAAGAGGTATGGGGAGATCCTGTATTTATTTTTTGGTTGTCCACCCGGTTTTGTCCCAACTAATCCGGATTCGACCGGCGTCGAGCACCTGGCCTTGGTGGGAGAGTCTCTCAGCGAGGGGTTTTTTGCATGCACAAGACTCGAACCCGAGACCTTTGCTTAAACGACACAAGCCGCTTACCACTTGGGCCAACCCCTGTTGGTGGGAAATCCTATATTTGTAGTAGAGGGCTAAGGGTGTTTTGAGAACTCAAAATATATACCCATGACAACCATAAGATGAAAGAATCTCTCAATTTTCTCTCTTGACTAGTAAAATGAATATATATATATAATTGATCTCATTCAATTATTTATTAGATGATTCATGATTTAGTCAACAATCCACAATTTTCTCATTCGATTTGTTAATTAATTAATCTTGACTATCAAAGGCGTATTCGGATCCAAAAAATAATAACTAATATTCCTTTTTCAGCAACTCGATTGGAAGATAGACTCATAAGGAATGGCACAAAGAATGGGTTATATATAAAGCGTGAAAAAGGCAACCGACTGGCAGTGAGTTGCAAAAACAATGCAAGTTCTAGCAAAGCTTCTACCTTTACGCCTCTGAACAATAAAAAGTTAAACACTTTATTATTTGGGCTGTTGCTTCTAACTTCTAAGGAATTGTTGTTTAGAAGCAAGTGTGCCCCAAATCCGTTCTGCCTAAGATGTGGATATGTAGCGGTTGGAACAGATTTTATTGCTGATAAATTCTTACCAAATGCAGATAGGTAGGGCATTGGTTGAAAACGCATAACTATGATTATAGTATTTGCTTTGCTTTTAGTTTTTCTCTTGTTTTGAGATTTCAGACATTTATGTTCCGTTTTGCTCGTTATTATAAAGATTTAGTATGTTTAATTTTGAACAACAGTCTAAAGTGGTTCAAATTAGGATTAACTCAAAATTAGATAGGTCATAATTAAAATAATATTTAAATAAAGCAGGCTTTAATTTAATCCACAAGTAAATAAAATATTCAAGTAGCTAGATGGCAAACAAGCATTGAAGAAGATGAGGTAGAAGTAGGTGGTGAACAACTCGATCTCCTCCTCTCTTTATCACATGCAAGATTTCGTAGTATCAACCACTCAAAATTTAGAAATAAGATATGAGAAAAGTGCAGGTCAAATAAAAATTGACGAAAAGATCAAAAAAAAAAAAATCTAAATTGTGATGGTGCTCCCCTTCATCATATGTTATGATTAAGGTTGTTCAAAGTTTTCCCGTCTCGGTCTTTTTATTCCGTTCTTGATGAGCAATTGGAATGGGAAAATTTAGAATGGGGAAAAATTTTCAGGATCCAGATTCGAAATAGGTCTTCCCGATCCTAACTTGTTCTAGGTCCTAAATATATATATATATAGAGAGAGAATTATGTAAAAACTATATCTGCATTCAAAGTTTTGTCTCCGTTTTTTGTGATAGGATCAAACTCTCTTTTTGTTTTGGGAAAATCCTTCTTAAGACCCATATTAACAAAAAAATTTCAGAAAAGGCCCCAAAATTCTGAAAATTCCAGAAAAGACCCCAAGATTTTAAAATTTTTTGAAAAGGCCCAACGTAAGTTGTTGATGGGGCTGATATAGTTGTTAGCGGGGTACTGATATAGTTGTTACCTGGGCTGTTAATTTTTTTTAACAACTAAATTAACCTAGTTAACAACTATATCAGTACCCTATTAACAACTATATCAGTCCCATTAACAACTCTGTAAATTCTGAAGGGCATTTTCTGAAATTTTCAGAATCTTAGAATCTTTTATGAAATTTTTAGATTTTTGGGGCCTTTTTTAAAATTTTTTTGATAAAAAGGGCCCAGAAAAGGATTTCCCCTTTTGTTTTTGATCAAAATTTGGTTTGGCAATGTTAGTCAGAGAGTTGGTCAAGACCATTGACTCGTCATTTAGACTCTTGAGCTTTTGATTGTTTCTTGTAGTGGTAGGACGAAAGAGTTCTATGAAGGGTTTTTTTATTTCTTATTTGAAGTTCTATCAAGGTTTTTGTGCACAATAATAACAAAAAAAATCATAGGGTCAAGTTAACTGGCTTATGATTATGACCCAAAAATGGTCAAAAAAAAGACTCAAAACAATTTTTGAGAATTTTCATACTCGATCAGGATAGGAATTTTTCATGATCGGAAATGATTTTCTTTCCCGAGCCTTTTTCGGGATAGGGATCGGAAATAGGATTTCTTGATCTCATCCTGTCTCAAGAAAACCTCTAATTACGGTCAACATCTTAGGATTGTATTGGGTTTATTCTACATGCTTTCTCACTAAGGAATCTCATACGGGATGTAACTTGTAATTCCCATTATTATAATACCAAAAGATATTAATCAAAGCCACGTACAAAAATTCATTGGATAGAATAAATTGCAAGAGTTGGAAATTTGTATTTGACTTTGACGAAATCAACTTTAGGATCTTTGTGAATATTTTTGGGGTAAAAATGACCAAAGAAGAAAGGGTAATCATGTCCGCATGGAATCATATGTGGCATAAGATTCAACATGATAGACATCTATCTGGGTTGTTGTTAGAGTAAGGCAACATTGCTCATTTTTTAATAGTTTTGAGATGATGTTGAACCAAAAAAAATCTTTCAATTATTTATACCTCCTTCTCAAAACTTTCATGGTAAAAATGACTTTTATTAATTAAAAAAAATATTAAGTGTAGTTTTATTCGGTATGTATATAATATTTAAACCATAAGGTGTTTTTTTTTCATCGGTGAAAGGATATAAGGATTATTTATTTGGCGTTTTGAAAAAAAATGAAAACTGGACTAACACCCATAAAAACATAGAGGCGAAAATGTAAATTAGATGAAGTTTTGAGAATAATGAGTTCTCTTTTCCAAAAAAAATTTCATAACTTAATAATCAAATTTAACCAAACAAAAATTAAAATTCATCTCTAATCAAAAATTAAATTTAATTTAAAGCAACTGATAATTGATAATCATAGTGATCAATATTTAGGTCCACAATCATTAATAACCATGCAAGAGAATGTTGATTTTGTATCATTTTCATTTTGTTACTGAAAATTCAAACTTAACTCTTAAAAATACTTACTTGTTGTTATTTAAACTTTTGTGGTATGATTAAAGTTGTTATTTCTTAAAGAGGAAGTAGTTACTAATCTTCAAGCCACTACCGACATCTAAAACCAAAACTGTACCTTTTGAATACTAGTTTTTGTTGCGGTTGTTTTAACTATAAAAACACTTTGATAGTGTAATTTGTATTACAAAAGTGTTCTTAATCATTAACTAATTCTCCTAGGATATGAAGAGAATTATGCCATTTTGTGGTCAAATATGATATTTGCATATTTTGGAGTTATTATTGTATCATTTTCCTTATTTTAAATTGTTAAAACTATATAAACTTAAAATTTCAAGATGGGAAAGTTTCAGAAAAATATAAGTAAAAATAGAAAAAGATAAAGTGATGCTGCAAATTATCAAATTTCAAGTCGGAATTGAAGTATGAAACTGTAATTTCCAATTTTGAATAAATGACCAAAATGCCTTGAATCGAGGGCACAAGTTTCATAGGTCGATAATAACATCTATATTTATATTCATAACATCAAATTTTATATCAACGACTTTACTTTCATGATTGACAACTTCATATCTCAAAAACCAAAGATAATTTTAAGGGCATAAGTTTCAAAGGTTAATAACAATATTTGTATCCATACTAACAACATCATAGTTTAAATTAACGATTTGACTTTTATGCTGTACAACTTCATATCCCCAAAACTAGGGATACTTTTGAGGGTATAAGTGTCAGGGGTAAATAACAACATCTGTTTCTATATTAACAATATCATATTTTACATGAATGATATCACTTTCATATTTCACAACTTAACTCAAGGCAATTTGGTCATTTGGTCAGAATTAAAAATCTAATATTTCTACTTCAGTTCTAACATAAGATTTGATAAAGTTGTAGCACCAATTTGTGTTTTCTCATTTTTAGTTGTATTTTTTTTGGAACTTTCCCTTTAATGACTGAGTTTAATTAAATTAAAATCATAGGACTACTTTGTATCAAATTAAAATTTAAGGACTAAATTTTAATTGAATCAAAATTGTAGATACTATACTAAATTAAAGTTTGAGAACTTAGTTTGAATCAAGTCTTGTTTTTCTTTTTTCCAACGTAATTTTAATTAAGACAAAGTTATAGGACCAAATAACAATTTTTCAATTTTTTTGGGAAACTTTCCAATAAATCTCTATTTGATTTTTTTTCCTTTTTTTTTGGGGGGGGCTTGGAAGGACCTAAATTTATTTTAAAAACCTAGGTCTTTTAGGGCATTATGTGAATGAGAATGAAATGACTAAAATGCCCACATCACACTACCAACATTACTTAGATGCTCTTGCACTCTTTTCTCTTGCATAACCGTTCACTCTCCGTCTTCCATAAATCACCACATGTCACAACACCTTCTCCGATCCCTGCTCATATTGATATCAGCGACGATAACCTCCTCCAATAATTGTGACGAAGGCTCCTTTGAAAACAACAATGGCTTCCAAGGAGACAACGATGGTTTCTCATGCCTTCAATATAATCTAGAATATATTAACCCTCTCCTCTATTTCTTCTTCTCCTTTGCAATCATCTCTCACTATCCTCAATTTGTTGCTGTCACTCATGAACCCTTGTTCGAGCTACTAATTAATTTGCAAATATAGATCACTCTAGGTTCATTTCTAGAGGTATGGATGCGAGTGGTTAGAAATTTTAAGGAATGGGAAACTTGGGGGATAGTTTTTCGTTTACAAAATTTTTTTGTTCTTAAACATAAGGGAGCTCATCTGCATATTATAGAGAAGCTATTTGTACATTTTGGCTTAATTTTAGAACACATGGGAAGACATTGGCACCCAGAGAAGATGGATTGCATACAACGGAAGTTAAGTTGCACATAAAGAAGATGAATTACACATAGGGAATATATATTACACATAGGGAAGATTGTTTAAATACAAGGGAAGATCGTTTGCATTAAAGGTAAGACTGTTTGCACAAAGCATAATTTGCTTATTACGGCACAATCTTGGGACACAAAGGAAGACCTTTGCCCAATGGAAGATGAATTGCATATAGTGAAAGTTAAGTTGCACATAAGGAAAGTAAATTGCATGGACGGAAGATATAATGCATATAAGGAAGATTGTTTGCAAACAAGGGAAGCCTATTTGCACTAAAGAAAGATCATTTGCAAAAAGCATAATTTGCATATTAGGGCTTAATTTTGGGACTCAAGGGAAGATATATGGCATATAATGGAAGTTAAGTTGCACATTGAGAATACAAATTGCGTGTAGGGAAGATTATTCGCACACAAGGGAAGATTGTTTGTACAAAACCTAATGTTATATTTTATGGCTTAAATTTGGGACACAAGAGAAGACATTTGCACATATGAAAGATGAATTGTATATAACGAAAGTTAAGTTACATATGAGAAAGATTTATTACATAATAGAAGGTATATATATTGTGCATAGAAAAGATGAATAGTAGTTAGGAAATATTGTTGGCACATACAATAATTTGCACATTCTTGCTAAATTTTATAACAGAAAGGAAGACATTTGCACATAGAGAGGATATATCACTAGTGAAGATTAATTGCATGTAGTGATTATTGTTATAATAGGGTAATTTAGTAATTTAATCCTTATATCTATCACCTTAAACGATCAAAATCCTTAAAAAAAACGTTAAGGTATTATTTGGCAATAAACTTCTTTCTTTTCTTTTTTTGCCGACGAGCAATAATTTTTTCCCCCACCAACAATAAACTTTTCAAACATACTGGTATTTTTTTGGGGAAAGTACTTTTCATATTGTGAGAGAAGTGTTTTCTCATATCATACACATAAAAAATAGTGAGATCTACATATATAATTCATTAAATATATGTATATGGGTCCTAGTATTTTATGTGTGTAAAAATTTTCTTCTCCTCATGAGAAGTTTAAACCCCATTTTTTTAAGCAATTTTTCCATTTTTTTTTAATATGGTCCCCATTGGGCATTGCTGGTCGATCTTGTGGTACCATTTCGAACCGACAAATTTGGACCGTACATCGTAAGAACCAGATAAATTCAAAATCATGACGACTTTAATTACTTTTTGCTTGTCATTTCATCTTGTTGTGACATTTCTTTCAGTACAAACACATGATATTTACATTCACAGGGGCTCTGTCCAAAACTTGTCGCCAAGAGTCAACCACAAATACAAAATTTATTAATTTTTTTAAATTAAAATAATTTGATTTATCAGAGCATTTTAATCCTCAGCAGTCAGCAACAAGCCAATACCTTTTTTTTTTTTAAAAAAAAAAATTCATTTAACTCAGAAAAACAAAATCAAAGAAAAATTTATGAAAGATATTGCAGGTGTTTTTTTCTTTTTTTTTTTTCGGAGGAAAAAGATATTTATTGATCGACAATTTTGAAGTCTAAATCGAGTAAAGACAGCAAATTTCTTGATCTCTTCAGGTTTCTCCACTTTGGAAAATGACGGCGCGATTTTTATAATAATAGAAAGAAGGTAGATTTGAAGAAGAAAGAGTGTGTGAGAAAGAAGGGGCGAGGTTTCGTATGATCTTCGGTTCACAAAAATATAGAGACAAGAAAGATCCTGATCGGAAAAAAAGGATATATATAGCATCGTAGCTGCAGGCAGGAAGGAGAGGGGATCACAAAGCATGGAGAAGTTGTTGTTTTTGTAGCAGAGTATTCAGAAAGCTTTTTGTACTCGGTGACCCCGAGAGAGAGTAAAACCATTTTCTTACCCCATCTTGTAATTTTCTTGATTTTCATCTCTCTCTTCTTTCTCTCTCTGTGAGTGTGGTGTGCAATACATTTCCAAATCTGAGGAACCTCTCACATCACAGCTGTATCATCACCAAACTGCACTGGCACTGGCAGATTTCTTTCTTTCTTCTTCGTCTTCTTCTTCTTCTTCAGATTTTGGCTTCTCGAGCTGCCAATCCTTGTTTACTTGGAAGATCTACTTGGTTTTTTGTTGACCTTGTTGGAGTAGCCGTTGTGTTGGGTTGATAGCTGGGAAATCCAAGCATCGTTCTGCGGTGGTTAGGGTTTGTGCTTTGCCATGACGGGCTGGCGTGAGGGGATGTCTTCTGATAATATTAAGGGCCTTTGCCTTGCTCTCTCGTCTAGCGTCTTTATCGGTGGTAGCTTTATTGTCAAGAAGAAGGGATTGAAGAAGGCGGGGGCTAGTGGAATCAGGGCAGGTATGTTTTCTCAAATCTTCATTGATTCTAGACCTATGGACCTTCGTTCCGGAATTTAGCGGATATTGAAGTAAATATGGGTGCAGCTGAGCTATAATGCGATTAGGTCTAGTCGGTTGTGCGTGAATTGGGTTGGCTACTGGAGATTTCTTTCGCTCTTAGGTCTGATGATGGATCAGATGGACGTAGTGGACGGATAGTGATCTTGCTATTCGACAAGTGGGTTGTATTGGCAATTTTGCGATTATTAGTAGTTTAGTGATTTGATATGCCTTTTTATATGTGGTTTCAACTGGCTGTTATTGGTAATGGATGGATCATGTGATTCATCTCAGACTCAGAAATTAGGTGCTAAAATTCCTTTATTTGCCTCATGTTTGTCGGCTGCTATTGGTATATCTAGTTCATTATGGAAATTCGGTTCATTGGATGTGAGATCTGCGCTGAAATAGTCTAACATCTAAAGGTTTTCATTTCTATTTAATTTCATATGATAGGAGTTTAAAGTGGATGAATTGTTTTGTTGAATTTCATATGTGCTTCAGCTATTTGAACGCACAGATGCTTCAATCATGCGGATTGGGAGGTGTTACCGTTAAAACTTTTGGCTTTACTAGTTGCAAAACACGTGTATGTCTCTAGCTTTTTTCGCTTGCTCTAAGGATGCATATCATATGATTTGTATCTACGTTAGCACTTTGCTTTTGTTTTGTAATATTGGTTGAACATCTTTGCATAGCAATTTTGGTTTATAGTTACTGACTTGCTAAGTAATCTCATTTGACAGGAAGTGGAGGCTATTCTTACTTATATGAGCCACTTTGGTGGGTGGGCATGATAACGAGTGAGTTTGTACATGATTCTATTTGGTCATGGATTGGCTATTACTTGTGTGCTGGACTTTTTAATTTTAGTGTTTTAATGACAATAGTTCATATGATTCTTGTGATCTTTTGGGAACTAAACTACGTTGAGAAAATAGCAATCGTGAAATGTTTAGCAAATATATTACCAATTACCTGGAAAGTTGTAGTATTAAAAAACGAACATAAAAGTTGTGAGGACTCTTAGCACAGTGTCCATATTTACAGACTCCTATATTATTTACTTTTGATGCATTACCTGTAACCACTTACTAATGCCCGAGCACTATCTAATCACTTATTGCTACCCAGATTTCCTCAACATCCATATGGTTGCTTTTTTTTGGTACCCTAAGAAATATTGTGGAGCTGATGCTCTTATATGAACTCATGAGAAAGATAGAAGATTGATTCTTGCTTGATGATTGATTTGGAACCTTTGATAATTATCAACCTCAGTGAAGCCAAATCTGTCATGGTTAAGGGGTATGTCATACTGAAGCTCTGCAAGATGAGAAGATGAAAAGGTGGACTGCTTCAAGATATGGGTGGGAATGGTGGAATAATTTAAAAATTAGAGTGATATTGCTACTTGCTAATTATCTTTAAAGCGGATGAAGATGGCAGTGCAGCTGCTAGACTTTTGAAATATTTTGGATTCCTTGAAGAACCTTTAACAAACTCAGATACTGTCAATTTTAGCTGACCAGTTAATTATCTTAATTGACTGTAGTTAATGATATTAGTTGAAATTTCTATTCTAACAGGCGTTTGCAATTTCGACAGTGATTGTTGGAGAAATTGCTAATTTTGCAGCTTATGCATTTGCTCCGGCTATATTGGTGACCCCACTTGGTGCACTCAGCATTATTATCAGGCATGAAAAAAGCTAGCTTCATATGATGGCTCTCTTCTAGGTGGTAAATGCTGATTGTCTTGTTTTATTGCAGTGCTGCTCTGGCTCATATTATTTTAAGAGAAAGGTTACATGTATTTGGCATTCTTGGTTGTGTTTTGTGTGTTGTGGGTTCTACAACAATTGTCCTCCACGCACCTCAAGAACAACAAATTAACTCGGTGATAGAAGTATGGAATCTTGCTATGGAGCCTGGTAATGGAATTCCTGCCTGAAATAATAATCTCTTTATCTATAATATCTTATCATTTCATACTGAGAAATCTTTATTTTGGCAGCGTTTCTCATTTATGCAACCATCATTCTAATAGCTGTCTTAATTCTCATTTTCCACCACGTTCCACTATATGGGCAGACACACATTATGGTTTACATCGGTGTTTGTTCCCTTGTAGGTTCTATAACGGTATGTCTCATCCTCTGATTGTCAAAGTTTCTAGTATTCTTTTCTTTCCCCTTGACACATCATTTCTTGGTGTTTTTATTCTTAAGCTATTCTTTGCCAGGTCATGAGTGTTAAGGCGCTTGGAATTGCCATAAAATTAACTCTCTCTGGGAATAATCAACTACTTTTCCCCCAAACTTGGGCGTTCACTCTAGTTGTGACTGTTTGTATTCTTACTCAAATGAATTATTTAAACATGGTAATTTGATTGATTTATTTTTTTTTCATGCTAATTTCCAGATTTCATATATTCATCATGTGTATCATAAATAGTTTCTTCGACTGTCTCTACAGTTATCCCTGTCATGTACTTTGCATTTGTTCATGCTTTTTATTATTATTTCTTTCAATGCTTTTTCCACAGTTTGCATATGTATCCTTTTCTGGTTTGTTTTGGTTAAGAGGAAAAGCCTGTCTGTAGAAATTTGTTTTCTTCTCATCCGCAACCTCGAGCTCTTTGAATGATTTTCTTTGATTGATTTTGATTTTTTCTTTTTTCTCAACTTAACCAGTGAAAGAACTGATTTATGCTACTGCCTAGTGTATAAGAAATTGAAGTTAAAAGAAAAAAATGGATGGAGTGATAGTTTGTTTCAAGATGATATAGGAAACTGCAAAAACTTAATAAAACATGGGCAAGTAGGTTTAAATACATGGAAGAAGTTTCTATTTTTTTTCTCACTTGGTTTGGGATCCTTTTTACTGACTTTATTTGACAAACCACTTACCACTTAAACAAATTTCATCCTTTCACCGAGATACCATGCATCAGAGTGTTAAAATGGATTTCAAACTCATCATAAATAGGTGCGGGTTGATTGGTTTTGGCCAAGTCCATAGAAAATTGGGTCAGGGTGAGTCAGAGCCTATTTTGTTTCAAACTCTTGATGGAAAAGTAGGTGCTGGATGTTCTTGTTACTGCTATTAATATTAATACTATTGAATTATTATATTACTTCTACCTATTATTGTCTCTATTCTCTTTTTTATGTTTTGAATGCTTGTGCTTTCTGGTTGGTTTCTCTTGTGATAAATTCAATTGGTGAATTCAGGCACTGGATACCTTCAACACCGCAGTGGTATCTCCAATATATTATGTTATGTTCACGTCGTTAACCATTGTGGCTAGTGTTATAATGTTTAAGGTAAGTATTCTTTCCCAACTTGTTATTTTTGGGCTCAATAACTTCATTGACCACCTGTCTATTGAAGCATCTTATCCAATGGTTATGAAAGGGTGAGCATAAGAGGGTGGGAAGTATATGTAAATATAAAAATCTTCTTAAAAAACTTTTATATATGCTGTCATATTTTTTGTTTTATACTTTATAATTTGTTATGGTCAATATGAAAAAAAATATGGTTTTGATTAAATATTTGTTGAAGACTTTGAAACATTTGTGGCAATAAATTTTTTTTTTTGGGGGAGGGGGGGGGGGAATATAAAATTAGAAGGGGTTGAATACATAGTTTTTAGCAAAATTTTAAACTTTATGAAGGCATTGAATACAAATAATTGACAAGTTTGACTTGTGTTGTCTGTTTACTGTCCAGTTGAGATGATTATACTTGAGCTAACTTTTGAATTCACATCAGGACTGGGATGGACAAAGTCCAACACAAGTTGTCACAGAGATGTGTGGATTTGTGACGATACTTTCTGGAACTTTTCTTCTTCACAAAACTAAGGATATGGTTGATGGTATGGTTTGTCAATCTTTTAGCTTTATCTTCGTTTTGGGGTAATCTTATATCTTTATCTTCAATCTTTAATCATCAATAAAGTTGTCCTAAGGACAAAAAGACTCGTTGATGTGGATGTGATTTAATATACGCCCTCTTGTTCACGGGTGTAATCAGGTCAAGTCTAACTTGACCTTTAATCAGGCTGAAATTTATGATCAAGCTCTCAGTCCGTTGATAAATAAACCAAATCATACAATTCACAGACACAATAGCATCTACATATACTAGTTAAATTAATTAAAAAGGGAAAAATAGAGAATCCCCTAAATTGCACGGTCACTTGAAAATAGCTCTTGAACCTTCAAAATCGGCAGTTATTTTTATGAATTTTCACATTCCAACAAATAGGTTTGTTCGATCTTCCCTATACTAAGAAGAACTCGTTTGGGCATTCCCATAATTTACATGTTAGCATGGGGCAAATGGAAGTTTGCCATATCAGTTATGGCAAGTCTGGGTGGCAATGAGTTAACATTGATATGACAACAAAAGCAAGCCTTATCCTTCTAGGTGAAGTCAGCCACATAAATCATATTGATATACCTGAGCTCTATCAATTAATGAATTTACACTGATAGGAGGGAAATAGACAAAAGGATCTGTTTGTTTGAATGTGAAACCATGTAAGAAAGATAACAAGTTATTAAAACCATGCATGCAATATATCATGTATGCTCTATTAAGTTTGACTCATTTACTTCAACAAGTTCAATATGTCCCTCAAGTTTATTCTTTTTATAATCTATTTATCTAAGAATAATCATTCTAAGATTTGGATTCAAACAAGTCTAGTTCATATGCATTCGCAGACTGATTCTTATATGCATCCTCTCACACTGACATCTTTAAATAATCCCTTGTTCCTTAATATGAGGTTCATTTATTTGAGTAGCTTAAGGAAGCTAAATAAATTATTTAATTATAACACGTGACATGATCTCTCTAAAATACTTCATGTGTAACATTATATTATATGCTAGTTTCTAAGTTATGCAAATTAGCTTGGGTCTCACAGTGTTGCATGGAATTCGAAATGAGGTGTGAATAGTATGGCTTTTCAAAAATCACATATATATTGATAATGTGCAGGTTCACCACTAACTTTGCCTGTCAAACTTCCCAAGCATTCAGATGATGACTTTGGTAATGGTGAAGGGATTCCCCTAAGACGGCAGGAATCCTTAAGAGCAACATGATATAAACATATTCTTTTTTGACATGCCATTGCATGAAATTCTCTCATATACTTTTGTCTCTTGGGGAGGGACCTTGTGAAGGTCACTGTGTATTTGAGCGAGAATTTTCCATCTCCACATCATCATCATAAATTCATTTTCTGGTATCAGTTGGGATATGGAGGGATGAGATTAATCCTGTCATTGTTCTTTTGGCTTCCCTGACGATAATTGATGTTGCCTTGTACACCTTTCTCTCTCTCCCCCCCTCTCTAAGTTCCACACATCAGAAGACACAGTCCAATGTAATTTCCTGCTCCCTGATTATTGTTATTCTATAGTGCATCCTAGTTAAAATCCATGTAGCTCTGCAGCAAATATTGGAAATGTTGTTTATATTCTTATATACATACTCTCTTTGCAATCATTTGCGAGGAGTCAATTGAGACACAAAAAATGGGTTTATTAATTGAGTTTTTAGTTGTTCCTTGTATCTCTATCTATGTACCTAGCTTTTCTATTGTTTTTTGAAATTGTGAGGGGCTTTTCAATTGTTTTCAACTCCAGCATTTGCACTTATGATGGATTCATTCAGTGAGTGAGAAAGTACTTTTATTCCCCTGTAAAAACGTGGTTGTTCGCTCCCCTTTTTTAGGGGGAAAAACAAAAAACGGGTGAATGAAACTATTACCAAAATATGCAAATTTCAAACTGATCTTGTGAAAGTGTAAATAGCCATTCAGCACCTGATGCTATTTTCCTGGTGCATTCAACACCTGATGTTATTTTCCTGGTGCATCCAGACCCTCCTGGTATTGTTTTATCGGTTACATTTAGCATTTTAATTTTTTTAGGGTGCTGAATGCACTATAAAGTAAGATTATTTTGAAGTTTAGTTGTTGTAGTCACCGGAGATTTTGAATGAAAAACAATTCCTCAGCCATTAGTGCTCCGACCATTAGAGCCTCGACACTGACAATTAGAGAATTTTTGGGGTTGGAGTGGTTAAGGTAGAATTTGATCCTACTCCCATCTTTTGATTTCGAAAAATTATATACTCATTAAGTCATTTAGTAATATTTTGCAAAACATTATATAAGAATAACTGTCATGTATATATATATATATATATAAAGAATAACTACCGTGTTTCAAAATATATGAAATACTCCCTTTAGTCTTTATTAGAAAGCATCAACTAACTTTTCTTACAAACTAATAAAAACAGTTAAAGTCAATAAAATTGTCTTAGAATCTAAGTAATTTCTAATATTACCTTTACTAATTATACTAAACTCTAATATGATATTATTACTCTTAGCCACTACCCTTATTATTATGGGCAGAATTAATGCTTATTGGGAATAAGCAAGTGTCTTATAAAAAAGACTAAATAAACTTGTTAGTTGGTGCTTTATAATAAGGACTAGAGAAAGTACCTAGTATACTTTAGTAATTAACAACTTTATTCATATGAAATGACAACAAAACTTTTGTTTAGTGACAACTACTATCGTTTTTTGGTCAAGTGACAATTACTATCAATGGTTGTTATTATTTTATATAATCAAAGTTATTATATTCTTAAAGTGAATTAATCTTTGATTTAAAAATGTAGAAATTAAATTCCAAGGTGGTAGTTATTACCGATGAAGGTGTTATTGTCATTTCCTTTGAGTTATTAATAGTTAAAGTAAATTAGTCATTTGACCAAAACGAAAAAAAAAAAAAAGTCATTTCATACATTTAAAAAAATTAGTAGTTTTTCTTGTATAATACTTTGCATAATATTATTAAAGGGCTTTTTAGTGAGCCAATGATAATAACGTTTTTGTTTTTGGTAACCGAAAGGTGATTGGATCGTATCTCACCTTGATCATCTCAACCCAAAAATTATGGAAAAATTGCACTGAAATCCCAGACAAGACAAAATATGAGCCTAAGTTTCTTGAAATCTCCAATTTAAATAATACTCGTAAATAAATCAAACCATTTGGAATAACAGAACACAGAGAGTGGTGGTGTGGTGAAGAAGAGAGAGGGGAGAGTTTTTTTTTTTTTTTTTTTGGGGGGGGGGGGGGGGTGAGAGAGAAGGGGGGATGTGTGAGGACATGTTTTTCTAAAACAAAATTAAGAATTCTGGATACCTTTTTTTTTTTTTTTTGATCTTGAGTATTATCATCTTTTCACAATTGGAAGATACTATTTAAGGGTAAGTTTGGTTTGAGGGAAGGGGAGGGAAGAGGAGAGAAAAAAGGGGAGGGAGAGAAAAATTTTGTGGGGCCCACTACACACAATTTTGATCCCAATTTCTTCTCCCCCCCCCCCCCCCCAACCACCATTTTTTTTCTCTCCCTCCCTTCCCTTCCCCTCCCCTTCTCTCAAACCAAACTTACCCTAAGGGCCTGTTTGTTATAAAGAATTGGACCGATGGAAAGGGAAGATAACAACTTTCCAACACAAAAAACGTGCTTGCTTCCCCCATCTTCCTTCAGGTATACATCTGGCGAGGCCCAAAGTTCCATCAACAATGGGAACCTTCATTCCATCCAAAATAGGCGGGAAGGTGAAAATCTTCCCGGGAAGGTGAAAATGTCGGACAAAAAGGCCCTTTGAAAAGACTGTACCCATAAGCACGAGTAAGGCGCGAACTGGACGAAGGTGTCGGTGAAGAAGCTTGTATCTACAGTGGTAGGTTTTCGGCGAAGGAGAAGTTGAACCCGAGCTGCATTTGAAGGTCAGTATTATTTGGAAATCAATTTGAGATCTATGGGTCTGAGCTATTCATTGCATTTTTTCGAGCTTTGGGGGGGGGGGGGAGGGCTTCTGAAATGTTCTTCGCCCTGTTTCTTCGAGGTTGGGGGGGCTGGGCTTTTCGTGGCCGTGTTGCTTCCAGCTTGGGGGGGGGGGGGACACACACACAGTGGAATGCATTTTGAAGCAATATCCAGACACAGACATGGTTTACTTGCTAGGAAATATGTTGTTTGTTTCTGTACAATGTGTTGTTGTTTTGTTAATGATCCCTTTTATGAATGATGTGAAGTGTGTTTATATATGAAAGTCACACAGTGGAATGCATTTTGAAGCAATATCCAGACACAGACATGGTTTACTTGCTAGGAAATATGTTGTTTGTTTCTGTACAATGTGTTGTTGTTTTGTTAATGATCCCTTTTATGAATGATGTGAAGTGTGTTTATATATGAAAGTTGATTGTATGGTGATGGTATGTTTGCTGAAAATGAAAATGGGTTTTGGTAAGTCTGTTAAAGGTGAATTGAAAACAAGTAATAGCAAAAGTTTGAACTTCCAATTTACGTTCGAACCAGAAACCCCAGTTCGAACATCAGACATGTGTCGTTCATTCAGTGAGTCAGATGTTGGGTGGTAAGTAGTGGTGTAAATTGAGCCCATGGCATGAAAGATAGGAATGTATGAATGTTAAATTGCGGTAGTTTGTAAAGAGGAGAGGCAGATTATGATAAAAAAGATATTGGTGTGGTGAAAAATTGTGTAGGTATGGAGCCACGTTTACGTGGAATGATCGGAATGATGGCTGGTTGCATAACTTTGCTACTAGCAGTGTGGACCTTGCTTGTGACGATGATAGTCGCTGTGGGAGCAGGTAGACCAAGGCACTTACCGGATAGGACGTTTAGATTAGATTTTCATGCCAAGAGAGCGAATTTGAGAGCGATGATATATAGTAGTGACACCACTTGCTTCAACCAAATTAGGATGTACCGAGCAACGTTTGATAAATTGTGTCACATGTTAGACACAATCGGCGGATTGAGAGCAACTAAATATATGCTAGTTGATGAGCAAGTGGCTATGTTCCTTCACATATTGGCCCATCATGTGAAGAACAGAGTCTTACAGTTTGAGTTTGGAAGGTCAGGAGAAACCATTAGTAGATACTTCAAACTAGTGCTCAATGCTACCATTAGACTTCAGTCATTGCTTTTGAAGAAACCAGAGCCAACTCCAGAGGACTCAAATGATAATCATTAGAAGTGGTTCAAGGTATGTACATTATGGTATTGTCTGAGTAATTTAATAGAGTATTGACACTATGGTTTGACCTTAATGGTGATAATGTTTTTGTCATTTCAGGGGTGCCTCGGTGCATTGGATGGTAAGCACATACGTGTTCAAGTCCCTGCACAACACAAGGGGAGGTAACAACTAATGTCCTTGGGGTATGTTCACCGATGGGCAATTCATATTTGTTTTGCCTGGGTGGGAAGGGTCAGCTGTGGATGGGAGAGTGTTGAGAGATGCTATAAGGAGACCATTTGGACTAACAGTGCCACTAGGTACGGTTGTGAGCGTGCATTATGTTGTTTAAATTAAGTTACACTATTGTTTGTTAACTTGTATATCTTTGTGCAGGGAACTACTACTTGGTTGATGCTGGGTACAATAATTGCTAGAGGTTTTTGGCTCCTTATAAAGGTCAAAGGTACCACCTTAATGACTGGAGACAAGGACATCAACCCCAAACTGCGCATGAGTGTTTCAACATGCGACATTCGACGACATGAAATGTAATAGAAAGGTGCTTTGGCATACTCAAGTTACGGTGGGCAATATTGAGGAGCCCATCTTTTTATCCAGTGAGGCTGCAAAACAGATACATAATTGCTTGTTGTTTGCTCCATAACCTCATTCGTCAGGAGAATGTTCAAGATCCCCTTGATGAGCAGATTGAGACCTTACCTGTTGGACCTCCAACGATTGACAACCCACCCTTAGTTACAATGGAAACTAGTGAAGTGTGGACTAATTACAGGGAACAAGTTGCAAATGAGATGTTTGCTGCCTTTGTGGCACTTGGAGATAATTGATAACATTGTACACAAGTATTGCTAGGTTTAAGGACAATATATTCCGTCTGTTTATGTTAAAAACAAGAACAATGTCCTATGTCAATCTGAATTTCAATTAAGTCTATATTTGCCTTTGTTGTTGGTGTGGTGTGGTATTTTTTTGTTCTTTGAAAAGCATGTATACCTGCAATATTTTGCCTCAATCACTGTTTGTTTTAGATGGATCCAGCTGAACAGGGAACCAGGACGAGGATAAAGATGTGGACAGCAGTGGAGGATCGGGTCTTGGTAGATTGCCTTGTGACTTTGAGATTGGACCAAAAGTGGATGGCGGATAGTGGGTTCAATGCAGGTTATGCAAATGTGTTGCAGAAGATGATTGAGCAGAAGCTTCCTGGCTGTGGTATCAAAGCAACTCCACACATCACCTCCAGACTGAAGACCTTAAAGCGTCTATGGCAAGCAGCATACGACATTGTTTATGGGCCCAATACTTCAGGATTTGGTTGGAACCCGGAGACTAACCTTGTTACCGCAGATCCAGAGGTGTGGGATGAGTATTTGAAGGTATGAGATCCTACCATACTGTTGAAATATGTAGTTTGATTATGTATTACAAATGACTTCCATATCCAAACTCACATATTGCTTATTCAAAGTGCAGGCTCATCCAAAGGCAAAGGAATTTAGAACCAAACCATTACCAAAATTTGACTCTCTATGCATGGTTTGGGGAAGGGATAGGGCTACCAGTGACGAAGGAAAGTGCCTAGGGGGAATGGAGGAACAAATTAATCTTGAAGAGGACGAACTTCTAGAAACACCACCACATGTTGATGAATCTGAGTTGTCAGGAACGAACCATGAAACTGTCACCACTCAAGTCAATGCATCTGATGCAAATGTTGGTCCAAGGAAGAAGCGCAAACTGAACAATGCTGAAGTAATCGCTGAGGCATTGCGAGATACAGCCACACGATTGGAGAATACCATCGTTACTGCATTTGACAAGCTAGGAAATACGATGGCACCCCAAGAAAGGCAACCTGAACCTCCTGCCCCAGGAGATGACTTGTACATGGAGCTATTGCAACTTGAGGATTTGACTTGGAATGAAAGAAACCTTGCACATATGAAGATCGTAGCGTCTGACAAAATGGTGACCTCATTTCTGAAGGTACCTGCAGAGTTTAAGCCATCATGGATCCGCACCTTGCTTTCTCAGTAAAGATGCATTATCAAGATTACATAGCTGTGTAGTTTAATAGTGTGGAGTACATAGCTGGTCTTTTTGTGTTTGATGTACTTGTATTGGCCAGTGGTAATTCAGATGTGTCACTCTGTTTTGGACACTAATCTGTCTTTTGTATATGCTACACAGTCGTTTTGTATATGCTGCACAGTCCTTTTGTATAGGGCAGGGTTTTTGTATTAGCGCAAACTTTGGACCATGTTCAAATAGGTTAAGGAAAAATTGGACATGGCATAAAGTTTGTGTGGCGCAGCCTCTTGTCAAATTATTAGTTGTAAGTGTATTATGATGCAGGCCATCTGTTAATTGGCTGGTGCATGGGATGTACTCACTTATGCTGAATGCAGAAAATGGTTACTCTTGTATCTTTTGAACATTGTTTATTGTTTCGCCCTTGCCCATTTACTGTACCCGCTTCTTGTAACAAATGCATATCAGCAGTTTCCATTTTCTGTACCTGCTTCTTGTAACAAATGCATAACAGGTTTCTCAGGTTACTATACTCTATACCTGCTTCTTGTAACAAATGCATATCAGCATTTGTTACTTACTGAACGTTCGAACGCCCGACTGAAGTTCGAACGTTCGCGATTTCATTTATCTCTATGCCACTGAGTTCAAGGACTTTGCTGAATTGAGGGCAAAAAACCCTGACATGGCTGGTCCTTCTACCAGTAGAGGGAATGAGCATAAGTCCACTTCACATGACACCCCATTGGGCTCCCAATCTGAGGATGGTGAGGAAGGAAGTGAAGAAGGTGATAGCATCAGTGAAGAAGAAGGACAAAAGCAAGGGGATGGTGAGCGTTATTTTGAGGTGGAGGATGATGGCAGCACGGAAGAAGAAGAAGAGGATGAACATGAAGATGAAGAGAATGAAAAGGATGATAACCATGATTCTAAGGCCAAGGATGATGGCAGCACATATGAAGAACAAGAGAAGGAAGGGGATGATGACATTGATTCTGAGGCCGAGGATGATGGCAACAGAGATGCGGAACAAGAGAAGGAAGGGGATGATGAGATTGATTCTAAGGCTGAGAATGGTGGAGGCAGATATGAAGAAGGTGACAAGGAAGGGGATGATGAACGTGAGGGTGGGTATGCAAGCATCACAGATGAACAGGCAGAGAAGGAAGGGGGTGATGACCATGAGGATGAGCCTGTAAGAATCAGAAATGAAGAGGAAGAGAAGGAAGCGGGTCATGACCATGAGGGTGTCCTTACAGGCAGCAGGGATGAAGAGGTTGAGAAGGAAGGGGCTGATCATTCTGGCCATAGGGTTGGAGACACCGCAGGTGATGGTGAAGAGAAAGGTGACCATTTCTCTGGAGCCACCCCACCTGATGGAGAAGTGGGTGAAGGTGAGGATTTGGATCCAATCACCACAGGATCAGCAATTGTCCCTTTGCCTGAACCAACTAACCCTCCTCCTACCCCTTCCAGCAACATAACAAAAGTTGTTCCTTTGAGGTTCATTCCCGCTTCAGCCTTCAGTTCCATCCTTGCGGCAGAGAATTTGCCCAATATCTTCGCAGATGGGCCACCAATTCGTCCTCAAAATATGCAGCCTGCTGCTCCAATGTTCATCCCAGTGAATCTCCCTGGTTCACAGACATCATCGCCTAGGCGCATTGCTCCAAAGAGGTCCCTGTCAAAGAAGAAACAGAACTAGGGACAAAAATTGTTTGTATTGTCTGTTTAGAGTTACATGTAATGCTCCAGTACAGTATTGACTAGTTTTTTGTTGTTATGACTGCTGATTCACATTCTGAGATGGTTTACTTGCCGTTCGTTGGAGTTTGAACTTTCTTGTTTGGTTTGAACTTACACTTTTGTGTTTTTAACTAATGTTTAATGGTTGAATGATGTTCAATCTATTGTAATGTGTATTATCATTTTGTGTAGTTCATGGCTGTCATAATTCCTCTGCATAACATGTCGATTTCATACAGCTAATTTTAGGGTGCCTGATGCACCTTGTCATAAACTTTACAATTATATTTGTTATGCTGTGATGTAGTCTGAACTTGATTGTTTGGTTCGAACGTCCCCTGCTTTTTTTCCTGCCATCTGACCACTGATGAATGATGGTTAGTATATGTTACTGTCCATGCAATTTTTGGGTGGCTCATGCACCCTTTGGGTGCTTTATTTTTACTTCCTCTCCCACACATTGCACTGGGTGAAGATTATTTTTATAAATTTCGAAGCTATTTATGAAAATGTTGGTTGTTTTGTGCTTGACATATGGTTCACTTCAACTGCCCATTTGACAGCAACCAATGTCCCTCTTTTGCACATTGTATACCTGTTAATGTCTCCTTCTTCATCCTCACAAGTGCACTTTTTCATACTTCCTCTGTCCTTTTCAACTGATCTGACATTCGTTATTGTATGTCCCTGTTTGATTTTGATGATTAATTATAGTCAAATGAAGGAATGCCATATTTTCATCACTATTTTCGCACTTGCCTCTGTTTCACCAACCCAACAATCCCCTTTTCATTTAGCGACTTCACACTAGTCAGGGGTTCAACACTTATTTTTTCCAATCAACCTTCGTTAAATATAGCATCACCAGGGTTCAATGTTCATCACTGCTAATCTAACCTGCTTCTCTTCCCATTCTCGTTTCCGCCGCTCGTTAAATATTGCTTTGTGCTTCCCCAGCCTTATTCCTTCCATCTACGTCGTCCTCGTCACCACCGGGAGACACTCGTCGTCAGAATTTCATACCCCATCATCTACTTCAATTTACCGTTGCAATTTCCTTCTAGGGTTCGTTCCTCTCTTCGTTCATGTCGCGCAAAAAACACTTCCGCCAATTATTACCTTTTTTTTTAAATGTTTTTTATTTAAGGGGAATTTGGGAATTTCACCTAATCTTCCAACTTAACCAAGCCCCAATTCTTCATACCAAACATTTCATCTTCCCTCAACTAACTTCCATTCCCTTGTATACCAAACAGCTCACATTTTTAAAGTTCCCTCCTAATCTTCCATTCCTTTCCTTTCCTTTCCATTTCATCTCTTTCCTTCCTCAAATCTTTTGTGTAACAAACGGGGCCTAAATGTCTCATGAGACTTCACGTTAAATTGGAGATTTCAATAGAGGGTTGCATTTTGTCTTGTTTGAGACTACTCCTTCTAGTTTTTATTATAAGACACAAACGAACAATTCCTATAAACCAATAAAAACAGTTAAGTCAATAAAGTTGTCATACAATTTAAGTAATTTCCAATATTACCCCTACTAATTGTACTAAACTCTAATATTATATTAATTATTATTCTCACTCACTACCTTATTATTAAGGGCAGACATAGAAACAAATAATTAATACTAATTGAGAACAAACAAGTACCTTATAAAAAAACCAAATAAATTTGTTAGTTGGTATATCTTATAATAAGAATTAGATGGAGTAGAACAATTTTTCCAAATTATCTAGTCAGTGTCAAAGCTCCAATGGCACGGCTAGTGACCAAAGCTCTAAATCATTGTAAGGATTATACATGTCATTTTGCAATACCATTTTGAAATTTACGTATTTTAGTCGTACACTGGTACAATGATACTTGTATGTCATTCTCTTGTGGGGAAAACACAGAATACAAAGAAGAGGAACCTGGTTTTTAATTTTAAAGTATTTATGCTGAAAATTGCTTTGAGGATTAAAAATAATTTCTTTCACTTTCATAAAAATTGTGAATAATATCTTTTTTATTTAATGCAATCTCTTCAGTATCAAATCATGTTTTGTACTACACATTTCTTGGTTGAGTTTACATTGTCATGTTGAATCATTCTGCAACTTGCAACTTGTTTTATCTCCAAAACAAGCGAATATTCCACTCCTTTTTTATCCAGTTCTCGAATATCTCATCAAGCGTTGACTTTGGAATTGAAATAATCAAATACTACCTCCTATTCTAATTATAAGAGTTAGCTGACTTTCTTTGGAGAAATTAAGGAAGCTAAATAAGTTACTTAATTATCTTATATGTTAAATATTCTTAGATTATATATTAGTTTATTAGTCAAACTAATAAGTTTGAAGAAAAAAATAAAAATAAAAATAAAAATATTTTAAAGTAATTTAATTAGCTTCCTTAATCTCTTCAAAAAAGTCAACTAGTTCTTATAATTAGGACCGGAGGGAGTAATTCATAATTCTGAAGTATTTAAAATACTAAAATAAAAGGATTTCTAGCGTCGGAAGAGAACTTTTAATAAAATATTCTGGCTAAAATACGTGATTAATTTATTTGTTGGCTTCCTAACATGACATGTTAATCTATCATTTATAAATTTATAGCAGAAAGAAACGGATGCATGAACAAAACATTTATGTTATTATAAATAGAGTTCATAACAATTTATCATGATATAATTTTAAGAAAATTCCTTTCAGGTCCCAAAGGACCAAGATAACGTCAAAAAAATTCTGAGGAAAATTCAAATGTCGGAAGATTCTTAGAATTGTTAATCCCAAGAATGAGAGCTATTAATTCCCCCGAAGAAGTTATTAATGGAACTTTTCTGATATCTAAATATCCCTTAAGACTTTTTTGACATTTTCTTGATTCCTTAGACTTGAAATGAATTTTCCCTATAATTTTCTCAATTATATTCATGTGGACTTTAATATTAATATTTGATGACATAGAACGAACAAGTATGTGAAAGTTCCTA